>OX457079.1:510216-1841882 GCA_949752815.1 Conops quadrifasciatus
AAGTACTCGTACCAAAACATGGTATAGCCGTGTCATGATCTATGCATCTTTTTCGTTGTTATTGTTGTCGTTGTTCTCTGGTGATCTATCATTATTTAAATTGAAATCTGATCAAGAAGTAACCACCAAAACAAATTATTCTTTGTTTGAAAATTTATCAAATTTGAATTCCTTTGTGCACTTTAAAAATAACATTTGAGAAAGGCCCGCCAGTACGAGGCGCCAATAATAACAAGCACTTAAAAAAGTTCATTTAAGATCGTTTTCTTTACTTTTTCATTGCAGGAGAACAGAAGGAAATTGTTTCATGGAAACTGTTATAACCGAAAAATACTTCGATTACAAAAAATTTTGTTTTGTTTGTAAAAAAGTAAAATAATTTCTGTTTTTAAGATGAAAAGATTTCTTGATAAGAGGTCAGTGATAAAAGTGTACCAAAAATACTTTTATCACTTTTATACTTTGATCTCTTATATTTGCTAATATACGAAATAAACTGTTTGCCAATATTAACTTGTTAAGATGCTATACATCTATACATCAGCGATACATCTATTTTTAGTACATTTTTCATAAACGAACTTGGAAATTTTGATACATAAAATCCAAAATTTAGAACATTTTTATATACAAAATCACAAATTTAGTACATTTTTAGATATAAAATCAAAATTTTAGTACATCTAGTACTCAAATCACAATCAAACATTTGGTACATTTTATATACTACATATACTCGTAATATTCTTAAAATTTTGATTAATAAAATCAAACTCTACAAAAATCTAAAGACGACGTTGCTTTAGATTTTTCTTGATAATCTGATAAAATACTCTAAAGTTTTACTATTTAGTACACTCACATAACTTATAGTCAATCTATACCAATTTAAGCAAGATACCAGGTTAAACAATTACATTAACTCATTCGAAAAAAATATAGATCTACAGTAAATGAAAACTACGAGAAGTACGAAAATAAGTAATTTTGTAGATCTGATTTATCCTTGGTTAAAGTTATAACAAACCCAAATTGCGTATGCAAAGTTTTATAAAAATACCTCTTTATCTTGCTTTTATCTATAACACTTTTAAATGTAAATGAGAAAAATAGAGGGACACTTCTGAATTTAATGCCAAATCTGTTGCAGGCATGCTTTGATGAAGGAAGGAAGGATGGAAGGGATGGAATATGCAGTCATACAAGTCAGACATGGAGGGTCTTGTCGACTGAGAACAGACTGCGTACTCCGTATCCTGGCCAGCGAGTGACCGAACAAGAAGTCTCGAAAGTAAGAAGCGGAAGAGATGCCCTAAGGAAAAACTAAAAGAAGGCGGCATGACGGAAGAGGAGAAAGAGTGGGGGAAAGAAGTAAAATGATAATATGGCGCTTTTTGCTTTCACTGAGAATATTTTCTATCCACTCTCTTTATGATTTTTCTGCTGGTGTTGATGTTGTCGTTTCCGCTTGACAAAGGGTCAACGTGACAGTACTCGTACATACAACAAAGATAAAATACAAAAAAATATAAATATCAACAACAACTACCAACAGGTGTACTGCTTTGCATTTCGAGGAATCCGACAAGACTCACCGGACGTGGCTGTTGTCGGAGTCCGCATGGATGCGAGTTTGTCAATGTGTACGTGTATGACTAAATTATATGCAGGCCCTCTGCAGAGCACGGACGAAACGGAAAGAAAGTTGATGGAAGAAGTAGCAGCAATAGTATACGTAGCGACAACAACAACAGCATCACCACTATCATCACCAGCAGTAAGAGCAAGCCAGATCGTGGCCAGTTTCTGCCGCAGGGTTCAAGTATCATTTGTCAGATTATGCTACGTGTTTATTCTAGAGTCGCCACGCAACAGCAGAACCATTATTAATATGACAACAACAGCGGAGATACATCCTGGTTACAGCAAAGAAACCATCAGGAGCTGCTTTTGTATTGCTCGCTTCTGGTCGCTTGCTTCTGTAAGTGAGCGCAAGGATTCACAACTTTTTAGAGAATGCATTAACCAACCCTGTAGGAAAATAATTTCTTGGGTATTTATTAGAAACTGGATGCGATTATACTTGCAAACTCATGAAACCGGCAATGATACTTAATGGACACCATTTTCAAATGGACGCGATTATACTTGCAAACTCATAAAAGAAACCGGCAATGATACTTAATGGACACCATTTTCAAATGACACTTATTTTCTATTTTAGACTTTGAATTGGAAACGATATATTAAGGTTCAATATATTTATAAAGGATCTTCTGGATAATCTGAAAGCTACGAAATTAAGTATAGAAATGCAAGCCGTCATAAATGCCTTGCATACATTTTTAAAAGCAAAATTTATATGCTTAAAGTAAAATAATAAATTCTAGTATATTTCTTCTTAATTACGAGTAAATAAAATAGCATGTTTTATCCTTCACATTCACACGAAATTTTGTATGAAAATTTTATTTCGCTTTCAAAGCAGGATATCTCTAGGACAAAGCAATGCTAAATTTCATTGATCTTGTCGCCTATAAAAATTACTGTCTATCCGTTCACAACAAAGCTTCCACAAGACACAGCATTTTCCTACTGGGTAATCTCTGTTAGTCTTCGTTTATAAATTTTGTTGGTGAAGTTATTATTTTTATTTTATTCCAGAAAATTAAAAACACAAATACGCACATACAAGCGCTCTTCCACAGAAACACACACAAGTAAACAAGCTTATGAGCAAATTTCGTCTCGTACACAAAATGCCTGAAGTTTTCATTTTAATTTAACACAACGTTTGCGTACTTCTTTAAAATGTGTATGGATGTGCATTTGTATATTTTAATAATATTTTGGTTATACCAAAAAGTAACTATTTTTATTGATATTACAATTTAATTGCTCAAGTAAGGTTTCGCTCGCCGCCTCGGGGCGAAGGACAAGGGCCATGCCACAGGGCAAGATAGATAGGTAGATTTTGATAGGAAGGGTAGTGATGAAAGTTAGTTAATGAAGGGAGTTGCGAGGTTTCTTTAATTTAATTAAAAAATAATATAAAACTTAATTAAATTTTATTTCAAAAGCAGATTTTTACTCATTGTTAGCTCTTTCCCAATATATGAAAACAATTTTTGTTATTGCTGTTGTTGTTGTTGTTTTTGTTGGATTTTTTTTATCATCTCCAGTTGTATCTCTACAAATTTAAAATTTATCGATTTTTTTATTAAAACCGTTTTTCTTTAAACCTTTCCATTTACCAGACTGATTTTATTCCCTGCATTTAAATATTTATTATTCTGTTTATTTGAGGTGTTGTAAGTGTGGGTGTGGCGTGTTGACAGTTGGGAGAATTTGTTTGGTCATCACTCCTCTCTCTCCCTCTCTTCTTCTCACTCCCTCTCGTTCTGTATGAATTTGTTCAACTTTAGGTTTTAATTTATGCAAATTGTGTTTGTATTGATGATGCATGGCAACGTGAATAATTTTGTGTTGTTGTTGTTATTGTTTTTTTAGTGCACCTTTTGTTTTTGTTATCTAGTTTTATTTTCTTCTCTGTCAATGTTTATTCTGGTAATTATTTTCGATCAAAATTTACTTGAATGTTTGAATAAATGATTAATGAAAAATTACTTTTAAAAATTGTTTTAAAAAGAATTAAAAAAAAATGAAAATCAAAATAGAAAAAAAGTTATAAGATGGTTTAACGTTTTTAAAAAAGATTAAAAAGTTTTTAGTATAATGATACAAAATTAAAAGGAATTTTAACAGACGAAAAACCAAATAACAAAAAATAAAAAAAAAAAAAAACCCTTAAAATGTTTATAAACTTCAAAAAAGGAAAATTATTTATAAAAAGTAAGAAAAACTTTAAAAAAAATTGAAAAATAATGTTTTATTAGAATATAATAAGTTTTTAAAAATTACAAATAAAAACGCACTTTTTGGTCAAAATGCCTTAATGTGACTTAATGATTAATGAGACCTTATTTACCTTCCACCATCCGTCCAAAATCCATTTCATGTTTCCTGTCGATTGCAAAAAATTTTTGTTGGGTAAAAATACACCAATGTGACCCAGGACCATTCCTTCCGATCGTGTCCGAAATGTGTTTGAAGGTACATATTTCCTATCGATTGAAACTATATTAATGTTTTGTCAAAATTCGGCACAGTCTCCGAAAATAAAAATGTTCTGGTTGAAATCAGATCAGATCAAGAAACGAAGAGATCACACAAAGCAACAAAGTGAATGGAAATATATCAAGAAACATTAGTTTTTGTTCGAACAAATTTTCGAAATTGCAAAATTTTTTAATGAATTCACAAGCACAACCCTTTCGGGGAAGCTGCAAATATTTTCAAGGCAACGCTAAGAGAAAAAAGCCAGATTTTAGTCGTCCTCTGAACCATTTACAGAGAAATTCTTTTCCGAATCGTTTAACATTCTTTCCTTCGTTTCTCTTTTTGAGAAGTTATTTTTTTACAAACTGCAGAAATCCTTTTTTCTATTTTTTCTTTGCTCCTTTTTATTTTGTTTGATTTGTGACATCTGTCAAAAGGGCCCCTTTGAACTCTTTCCTAAAACCCTTTTTTTGTATTGCGCTCGCTAAACTGCGCAATCGTGACTGGACTGAAGTGAGCAATGATTTCTTTGTTCGTTTGTTTGTATTCTTTGTCTTCTTTCAGATTTCAAACTTTAGATTAATTTTGTTTTATTATTTTTTCTTAGTTTTCTAGTATTTGTTTTTGTTTTTGTTTTGCCCTTTTTGGCGTTGGTTATTGTTTAGACCGCTCAAAGTGTGTGGCATACCCAATGCGCTTGTGCTTTGTTTGTTGGTCTTTATTTTTGTTTGTTGCATTTTAAAAATTAGCATATTTTTATTTACGATATTTTGATGCGTTCTGTTTTTCTATTTCTTGTCGGTGTTTTTTTCGTATCGTGAAACTGAAAATGTCATGATTTTCATAATTTTTGCGTCTGCACGCATTCAATCAAAATTCAAGTCGAGTTCAAGATGATTTCAGCTCATTTCAAATTCAGCGGTTGCGTCTGTGCAAATGACTGCAATCATAGATTGTCGCTGTTTCGAACAAAAAGGTTTGAAGGAGGTCTGGCATTTAGCGAGGCAGGAGAAGGTTGGGCCGTCATTGTAGAGAAAAACGTGGGCAACACGTAAAAGTCTCTGATTAGTGGACAGTTAGAAATTTAGATAGACACGCTTGACACAGTCTCTGTACGTACTATTTTCTTTTTTCTCTCTCTGTTTCTCTAAGTTGGCGGTTCAAGCCTACACTTGCTTTAGTGTTCGGTTATTGTCTTTACTTTTCTGATGCTCATAAATTCTGTGAAATGGGAAAAAAGAGAAGAAATGACTGAAGACTTTCTTTTTTAATATGGTGTGATTAATTAATTGTTTGACCAATTCGCTGCTTCTATGTTGGACTCAACCTTGAATTAATTCACCGGCATCTGTCACTTGAGAGATGATTCTCCGATTTACTGTGACTATTTGTTTGCCTAAGTAAAAATGGTTCTAGTGTGTTTCCAATGGGTTAAGCCTTCTTTTGCGATTTTTTACATGACCAGGTTTTTATGGAGTGGTAGTGACTAATGCTTTTGCGGTTTGTAAGGCCTGTAGTCCTAAGTGCCAGCGAGTTCATACGTTTTATGTGTTTAAGTTTTATTGAATTTAACGTTGCTTGTTGGTTTTTTGGAACCCACGCAGTCTGGCCCGGTGTGAGCGCTGAGTGTGGGGCAGCCGGCCTTCATCACTAAGAGAGTCCGTCAGTCACGCATATACTCATAGAAAGCTGTATTGAATTAACATGTACGAATGCTCATAACTCTTCATACGTCTCTGAAACGTACAGAGACTCTGAATTGTTTGACTGACTTGAGGTCTTAAGGTTTTCTGTTGATAGAGTTCTGTAATTTTGAATTTATGTATACATCGTGAAAAACATTTTATTTATTGCTTATTTTTCATGTCAGAATTTAAAAGTTTAACAAAAAATATTACATTGAATTTAGATATCACAAAAACTTAGAAATGAAAATATCTATAAGATATTATCGCTCTTTGCATTATAATAGCATTCTGCTCATTTAGAGTTGATAAAAAGTAATGAAAAGAAAAGCTGATAGAGCGGAGCGAAGGCACAGACATAAAGAAGGAAAAAGGTGACAACTCTTTAACTAGAGTTTGGGATGTCAATTTCCTTGACCTTATTTCGGCTTCTCGGTCAGTTTGAAGATTTTGTTCATTCTTTTGATATTTTGCACCTTTTTCATTTTTCTCAGTCTTCTTATTCTTCCAATATCTGCTTTATAGCTCGTGCCACTCCAAAAGGTTTATAAAAAGTCGTTGGAAGACGTGGATCGTATGAAGAAACAGGTACCCAATAAAAATAAATACATATAAAAAACAGAGCAAATTTTATGAGGGCCACAGTGAATACAAGTTTATGATGGGTATAAAATCTGAATATAGATGGGTGTTGTTGTTTGTTGCTGTTGCTATTGTCATTGTTAAATTGTTGTTAAACATGAAAAGCCTTTTAAAAGTAGAAGAAGACTATCAAATTAAATAGATTGGTTGATGATTTTTTAATAAATTTTATTATTGTAAGAGAGATTGAGTAGTTTTCTTTGTCGTTTTCTACTTAATTTTATTATACTGCAAAAAGAATCAAAAGTGTTTGAAATCGTTAACACAATCTGAAACAGATTCGCATTAAATTGAAAACGTGAAAAATTAAACAATGTTTTTATGATGTTAGTCAATCAAATAATAATGACAAATATCGATATCCTCTAACGCTCAATATCAGGCTATCAATATATCATGGAACTTTTAAGTTGAATGAAAAATTTAATGAAATAACAATTTTATAAAAAAGTTCTTAAGTTAATCTCTGATTTCAAATGTCAGCTCTTTTTTAAAAAAACTTCATCGTTATTTTTTGTTCGTTTAAAATTCGAAAAGAACTCAATAATTTAATACGTAAAAATTTAATAAAAATTATGTATGTATTTCGCAAAAAGACAAAAAAAAAAACTCACTCTTCATCATTCTGCCGCTTCAATGGGTTTAAATTTATTTTTTACTTCAACTTATTTTTCCTTCAAACTTTTTTCACTTGAAAAATAAAATCCCATGCTAGCCATTTTTTAGTCAATGAATCAATCAGTCAGTCAATCATTTCATCACGCAGGATAAATGTTTATAGAAGTTTTATAGTTCAATTCTAAAAAACAACAACAACAATATACCAAAAGCTTGGGAATACTTTAGGCAGGGAAAACCTTCAAAGAATTAACAACAACAAAAACAACAACGACAAAGCATAAAAGGGCGTAATTTTTTTGAGTAGGAAAATTGATGGGGTGAAACAACAACAATTATAACAACAACACCACTATCAAGATCAACGAGAATATTGACCACCAGAGCCAAAAGCAATCACAACAACAATAATACTACAACAACTACACCCACAAAAATTAAATTCAATATTTAAATGAAGCCACTTGAGAAAAATGCATTAAAAACTGATGCCAACCAAGCATACGACGCGACGGCGTTAACGATGCGTTATCGAGGCGAGGAGGAGCATTTTTTGTCGGTTCGTATCGTCGTATTTCGTGTGTATTGAATGGCATTCAATAATATCAATAATAGTAATATCAATAATGATTGTCAGTTATTTTTATGGACACTGTACCCCCCGCCCCTTCCGGGTCACGAGCACCACGAGCTTGATAACCATAATATTTTTGGTTTCTGTGTTCCCACACTCCTGCATTTTTGTTGTTGCTGTTGTAACAAGAAAACAAAATATTAATTGAAACATGAGAACGTACAAACATTTCAGTCATTATTATCAGCAACAAATGAATTACTAAATGATTTAAAGAAAATTAAAATAAAGTATGAATAAGTGTATAAAGAAATGAATAGCAGAAAATGGATAAGTTGACCAAATGAGATTGTCAAAAAAACTCGCAGCGATTTTTCGGATATAAGAAAATATCAGAAAAAATTTAGAGGCGGAAACGACGTTGATGCAAGATTGATTAATTCAAACAAAATAGCTGAAATTACATTAAATTTCTTTATCTGAAATTAAATTACATTTTTAAAATTAATGGGATTTTAATCATCAAGTCATAGTTATTGTTAATATGTTAATATCGTATTATATAATGATTTATATAATGATTTATATTGTATAATATTTTGTAATTTATTTAAATGGATAAGTTTTCAACAAAATTGTTGCAGTATACGCTAATGTGATAAAAATACCGGAAAAATGGAATACATTATCAATAATGATTAGGATTACAATAGATCTAATAGATCAATCGATTTAATATGAATTAAATTTTTAACATTTACGAAATGTCTACATATCACAAACAATTGCAATAAATGGTTGTGGTAAATGCTATTTTTTCCCCTAGACATATGGGGTTTTTAATTAAATGGTTGAAGTCTGCGCTAACGTGACATAAATCCACAAGAATGGTTACACAATATCATGGATAACGCTTTAGATTACACTCTCAAAGAATTGATATTATATTTTTAGATTTCTATGAAATTTCGCAATTCATAGTGATTTCTGGTTTCAATAAATGGTTGCGGTATTTGCTAATTTTATACCTATAAACCTATCAGGAATTTCGTTATTTTATTAATCCGCTTCAATGACTTTCGTCATGTACTCATAATGTCATCATATTAACATGGAATACCAATATTTTATACCATTATCTGAAAATCAAACAACAATCTTGGCAGCAACAATATTTTTGTTCAAAATAAAATAATTTGTATGCCGTTCGAAGGTGAAAGCCAGGATTTGCTCTCCCTTTTTGCGAGTATTTTTCGGAATGCAATCTTTTTATGGATGCGTCGTTATGCTAATTGAATAATGCAAATAAAAATTGCAACAAACAATGATGTGTTGATTTGTTGCATTGCGCCGAGCCCATCAGACGTTGGTTGAAAGAGCCGGATTCGTGATTTTTTTGTTTTTTTTGCCGCGGAAAAATTTACGCTAAAAATTCATAACTCGTTTACGGATTGCTTTTATGATGCGTATGAATGTGTGTGAGAGAGAGCTTTATAGAATTGAAATGTTTTTGTATTCACTTCTTTTCGCGATGTATATCAGTTTTTATGTAAAGGTTTTTTTTTTTAGTTTGTGCGTAATTTTTTAAGTGTTGATTGTTTGGTTCCACTCTCTTTATTTTGTATGTATTATTCGTATATAGTTTGAAATATTTATTATGCTTATACACTCCTCGCAATTTGTTAAAAAAACCACATAATGTAGACTTTTGTCTCCGCTTTGTGTTTTTTTTTTTTTTTTGGTTGATTGGTATTGGCGAATTATTTTGTTAGTCAGTTAAAGTTGAAGTAAATCACTTGAAAATCATAATTTTTGTCATAGTACATATGTATATATTAATTTTGAAGAATTTTTCCAAATTTGAAATTTTTTAAATTTGAAATTTTTATTTAAACCTTTTATTTAAAATTACATTTTTAATTTCTTCTAAAACTTTTTGTACCCTTTTGCGCGACAATGTAGTATTAATTCACTTTTAGTTTGCGGATCCCTGATCTTTGTAATCTTCTTTTTAGTTTGTCGGTTCGGTTTGTTTAGTCCGGACAACCTCTCTATAAAATGTTGACGCTCTCTATAAAATCGACTTATCGATTGATTCATCGATTTTTTTAAATTCTAAATATTTTCTTAGAAACGTACGATTAAAAACGTCTTTTAAGAACTACTATTGTTGTTGTTTTCCTGTTATTTGCTGAACTCTTCTTCTTCTTCTTCGTATATTTCCAGAGTACATTTTCTGAATGACATTTCATCAAAAGTAAAATGAATCAATAAAACGAATAGCTCTTTCTATAAGAATTTAAAAGTGATTGACAAAAAAATACTGACAAAGGATTGACAATTTATTTGATTATAACGCATGAGAGGGAAAAAGTGATGCTAGAGCAAAAACGAAATCAAGTAAAAAGAAAATCAATGATGTAAGAAAGAAAAAGGAGTAAAAAATATCTAATAAATTCTTATAAAACATACTTCTTGGAAAAACGTGGGTACTATTTATTATAAGCGTTTTAGTTTTACAAAAATCTTCCGTTCGTAATCTTTCATCCTTTACCCGATAAGTCAGAAAAAGGAAGCAATCTTTTTGCTCTGCTGCTTTTTATGAACAAATTTCAAGAGAATTTTATTCTTGAGAAAGAAAAAAAATCCCAAACGCATCATCATCAGCGTCATCCATCCCTCTTGTAATGTACATATTTATAAAAATATCTTTAATAATTTTATTTTTATCTTTCTTTCAATGCTTATTTTATTTTATCATCGTATTTATTCTGGACTTTTTCCAATTTTTATTCAAAGTATTTCTTTTCAAATTCTTTAGAAATTTATTGTATACGAAAAATTATGAAGGATTAAAAAAGAATGGCTTTAAATTCAATTTACTTCAAATGAAAACAAGAAGGAGAATAAGCAACAACAGAAATTACATGAAGACTAATTCTTACAACATTGAACAATAAAATTGATAAATTATAAGGAATTTAATATAAGTAATTCCGAGTAATGCATTTTGCAAAGAATTATCGAACCGAAAGAGTTTACAACAACAACAAAAATAACAAAGAAGCAGAAACAAATGAATTAATATTTTTTTTAATCTGTGTAAATTTTTTGCGAACGGGTTGACGGAAACTATACACGCCCGCAAACCAAGGCACCGAAGTAGACAATGCAATGAGAGCCAATAAGTAAGAATAACAAAAACTGTATGACACACACACATATGCATATATTTACCATGTTGCCACTTCGCTTCACTTGCAACACATGTTGGGATTGCGTACTTACAGCGAGTGAGTGAGTCCTTATCGTCCAAAAACGCAGCATCAATAAATAACCCAAGAGGAAATGTTTGCAGTGATGAAGAAGCAGAAGAAGAAGACGCAGAAATGAGAAATAGTAGAAAGGAAGAAATAAGAAAAAGAAAAAGGAGGAGTGGGAATAGAAAAAGCAAAATCTTATAGGAAATTGTTGATCTTATAGAAAACTTTGTACTATAAAAGAATCATTAATTCTTATTGTACTGATATTTGAATAATATATATGTTAAATAAATAAAAATAAAAATTCAACCCATTTAAAGTGGGTTTAATGAAGGAGATATCTATGTTAAATCCAAAAGTTGGAAAAGGACTCACCCGAAAGGCTTGATTCGTTGACTAGAACAAAATCCGTTTCGAGTTCGTATCCAAGAAGTATTGGGGTTAACTAACTGGTAGCTGATCGGTGCTTCTAACATTGAAGCCTACATAATTCGTTCAGTTTATTCTCGAATCAGTTCATTTTCTCATAAAAATTTAACTGTAATTTGACTTTCAATGCTTTTGATTTCTATTGCTTTCGCATTGTTTCCGATTGGGTCATCAAAACAATGAGAACACATACATACGTTGGTTGGACCACGAAATTCTTTTGGTTGTCCCCAAAAAATGTCAACATTGCGAATATGAGATGAGCATATGGTTAAAAAAGGTACCAGTAAAAAAAATTACCACAAAATATTCACAAAAAAAGAAGAATGCCAGAGGAAAAGAAAAAAAAAATTGTATTCAAAGAATACCGAAAGGAAGACCGTCGGTACTGAGCAGACAGACGACCCCGGCATGCGGGAAGACGACAAGCGTTCCTTCTCTGACGTCTGTGTAACATGAATCCATTCGACGCCTTCCGACGCAGCAGACAAGGATAATCATACGAAGTTCTTCTCTAGCGAGTGTTGATACAACACAACAGATGGAAAAAAAGGAAGAGATGAACAAGTGAGAATGTAAAAGGATGATGATGAAGAGCAGAAGTCGGAGGGAAAAGAAGGATAAGATGCCACCCGTATGCAACATCAGTTCATAAGAGATTTGCATAAATTCCATTAAACATTCTTAATTTTTATTAAAACTTTTTTGGTTAAATTTTGAATGATGCGGTTGCGGTAAAAGATTAAACGAAACTTTTTTTGAAGACGACCGCCATTATAAATATATGTGTATAGACTTTAGTATAAAAAATATTTTCTTTTAGAATACATTTTCTGTAAACAAAATATTCTCTGTATCCTGTAGATTATAAAGGCATGGTTTGAAGCTTTCATGGCTTTTTAATAACGTAAAAGTTTGAGAAACTGTACAAAACCAAATTGAAGATATTTTTGTTTTTAAATTCTTCCCTTCAATTAACATGAAGATTGCAAGGTATACTGCACAATAATAACCCCGAAAGAGTCATGGACAAAAATCTGTATAATATAGTATAGAAAAGCAAAAGTTTTAGAGGTTTTCTTACGATGAAAGGTATAATTATTTCAATGTTACAAGTATATATCGTATATTGTACATTAATTTATTGATTATAGATTGATAGGATAAATGCACAATGCAAAGTCATAAAAGAAAGGTCAAAACTCTCATAATTTTTTTAAGGTATGACTGAAGTGAATATTGTACAATACAAATGTGTCTTAAATTCCACAACTTAATTTGACAGTATTACTTAATTTGACAGAATTGATAATTGACGGTGAAATTGCACAATATAATTGTACAATGTCCTACCGATATAAATTGTACAATGTCCTACCGATATAATAATCAATTTCATGTTTGAGAATATTGTGCAATATAAGATTAATTAATTTTTTTTATTTTTCCCCCAATATTTTATTTCAATATAATATATTATACATATAATATGTATTATATAGCTATTTAATGCATGAGAATATTTTAACCTTCCGATTTAATTCTAATACCCTTTTTCTAGTTTTATCAATAAATTAATTCTCATCTTAATTATCAGGCCCTCAATCAAACAACCAACTGGCCAGCAATCATTCAACCCTTCCAATTGTCCACTACGTTAAAAGCGTAAAAAGGTTGAATGAATGCGAAGGGTCAACAATTTAACAAATACAACAACAACAACAACATCAACAACCAATAATGAAAATAAAAGCCCTTAAAATAAATAACCTGACAGTCTGGCAGCATCAACAGCAAAACAGCGCCAATACCGACACCGACAGCAGAAAGTCAAATTGTTGAAGCAGATCCGTGTGCATATCGCGGAGGTAAGGACAAAAACAACAAATGGTCATTTTTAATGACGCTCGCATGTCTGAAGGATTGACTGATATACCGACTGAATGGAAGGCTGCCAGACTGACTGCATTTTAAAGTACCGGCTTAAAAATGCCGAAATTAATAAACTGCACTACAGAAAGGCGGAAGCGGAAATGCGAAGGATGAGGCCGAATGCGAGCGAGTGTAGCTCGATAAAAATATGGTTCCTTCCGCGGCATGCATTGTTGCATTTGATGCGGACGATGCCTCTGTTTGGTCTTCTTTCAGTTTGCATGATTGCGAACCCTTCACGAGACACGAGCAAGGGGTGAGCAGGAAAGAAGGTCTGACTGGTATTCTCAAGGGTGACCCGCAGTGTGCAGTGAAATTAACGAGTTTAAAGCGTTAAACAAATAAAATCGCTCTCGTATTCGTACGAGAGCTCGTACACGAATCTTGTGTAAATCAGCAATGTTTCATTGACGTCAATTTCTCCCTGCCCCCTCACCACCCACCGCCATTCATCATTCCTGTCAGAGATGGGGCGGGGAAGTGACCTTTGTGAGGTGCTTAATTTATTTGCACGATTCATTTTAAATATTGTTGTTGTTATACGTAAATATATCGAGACATAAGCGGCTTAAATGCTTAAAAAAAAATTTAATTGCATTTTCCTTGTGCTTTTTCAGAATCTTGCGTTCGATGGTTCTGCTCCACTGTATTGAAATCTTGCCTACATTTTTTTTTTATTGATGATCCTCATAAAACTTTATACATTTAAAATTATAAAAAAAAAGAAAAAAAAAATGTTTTTTTTATTTAAAATTATAGTCTTCTTGTGGTTTTTATTTCACTTCTTCTTCTTCTTCTTCTCATCGCACTATTTTGCTGGACATTTTTATTGCTTAATTCTTATTATGGTAGAGTTTTCGGTAGAAATCAATCAATTTGAATATTAATAAAAAAAATTATTGTTTTTTTCACGTCTCGTAACGAATCGTTTCCAATCCGCTTACAGTCATCGCGCATGACAAAATGAACAGCTCAAGAAATGTCCAAAATAATATTGATACACGCTCAGCTACAAAGTTTATTGTACAATACTTTCGTACTCGTACGTGATTTTCATTGTTTATGAGAAGAATATAAAAAAGCACATTTAATAACTGTAGCAGACATTAAAATTTTATTTGAATAATCTTTCTTCGGAATCATGACTCATTCAGTCAGTCAGTCACTCAATCATGATCATTTTAATTTAATTGAGTACCAGAACGGAATGAACAGTGGCGTCAGTTTAATCATTTTGTAGGAGTTGGTTTTCAAAAATTACAAAATACGTGGTATAGTTTAAGGTTTGAAAATTTCGATCGAAATACAAATAAGTTTTCAGGGTATTTTTAACTCTTCTTCGCGATCTTAAGTGATCTTGTTCTTTTAGTTTTTAAAATCTCAATCGGACTACAGATATTTTCTCGGATAATTTTTTACTCCATACAATCTCAAGTGATCTTCTTCACTCATGGTTACCATGGTACGTTCAAGAAATTACATCGATAAGCTTGCTTTTGCCATCGCGATTGCGGAAATGATTTTTGCTATTATTCTTGGTAGAACTTGGAGGATTGTGCAAAGGACTAAACAACTTTGAAACCGAAATAATTTCTATTTCATTATTTGTTGTAAATTTTTGAAAATTTTGTTAATTATCAAAAAAGTTTGATAATTTTTCATGATAAAGCTAATTTTTATTTCACCAAAGAAACTTTTGTATCTAGATATAAAATTATTTAGCCAAATATGTATATAGGACTGCTTTCGATTAGAATTTATTTATCATTGCTATAGTTTGAGATAAAAATTATAAATTATTATAAACATTTCTGAACTTTGTGCTTTCAAGGCAACAATACCGCTAATTGATATAAAATTAATTGTTTTTGTGCTTTTATTTTTATAACTTTTAATTTTTATAATGATTAAACTCAATTGTATAGATAAAGAACTACAGTATTATCGTAACTAGTTTAAGCAACTTTAGTGTACTGAGGTGTGTAAAGAGAGAACAAAGTGCTTGCAGAATCATAAGTTAGTTATTAGATGGTAAGACAAAATTAAAGTAGTACAAAATACTTACTATATAAAGCACTTAAAACCGTCCCAATATGTTGGCCATACTACAGCGCTGGGAGCAGCTCATCAGGATGCACGACATCAATCTCATCAACGGAGCCTTCCTATTGATGGCTCTTTTCATTGCTTTATACAGCCTTCTAATGCGAATAGCCAACACAATGCTGCCTATTTTCGTACGACAGTTATACATCTATGGCAAACACAATCACAAAATCCCAAAAAGTCCATTAGCGGACAAGTTGCAAGTTCCAAAAAACTGGTTCAGGCATTTCTACACGTATGCTATTTTTTCGACTGGTCTTGTACTCGTTGCGCAGCTTAAAGTCTTCGTTTTGCAAGCGCCGCCAGCAGAATATACGCTAACATTTTTGGACTTTGTTTCCGGTGGTCGGAGCAATCGGCCAGTGCAAGTAAATTCCATGTATGCCCTTCTGGCAACAGTCTTGATGATGTTACAAGTGGTCCGGCGTTTCTACGAAACTCATTTTGTACAGATTTTCTCTAGTAGAAATAAAATGAGTCTACTGCACTTTACGATAGCCATAATTCATTACTCTTTCGTGCCTCTTGCCTTGCTGGCTAATACCGAGAGTTTCGTAAGAGGTACCTTTAGCACTTGTGATATTTCTGTATCAGCTGTAAGTCTGACTCTCTTGCAGGTTCAACTCCATCATCCTTTTCACTCTTCAGCCTGACACTGCTTCAATGCACTTCCATATTCGTTTTCCTCTTCAGTTGGCTGCATCAATACAAGGCCAATGTTACTCTGGCACAACTTCGTAAGAACAAGCAAAAGGACGAATTGGCCAATGAAAAGTACTTTCTTCCCAGGGGTGGAATGTTTGATATTATTTCTTCGCCTCACATGTTTTTCGAGATTGTTATGTATGTATCTTTGCTGGGATTGATACCGAACTGCACGACATGGCGTACCATTGCGTTTTGGGTTTTAACGAACCAGGTCAGTGTATTATTATAGAGAAAAATTAAAAAAAAAAACGATTAATATCCTTCGAATGTGCTTAGGTGATCATGGGTTTGTTAACACACGAGTGGAACAAAGAACATTTCCAGAATTACCCGAAGAAGCGCTGTGCGATCATTCCGTTTGTCTTGTAAATTGTGTTAACAATTAAAAGAAAAATAAATTGAGTCCTCGATCGTAAAGTGTATGAAAAAAAACATTTAATAACTAATGCAGACATTAAGAATTTATTTGAATAAAAAACTTTCTTCGAAATCATGACTCTTTCAGTCAGTCACTTAATCATGATCGTTTTAATTTAATTGAGTACCACAACAGAATGCGCAGCTGTGTCAGTTTATTCATTTTGTATGAGTTGGTTTTTCCAAAATGACAAACCTACTGTCACTTTCTAGAACGGACTGTAGACTACTTACGTTGGCAGCGGAACACGCTCAAATGGTTAATGGTTAAATGATCAAATGATCTCAAATGATTATCTAAAAACTTTGATTGCAAATGCCCCAAATGGGATCCTCGTTTATTCAAAGTGATCTTAAGTGGTGATCTGTTCTTTCAGCTTCGATAATCTTAATCGTCAATATATGATCTAAAATTATCACCTTAAGTGATTTGATGATTTTTATGGTAAATGCCGCTAATGGTGACTCTCGCTCATTGAAACGAGCAGTTAGTGATAGGATAAAATTTAGTCTTATTCTGAGTAGGTTCATAAAGTTACACGATATTATCTTCAAGATTCCTCAATCTTTCTCTCTGCTGCAAATGTTGAAGCGATCTTACATAAATTAAAATTTTGACAACAGAAAATTAATGAATCACTAAGAAATTCTCAAAAATAAGTCATTAAAATTTTGCAAAAAATCATCAGAAACAAAAACCAAAAGCAGCGAAAACCAAAACTAATCATACCACAAGATCGTGTCAAATACGATGAGCCCTCTGAAAACGTATATTATTTCTCTTCATTACCGTTTTATAGTCGGCAACTAAATCTTTTTTAATGGCCGTTGGTGTGTCTGTCGATCTAACCGATTTTTTTTTCTGTTTCTTCTTTCTTTCGGTATGTCTGTCCACTCGGAATGTTCGAGTATCTTGAATGAATGTCCCAAAACATGCGTTGTTTAATGTTGATCCCTTCTTTTAGCTTGTGCTTGTTGTTACTGTTGTTGTTATTTATTTATTGTTTATTGTTTTTTATTGTTGTTATTGTTGCTGCTCAGCTGTTGGCGATTTTTTTGCGTGGTAACTTACCATAATTCATCCGGATCGTAAAATAGTGATTCTTCATTCAAGCCGAGAGCCGCCGCCGGTATGCGGTTGTTTTGAGCACTAACACAGCAGGCTATCTTTTCAAGAGATATGTATTTTTTGGGGCGTGTGTGTGTAGCTTTTGTTTTTTCCGCACTCATTATTATTATAAGATTACTTTTGTTTTATTTTAAATAAGAATAACAAATTTTAAAAGAAGTCTTTTAAACGATCAGTCGTTATTTATTAACCCCGCAGTTGTTGTTGTTGTTGTTGTTGTCAAGTTGGCCAACTCGGTAGTCGACGGGGGCGATATTGGGTTCATAGAGTTTTTAGAGAAAGAAATGAAAGGTGGTCGATCGGTCGAACTGAAGATTAAAAGTTATGATTAGTTCTTGTTTGAGTTGTTTGTTGTTGTTTCCTGCAGTTGAAGATAGACTTGTTTCTTTGGCCCTGATCTGAAACGATCTTCAGTGATCTTCCTTTCGGTTTTGGTTGTTTTTTTCAAAATTTGCATTTTCACTTTATGATTTATTTAAAATTCAGAAATTTTTTCTTCTGGCGACTTTTATTTGCAACACTTTTAAAATGAAATTTATTATGATCGACGAAGATCTTCGCCCGCTGTCGACGAAGACACAGACGACTTTCAACTCTCGTAAACGAGAGCATTCGAATTTCGCATCGAGTTAAAACTAATTTATTTTAAATTGGCTTTTGCCGATTTCTAGGAAATTCTCTATTATACTCGTCTGATGAGATGACAGCGGTGATTTCAGATTGAAGTTGTTGTTGTTGTTTTGGAACGGCCAGTGGCGGATCTTAAGGAGGGTGTAAGCGATGCGTTGTATGTGCGTTCTCAGGCAGGAATCAGCTATGCGTATTCTCTTATTTTAAAACCAATCACTAAAGTGCCTTAACATTTACCCTTGTCATATGCGTGGTGAAGGTGAGTGAAGATCCGGCTCTGACATTCACTGAAGGTGACCAACTGAACGCACAATGTCTAAGAGTTTTCTAATGACGCAAATGTAGCAACAAATATCCATTTTCAAAATGAATAAGGATCGTTCAGTGATCATCAAACGTTCAAATGTTTCCGAACAGTGAGCAAAAATAAACTATTGATTGGTTTCTCTGGAATTAATCATTGATCATGGCATGATCACTTTAAATGTGTTTTTGAACCATTAGCACAAGCATCTATTTTTGCTACTTTTTTGTAGAAGTTTTTTTTCTTTTTACTTAACTGCTAAGATTTAATGCTTAATTTAATAAATCTTTTAGACTGATCAGTTCGTTATAATCACAATGAAAAGTACGCAATCAAGGAGGAAGGGAGGGTGGGTGGCAGCATGGTTCAGAGAGGATAGAGGCTTGCTCATTGCAAGCCTGTCTCATCCTGCTTGTGATCGAATTGATCGACGCGCAACCAGAATCCATTTAAGCGTAGTCAGGTTAAATTTAAACGTACGTACGTGCTGCTAAAGTTGTGGGAATCGTTCAGTTAAGACTGTGGCTGATTGTTGTTGTTTGCTTGTTGTCCATGTAAAGTCTATATAAGCCTAACTAGATTCTTGGTAAGACTGCGCATGTGCAACCATCCAAACCTTGCGTTACGCACGCAATCCTTAGTACAAGTTTTTTTGCTTCTTTTTAAAAAATGTTTGCGAGCAATGTTTAAGCCTTGTTTACGTAGATATCTTGGAAGTATTTTCGCATGAATAAGGATATTTTTCTTCTTTTTCTTTTTCTTCATATTTTTGTTTGTTTATTTACTCTTTTATTGTCTTTTCTTATCTCTTTTGAGTTTTTATTAAACGTAGGTGTATTTTTCTTTCTGTTCCCGCCATTTTCTTACCCAACTTTTCAATTTGGTGATCTTTGGTGAACCCTCCTGTGAACACTGAACTGCGTTGATCTTCACCGAGATCCTCAGTAAGTGCATTTCTTTCTTTCTTCGGCTTTGTCTTATTTTTCATCTGCTCTTCTTGTTGTCTCCTTCTTTTTTGTCAGTCTTCGATTTTTTCAGGCTTTTGTATGTCTTGGATTGCTTGCAGATTGCTTTTGGTATATAAATCAATAAATTTTCTTAGAATTTTTTCGATAATTTTCTCACAGAGCCCTTTCCTTACAATCAGCAGGCAGCACGATCATTGCGCGATGATCTTCCCGACAAACTGCAGATCATTGGCCAACAACAAGAACAGATCAATGCCAACTAACCAACATACAACCAACAGGTTGTCTGTCTGTCCTTCCCTCTGTCTGTCCGCTTGTCCGTCTGTCGATTGTGAAACGCCAAGAGTTTTCAATAAATTCATTTAATGATTTTCAGTTTTCTTTCTCCGCCTGATCTTCGCTGTAGTTGCTGCTGATCATGATCATGATCACGAGGCCCTCAATCGGCCGGTTGGTTGGTAAAATTTTCAAGTTTGTCTCGAAACTATTTCCACACTGTGCCATTTCGTGATTCTGTTGACCATTTTGCCCACTACGGTTGTCTCTGGGTCTTATTGTGCGCTGCGCTTCGATCGTGCATCATTTCGCCTGATCTTGCTGGCATTTAATGGCTGTTATTGTTGCATGTTTGTCATGTTTACTTAGTGTTTAACTAGTTTTTTATCCGTCTTCTACTCTCGGTCTTGATAGACTGGTAAATACTTGTGACTTTACCATTAAGGCACCGAATCTCGGACGGTTATGGACGGACTGTTGTCAACGTATAGTAGACGACGTTAACTGTCGTTACTGAAGTCAGATTAATACACAATGATTTCACAATGATGAAATTAAATTGCTTCAAAGAGGTTTCCTAAGGGGTTGGTAACGAAATCCCGAACGACAAAATCCCGAACGACAAAATCCCGAAATGACAAAATCCCGAAACGACAAAATCCCGAAATATCAAAATCCCGAAATTACAAAACGAGTTTTTCGGTATTCTCCATCTTCTTGAGCATTTTAAAACCACTAGCAAACAATTCCAAGAAAATAATGAAAAATTACTCTTATTTTACTTCTCTAAATTTATTATTAAAAATTAAAAAAAAAATTATTAAAAAAATTTTAGCAGAGCCCTCTCGATAATGTGAGGTTTTTTGCATACAGGTTTTTTCGCGTATTGGCAGCCTTCGGCTGCGGCAGGGATCATAATCCTCAATCAGCAGAATCCTCACGGTCATGTGAAGTTTTTTGCATACAGGTTTTTTCGCGTATTGGCGGCCTTCGGCCGCGGCAGGAATCATAACCCTCAATCAGCAAAATCCTCACGGTCATGTGAAGTTTTTTGCATTCAGGTTTTTTCGCGTATTGGCAGCCTTCGGCCGCGGCAGGGATCATAACCCTCAATCAGCAGAATCCTCACGGTCATGTGAAGTTTTTTGTATACAGGTTTTTCTGCGTATTGGCGGCCTTAGGCCGCGGCAGGGATCATAACCCTCAATCAGCAGAATCCTCACGGTCATGTGAAGTTTTTTGCATACAGGTTTTTCTGCGTATTGGCGGCCTTCGGCCGCGGCAGGGATCATAACCCTCAATCAGCAGAATCCTCACGGTCATGTGAAGTTTTTTTGCATATTGTAGATTGTAACCTTCAGAAAACAAAATTCTCTCGATATTACAACTTGGCTTTTCTGCCATTGTAAAAAAAGGCAAGTAGGTGCAAACTACGCTTCGGAAAAAATTGTGACTTAAATGTAATTTTTTCATTAATTTCAAATTTTATTTCGTGATTTTCGGGATTTCTCATTTCGGTATTAAAATTTTTCGGGATTTTGTCGTTTCGGGATTTTGTCGCATCGGAATTTTGTCGTTTCGGGATTTTAAAATTTTTCGGGATTTTGTCGTTTCGGGATTTTGTAATTCGGGATTTTTACTGTCTCCCTTCCTAAGGCCTCGCCAGAAGCTGTTCTCTATTTTGTAATCTTCTTGTAAGATATTTTTATACCGAATCTACAAAAGTTTAAGAAATTTCCTATACATTCTTGCCTTTTTCAATTTCATGCTTATTAAATTATTAAACTTGGTAAAAGTTATAAAAGAATTGTTGAATTGCTTTCAATTTAATTGTGACGAAAATTAAAACGAGCAGGGTATATCGCATGAGAAGACTGTAGCGTAGAAGCAGAGAGAGAAAGTTTCTGACGACATTTTGGAAAATACTAAGAATTGTTCGTTCGGCATCTTACAGAAAAGGAGGACCAAAACCAAAACCGAGATTAAGACCAAAACAAAGACCAGACTCAGCACAAAACTTAGACCAAGGCCAAGACCAAAACTCAGACTGAGACCAAGACCAAGACTAGAACCCAGATCAAGATAAAGACCAAGACCACAACCAAAACGCAGACTAAGACAAAGACTAAGGACCAAAAACCGAGATCGAGACCAACACCAAAACCTAGTTTAAGGCAAAAACTAATATTGAAATCGAGATCAAGACCAAAACCTAGATTAAGATTAAGGCTAAATGAAGGCTAACACTAACATCAAACCCAGATCGAGACCAAGTCTAAGCCTAACACAAACACCAATATCAAGACCAAGCCCGACGCCCAAAACAAAGGCTAAACGAAGGCTAATCAAAATCTAAAGCCAAGACTAAAACAAAATCAATAAAGCACGATAAAGACCTTAAAAAAACATGACGAGGGCCCGCAGTAAAACATAAACATTCGAAGCTCGCATGCCTCCAGGATTCAGAGGTCTATACTTTAGAGTTATATATGTATGTATATATATACACACACACATATGAGAGATATCCATACGTACCTTCATACTAAAGAAAACTTTTTTCAATTGAAATTCGTTGGAGAGCATTTGGAGAAGTGGGTGTGAAGGGTAGAGTTTAGATGCGGTAGATGATAAGAAAGAGATGAGAAAGAACAAAATAACCAAGAAACAAGTACATAAGTATAAATTGTATAACCAGCTGTTGGCGCAACTAAATAAAATAGTAACAGTTACAGCAACAAACAACGCAATCATCTCACCTTCGAGTATACGCGTCCTAAAGAAGAATGAAACGAAGAGAGGAAAGATACATAAAAAACATGCGAATAACATTGATTGTGTCGGTGTTTATGATGGCGCAAAAGTGAAGGAAGGACAAAAACACAACCTGAGACCTGAACGTGGGCAAAGGCAGGGAAGATGCTCGAGAAAGCAGTTCTGAAGCCAACACCGAGGCCGGTAGACGGCAGATGAAAAAAGAACCACCTCCGCTGACAGAACGCAACGCAAGAGGAATAAACATGACAACTATGGCAATGACAATGAATATAACAACAACAACAACAACACTAGCAAAAATTTGTGTCAATAATTTATGCGAAACAAATCAGTGAACATTGAAATTGTCGCCTGCAAGCAAGTTTTTTTATATTCCAAGAAATAGTCGAAGTAAGAATGAACGAGGTAAGGTTAAAGAAGAAGAGGAAGAAGGTGATGTTTAAAGATTCTGTGAAGGATAGACAAGTCCGGATTGTAAATGGATTTTTTGTGTAGTTGTTAATATTTTAGCCAACAAAAAGCAACGCAGATTTTTTGCTATGATGCAGAAATATTCAAAAGATTAAAGTCCTCTGAGGCATTAACGCGGTTTCTTAATAACTTAATGGATAATAAATGGATAGAGCTAGGGCATGTATCAGTCGCCGTATGTCATCGTAAATGTGCAATAGAACATTGTAGCCACTGAGTCAATTTTGTAATTCGATATTTTTCATGTTTAATTATAGCTCTTCCATTTGAAAATTTGAGAAATTCTTTTTTTGCGCAATTTCGTGATGATGGTTTTGATAATGGTCTATTGCTCTTTTGATGATGGTATATTAATGATGCCGACAAGCGAGATTTTGCGCTATTTTGGTAGGGCAAAACTTTTCTACTGAAAAGTCTGCTTACTATCTCGTCTCGTCTACAAGCAAGATCACGTCAGGATCTTGTTTCGATGTTTCTAGAGAAAAATATCGTTTTCTAATCTCATCTCGGAATTCAAACCGACGATATCAAGACGAACGCAAAAGTTTTTATACTGAGTTTAAAAAATGTAACGTTTTCGTGTTTTAACAAAAAATTTCGTGTGTTGAAAAGACCTAAATTTTATAGATTCTCCATGGTAAATATAAAAACTTATTTTGGATTTTTAGAAGGGCTTTCTATGTTCCTAAGTTATTTTCTCAACATTTAAAGACATATTATTTGTAGTTACGTTTTTTGCAATGGTAATGGGTAGCCTGTGGGCGTGTCCGGTAACTCTACAACATTTTTATTTGTTGCCCTTTAAGCAAAATAGATTGCAATACAATCAGACAGAGAGACAAATAGACAGACTGACCGAGCGATCGATTCACAAAATCTTTTTCGGTTATTTTTTGGTCTTCTCTTTGCATTTTGTGTTGCTGTCATCTCAATGTTGACAATGGTATTGATGTTGTTGTTGTCGTTATCGGTGTTGTTGTTGTTGTTGTTGTGTTCGTTGTTGTTGTTGTTCGAATTGCTGTTTTTATTGTCTTAGTTCTGCACTTATTTATTCTAGAGTAGACGGAAAATTGAAGTTAGCAAGAACGCCTACGCTTGCAAGAACAGACGGACGTGTAGGGCGGACACGTACACGTACACGTGTACACACACACCTCTACACACCCTCCAACGCAAGCAAATACAATTGCATGGTAGACAAATTCTTAAAATTGACAACCAAGTGACAGCATTTCGCATTCGAAGAAGAAAGCGACCAAAAACCAAAAGCAACAAAACCAAAGCCAGGGTGACAGTGAAGGAGGGCGGAAGGGGGAGGATTGTGCCAGTGAAATTGGGTTTGATTTAAATTGAGTTTGAAGAAGAAAATTTTTTCCATTTGTTTTCCTTTTTGCTTTTCTCTAACTCTTCGCAGAGATTTTTCGTGTGAACTCAGAGTTCAGACAGTTTGAAAGCTGTCTCGTCTCATGCCTTTAGTAGAGAAAAAGGAAGAGTGTGAGAGAGAGAGCCAGGACGTTATCGAGGTAGTGAGGATGGAGGTACTGCGGTTTTGTTAGAATCTCTATAGAAATGCAAAAGAGATAAAAAGAAAGAGTTAAGTAGATTTTTATTTTGTTGCTGTTGGCAGCACTAAAAATTCGCAAACAATTGCAATTTGTATTCTCTCGCACGGTTGATTTAATTTACGAATAAAAGTTGTTAAAAATAATAGATACGAGTACCATAAAAATGCAACCAAAAACCAAAACGAATCGAATTTAAACAAAAACACAATCAAAATCAGCCGGCAAATTGTAGAAAAAAGTAAATAACCAAAAAAGTATTGTATATAAAGAAAATTAAGGTGGGAAGGTGGGGTGGGGGGGCAAACGCTCATAATGAGAAGAGAAATTTTTATAACAAAAAATAATTTGTTATTTTTTTCCTTTTTTCTAACAAACAAACATAAAAGAGTAAAAACGGCGTATAAAACATAATACGATAAATAAAAACTTTTTGCATACTTTTACGATATTTTGTTTACTACAAACCACAAACAAATCAAAACTCATAAGAAAAAGATTTTTCCAACCAAAACCAAATTGTATTCTTAATCGCAAAAGCCGCAAAAAAGTGCTTAAAACGCAAAAGTCTTAGCGGCGACTAATAAAATTTTAACTCCATTCGTATGTGGTTAATAAAAAATGTAAATAGCTCGAGGAGTGCCTTTAATGGAGCAATCTTAGCAGATTCGCATCCATGAGGACTGTCCTCATAAAATGGTTTGAATAACAAGCTATTTGACTTTTCTGCAACGCCTCAAGCACCAAAAGACCCACGCCGCCTTCCGCAACCGTAACCCCCTTCAGCCAACGACCAACGGAAATGCCAAAGATCTGAAAAGGCTTTTGTCTCCTTCTCAATGAGTCCGAGTCTATTTGAGGTGACCGATCGATCGGTTGCTTTTGGTTTTTGTGTCTCTCTCTTATCTGTCAACTATTTTATTACTGCTGTATTATATACCTTTATATGTTACAACAACAATAGCCCATGGGTATTAAAACCATTTTAAGTATTGCTCGAAGCGTTCATTTCTGTTTGAATGATTTTGTACCATTCGATTTTGTATTCATTATGAGTATGCGCGAGGGAGACAGTGAGACTTTCGTTCGTGGAAGTATTTTTGACCCTTAGGTTATGAATAACATAATTTTTGGTGCTGCAGCAACAAAAGGTATAATGACAAAGAGCTTAAATCTGTTAAAAGAGACAACAACAACAACAATAAGAAACAAAATATTTTAACACTTCTAAATTGTTTCTGCGTACGATGAGAAAATTTCTAGAGATGAAAGTTTTGTAAAAAAAAGGGCTCATACGCCTACGAGTTAAGCTTCTTTTAAGCGGACATATTATATATAATGAGAAAACCTCCAAAAGAAACCAAAAAAATTCAATTTTGACAGTTTTTAGGCAGACCATTAATGACTTTACACCGAAAAGTTCTCACAAGAAATATCCACCAAGAGAACAAAAAAAACGGGCAAAAATCTGAACTCAAAAGACGGAAAAAATAAAAACCTACAACACAAAAACACTAATGTTTTATGTCACGCTTTTGGGAATATTTTTTTTTTGGTTTTTTGTTTCTCGGTTATATTTTTTTTTTTTTTTGTTTTTTTTGGCGGTTTTGTAGGTCTCCGAAAGCCACGTTTATGCGTTTGACCGCATTTTCCATGCACGCTTTATGGAAATTCAGAGACCAGAGAATCGAATAAACAAATTAATAGCGGTTATAAAAGAATGATAAAATAAAAGTCATGTAGAGAACAACGCAAAGCGCAATAAAAAAGAAGAAGAAGAAAAATAAGAAGCTTTCAAAAACTGGCTGGACTTAATGGTTTGCTGTACAAAAATACGGTAGCATTGAAAGGTGCTTCAGTACAGCAAACACACGACTACGATGACGACTCTTATAAAAAACCAAAAAAAAAATTGTTAATGCAATGTGTGCAACTTAAGCGGAAGCCTCAAAAACAACAATAATAGTAGTAGCAACTAATGGCCAATAACTACAACAACAATGACGACGAAAAACAAACAAACAAAAAACAGCGATAAAAGCATCTTCAAAATAACACAATAAAGCATCAAAGCAATATTTTGATTATTAATAAAAAGAAGAAGAAGAAGAATAAGAAACCTTTTGCATACAAACACGAAAAAAAATTATTCAAGTTTATTTATGAAGTAAAGTTCTAGAAAGAATTTTTGAATTGATCTCTTGAGAATTTTTTCAGTTTTTATACTCGTAATAAGCAAATTCAGATTTAGCTAATTTTATTATTTTTTATAAATTTTTTGTGCTTTCTATCGTGTCCAATTTTCATTTTTCTCGGATTTTAAAGTGTTTTCACCTCAAAACATATAAGAAATGGTTATCAAATGGTATATATACGAAAATTATTTAGATTGACACCAATTTTATTTCATCATTCTTTTAGTCCATCAATTCTCTTCCACTATTTCAAGAAATTAAAAGAGAAATTTAAAGAAAATATTATTCTTCATTTTTATCAAAAAATAGTTATTTATTTAGTCCCAAAAGCCATTGTAGGAAAGTAATTATATTTGAATTATTTAAAGAAAACAGGGAGAGTCATCATCATCATCATTATATACAAAATCTATTATTCTAAGAAACACAACTTTTTCTTCTCGATGTTTGTGAAACTTTACTAACGCTTTTTAGCGTCGGTGCGTGCATTCCATGCAAAACCTCACCAGCGAGGTTTCACAAAGCGTTGAAAGAAATGAGATTGCAAAGATTTCAAAAGATTGTAACAACATGAAGGAGAGACTTCAGCTTGTGCTGGGAAAATGTTTAATTGACTTGAGTGGCTGACTTTTTTTGTGGTAGTTTCTGTTTTAGTGTGTGTGTGTGTGTGTATATTGTTAGTTTTTAAACTTTTGGGGACTTTTTTTACCGTTGCTGGAGGTCAACGACAAACTCTTTATTATTGTTGTTGCTGTTTTTCTTAATTTAAGCCTTCTTTTTCTTCATTTTTTTTAGTTCTTTATTCCTCTATTATTGCTGGTTGTTGCTTAGATCGTGCAGCTTCAAACACTTTGTGAATGGAATTAAAAATTGTAAAATTCATATTCGTGAAATCTTTTTTTTTTTCCTGAAGAGTTTATTTTTTTTTTACAGCCTCAAATTTGTGTATACCTACGCCGGACTCACACGATCATATGAGTTGAGGACTTAAAAAAGTCAAACCAGTCAACCCAGTGGTAAATATACCAAAGGCCTTTCGAAGTCATCAATGAAATTAGTGCTGCTTTTTAAAACTTTTCCCCATCATTTTTTGAATGAAAGAGAGAGAGAGAGAGAGAGAGAGAGAGAGATAATAGCCATGAGTAGCATTTAAAAATTTTAAAATATTTAGATGCAAAAGATTCGATCAGAATGTTTAAAAAAACACATTCCCAAAGAGAAAGCTTTACTTTGATTTATGGTGACCTGTATGTACACTTCACGGATCGTCCTCCCCCCTTCCGCTTCTTCTTTGCTTTTAGTCAAAAATTAACTCTTTAAAAAGAAAAAAACAAAGAAAGAAGAACAGCCCCAGAAAAACACTTTCGAATTCTTGCATGCACTTGTTTTATCATGCACTACCATACACTCGTTCCTTCTTCATTCATTCATTTATTCAACTCTTAAATTGAAATCAATCAACGTATTACTCTAATAAAATAAAACCAACAACTTGGCAGCGATAGCAGCCAAGAACCGAAATGGGCCAACGGCTTAACAACGACGACGGACTCCTCCCGTTTTTCTCAAGTGGTTGGTCGGTTACCTTCAACCATTGGGTCTTGCTGCTCAATAACAGCAAGAAAAACAACAACAACAATAACAAACTACAAAGTTGAGTGCATGAATCTGAGAGCCTGAAATAATTGTGTCACAGTGGAACGCAACAAGTGAATTGTAGGAAAAAATCTGTGGTAGAGAGAAAGTGAGAGCGAAATTTTTACAACCGAATGATTAACATTAACCCGCAACATTAACAGTGGAAAGTTTAATAAACGGGGAATTCCTCACGAGGAATGAGAACAACCTCTTTAACTTCGACGGCATGACCTCATAGACCTAAAACCCATGTTTCTACATGGATCACCCTCCTTGAATACACCAATGAACAGAACAAAAACAAAAAACAACAGTAGAAACAATTTAACCTAACAGACAACAATCAAAATCATCTGCCTGTCCGTCAGTCTCAAGTATCTAAAAAGCATTTGCTAAAGATACTCGTGTAGAAGCATACGAGTACATACATGCATACAAACATACAAGATATTATTATATCTACATATCTACCGTCCGTCTCCATTTATCGATCAACCCACTCAGCTGTTGCACTTCCCTGTCTGTATCTGGCAGATGCATCCATCCATCGTGTTATTAAAATTTAAATAAACAATCCATTTCATTGGAATTTTAAATGAAGTGCAATAAAATCACATCGTATGAAGTGAATCGAATCAAATGAAACTGAAAACGAAATGAAATAAAATGAATGAACGATTTTATGGCGTGTTATGTTTTACAAGTTATTTTAAAATTTGTATGAAATCTTTTTTAATTGTTCAATGCAGAGCATAAAAAAATATACGTAAGATATTCGTATTCTTCTGATGCCAGAAATAATCTTATTAAAGTCTTTTTCGTTTTTATTTCAAGTCTAAAGAAAGGGGCGCTGTTAGTGCTCTTCTGAGGAATTCGGATAGAATTTCAGATTTTTCCCGTAAAATGTATATAAATTTGAAGTGTTAAGAGCTTTTGTTGATTTGGAAATAATACGTTTGCGTAAGGATGTAAACCGGTGTAGACTTGACCCTTGAACTCGGAGGTAGTAATCGGTACTGAGGTAGCCCTCTCCTGCATTTTTGCACAATTTTCCTTATTTTTCGTGCTCATCATTCTTTTACTGTCTAGATTTCTCTCTACTTCTTTTTCGTTTTGTGACAGAATTTTTTTTCCTTTTTCTTCTTGCTCTTGCTCTTGTCATTGTCGTCAGCCGTCTGTCGACAATAAAAATGAGTTTTTAAAATTTATTACTTTACTCTTGCTGATTATCACTTCTTCCTTTTCTTCTTCTTCGAATTCTTTTAGTCTTCTATATCATCTTTTATTGCTGCTAACTTCAATGTGATTTATGTAGTTTTGATATTGTTGTTGTTGTTGCTGTTTTAGCACCGTACCTTGATATTATACGCATAACGCATTTTTATAACTTCAAGTTGTTTCGCTTAATTTTGCTTAAGTTTTTTTTGCAAAATAAATTGTGTATAAATGTATGCAAAAGGCGTATGTTTAAAGGCGTGCAGTTCATAAATTTTATTTTGTCACTTAAGTTATTTGTAGATAGATAACTTCTGCTCTTTCTCTCGAAAAATAAGTATGTGTCATAATTTTTTTGCGAATATTCTTTAGTTTTATTTTTCTTCTTTATAAATTTTTATTTATTTTCATTTTTAAATTTCAAAACAAATGAGTCAAAGATATCCCTTCTTCATATCATTGGCTTTTTAATCATTAAAATTTGATAATAATGAGTTAAGTATTAAGCCATTAAAAACTTTATGATGTACGTATGTAAAGTTATGACGTCATCATTAGAGGAAAACAGATAACCGTCCTTCTTAAGATCTATTAAAAGAGTGTCCCAAGAAGTTTTCGTAAATACTTTAATGTATTCGTATTATAAAACAAATTTACTTTTAAAAGTCAAAGAGTCAATAAAATGTTACACATGTAAAAAAATGAATGAAAGAATGTTACCTTTGTTGGCTTATTTTCATTTCAGCCACGTTGAGCAACTTCAATGCGTTTGAAAGAAAGCTTTGACGATGACACCTGAAGCAATGTGAAAAGGGTGGGTGCTGTGTTGTCAAGAATACGTATGGGACGCTTTTTATTGACAGGATGCTTCAAGTGAGTGATAGTGTTGGTGTCTCTGCCGATGACGATGTCGAAGCCACTGCCGATATTGTTGCTGGTTCTGCCGATGTTGCAATATACGTATCTTAAATATAAAAATGGAAAAAAATGGTCTGCGCAAGCGATTTGTAACCGCGCAACTACACTTTTCGACGCCTCTATGTCTTTCTGGGTACATAGTGGGCGTACTTAGAAAAATTGCAAGGAAAAAAAGTGAATGTTGAAAGGTTTTTAAAAAAATAAGAACAACACAAAAAAAAGATGGCAAAATTTATCACCAACCTCACTAGAAACCTTATCTGCAATGAGAAAACTGTTGACAACACCTTGAGACCCGGTGAGTTTGACAGGATTCTACATAAGACTTCGCTCCTTTTTTTATTTGTTTCGTCTTTATGGACTGCATGATCCTATTTCTCAGAATTTGCGTGTTCACCTCAAAATCATCAACATTTTCTTTTAAATTTTTTTTCTTTGCTAACCTTAGCTAAAGGACATCGTCAAGAAAAATGAATCCTCAAGCTCAAGGAAACGAACGTAGGGGGAAAGAATGTTTCGGTTCTGGCTTTCCTGAACCCTTTTTCCTGAAATTCCTGCATATGTTTATGTAAATGTTTTCAAAATCTACCAGAATAAAAGAGAAAGAGAGACAGAGATTGCCAGAAAAATATTGAAAAAAAAAGAACTCGAAGATGAAGGAGGTACTGCAGCATCTTACTTAAGGAAAACGTAGAGCAGCATTAAGAGTTCAACAACAAAACTATCGTATGTAACAAAGAACAAGAATGAAAGCGAAAATAACGTCAGAAAGCAGTTACCGACCAACCAACGACACCTTCTTGTCGCATGCTTACATCCTGATTTGCGTAAACAACTTTTTCTCTCTATTCCTTCTCCTCCCATTTTTTTTATTTGTTGTTCTGTGAGTTTTATTTTTTCAGCTGAAAGTGTTAAGAAAACCGGAAGCCGGAAATGCTTATGTATATTCTATGCCATACGATTCAAAAAGAGTCTTTCGTTGCATGACATGTAAGTGTGGAAAGTGTGTATGTATGTGTGTATGAAATACTATGGGTATGACTTTTTACTTAAAAAACATAAGTACAAACGAGGTAGCGACTCTGTGTATGTGTGTGTACCGCTCTCTCTTATTCATAACAAAATTAAATTTTCATAGCTTTCTTTAGCACTTTTTCAATTTGAAGCTGGTTGTTACTATAGCATAATATAGTTTTCGGCGCATTTGGTATCATTTGTATCGTTTTGTATAATTTCTTATTTTATTCTTTATATTTTTTTTAGAACATTTTAAAAATATTTCACTCAGTTTAAATCAAATTTTATTTCATTAAAACAAAAAATGCTCATGCAATAAAAAAAGAAAAATCCAAAAATCCGTGCAAAGCTTATGGATCACCCTGTACTAAAAAAGCATTGGAGAACAGTTGAAAAAGCACTGAGTTGCAATCAATCAATTGATGCAGCTTTTAAATGAAGCTTTCGAATTTTAAGTTTCTCAGAACAGTGATCCCAGAGCTGCCAACTGTACAAAAGGAGAGAAAAGAGATTTTTTGCGATCTTTTGTGTTTCAAAAAACTAATTAATATTCGTAATATATTTGTATAATAAAGAATTTGTTATATAAAGAGCTTGTTGTTTATAAAAATTAAATATTTGTGTGTTAAATATTTGTAATCTTCTTTTGTTTTACAAAGCTGATCTTAAAAGCCTCAAATTAAAAAAATATGAATATGAATATGATTATATGAATATGATTATTAGGAATATGATTATATAAGTTTTAATCAAAATATCAAGAAACAGCTAATAGGTTATTCCTAATGAGCATGGTATTCCTAAATGCATATATAAAAATCTCACAAGATTAGAGTCGGTGTCCTTAATTTAAGGAAAGAGATAGTTCCCGTGAAAATCCGCACATAAAGTCCCCGTGTGGATACTATGATACTATGAACCTGGTCAATATATTTCACAGGAGAATAATTTTATATATGTATGTATATTTACTTAACTTTAGGACTAGTATAAAGAAGAAAGAAAAGGAAACAAAAGGAAACAAAAAAAAAAAACATAGTCTAAGGTCCGAAGGTTACAAGTTGTTGTAATAGTTCTTTTTTTTTTGTTGTATTGGTTCTTTTTCATAGCCAGTGGAAATAACGAGCTTTTGTAAAGACTATTATGAATTTAAAAATAGAGATCTTTTTAATTTCCATGAATTTGTGTAATTATTCACTAAATGCTAAATGACTTCGTGGGCGTTGAAAATTACTGGCTCTTTGTTCTTCAGTTTGTGTGTCTATTAAAGTGCTTTGCAGGTCAAAAGATCTTGAGATAAACTATGAAATTTCCGAGTACATACTTGATTCTAACTGAACAACGTAACGTTATTCAACAAACCATAAAATTTTATAATAATTGACCCGTACTCTGCAGTTTCTTTTGAGTCTTATGTGATATTGTGTATTGTGCAATATTGGGTTAAAATTTTTTATTGTTGTTGTTGTTATACAATTGTCTACGTTTTTCTTTCGTTCTTACATACATCCATTCATACCAACTGGGACTTTTGGTAACCCTTTAATTGTTTGTAGTTTTAACATTCACTCTTTTGGTAGGTTCAGTTTCTGTCTGTCTCTCTCTCTCTTTCTCTTTCTCTTTCTCTTTCTCTTTCTCTTTCTCTTTCTCTTTCTCTTTCTCTTTCTCTTTCTCTTTCTCTTTCTCTTTCTCTTTCTCTTTCTCTTTCTCTTTCTCTTTCTCTTTCTCTTTCTCTTTCTCTTTCTCTTTCTCTTTCTCTTTCTCTTTCTCTTTCTCTTTCTTTTTCTCCCTCTGTGGATGTGGATGTGCGTTTACACTTTGAACTGCGTCGGAGTTAGTTAGTGGCTTTCGATGGAATAAAAAGCCTAAAAGTACACCGAGTCGTAATAGATTGCCTAATATTTTGCGTTTGTAAGGTGGCACTGTCAAAGACTACTTCTATTCACATTCATTGGGAAACTATCACCAAAGAAATAATGACTGTGATAATTAATTATTTGTCTTTAATTTTTATCTCAATCGAACAAAGTTTCACATTAACTTTTTATAGGACTGCAGAGACCTGTGCGTAAAACAACGTAGTTTGAACTCAAGTTTGTAAACATAAAGGTTAAATACTTTCTTTTGTAGTTCAAAAAGTCTTTTTATTCATTCTTTAGAAGGTTTGTGTTTATAGTCACTTCGAGAAATCTAAAAGTATATGAATTTTTAAAAAAATTTCGCTCCGATTTTAGAATTCGATAACTAAAATAAACTTAAACCCATTTATAGCTTCTTTGTAATCCCAAATATTATTAAAGCTTGATTTATAAGTAGTGCCTTTTAAATTCATAAAAAGCTTCGCATATACTATAATTTGAGGAGTTCTAAGTTCTGGTGTTCATCAAACTTACTCAATATAATACACTATAAAAACTTTACTCATTTCTTCATTTTGCAAATTTCAAATGAAATCGTTGTTACAAATTGAGCAACATAATAAGAAAACAACAACAGCACAATTTAAAATTCTCATTCATTAGCAATGAGTGACCCTCATTAAATGAGGATACAACAAAACACACAAACAAACGAAAACAAGTACAATTGAATTGAAAACAAGAATAAAATGGCAAAGGAAAAGGCAGAAAAAAAAAAATACACACAGAGCAAAAACAACAAGCGAGAGAATTTTTGTAAGAATAACGTCATAAAATAATTCCATTAAATCTACAAGTACTTCATTCATTCATTTAATGAGGAATATTGAAGCCAGACGACCCAAAAACAAAAGCAAAAACAAAAAACAAAAAATAAAGAGAACAATAAAAGGTCTGTATGAAAATTATTTACTTTGGGAAAGATCCAAAGAAATTAAATCCTATTTTACATATATAGTAATCATAGCGGTCATGATGATGCTGGTGACATGAATGATGACAATAATGATGAATGATAATATGTACTGATGATCATAGAACACGGATGAACATGGATGATGACAGGCCCTCCAAAAACCATAAACTGGAATGAAAACCATGCTGAAGACCTTTAAAACCTTCCTGACTTAATGAACCCGAATCCAAACTTATCCGAATAGGTTTTATCTCAATGACAATGAAGATTTTCGTGATGATAATGAGGTCTTCATTAATTGAAATTTTCTAATGGCTTTTACCAAGTTTTAATTCTGAAGGTATTATTAAAAACAGTATAATAATGCTTAATGATCTCTGAGATCTGAAATATGATTATGATAATAATGATGACGATACTCCAGCAACGCTTCAAGCACTCAAAACCAATTTTATAGCTGTTATTCGCGATATATAAACCACATTTATGCTAAAATGTAATAAAAAATTTCATCAATACAATGATCATTTGTAAGAGAAGCCTAGAAGGATACTTATCAGATATGGTATTCAAATTTTAACTAATATCAGAATTTATACTTTGAATTAAAATAAAAATTTTTGTGCAAAAATACTTGTTTCATTTTCCTGTTAATTTAAAATGACACCTCTTGTTGAAATTGTATGGTTTCGTGTCATTGTATGGTAATAATTACAATATTATTGATTAACATGAATAATTTTATGAAAATAGTAATAAATTTATACTGACCAAAGTGTTTATGACTATACTAATAATTATAAAAACACATAATAACACAAACCTTAAGTAATGTATTTTTTAGCCTCAAAAGGCATTTAAAAAATTAAATACTAATAATAATGATAATGTATTACGACGATGACAAAGAAAATCATGACACGCTGCCACTAATTGTACCTAACAGTTTAATCATAGCAGTATAATAATAATATTATAATATATTTTGTTGTCTTTTTATACCGAATATTATGATGATGGATTGACGAATTTTGGAGACGACAAAAGTTGTAAAATTGTATGAAAAATATTTAAATGGTTGCTGATAAAATTAACCAATAATTATAATAATTTTTAATTACTTTAATAAATTGTAAAAAACTATATTTTACTACAAACGCTGTTTAATACTGACCAAAATGTTCACAATAAGTCACGTTTATTATCTTATTCTGGTACTAAAATTTTATGACGCCAGTAAAAATGCCCCTAAAAATGCCAATAAAGGTATCTTTTCTTAAATTTTTATACATAATAATAATAAAACGTTAAAAAGCAAATTCTTTTAATTATTTAAGCTTAAGAATTAAAAGTATTAAGGCAAAGTCGACAAGACTAACGGCAAGATGATTAATATGAAGAGATTAAAACCACATTTCATTAGTAGCAAACCGGATTTTGAGAACTTAAAACTATTAAAAATAACTAATAAATTTTAAAATAATTTGTAGTCACTAAAGAGTTAAGTATTTGGTCTGTCAGGTCAGGTTTTTTGTTGACAGGTTTTTGATTTTTGACCGAGATTTCATTTGCAAAAATGTTAAGCAAAAATGTTACGCAAATAATTATAAATATTTTAAAAAATATGTATTTTATTTTTTTTAAATTTTCAAACTAGTAACTAATTTTTTTAATAATACTATATTAACAAAACAGCAATCAAGACTGCAACAACTTTCAGACGAATTCACTTCTCTCTCACGCTGTGAATACAGTTTGTAACTTCCAATCGTTGCTGCTGTTGACTAACTGTTGTTGTTGTTGCAGTTGCAGTTGAAGATGTTGTTGATGTTGTTGTTGTTGCTGCTGCTGTTGCTGGTCAGGATTCTGATGTTGTTGGTGCTCATGCGTGTGTGAAGAATGACGAAATCTCCTTCCTCGCTGATGCCACCACCATCCGGAACCATATTCTTCCCTTCGATCGCTATATAAAAACTCGCCCACATACACAGCAGTCAATATAGCAAATGCCACGCCCATCAGTGCACCTGCCAATACATCCGACCAGTGATGCCAATAGTCGGCGACACGACTCAACGCCACCGACCACGCCAACAATAACAAAACAAACTGAAACGTATGACGCAGGTAACGACAGCGCGCACCACGCCCCTTCCATGCCGCGTGCAAATAAAAGCAAAGAAAAACCATTGCAAAGAACGAAAGAGACGAATGTGCGGAAGGGAAAGAGACATGTAACTCGCGCAACTGCCGCAATGTCAAATTGCGATTAGAACAAGTATAGCTTTCGATGAAGCGTCCCCGGTTAAGGCTATCGTGGCACGTGCTGCCGTCCGGCAGACGCGGCTCACAAGCGGCATAAAAGTGTGGCCGCAGGCGTCCGATGATATGCTTGGCCACTTCCGTACTCAGGAAAGTGGCGATGAAGCCGAAGCTGAAGCTGCCCACGTGATGCCACAGATTCCGGAGGTAGCGACGCAGCTGGAAATTGCTGCACAGCCGTATAATTTCGAAAACGCCGATGAATAGCAACGGCAGCAGCAGCATGCAGATCAACAGCATGGAATTGCTGATGGTGCATTCGCTGTAGGGATAGCGCAACGACTGATCGTCGCAAAAGAAGCCACGCTGGAAAGGATGCATTGCTCTGGACAACTGCGGCACATCAAAACAATATCGATGACGGTGATAATGGTGATGATGCTGATGCAAATGCAAATGCCGATGAAAAAGCCGTTGTTGATGTAAAAAATGACGATGCCGTTTCCGCTGTCAGTGCAATGTATTCTAATATGATGCCCTTTCTCTCTCTTTCTGTTCTTCTACGATGACTTTGAAGGCGAGTCTTTTTTATTCAGATTCTTCGGATTTGAGTCACTTCTGACAACGCTTGAGCTCAGCTCAGCTGCTTGATGAGTGTTCTTCTTCTTCTATCAATGATGAATAATGCATTTTACTATTATTTTACGAGTGAGAATATTTTTTCTGTAGTTTTATATTCCTTTAGAAGCCGTAATTCGGTTCATTTTACTTCTTATACCACTTTTATTTTTAAGTATACAATTTTTTATTCTTTAGACGAGTTTTATTCATTTTGAAGGGAACTATTTTGATTGTCAGAGCTTTTTGATGTTAGTAGTTTTTATGCCATTCAATTTATCAAGACATTATTTATACCGCTCTCTTTTCTTTATTCTTTAGACGAGTTTTATTTATTTTAGAGAGAATTATTCCGAATCTATTTATTCCTTTATTTAAGATAAATTTGTTTATGGCATTTAATACTTTAAAACATACTTTATACCACTCCCATTTTTCGTTTACGAGTTTTTTATTTTAATACAAACCATTCACATTCTCAGGTGATTTTTTTTTACCTTAATCATTCCTTATTACTTTAGTTCAGTTTTTATACCATTGAATTTATACCACCCTCAATTTTCATACTTTAAACGAGTTTTATTAATTTTGACACAAAGTATTCCGATAGTTTTCTTGTTGTTTAAATAATATTTCTTTAACGATATACATACTTCGCATTCAATTTTTTAACGTATTTGTACGAGTTTTTCAGGTCTCCTAATTTCGCATTAAAAACAAGTGAAAACGCAAATTGTTCGTATATAAACGTTTTTTTGAAAGTAATTTTTTAAGCATTTATGTATTATTGCAGTTGCTTAGATCGTGAAGAGTGAGTAAGATGCCTCAGAAAACCGGTTACTCCATTGAAAACAGTTACTCCATTGAAATTATGTTTCTTTTGCCCCTTGATTGATTTGATCATTGTTATTTTGTAATTGTTTTTTGGATTTTTTTTTGTTAAGTAATAAAGAAGTTATTTTTCAACACATTTTCAAATACTGCGGTTTTTTCGTTTCAAAGCAATCAATCAAACGATCAGTGCAGCAAGCAAGCCAGCAATCAGTCAAGCAATCAATCAATCAATACGCTCAAGTTGTTTTTTGTTTTTCTCACGATATCAGCAAAATATTTGACATTTTCTTTTGAAACAACAAAAACAATGTAAACATTTTGTGCCATTAAGCTCACAAACGTCTAAGAGTTGGTGGTACGTACTTCTTAGCTGGCGGTGTACTGATCACTGAACCTAACAGATCACTGATCTGCCCTTCTATAGTAAAAATATTACTATTATGAGTATTATTGTTGTTATTATTATTGTTATGATTGTTATTACGATACTATTTTTTGTTTTTGTAGGTTGATGGTTTGGCTTTTGGTTTTGATTTTTCTTAACGATTTCAGTATATCAAATTCAAGAAACGAATGTTACACAAACACAAATTACATGGTCAAGAATAGTATACAGTATTTTTTCTGAAACTGTGGTTGTTCAAATAACCGCAAAATACTATTCTTAAGAAGAAATCGGTACAATTCCATGAGGAGAAAAACGATCCGCAGTGAACTTATTCGGAAGGTACCTACTTTTTATTGACATTCATATGGTTTCTGGTTTGCGATGACAACCAATATAATATAATATACAAAATACATACATATATACATAATATTCTATTTCAAGTATAAACTTTTTCTTTTGTCAATGTTCTTTCTTTTACTTCACACGCACTTGATTTAGTTGTTTCATTTATTTTTAATACTATAAAAATTTGTTAATGTTTTTCCTCCTTAACGCTTTGTTTTTTTTTTATTTTTTTCCTTTAATAATATAATTAAAACTGAATTTTTTATTATTTTTTTGATTTTTTTCAAACGGACTACCACCGAACACGTCTTATCGACCCTGCAATCGTTTTACTACGCGATGCGAGGCGACGCGGCGTTGCTTTTTCTCTACAGCTCGCGTTGATAGAGTACAAACGAATACTTACGAGCGTACGTACGTAACGTTCAGTATTTCCTACAAGTTTTATTATCTGCTGCATTTAAACTGACAAATAATCATTTGGTTTGTCAATCGCCGTATACATTCACACAAACACACGCACACGCCACGCGTACAGGCGCAGCCACAAGTATTTACTCTTATTCGCCGACGCAAACGCTTGAGGAGACGCATGCGCTTCTGTGCGTTTGTGTAAGTCTAGTTTAATTTGTGTATTATATTTGTATCAACGTCGTCGTCGTCGTGCGCTGTCGCCATCGCCACCGCCATCATCGATCGTCATCATCGAACGTAGAACATCGTCTCGCTGAAGCTGCGATGTAATTATTAGTTATTCTTTTACTGATAAGAGCTGACAACAACCGTCACACGCCCCTCCTTTACAGAAATTATATTATTTGCTGGCGCGAAGCCACCTTCCCACTCCCACCAAACGTCGCTTCCATGTTATTAACACTGCTTTGTTCCGATTATCGACAATCGTCTAATTGTGCAAGTGTATCAATCCGTTTATTCATCGGTCTATCCAGCATCGGCTGATTTGGTTTGATAGACTTATAAAGATAAAGCGTGACGTACTCGTATCAAAGTGTATTGACTCGTTGCTAAAGAGTTATTATGCCAAATCACGAGGTAGTGACGCCGATTAAGTCTTTTCTTTGTGCACGGTCTAGGTCTTCCTTTTCCTTCAGGACACTGTGGGACCAAGCAAAAAAGGTCACAGGATTAAGGACTAAAAATGTTCGGTGAAAGTCTTTTTTTACGTATTTTTATTTTATTTAAATTTTATTATTTCTAAGTAATAATAAAAATCGTAATTTTTCTTTAAAACATAATCAATCCATTGTTCATAAATTCCTAATTCTCTAAACCGTAATAATGACTATTTTCAACTTCATTATCGAACAAATCTACCATCGCGTTCCTCTTTGATGATAAACAGCAACATCGTTGACAGTCACTCCAAAAAAAAAAAACAAATTGTGCAAACGCATTGTAAAAACTGAACAAAACAAACTGAACTTTCTTTAAATTATTTCTTTTTTGTTGTTTTTATTGATTTCTTCACAAAAGCCTTTTATTCCTTTTTCCGAGTAAAATCTTTTGTTTTCGAGAAAAAATTTTCATTTCCGCAAAACTACTGTATCTTCTCTGATGATTAACAACATCAGTCAGTCAGTGCATCCATCAAACATTCAGTTACGACTACATCCGTTACAAGCGCGACGTTATATTTTTTGCTTTTTTAAAGTGTTTTGGTTCCTCTGAACAATTAAAAGTAGGAAGAGGAAAAAAATATATTGAGAGTATCTAACAAAAAAAAAAAAAAGAAAACAATGAACAATAACAAATAAATAAATAAAAAATTCGGCTTATTAAAACACAAGCCATGTACGTATAAATAATTAAATTCATTAAATAATTAACAGAAGTTTGTAAGTAATTTAAAAGTTATGAAAGTGAAATTATATAAAAAATGGTATACGCCTTTAAAAATGCTATAGAAATTTGAAAATTAGCAATTTGAATTTAGCAAACAATCAATTAAAATTATCGTCATGCAATTAACGAAACAACCATTTATAGGATATCTTTATCTTAGCTCAGTTCACACCAGAATAGATTAAGGCCTTTCCTGAACCTAAACCTATGAAATTATTTTTAGAATGAAATACAACGCTTAAGCTATGAAAGGTCTTAAATAAAAAGACTATCATCAATTTTTTCCAGAGCTAAAAAATAAGCACTATTCTCTTTTAATCTGCCAGTGGCGTATATAGCTTTTGGTTTGTTAGTCCTAAGTAAATGAAAAAATTGTATATGTATATACATATAATGTATAAATTTAATAATAAGAAAAGGAAAAATAAGTTTGTTGGTTCAAAAGAGGCACCTAGTCATGGGATGGATAAAAGAAATTATTAGAGAGTAGGTCTGTGACGTTTAAAAGGGATAAAATTGGGTTATTAGACTGAAAACCGTTATTGCTCGGGCTTGAGTGTCTCTTTGGGCCATCAAGAAGAGGTTTCGATCGAAATGGTGATGAGAAGGAATGGTGATAAGGAGGAATTTTTTAAAAACTGATAACTATTAATAAATTTCAATAATTTTAATCTTAAACGTTAACGTTATATTAACCAAATATGTATATTAATAAGCTCTTAAATATTGATTGAAATGATTTGAAAATTTAATCAAACAAAGATGAATTATAAATCATTCTCTAATTTAAACTTAATTTATATTTTTATTATAATTTTTGTTTAAATTGTTTGATTAAAAAAGTCCAAGGTTTTATGAGAGTTCAAATAAAGTTGAATAAAATTCAAATTTGACTAAATTCCAAATGGTTAGAATTTTAAAAAAAGGTATAGTATTTGGACGTAAATTAAGGAATTTCAAAATTTGCTTGGCTTCATCAACACTTTATCACTTTACCATCAACACAAAAAATGTTGAAGATGTCACAATAAAAAATAAAAAACGTTAACGGGTTTTTGGAATTCGCTAAAAAATTTTATCGCGAAATTTTATATCTTTTATCTATTGGGCGATTTGGTTCCAAACAGGAATGCGACCCAAAAAGGAATTTAGTGAGTTTAAATATATAGAAATAATAATTTTTCTATCAAGGAAATAGATTACCTTTATATTTACGCTCTTTTAACGCGAATCATCACAAAAATATTAAGATTAAGCAAAAAACAAAGAAAAAATTGCTAACAGTAGAGAAAACTTCAAAGAGAAAACAAAAGAAAAAGAGCTCTCAGGCAGGTTTTTATAAGGTCGAGCTACCTACAAACCGAATTCCGGCCATTGTTTAGAAGATGAGGAGGAAGAGGTGAAGAGTAGAGTACAAAAATTCGCATGTAATCAAGATTATTCGCATGCATTTTTAGAAAAGACAAAAACAACTCTTACCCAAAAAGAAACAGACCAAACTGAGGCCGCTTGCAATAGCAACAGCAGCACGGACAGATGATGCTAAATAATAGGTACCCACAAAAACGCGGCTTTAATGCGCTTCCAAATCAAAGAAGACAAAAACTCTATGAGGAGAAAACAAAAGACACACACAGTCAAGAATTATGTGTGAACACGTCGATGAGAATCAGTGTCGAGAGGAAGAACCGCTAATGATTTTGGTGAATTCACGGCTCTTTGAGTCTGACAACTTACTGCGCTTTGGTTGTTACAAAAAAGTCTCACACGATACATGCTTTTTTCGTGTTTCGTAGTTACTCTGGCCCACAACAAACAAACAGCTGAGCCGCCAGCACCAAGAAAACCCCTGCCCGCAACGTCGGCGTCATCGCCATCAGCACCCTCCCATCACACTGCCATCGTTGCCTTCATTCGTTCAAGCGCACACAAAACAGGTTTCTTGCCAAAATCAATGCCGTCAGCGCCGGAAGGCAACAACAGTCAGCAACAGCAGTAAGCGTTACCTGCATTTTAACTCTCGCTCAATCCAGTCCAGTCGCATTGAATCGAATCGAGTTGAGCTGTAAAGTTTTGAGGTGCCTTCAGTTAGTCGTTTAGTTCGTCTTGAGCGCGAAGCAGCTCACGATCTTTTGTGAAAGTGTTGCACCAACAGCGTCGCCGCAATCATGCCGCACCTGAAACAAATCGTACGCGCTGTCCTGGATTTGTTCATTTTCGGTGTCGTCTGTTTTACCGAATTCGCCATCAGTTATTGGTTGCAGCCTTCGCGACGCGGCTTCTTCTGTGGCGATGAATCACTTTCGTATCCGCTTCATGCCAATACCGTTGGCGTCAAGACCTTGATCATTGCGGTACTGACGGTGCCCAGCCTGGTGGTGCTATCGGTGGAATTGTTCAAGCGTCTCGACGACGCTTACAACGCTTCCGCTTTCAAGAAAACATCGTGCCGTGTGCGACATCGCCTGGCGGCCTGTTACAAACAGCTCGGCTGCTACTTATTCGGACTCGCGCTGACGCTAGTGGCCACCGAGGTGAGCAAATATTCGGCTGGGCGCCTACGTCCGCATTTCTTTGCAGTGTGCCAGCCGCAACTGGCCGACGGCAGCTCCTGCGCCGATACCAAAAATCATGGCCTTTATATTGAGCACTACAACTGTCGCGGCGACAATATGACCGTTGGTATGCTGACGCAAGTAAGTCTATCGTTTCCCAGCGGTCACTGCAGCATCTCCTTCTACGCCATGGTGTACGTGGCCTTGTACCTGCAAAGCGCCCTCACCACACGTGCCTCGAAGCTCTTCAAGCATCTGCTGCAATTTGTGTGCCTGATGCTCGCGTGGTTTGTGGCGCTTTCGCGCATCGCCGATCACTGGCATCATTGGTCCGACGTGATGGCCGGCTCCTTTTTGGGCACTTTCATTGCGGCAGCGGTGGCCATCTTCATAGCCGATTTGTTTGTGGTGGCGCGACGCAACAACAGCCGCACTGGCATGCATCACAGTTTGCCGAAAACAACGCCGAAGGCGTCGACGCCAACGCTACCAGCGTATACGTTTGGCAGCATTCCGTATCTGAGCAATCAGTATGGCCAGCCGTATCATAACTATGGCTACGTGTCATGAGGCGGAACGCGGCAGGCGGTATGCGGCAGGTAGCAGACGGCAGCAGAGGAGAGCCTCTGGAGAAAGCAAACCAACACGCGAGGCATGCGGTTACGTTGGTAGATTATTAACTATTTTGTGTATATATTCATTTTTAGTAGCTTTGATTGGAATACATTTTTTGCTGCTCAGACATGATTTGCCAGAAATAAAAAATCACCTTCCATAAAAAAATGTGGTATTTTTTGTGGTATTTTTTACGAGAATTTTACAAGCTTGTTTGGTTTTTCTTTTTTATTTCGTTGTTGGTCCTTCTAAAAAAAATAATCAACCGACGACGCGACGTCACGGCGCCAGTGAGTAACTTTTTTATTTTTAAGCAGCGCACGGAGAAACCCTTTTAATGTATTACTCACTAATACATTCCGACTATCATCGATCCGATCATCGATCAGTGAAGAAATAAATAAAAAAATATGTTTTAGGTAAAATAAACGCAGTACAATGAAAACAAAAACAATAACATGTGCATTGAAGTCAACGACGGAATGACGGAACGGCGAACAACCGTAGGACTGATAGATAAAAGAGGTATCACCTCAAAAGAGGTGTAAAAGGGGTAAAGGTATGATAACAAGACGGAAAAATTAAAGAGAGTAAAATATTTCCATATGAAAAAGCATTTCGAATGTAGTTATAGGTCTGGTCAGACCTATCTCCGAACGCAAGGGTTAATCATTAAGAACACTCAGAGAGAAATTAATCAGCTGATAGCCTTTCTACAGAGAGGTTTAATATAAATTGCTGCCACTTTGAGAGAGAAGTAACACAGGTACAGCTTCTCCCGCATTTACACAGAACTCACAACAGTGCCCTAATGGGCAAAAATCTCATACCAAGTGAGTATGACAAAAGTGTGTAAAACATTTTGGAAACTTTTAAATATTACGGATTTTTAGGGATTTAGGAAAAATTAATGGAGTATAAAACTTTGGATGATATGTTGATTTTTCTAAAATATTTCTAAAATACTTTCTAACAATAATTTTGACACATTTATTAGATTTTTAAAAGATTTTTGAGATATTTTTTCAAAATATTTTTGAAACGTTTAATAGATTTTTGCACAATTTGATACGTTTTTATCAACATTTTAATTTGAAATTCTAAATAAACAAATGGTTATCCAGGAATATATAAAATTGATTTGATTTTTTATTCAAAGAAGAAAAAGAATATAAAATCAAAACCTAAAAACTACATTTTATGCAAATTTAAACAGCTCGAGCTTGGAAGGCACGTGTTTAACCATGCCCACACATTTACTTTTATTCTTGTTTTTCTCTCTCTGTTTTATTACCCTTGTGATAATAATGAATTGATTAAACTGAAAAATGCAAGAAAAAAATAATTAATATCTCGAGAATGTGAACTCTTTTGTTATCGAAAGTAGAACAAGATACAGTTATTATAACTTGTATCGTTATGTCAAAATGTGTGAAATGCTCAAATGAGAGCTATCAAAAGCTATCAAAAAACATTCGAAACAAATCGTGGCATTTGCGAAATTCATCTCGATCCTTAAAGAAAAACGCATTTTGATTGTTTTGTGTTTTCGCCTCGTTGTCGACCCGCGGTTTTCAGTTTAATGGGTTTTGGTCCCTTAAGTGTACAGACTTTTGATTTTCCATGCCTCGCTTTTCATGGTAGATCCATCTCAAGCGTAAAATTTTTATCTGTAGTATCTGTAGCGATCTGAAACTGGGCTCGATACTTCTCCGAGACGAGTCAACAAAATTTACAATTTTAGAAAGTTTCGTTCGAAAAACAAGTTTTTGCATTTTTGCGAAGCTTTTCGAAGTAACTGCAAAAAACGGAAATTGACAATAACTTTGACAATCTTACTTAGTACGTACAACTTTTTTCACGGGCTATGAAAAACAGGTTTCTTCTTTCAATTCATTCATAATTCTGAAAAATTTAATGAATATCCAAGCGTATTGAAAAGCTTTCCGCAACATAAATAAAAGTTAAACAACAAAAACTAAACTAATTTAAAGCAGAGCAACAAAAATAACACCAACAACATCAACATCAACAATAAAAAGTTAATGATTTTAATCTAACTTCCATAATATAAAAGATTAAGAAAAAGAGAGAGGAAGAGAAAGAGCCAGAGGGAGAGAAAAATATGAGGAGAATTGAGTTAGAGTTAGGCACAGAAGGCAAAGTATGCCTTTTATTTCAATTAAAAATTACTTGGATGTTTCACTGACCAAATCGACTAAATTAGCTTTCTGTTTTTTTCAAAAATGTATCGTTTGTTTTGCGAATGAAATATATGTACATACAAGTCTATTTTTACAGGAGATTTTTTCCACGAGCTAATTTTTTGATTGATTTAACCTTTTGGATGTATACAAATGTGTTTTTACACGAGTTTATTTCTTTGATTGATTTAACGAATTATTAAAAAGTTATTTACAAAGATCCGTTTAACTCTTTAGCGTTTAACTTTTAGTTTTCACACGTTTTGGTTTGATTTAACACGATCGTCCAAGTTCTAAGAAAAAATCTCCTAATGTGGTATATGAGGATACTATAGAAGATTTTTTTTCTCTGATGAAACTGATAAATAAAAGAGCTGCGAAGGTTTTGCAAGCATGTGAAGATACTATTTATTGCCATCTATTCACAAGCTGAGGAATAGACAAATATATTTTTATTATAACCATTTTAGAGTTTAATCCTAATTTTTAAACTTTTTCAATACAATTATTAAATCAGGCAAAAATAAAATATTATAAATCAAGGTTAGTGTTTTCTTTGGTTTTTTAATATTTCTAATATTTTAAAAAAATATTTAATAACAATGCATTTTACATGTATCTTACTCCACTGTGCAACCTAACGAAAGCTTGTGACAAAAGAAAGAAAGAACAAAAGTTCTTTCTGCTCTCACCAATTAATGAGAGCACACTAAAAAAGAAAAACAAGCGGCGGAGTGCAAAGTGAGCCAACAAACAAAACATAAAATTTACTAATTGTTCGAATAAAGCTTTTTATGTTAGTTCTGTTGAAGGAATACAATTGAGTAGAGAGAGTGAGGTGAGATGAAAAGCTAAAGCGAATGTTTTCATTTATTAAAACGGATACTTCTAATTAATTCTAAATGTAAAGATAATGATATAGATTTTTGTATCTAATAATTATTCATGATTATTTTAGCACTTTTTACATTTATTTTAAAGTATTCATTAAAATAATGTTTAAATATAATAAAAAAGTCGCAATTTTGATTACCGCGATTTTAATTATGGATTTGGATTTGCATTTAAAAATATCGTATTAAATGTTATGTGTTGTATTTATCTACATTTTTTTCGAAAATTGACTTGAATCACGTTCAAAATAAACGTCTTACATATATACATATCTAAAGTAATTTGATATAAAGAAAACAAAACTTTTGATTTTTTAAAATTTATTTAACAAGATTATAAATTTTTTTCAGTGTCTTAATGTATTTGCAATTCAAAGTGCAGTCGAACAACAAAGTGTTACCCTTCTTCTCTTTTTCATTGTTGCATTCCGTTGCCATTAATTGTAATTGCTGTCTTTTTCTTATTATTAGTGTTTTTGTTGTTGTTACTTCTCTTCTTCTTCGCCTTTTCTTCATCTCATTGCATTAGTTGGAACACTCTGCCCGTTTATTCGTTTGTCATCACATTAACCCACATCAAAAATGGCGGTCAACGGTCAACTGTCGCATCGGTCCAGCGACAATGATGACAGTGGCGGCGGCGACGGCGATAAAAATCATCGACTAAACGAATAAAAACAACAACAACAATGCCGCGCCATGAGCGACAACAACGACGACGACGACACACAATTTATTTCAATTTAGGGTCGGGTTCGTTGTTTTTAATCTAATTTAAAAACACATTTTATGACAACAGAGTTGTTATAGTTTTTTAAATAATAATAATAGCAGTGCCAACAACAACAACAATATGATAATCTCAATTGAGGATCATGCATCTGTAATGTACATAGTTTTAATAAATTTTTAAATTAAATTCGATCTGAAGACTCATTCTCAGTCATTAAATTATTAATAATAGACGATATGTCGCCGATTTTGATTTTTGAAAAGCTAATAGTCGGTTTTGATTTTTAGTTTGTTTTTGGTTTAGTGCTGATTATAAATATGTGTGTATTATGTATATCTATAATAAATAATTTAAGCTAAAAAGTTAAGCTTAAGTCATTTAGATTAATGAGTTTCTCACTCAGTTTACACTAACAAAACAAACTTATCAAGTATCTTAAACACGAATTGAACGAAAATCTTTAACAATTAATTTTTTAAACAAAAAACCCACAAGAGTACCTAATTTTTAAGTCCAAAAAAGAAGAAAAAATTCATCCGAAACGATATTTCGACTAACGATTTTATTCCATATGTACATACATATGTAGTTTATTTACTTTTAATCATTTGAGCCCACTGTATCTCTAACTATAAGAGAATGAAAATTTTTTTGTAGGATATACACAGAAAAATAAAATCCCAACTGAATGTCTTATAAATATACATATAGACATATAAATATACATATTATAAATATACATATGTATAAGTAAAAAAGCGATGATGCATCAAGACAATATTCAATTTAACACAATTGTACAAAAATATTCAATTTAAAAAAATAATAAGTATAGCGAAAGAATAATACACAAATTCTGTTTTTATGCGGTAATCTATACGATTTCTATAAAAGTTTTGTGCGCTTTTTTATAGATGTTGAAATTATGCGATTCATATTTCTTGTTATTTTTTTTCCATGCGGTAAAGAAGTTCAGAAGTCATTTGAAATCTGGACTTTGCGTGTCTCTAATACGTGCATTAATTTTTTTTAATCTTCTATACCATAAATAATAACCTTTACACAAGGATTTTCTCTCTTAAAAAACTACTGAATATTCATCTTAGTTTTGACTTAGTTGCGATTTTCACAATTGCATTGTTAAATACCGCTTTATTTAATCTCATTTGATAAAATAAACTAAACAAAGATAAAGAATGTAATAATGAAGAGAAAAATTGCTTTTTATGATGTTGTAGAATTTGTTGTTTTTCAAATTATATAATGCATTTTATTCAAGATGCATTTAAAGTTTTCAAGGTTTATGGTTATAAAACTGCGACAATGTACTAGTCTTATTTGCTTCGGTTGCTATCTTACATTCGCATTCTTACATTTGTGTTGTATACGAACTTTTAAAACCGTGCAAATCAAAAATGGAAATGTTGTAGTGCACAACCGTACAGATGGAAAGCAGACAAAATTTAATGTGCTTTTTCAACCCATTTTTAACATAAAATAATAGTAACATACTCAACCAAATACAAAAGTAAAAATTTAATCATAGGAAACATAAAATAAGAGTTTTATGAAATGTATTTTATGTATTTCTAAAAACAAATATAACATAAAAACAGACTGACTTTTTTTAATTTGATGTAAATTTGTAGTATTTAATTTTTTTTTTGGGTATATGTACAGGTATATTTTTAAACAAAAGACCTAATTTGTTTATTTAAGAATAAAAATTATAATAAAAATATGTAAATTATTGGGGATTTTTTAAATTTTAGTTCAACTTGAATTGAATTTTCGTTTCTTTATATAATTTTTTCCCAGTGTATTTTCAATACAAATGAAATACAGCGGTTCTCTCTCTCTATCTCTCACAACTTTGCTCAGACGCTCTATGTAATACTGGCTTTCTTCAGCTGCTCTTCCCCGCACTCTCTCACTCACTCTCTCTGCCCCTCTTCGGTAATGCATTTATTCTTTCTTTGTTTTTATTTCTTTTTGCAACTATTAAACGGTTCTTCTATAAACAAGCTTCTCATCTCGGTAGCAATCTTCAATATTTTACTCTACTTTCTTGTGTGGTGCCCTTCCAGCCTTGTTTGACGCATTTCAGCGCCAACAACTATTCCAACCTAAATAAATTACTGCAGCCACGCTCGATCCCATCAGTCATTCGACGACCTCAAGACGCGCTTAGCTGACCGGGAAAGTCAGTCGCCATAAAATCGAGCATCGACCGATTCATGTGGACTACGTAAAAATTTCTACTGCAAGATCGTCAGAAACGAAATAAAAACGTTAAGGAAAACGCATTGCAAAAAAACGGGGTTAGAGCAATCCACGCGTTAATTCGAAACACATTTTGAAACATAATCCATAGTCGTCGGCACCTCCAGAAACGTGGGAACTGTTCAGATTGGTTGCGAACTCGATCGCGTCGTAGGAAAAGCAGCAGAGCATGCAAACCGCTGCCGATACAATGTCCAGCAGGCGCATACTGCGCTCCCTCCCCAACGATTTGGTATTCGCTCTCATGCTCGTGGTACCTATCATCGTCTATGAAACCAGTGTAGAACCCTTTCGGCGTGGCTTCTTCTGCAACGACGAGAGCATACGATATCCCTACCGACCGAATACCATCACTATGCCGATGCTTACCATGCTGGGGCTGGTGCTGCCGCTGTTGCTAATCGTCTTGGTGGAGTTTATGCGTTGGTACGTCGGCAGCGATTACGGCAGAATGTTGCCGCTTCTAGCGCAGTGGCGTGCACCGTCGTGGCTCTTCGAATGTGCTCAGCAGTGCATCTGCTATTCCATCGGTTTTCTGGTGCAGTTAGATGTAACCGAGGTGGCTAAGTATACGGCGGGGCGATTGCGTCCGCACTTTATGGAAGCATGTGAGCCGGATCTCCTGGACGGCACTTCTTGCAGTGATTCCAACGCAGACGGACGCTACATCGAGGACTATGTATGCGCAGCCAGTAAGTTTGGGGCGAATACGGCGAGTATTCAGCATGAAGCGCGCATTTCGTTTCCCAGCGGTCACTCCGCGATAATCACGTACGGCATGGTATATATGTCGCTGTATCTGCACGGTCGGTTCAGATGGCAGGGCACACGCTTGTTACGTTATGTGCTGCAGACGGCGATGCTGCTCACAATTTGGTATGTGACGCTTACGCGTATTTCGGACTATTGGCACCATCCGACCGATGTATTGGCAGGAGCGTTGTTAGGCGGTGTGATCGCTATACTCACGGCTGTTTATAAAACGAAACTCTTTGCTACAAGGCGTGAGCATTCCGGTGGCGTCAGTGTCGGCTACGGCGGAGAGCAACAACAGCAGCAGCAGTATACTTTAAAATTACCGCTTCAGCAACCGCCTATGAACGGCGATGTATTACAGCGAGTGATGCCAACATTGACGCCGTATCAATGAAACACATTAGAGACGTCCACAGCGACGAAAACGACGACGAAGCCGACAGCTACTACGCAGACCACGGCAACAGCGGCAGCGACGACGACGGAGTCGACAGCGACTACGCAGCGATGATGACGGAAACAGCGACGACTAGCGTCTTTATGGCTAAAGCGGACAGTATTCAAAAGAGGTCTCAACAATCGAATCAAATTCAGTGAATCAAATTAAATTTTTAAAATTTTAATTTTAAATTAAACTTTTGCTTATTTATGTTTAACCTTTTTTTATTCATATTTTTTATTTAATATTTAGATTTTTGTTATTTTTAAAGTTTTTTTATTCCTCACCCTATTGTATTTATTCACATTTTTATCTATTTTTAGATTCCTTTCTAAAAATTTTTTTTTATTTTTTACTAATTTGTCAGTATTATTTTTTTTTTACGATAAGTTACCCAGATTTTAGTTATTAATGAAGTTTTCATTAGAAATAAGAAAAATACAAATTTTATAGAAAATAATTGTTAAGAATATAAAAAAAGAATAATTAATAATTATTTGGTATTAATAATAAAGTGATAAGGTCAATAAAGTAAAATTTTAAAACTGTATTTATTTTATCTTAAATTTATAATATATTTTTATTTATTAATTTTTTAATTTATTTAAAAATAAATTAAATTGATGTTCTTAAATTTTTTGTATAAAACTGAAATTGCTGATTCATTATACGTATATTCTAAAATTTGAGTATTTTATATAATTTATAATACGATAAAAAATTTTCGGTAGGGACAAAAAAAGGGAACGAAACAGTCTTTAAGGGTCGAAATATCACGGTATTAGGATACATTAAAATTGATAAAAACGGGTTCAAAATACCATTGAAATATTGAAAAATATTAAAATTTTTCTCCTTAATCTTTTAGTTTTCTTGACTTTATGCACTTCCAAGTTGTTTAAGTACTTTTGGGCCATTTGGTTTCATTGCAGTTTAAAAAGGAAGAAAACTACAAACATGGTCTATAACATTTCTTAGCAAATGAAATTTGTCGGGAATTATGTACTCATGCGGTAAAATGAACTTTTTTTACACGGAGCGTATGTATCTTTCGTGCAAAAGCAGACTTGGTAACTTGAAATATTATGGGCCAGAGAGAGCTATCCGTAGACACAAGGGTTAATCATGACTTATACTATGTATGTACTTTGAATTACATGTAAAAAAAATTGCTATTTAATGAAAACACAAGGTTAACCTTGTCAGGTTTTATTGGATCTTACTATAATACTTAATTTGGTTTATTCACACCAAAATAAATCTCATTCACTCACTTTTTTGTTGTAAACAATCAAAGTTTGTCTACCTTTTTCGTTATTGTTTATCTTCGTCTTTGTCTTCTTCTTTTCCTACTTCTAACTTTGCATGAAATGCTTTGTTTTCATCGTTGATCGACGTGAAACTAATCAGCGACGAAGATGTTTTTCGAAGTCATTGTCTTACATACGTTTTTTTTTTTTGTTGTAGTATTTTCTAAACGATATGAATACAAGGTAATAATTTTCGTGTTCTTACGTGCTATCATTCAATGAGGTTTAATTAGACGCTTATCAGGCACGACAGCGTTGGCCATAAGAGGAGTCGTTCTTTTGAAGCCGGCGTGTAAACAACAAACTCTTGCAAAAAGTAACTTAAAATTCGCTTAAATTCGCTCAAATCACTAGAATCAAAAGTTGTTTGTAATTTACGATAAAATACGATAAAACATTGCAAATATATTTAAAATTTAAGGAGTGAGAGAGAAATATTGTTCGAATGCGTGCATGCATTCATCATGACTTTTCCACGAATTTTTAATCTTCTGCTCGACTTCTTGCTGTTGGCCATACTGCTCCTCCTGGCACAGCACTGTCCGCAATTCGGTCTGGCGACGACGCGACGCGGTTTTTTTTGCGATGACACAACCTTGCAGTATCCTTATCGTGACAGCACTGTATCGACGAACATGTTGTACATCGTTGCTCTGTACTTGCCATTACTCGTTATGGTCAGTGTCGAATTGTTGCATCTTTTATACAAACAATGGCAGCAGCGCCGGGCGCAGCAACAAAAGCCACTACCGCCACAGTCACCGCTAGCAGCGCCACATCGACGATCTGCCATCGCTACGAGTGTGTACGAGTATGCTGCCTCCAAAGACGATTATGTGCATTCATTGCCGCAACTTTTACTGCAAGTTTATCGACCAGCTTCAATATTTTTGCTCGGTTATGGCTGCGAACGCTTCTTCAAGGCTATCGCTAAATCGACGCTGGGTCGTTTGCGTCCACATTTTTTCGCCGTTTGTCAACCGCAACTAACGGATGGCCGTAATTGCTCCGAACCATTGCTGCAGGGACTCTATATCGAGCATTACAGCTGCCGCGGTGTCAATGCCACCGAAACTATGTTGCGAAATGCGCATCTTTCCTTCCCGAGCGGTCATTCGAGCCTAGCATTTTATGGCATGGTCTTCTTGGCGCTCTATGTGCAGCGGCGCGGGGTGCGTGGGGATGAGCGTCACCTCGTTATTGAGGCGTTGAAGTTATTGCTGCAACTGAGCTGTTTATTGGTAGCATGGTATATTGCTCTCAGTCGCGTTATGGATCATAAACATCATTGGTCGGATGTTTTGGCTGGTGCTGCTTTGGGCACTACGATTGCGATAATTGTGGCAACAAATTTGAATAGCGGTGATGATGGCGCGGATGGCGATTATGGCACAAGTTGGTGGTGTTGGCGCCAGAAGGTGAGAAGAGAGCAGCAGCAATACTCAACAACGTGCGCTGGTTGTAGATCATTACAAAAATCATCAGTGCCAACAACAAATGAAATGCTCACTGAAGTAAACTGCACCAGGACATTGCCAGAGAGTTGAACCGACCACGAAGAGATCCTCGGTGTTTCAAAAACAAATTGCTTTACAATCCTTTTAAATTGTTATTTGAAGTAGTTATTATTTTTTAGCGCTAGACTGGAATAGTATTTAAAAAGTATTTTAACCAAGAATTTACAATTCATAAAAACTCTAGAGTTCTTAAAAAAATGTAAGGTCTTTTTATTTAAAAGAAAAATTTTCTAAAAAAATGATGACCCGAAAGCTAAAAAATTTTTCTTTTTATACCCTACACCCGAAGTGAATGATATTCACTTTGTTCTTCCGTTTGTAACGCATTAAAGGAGGCGTGGCAGGTATAGAAAAGTATATATATTCTGGCTCAGAATCACCTCCTGATTCGATTTAGCCATGTCCGTCCGTCTGTCTGTCTGTCTGTCTGTAGAAATCACGATTACAGGAGAACGAATAGAGCTAACGCCATAAAATTTGGTACGAATATTCTTTGTCACCATAGGCTGTTTGGTATTGAAAATGGAGAAAATCGGTCCAGTGCCACGCCTACTTTTTATAGAAAGTATGAATTTTCCCGTGCTTTTAGCACAATTTCTCAGCTTGTAGAGCGAGTTTAAAGCTAAAATGTCATTCCTGAATCCATGGTCTCAAACTTAAAGACATTCCCAAAAATGGGCGTGATCCGCCCACTGGCGACGAAAATCACGATTAGAGAAGAACGAATGGAGATATAGTCTTGAGATTTGGCACAAATATGCTCTTAAAAATATTCTAAAAAATAATAATAAAAGAAAAAGTTATCTCACAGAAAATGGGCGTGACACGCCCACTGGTATACCATACCATATAATGAGGTGTTTGTTAAGAAAAGCGGTGCTGTAAATGAGTTAATATATCAAAATTTACTATCTGTAAATTAAATGAAAGTGGGCGTCACCCGCCTACTTTTTATCGTAACTTCGACAGATACGGGTGTAGGGTATATAACCTTCGGCCAGGCCGAAGTTAACGCCTTTACTTGTTTTATTTTCAACTTAATCAACTTTCATACTTCTTTCTGTGAATTTTGTTTCAATTTTAAGATATGTATAAAAGTTTAATCGCAAAATATATTTAGAACAAGGTATGAATTATAATAAAACTCTGCAGAGAAAACCTAAATCGAAAAGAATTACTTTTCAAGGCGGTATCCACGCTAACGAGCTCAATGAACTTAAAAGTGAACCATTGAATAATAGACAAAAAATTATTAAGCCAATAAATGCTTAACCCTTATGTCTACCGATGTTTAAAATTATACCTCAGTGTGTTTACGCGATATGTTATATATGTGTGTTAATTATACCCGAAATTATTTTACGCGATTTGCTTCATTTAATGAAGAACGTAATTTTATTTTTACGCGATTTGGTTGGATTTATCTTTGGATAGTCCAAGTTGGGAAAAAATAAATTATTTAGTCGAAAAGGCCGAAAAAAATAACTTTTTATTGCACAATTTATTTTGGCACAAAATTTTAAAAGAAATCATAGGTTTAGCCAGACCTATTTGTGGATACAAGGGTTAGGAAAAAAAATGTTATTAAGAAAAAACATGATTAAGAAAAAAAGCTTGATTAATAAGTAAAAAACGAGAAAAAATAATTTAGGAAAAAAATTATTAAGGCAAAGCTATGATTAAGAAGAAAAAATAACGAAATGTTCAAGCATAGAATAATGATTTTTTAAAATAAACAGAATTTTGTTTTTTTTTGCATTCGCTAAATTTATAGGGTTCATAAAATCATAAAGCCAAAAGATAAGAATATTTAATATACAAAATAAAGGTAAGATAATTGGGTATAATGAACTCGAGCTCAGACAGGTTCATAGCAACGTCCGTATTTGGCATTTTTTGCACTTGTTTCGACGCCCAAAGAAGTAGGTCTAGGCTTCTGGAGTTATACCTCCTCATAAGTATATACCTATAAATTAATAGAAGTACGAGTATCTACATATACATATGTATCTCTATTGAAGTACTTTTACACTTTCGCTGAAGAGTAGTCTTCTTTAGCTTTACAGTAAGTATCTATACATCCACAGAATTAGCTTTATTTATATTGAAGTATCTATACTTTTGAAAAGGTATAGATAGGTTCATTGCTGTAGAACTTACTAAAAGGCCTTATAATAAGCTCCCAAATTGAAGCAAAAAGGAAAGAAAATAGGACAAATAAGTGAAGTGGAAACCGGAAAAATAAAACCAATAGATCAAAATGTCTTAGCGACCGATTTGTTCGGCTCTAGAGCTTATCGGTGCAACAATCTAAATGGTCTACAATATAAAATGAATAACTGTCCATTTATTAATTTTTCCCTTCTCTGAGTGTCCCCCTGACTGTTTTGGTATAGGTATATTCCCTGAGTTTGTCTCTTCTGGCCCTCATTTATACTGTCTGCCTGTTCATATTTTTGTGATGGTTACCTATCAGTTTATCTATTAGTCTTACCTGCTTTACTGATTTCAGCTGACCCTTTATGCTTTTCGTTCAATACAGAACATTGAGTTAGACCGAATCAGTACAAAGTTAGCATTTCCATTGATTGGTTTACTTTATTGTGGTTTTTATGAAAAAGGGGAAACCAACTCAAAATATGGGCGATGGTATTATGTTGGTACTGCCTAGATAAGTATTATCATTTTCATTTCTCACTGCAGGATATTTTCTATTCGGTTTTTTTTGTTTACTCTCTTGTCCTCTCTTCTCATTAATAAACCATGCCTTATTAAGCGTTTGTTAAAGCCACATCATGACAAAATCAAAATTAAATTAGTTAAGAGAACAAAGCGACACAATGACGGTACAAATGTGAGAACAAAGAGAGGGAACGAGAACAACAAAAACAACAAACAGTAAGAAGGGACAGAAAGAAATTAAAAGAAGGTGTAAACTTTCAATAAGACAGATTAATGATCATTCATCATTGTGTACTTTGAGTACTCGAGATGATAAAATCATGTTTGATGGATCAGTAGTTATCAAATTTCTGCGGGTACATTTCTAATTCTTCATTTCTCTTTCACCCTCGCTGTGTATTCTATATACGGGTACATAAAATAATTCGAAGCGCGTCTCTCAAAACTAGAAACGTCTTGGTTTTAATATTTCTTAACCTGATCGTCATCATTATCAGCTTAACCCTAATACGTTGTTGGGGTCATTTCATGACCCAAAATGACTTTACGCTCCATTCCTAAGCACAAATTATAATATAATTAAATTTCCCGACAGCTCAGTGCATGAATTTGGACTTTGCGCTATTTTATGCTCTTTTGGACATTTTTGTTCTATTGGGTACCTGGCAATGCCACCACTATGCAAAGAAGTCGTTTGGGTCATCCTGTGACCCACATATGTTTTTCATGTGCCGTTAGTATATTTTTCAAATAGAGGGATCCGTTTTAGTGCTGGAAAGGATTTGTTGTTTTTCTTTATAAAATGACAAGTAATAGAGACTAGAAATTCCTCAATATGGTGAAGTGGGTACAAAGGAGCGCAAAGGTAAAAAAAATCTACGATTTATTATTCTGTAACAATTGCTTCTTACAAGTTTCTTTCGTTTATGGCTTAGTCACTGACGGTTGGATAAATAAATAACGTTTTTGAGGACGATAACGACTGTTGCTTTTACAAAGCAAGTATCGCTGAAGATCAGGGTTATATGATCGAACACCAAGCAAGTGAATCCAGTGAAGGATTCGAAAGTGATTGAAACGACATTTACAATGAAAATTGCACCCAAGTGGATAATCTTCCGAGTAAGGACAATTTCGTAGATTTTGTTTCTTGGAATATGAATCCCTCAGAGCGTGCACTGCCTCAAACGTAAGCTGAAAACATAATTCAAGGTCATATAGGAATAACGCCATTTGCATTGAAGCGAATTCCAGCAATGGTCGACTCTTTCAAATTGTGCATTACAAACTCTGTAAAACAACTATGTTTTTCGTTTTATAATATTTCTATAAATATGCAGGGAAGAAGATTAAGTGGTGAGACCTACAAAGATTTAGATACAATTGATTTGTCTGCTCTCAGAAATTAGACAACTGCACAAGACATCCTGAAAGCAGTAAAAGCTTATTCAGAACACGGTATTAGTTTCAAGTGTTGTGTGAAGTGATTCCATTTGCTTTCGAATCAAACCGTGACTGTCGGAAGCATACGTGGTATTGTTTTCAGCACCGCTGCCGACAGTCACGGCTTGATTCGAAAGCAAATGGAGGCACTTCAGAAAACCCTTGAAACTGATACTGTGTCTTGAACAAGCATTCAAGACGTCCTATGCAGCTTTTCAAAAGAATAGGAACAAGTTGTACAGACATCTATTGATCTTACAGCAACTTAGTATGCAAGTAGTACAACATATGGCTAGACAAAACGCCTACCCCTTGCATCAGTGTCCACTGCAATTGGTCATAAAGAACAGCACTTTGAAGAAAACGGAACATCGAACAGAGAGAAGAGAAAGGCTTCAGAACGAAAGCGTTGTGGTTTGTGTCCTGCTGGGAAAAAAATAAAAACGTATATCTCATGCTTTACATGCAATACCCAAGTATGCTGTCAGCATGGTCAAACATCAACTTTAACCATTATCATTATAATTACTATCGTATTCAATGAGTATTCCATGCTTTAAAGACATTTTAATAAAAAAAATATTTTAAGACTTTTATTTAAAGTTATATCTTTAAATAAAACCCATGGGGTCATAAAATGACCCAAACGCAACGTATGTAACTTTTTCTTAACAACGTATGAGGGTTAAGAAAGGGTACTCTGTTGATTTCGGGAGCAATAACCCCTAAACCGCCGGGGCTTCATTAAATCTTAGAAGATTCCGAATCTTCCTTAAAAAAAAACACAATACCCAAAAAGTAAGACAAATCAAGAGTTAAGAAAGAAGAAAGTAGAGTAAGGATTAACTGCAACGAGAGTGAAGTACGAGTACAAAATTCAACAAAGAGAACTAGTTTCAAACAAAAAAGGAATTAGACACTAGAAGTCGTTAAATAACAAGAAGTGGATTTTTAAAATTAAGACGAAGAAGTTAGAGATAGTTAGAAAGCGGGGGGGTGGAGGGGGTGGTTAAGAGACAACGAGGCTGAAAGTGAAAAAAAAGGAAAATAATAGTGTGCTTTCACATTAAAAGAGTATGGGAACTACTCTGAAAATAAAAATACCAAAAGCTTTAAACCTTTCTCGGACTTTTGAATCAACATATTTTTAATCTTTCATCAAGAGGTAATTTCGCTTTCGAACAACCAAGGACTTTACATTGCGAAATTTACAATTTTAAGCTATAAAAGGATAATAAGCTAGCCTACTTCTTTTTCTTTTTTTCATTCCTTTGGTTCAAGTTTTTTCTTTGCTGACCGAGCGTTGAGTAAAGAATTGGCAAAACGTGATTTTTGTTTGCATTTTTTTCCACCATCATGATTTGAAAATTATGAAGTCATTGTTTTTGTTGGGCAGTATCAATTACTCATAGTATGCATATTTTACTATCATTCGCTCTCTCGCAAAAAAAATTTTCTCGAAAATTTTCTGAATATTGATTGATAGAGCGAGCGAATTTTATTTGTTTGTTTTCGGTTTTATTGCACAGTATTATGTACAGTATTAAGGCTCAGCACATTTTTTTCTCTGCAAATTTTGGTTTTTTCTTTTTCTGTTGAGCAAATCCTTTCATTATGGATGGATAAATATTATTCTGAAGGAGCTTCATCCTTTCATTATGGATGGATAGATATTCGTCTAAAGGAGCTTTAGCTTTTAATTAGTCATTAGGTATTTCTCTGATTCTGATTGATAATTATTTCTTCGTATTTGTTGAATGCAAATGTTGAATGAAATGTGAATGGAATAAATTAAAGTAAAGACGGAGAGAGGGAGAGGCGAAGTGTGGGAAAATGTTAAGGATTTTTGAGGACTTTGTAATTGCAAAAGGAAATTATACAAACGTACTGTAAATAATTGCATAAATTAAAAACGCTTTTAATGCAATTTAATTTTTGCATCAAAGCAAGTGAAAACATGCAGGAAAAAATGGACTGGACTGAATGGTACGAGTATTTAATAAAAAATTTCTTTGTCATGGTTATTATGCGATTTTTTGCATAGTATATATTTTCTATAGTAAAAAAAAATTTTCATTAAAAAACGCAGAAAACTTTTTTTTAAGTTTTTCAATTAATAGACATTTTATTAGTTAACTTGTAATAAACTTGTGAAATTATTGTGAGATAGTCAGAAAGAGAAGAGACCGTAGCCGATTGTCGTCGATTCCTCAAACAATCACGCGGTCGTAAATGCGTTAAAAACCATAGAGAGCAACAAGCAGTTGACCACAATGCCAAAAAGAGACCGGAAAGGGTGATCAGTGGGAGCGGGAGTGAGAGCGGCCATGTCGTACTAAAAAATTCTTTGGATATTTTCACTTAAAAATCATACTCGTATTTTTTAATTTTATTATTTTACTTGCATTTTTCATGTCTTTCATGTTGTTAACTTTGTTGAGAGTGCTTTGGTTGTTATTAATGTTGTTGTTGTTGTATTACACTTTGTAAAGTTTAAAAGGCAAAGAACAAAAGAACATTTATGAACGAAATGCCGGGCAAAAGACGAAATAGCAGTGAGTGGAGAAAGAGACTGCAAGAGAGTTGATTAAAGGAAGAGGGTTAAGCAATTTTTCTCGAACGTACAAAAGCTAGCAAAATTTTATAATAACTAGGCACAGGGTAACGGAAAAAATATAAGCTATTGGGTCAGTTTCCGGCTGGTAGAGTATTGAAAGCACACGACTTTAAGTAAAAGGGATCCAGCAGAGGTTTGCTGCTGTAGACTAATTGATTTAATCCTTTCACAAAATTCGTTTAATATTTTGAACTTAAACAAGTAAGAGCGCGTATCTTCGGCCTGGCCGAAGCTTATATACCCTACACCCGCATCTGTCGAAGTTATAAAAAGTGGTCGGGTGACGCCTACTTTTTTTTAATTTACAGGGAACCAATTTTGATCTATTAACTCATTTACAACACCGCTTTTCCTACCAAACACCTCATTATGTGGTATAGTATATAAGTGGGCGTGTCACGCCCATTTTTGAGAATATATTTTAGTCTAAGATGGTGGACTTGGAAATAAAATTTTAGCTGAAAATTCGGTCTACAAGCCAAGAAATTGAACTAAAAGCACGCATGAGTGCATATTTTCTATAAAAAATAGGCGTGGCACTGGTCCGATTTTCCCCATTTTACCAAAATACCAAACCCCCAATACCAAACAGCGTAGGACAACAAAGAATATTCGTGCCAAATTTCATGACGATACCTCTATTCGTTCTCCTGTAATCGTGATTTCCACAGACGGACGGACGGACGGACAGACAGACAGACAGACAGACGGACGGACATGGCTAAATCGAATCAGGAGGTGATTCTGAGCCAGAATATATATACTTTTCTATACCTGCCACGCCTCCTTTAATGCGTTACAAACGGAAGAACAAAGTGAATATACCCTCATCCCTTCGGGTGTAGGGTATAAACACTTAAGAATATCCCAAAATACACACACACACACATCAAACTACCCACATTTTCCTTCCACTCGCAAAAAATTTACCAAAAACCAAAATTTATTATTGCTAAATTTGTTATGGACGAATCCTTTAAAGCGCAAATTCGGATAAATACACCCAAAGCGGCTCAATGGGTAACTCTAAAGAGAAGGTCAAGGGGAGCGCTGCTTGAAGAGACCATGCGAAATTGAGAACTGCGTAAAAAGAGAAGCAAGAAAGAGAGAGTTCAACAAATGGAACCTATCAAAAGGGTCTAGTCGCGGGTCTATAGAGTATGTAAAAGGATAAAAAAGAGAGCGAAGATGAATCAAGAATATAACCCTTTCTAATACAGAAATTTGCCAGAACAAAAACAAAAACTACAACATCATTCACGCAACAACATCAACAAGCTCCGGAAATTCAGCAGTTAAAAAAGATTCCGGAAAGGGTCAGCAAAAAAAACGAGAGTAATCAATAAAAATGTAAAAGCTTCAGCTTAGCTGCTAAATTAGATTTGTAAAGGATCAGGCTAATGGTGGAAACGACAAGAACAACAACAAAAACAACAACGAGCGAATACAAGAGCGTTAATATTAAGAAAAATTACCCAAGAAATAACGACAAAGACGATGAGGACGACGAATTGAAATCATCATAATAAAGGATTTGATCCCTGTAATCAAAATGAATTACCATTGAAGTAATTGTTCCGGATCTCATAATTTTATTCTTACTGTTTTCATACTTTTGTTGTGATTTTTGGGAGAAATATTATATAAAAGTTTATATAAATTAAGAAATGTTGAAATCAGGCATCATAATTTCTTTAAATCATAATTTTACTCAAACAGATTTTATTGTTTTTGTTTTTCGCTCAAGCGCTCCACGCTGTGAACTAACTTTTTTGGCTTTTCTGCAGGATCCACATGAAGAACCCAATAAAGCCTAAATAACAGCAACAACAACAACAACAACAACAGCACGAAAGCACTGTAGAGTAGAAAAAATCTTGTCTTAATTCATCACTTTTAACGATGATGTCCTCGCCAGAACCGTGCCGTTATACTAAATGAATGACAGCAATTAACGCCCGAAAAGGATTATGTCAAATCCAGAGCCAACATAAAAATTACAACAACAACAAAAACAACAGCAACAAAAAGCTCCAGCCACAATAATAGGTAGAGCGATAAACGTTTGAGGCTCGGCTCGCCCGCCTTTATAAAGAAAAACCGTCTCAAAGGAATTCAATTTTTTTTTTCTATTTCAAAGAAACAGAGATAGTAGGGAAAGTAGATAGGAAGCGAGGTTGAGAGAGTTAGAAAGAATGAACAAACATAAAAAAAAAGAATAAATAAAAATTATCGTTAACAATGGACAAATACTCGTAAAAAGCATAGAAAAAGAAAAAGTTCTACAGAGCAATATTTTCGCCGTTGTCAACAAAGGCCTTCCTCTCTCAGCGACATTAGCAACGCAGACTATCACCGTCAACAACACTGACATCATTATCAACATCATTACCAACATCATTCCCATCATCATCATCATCATTACATCCTAAACGAATAAAGCTCAAATCCATTCACGCACTAATGGGTTAAAGTTATCAGAGCCTTTAGTGCCGCAATCGTCGCTGTCTCTGGATTCTATTCGCCAGAGGATTCTGACTAGACTCTGGTGGACTATGATTATAACTGCTATGAGAAAGAGGGTTGAGGAGGGTGTAGGGCGCGTATAAAAAGAGACAAAAGTTATGCGAAAATGCGATTGAGAAAAACGCCGGCTTTCATTAACGTGAAGTATTTTTCGCTTTCTATGGGTTGATCCCAATGCGGCATGTCCCCTCATTTTTTTCACTTTTGCACACATTCGATGATTTGCTTTTTCCAGTCCTCTTCTTCAGTTCTTTTTTGGTGCCTCTGAAAATGGTTCGAATATCAAGCAGTTTTTTAAAATGACGAAAAAATATTACGAAGTCAGAAAGTTTTTTTAATTTTTTTAAAATTAGCTTCTATTACGGAGGATTTGTTTTTTTCAGTTCATCCCTTATTGTCCGCTCTCCTCTCTAACGACAGTAAAGTTATTAATTCTTTCTTGTGTTCTTCAATGATCTTTCGTGTGTCGGCCTTTTATCCTTTGTCGCTATTGTCGCAATGAGCAACATTAAATATCATATTCTAACGTTAATAAATTTGAATTTAATTAACTGCAGATGCCAAGAGCAAAGGGTCGCTGCTTCTTCAGCTTTTAGTCAATTCTATTAACGGTTTATGGTTCAGTGTATGCGGTAAATTAAACGCATGATGCTGTTGCCTCTATTGCGGCTTTGTTGTTGTAGTTATTGTTGCACTCGGTTTAATCAACGAAAAAGTGTTTTAATGCATTTGCAAATGGTTCTCATAAATTACAAATACTTTGTTCGTACAACGTAGAAGATATTAATTTCACCCAAACAACCCAAACCAATCGTCCCCACCCACCCTCTTTACTGCTTCGAGGTAATGAAGGTGTTTTAATTTGTTCCCCCTTTCGCCCGTTCAGTGTTGTTGCAACGGTTGCATTTTATAACCTTCATAAAGTCCAGTCAACGCTGAGCTGAATTTTAAAGCGCCAATTTTGGGCAGTGGCGTCGACGGTGACTGTAGAGGCTCTTACTGTCTCTCTCTCTCTCTCTCTCGCACTTGCCATCCATTCAACCCCTTTTTGACCAAAAACACACTCTTTCATCACTTAACACTCATTCTCATCCTCGACTCAACTGAACTGAACTCAACTCAATTTAAGTCAGCTCAGTTCAGCTTCGGCTTCGGCTTCGGCTACTGCAACACTGCCTAAGTGTTTATCATATCAAAGAAGCTTTTAACGAAATTCCCCCATGGAGCGAATCCTTGCCGCAGGACTTCATACTGAATGTTATAAAACCTGGCAACGGCGGCAACAGCTCGCAACTCATGCATAAGCAAAAATGCATTTTACTTAGGCGATTGATATGGGCTCGGAGAGGCCGGGTGGTGGATCGATGCGTGGGTGGAGAAGGAATGGGGGCTGCGGGGTGCTGGGAGCTGGTCAGGGACGTGGTTGTGGGGAAAAGCAATAGCCCAGAGGAATGAAGAGCCTCCGATTAAAGAGAAGGTCGAGTGGTTAGGTGCTGTTGAGTGGGTGCTGAGCTGGCGTTGCCACCAGTAGATCCTTGCAAGAGTTTGTGAATGCGGTTAAAGTGGCCGTCAGACCTTGCCTGGGAGAACCACAAAACACATACTCGTACACTCGCAGACACACACCCACACACCCATACACCAAACATTGTAGATGAGTTAAATTTGTTCAAAATGTTGCAAACTACACTGAGAAGATATTACGTTGGAATTTAAGAAGAGTAAAGACGATAATGAAAGTGACTTAAAAACGAAAATTTAAATAGCTTTCTTACAATTCCCTAATGTTAAGACTTTTTTAGACCTTACGAATAAAATAAGCAAATTGAAAAAGGTTCTACTATCATTTGTAGATAAAGAGTTGATTTTTGTAGAAAAAGAGAAGAATATACATAAATCGAGATTTCTGAGAGAATTTAATAATTATGGCTTTTGGAAAGAATTTCCGTCATCTTGTCGTTTCTTGTCGAGAATTGTTTATAGACAAGCCGTTTTCGGGGATGAGCCATCTTTTTCGTTTTGGAACGTGCCAAAAATTTGTAAATATTGATACAAAAGTCATCGGCACAGTTTATTCTGAAATGTTGGCAAACTATGGACTTATAACCATAATTAACATTTCAATTAAATTTATATATCTCTGTGTCTCTTTAGTACCGATTTCGATATCGATATCATTATGGGTACATAGAAACTTTTCACAATCTTTCAGTGTACCGGCCTCATGCTGCTCAACAAGCCAGCACCAGTTAATGTAACTGAGGTTTTTCGGCATGCAACAACAACATCCACGACCTGCTACCAGTCAGCACTTAACTCCATCTACCAGAGAGTCAAGCCCATTCAAATCCAACGCAATCCAATAAAAACCAATCCGTACCGAAAATGGCGCAGGGGGAGGTATAGAGGCGGGAGGAGGTAGCAACAACAACAGAGGTAGCAGGAGGTGAAAGCAGGAATTCGCAATTTTAAATTCAAATTCCACACCGCAGCCGAGTAATAAAACGCGAAATGAATGAATATGTAAACGAAGAAGAATATGGCCCACGCTTCCGTTTCCGCCAACGCCACGGAAATGTTGCGTTACTCGTACTGTCGAGAGACGGACAGCAGCCCAGCCAGCCAGCCAGACAGACAGACAAGGACGCATGGTAAGCAATTCTACCGGACCACAATGCACTCTGGGCATTAGATGTACGCAGTGGAAGGAGTTAAGAAACAAGCGGTCGTAGTGGATGGGGCGAATCGATCCGTTAAATGCAACAGACGAAGACCTGCAGAGGTCATCAGCGGTGGAGATTTTGAGGCCTTTCAAAAGTTATCGCAAAGTTTGCGGAATGTTTGGTAAAGTGAGAGGAAGTAATGGAGTCTCGAGGAGCATAGAGTTTAATATTTTACGAAAGGAGCATAAAAAAATTATTTTTGAATTGAATAAACCAGTCTTTAAATATAAATTGAGTATAGGAAGACAGATAGAATTAAATTGTTCAGAAAAATACTAAAATCCCAGAGATTTCGATAAAGAAGTTAGAAATTAGAATATTTGGAATGATTTTTTATTAAACTGAAAAAGACCGTATCAGATGGCAGCACCGGAACCGGAATAGAAGTTTAAAAAACTAGACCAGACTTAAACATATCGAATCGGGGCAGCCCAAAGTGAATCCGACCCAACCAGAGTGGCGCGGAACTTTAGGAGGCCAAATTATAAACCATTTTAGAGCAGAGACTGACATCACATCATATCATAACTGACCAAATTGAGTTATATGAGGAGACTCGATAAGTGAACGACAAAGAAAAGGAAGGATTTGTATCCTGAAAAGCTGGCCATAATAAAACAGGGCGAACCAGAACCAGACCCGAAAAGAAAACTCTTATTTGTGTTTTAAAAGCTGGACCAAAATAAGCCAGACCGAATATAAGTGGCGAATATAATAAGTGGCCGAATATAATAAGTGGCCAAATATAAAGTGAACCGGAGAGACTCTTAATTTATCCTAAAAAGCAGCCCAAAATTGACCAGACCGAATTAGGGGAAACACGAAAAGTAAACCAGAGGAACTCCTATTTGTGTCTTAAAAAGGAGGCTAAGATTCACCAGACCGAATCAGAGTGTATCCCAGAAGTGAACCGGAGGGAGACTGATGTTATCCTACAAAGCAGGCCGAAAATTAACAAGACCGAATCAAAAGGACACCCAAAGAGTAGAAGATGAGAGATCCGCTCATCTAACCCACTCCTAGATGGGGTAGAATTGAGCCGAACTAAACAAAATCAAAACAAACTAGACCGAAACAAATCGAATTAGCCTAGAATACGATCGGATCGAGTTTAATGAAACCAACATATTTGTACATACCAGTAACTACAAACCGCTGAAAGTTTTTAAAAGAAGAACATTTCACAGCGCTTTTAATGTATTCGATGTACATTATATAGTAATAGTTATGGTTGTTTTTGTTGGAGCCACTATGTTAATAAAATACTCGTACATACGTATGCCATTAAGAATGGCTGTGTAGTATGCTACAGCAAACAAGAACTACACAAACAGCCTACGGAGAGACCCTACGCAAAGTGCACTTAAGATTACAAACATACCTACTAAACACACATACATATGTATATACACACCCTCCTACCCCGCCGGCTTCGCTCTTGCTATCGTACATAATTTCAACGATTGCGTTTGCCTCATGTAATATTGGTTTGCATTGCCTGCTGCTGCTGCTCTTGTTGCTGCTGGCCGTCCGACCCACATGAGGCCTGGCTGATTGCTGGGCTTTCACCCACCGGTCATTAATAAGGACTGGTTGGTCATTTTTTATTTTGGTCCCTGGCTTGTCACTAACTAGAATGGCTGCAAAGTTTTAAGATGCAGGTTCCTGATGGTTAACCTGGTAGTACGCACTTTGACCTTCCACTTTTCACCATTCCTTTCCCCCTTCCTCTTCTTCCTTTCGATTCACTTCGTTGCGATCTATCGTATGTGAATAACAGCAAGCTGTAGCAGCAATATCAGAAAATTGCACTCGTTTAATGAATTATCACAGAGATACTCAGATTTCGCACCACAAAAACTGTGCGTCTACGACCGTATGTCATAAGAGTTGTGAGCTTTTAGTTGGCCATAGAGTCCTTTAACCTCTTCAGTTGCTTGAATTTTGAATTATTTTTTAAAAATTTAAAGGATGTACTTCTTTCTTCCAAAACCTTTTTCGTCTCGATAAAATAGCAATTTTCGGGGCAGAATTTTGATGAAGACACCTTGCTTTTCAAATTTTAAAGGACGCTTAAAATGATAGAAGTGAAACTTTAAAGACCTTTAAAGGCTCAATCATTATGAACTGATCTGAATCGTCATGCAAATTTAAGCAAAACCAAACGCGGTCAAACAAAGAATATCATCCAACGAGTCGACCGATTTAATATGGGTCAACATGTTTCGTATTAAATACATACAATCCTTCAATCCTTCCCGCACCGAACAGCAGCAAACAAACCGCAAACCAGTAACCCGAATCGAGCAACCGGCTTACAACCGAGTTTCAGCTGACAGCTGCGGTAGACTCCATTTGGCTAATTGCCAGCTGAATACTGATTGTGTGCATCTGAAGCGTTGATGGTGCCAGATAAGATGGCGTTCAACTAAGCTGAAGTGAGGTGAAAAAGTAAATTAATCATAACGAAAAGGGATACAACAACAAAATGAGCAAAGTCAACACTATACTCTACTGTTAAATCCGTAGTTACCGAATAGTGGCTGATTTGGTCACAATGAGTTCAAGTAATTAAGAGAGAAATAAGTGAAAACGAAAAAGAGTACGCGTCAAAAGTTTGACAAATGGGTCCCTTAAGAAGAAAACTAACGAACGAAGGAAGGTGGCATTTTATCCTGCTGTGACGAATTGAGGTTAACAGCAGCAACCAATAAAAGCGGTGGGAAAAACGGACGGATTGTTGATAGGATAAGGTGTGTCCCAGTTTGTCATGACGACAGGTCGTAAAGCCACAAGCCAGCCACCCGCAAGGAAATATTTACCAAAATAAAATGAAAACAACATTTAGGTTAAGAAAAAAATGATGGAAAAGCCAAAGGAGAGAAGGTAAGGTGAGAGAGAGAAACAACGAGAAAAAGTATGCAAAAAGGTTGGCAGTTTAAGAAGAAGAAGGAGGAGGAGGAGTTAGGGACCACAAATGATTTAAAAGTTTTGAAAAAAAAAAAATAAACAAGAAAAACGTTGGCGAAACCAGAGCAAGCAACAAAAAATGTAGTACAAAGGAAACTAGTGACGGGGTAAGTGGGGCTAAATGACCTTTTCTTATATCTTGAGAAAAGAATCGAGAAAACGCAGTGAAGAAAAATGGTCGAGAATGCAAGAGATCATCTGATAGTAACACACCTGAAGAACTATGAAAAAAAATCGAAATATAGCCAATGAATGATAGAGGAGAATAACGGAAAGATGCAATATAGGTTGTGCAAAATGTAGAAGGGTAATTATTTTCAAGGTAAAAAATTCTTACATAATCTACTTCAGAGTAAAAATACAAGTAATTTGGAATAGGTTTATTTGCTTTTATTCTCTCGCTCTCGCCCTCCTCTACACTTTTGCACAGTCAAAGGTCTTATTAATTGTTAAACTTGCCACCAATTTATTTGCCCCACGGCAAAGCCGGTAAGACAGATAAAACAGCAGATAAAAAAAAGGTTGGTCAAGTGAAAATGGCACCGCCGCTGGTAGCAAGCATTTCGTGGGTTTGATAAAAAGCAATAAATTCTTATGAGTCGGTGGTTTAAGGATAGCAGTTACTTAGTTACTGCTGGTTTGTTGGTAATGGTTAGTGGTTGCTGCTGGTTCTGGTGCTCAGGCATTTGTGACCACCACCAGCAGCAATTTAGCTCGTGCTTGACTGCAGTTAAAATTTTGTAGTTCTGTGGAAACACCGTCGTGGTCCCACGATTTGGTTGAAGTAAGTGCAAGAGAGCGGAAAATTAGATATCGCTGCTGGATTGCAATTAAAGCCAAGTTAAGTTGATAGCGGTATCAGGAAATTGACTCTTCTCATTTCTTTTCGCCACAAGGACTGTCACTGACCTATCGTGAGCTGATCAGAAGTGCCTCTCAGTATGTAACAGTGTGACCATGTCACAAATAGGTCGAGTTGGTTGGTTGTAGGTTCCTTTATGCAATCAACAATTTTTTACGGCTGTGCTATTTTCCTTTTTCTTTCATTTCACAGTCCTTCTCTGCGACATTTTCACGCCATTCAGATCGCTATACTCTGGTCTAATTAATTGTGAGCTAGAAAAACCTCCTCCTTGACGTGACAGTTGTAATTAATTAATGCCCGCGCTTTGATAGCCATCAGCTGTTAGTTGGTTTTGATGCAGTTAATTGAGTTGTTTGTAGAAGATAATAAATAGTAGATGACTTTAAAGAGAATAATATAAAAGGTTAAATGAGGCGCGTAACTAGCGAGTGTACAGAGAATTAGAACGTTCTACAATTAGTCTAGAAACGCTTCAGGTATCAGTTCGCCGTAGATATTTGAGGTACGTTAACAGACCTTGGCTGAGGTCTGTTAGAGGTCGACGACCGAGATCTGTTCAAAATCGATTGAAGTCCATTTTATGATCCTTCAGAACTCGACACAACCCCAATGTGTCGACTTGGACAACTGTTATTTTGAGCTGCTGGATGAACAGGTAATCTAAGTACAGGAGTTTACCTCTATCGTCCTCTACACACAGCGCCCGTTAAATCGCCCTAATTACCCTAACGGCATTTGTACTACCATGCTGCATAGCTGCCCTTTTTCTGCCTGCATCTCGATCTCGGTTTCATATTTTTTCTCTCGTTTCTCGTTCATTATATTGCAGCGACACATAATGAACTATGCCATCCAATGGCAATACATACACCCATTCACCATTATTTCCAGACACAAAGTAAGAAAAACTGGGAGGAAAAACCTTTCAAATTCCAACGACCCAACTGAATAATCATTCGGTACCAAATAGAGACTGGCGGACAAAAAATTTACTCCTTTTCAGGCCATTACGGCAATCATAATCCAATTAGCAGCAACTATTGACTGCGACCAACGGAAACGACAAATGTACCCGGCACCATTGGAGCATAGCGCGAGCGCACACGCGAAACGCCGACGAAAGCGCACAATGCTGCACCGCTGCTGGCGACGGCACCGGTACGCGGCAAGGCCATCAGAGGCCGGCCGGCCGTATGCCAAAAAGTGAAAATTTAAAGCATTTAAAATTCTAATCATTGCGAAATTCGGGTGAAAATGGTGAATTCAATGGCGTTTTCTGACCACAAATACGCTAACGTGGCGTAGAGTGGAATGCCGTGCGTGGTGCCGGAGGGCAACGGGTATGTGGTATGGTATGCGGTGAAGCTATCAAAGCGAACCAGTGCTGCTGGTGCTGCTGCTGCTGTTGTGCTGATCCGCAAATCCAGTTGCGAACTCTTTCCATGGGCATGCAGGGACTGCTCAGGGCTCTTCGGGGCACTCGTTAGTACTAGTCTGGCCGGATAGCTGAAGAACAAGCAACTTATGATGGTGCATATTTTCAGAGCTGCAGGATATTTCTGCAGTTTTTCTTTTTTTTTTATTTAGCGGTGGTGGGGGGGGGGGGTCTCACTTTTTCGCACCAACAACTTGGACTAGGCAAGCGTATGGTCCAGGTGGCTGGATGAGAGAATTTCGGTGCGTGTGTGTGTTATATGGATTTCTAAGAGCATAAACGAGGATATAATTCGGCTGCTGCATGATGGCATCGCCTTGCGTGCTCTGCGCCATTATCGTGCCTTTAACACCATATTTTTTGCGATTTAACGTGACCATATTGAGGGTTGAGAGGGAGGGAGTGAGGGATGGTAGAGCGGTGGAGGGAGGGACTGCCATGCGCTGATGATGGCGTGTTTTAATGCCGTTGGCTAGTTGACATTCGACACGAGTTTATGACGCGGCTCAAATTGAACTTGCTGCAACAAATATTATTGTCGGCAATTGTTGCTGAGGTGAAGAAGGTGCAAAAGTGTCTGTGAGCGGAAGTACGTGTGGGTGTGTTTGCATGCCAGGAGTTCGAATGTCATTCTGAATGTCACGGTTTTGGTTTGCGAAAAGTTGCAATAATTATTAATGGATTGAGTAAAATTTTTGGAGATTGTTCTTTTCTGCTTTAAAAGTAGAACAAGTAAAAGGCAGGTAGTGACACACTCTCTCTCTCTCTCTCTCTCTCACTCCTTTCTAAGAGAGAGCATTTTCTAATTGACTGTTATTTAACGCAAAGAATAAAATTTAATTAAATTTTTCTTAACTCTAAAAAATAAAGGAATTTTTTAATATTTTAAAAATTAAAAACGTAACAGCATCTTGTTTTTTATTGCCTTCTCTTTTTTTTGTATTCTTTGTGCCGTTTGCAAGTCAGTAGACGACAGTGACACCAGCAGGAGCAGCGTTTAATTGAACGCATGCCGCGTTCATCGCTGAATTGCACGTAAATCTGGCAACACTGTCTGTTGGCAGTAGACTACATTGTGCCAACGAAGACAGAGGTTGTCAGCTGAAGCCAGACAGACAAACGGACAGACACACTGGCTAAGGATAAACTGCTAACAGTATTGCGATTGTAATAAACGTTGCTGTTGCTGAACACGGCCTGAAAAAATGGACGGACGATGGGACCGAGGGACAGACACAACCGGCGAGTCAGGCCAGGATAGCCCGAGGACTGTCCTGGACAATAAACTGAAGTGACAAATGATGCACCTAAATGAGAGTTGATTGCTTTTCGGAAGCGAGCTGCTTACTCCAGGAAGCGGGTTTCCGTCACAGAGCATCGGTCACAGTCGATGGGCCGAGTTGGCGCCAGAGTAGCCGCAAAAAAAATGGCGACAATAACAATATAAAAGACAACGCATTAAGCAAAAGTAAGAATGACAATAACAGCGACAGCAATAACAACAAAAACAACAGCAGCAGGAGCAATAATTACAACAACAATATTCATACCATTAACTGCAAAAATGTCATTTAAGGCAAAAAAAAACTGCGAACGAATGAATGAACGCCAGCGAGCGGCTTAATAAAATGGCGTCCATTGAAATGGGCACGTGTTAGTTCTTCTTCTTTTTCATTATCATCATTATTTTCTTCCTCTTTTTTTCTTGATGGCTGCCGAATGGAGCGAAGTATACAATAGTAAATATATAAACAACAACAACAACAACAACAACAACTTCGAAAAATTATATCAATTTAAAGGCTTCCCTACAAAATAAAAACAAACTAAGAAATTGATAAAAACTTAATTTTTTAAAAGATTTAGAATTTTTCTTAATTATAAGATAAAGATTAAAAAGGAAAAAATTTATGAGATTAAGTAACATTTTTTTGTATCTGCTACATAAAAATTATGGAAAATTTTTATAAGAACAAAAAATGCAAATTTTTCAGTTTGAATGAAAAAGTTTTAAATAAAAAGGTAGAATTTTATCAGAATAAATGACGGCAGAAGCAACCTCTGAAGCCTTAGGCACAACAAAAACACCGATAAGGACGACAACGACAACGATGTACTGTCCATATAAAACAACATGGCGTTTTTGCGTTACCCACTGCGTACAAAATTGTCACGACAGGACTTCGTAGCTCCGCGAAACTTGTTAAACGCTCTCACGTAAAACTCAATGATGTCCTGCTGCTACTGCTTCTTCTGCTGACTTTCTTTAACTTAATTAATACCTGTTCGTTTCTCAGGAAGTAACACTTTTTTCCATCTTCCTTTTTTCCTTTCGTCCTTCCTGCCATCCATCTATCCTACCTTTTGTATCACAAGCAAGAGATCCTTTTACTCAACATTTTTACGAGGTGCCCAGTTAAATTTATACTCTATTATTTGTTTTTATCCTTGCTGAGGCGGAACGAAAAGGTAAGGACGAAAGAGGACAAGCCAGGCGACATGACACCTAGATTTAATGAAGAAGATTAATGATTCACTGCTGGCGAATGCAAATTATTTCCTCGGAAAATGATTTGGCAAAAGCTACAAGAAAGGTAAGAGGCGAGATAAAACGATTGGTGGATCAACGATGGTTGGTGCTAGTTGTGCTAGTGCTAGTGAAGTTGATAAAGAATAAAGGAGAATGAGAAGAATGTCTACGAAAGAAATGCATTTATAAAAAATAGGAATGTAGAAAATAATGGAAAAACAATTGCTTACGTGAAAGCTGATTAGTTTTTAAAAGGAATGAAAGGATTCCTGCCCGTATCGGCTAATCGTGGGTTCCTGGTAAATTGAGACGAGAGAACAAGAGCGGCAAAAAGGGTACATATGTGTGAAAATGCTTAAATGGGCGTGTTACTTCTCTAAAGGAGGTTGCGCAATGGAGTCACGCATTTATAGACTACCGATTGATTTGATTAAAAATAACTTATAAATTTCATTAATAGTTGATTAGTTTAGACGAAAAATATCTTATATCGTAAGACTTTTCAAATATTTTATAATTTTTTTTTTTTGGGGGTTTTGTTTTAAAATAAGCTGCTAAGAAAAAATTCGCCGATAAATTTTTTTTCAATATATAAAATAAAAATAAAATCAACAATGAAACAAGAAAGAGCGTTATCTTCGGCCTGGCCGAGGCTCATATACCCTACACCCGCATCTGTCGAAGTGATAAAAAGTGGGCGGGTGACACCTACTTTTTTAAATTTACAGGGAGCAAATTTTGATATATTAACTCATCTACATCCCCGTTTTTCCTACAAAACACCTTATTATATGGTATAGTATATAAGTGGGCGTGTCACGCCCATTTTTGAGAATATATTTTAGTCTAAGATGGTGAACTCGGAAATAAAATTTTACCTGAAAATTCGGTCTACAAGCCAAGAAATTGACCTAAAAGCACGGATGAGTGCATATTTTCTATAAAAAGTAGGCGTGGCACTGGTCCGATTTTCCCCATTTAAAATTTCCCCAATACCAAACAGCGTAGGATAACAAAGAATATTCGTGCCAAATTTCATGACGATACCTCTATTCGTTCTTCTGTAATCGTGATTTCCACAGACGGACAGACAGGCAGACGGACGGACATGGCTAAATCGAATCAGGATACTTTTCTATACCTGCCACGCCTCCTTTAATGCGTTACAAACGGAAGAACAAAGTGAATATACCCTCATCCCTTCGGGTGTAGGGTATAAAAATACTTAAAGCAAATAAACGAGTCTCAGACTTTCGTTCGTTGGTAATGGCTGAGGCCAAAACTCGACAAAGCACTGAACCTTGAAATAAATACTCAGGAAGAACAAGAAGCGTGCACATGCACACGTACGTGCACCAGCTCTTTCCTCTATCTTCTCTTCACGCTCACTAACGCTCAACTAGTTGAAACAGTTTTAATATGCAACAACCATAACGAGTGAGGAGAGTATGTACGAGTACAAACAAACGAGTGTAAAATAACGAAGTGCAACGAAACTAAAACAAAAAGAACAACGACAACGACTACGACTACGACTGCAGCTATTACGAATACGTAACTCGTACTCGTTTCATTTTAAAGTGCACTTTTTTGGCAATTTCGTGTACTTTACAAAACATTTACAAAACAAATGCACACACATTTTTTAAATGTTTATATCTATGCACACCTTCTTCCCCCTGTCTATGATTGCTTGTTGGTTTGTTTATTCTTAAAGCTTTACGCTTTTAAAAACATACATATATATGTACATACTCATATATCTTCCGATCTTGTTGTGCATATAAACTAATTTTTCTATGCTCGTTCGTTCGTTCTCTGAGCAAATCGTTTTCCTCGCATGGCCGGTCGGTCAGTTTTTGTCCGTATTTGTTACATTTGTTGTTGCCTTTTAGTGCCTTTTAGTTGACTATGTTCTTTTTTGTCTATGCGAGTATAACTTGTTAAGCATATCACTCTTTTCTCTCCCTTTCCCTGCACCATACACAAGGCTTCCCTCTGTCTTCTAACAGTTTTGTTCTATTTAAACTCTTTACTAAATATATCTCTATCTGTTTGTCTATCTGTCTGCCTGTCTGTCTGTCTGCCTGTTTGTCTGTCTATCTGTTTGTCTCTAAAATTGTCGATTGATTACTTTGATTGTTTCTCTTGTCTTTCGATTTAAGTGCTCTCTTGTGAGCGTGTCTCTTTAATTTAAAAATCTATTTGTTGTTGTGTTTTTTTTTTGTACATACTTACATACTGCTATTACTTTTGTTGTTGTAAGTGTTGTTGTTTTTGTCGTTACGTTGTTGTTATTATGCACTCTAACTGGGTGGTTAAGTTAACTTGACTGCTATTTCAAATTTGTTTTTCCATTTGTTCTAGTTTTTTTCAAAAACTCAGGACAAAAATTTGGAAAAAAAGTTCAGCTGTTATTGCAACAAAAGTTGCATAAAATCTTTTTTTTTTGTTGCTGCGTTTTTGTTATTTTTTAGTGAAAATTATTTCAAATCAGCACCAGCATTAAAATTCTATAAGTAATCCTGTTTTCGCAAACTACTTCGTAAATAAAAAAATATGGCGGGATAAGGGAGGCCTAAGGGTGTCTGAAGATCTCCAACTGTGCTAAAGTTCACAAAGACAAAGAAGTACAAGAGAATTTTTATAAATTTTTTGAAAAAAATGTTATTTTCTTGTAAATGCCTCACAAGACAAAAAATTAAACTTGTCGAGCCTTAAAGTGGACGAGCCTTTCTTGTTATTGTTGTTGTATATTTTCCTTAATTTCACCATTTAATTTATCTATTATTATTTCACTCCTCTCGACCGTCTCTCTACCGAATCTTTGCCTTTTGTCTATTTTTAAAAAAATGTTCCTTAATTCATATTCTTCCTTTCCTCGTATTGTTGCGCCCGGTTTTCTTCACTCCAAATGCGCGAAAAGTCTTTGTCAACGCTTTGAGACATTTAACGGCATGAATACGTTGCACGACACGCAGCAACAACAACAACGTAAATGTGTCACGCGATGTATTTTCTTGTTCTTTGACTGGATTGCTTTATTGTTGAGAATTTGCATTGTGTTTGCAGGTTCTTTCTTTCAAATTAAGCGAGGCGTGGTTTCCTTCAGTTCCGTTCAGTTTTGTTGGTATTTTGATTCGTTTTTTTTTTTCAGTGCTCGACCCTTTTCCGGCACGTGATTTAGTTACCGGTCGGTAGACAGCTCTGTCACAAAGTATGGACCATTTTGTTGTTGGAATTTAAAAAAAAAGTTATGATAAATTTTCACAAAATGTCGTTTGTTGCGTGTCAGCTGCTCGCTGTTTGCTGCTTGAGTGCCAGCCAAGAAGGTAACGCACGTTGGGTTGATGATCGTGCAGCTTTTTCTATTTCTTCTTCTTCTTCTTCTTCTTCTTAATGTCACTCCTTTCTGGTGTTTAGCGCTTGTTCGATGGGTTTTTTAATAAAATTGGTATTAAAAGAAGTAAAGGCGTAGAGAAAGACAGAGAGAAGCGGAGGCAGCGGGTTTAGAAAAAGAAATAAATAAATAAAGAGTAATAAATAAAATGCTTTACGTGCCGTAAATTTTAATGTTGACAATGACAACCGTTTAGAGAAAAACATCCGGCAGCACCAGACGAAATTGAAAAAGTAAGATTCACAGGATATCCTTTATTATTATAATATCGCATATTTATCGTATTTATTATATTTTGTCTAACCTTTAAACTGAACTGTTTAAACTCTGAAGAAACTCTTTAAATGTAATACATTTTGATAGAATTATAGTACAAGATGTTTTCATTCTAATACAAGCAACTTTTCAGCCTACTCTAGAAATAATATTTTTAAAAAATGATATGAAAGTCAGAGAATTATAAATTATTTATGAATGAAATGAAAAATAGAAAATTCGAATTTTCTGCTTTTTCGTATTTATCATCTTTTCCTTTTTTCTTCTGGCAAAGCAAGGTAGTAGAGCTACCTATCTCGCTCACACTCATAGTAAGAAACCGCAATAATTAAAATTGACAGCATTGAGTTTGAAACAATGCCAGCCAGTATCTAATCAAAAGCTTAACGGTCAAACACACACACACACACACATACAACCATATAAAGAAGTGGACCAGAAAGAGGAAGGGAAGGAGAATGCACGGGTGCTTAAAGGACACATGGTTAGCCTGAGATTACGAGTACTGAAGAGGGTTAAAGGAATTGTATGAATGAATGGTTGGATGGCTGGATGGTTGAAGAGAAGAAGGAGAAGAAGAAGAAGAAGCAGAAGAAACATTCGAGTTGATGGTTGGCTGTTAAAAGAAATTTGCCAAAGGATCTTTTGAGAATTTGTGGTTTTCTTTGTTTTTTTTTTTGTTTTCTTTTGTGAACATTTTTCTTATAAATTTTGTGGTTTCATTAATTTTTTCGTATTTTTTTGTGGGAATAAATAATTCTGTTTGCTTGGTTTTGTGGTATGAGCTCTTCTCATGAAAACCTTTTTGAATATTTTTTCTTTCTTTTTATTATTTTCATCTGAGCATTTCATATTCATTCATAGAGTTGCCAACTGCTTTGAAAATTGCATACAGAACAATTGTGAAAACCATTTGTTTTTTTCGAGCTGCCACTTCTTAAAAGTTTCTCTCTCTCTCTCTCTCTATCGAGCGAACTGTGAAAATGTATGAATGAAATCGGATCGAAATAAAACAAAAAAAAAAAATTAAATAAAAATAAAAATAAAAATAAAACACAAGACGGCGAACATCTCACAAGGATAAATAAGGAGTAACAGTAGCAGCCAGAGCAATAACAACAAAAACAACAACATCAACAACAACAGCAGCAATAACTGTAGCAGACCACTTGAAGAAATTTCAGTCGCAGACAGAAAAAAAAATCGGTAGAACAGAAAATAAAAGACTGGTAGTGGCAACGACTGGCAACAGCTGCTGAAGAGCGCACTTCAAAATCGCACTTTTTCGCTCATGCTGATGCTGTTACCGGTGCTGCTGCTGCTGCTATTGCTACTATTGGTGTTATTGCTGTTGTTGTTGTTGTTATTGGTCAAACTATTAGTGCAACATAGTTTTGTAAAAGAATAAAAAAAGAAACAACAACATCCAAATAAAAATAAGAATAACCGCAAGGAAAACAACAATAATAACAGCAAACACAAGAAACACCAGCTCTTTTTCTCTTGTCTTCAGTCCTTACTCACAAGTTGCTACTATTGTTGTTGTTGTTGTTGTTCTGGTGTTATTCTGCAGAAAAGCTTTCTCTCGCTTTATAATTCTTCACTACATTTCGTACATACATTCATACATGCACCATTTACAACATTAAACGAATGCAAAATTAAATTTCGCTGCAATTTTCACAACATGTTGTTACTTTTTATCGTTAATGGATGACGCATCTCCAACCCAACGCGCAAAAGAAATTCATTGCAAGTGAATGAAGAATCCATATCATCGCTCATTAAAAAAGAGATGGCAGACTTAAGCCGACAAATTGCTCTAATAGAAGTCATGACAATTTTGAAGAGATTCCTATACCTACACCTGGTGAGTCATTGTCTGGTACTGGCAAGTAGAAGGTCCATCACTTTGAGCGGTAAATTTTTGATGGTGTTTTGAGAATGTTAGGAATAATGCTTACTTGGGCACGCACGTGATCTGGTTATGGCAAGAGTGACCGATCTGCTTCGATTATTGGTTCTTTTGTCGGCTGTAGGATGGTCTTTAAATGCAAAGAAATCACTGAAACTGTAACCGACAAAGCATAACAAGTAAGAGCGTTATCTTCGGCCTGGCCGAAGCTCATATACCCTACACCCGCATTGGTCGAAGTGATTAAAAGTGGGCGGGTGACACCTACTTTTTTTTTAATTTACAGGGGGCAAATTTTTAATTATTAACTCATCTACAACACAGCTTTTCCTACCAAACACCTAATTTAATAGTATAGTATATAAGGTGGCGTGTCACGCCCATTTTTGAGAATATATTCTAGTCTAAGATGGCGGACTCGGAAATAAAATGTGAGCTGAAAATTTGGTCTACAAGCCAAGAAATTTAGCTAAAAGCACGGATGAGTGCATATTTTTTATAAAAAGAAGGCGTGGCACTGGTCCGATTTTCCCCATTTTCAATACCAAACAGCGTAGGATAACAAAGAATATTCGTGCCTACTTTCAGTACGGTACCTCTATTCGTTCTCCTGTAATCGTGATTTCCACAGACGGACGGACGGACAGACAGACAGACAGACAGACGGACGGACATGGCTAAATCGAATCAGGAGGTGATTCTGAGCCAGAATATATATACTTTTCTATACCTGCCACGCCTCCTTTAATGCGTTACAAACGGAAGAACAAAGTGAATATACCCTCATCCCTTCGGGTGTAGGGTATAAAAATCATCATAAGGTCTTGTTATTGTTCTTTTATTGTGAAATGTGGAGTAAATTCTAAAAAAAAGCGCCGAAAGAACGATTGCAATAGTAATAAAAAACGCTCGTTCTTTTATTCGAAAAGATTGTTTTGTCGCTCTCAGAGAAATCTACTTATGAATCAATTAATACTTTCCTAAATGGAGGATTGAGCAACTCGATTCTTCTTCTTCGTCCTCTTTATATATGTATAAAGATACAACATTCAACAAACATACAACAAACATACAACATTCTGTAACGATTCTGGAATTAGCCCATACTCCTGGAGTAAAACACATCGAGTGTTTTTTCCTGCTGGGTATGTTTTTACGATTGAGTATACATGAGCGTGTGTATAGGTGTGTTTGTGTGTGTTTGTGTTATCGCCGGATAGCGATTGGCACATTATAAAAATTCACAAGTAGACAATTTTGTTCTTCTTCTCTAAGGTCTTCTCTGGTTCTTAATCTTATTTCGCCCTCTTTATCTGCTTTAAATAAAATTGAACCTTTTATATTTTCTCTCATATTCGTCATATTCCGAAAAACAAGGAAAGGAAATTCAACTGGCGCCATTACCACACCAACTGATGGTTATCCTTGAATATGAAGTATGAAAGTGACCATTTGGCGGGGGGAGATGTATGGTTTTGGTGATAGGCGAAAATTCTAATTTTAGTAAATTTATTTGATTTCATGTGATTTTTTGCTTCGGCCTTCAAATAAATATTTTTGCGAAAATGAAAAGCGTAACAAATTTTGAGGACCTTTTACGGCAGGAAGAAGAAAAACAACCATAACAACTATTAGAAATCAAAACGACGCCAATTATTGAAAACAGTAGCAGCAGCTACGGCAATAGTGGCGACAATAATAATAACCATAACAAGAATAAGAACAAGAAGAACGTGTATCGGCAGTGCGGTCGAATCCTTAACTGATTCCTCGTTGCTGTTTTTGGTTTTGTTTTGTTTTATTAGGCTTCACTCGAAATTGTTTTCTGTGGTTGTTGTTGTATTTTGATAGCAATATAAGAGATGGCATAGAGGAAGCAAATGAATGGAAAGAATCTTAATCGTAACGTGGCAACATCTGCCAATGATTTACGTACTAAAGATATAATAAAATTTAGTTTAAGATTTTTAGGGAGTTTTTTTTTCTTTTGTTTGCGGTAGAACAATATAATCAACAAATAAAGCCAGCAACGAAACAAATAAAAAAAAAGACAAACAGAAAACCAAAAATTAAAATGTATGCAGAGAAATAATGTAAAACAGACATTTTAAAAAAGTGAACGAAAGTAAAAAATAAATAAATATTAAACAAAAACAAAAAAAAATGGAAATGGACAAAAATAAAATAAATGACCTTAAATTTAAAAATTAAAATAAATAAAAATTAAATTTTTAAATAAATTAAAATTTACAGTGTTATAAAGGGATTATATTGTTCCAATAAGGAAGGGTCCATATCGACCCGTCCCTATTGGTAACTCTTTACAAAGCAATATAACTCACGTAACTCACATAAAAATAGCTCTATATGCGACCTCAATAAAAATTTAGCACATTTAGGGATACTTTTCTCTCGAAAATATTGTGGAGAGTTAACATTTTTTTAAGAAAAATTGTACAGAAAACCTCCAAAAAAGGGATGAAGGAGGTGAACTTGGATGTTAAAAGTGTATAAACAGAATATTGTATATTTAGTCATTCATGGCAACAAATTTAGTAGCAATTTATCTCTCTTTCTGAAGGGATGAAGGAGGTGAACTTGGATGTTAAAAGTGTATAAACAGAATATTGTATATTTAGTCATTCATGGCAACAAATGTAGTAGCAATTTATCTCTCTTTCTTCTATCTTTCGATTTACCCTGAAATAACTTCTTTATGACGTTAACCTCAATTTTCTTAAAATCCTAAAATGAAAGGGGCTGCAGTCAGCATTATCAACGGTCTCAAAGTGCCCCAGAAATGAATCAACCGCTTTTTTATTTGCAGGAAAAAAGTGTTAAATTTTTGCATTTTATTTTATTTAATTAGAAATTGTTGAAAATGTTGAGAGAAATTTTTGAAGATAGTTTAAGTATGATTTGTCTTCTTGTTAGTCTTCTTCTTCTTCTTCCTCTTCTTCTTCTTCACCAAGTACCATTTCAACGTCTTGCAATTTCTTCGCATTTCTTAAAACTGCTCTGTCGTTGTCGATGACGTTCTGACCGGAACCGTCCGATGATTCGTTCGTCCATTGCTCTTTTTCGTCATTTCCGGACTGTCAGTGACGCGCATTGATTACGTCCGCCTGTTGTCCGTACCTACGTATTTTCCTTCTTCCCCTTCTTCTGCAATACAGCTTACTGCACGCTGCAAATTTAATTAATTTTCATTTTTTTACTTCCGTTTTGTAAAGTTTTGCCTTTAGATTTCCAAAATTTTTCAACATTTTTATGTTGTCTTTTCCTTTTACAACAATTCTCGTTGCTGCGACATTCTTTCTAGCTTCCTCTCAACGTTCCTTTCTTTCTTTCTTTCTTTCTTTCTTTCTTTCTTTCGTCCCTCCTGCCTTACATCGTTACTTCCTTTTATCGTTCCTTTCCTTCCCTTCCCTTATTTCGTTCCCTTCTATTTCGTTCTTGCCTCCTACTCTTCTTTGCTTCCCTCCCTCCTCCATCCATCTCTCTTTCTTGCCATCGTTCCTTCAGTTCTTCTTTTCAATTGCTGTCCTTGTCTTTTTTCAGTGCATTCGTGCAAATTAAATGTGAAACACGAGCAAATTTAAATTGTCATTGCGCGTGTTGGTGTGTGTCGGCGTGTGTATGTGTGTTTGCATTTGACTGTTTGCGAAAGAAGGTCTTATCTGTGCTTGTGTGTATTCAATTTGGCCAAAGAATTGCTTTAGTTGGACAAATGAAGAAGATGAAAGTGGGCGGGCGAGGATGGTGCGCGTGCGGTACGACGAAGGGAAGGAAGCTAGGAAATAGGAAGTACAAAGTACGCAATGAAAATGCTCCAATTTATTGCAATAAGAATCACTACTTTTTCGGATTTTTTCTTCTCCTTTTTCTATTTTCATTTACGACGTGAGAAATTTTCCATTGAAAATAGAGGAAATTTTAATGAAATATTCACGAAATCCTTTTTTTTTATCTTTTTTCGTTTTCTTTTATTCTTCTTTCATTAATTTTTTACTTTTTTGAGCTGATTTTTTCTCGTTTTGTTTTCACAAACAATCAAGAGCTAAACAAATTTTCGTAACAATAAATTTAATGAAAAGAAAAGGAAAAAATGAAAGGAAAGAAAATCAAAGCAAAAACAAAAATTAACGAAAGTCACTCTCTTTCGTGTCTTATCTCATTGCAGTAGATGTAACAAAATAAAATTTCCATTAAAAAATGTACAATAAGTTTTTATAGAAATTATTATTAAATATAAATAATAACAGCATAATAATACATTGTAATTAAGAAAAACTTAAATTTTCAAAAATTATGTTGAAAATACAGTTTTTTGTAAATTTTAATAGAGATAATTATGTTAGCAAAGACAATAATTTATATATAAATAACGAAGATAAATAAAATATATTTTCCAATTTATCACAATCTGCCAGCAGCAGTCGTGCCTTCCTTCACTTTGAAAAAAAACAGCGAGGACTACTAACACTAACGAGTTTTAGGGCGCTCAGGTCGACTGATTTCACGAGAGGCAGTGGCAGCGGCAGCGGCGTTGGCTGCAACAGCTGCAAGTTGTGATGGCGTGGGCTTTAATTTGAATTTTGAATTTGTTCCAATGACTGCAAGTGAAATTAATGTGCACATCGTGTTGTTGTTGCAATTGTTGGCATTATTCTTGTTGTTGTAGTTGTTTTTGTTGTTTTCTGTTGTTGTTGGTTGTAGTGTCATTCTATTGCAGTTACAGTTAATTTTATCGTAACTTTTAACGCAATTCCCAAAGCACTGCAAGGCAGAGACTTGTTGTTGCTGCTGCTGCTGTTAAAGTATTTGTTGTTATTGTTGTATTATGGCTTTAACTTTGTTTATTGTTGTTGTTGTTGCTACTGTTTGCACTCTCCAGTTATTGCTTACTCCGGTGGTTGATGATGTTCTTGTTATCCATTATCTCTTTGTATTATTACATATATGTGTTGTTGTTGTTGTTGTTGTTATGATTGCGATTGTAATTCTACTCATTATTGTTGTTGCTGTTGTTGTTATTGGTGCGACTCAAAGCAAACGCTTAACCATTTATGAAAACATCTTCATGCTCGTGAATGCAGCAACATAAATAAAAAGTAACAATGTCGGTGTTGTTGTAAAAATTATTATAAACACACACACATACACACGCACGCGCACATATTTACGCACAGACGCTCACACATACACCACCACATATTAAATATTCAGGGTTGCCACGCGACGTCAGCATTTTGTCTGCTTTGTTCGTCTATTCGTTAACGCTACGTGCGCCAATTATTTTCATTTTGTCATTATTCTTGTTGTTGCTGTTGTTATTAGTTTCATTAATGCCATTTTGTATTGGCTTTTGTTGTTGTCGTTTCTTTGTTATTGTAGTGGACGCGTATGAAATTTAAATTAAAATCTGCTTTAGACAAAAAAAATGGAATGTAAAGGATAATAAATTGTCTCTCATTATGTTGGAGTTTTTCTCATTTTGTTGCCGGTTGCTGCTGCTGCCGGCTGTTACTGTTGTCCTGTAGCAGTTGTCGGCGTTATTGTTGTTGTTATTCTTGTTGACTCCTGTCATTGTCTTACTCCTGTTTTCTTGGTATTTCTTGTCCTTCATAAACGATTCGAAAGTGATTTGATATGAATTGTTCTTAACCCTATTGCTGTTCTTGTTCTTCTTCCTCTTCTAATGTGGCCCGCTTTCTATTGAGTTTTAAAATTTTATTATATCAATAAAAAGAGCAAGCAATCACAAACCTTGTGCTACCGAATTTTGTGCTGGCTCGTTGCTTGGCGATATTCATTCAATCTACTATATTTTCTCTTCATTGCATTCATTGCTGTTGACAAAACGTTTGTTGTTAAATGAGAGCTGTGTTTATACGAAAATAAAAGCACATTGAATAATTTCAAGCTTAATTTAAAGATTTACGAGTAGGCGCCGTGTTCTCTTCTATAAATAGTACAAAAAAATGCACTGAAGCACCATCGGCGTCAGCATTTATTCTCTTCAAGTTCATTTGGCGTTGTTGCAACGTTACTGCCACAGTCGCTGCTACTTTTGCCGATTATTGCTGTTTCTACTGGTTTCTGCTACTCTTTTTTCGGTTACTGCTATTTCTGACTGCTGTTTCTGCTACTGGTTCTGCCGACTCTGCCGGCAGAGCTCATTAAAATTCGATACGAAATATTTTAGGTTTTTGTGTGGGCTCATTCAGTCAGTGTGAATGTCAATTAAATTAACAACAACAACAACAACAACAATAGCAATAAGGACACCAACATCGACATCAATAACGAGTTGTGCAAGCAGAGTGTGCAATAAAAAAATTTACTATTAAAATTTAAATTTCATTGACGACTTTAAAAAGGTAAAAAGTTCTGTTGGAGACTTACGTCTGTTTAGGTTATATATACATATGTATTTAAATTTTTATATTGAAAAAATATATTATTACTACATATTCTGTATTTTTATTCTTATGTGACATATTTCCTTAATTAAGTTTCCTTCATTGCACAAAATTTCATCAGTTTCAATTTTTTAATTTTTTTCAAAATTTAACTCTATAAGTCCCGAAGCCCAGAAAAATAATTCCGTTGCCACCAAAAAAAACGCTGATAACACAAAACCACCACAACGCTCCTTCAAAGCTGCTTCTCCTTTAACTCCACCCCGCAACCCTCTACCAACACCGTAACCTCTTTCCTTATCGTATGCCACTAAAACCGAAGCAATAAAATTTCGGATATTTTGAATTAAAAATTAAATTGCAGACTAGCTCATAGTTTAGTTCCGCGAAGAGAAGACGAAACAGAAGAAATAGTAAAAGAAGAGGAAGAAGGAGCAGAGCAGCAGTTTAAAACGTTGCAAAACAGAAGCTTCTCTGATAATTTCTAAAGTTTTAACAACCCTCATCAGCCTCCTCTTCCTTCATCCATAGTCCATTCCATCGTCATTTGAAGACAGTCTGCTTTTCTGCCTTCCTCCCCCACCCCCTCATCCCTTTTCCAATTTCCGCTACCCTTCTTCAGCCGAACAAAAAGAGTACTTCTTTTTCGTGAGCGACGTGAAAAAGCAAAATCGATTCGTTTTATTCGCTTTTTTTACTGCCGGCAGTATAAATTGGAAGGGTATAGCAAAGAACGTCGTGGTGAGAACTGAGGAAGTGAGAGGGGCAGCGGGGTAGGTAGTTTTTTTGTACCCGCGAAAAAAGTAGCAATTTCAAAAAGTAGTGCAGCAGCAAAAATAAAACGCAGCAGCTGCACGACGGGGCGGCATAAAGAAAATGAATAACAATAACACCAATAACAATAACAACAATGGATTACAAGAACAACCCGGCGATTTCAGAAAAACAACCTACCCACCAAACAACCAACCGACCAACAGAACTTACTACGTAAATTTACAGCGCGTGAAACGTAACGCATTCAACAAAAAATTCTCTCAAGTAATAAATTGGAAAGTGTAGCAAAACATCTTCGGCGCATCTGTTCAGCTGGCGATGAACGCGGGCAAAAACTGTGCCGTAACAGCCGGAGCCATAGCCGAAACCGAGACCGGAATAGGAGCAAAAATAGACGGAACTAAGAACAGCATGGAAAGGAAAGCTGCAAAACACTTTTCTAACACATTTAAATTTTACCCAAACACAATTAAAACAAAAACCGAAAAACATTTTTTTTAAATTTAACAAATTATAATATTTTTATAATTCAGTACCTAAATCAATTTCACGAAATTTTCCATTGATTGCAGCTATAAAAAATTGTTTGAGGAGTGTATCCGATTTTATATATGTTTTTGGGCACCCTTAAATCCCATGCGATTATGATCGAAATCCATTTCCATTTCATTACAGCAACATAAATTTTTTGCTTAAATCACCCCATTTCACACCTTTGGGGGCACCCAATGGGCACCCACCCACCCCAAGCGAACATATCTGAAAACAATTCAAAAAATTTGTCATCGATTGCAAAAACAAACAATTTTAAGGGGAAAAATATCCATTTCATACGTTTAGGGCACCCCAGCCCCCTTCGAATATGTCCAAAATCCATTCCGCGACATTTTTCTGCGATTTTAGCGATAATAAATTTTGATATTACTCGTACTTTTGAGCCCCTTGAACACTTAAGAGGGCACCTGAACCCGAAAGGAGCACTACTATCATATTACCAGGTTTGATTAAAACGGGCCTCGATTAAAAGTCGTTAACAATCAAACCTTCGAAGACATTTTCAATGACTTAATTAGAAGAGAGGAAATCCTGAAATGCGTTATTTGTAGTCCAGTTTTCAATAAAACTAGACAATACGAAATACGGGCAGAACTACAACAAAGAGAAATATACACAAGGACGATGAAGTAGAAGAAAATTTCCTGGAGATGCTTGAAACAACCCCTGTCTTGTGCCTTCCTGTGGCCGCCCTAGAAAGAGCATTCCTATCAGAAGTGAGGGGACGAGTTTCGCGCCTAAAAAGACAAAGCATTCGAAAGCTGTTGAAAACCTCATCTTTAGAATGAGTTCTTTTTGCCCGGCTGCCAAGTTTTGGCCCGGCCGATATGAGGAAGGAGAATATTTACATACTTCTTTAAACTTTGTTCTTTTTTTGTAACTTCATTTTCTTCTGCCGCTAAAGTTTTCACTGAATTGTCCTTATCGTTTGCGGATGCTTAAATTTTTCTCATCATCCCTCAAAAGTAAAGTAAAGGAGCCATAAAAGTCACTTTTGACTTTGAGGATTTTATAATAATATTTTGGCAATTTCAATGGTGGCTGCTGTCTCAACGTAGAAGCTTCTCGTAGCGATTATTATCATTCATCGTAGCAATAATTTTTCATTAGCCGCAAATAATGATATTTTGAACGTTACTCTTACTGCAATACAATAAAACTTACCCCGCAAATTCTCTTATACATCATTATTATTATTGTTACTGTTATGGTTATGTATTTTACTGTTTGGTTTTCTTTGGTAGTTACCTCGGTTTCTTTTTAATGGGAAATTATTTGCTGACTTATCATCTTACCTGAAAGAGTAAAGAGAAAAAAAAGAAGAATTAAGACTAATTGTAAGATTTGATAAATAAACTAAGAAGTTATATCTCTTCTTTCGATTATAACCCCCGGTTTTCGATTATAACCCCCTGTTTTCGATTATAACCACCGGTTTTCGATGATAACACCTGGTTTTCGATTATAACCTCCGGTTTTCGATTATAAGATTATAACCCCCAGTTTTCGATTTAAACCTCCGGTTTGCGATTATAAACCCCGGCTTACTATTATAACCCCCGGTTTTCTATTATAACCCTCGGTTCGCGATTATAACCCCCGGTTTTTGGTTATGACCCCCGGTTTGCGATTATAACCCCTGGTTTTCGATTATAATCCCCGGTTTTCGAGTATAACCCCCGGTTTGCTATTATAACCGCCGGTTTTCTATTATTACCACCGGTTTTCAAATATAACCTCCGGTTTGCGATTATAACCCCCGGTTCGCGATTATAACCCCCGGTTTTTTATTATAACCGGCGGTTTTCTATTATAACACCCGGTTTTCAAATATGACCTCCGGTTTGCGATTATAACCCCCGGTTTGCGATTATAACCCCTGGTTTTTTATTATAACTCCCGGTTTGTGATTATAACCCCCGGTTTTCGATTATAACCCCCGGTTTTCAATTATAATCTCCGGTTTGCGATGATAACCCCCGGTTTGCGATTATAACCCCCGGTTTTCGATTATACCCTCCGGTTTTCGATTATAGCCCCCGGTTTTCCATAATAACCCCCGGTTTTCTATTATAACCCCCGGTTTTCGATTATAACCCCTGGTTTTCAAATATAACCTCCGGTTTGCGATTATAACCCCTGGTTTTCGATTATAACCCCCTGTTTTCAAGTATAACCCCTGGTTTGCGATTATAACCCTTGGTTTTCGATTATAATGCCCGGTTTTCGAGTATAACCCCCGGTTTGCTATTATAACCGCCGGTTTTCTATTATTACCACCGGTTTTCAAATATAACCTCCGGTTTGCGACTATAACCCCCGGTTCGCGATTATAACCCCCGGTTTTTTATTATAACCCCCGGTTTTCTATTATAACCCCCGGTTTTCGATTATAACCCCCGGTTTTCTATTATAACCCCCGGTTTGCGATTATAACCCCCGGTTTTCAAATATAACCTCCGGTTTGCGATTATAACCCCCGGTTTGCGAATAAAACCCCCGGTTTTCGATTATAACCCCCGGTTTTCAATTATAATCTCCGGTTTGCGATGATAACCCCCGGTTTGCGATTATAACCCCTGGTTTTTTATTATAACCCCTGGTTTTTTATTATAACCCCCGGTTTTCGATTATAACCACCGGTTTTCGATTATAACCTCCGGTTTTCGATTATAACCCACGGTTTTCGATTATAACCCCAGGTTTGCGATTATAACCTCCGGTTTTCGATTATAACCCCCGGTTTGCGATTAAAACCCCCGGTTTTCGATTATAACCCACGGTTTTCGATTATAACTCCCAATTATCGGTTATGATATAACTCTTATATCATAATTTTAAGGGCGTTTGGATGATAATTATGTAAGTATTAGTCATAATCTTCTTTCATTCTTAAGAGCACACTCTGTTAATTTCAAGGTACAACAGTATACAGTGTTCCTTGGCATAGTCTTTTGGTGGTGGACTCTTTGGTCTTGTACCACAAAAACTGATAGAAAGACTGTAAAATTCCGGTCGTACCTCTAGCTTTTATCTGGGCTGAAAAAGTGCTGCATCGTGCCAATTTCACGTCTCTATTAAAAAACCATATCTCGCTTTTAAATTTCGTCTCTATTGTAAAGTCCTGCGTCGACCTTGTATTACGTTTCTACTAAAAAGTCCCGGTACGTCTTAGGATCTCGTCTCATTTCTACTGGAAATTCCTGGGTTGCCCAGATTAAAAAAAAAGACTAAAAAAGCATGCTAGTCTCGACTGAAAAAGTTCTGTGACGTCTTGGCGTCTGACGATTGTATTGTAAAACCGTCCACTCTTCGAAATTTTGTCCGATCTCACAACCTCTACCTTGCTTCAAGATCTAGTTTCAAATGGATCCAAAAAGAGAATGAAAGAGAGAGAGGTTGTAGCATAAAAAGGTTGTAGCAAATAGGATTGATGCTTATTAAGTGAAAAAGAAAGGGTAAAAATTTTAAACGGTATACGATAAAAAGTAAGGTTAAGGTTAATACTCATGAATCAATGCATAAAGCCGTATGCAACATCATCACTCTTGTGGCAAGTTAAGAGCAGCAGACAGCAGCAACAAGAAACCGTTAAGATTCCTGCAGTAATGCCAACAACAACAGCAGCTACGATTACAACGCAGAAAAGTGGCCAACAGCAAACAACAAAAATTGGCTTCTGAACTGGATATGCAGTAATGCCATGCAGTGGCGCAACGTGCACGTCGGTGATAAAGGATTAAGGGAAGAATAAACGATGTATGGGGGCCACCGGTTGCCAGAGGGGGTGGTGGTGGTGATCATCTTCCTCCTTCCTTTCCTTTTTCGAAGGTTTCCTATTTTGCATATAATTTGCAATTGCGCATATCCTGACGCTCGTATACTTTGTGTAAATAATATGCGAGTACTAGATAGTATATTTTTCCTAAAGCCAGGATCTAGCAAAATGCAAGTAAGCCACGAAAGGACAAAAAAATGCAGCAGAAACGATGAATGGGGTGAAGAGGAGGAGTTAGCCGGCCCTATGAAGGATAAAGTTTTGTTTTGTTTGTGTGTGTGTGTGTGTGTGTACACACATAGACGAATAGTGTTACGGTGTCAGTGTCGATGTTGGCGTCCGTATCTAAAGTAGTTACAATCATTAGAATGTTCTTCGGGCGTTTTGCATTTTTGTTGTTGTTGGTTTTGGCTTTTTATGCAAACCATAAAAAAAGAAATCACGTACTACGCTGTGTATAACATCCTTGTTGTTGGTTCTTTCTTATCTTCCGGTGACTCGTACTCGTATTTCTATGAAGACATTCAGCGGCTTTCCTTGTTGTTGTTGTTGTTAGTGTCCGCATGTGTGCCCGTATGGATGTATATGGTCTGTTCTTTTGTGTTGTTTGCAGTTATTTAAATAAATTGTTGCATACTTTGCGGCAACTGGGCCCGCTTTTGTTTGCATTTCGTTGGCGTTTGCAGTTACTTTGCGTTTTGTTTCTTAAACGATGACGTTTGTATCTTGTTAACAAGCATTGTTCTTACTCGCTACACACTGCCTCCATTCTCTCTCTCTCTCTCTGTCGTGCTCTTTTATCCACTTAAGTGCTTACAAAAACGACCGGAAACCATTCACTTGAGGCTCTAGTGAGAGGCTTCAAGCTAAATCTTTGTTGAATTATTGCCACAAAAAGCAAGACATGTTTTTTGTTGTCGTTGTTGCTGTTGTTGGCGTAGCTGGGTATGTTGTTATCTTTGTTGTTGTTGTTGTTGTTGTTGTTGCAGTTAAAAGTTAATATTGCGCGCTCTTCTGTGCCACTGAATTGTTCTTGCTTTGCATAAAACGTAAAAGCTCTCATGTGTATTTTTATGCGTGCTATATATGCCATATATGTATGCGTGCTATATATGCCATATATGTATGCGTGCACATCAATAGGTATATTCGTGCATATATAGATGTGTGTGTGCATGTTTAGCAGGCATTTCACATTTACATTTACATTCGCATTTAATTTGTTGCCATCCTTTTTGCTGTTGTTAGCCTTTTTTAGTTCCTGCTGTATTGGTGTTGTTGTTATTTATGCCACAAATTTTTGTTACAGTTGCCATTTGCTGCTGCAACAGCTCTTAATGGCCCGTTGTTCTTGTTGTTGTTGTGACCCTTGCTATCGTATAACGCTACCGTTTTAATTTTTATTGCAGCTTTTTCGGCTCTGTTGCGAATTCGTGGTGCATTCTGCATATTTCCCTTCTTTCTTCTCCTCCGCTTTCCATCCTCTCCACCTCCACCCCACCATTTTCCGCCAAAGTGCGGCTTGTGTTTTGTGCATTCCAGTCGAAGTTTTATTGTTGCTGTCTCACTCAACGATGTGAAATGTTATGAAAATGTTTTGAAAATCATTTACACAAACCCACACACATGCCAGTGGCGCAGTTAACCTAGGTGAAGGTGTCGTTTCATTGATTTTGGGAAAGGTGTCGTTTCAAAGTCGTTTGTTTCACTAACGGTGGTTTATAAAATAGAAAGAAAAGATTGCCAAATGTATTTTCTGGAAAATCCTGAAAGGAAAATTTTTCCTTCTCATTATTTCCTGTTTTTATGGACAAGAAGCGGCTGGGGGCCCACCGGCCTGGAATCTCTGCATTTGCGTCACTGTTTACTGCTCCGAAACATGAGGATGAGGTTACGTGAAGGACGGGCGAAGGACTGACGCAAAGAGGTTACTCGTTGGCTTTGTGATTTATACGTATATAGCGCGAATGTGTTTAGTCAAAATTTATTGTCTATAAAATATGTTGCATTCATAAGTTACTAAATTACTAGAGACTTAGTACAGTTTTTGTACAGTTTTGTATAAAAAGAAACGACACGCGACACACTCAACAGAGTTGCGGTGGTTTTTAGTTATTATTGCGTGGGGGGATGGGGGTGGGGGTGGGGGTTGAGAGACACCATGCCAAAAGGGATTAAATAAATATTGGTTAAGGTAACATCTTTATCGAGCCATTTGTGATAGTGGTGTATTGGTTCCTGGAGGAAGGTAACCTATTGAGGGTTTAGATACCGGGGTTATAGTTGGTATCTACAAATCTGCGGGTTAAAATTAGAAAGACGGGACTATCAAAGGCCCGCTTAAGATTTATTAGAGCATCACAATTGTCGCTCTAATCGATTTTCGAGCCTACAATTTTGCTTTGGGTTGCGGGAGGACTAGGTGGATATTTGGATCTTCAGTGGATATTTGGCTGTCCACCGACATTGGGAGGAGATATTAAATTTCAAAATGGTATCGATGTACCCATCAGTATACAAATTATATAAAAGTAGGTACTTGAGAATGTAAAGACTACTAAGGTTTCTCGTGGTCTTTTGAGAACTTAAAAATAAAAAAAATTTCAGTTATTTAGAAAAAGAAGAAGAAGAAGAAGAGAATCTGATTACAACATGAAGAAAAAGTCAACGAAAATGAGGAAGAAAATGAAGAGGTACTCCATTAAAAGTATTTTAAAATAAAATGAAAGTGTATCTAAAACATATACCGAGAGCAAACGATTTGAAGAGTCATATTATATGATTCTTAAAACTGAAAAACACAGCAAGCACATGCACACACACACACACACACACACACACATCTCTACATATATACATATAAAGTTTTAGTTTTCTAAGATGAAAGACTTATTCAAGAATTCTTAAAAGTTCAGATAAGTATTTGTGCTTTAACACATTAAGCCACAAAAAGATATAAATATGCAAACACGTACACATCCACTAGATTATCCTTGGAGGGAAATACACACACACACACAGGCCAGGAGAGACAAAAGTGACACAAAGAAACAACTTGAAAAATCTTCAAACGATTGCAGAGATAAGAAAAAGCATGAGAAGAAGGAGGAGCAGCAGAAGCCGAAGAAGTAGTAGTAAAAGTAGTTCAGTAAACAACAACAACACCAACACTAACAATGGATACTTGCCAACGTTGAAGAAGAAGTAGTTGACAATATGAAAGCGCCTGACGATGCCTGAGGATGACGTAAAAATTGTTGAACAATAAAGTAAATAAACTGCAGACATGAAAAAGGACATTCAGGATGTAGTGTAAGCTAAAACTGAAGGAGGTATGATATAAGTAGTAAGCGGACGCGGAAGGTCGAAAAAGGAAGAAAGGGAGGGGCGTGTGGCGTTTGGCAGGTCTGGGGTGAGGGGTAGGCGCCTTCATCATGCATCTTGTATAAACGAATAGTAGTAACAGCTATAGTGTAATCATTATTCACACAGTGACGCATTAGTTGAGTCTGGTAAGAGAGAGATTCCTGTAGTCTACGAGTAAGAGACTAATAATAAAAGGTTAGCCAACAAAACGCCGTTTGCGCTTAAAAGTAATTTGGTATATGTCAGGACTTTCATAGCACAAAATTTGTAACCATGATAACTTAAAAATTGAAAAGTTTTCGGTAAAATAGTTAATTACACAAAGTACAGATAATTAAAAATAGTTTCAATTGGCACCAATATCCCGGTAATATGTCTAGCGGTTTAGGAGATATGAACCTACAACTAACTTTATTCCAAGTAATGTAATCTGGCAACACATCCTGATTGTAAAGCATTGCAAAGTTTCTGGGATATTTGTACCTTTTTGTAAATTAGGTTTATAAAAGCGCATTTAAAATAAACACGCGTTAAGCATCCGGACACCTCATGTATCCATTCATTCATTTATTCAATCATTGATTCAATCATTTATTTATCCATTTATTAATCGGGTACATGTCACGAGTATACGGATGGAATTGATGCCTTCTTTAAAAAAAACGAAAATATTTTTTTCCCCGTAATTGTAAATTCGTGAAAAAATTGTAATTCCAGGTTTCCATTTTTTTTTTTCATTCAGTAAAGGATTTTTCTTCTCCTCCTCCTCCTTTACTGAGAAGGGAGAAGGGATATGAGGGAGAAAGAGCAAGAGAGTTTGGCTGCGCAATTCAAGATAAATGGTTTTATTCGTTCGTACATCGTTTATCAATTTTGATGATAATTTAAAAACGAATTTTTCTTTTCCATACTTTCATACATAACATACAATCTTTGCAAAAAATCATAAACGAGCTTTCAAAAATTTTATGTAAAGCAATTCGTTTCGCTTTCATTCGATTTAAATATTTAAAGCAAATACAAAAATTAAGTCAAAGAAAAAAGAGCGTAGACGTAAAGATGTCAAACATAAAAACCGGGGCAAAAAATTAAACCGCAAATAAAACAAAAAAGCAATTTCCTCTCTCCACACCCTCAGCATTCACAATCTTCAAGCTTTTATTTTATCTAAAGAAAGATAATCCTCACTTCCTGCCGAAGAAAAATCGAAAAGGAAGCGAATGGTCTCGAAAAAAGGCGGGGAAGCAGCAACAAAGCAACAACAAAAAAAGGGTCAGTCGTAATTTTCCTGCTCATTCATTACTCAAGTTTAGATACATCAAATTTTTTCTATTCAAGCTTCCAAAGCTTTCCTCAAGTCCAAGCAATTCCAAAAATCAATCAGCTACCGGTAACCCGCAACCCACCACCCATCTAACCCTTCTGCCCCTCTGCCTTAATCGCCAAATAATCAAAGTAATGCAAAAACGACTATGAACAAAATCGACCAAATCGAATTATATGCATCCTACCTTATTACCAATGACATTTTGTTGTTAGCAACAGAGCAAAAAACCAAAAAAGGAAAAAGAAAAAGAGGATGAGGGGTGGTTAAAGGAAGTAAGGGTAACTCGTAAATATAGTGAATGGTATGGGTTATGACAAGCAAATAAGCATGCATAGTAAAAGAAAGTTAAGGGTGAGAGAAGGGTAAGAGTGTGGGACAGCGAAAGAGGGAAGATAGGTACACTATTCCTCCTTTATTGTTGTAATTTCCATCAGTTCCAGCTGTGGGTCGTCTGCATTTTGATGATGCCTTTTTTTGTTCTCCATGCAACAGATAAAACTTCTATTTGACTAAACAACCCTGCGCTCTTTTTAATCCTATTTTGATTTTCACCGGTTTTTTTTTTTTGTTTTATTGTGAAATTTTTCTCCATAGGACTTTGCATTTTTCCACATTCTTTAGTTTGGTGGCAGTAGCATCAACGTTTATCGATTTTCAACTAATTTACCGAAAGTTAACTCATGCTGCATAACGACATGCTGCACAGTGGAACAAATTGAGTTTTAGTTGAACGAATGTTAGGATTAATGTATGTTATACACAAGAAGGGGCGATACATCGAAAGTTATCAAAAGTTTTGATTGCATCAGAAATATGTACTTTATGAATTAGAAGAACTAAAGTAAGTAGTAAGAACTGGCCGGACAGCAACTGCTTTGTAGGACGAATGGCTGATTTCTGAGATTTCAGTCGCCGTGGCGCTTGATAGTGCCTACAAAGAGAGAAATGTCGTATATCCGCTTTCTAATCTTAAAAATTTCTTAGTTTTAGATTAAAGAAAGAAATAAATCTTTGCAAATATGACTTTCTAAGCCTCGAAAACATTTATTTTAAAAATAATGACGAAAGATTTTTACAATTGTAATAAAAAGTATTCTGAAGAGTGAAAAATGTATTTGGCTCCACTGTCGATTGTCATTAGTTACAGCACTAAATGAACTCGACTCTGTGTAAAGAGGAATCAATAGAGGACGCAACTAGCAACAAGGATATATTATGAAAGTGTGCGGTATATATACGTGTCCGTATATCCGTATATCAGTATATACATATGTACATGTAAATTACAGAATGTTTAGGTGTTAGTGTGTGATGCTAGTGGCTGTGTGAAAACTAGTTGCTAAAGCGTTTTTCTCAATATTTTTAAATAGCGTGGCGCTTACATTTTAGCCTCATAAAATGTGTTAAAAGGAAGTAAACAGGGAGAGAAAGAGAGAGATGGCTTGTGGTAGCTGTAGATTCAACAGCAACAGAAAATTAAACGAGTGTGTTCGAAACGAAAGGGTGGTGCATGCCGCGTACCCCACTCTTGTCTCTTGCTTTGCTGCAGAACCCAAACTGTCTTCAGGGCAGTTGACGGGGTGAGGGTGACGTTGGCGTTAACGTTAACGTTGACGTCGACTCTGACGCTAATGCCAATATTCACACCGATGCCGAAGCCGAAAACTGATTCTCACGAAGGAGCAGCAACCAAGCAAGGAACACATTCACCGCGGTGCACCGACTTCAGTGAAAGTGGAAGGAAGGAAGGAAGAGGTTGTTGAAGGCAGCTGATTAAGGTTAGTGTTGTTGTTGTTGTTTATATTCGGTTTATTTTTTATACCCTACACCCGACTGGATGAGGGTATATTCACTTTGTTCTTCCGTTTGTAACGCATTAAAGGAGGCGTGGCAGGTATAGAAAAGTATATATATTCTGGCTCAGAATCACCTCCTGATTCGATTTAGCCATGTCCGTCCGTCTGTCTGTCTGTCTCTTTGTCCGTCTGTGAAAATCACGATTACAGGAGAACGAATGGAGGTATCGTCGTGAAATGGTGAGAATATTCTTTGTTATCCTACGCTGTTTGGTATTGAAAATGGGGAAAATCGGATCAGTGCCACGCCTACTTTTTATAGCGAATATGGATTAACCTTTGCTTATAACTCAATTTCTCAGCTTGTAGAGTGAATTTTAAGCTAAAATTTTTCTGAGTCCACCATCATAGAATAAAATATTCTCCCAAAAATGGGCGTGGTCCGCCCACTGGTGTACTATACCATTTAATGAGGATTTTTGTAGGAAAAGCGGTGTTGTAGATGAGTTAATCGATCAAAATTTACTATTATTAAGTGATATGGAAGCGTAACCCGCCCACTTTTTATCCCCACTTCGACGGATGGGGGTGTAGGGTATATAAGCCTCGGCAAGGCCGAAGTTAACGCTCTTACTTGTTTCTCTCTATTTTTCTTTCATGTTCAACAATCGTTGAATTGTTAATGATCGAAAAATCGCAAAATTAAAACGAAACCATTAGAATGGGCAAAGAATACCGACAAGGAGAAAAAGAAGAAGAAGAGGAGGAGGAGGAGGTCAGGAAATTGGAGGTGGAAAGGAAACGGAAGAAGAAGAAGAAAAAGCAGAAACACTAACGGAAAGCTAAGTAAAAGTGTGGCAGGCGTGCAATAGACCCATCACCCCCGCCAGACACATGCGGGCACACTTCCAACACATCCAATCAACGTGAAACGAAAGCATTCGTGTTGCGTATGCTGTCGTACGTTCGTGAGCAGCCGACAGTCGGTAACAGTGGCTACCGCTTCTACTGTTGAGGGATAGACTACGTCGAGCGATCCACGTCGGCGACATGGCGGACAACATACGAGGCAAATCTTCTTTTTGGCCTGTAGACGAACAGAAGCAGAACGAAGGACAGTGAGCTGAAGAGCATTGTTGTTGTTGTTGTTATCGAAGTAGTGGTCGTCTGCACTGGTTCGTCTGGTTGTTGCAAAATTGTTGCAATATTACATACTTATGTACAGATTTGCAATGATTGTTGTTGTCGTTGTTGTTGGGTAGTTGATTTTATTTTATTGTAATGGTTATCGTTTGTTGTATTGTAACTACAATAACAAAGCATGGCTTCGCCGTAGCTGGCGCAGTTGCGTGCTCAAAAACCATTTTCAGATCTCGTTAATGTTTCTATTAACAGATTAGTTCTCAGCGATTGTAAAGAGGGGGGAACGAATTCCCATCTTTCTTACCCTCTTTTGTTTTTTTTTTTAATTTAAAGCTATTTTAGTTACGTTTTATGTTTTGCTTTTATTGTTTTATCATGAAATATTATTTTTTTGAAGTGTGTCGCGAGCTTGTTGTTGAGCAGGTTGCTGATATGTTTGACATGAAGAAGAAGAAGTAGAAGAAGAAATAGAATAGAAGAAGATGATGATAGAGAGGAAAAACTAGCAGAGGCACAGAAACAACCAGAGGCATTTTTTACTACAAGCAAACGCAACGGACAGGGTTCAGTGTATGCAAAACTTTTGCAAGGACTTTAAATTTATCGTGTGTTGTTTGGAGTGGTTGGAGGAGGAGGAGGAGGAGGGGAGCTTTAATTGAGTTTAGAGTTTAGAGCAGAGGGGCACCGAGAATATAAAATAGCCATCCATGAATAGTCATCGAATATACTAATAGCATTAGCATTTACAACAACGACGATAACTACAAAAGCCTTATTCACGATGTACACACATATTTCGAATGTTCTTGTCGTATTCCGATTGAGTTGTTGCATGTAATCGTAATTGATGAATTCGGGATCATTGAAAACTTACTTTTCGAATGTTCAAGGTCTTTTTCTGGAACCTTTTCTTTCTTATTATAAGAAAGTACAAACAAATTGTAAGTACAACACTGATTACCTCTGCGTGTTATAGTACTATATATACATGTACATATATATTACTATAGCTGCATTTTAAATTATAATAATCTTCTTAGTAGATTAAATTAATGTAAAATGATGAAGGAAGCCGAAATTTTAATTAAAGTTTCACACTTTGGTGTTGATAACATTAGCGGTAATAAATTTAAGTGTGGGATGTTATAATATTAATAGAAGTAGCAGAAGAAGCAAGAGCAGTAATGGTAATAGCAACAACAACAGCAAAACGAATAGCAACAACAAAATGGTCATCAATTTACAACAAAATTAATTGCAATCTTTGATGGCGCGAAAACAATTAGATGCACGCAAATTAATATAAAATCGATTTGCAGCAGAAGCAACCGAGACAATAAGGAATTATTGTCATCATCATTATCATCGTCATCATCATCATCATCATCGTAATTAACATCATTATCGTTATCATTATCAGAACAACGACGATGTCACGAAGTAGTAGCAGGAGCAGCAGCAGTAGCAGGACTATGGCAACAAGCATGAAAGACAACAGCGACATTGCTAAAGGACAATATATGTACCTATGTCGTCATGTCTTCGTGCTGTTGTTGTTGTTGTTGCTGTTGGTGCTACTGCTGCTGCTGCTGCTATTATAGCCATAAATTAACCACTCAAAAGACGAAGAAGAAGAAGAAACATCAGCAGAAGAACAAGAGCTCTCACCAGTCATGTTCTATGCTGACGGCAACAATCGAGAAACAAGCAAACGGAGGACTCTTCATTAAATCTTCGCTTGTAATTTTAGTACTCTCTCTCAAGAATGGACCACCGACCGTTAACTACCTTCTAACGGAAACAAGAACAACAGCAACAATGGCCAGATCATCAGCATCGTCATCATCAGTAGCATCGCTTATCATATTTTATTTATCAGACGATGACATCCTCATAACCTACAGCATCACTATCACTAACACAGCCACCACCACCATCACCAACACAGCCACCACCACCATCTTACACCTTCTAATTACCATTGAATATGTCCCCCTTTCTGATCCCCACCACCACCCCCTTGCAATCCCTTGAATATAGAAATGTAATGTAATGTAATGCATGTAATCCAAGGAGTCTGTCTCTCTCCTCTCAGACGCGTCCTTGCATGATCACATCAAGGATGAAGTAAGTGCAACTGAAGCCTGATTCGATTGCTTTTTATGATAAGTTAAATTCTTATAATCATGTGGCTTATGACGACGGTGATGATAATGGAGGTTGGTTGGTGTGTAGCGATGATAAAGAAGATAGAAGAGATGAAGGACTTTGTGGTCCTGGAAGGCAAAAAAGGAAAACTTTTAAATGTAGAGTGCGAAAATGCGGACTTTTCAAATTATTATCGATTTTGTATAAAAATTGCACAGAATCATAATTTCAGAAAATAATTTCTCATATGCCGATAGTTACCGTCTAAAGATTTTTCTTTTAAAGTGAGTTCACCTAATCCTGTTTTTACACGTTTTATTACACGGAAAAAAAATTCTAATTTGAATTATTTTGAATTTAGCTGTTCCTTGTTTTTTTTTTTTTTTGATATGAACCATTTATTTTGAAAGTTCGTTCATGATAAAATCGAGATATCTAATATTTTTTCCGTTACATACTGTGTTTTTTTAAAACGATTTTTTAGGTGTATACCAGTTTTTGATGTGAAAGTATTGCAGCAGAGAACAGCGAGCACATTCATTAAATGAAAATCAGCTAATACTCGAATAGTCCAATTTTTACTTTTCAACTAAAACAACAACAACAATGCTAAGAACTCTCCAATCCCATTATCCATTGTAAATGATTAAATGTGAAAATTATTGGACTAAGAACAAAAAAGAAGAAAGATCCAACTAACCAGAATGTAAATTAAATCAGTTGCATAGAAAAGGATCTACGGAAAAACTGAAAGAGTAACAGGAAAAAACGAACCCATGAAAAGAAGTGTCATCATTTGTCATGAAGTAAACTAGAGACAGAGAAGGACCTAATAGTCAGACCAAAAGAGTCAGAACTAAAGCATTCAAGGATACGGTCAGCTATAGATGGATAGAGAGACGGAGAGAAAGAATGGGATATACACATTGCAGAGTTGCCAGAAACAGCAACAGACAGCAGCAATAGACGACAGACGGTACACAACGCTGCCAAAGAAACCACCTATACAACCGAGTACTCTACATAGAGTTCCAAATATTTTCGGTCCATTTAATTTCGAATTACGTTTCAACGTTGAGTTAAAGGATGAAATTTTATGGACGACATAAAACCATTCCACCCAAAACCATTTGATAACAAAAACGCAAGCAACCAACCGAAGTCACATTAAAAAGTTGTTTAAATAAGTACGAAATCCAGAGGACCAGCGAAAAAGAGACAAAAGTTTCTGACAAAAGTCTGACAAGTTGACAAGGGCTAAGGGGTAAAATGGGACAAGAAGAAGAAAGTGTTCGAAAAGTATTTCGACTAAAATGGACAAGGGGCAAATTGAGAGGTGAAATGACGAATGAAATGGAGGAGTGGATGGAACAAATGCAAAAATGAATGGATAAAGTGCACAAAAATATGACAAATACATACAGAGATAGATAAATAGATAAAGAAATCGAAGACAACAAATAATCGGGTCACAATCGGACCATCAGGACCAAAAAACTGTTAGTTGGAGAAAACGAATGAAAAAAATACTAATGAACCAAAAAGACCAAAGTATGGTCGGTCGGAGACAACGAATCAAAAGACTACAAATAAACCACGGATTAGAGAAAGCGAAACAAATGAGAACACAAAGGAGGGCCCACAAAATGGAGAAATGGAACGAGAAAACTGTGAGTAACCAAATGGGCAAGTTGCAAACGCAAAATGCAAGAAGGAATTTAGCCAGCAGCTGATGAAACATGTCCGAAAATTAAAGCAAACCGAAAGTTAGTGACAAATAGATTTAAAATTGAAATAAATACTTAAAGAATAACGATCATGTTAGCGATTCTTTTTCTTTTTTCTTGTTTAGATGGAATAAGATTCGAGAACAAAATGCGAGTCTAGACGCCAAGACGAGACAGGCTTTTTCAGTTAAGACGAGACCCGACCGGCTTTTTAGTCGATTATTTTTCAAAAACATTTGCGTTTTCACATTTCTAATTTGATCACAGTCAGGACGAGACAGGTTTTATTATTCTATTAAATGATTTGAAAATTTCGCTATTCTTTGCACTCTGAGAAATGGCTTTAATATTCATGAGCAAAACTCAGCATTCGTGAGTTGAACAACTTTTCAGATTGTTCGAGACTAGAGAAGTTTTACGGAATTAAGTGAAGTGACCACAGCTTTACGAAATCCGATACTCCCATCAACCCATCATCCCTTTCCAGACATCCCATTCCATAAGCTCTTCGCCTCTCAGCAGAGGCAGCGTGCCGCACGAAAGTGTACTTGAAATGCCTTGCAAAATTAATTGAATATTTTGAACGCACCAATACCGTTACCGATAACGATACCGATACCAAAAACCACTGAAGTGATCAATAGTAAAAGTTTTTCGGAGGGCAAGCAACGCTAAACGGAAAAGCAACAGGATGAGAGAGTGTTATGGTGGCTGGAAGCGAGGTGTCGAAGGACCGTTGCATGAATCAACTGATGTACGAACGAAAAGATGCTCAGATGGTATGCAATGATGAAGATATTTAAGGCATACATACATAAGTGTGTACAAGAGATGGTCCATGGCTCTGGAATGTGCAGCATGATACGTATTGTATGTACTCGTACAAGAAAACAATATAATCTGGCAGAGAATCCTTCAAATGAATACGGATTATCCGAGCTTTTCACACCGATAGAAGGAGAAGAAGAAGAGAATACAATAACAATTCCAAGATAGAAAGTGATAAATATTTTGAGGTGAAAATGGAAAGGGATAGATAAAGAGATATTAGGCCATAACTATAAAATAAATCTACTCAGTATGATAGAAAGAATTATTAAAAATAAACAAAATTTGTTATAAAACACCGAGTAAATTTTAGCAAAGACAAAAAACCATTACAATCATTAATGAAAACGACGCGCAACGAGTAAACATTGCTGATAACTCGTTAACGGAAGGTGTTTTTTACAGTAAAAACAGAAAAAAACACTTTCTCTCTTTGTAAGATTTCTTCACATAATTTAAATGGAAGACGGAAACAGAATAATAAGTCAAAAGTCGCAGTCTGCCTGTTGAACAAACAAAGATACCGGCAATATCACAAACGGACACTTTAAAAGAGTGCATCTCCACGTGCACCAATATGACGATGATAAAACGATAGCAAAAACAATCTGAAGAGCAAATCCTATCTGAAGGTAGTAAAAAATGGAAACAAAAAACAAATGATTTACGGCTAAAATGCATTCAGGAAGTGTAAATAATTGCGACAAAATAGAAACTACATTCGTATACTGTTGCTGATACAGAAAATAGTTGGCGTTAGTAGCGGAAAGTGTACCATGCGGAAACTGTACCGTGCGGAAAGTGTACCGTGCACACTTTCTTTGTCTGGTACATGGAAAATAGCTCACGCTCGTTTATCCATAATGAAACACAAACGTGACTTCTCAAATTGTCAAAGATTGTATATTTGTACATATGTATGTCTATCAGTTATCTATGCAAACTGTACTTACTACTACTACTAACTGTACTATACTTTCGGTGTCACTGAGAACAAACACATTTTTAGACCTCTAAGTGTACATACATATATATGTATGTCCATAATATGATTACATAGGTCGACAAATTTCGAGTGGATCTTCAAGGAAATAAAGGTGCAAACTAACTAACTAAACTAAATCAAGGAGCAAAGGAATCGTCCTCTTGTCGCATTGTTCCGGAAGTATACACACTACTGCCAGCATTTCTTTTCATTACATCACGCTTCACTGATTACTGCCATTTTGCACCATAAAATATGGTGCAACAGCAACTCGAATACTACGCTTCTAAGTCTTGGCCAGGAGAAAACTTGCAAAACATTGTAACGTTTACGAGGTACACTTGCAACAAACAAAAACTAGACGGCAATATAATGGAAGTGTAGGTACGTACTTGACGTTTTTATTATGCATCCTTGATAGTAATTTTTCCAATTAAGATTTAATTAAGAGAGAGAGAGAGAGTTCGGAAAGGAATGTGCTGGCCGTTAACAGAGAGTCTATAAAACCTATGCAGAACTTTGTAACGGCGCGATAGCGTGCTTCTGAAGCTGATTGTAGGTTGGCAATATCTCGAAAACTGTACGAGTATGCTCTATGAAAAATATTTCATTAAGAATTTTATCCTTCGAATGACTTTCTTTCGTTTATAAACTAAATGTATATTCCTCGAGTTTAGATAAATACCCTCAACCACAAAAACCTCGTAACATGCGATATAACTTCAAAAATTTAAACAACTTTCATTGATTGACGTATAAAAAAAGGGGAAGAAAGTATGATGTAGTAATCCGTTAGGCCTTCCGTGAAGGATAAAAGGGGAATATTATGGGTTTTGAAACGAACTGCTGTCATCTCTTGCCGATTTTTTTTTTAGAGGCAAACCGGTTCCGACAATTTGACATGTTGCGGTAAGAGTTAATAACGGCAATCGCAAAATGTATAGATTTATTTGTAAACGCTTGTAATCGAACAACCTTTCAATTTCATGAAGTGGTAAAAGTATTCGCTAATTTTGCTTGTGGAAAGGTTGGTGGAGGATCATGGCAGATACAGAATGGTTGATACAAAAATTAAAAATTTAAACAAACTTTTATAACGTCCGCGTTTTTTATTTAAGGGCAAGTTTAAGCGAGAAAGAAACGCTTGACGTTGCGAAGTTGATTGTGCGGGGACTGTTAAGCTCAAAAACTTTAAATGACAACGATTTAAAAAACTGTTCGTAAAAAAATTTCGAAAAATTATCTTTTGTTTTTTGTCTCTGTCAAAAATTCAAAAATTTGTTTATTTGTCGTCCAAATCTATTTGTCGTTTATTTGTCGTTCAAATCAATTCGGACACTCTATGATCATCATCAAATCGACAACGAAACAAGCGTATTATTGTTGAAATGTTAATTCGTAAAGGTCGTGGCATCTTACCGACGATGACGCATTTGTTGTTGCTGTTCATTCTACTGCTGCTGTTGCTGCTCTTGATGCTGATACCTACAGCCAGTTCATACGACCGAACTAACAGAAACACTCCAGAGACAATCGCAAATGCTCAAATCCCGTTAAAAAAACGTTGCGAAGAATTTTCCAAAAATCGACTTATGCGCTTCTGTTCAGCAAAATATCCCAGAGAGTTGAAAATCAAGTACAAAGACCGTTTGGTCAATACGGATACGCCCTACACCATCTTCATACCCAAAACCGAGAAGGCATTGACGAAATGCATGATCACCTTTCGAGCATCGCCGCTGCACAACTGTCAACATGTCCAAGTAAATTTCGACAATCAGATCGACTGCGTAAATAACACAGAAGCGCACGATGCCAAATTAAGCAACACGCTAATGCACTGCTTCAACATGAAAATTCAGGTGATCATGGAATTGCTGCAGTACTGCGTTGCGCACAATCGTCAACCAGTCTGGAAGGATCACAATGAAAGCGACTTTAATGTAGAGGTCAGTATGTTTCATTACAACAACATTAATATTGGAAATAGGGGCACTCCTCGCTGCTGGTGCCCATACGAGCAAGGACTAGTGATGGGTCTCTGTTTATTGATGTTGTTATGGATCGAACCGATTGGTAGTTGATGTTGAACTGAGTTTTTCTTATAAATTCTATGGAATAAATTTCGAATAATTATTAAGAAGAAATTGTATAATATTTAAAATATTTTCTCTTCGTGGATGAGGCAGAATGTTAGAGATTTCTCCCAAACGATTATACCTTCCAAGTAAGGCACGGTTTTGTATTGCTGTCGCTCAATCTCGTTGGCAGTAGCAGCTCTAAATGCCTATTCCTAAATGTCTATTCATATCAACTAACTCAAGAATCGATATAGCTCCTCTTAAGTGCACATTCGGAGCTCGTGACGACGGAAGAATTTTAAAGCAAACTGATTTCTATCGAGTTTGGAAAATTTTTTGCTGAAGAAAATTGAACAAGTGAACGAGTCTTTTAAAACCGCAGCTGCCAAACTTTTATAGCTTTCGAATTCTAACATTTTTCATTATTCTTCTTCTCTTCTACCAGTTTTTGTTATTTTCTTTTGATTTTTTTCTACACTCTAAAAATTCTGGGTATAAAGTTTCGTATAAATTTTAAATCTTTTTTTTCTATTAGGCATTTTTAATAAAAAATAAACAAATTTTAAACTTATTTTGTTTATATACATATATATATATATATATATAATACATATGTATATACATAATATACATACATATATAATGTACAAGTGACACAAATAGAATTATATAAAATTTATACACAAATGGTATAAAATACATTTGTATGATTTTCATATAAAATTTATAAGAACATTTAATTTTATGAAAGCTTTTTATATATCAATTAGCTGTTGCCCGCAACTTCGTTCGCGTGGAATAGTGCTCGCTCTAACTTAGTTTGATTGAATGATATACATATGTATGTACACATCACAGTCGTTTGCTTGCAGTATGTACATATATGCACATACTCGTACATATGATATACACGACACTTTTTTATTTGGATAGGAGGGTTTCCCTGATAACTCGAGGGTCTAAGAGATACTTCTTGCTTGTTTGTGTCTTACCACGATATAAATTCATTTATTATTGACATCTATTCTGTCCAGCACAATGTTAACTTAATTTAAAATTGAGACTTAATTCCCCTACAATCCTTTATCCCCTATTTAGAGGTTGACTTTTTATAAAATAGGTACCCTATGTCCCTCGTCAGGGTTCCAGCTATCTCCACACCAAATTTCATTGGTGCAGCGGTGCTGCAAAATCGGTGCAGCGGCTCAGCCGTAAAAAGGTAACAGACAGACAGGCTTACTTTCGCATTTATAATATTAGTATAGATAGTAGGTATAGAATAAAAAAAAATTGGATAGAAAATTTGTATACTTTTTGCCATTTTTTATATATAAATTGTATAGAATTTATACTATAATGAAGGGTATAAATTTTATAACAAATTTGCTGAAAATCTGTATATGTATATTCTATTTTGGAAAAATTTTATACTAAACATTTTTACAGTGTAGTTTTCCTTCCTGAGCTGTTGAAGCATTGACGTGCTCTACAAACGAGACGTATGAATTTCCTTCATCTCTCTTATACATCGTTAGAAAGAAAATTAATCAAAGTAATTAAAAATTCCATTCAAGATGAATTTAATTTGGACTCAGAAATACCCACCACCATCATCAACACATATCAACACATCCATCCATGTAACATTCATAATGTTATGTACAAGAACACTTTCACTAAAAATTATATACTTCACAGTATGTACACAGTACACAGTATGCACACAGTACACAGTATGTTCACAGTACACAGTATGTACACAGTACACAGTATTGTACATACCTACTGATATCTGTAGGTTTACGAGTATATACCGAACATAAACATACCGAAAACGAGCAAAAATTTCATTGAAAATGAAAGGTTACTTTTCTGAAAGTTGGTAAAAGCACTCTTCGGAGGTATAATTCCTTCTCGGTTTTGTTTTTCCTTAAGAATTTTCTATTTAGTTTTTTATTAAGCGGTAGCATCCAACCTAGAACGGTTTGAAGTTCTTAGTTTTCTCCTCTCCCTCTCTTTCATTCTCTCCGTCTTATAATTTTCCTCTAGCCCGGTTTCATATACCACAAACTCACGGACACACAGTAAACCATTTACACCAACCTCGCATACACGCTTCACTATTATTCGAAGAAATTTCGTTCGGCTTGTTCGATTATGCCGCACCGTGAGTACTTACCACGTTAGCTCGTCCTTGTAAGGATATTATAACGCACCAGCTAAAGCATTTAAGCGTTTCTCAAACTGTTGCAAAGTCGTTGAAACAAATGAAATAAGCCAAGTTGGTGTGAATTAAATGAACGTTGAGGCTTTAATGTATTTATGTAAAGGCATGTATGTGCAATATGTAGGTATGTAAGTATTTGTGGATGGTTGTGAGTGTGTAAATGTGTATCGATACGTTGCAAGTGTGTAAGTACTTCCGTTTCGAGCTCTCAATCAATCTTAATAAATCGTTTCAAACAAAAGAGAAGGAAACTTTTAACGTACTTTTGCTAAAATGTTAGTAATTTCTTTAGAACTTCTCAGAATAGGTAAGAAGTGAGAAAGCGATAGAGTCAGATTACACAGTACTTTACGTAAAAATAGAAGACATCATAGATACCGCTTACTATACGCAATCGGATGACCCATTTTTTTTCAAATTTTTAAAATTTAAATAAAAACCGTAGATCGAACCATTAACTCCATTTTTTTATGGAAATAAATGGCTCACATATTTATAACACTTAGTATTTTTTGTCCATTTAAAGCCCATTAAAAGAGCGCACTTGAAATTTCGCAACTTGTATCTAGTACTCCACTGATCATAACATTGATTCTTCTAAAGGGATTTTATAATCTTTCGGGCTCTTTAAAGCCAAAATGTGGAGCTTAATAATCCGGTTTAAATAACTAAAATCCTTAAAAAAATTCCGAAGTTATACGCCTTGACATGAGATACTAAAAACAATTTCAATATATTTTTTAACACTTTACTAAACGATTACAAAACAAAATTACTATATAATTTTTTATTTAAATTTGTTTATTTTAAATTTATTTAAAAATTACAAGACTCTTTAGTTAATTTTACAAGAATCTACCCACTACCGCTTCAAACCTTAAAGCATCGTATTTGTTATTTAATAGCTTCTGGATAAATTCTTTAAGGCAAAAAACTTTTCGCGTACAGGCTATTTTTTTATTTGTTTACACTTATGCTTTCCTTCTCTTTTCTCTCACTCTATGTCTTATTCATTCCCTTTTGACCCTTTTGACCGGGTTGTTAAGTCTATAGTGTCTAGAGGCAAAAGACACAATAACCATCTTCTTTATTACTTCATTTAGGTTTACATCCAGAGTATAGCCCGCTGGCATAGAAACAAGACACAACCAACTTTTTATTCCTCTCCTTCTTCAGCTTCTTCTCAAGTTGGTTTTTTTTTTCTGTCTCGTTAACTCTTCGTGGAACTCATCAGAACTCGTTGTTCCAAACAATCTAACGATTGCCTCGGGCCAATTACTCACTTTCCGCAGCTGACTTTTGTTTTTGTCCTACACAAAAAAAATTGGAGCAAACTGCTGGCAAACAAATAAACGACTGAACAAACAAGCAAATAGTTTAAACTGTCAAAGGCAGGCACAGAAACAAATGCAAACGCAAACGACCTTTACAAACTTGTATGCAGAAAGGTACAAAAAACCATGTGCACTACCGAAGTACAATAGCTTTTAAAACTGTCTGACAAACGCTATTCGTATTAAGATTAATTACCAAAAAATTTAAGAACTTTTTTCTTGTTCTCTAAACTAAAATTTTATAAACGGTTTTTGTTAAAACAAAAAAAGTAAAAGTTACTTCGAGAAAATTTCTTTTTTCTTTCAAAGAAGTGATAATCACCGTTAAAATGTTTTCCACTGAAATCCCTGCGAAATTTTATTTTTTCGGTCCATGAAAGTTAGCGCTTGAAATTTTCGTATGTTGCATTACTCAAGCCTTAATAACTTTACTACTTTTAAACCGATTCTTGTTATCTTTTTGGATGTCAAAACCGATATTTTGCGCTAAATAATGTTACTTAAATAAAGAAATTCCCTAAAAAACTTCGCAAATTATAAGCCTGGATATAAAGAAACAAAATCAATCCTAAATCTAAAATTTTTAATGACTACTGTTGTTTTCTAAGGATCTTTATTATATAAAAAGGATTATTTAGCTACATATTATATTATTCGCTTTTAACGGCTTTAATTTTAAAATTCAGTAAAAAGAACCATAACTAAACTCTCGATTGCGTATAGGTATACTCTTGCACTTATATTATGCATGTAGCATTGTGTAATGTTTAATAATAAATTTATACTTCAGCATCAAGTACTTTTTGTTAATTCTGATAGAAACTTTATTATAGTCACATTTACTAAGCATATGTACTTTATTATAATCAAACAAATAAATATGTACATGTTATATTTATAAAGTAACCACTCGTAAATAATTTATGTACCACAAAAAAATTTGCACTTCTCTTATGTCGGTTTATTCGCAAACGTATACGAGTATAAATAAATTGGTAAATTGGTTAGTATTTATTTATATTAATTATATTTGTTATAAAATTTCAATGCAAGGATATGCCTCTCAAAATGTTCCCACGCTGATTAAGCAAGCAATCAACATCAACGACGACCTCTGTCCCAGACCTCTAACCTTTAGGCCTTTGCAGCGGCGACAGAATTCAAACAGCCCCTTCCTCATTTGCAATTTTTTTCCTCACACTCTCTCTCTTTCATTTCTCATTTATAAATACATAAACAAATAATTAACCCAACAAATGAAGTCAGATAAAAGCTGAATGAGCAGTGATATAGAAACATGACGAAGGACGAGGACAAAGGGAAAATTATGAAGTATATAGTACTTAAAATACGATAATATTGTATGAACAGAAAGAAAGTAAGAATGAAGTTGGCAGGGGATGAAGAATACAAGGGTTAAATGAGAGTATAAATACAAAAATAATGCATTGCAATCCTTAAAGAGGATTAAATATGGTTGAAATGAAAAGCTAAAGGACAACGAAGGCTCAAAGGATAGTTTAGTAAGTGACAAACGGTAAAACTCATTGAAGGGAGGCATGAAAATGTCTGTTAATATCAGACTCGGAACGTGGTGAAAAAAGAATCGGACAAATAAAAGAGCTTTCACAGCGGAAAGAACGCAAGCAAAGGAGAGAAAGTTAAGAAAGTTGCTGGCAAAATAGATTGAAATGTAAAAGTGTTCAGTACAGAAGGAATAAAAATTAACCAGAAATGTCAATAATAGTGAAAATAGTTTCTTGAACAAGGACATTTCAGACAGAACAATAGCACAAAACATCTTCCACGAATTGCCAAAGTGAAATGTGAAATGTTTACTCAACAAGAGAAAATAAAGAAAAAAGAAAAGAAAAAGTCGAAAACAGGAAGAACATGATAAAGAAAAAGAAAAAGAAAAGATACAACAATTTTTATTTGTCGATTATAATAATCGATAATTATAAAAACCATCAGAGTTGGTAATGATAAACAACAATCAGAAGAAATGAAGACGGTAAAGAAATTGAACCGTAAGAAATTGAAAAAGTACATAGAGAAAAACAAAATTTAATTGAATTTAAATAAGAGAACAAATAAAAAAACAGAGTTTAAAAAATAAATTTGAAAAAAAATATTATCATTAAGCTTTATTATCGAAAACTCTCCATTTTCATTGAATGCACTCTTTCTGAAAGCATAACTTTTTAGCCCTTTGCCAAACAAAACAGAAAAAAAAATTACAACAACAAACACAATATCGTAGCGACTAAAGTAAAATAAATAAAACTACCAATCAATGCAAAAAAATCATTTTTTCAATGGTATAATTAATTTACCTACAAGAAAATATGAAAAATGAAAAAAAGAGCAGGATGAAAAAGTTTCTTTTTGTTTTTATTATGTGCGCGTAAAGAGAAAACACAATTAAATTAAATCAGACTTTCAGAAAAAAGGCTTCATCACGAACACTTATAATTTAAAGAGAGTATGTTAAAAGATAAGTAAAAAGAAAAATGACGGGGAAAGACGATTTTTTCAATGGAAAGGAAAAACGAAAAAATCTCACGAAAGAATAAATCAGAAATCGATGACTGTTTAATGATCATTCAGAAAGAAAGAATTTAAAAATGAGTCCTTGTGGACAAGGTGAAATTTTCAATATTGTCCCTTCGTTAATAGAGTTTTCCGATTTTTATTCTAATCATCATCATCGTCATCTACCAAAAACCTACAGTCAGTATATGTATATCAATATAAAGCCTCAAAGAGTTTAAAAATAAAAACAAAGAAAAAAATCAAAGCCTGTAAGAGCAACAAAAAATATTTATACGATGTTTGAGTACGTGATATTTCAACAAAAAAAAAATGCTTGTCGGAAGTAGACTAAAAGCCTTAACCACAAAGGCACAGCTGTGGCTATATTGTAGGAGAGGAAAAGGATACATACGTGTGTGTGTAAATATCTAAAAATAATTCCATTAGTTGTATAAATAAACCAGGCTAAAACACGAAAATTCCAGCGCTTGTCAAGAACAGAAATATTTCGATTCACTTCAATCATTGAATGAAAAAGAAGAAGCAGAACAAGGTGGCGGAGGTGTGGGTGGAGGTATAGCATAGGAAAGGGATAAAAAAGAGGCCACAATCAAGGAAGCTAGATACATATAAACCGTTGGAACCCTCGAAATCCATTAACCTATCTCTAAAGCAAGTTCATGCCACACCCAATTTCTACTACCACTGAACACAATTTAAGCACTTCACCTGTAGCATGCCAGCATGCCAGCCTGATGTTTATCGACTTTGTAGTGTCGTTAAACAGAGCAAAAGCTACAGGAACCAGGGATGGAGAGGTAGAGAGTAGGAGAAAGAGAGATAGAGAAAGAAAAAAACTGATGGAAAGACTTTGTTAGCTAAAAAAAAATAATTTGATGAAAATCTGGCAACGTCACTTTAATTACGAAAATTTTAAATGACTTCAATTAAGTTAGTGTTTGTGTGCATCAACGTGTGCGTTTGTGTTTATGTTTCTGGGTGTGTGGGCGTGTTGGGTTGAGTTGGTCCTTCTGTGTTCGATTGTCAATCATTTGACCTATTTTCAAAATCAGATCAGGTTTACCAAATCTTTCTAAATGAGACTCTTAATGAAATTCTGTTTCGGTTGTAGTAAGAGATGAGTGCGTTAGAAGGAAAGGTGGGAGGAGGAAAATTGGTGATAGAAAAGTTAATTAAAAAAAAAAGTTAATTAGAAAAGTTATTGTTGTTGTTGTTATTATCCATTCTTTTGTATAACGAAAATATGCAAGAGATTATATCGAGGGATTACAGCTCTTCTTGAAATACTCCTTTCTTCTAACTCTCTCTTAATTATAACCAAAGAATGCAAAAATTCACAGAATGCCTTTCAAACAAATAACACATCGACCCTAAACTCTCAACCTTAAACCTTACCCTTTAGGCGAAGGGTATAAAACAGCGTAGTGGTATGACACTCCAACCACTATTTGAAAGGCATCTCATTAAAACTAACTCTCTGGCGGAGATAAACGCCTTTTCCCTTTTTGTCACCTCCACGTTACCGATTATCATGCACTACACAACGAATCGGCCTCCCTTTTCATTACCAAGTTACGCGTCAATGCAAGCTTGCTCCTAAAAACTAGAGTTCTTCCGCTCACCATCACCAAATTCAGCGGAGGATGAAGGTCCTTCTGGCTGCCACTTCCGGATGGCGACACCTAACATGGTTCACCGTCTCTACCTGCTCCTAGCACAGCTTACAGGTATCCCATCAAAACCCAGCAAGACCTATCAGGTGAAGATAATCCAGTTACGAGAGCAGTTAATAACATTCTCTCTTTTATAATTAAGCAGTCTCTCTACGAAGTGGTTTCTTAATGAACATCTTCGTCTGTCGACAAGTGGTCAGTCCACCTGAAACCTGCGTGAATGTTCGGCTGTCCATAATCAGCTGTCCACTAAGGCCCTTCCTTCGCTTTACATTAATTAAAAAAAGTCTCGGTACGAGACCGCAAAACACCGACAGCGGCCGCCTCTTTAGCAAAGGAGGTCCACCCACTCGTTTATATTACGGACACGTTGCAATACTAATTTGGAATTGACAATAGTTCGCCCCAGGCACCTGATCGCCGATTGGATATTTTTGACATGAGCGTTAAAAAACTAAGTGTGGGCGCTAGATTTAAATTCTTTCTCTTTCTCCCCGGCTGCGAACCTGGTGTATTGTGACATCTGCTATGGCTGATAATACCAAAGGGAGCAGGCAGTGAGTGAAAAAGGGACCTAGAGAGAGCTATAGAATGAAAAGGAACCCAACACTGACCACAAGGGTTCTCTCTACGCATAACCAAATTTTCGTCCCTTTCTAAATTCAATGAATGGATTTTTGGTGCCCTTCGTTCTGGTCTTTTTGTTCTTGTCTTTTATAGTCTAATTAAAATGCAGAAAATTTAATGCAATGCGAAGCGAAACTCTTCAAATAGAATTTCCTCTTCTCATCAAAACTGACAGCTAGCCTAAGCTTTCTGACTTGCTGAGACTCATTATGATGATACTCGTCCGTAATGATGATGATGATGTAGCTGTCATTGCTGCTATTGGATGCTACCGAATGCTATTGCATACTCGTATTTTTTTCTGGATGCCTTTAAGCAATGTCCGACACCTGAGCAACCAAATACTGGCTTTAACAACAACAACAACAACAACAACAACAACAGCAACAACAATGATAACAAGAACAAGAAGAAGAAGAAGAAGAAGAACAACAACACCAAAAACAATTAGAAAAACCTTAGCCCAAATGTCAAATGCGGACAAAAGAACAGTCAGGTCTCGCCGGCAGGATACAAGGTAGACCACCAACAACAACAACAACAACAACAACAACAACAACGACAAGATGCAACCATGACGCATCATATACTCTTGACTGTTAACTATGTTGAACATGACAGCAACAACAACAAAAATTAGTGGCTGCAAGTCTAACCAACGACTGCGAGTCGTAGCAAAAAGCAGTCAAAAAAAGGCAAAGATTGCAACAAAAAAATTGAAAAAAAAGAGATATACAGAATGTGTAGACCGCCCACGGCGCTCTGGACACTCAGTTTCTCAAACAAAAGAGTGGTTGGATATTTACACACACACAGAAGCACGCACATGGACACCTTTAAACACGTGGCATCTTGTACCCACGGGTACGTAGTATGTATATATTGTACGTCTGTTCGAGCTTCTGCTGCAATAGAAAACACTAACCGTTCCGTTGTTAACTGAACGGATCTGTCCAAATCAAAGCACTCTAAAAGTTGCATTTTTCAGGCATTGGATGAAGGACGCACTCCAGTAGGGTCGTGACACGGAGAGGGAAGGAGGAAAAATTGGACAATTCCAAAATGTACAGCCCCTAGAAAAGGAAGAAGCATGCATGTTCCAGTAGTTGAATTCAAAATTACTGCGACTTTTTTCCCTTTTTAAATTCTGTTCAAAAGCGTTAGATTGTTGTTTTTTTGTTGCTCTTTTTCCTGTTTCTGTTGTTAGTGCTTACATTGCTTACACATCAGAAGATGTTGAGGATGATTGTTTATTGTTGATGATTAAACCGGCCGACAAGATTTTTAATCAAAAGCCCCAAAAAACTCTGCTTTTCCAAACATTTGTGAAGGCACTGAAAGCGCATACGATTTCACAATTTTTCCATCCGGTTTACGAGATGTTTACTCTTAAGTTGAGAAAAATATGCTGCCCATACGGGTAAGCATATGTATTTAAGTGTAATTTTTAGAACAGAGAGTGTAAGAATCATATTTACACTAAGAGAACTGCGCTCTTCAACTGTTTATCAAAATTGTATCTACAGATTTTGAGAAAAGGAACATGCGAACATACGTACGTCGCTATAGTGACGCTAGTTCAAAATCTCGGTCCCTCGCCTCATCTTAAAGTGAGCCTGCGACGAACCCATACGTACCACAACCCCTACCATACGCCATATTTGGTCTGACAATGTGAAATTTTCTAATTCTGACTTGAGGTTGGTCGGTAATTAACGATACCTTCGGTTGGATGTATTAACGTAAGATTAGCTCATCTAATGACAACATAACCTCATATATAACAAACTCACAGGTTTTTCGCATATTACGCCCACGAAAACGTAAACTTGAAGTGTTGAAGAAAGTTTGATGTTGGATTCGATTCAAGCTACTTTTCTGATTTAGTTTGGTTTCCTGGTTTTTTTTCTAGTATAATATTAAGTGATTATTTTTATAACAAATCTTGAGAAAAGTCTTCTCAGAAATAAAAGTCGTCCCAATAGCTGTCGTCCAATTTTTTCTGTTGGATTAATTCTGAAGTTTATTCTGGATCGGGTTTTTATATCCGAGCTGATCCCATTCTTTGTTTTGGAGTAAATGTAATAACAAATTTTACATAGTATTTTACATTCTTACTTTTAAGAAGCTAAGCCTAACATAATTTCTTTACTTTCCCTTTTCACTCAAAATGTTATTGTTTTTGCTCATTTATTATTGAGCATTTATTGATTTGTGTCCAATTGGAAATTTTATTTAAAATTTGGGCGGTTACGTTTGTGTGACAAATTCTACAGTTACGATCGCTGGCGTATATCGGTCACCAGGCGAATGTGCTCAGAAATGCATGGTCAGCAAGAAGTGCTTTGCTTATAGATTTAAGAGTTGTAATGCATTTATTTATAATTATTGTCCAGGAGCGGACTGCGGGTATCTGGGCACACTACAATAACATTGCCAAAATTAGTGGTCTTAAATTTCTGCAAACTTGAAATCATAAAATTTATTTGTGCAATAGTTAAAAATAATAGAAATAAAATGAAAACTAAAAATTAAAATCTTTGACTAATGTTTCAGTCATGGAATATAAAATAGTATATAAAAGTCGTTTATACAATAGAACTATATAGTGCGAAGTGGTTCAGTAACCGCCCATCAAAGTTCCGGAAAATGTTGCAAACAATTTTTTATAACGTTTGAAACAAAGTACGTATGAGAATAAAACGCACCAACGGGTGGGTGAAGTTGATGAATGATGTACGGATGAGCCGATTAAACAGAGGGCGGTGGTGCTGAGGGAAAGTAGGGAAGGAGTTGTCACGAGTACCAAGAGTATAAGAAAAACGAAAACACCGAACCAAGTCTTCTGTATTTCATATAAAATGCAGTACCTCACCGTAAAAGTAAAAAAAAAATATATAAATAAACTGTAACTGTAGAGAGAGAGAAAGAGAGGGAGACATTCACCCCACAGACACACAAGTACAGGCGGCACCCAGAGGAATATACATATGTATCGTAGAAGAATACTTTGCAGAAAATATTTTCTTTAGATCGTCATTCATTTTCGGTCCGTAGCACTCTCACTCTCATTTTTCTCTTTTGGTCGCTGTAGTTAACTTAATTTTTATTGCTGTTATTGTTATTCTTATTATTATTATTATTGTTGTTGTTAGTGTTGATTTGTAAAAATTATTAATACGTCCCAAATGATTTATGAAGTCAATTGGTCTAAGAGTAAATTTTGTACGCGGAGGAAAATGCAACACATTGCATAAAATCACTTTGAAATTATGAGTACACAATAATATTGAATACGATGATATTGATGTTGCTGTTGTTGTTGCTAAAACTGGAAATGGTGTTATGGTGTTAATTGTCTGCCACGAACCATGAGGAAAGAGAAACCTTCATCTCAGCGTGAAAGTAGACAAAATAAATACAAAAAAATTAAAAAAACTTCCACGAAAACAACAACAACAACAACATGTACACAACAACAAAAATAAGAACAACAACAACTATCAGATATGTACATTATAGCTGCAAGTAGTACATATGTACGTACATTCATGACAGCTGTACGAATTATTAACACTATCAATAAAAACGTGACACCCGTGGATAATGGCGTAGGGAAAAGGGATACCCTTGAACGAAAAGAGGCTGAATGGTATAAGATTAAAGCAGATTTGCATTTAGATCGATAAAAAATGTAGGACAAATGCTTTTGATCAACCTTCATAATAGAAAATATGGTCTTACAATTTCGAAAAAATCTCATTTATCAACAAGTCTTCCCGCCAAAACATTCTATAGTTGGTAATAATGGTTAGTAATAATTAGTAAACCACCATACCGCCCTATCAGTTATATGGCTTCGAAACAAATTTGTATAGGACCCATAAAAGGGTAAACTTAAAATTAAAATTTTCATACCTCGGAGAACTTTACACTCGTATACAAGTATACTTAAAAAACGTATACCACGTTCAAATTTTTGATTGCACTCCATTCTCTCTGGTCTAAACTGAGCCTACACTGTCCCACCCTTCTTCACTCCTTACCTTTTGGGAAAGGTAAAATTTATGAGGTTCATTCAAATGAAAAGTTTCTTCATGTCTTGAGGATCGTGAATTCATTAAAAGTTAAAAACAAAGAGAAAAAGAAATGATACATATTTACTATCTACAACAACGTGTAGGTACATACACGCATTTCAACACAGTAAATAAAATACGCAACGGAGGGACTCAATAACCTTTGACCCCTTTTGAGAATTGAATTAATCATCTTTTGCAATCAGGAATATTGCATAATTTTAGGATGATTGAAAAGGTTTTATAAAACTTTTCTCAGAGGTACGATTTTTGGATACATACACATGTATGTACCACGCACTATATGCGAAACCAAGGTCAAAGGTCACACAACAACAACAACCCAACTAAGGAAATTCACAGGTAATGGAATCCTAAAAGTGGTAGATAAAACGATGGCAAGGTTTAATTCCACAGAATCACAAATTAAGCCAAAATCTAAGAATATTTTAAACGGAAAGAGAAAAATTGGAGGGTGGGGGGGAAAAGGCGCTTGAAAAGAACAATGTAAAACAGAATGGTCGTCGACTGAAAGTAGACAATGCTAAAGACTTTGAAATTAATTGGTCTAAGTTAAAAAGTTACGTAGCGAGTGTTTCTTTAAAATTGTGGAAAATGTTAAAAGGACTATTTTACGATTTTCTTAGATTTTACCGCAGTTTACAGCATTGCTTTTAATATCAGTTATAGCTAATTTAATCAATAAAAGTCACTCTCAGCTTTCAGAAATTTTCATTTTTATTTCTCATAAAATTTCCACAATTTCATCTTTTTTTCCTTTCACCCTTCAACCGTTCTTTTGCTTTGTTATAATTTTTCTTATGCTTATTGTTACTGTTGTTTTATTTTTAAATGAAACCATCATATATTTTGTTACCGGCAGATTCTTTTTATTAATTTTTTTTATGGCAGCACAATATGACGCTACTTTTCAACAAAAATTTGATAAATGACAGCAGCTAAAAATGATATTGAAATGAAAAATGTATCGGTTTAGTATGCACCGATAAATCAATATTGCTTTCCAACAATTTAATCTACGTTACTTCGAAAGAACGAAAAATTATTCTGATCGGTTTAAGCGTTTTTCAAAACTTTTTGAAATATTAACATTTTGCTCTGTAATCTTTTTATATCAATTTTTTTTAATAGAAATTTAAAATCTGCATAATATTTTCTATTGGTTTTTTAATAACCAGACTTTATCTTTTGTCTGATTACTTTCTTACATTTTCATGAACTTCAAGGCAGTGGCTGTGGTTCGGTAAATGCAAAAATACCATGGACACCATCGACATGACACGCCCACACCCACTCACGCACACACATACACATCCATAATAAAAAGCGAAATAGTAGAAGGACATTTTATGATGATTTACTTCATTCGGCTTCACTTAATTTAAGTTGCTCGATGTAAGAAGAAGACGGTAGCGCGCGTTGCCAACGATAAAAATTGTTGCATTTTTAAAAGTTTTATGCCAAGGATGATGATAACCGCAATTTTTTTATTGTTGTTGTTCTTGTTGTTGCTGTTTGTACAGTATTTACGTTAAGTTAAGCCAAGAAAAAAAGAAGAAGGATAATGCGAAGCACTTCAACGACCGCAGACGATGTTGCTCTAGGACTTTTGCTTTCTTCTTTTACGTTTCTTATTTTTTTAGCATTCTTTGTCGCGTCGTCTGGCCGCTTCATTTTGTCGTCATCACCGTGCTTTGTACTTAAAATACATATACAAGGAATGAATGAAAAAGCGCGGCTTTTTCTATTACAGCAACAAAATATTTTATAGTGTTTATTCAATTTTTTTATGGAATTTTTCACCCTGTATCTGGTATCTCATAACTTGTATCTCTTCTTCTCGTTGTATCGTCGTTCAAAGCCGTACCTACCGCTTCGTTCAACAATTCGTTATGAAGTTCGTGGAAGGACTTCTTCAACAAAAATTTACTTCAACGTAAAAGTTTCTCATTCTTTTACGAATCCTTTGAGGACTTCTTCTTAATTCAACTCTAAAAATAATTCAACGGAAAAGAAAAGGTGATGAGGTGAAAAGAGATGGGCTCTCTTTTTTAAGCCAGTGGCGGCTAAAATAATCATAATGATAATAATAATGATAAAGATAATAAGAATAATGAAATTGTTTCTCTCTGTTCAAGTGGATTTAAGTGAATCCTTTTTCTGCTTGATATTTTTTCTCTTATTATGATTATTTAAATTAATAATGCAGATTATTATATCCGTTCTTTGTTAATGCTGCTATTGTCATTGTTGTTGTTGTTGGTTTAGTAATGTCTGTTTCCAAAGCCGCTTGAAAGTTTCATTATCCAGTAATTCCCAAAGCAAAATAGAAAGAAGGATTTTTTTTTTGCAGGATGACAAGAAACCGAGAAGTTGACGAATTTCAGCGATGATTTTCAATCGACACGCGTAATGCTAAAAATAATGTACCTGTTCATTTATTGCAAAGTGTCCTGGATCCTGGATTTTGGCCGAAAAACGCTGTATTCCACGAATATATTTTTAGACCGAAAGGAAATCGTGGTATTACTGCTGATTTATCACGACCAGCTGCTACAAAAAACTAAATGTGTTTTCCTCTGATATTTTCTATCAAAATGTCAGGGGAATAATTACCAAACTGACTGAAATCTTTTTGAAAAGCATTGGTTCTGATTACAGTGTTATCGTGTTCACTGAAACATGGCTCAGGCCTGATATTTTGAATCCTGAGATTTTTTCTAATAATTATGTGGTGTACCGGAAGGATAGAAACCGATTGCTTACCAATTTGACCAGAGGTGGAGAGGTGTTGATTGCTGTAATTTCGAAATTTTATTCACGTGAGATTATTCTGGAGGAGGCCTCAGAAATTGAGTTTTGCTGTGTATATGTTAAACTTATTAGCCACTGTATTTATATATGCTGCTCCTATATTTCACCAAACTCTGGGGATAACATTTATGCTTCACATGCTGGATGCATTGCGGGTGCGAGACTATGCTACCGAGTGACTGATTGGTTGTTCTGGGTGATTTCAATTTGCCTTATGTTAACTGGGAGTTTTGCGTTGATAACGCGGATACTCTTTACCTTCGACCGAGCGTGAGAATAACATCAGCTTCCTTGATGATCTTATTCCTTATGAATCTAAATGGTATTTTTTTTCAAATGATATTTTTGATGTTTCTCGATATGCGCCTCTTGTACTACCTGAGGATAAGCACCATCCCGCCTTGAAAATTGAATTGGTTCAGTTTTGTAAAAGGCGCCTGCCTGTTATCCAAATGGGATTGCCAAAGAAATTTTGCTTCAAATATACAAACTATTTACCTTTAAAGAATCCACTATGTAACATACATATGCAAGTTTGGATTTGACTTTAGAATTTTTCAACAATGTTTAATTGGAGAACCATCGGTTCCTTCGCGTAAGGTTCGATCCAGTGTGAGCCCTACTTGGTCTTCTAAAGAGCTGCGCGCTTTAAGAAACATGAAAACTAAATGCTACAAGTTGTTCTGTGATACGCGGTCGACTGCAAACCTTTCGAATTATTGATCCATAAGGAACAGTTATCGGCTGTCATGTAAGCAGGCGTATAGAGAATATATCTTTAGAGTTAATATATGTGGTGATCCTAGAACATTATGGAACTTTGTAAATTCCAAATAAAGGACTGCGGTTTTTCCTACGCAACGTTGCGTACGTTTTTTTTACGTTGCGCAAGAACTGCGCTGTTGATTTAGCGATGCCCAATCACAGAACTGTTTAATCTCTCTCATCGTACAGGTTACTTCCCTCGTGCTTGGAAGTCATTGTATATAATGCCTCTGCATAAATCTGGTAACAGACATCTTATAAATAATTATCGTGGTATTGCAAAGCTCAGTGTGCTTCCGAAACTGTTTGAGAAGATGATTACGAACCAAATAACTCGCTCTGTTTGTTCTTCAATTTCGCCTGTTCCGCATGGTTTTCGTTTGGGGAAATCAACTACAACAAACCTGTTGGAATTTGTGTCGGAAACAATTAATAATTTTAAGCATTCTAAGCAGACGGATTGATTATTTATACTGATTTCAGTAAAGCTTATGATGTTGTAAATCATAAGCTTCTTATTATGAAACTGAAGCTATTTGGATTTCCTGGATCTCTTGTGTGTTGGATCCAGTCGTATCTTAAAATCGCAAATGGTTGTGTTCAATAATACAGTATCCAAAGAGTTTGATATGCCTTCAGAAGTTCCTCAAGGGAGCCATTTGCGACCGCTGTTATTTTTCGTTTATATAAGAGATCTTTTAACCGTTATTGTAAGGGGCAAGGTGCTAATGTTTTCTGACGATGTGAAAATACTTTTATACTATTTACTGGACAGTGACGCTTTGTTACTTCAGGTTGATTTAGATTCCCTACTTGAATGGTGTAGCATAACCTGCAAGTTTACCATCACTTGTTAGTCGTCGGATTATGCTTAACGCTATTTTCATTGTGGGCTGTCTATCCGGTGTTACGGATTCCTCATATTTGCTAGCCAACATTCAACTCAATGTCCCTCGTCGTACATCGAGACGATATCAACCTCTTCATTTAATCTTTTGCGGTTCGACATACCTACAGCATGAACCTCTTCGGAATGCCTCTTCGAATTTTAATACTGTTTATTCTGTAATTAATTATTCTGATTCTGTTTGGTTAGTTAAACGAAAAATTTTAAACTTTTTGTCTAATTCTTGAATCTTTTTATTTTTTTAATTATATTCCTATTTGTAAAACTATAAAGCAATGAATGTGCTTAGTTTAAGTCTTAAATAAATAAATAAATAAATAATTATTATGAAGATGGTGAGGATTAGCAGAATGATGATTAAGTTCAACTGTTACAGAATTTATGATGGTAGAACTCGTGATAAAGAAGACGATCAAATTACTCATAGGATGCGAGGATGAAAATGATCAAAATTATAATGATTGTGATGACAGAACTGAACTGAAGATGATCGAAGTAATGATGGTTGCGAGGATAAAACTATTACGAAAAATTATCTGAAGATGATCGAGATAATGATAATTGTGATGTTAAAACTGTGATACTAAATATGATTGAATTAATGGTTGTAGCGAGCTGATACCAAATGATCAAGGTAATTATGATTGTGAGAATAAAACTAGTTCCAAATTTATTGACAAATTACGGTCATTAAGTCCTAATAATGATACTGAAGATTATCGGTGAGAATGATGGTTTCCATGAGAGGACCCGTACTGATGAAGATCGGGGTAACGATGGATTCTGTTGGCTGATTTTTAATTTAAGGATTATAACACTAACAGTGAAGATGACGTAGTCATCGCTATGATTAAGTGACGCTGAGGATGATGGTAATTATAATTCTAAAGGTTAAAAGATAACCAAGATTGACAACAAGAGGACGAAATCTTTTTTTCCTTAATTCAAGCGATTAAGCGATTTTTTTCCTTAATTAAAAGCGATTTTTAATTTTTTTTAAAATTTATTTTTTCTTAATCTGAAATTCGTTGCCGTGTGTTATAGTCAGCATGTCACATGAAAAGTGAACGAAAGATTTAGCAACATCAAAGAAAACAATTGCATGCGAAGCGAAGAAAAAATCACGCAAAAACAAAACAATTACAATAAACACACATAAATCCTATAAGATTTTTTAAAAATTATTTTTTTTCAAAAATTTTTGTTTTTAGAAAGTTTTGCGAAAAACAGGACACGTAGAAACAAGTAAACAAATGAAGCAGCCTGAACTCTAAAAAGTTCGAGCTTTTGAATTTTTTTTTAAGTTCTGAGATATTTTTAAAGATTAAAGAAATTAGTTTTTTGATACGATTTAGACAACAATTAGACAAATTCTACAATAGAGAGACTGAGATTAGTAGGACTAAGAAAATAAAAATCTGAAATTTTTGTTGTTTTAAGTAAGCTTGAAGAAAGTCAGACAGCGGAGAGTTAAACGAAAAGCGATTAATTTAAAGCATTTAAATAAACAAATTATTAAATACTGTCCTTATTTAAAGTTGTAAAACTTTAGTAGCTAAAAAACTAAAGCTTCAGCTAATAATCAAAAATTTTTTTTGTGATTTTGCTAATAAAATTTTTTCTTTGGAATATTATAGAGCTTGAAGTAAAATGCAACACTGCAAACCAACATGCGTTGCTAAAGGTAAGAAAAAGAAGAAAATATAAAACAATCTAAAAACCTAAGAAAATATACGGCGATTTTTTTTCTATTTTGATGTCCTTTCTTTTTTAGGGACACCAACATTTTTGCGCACTTTTACTTAACACTAATTTTTCACATTTTACAACACCACACACATTACACAACACTGTTTTTTCTTCTTTACAGCACTTTGCATAACACTGTACATTTTAGAAAATAATTCTTAATAATTATAAATTACTTTTAAATTAAAATAATAAATTATAAAATGATTTTATAAAAAAATAAAAAGATTTTAAAAAAGTTTTAAAAATTGTAATGGTATAGTAAAATTTTGAATGAATTCAAAACAATATTCTCTTTTTCATTCTGTTCAAGGTTAATTTATCAATGCCCCAGTTGAAAAAATGCGATGTCATTCAAAACCGTAAATAAAGAGCGACGTCAAAGTCAAGAAAATCTAGTCTTACGGGGATGCTTCTATGGAATAGAAGTATCATAAATTAATGCTTGTAATATTGTAGTTTGAAGAGGTTTTTCCTTTTAAGGTTTAGTTTTCTCTCATTTCTGTGGCTTTAAGCACCATAATTGCGTTCAAGCACAATGTAAAAAGACTCAATAAGAATTAGTTTCCTAAAGATTTTTCTCATTTAATGAAGATCTAGTGCTTCATAGATCTGAACGCTTACAGTTAAGTAAAAAAAAAAAATATTATTCACTTTGATAATAATTATTTTGCTTAACATCACTTAATATTTTTTTCAACTGGGGTGTTCTTGAATGCGGTGGGACATGAAAAAATACCCAAAAAATCTTAATTTCTGTAAAAAAAAAGGAAAATGTTTGCAGTGTTTTTTCTTTCATTGCACATAAATTTAAAAGAATTTAATTAAAAATTAAGTATTAAATTTTTTGTTTTTTTTTTAATCTTTTTTTGCTATACAACAATTCGTTACATAAAATCATTTTACAACATTAAAAATATATTTATTCATATATATATATTCATATATACTATATATTCATATATATATTATATATTCATATATACATATATCATGTATAAGTGGAATATAGACTGAAATATATTTTCTTTTGGTTGTTTTTGTTTGACATGATAATGACGTATGGGTATAAATATTTTTATAATGAATACATATACAAAAAAAAATATATATAAATCAAATGTTTCATTTGTTTACTTGTTTTGGTTTGAATAAATTTTTGTTTGAATAAACTTTTGTTTGTTGTTGTTCTGGTGGAAAAAACGTTTTTGGATTTCGTTTTGATTTTTTTCTTTAGTTTGTTTTTCCTTTTTTGGTAATTTTTGAATAATATTGTTTAATTTGGTTCAGAAAAAATAAAGTGGGTTGTTAGTTTAGGGGTGAGCAAGGAGTGAGGGGGAAGGGTTTTTGTATTATGGAATGTGGTGCAGGCAGGCATTTTTTTTTAAATATAAATATAAATGGATATATAATAAAACATTATGTGGCATTTTGGTAAATAATTTTAATTTATGTACAAGAAGAAAACATTAATTTTTATGGGGTTGTTAAAAAAACAAAGAAACAAAGGAATAAATAATAATAGAAAGCTAAGGAAACGCCTTTTATTTATGGAATCAAGAGAGAAAGTAAAGTAAAGTAAAAATGTATAAAATAAAATAAAATTAATAATTTATAATTTTTTGCAGCACTGAAATTTAAATTTTTTTTCTGGTTCGTTTTTTGCTCTGGGGTTGACAACACCAAACAAACGGCCTCAGTTTTGGACGGTTTCAATCGGAATTCTTTCCATACTACACCAAAACCCGTCAAAAACTAAGGCCTCTTGAAGGCCGCTTAGAAACATAATTAGTTAGCTATCGGTTCGTAGTTCAATTGAATTGAATGAAAATTAAATGCACTTTGAAAATCTTAAAATCTTCGTTTGTTCTCTCATACATTCATTTGTTCGTTTAACTGATATTTTAGTCCTTTTTCCAAAAATTAAACACGTTACGTTGCCTGTTTTTGCTTTAGAACTTTTTCTCTGTTTCTTGTTTTATACATATTTTATAACAATGCCATTTTTTTTATTAAAATTTAAATGGTTTCGCTTTTGGATAAAATATAGTTAAGCAGAATAAAAACTAAGGATACTTTCAGGCTTGTTAAATAGGTTTTACATGCATCAAAAACTATATCAAATGAAAAGTAATAAGCTTCAAATTTATTGAGGAACGAGCATGCAGCAAAAAATACGAGAGAATTTCACTTCAATTTTATTTAACCACAGCAAAAAAGGGTTGTGATGAGGTTTTCTTTAAAAACGCTTCCACTAAAAATTTATTTCAATTTTCGTTTAGTCCTTGGAAAATGCGAAGACTCAGGGGAGTGTCCATTTCAGATCATGGAGAATCGTTCCGAGAGAAAGAGAGCCAAGCGTTAGGCTCTAAAGTATAGAGAACAATTAATTTTGTTAAACTTTTCTTTGAATTGTGTCAAATTTTTCAAATAGTAATTACCTGTAATATCATTATATCGCTATCAAACTGTTCCTCTAATTTTAGCTTTAAGTGAACCCATAAGAAGACCATTACGTTATAACACTTACCTGCAAAGAAAAGAGGAAACTAGATATATGTATATATACGAGATATATTCTATATAATATACTAGATACGAGAATATTATGCAACATAATTCTTCATTTATGTCTGTAAAGTCATGTACACTGAGAAAACTTTAGGAGAGGAGAAGAAAAGTTTACCCAAACAACGTTAATCAATCAAATACAAATAAAGATAAGCACATACAAACACTGGCCCCTTTGGACTCGCTTATAAAATAGTTTTCAAATAGTTAACACTCACATGAACAGTAACTACCCGGGTAAATATTGCAGTTTTTGCTCGTAAATATCTCGGGCATTTAATTTTTTATTAAAATTTTGCTCCGACTCAGTGACTAAATTTTTGTTTTCTACAAGAATAGCTAGAAATCATTTTGAAAATATAATTTTTTCCGCGTTTATTCGGCAATTTTTCAATTTTTTCCTTAAAGCGAACAGTAACTACCCGGGTAAATAAATGTATTTTTCATCCAATTTTGCCGTCTCATATGTTGCTAATATCTCGAATGTATAAAATAATAACGAAATTAATGTAATTATTTAAATTAAATTACTAAAATTATAGTTTTAGAATACAAAGTAGATTTTATCCATCCAACGAGAGGTGTAAAAGGTGTGAATGACAATTAAATCCTAAGCATTTTTCATAAGAAAAGAACACTCAGTTTATATATATTTTTACTTTATTATAAATTAAATTACGTATATTAATTTAAACTATTAAATTAATCTTAAACTATTAACTATAAGTCACTATATAAATAATTTTGCGACATACAGCAATTCTGGCCTTTAGTTTCTGTAAGGCGCTATGCTCTACACAAATTGATTTCTGACATTTGCGTAAAATGTGACGTAAGTAAATCGCTTCCCTCGATTTTCGCTGTAGCACATATGTGTAACACCCGCTTGCATCATATTCTTCGCGTCTATCAATTATAAACTCTCCATTATCTCACTCTTTTCTGATCGGCTTTCCCAAAATCGCAATCGTCGTGTGTCCTTTTTCTTATTGAGGGAATGCAGAGTTTCTCACCGAGACGTTGGAGAACAGTGCTGGAGAACAGTTGGAGAATGGGCAGTAAGCGCTGATATGACAAGCATATTATTGAAAACTGCCAAAGGCCATCGATTTCCGTTTGCTTGTATATTGCTTGAGCATTTGGCCATATTATCCTGCTTTTGTGACGTTACAGGAATGGATAATTTTTGGCTTATTTTTTGGTCCAGAGATGTCTGCAGTTCGGTAAAATGATGACAACAAAACAACACCCCTTCCTTTTTCGGGATATAGGAGCACAATATAACATTTTGTCCAAAGCCAAATAGCCAAATGACTATTCTGCTCTGCCTTTTGTTGTCTTTTGTTCTGATGGATTCCATAAATAGGATTTACTTTTCTTTAGTGTTCCGAAAAGAGATCCCCAATACAGCAGTTTCTTGGCCAGTGAAAGCTATATAAAGAAGTTGTCAGTTGCTGCATTACGATGAAGGACTCTTCTCATAGGAAAGTCTAAAGAAATATAATACGGGTTACAATTGTTGCCTAAATAAAAAAATATTTTAATTTACCTTGCAACAGACTGTTCAGAAATAATTTGAAAATGCTCCATGGCTTTAGCTTGTTCTTTTGGTCTGTTTACTTTATGAAATTGGATAGAAAAATGAGCTATGAAATTGCTACGAACTCTATCCAGAAAATGGAACCTCGGACAAGCCATAAACGGTTAGAATCGCCATCGGAACGGGTTATCACAGAATTCCTAATTATCGTAACTGTAAAAATTGCAGTCCCATAAAATTTTTTTTCAATTTGTGAAACAGGTATACACGCGGATTTCTGGGATTCCCCATTACTTTAATTAACAAAAAACAGGTTAGGATCATAAGGATCCGAAAAATATTTCAGCAGACTGCTGCTAGAAATGCAATTATACAATGTAGAAACAAGTATACAATGATAATTTCCTTCGATTTTATTCAAAATGCTCACAAATCACTTTTCTCTACCCGGGTAGTTACTGTTCACCAGAGGAGTGAAAATTTGCTGTTCATGTGAGTGTTAAAAAAGTTATCTCAACGAGTCAAAAGTTATCTACGAGATATATTCTATATAATATACTAGATACGAGAATATTATGCAACATAATTCTTCATTTATGTCTGTAAAATCATGTACACTGAGAAAACTTTAGGAGAGGAGAAGAAAAGTTTACCCAAACAACGTTATTCAATCAAATACAAATAAAGATAAGCACATACAAACACTGGCCCCTTTGGACTCGCTTATAAAATAGTTTTCAAATAGTTAAAAAAGTTATCTCAACCCTCTTTTTCGAATAGGATGGCTGATATCGTTAAGTGTGTGTTTCCGGAACAGTCTCGCCACCGAAGAGAATTCTTGACAAGCAATGGCGCTCCTGCTGTAACAAATGAGGAAGTGCTCAATGCCGTTAAAAAGATGAAACTCAATAAGTCAATGAGGCCTGATGGCATTCCCAACATCGCTATTCAAACGATTGCTATGACTAAGCCTGAAATTCTCCGACAAGTTTTCAATACCTGCATCACAGAAGGAACATTTCCCGCGAGTGGAAGCGGCAGCGGCTCGCACTCATTCCAAAAAAGGAGAATCCCTCCAGGCCTTTCGATTATCGACCGCTTTGCATACTAGACGCAATTGGTAAACTACTGGAACGAATAATTAAAGATAGACTGGTGACTGCTATCGGCGACCGACTCTCCAATCGCCAATTTGGATTCAGGAAAGGACGATCGACAGTAGGCGCGCTCCGAGCTCCGACTTGTGAAAAGCATATCTGCGGAAGCTATAGATGGTACTCGCTGGCTTGGTGGCTCAAAGAAGTACTGCTTAATTGTAACTCTTGATGTAAGAAATGCATTCAACTCGGCGAGCTGGCAGAAGATTCTACATGCATTACGGGAATTCGGGACGCCGGCTTATTTGTACAACATCGTGTCTAGCTACCTTAATGAACGCATACTACTGTACGGTACAGCGGATGGACAAAAAATGTACCAAGTGCTTGGAGAAGTACCACAAGGCTCCGTTCTGGGGTCAGACCTATGGAACATCATGTACGACGAAGGACTAGAGCTGCCAGTGCCCCAGGGAATACAAGTTGTTGGTTTTGCCGACGATATTGGGCTAGTTATTGTGGCTAAACACCTCCATGAACTTAAGGAGGCAGCGGAGGCGGCGGTCGCGACTGTAAAGAATTGGCTGGCTTCAGTTTCGCTAAAATTGGCCGAGCACAAAACGGAGGCAGTCTTTATAACCAGCAGGAAAAAAGTTGAGAAGATTGATATGTATTAGGGTTGGCGACACAATAATCACGTCAAAACCTTACATCAAGTATCTTGGAGTGATAATTGATCATCGCTTAAAATTTGCGGCGCATCTGGACTATGTACAACGGAAAGCTGCAGGCGCAGTGGCGAGCCTATCCCGAATTATGCTCAATACGCGTGAACCCAAGCAGCGACGAAGGCAACTCTTAGCGACCGTAGTTAAGTCCATATTGCTGTATGGAGTGTCGGCGTGGTCAGAAGCTCTTTCAGTGAAAAGCTATGCAAGAGGCATAAACGCTACATACCGTCACAGTGCGCTTAGAGTCTGCTATGGATATCGAACCATCTCTGAGGATGCTGCGCTTGTGATCGCAGGATTAATCCCCCTGAACCTATTGGCTGGAGAGGCAATGTATTGCCAAGAAAGAGGCCAGCCCAACACACCACATGGCCCCACCGCCGCAGACACTGAGCGCAGATTGGCACGCCAAGTGAGCATTTCCAAGTGGCAGAGAAGATGGCAAAATGCTGATAAAGGAAGGTGGACATATCAGTTGATTTGGAATCTGGATCCCTGGCTAGCAAGAAAGCACGGTGAGGTAAATTTCTACCTAACACAGTTTTTCAGCGGGCACGGCTGCTTCAAGGCATATTTGCATAGATTTGGACATGAACAAAACCCGTATTGTCAGTTCTGTAACCCACCGGTTATTGAGGACGCTCAGCACGTCTTTTTCAGTTGCCCACGATATGATTCCCTTAGAAGTGATTTATACAGATGGACTGGAACAGATGCCACGATTGATAATATAATTGAATTAATGTTAGCAGACATTATGTGCTGGAACGCAGTGAGCCGAATGGCGGAGTTAATAATGACTGAACAGAGAAGACTCGAGAGAGAAAGAAGGGCAGAAGAGATGACGATGTAAAGCCCTCTCTCCCCCCACGATGCAATGCTTAACGGTAGTAAGAGTCCTCACACTACTAGCGCTCAGAGGACCTAGCGCTAGTGCCCATGAGGGTTTCCACCCGACAAAAAAAAAAAAAAAAAAAAACATACAAACACTGGCTTCCTTCCTCTTCGTTTTCTTCATGTTTACTTAATACTTGTATAATAATAATAATAATAATAATAATATTCTGAGAAAGTTCTCATAGAACAAACATTCCAAAATTTTAAATTTCAAAGCTGATAAACAAACAGAGACAGGCGAGCACGTGTCTAGTAATAAATACAAAAACAAAAACTAAAACTAAAACAAAAACCAAAACAACAATTATTATAAATTCTTAATAATTCTTGTAATAACCCGTATTCTTAAGCATTATGAAGCTTACACTGTTGCGAAACTCTTGAGTGTAAACACTTCTTTATGCAGGCGAGAAGAGTAACCGCAAGTGAGTAACCACAAAAGAGTACCCAAGAATTTGGTTACATAATTATAAAGCGAAGCGGTATAACCAATACGACACAACTAACAGACACGGCGTGAAGGGTTGCGAAAATCACAAACCGGGGTAGTTATGGATGTTGTTATTGTCGTTGGTAAATGTAGAATTTAGAGAATTTTCCATGTCTCTGCATTGTTCGTATTGTTATATCCTTAACACGCTCACAATCGCGTGGCGAATGTACCCAAATATGGCATGCCTTGGGTCATTAGGATTTAATGACGCGCATATGCGTCCATGAAGTGTGATGCCACCGGTTTCCTTCCTCGTAAGCGAAAACGGTTTCCTTTAATTCTTTTGGTTTGTATCAAGGAATTTTATATTTCTAAACATGTTACGACTTAAGAGAGCTTTTTTTAGAGACGCATTAATGCGCCATATGATGCGTCATATGATTAATAGACATCAATTCCTTCCCGCAATAGAAGAACACATATAAAAGGATAATTTATAATGCATTTATGCTAATATTTAACTATATGTAACTATTATATATTCGTTTTGGTTTTCGGGCAAACTGTCTACTTTTTCGCACGGCCGTAAACGTGTTAATGTTATTTACGTGAGGTTGGTGGTTGCAAAGAACAGTTTGTTTATAACTGCGGGCAATATTTAGAATCTCTTTGTTTTTGTTGGTGATGGCAAATATAGAACGATACTACGATATAAACACTTCAACGTTACCGTTATTTTACTCATTGTTATTTGCCCTCATGTTTATAGAAATCATTGAAGTTTATGTATTTTTAATTTATTTGTTTATTTATTAAATTGAATATTTATGGAAACTCTTACTTAATCCATTGAAACACATTGAGTTTTTGAGAGAGGTTCAGAGGTTGACAGAGCAAATGGTTTTTTAAGTGTTTTTTTCAGAAGGTGAGGAGGTTTTTGATTTTTATTTATTTTTGACATATTTTTTTTATTTTATTTTTATTTAAGGATTAGGTATACATACATCTGTATATGTACATACCATATATATATGTATATATGTACATACACATATGGGATCAAAGAACACTCAATAACTGTTGGCTTGCTTGGATTTTTCCTTTTTTTTATTAAAATAAATTTAGGGAGGGTTTTATTATAAGCAAGGTTAAATCTTTTCTGTTTAAGTGGGAAAGTTCCTCTCTTTTAAACGAATCTAACAGATTTTCGGAGGAGATAATTTTATATAAAACTATCTCATTAAGTGAAGTGATTAAAAGTATTAATTTGAATAGTAGCTATAAATAAACCAGCAAACACATGTTGCCGCTCCCTTTATTTCCTTTCCACCCTCTTTCACTCTTCTTTTCTTTCCCCCTTTTAAACCCATTCAATAACGGCGCACTGCTAATGATTTTTTAGTCCTTACTCGATAAAATTAAATGAATTGCGCGGATGGAACACTTTTGTTACTTTGCAAACTTTTCAAACGTAACCTACCCCAACATTCTCTGTTTTCTCTCCACAAACTCTGTAATTGTGACAATTTTCAATTTTTTCCTCTAAATCAATTAACAAATGTTTTAGTTTTTATGCATTTTTTGCGATATAACGAACTATTTCGTTTTACTTTTGTTGGTTCTTTGAATACTATTGATTACTTTCAATACTCTGGATAAATATTTTAAAAAACCATTGGTAACTATAAAAATTTTTATCAAAGTAACAAAACTACAAAACAACAAAAAGTTAATCAACTTTTTAAAACTCTTTAGTTAGATTTTCAATTTAATTCTGTCTCCCCTCCCTCCATCCTCCTCCTGGGCCACAATCACCCTCTGTTCAGAAACTTTCAACGTTAGGGTAACGTTTACGAATACTTACGTACATATATACTTATATATTATACTATATACAATAACCCCTGTAGATATATATATACAATATAAGCTTATGTGGGACATGTGTATGTCGTTCTGATTTCCGTTGACGTCCATTCATGCGTTTTCCTGACTGCTTTTCCGGCGTTTTCGACTGAAAGAGGATCGGTAGCAGCAGTCGCAGTTGCAGCAGCAGTCTTAGTAGCAATAGCGAGAGCAAAACTTTTTACAACTTTTGTAAAAGTAACGAATAACGACTAACGAATAATAAAAACAAAAACAAACTTGAATTAAAAATGAAAACTTGCAACGAAATTTGTTGGTTCGTTCATAAGCGCTCATGAGAATCGGGTTATTCGGAGAATGACAGCGGCATTGATTAAAGCAGAAGCTCTGTAGGTTCAAAATGCATGCGAATAACGAAGACCAACCGCTAGATTTATTATGTATTTGTTCATCTGTTCGTCTCTAACTTGGTATAAGTATATGTATAATATCTGTTTATTTCTGATCATTGTTCGGTGTATATAATAGCATGCTTCTGTTGGCTTCTGCATTGATCGATCTAACGTACATACATACATACATATATGCCAATCCGTTTGTTAGACTTATATTTTAACCTCTCAATTACTGTAGTCACTCTTGTTGTTAGCGTCTCTGTTAATCTGCGTGTTAAAGTCTCTATGAGTCTCTCTGTTAACCTGATTGTTAGCCTGTCTGTTAGTCCCTGTGTTAAAATGTCGATTAGTATCTCTGTTAAACTGTGTGTTAGAGTCGCTAGAGTCTCTCTGTTAACCTGTCTGCTAGCCTGTCTGTTAGTTCATGTATTAGAATCTCGGTTAGTGGATCTGTTTGTTAAAGTCCCTATGAGTTTGTGTGTTAACATGTCTGCTAGTCTGCCTGTTAGCTTCTTTAGCCTCTCTGTTAGTCTGGCTATATATCTTCTGTTAGTCTGTTTGCTAGAGTGTCTATAAGACTGCTTCTAAACCTGTCGCTAAGCCTTTTTGTCAATCTGTCTGCTACCTTCTTTGTAAGTCTAAGTGAGTCTGTTAGTGTGTTTGTGTGTTTGTCAGGCTATCAGTAGGACTGTTTATTACAATGTTTGTTGGTTGGTTGTTGGTCTAATGCTCTCTCTCTATCTTTATAAGTTCTTTATATGATATTTTATAATATCTGTCTGTTAGTCCCTGTGTTAATATATCTGACTATTTATCTGTCTATTTATTATTCTATTTCTTAGGCTTTTTGTTAGGGTACATGCCTGTTAGTCGGTTTGTTATATTGATCCTTAGAACGACTATTAACTTGTCTGTTAGTTCATTTGTTAGGCTATGTTTGTTAGTTTGTATATTAGGCTACGTATTGGTCCTTCTATTACTCGCTCTCCCTGTTAGTTAATCTGTTAATATGACATTTAGCGCCGCTGTTATTCTGTCTGTTCGCAAGACTGCTTCTTATTCTGTCAGTTATTCTGTCTCTGTTCAATTGTTACTCTGTTAATTTGACATTTGAATGCTATGTAATTGCTAGCTGGTTTCTCTGTACATTTGTTTTCTATCCTTTACTACCCCCTTCAGTGAAACAATCTATTACTCTCCATTTTCTCTCTTACACTCTATCTCCGTCTCTCTCCTCCCCTTTTCGCATGACGACAGAAAGTTTTCCTTTGGTGTTTTGAACGAATTTCATCCATAAATATTTAACGATGGGAAATTTACCCATTGCAGGGCTAATTACATGAAAGAAATTATTTAATGTGGCTGAACAGACACAAAATTGGTCGGAGTTGGCAGAGTTGCTAACTCGTAACGACGCTGCCGAATTGCTAGAGAAAAGTTCTGAAAAATTAAGTCAAATCAGTGGAAGGTATCAGTAAATTACTCACTGCGGTAATTGCTGCATTGTAATGGATTACTTTTATACAGACGATACTTTTCGCTCCACTCAAAACTGAAGATTGTGTCAAAAAAACAATGTAAAAATTTAACACGTTACAGTAAATCAAAAAATTAATATAATAATTTAAAATACATTTCACGTAAACCAAATAAATCAAATATAAAGGTTTGGTTTGTAGAGAACGTAAGAAATTTAAAAACAAATAAAAATAAAAATCCATTTGTCATTCGTCAATACATTTTTACAATAGAAACTCTAAAAAAATTTGTAGCACCTGCTAGTAAATGCCACAATTATGGGAAATTGTTGTTGACAATAGTTGACAACAAACACTTCATAGCAAACTGACCCTTTCCCTGCAATCCCTTTCAACCCTTTTCAGTTTCAAGCAACACTAGCCGTAGGCGCTTGCATATACCCTAATCCTTATAAACCTTTAGTTAGGGCCGTCTTCTCTCCTAAATGCAACAAATTACGTAGACACGCCCAAACACACAAACGATTTACTGCCATCGCAGTGCAAAAGAAGGCTCTTTTGAAAATTGCCCGAAATTATAGTCGTTTCTTATTAAAGGATATAATTATTTATTTTGTTAATTATGAAGCAGCAACAAGAAACCTTCCACGGTGGCATTTACTTAAATGTTGATAAAATTTAAAGTTTATTTAGCTTTTCAAAGGGGAAGAAGGGTACGGAAACAACAACAACAAAAGCAAAAACAATAACCATTTCAAGAAGGCTAATACTTAGTCACAGTGTGTGTGGCAGCTGTCAATGAAAACTCGTAATACTTACCCGAACGTAACTTACAGTGAAAACAACAACAACAACAACAACAACGACAGCAATAACGATGGATGGTAAAACTAGAGTTTATTCAATTATTTTTTGAGAGCTTTGTACTCACGAAACTTCTGGTGAAAAGGTTTGAAGACTTTTAGTGAGAAGGAGGCAGGCAGGTCATAAAGAGAAAGATGAAGCGAAGGAGAGGCAGATAGAAACAGAAGGAGAAAGAGGGAGAGAGTGAGATATAAGAGAAAGAGGGTGAGAGACATCTAAAAGGTAGATGATGTAAAGAAGTGGGAGGCAAATGCATGATATTTACTAAACGCTTTACGGTAACTATTGGCAACACATGGCAGAACTATGTGTTATTACTGTTGTTGTTGTTTAAGATTATAGCAAACCGGAAATTAAAAATTATTAATAATTGTAGTATTTTTTCGTATAGCAAGCAAGATAATAACCAATTTAATACGATAAATAACCCTAACTTGCCATAATAATAAATGATACATTTTAAACGCGGGACATAACAAAGGACATAATAACTATGTTAAGAGGTCGATGGTTATTCGATACCATGCGAGATATACCACGTTAAGTGCTCTCCATTGTCGAGAGATAGTTCTGAGAGCAGGGCCTCAGCATAAAACCTACAAAGTCGTATATGAATGATTCATTATGAATAAAACATTTTATTTTTTAAATATCATAAATTTCTTTATTTAGACCCAATAACAATTTTTTGAAAAGAAATTAGTACTCGTTGCACAAAGAAATAAGAAATTGTATTTATAAAATATTAGATTGGCGCTTGCATATCAGACGCACCAGGAGCAAATAATTCTTGCTACAAGTGCATTTTTACTCCTGTGAAAAAATTACCTTATAAGAAATAGTCCCTTGTTAAAGTCCGACGAGCACAAGCCGAAAAAAAAAAACAATAAAACGATCTAGTGCTCACAGTCACCACCGCGTCAGCAAATCCTGACGATTTGGTTGACTTCGAAGCCACAGACGATAAATCATTCTTCACGATCATAAACAAACATTGCTCATTAGTTGAGTTATTTGTTGGTCGTGCTACCGTCAGGCGGCGCGCCGGGGCGGAAACAGCAGCAAGAACCGCAACGATATGTGCACACGAAATGGCAAATAACGTGACAAAAATAAGGCAACTACGGCAATAACAACAAGAAAAGCGAAGACAACAACCATAGCATATAAATTAATTATGATTTACGTAGACGCCTGAACGCAACTAAATCATTAGAAAATCCGCTAAAAACTTCAGAACGATGAGAAAACGATGGTAATGGGTTATGGCTATGATGATGAGGACGGGTATGAAAGATGAGGAGAAGAAGAAGAGAACGAAGACGTATGTATGTATGTCTATCGAAGAAGAAGAAGAAGAAGAAGAAGATAATAAAATTCCTCTATGACTTATGAGGCAAAAATGTTTAAAGAGTATTTATATAAGGCAGGAAATACAACGGACGATGACGAGGCCGCCATAGAGAAAAAACAAACGAGCGGAAAGACCATTCATTTTATGTCAAAAAGAAGGGTGAAAATGGGATGAAAAGAGGACGCTATTCGTAGAGCAACTTTACATTATTAAAGTTGAATACTAGTGCTTTTCACACGTGCTTCACATTAAATTTTGCTACTAAACTATTTTTAAGCCCACACTTAATTGTTGCAGCAGCTTCGCCTCAATGACTCAACATAGTTAAAGCGGTGAATGTTATAACCGTGACAAAATATGCACGCAATGAATATTACTTTAGCAACAATGTGGTACAACATTATGGTTAATATATAGAGAGAGGATTAGGAGTCCAAAACGAGCTACAATTTCAGAGGAATTTCATGTACTGGCGACGCCCTGCATTACTTCAGCGGTCACAGCTTCGCCATTACTAAGTCGATATTTAAAATTTATTTTGCCTTTTCAAGTCGACATTTAAAGTTAAATGACACTTTCAAAATAATAAAAATTCCTAAATAATTTCTGGAGTTGTACACTTTAACAGCAGCAAGCATAAATAATTTTAGCACATTTTGTTTCATTTATCGTTTAAAATAAAATTGTCATTTAACGAAACTAAGTTTTTCTTTAACTAAGTTTTTCTTTCTTTATATATGATAATTAAAGGATATTAACGAAGACGGAGAGAAATCCACTAAAGCTGATGGAAATAAAGAATAATTCTCAAAAACGATAATGACAAGTATGTATAATAGTATTAGAGATGATGATTTTGATGATAATGGAGAGTACTATTCTTATATAAAACATTATATGTATTTTGGCGTTAATGATGAAGTCTTGAATGCAACCGAATATCAAGCGCAATCACTGAAGTGTATAAGCAAAAGTTGTAGCGGGCAAGAACAATCGAGGCGGCAAGAGTCATATTTCTTTTCTAAAAGTAATTTGTTATATACCGTACGGGAAAGTACAAAAAAAAGCAACAACAGCAACAACAAACTCAACCACATTAACACAAATAATAATAATTAATAGTAAGATCCTTGCAGCAGGAGACAGCAAACAGCAACCGAAGGAGAAGTAGAAGTAAAGGTAGAAAGACTCGTAGAAAGACAGACCGTTAATTAGCAACACCATGGATAATGAATAGACAGCTAAGGATGCGTAATATGAGAGCCCGATTACCAGCCATTTTAAGCTAAAAGTTGATAAATGAAATGCATGAAGTCTATGGTTGTGGCACAATTTGAGCTGTCATTTTAGCAGGTAATCATCAAAACAAGTTAATGTCGTAGGAGTAAATGGCTTCATTTAAAACAATTTCTGACTTTAGATAATAAGAAAGTATTGGTTAACATTAGAATGTTTAACTTAATGATATCCGTTTCTTATGTGTCCAATGGTTAAAAGAGAGATTGCTCAAAAGAACGATGATGAGTGTACGAATGGGTTATGGAAGGTGTGTGAAGAAGGTGTCTTTTGCTGGTGGGGCGGTTAGGAACGATGCGTCAGTCGTTTGTCAAATAAACAACAAACAAATTTGGAAGCACTTCCGTTTTTTTTGAAGATGCCTTGGTTATTAATCATCTCTAAACGTACACAAGAGTTGAAGCGACATATGGTCCACAATGTCGAGAGGAACAAGACTCTGAAGAGGAATCATTTTACATCAGAAGGACTAATGAGAGTGTGGATTTTATAGAAATTATGGAAATTAAATTACATACAAGATAGTAAAATAAATGCCATAAAATAACACTCATTCACTTTAAAACCTGACAATAAGAAAGTACTTGACCAAGAAGTGTGAGTGGAAGTCGGTGTAGCCGCTTAACCAGATCTTTTTGGAATCAATGAAGCACTTTCATTGAAGTACCGTAGCAACGGTAGGAGCTCAGTCTCATGAAATTGTTTCATCAAATGATTTGTAAGAAAGCAATATTCCTCAGAAAGTAATTAAATGAAATGGTATTGTTTGAAGATTCTGCTTCGTAGATCTTCATGGAAGCCTTCCTACGAAGGGGTAACTAAAAAATAGCGCCATTGAAGATTATTACTATAGAACTTCTACAGGTTTAGAAATCTTCGTTCTAATATGAGAGACATATAGTACTATACACATATAGTATTTCAGTATTTTAACAAAGTGAAAGTTATTTGAAAGACCTGTTACGAAAATGTCACCGACAATTTTTCAACAGAGGTGACTTTTTTGGAAAGACCTCCCTCGAATGTTTTTGACAGTACTTCTTTCTTCGGTTGAAAGTGCTGCTACTCTTTTGGAAATTGCTCTTAAGCTCCTTAAGAGATGACATTTCTTTGGCATACTCTTTTGCAATCTGTTTCTTTGGCTTTAGATTAAGGAGATCCCTCCAAGAAGACTTTCTGCGATAACATAGAAAACAATCCTTTCTTGTCGGTTGCGACAAAACATCATAATTTTTGATATGCGATGATGTGGATGTATGCATGTAAGTATGCATATTTTCTGTGCTTATCTCTATGTGTAAATTATGTTCAGACTGTCTTGCATTTACGGATGGATGCCACTCGTGTGCACTTGTCGGTACGACTTTTCAATGTTTATCATCGTTTTGAAATCATGGACAAAAAGACCCTAAAACAACAACAACAATCCCTAAGAGATTGTTATTCCTTGCTGCCTTTTGCTAATGTTTTTAATGTTGTACTCTTTGTTGTTCTTGTTATTAATGTCGTCTCTGTTGTGGCGGTTGAGCAACATATTTCAATGACAGAAATGCATAATTAATTAATGTATCTGTCTTTCTGTCTGCCTGGCTGTTCCTCTAGCAATACATGCCTTGACATGCTTTTATTTTAGTTTTTGTTTTGTAATTTTTTTGTTATCGTAGTGAAAATTGTATGTTGTATTTGTTTTAATTGTTTTAATTTTATTGTTTCAAGCAGAAAAATATTTATAAATTTATAGACTTCAAATTCTAAAATACATAAGAAAATTTCAAACAATTCAACTTTTTTGAATGAAACTTTTTGATTTAAAAATTTGATGTCTTAAATTATTTTGTAATTTTAATATTTCACTGAAACCGTTTCTTAAGCGGTATTTTCTTTATTAAAGCGATATTTCGTTCAGCATCCGCGTTATTTATTTATGGCTTTGGCTTCGAAAAATTATTTTTACGATATTTTGTTGATATGTACTTATGTAGATTTTTGCAAGCTTCTTTTCAAAATCGCCTTCAAGTTTTTCAACTTTTGAAGAAGTTTTTGCACTGAAGTGCTCGCTCAGCTGCTGATTTTAATGATGCCATAGAATTAATCGGCCAATATTTTTCAATATTTCGGTCTTTCTTTATTTTTTTTTTCTTTTTTGAAACCGCAGCAAAATAATGTATTTGGCAGCACTGTCAGCTGATGAATTGCAAGCAAAAAGTTTTATAAAAAATAAATAAAAATGCAACCGCAACGCAAGGATTCAAACTCAAGCGCTCGATAAACAATTTCCGATAAACACAACAGGAGCAGCAGCGGCAACAACAACAACAACGAGGAAAAGTTAAGCTCTGATTAAATGATGACGACAATGACAACAATAATGAAAAATGATCAAAAAAATCGGAAAAACTGGAGTGAAAAAAGCAATATGAAGAACAGCAAGAAAAAGGGGAAAATAACGAGTAAAACGAACGCTAAAAAACGAGTTATTAGAAAAAAAAAACAACAAAAATTGTTAATATCGATGAAAGCGAAGTAAAGAATATTAAAGCTCAACAACGTTGCGCAAACCAAATTGAAAACTTTATTAAGTTTTATACTGGGAAAAATAGTAACAACAGTAGCTAGAAGAACAAGAGTTCTTGCCAGTATAACAGTCATCAACAATAATCTCTATCAACTACAAACCAATAGCAATAAGTATACAATACAATAGCAATAAGTATCAACAAACATTTTCAGTGGCTAACTATAGGAGAGTATTAAGAAGAAGAAGAAGAAGAAGAAGAAAAACAGCAACAGCAACAACAGCAAGAACAACAACAAACAAACTCCATCAACAACAATAATAACCAGCAACAGCAGCATCAACGAGCACATTGAAAAACTGCTGATATTGCTGTAAAAATACGATATTAATACAGGATTTGTTGTTGTTGTTATTGTTACTTCTGCTGTTTTTGCAGAGTTTGCAAATAATATGTAGATGAGCATTAAACACAGCTTAGCAATGTTTAATTTGCATTGCAACAGCAACAATAACCGCAACAACAACAACAAGAGTAACAGCAGCACCAGCATAACGAAATTTTGTTGTTAGTTAGACAGTGCGTAATTTTGTCGGATTAAGAGAATAGTGCGGATTTTCATGCAATTAAAAGAAGATTAGCTGCCAGCGTTGCCAACTGAAACGCCATCGTGGCTAGAAAAATTTCTATGCGAGCAAAATTCACCGGGGATGGATGGATAAAGGTGGGGCACAGTCGTTCAGTGGTTGCCGCCGTTTGGAAAAGAAAAACACACAAACTCGTACGAAATCAAGAAATCAAGAGGTTAAATCTAGTTTTTTCTCCCCCACAGAATAAACAGAGAACAACAAGAAAGAGAAACGAAAGGATTAAAAACAGAAAAATAAAAACATAATAAAAACAGCAAATGAAAAAACCTTAAGTAAAATACAATATATGTATGAAGATTATGAAATAAAGTTGTGTTTAGAAAACAACGTTTTTTTTAGTAATTAAACAGTTTGATTCTCTATATCGTGTATAAAAATCTTGTTTAAATGGTCTTTAAAAAGCCAATCACTAAATAAAAAAATAACTAAGAGAAGTAAAAGAAAAGAATCTCTTAAATATGAACGAATATGTAATTTTTTTTAACAAATAAACTTTTTTATTGCTGTAGTTTTTTGTCTCTCGGGGAAAGAGAGAGATCTCCCCCTAATTCCTTTTTGCATTCGTACCCCACACACTTTTTTGGTCCATATTCATTCCTTCTTTCGGCAACACGACAATAAATTTTCTCATCAGCCACGAAGCGGGCAACAAAATTAACTCAAGTGTAAAATTAAAAGGGAGCAATGAAAAATCATTGTCATTGTAAACGTCAATGTCATCAGAATCGGTAATTTCGCTCAAAAGGAAGCAGAAGCAACCGTAGCAAGAACAACAATAACAACAGCAATAACAGCAGCAGCAGCATGACCAACCTGCAACATTGAAGGACAATAACGGCCACGACGACACCAACAGCAACAACAATTATACCAAAAACTAATACATATTAAGAGAAAGAAAAACGTCCAGAAAAAGGTTGGGGTTGTTTCATGCTTTTCTTTTTTTATTGCGCCCTGCTTTTATTTTCGCATTTTTTTATCGTTAATGTTCTTATAAATATATCGAGCCTGATGTGATCACCCCCTGCCCCACACAACACACCTTCTTCCCCCTACCGCCCTCTTCATGCTCTTCACTCAGTTTGAAATTGGAAAAAATTGTTGTTCTTCTTCGCTATCATGACAATTTGTTTTCTTCATCATCATCACCATCAATCAACCAAGCACTTTTTCTTTCAATTCAATTCATGCACGACAAATCGTTCATGAATCAGCAACGAAAATGTATGCATATGATCTGTTATTAAGTCATTTATTATGATTTTCTTAAGATTGTGGTCTGATTATTTTCTCAAGATTCTGATTCCATCGACGACAATTGTCTGAAATTGTCATCAATCATTCGTTTGGGTCAGTCCACAAGACTCATGCGCGATGTTGAAATATCATGCGTGATTCGTTTAAGTTTTCGTAAACGCAGAAACCACAGAGCGACTGTATAATAATACTGATGCAGGCAGACATACCCAAAAGCGAGCTTGATCACGCACCGTCCGCCCCCACACTTTATTCTCTTAAAAATTTAAGCTTTCGTAAATAATATTTGGTATCGTAGACGGGCTCAATCATCCTGTGACGGGCTCAATCATCTTCTGTTGTTTTTTTACTGCCGCTTTGATTTATTTTTTGCGTGTATTCCTTTCTAAGGAATTCGCCTTGTCTAATTGCAGATAAAAATAAAACAAAAAAAACTTACACAAAAATTTGTTTCTTGAACATTAACTTCTCAGTATGTGTGTGGTTGTTTGTCTGCCTATGGATTTCTCTAAGGGCTTGCGACTGTGGAATTCATTCATCTTGAGAGTGGGGCACACGATGATTATGAAAAGTTTGCGGAAAAAAGTTTCTTTCTGGCGTATCGGTTGCGAAAGAGAAATATTAAGAGCGAGAGAGAGAGACGGGCGGCGGTGCAGTAAAGCGATTTATTTGTCTTTCTGCTCTTGATAAAATTTGGCGCAGGAAGTAATCGAAATAATGATGACATATTTTCTTCAAAAATTCTTGACAGTCTAGCATTCCGTGTACCGAGTGTGCCTCTCTACACTGTTCGTTTTAGAGGGATAAAAGGTTGCGTGTAGAGGGGGGGTAGGGTGTATGGTTGCAGGATTACAGACGAATTGAGAAACTTCACAAAGAAATCCGATTTCTATCGCAAAAAAAGTTTTTGCAATGTAAAGGAATAAAATGCAGAGTCAAAAAAATTTAAAAAATAAAACTTCCAGAAGAACTAAGGATATTGTTATACAAAGATGTAGGAATATCTAGAATTTAATTTCAGATTTTCCCTAATTCTCCAACATCTTCAAAAATGCTACTTAAAATTAATTCTAAAAAGCGTTCTAATTTGCTGAAAGTACCATAATTTTCAAAACTTTTAAAAGGTTTCCTTAACCTTCTAGTGTCTTTAGATAGTGAGGTTCTCTATCTTCCTCTACCTTTACTACTTTCAAATATTTTCATTCGTATTTCGATTCGTATTTCGTATTTCGATTTTCGAATAAAATCTTTTGAAAGTTGTAACAAGTTCTTAACTTTTAAGCATTTTACTTTTATAGCGGCCTTTGTGGGGTAGTTGTTTCTGCCAAATTCTCAATTAAACCCATCCCTTGGAGGAGAGAACCATTATTATGCAGTGAAAATAGTAAAAAGTGAAAATGGTATGTAGCTGCTACAATTTATCAAGTCAAGACAAGTGAAGTTGTTGTTGTGCCGCTGTATGTACGATTCGGAAGAGAGACAGTAAGAAATATCAACAAAACAGCAACAACAGCAGCAGTGAAAAGAGCTATAGTTTTTAAAGTGGCATTTCGGTAAATGAAATGAAGTGGGCACAGCAAAGCTGAGACTCTGTCTCAGTGTAATAATGTTGCTGCTGCTGCTTCTACTGATGCCGAATTAATGTTGGCAACTTTTGCTACTACGAATACAATAAATCTGCAACTTCGGTGCACGTACCGCAGCTACTCACTATTTACTACAACGTCGTATATAACAACTTATACCGTTGGCTGGAAGTCGTGCATGTTTTAAATCAGAGTCATGCTTGCGATGGTAACAGATCTGGCAGCACTTAAATTCTGCTGAAATTACACACATCAAGAGCGAAACGTAGGCGACAATGTTGCCAGTAGATAAACGAAGATCATGACAACAGTAACGAAAATGGCAAAGTAATCGCGCAAGAGAAAAGCAATGAGTATGACAGAAGCGACTGCTCAGGGAAAAACAACAAAAGCGTAAAGAAGGAGAACAAAAGACAGGAGAGAAAAAGTATGAAAAGGCACGTAAAGAGTTAATGTTTAATTTAATAAAAAACAACAGAGAAGTGTTGAAAGTTTTCCGGAAGAAGTAATTACGAGACTCACAATTTATTTGACCCAAAGTTCAAAACGTTTGTAAAAGTACGTGTAAAGAATCTTTTTTTTCAAGCTTTAGAGATTTAAGTACCAAAAAGTTGTCCCCAAAATCGGGGATCACTCAAAGATTCATTTGCGTTTCTTGAGGTTCGTTAAGCTTTCCGATAGGGTTGGATAATGATGGTTTTTGGAACGAATTTCTGTCAGCCTCTGTCAACTTTGGTTAGGAGACAACCCGACGATTATGCGACGATTTTCAAATTTATGGTCTACCTTTACCTCTCCAGAAACCATCATCATCTAACCCCTGGACAATTTTTCTCCCGTATTATAGTCATTCTACTGTAATCAATTATTCCACGCGATATAATTTGATTTCACTTTTTTATTTTTTTAAAATTTTTTAACAGTTTTTGTCTTTTCTTATTAAATGCTTGCCCATTTGTCCTGTTCGTCGATTTTATTGTAGATTGAAAAATAAAAGCAAAAACTTTTAGTGACTTGTATAGCATCTCCCATGAGTGGCCAAAGAGAGGGAGGGAGGGGGGAGACCAGGAAGTTTTCTGTTTGAAAACTACAAAGAGAACCTGTAAACATTTTATTAGCTCAATTTATTTACCTTCATTCTTACGTACATACATACATACGTATTGACTATACCGTCTTTTTGTTGTTGTTGTTCTAATATTGTCCTGTGTAACTTCCTGGCTGTTGTTCTTATTCTTCTTATAATCGACAGGACAGTTAAGCAATTTTTTAGATCATCTTCTAAAAGAACCGTTTATGCGAACGTTGTTCAATGTCAATGTAATGAACAGTTAATAATTATAATAGCGACAAATTTGTCACTGACAGTTCGAAAAATGGGTGGCTGCCAACGTTCGATTGACACTAAGAACTATTTTGGGTGATCGCAGGCACATTTCCTTTAAGGAATCGAAGAGTAATTTTGAAAGTAATGATAGCCATCAGAAACTAGTATACAACAAAGAGAGAGTGAGAGAGAGAGTTGGAAACAGAGGGAGGAAGGGAGGTTGAGGCGGCCAAAGGACAGTCGTGACAAGAAGAAAAGCAGACAATGAAAGATGGTTGAAGAGATAAAGTGTAATGTTGAAGGAGGCAGGACACAGACAAGCGATGAAAGATTAAGGAAAATAAATAAAAAACAAACGCTTGCAAAAGGAGATAAGAAGGTGCAATATATTTAATATTTGTTGATTAATATTTCATTGAATTTATTAATTCGTGCAAAGTCTGTCGAGGATTTCAGGAAATGTAGAAGGTACGAACGACCTTCGATTTTGATGAAAGTACGTTAATAAAAAACGCTAGGAAAACAATCCCAGTAATTAATTTTCCCATTAATAACGACCATTAAACCATTCGTATCGTACTTGGAGAAATATCGTTCTCGAAGATCGTCTTTGTCAGTTTGATAATCGTATCAAATAACATTCCTTGCATTATCCCTAACATTTATTTGTTAAACAACATTTTTCATTCAAACTATGACATGCCACCAAGAAGAAGAAGAAGAGGGATAAGGAATATCCTATAAAAGTCGATTTCAATTAAGCTTCGCATGAAACTACCTGCTCACGTACGTGAGTTAGTCAGAGTCAATGACCGGGACTTACACTTAACAAGCTCGTTAGTGGTGTTGTCAAACCTAACAAAATTTGACAGAAGCGTGCCCTGGCAGCTATTAAATAATCCATTTCTGCCCTCTGGCAACTCTACTCTTCCGACTCTTGCGACTTCAGTCTTCTGCCATCCACCTCCCCCTTCGCCTACCGTACTATTTTTTCCTCTCTTTGATGCTTGTAGTATTGTATTGTACTTTACTTAGCTTTAGCATGAGACATTTCAGCTAACAGCAATCAGTGAAGATTGACACGTGACCGTGCAATGATTTCGGTTCTCTTTTATAGTACAATTGTCTACTTCTATTCTCGCTCTAACGTTGTCAAATCTTTTTCTTGGTTGCTTGTTATTCTATTGAATCAAGTGATGGCTGTCAGAGTGAAAAGTGAAAAAGTGAAAAGGACCCTAGCATTTTTTCTAAAGAAAGAGATAGGATTGGAAGAGAGCTCATGTTGCACTTAAGGTTTTGTAGGACAAAGTACAAACAGTAACATCTTTATTAAGGCGTTTTAGGGATTTCCATAAGAATCGGTCTTAATAATCCGCTTTTTTTGACATCCGTGTATGTTCTTCTCCCTCTTTCTTCCCCCTTCACTTCGTCCTAAAGGTAGTATTTAGATGCAATACTAATGTCCATTTTATTTTGTCTCTTCCTTTTTTCAGCGGCATACAAGACTGTACTCATGTCTTGTATGCTGGTCTGCCGTCCCATTGTCCTCTTAACGCCATGCCATGTCATGGTTAATTGAATACATTTTTTATGGTATGAAACTAAAGAAAACACCCTCGTCTGGACTGCCCAAACTGCCACCGTTAGCCACCCTTCAACCTTACCATCATCAAAATTATGCAGTCGCTTGTCGTGTGAAGCTGGTGCTACAAAATAGCCGACGACTGGCTACCGGATGGCCAACGGGACCATGTTACTTCGATGGAAAGGAAGTTCAACGGGATTTCATTGATTCGATAAGGTTATTAAATGCAAGGTAGCTACACACGTCATGTCACATTAGGCGCGGCACGCGGCTACGTCCGTCACACAGAAGGTGTGAGCGCTACTAATTTTCACTGAAATTTAGTTTATTTTGGGTTGAGTTTAGGAGAATTTATCAAGAGTGACTTAAGGCAAAATGCCATGGTCGCAGAAAGTTATTTATTACCTTAATTATAATAAAATAATCCCACGACAAACTATGTCTGCATCTGTTAGAAGGAGAACAAAGATAAGGAAAAGCGAAGGATGCTGGTGAATGATCGAAGAAAGAAGCGGTAAAATGATAAAAATTGGTTAAGAGATAAAAATTAATCAAAAAATCCCAAAGAAATAATTAAAGCAAACTATACTAAATAATGGGATTATTTATATGCGTAAGGAGAAGAAGAAGATATGACGATGATTTAACGCGGGTATATCTTTTTATTTTTCTCTCTCTTTCTCTCTCTCTCTCTCGCTCTCTGTTTCTTGGTTGTATTTGTTTATTTTCTTTTAAAAGTTGACTTTGTCAGGGTGGATTGAAAAGTTACTTGTATGAGCAGATCCTTATTATTCTTTCAAATCTCTGTTTCGTCTATTGAACTCCTTTCTGCATCATCCGAATCGGGATCTTTAGTCAGGTCGATAATAAACCAATTAATTTTCACAACAGATTTGAAAGATGAAATAGTTCATGCTAAGCCTGAATCAAACCACTTTATCGTTGATAACTTTCTTATTAAAAAAGCTTTTCTTGTCGTTCATAAAAAAAGGTCTTTTACAAGGTTAGTCCTTTAAAAAATTTACGCCTTTCTACAGATCGAACTCTGAAAAGAAAAAGTTGACAACTCACGGACAATCGTTGACTCTGTGTAAACCAATACACAGAATGTACACACACACGCACAGTCCACAGTCTCAAAACTAGGTTGCACATAGTTTTCGAATAAGAAAGAAGAATCGTGCTACATTTTTCTCGCCTAACTCTTGCAATGTGGCTTTTTTTTGTGTTGTTGTGGGTCTTTATTCTTTTTGGCTCATTGTTTTTTGGTCTTTGCGGCTATGTTTTTTAATATTTTTATGGCATTGCAGTTGGTCTACTATTTCGGACACCCCCTTCCCCCCTCCGACGGACTTTTCCAAATGTGATTTCTTTTAAAAGCGAAAAATTAAGTAAAAACTTTTCTACTATTCGTAGTTTCTTCATAGTATTGTATAAACCTGAAACATTACTGAAGATTAGGTCGCTCTTTGGTCCACGTAGTGAGAATGTTGAATTGGGGGGACGCGGAAGGGGGGGAGGGGGGGGGGCAAAGTGTTTTGTTAGGGTTAGTTCATGTGAAGAAGAAAACCGGACAAAAAGCAGAAGGAAGGGTGTACGTTTCTCGAAATGTGGACTGAGTCCACAGCATGTAGCCGGTCGTCGTCTTTGCTTGGTGCCATCGAAACGTGATCATAAGCGGACGTATAGACGGACGGACGGACGGACAGAACAATGGACAGACGGACGAACGAATGGCAGAAGGCAGGAAGACAGCGAGCAGCAAAAGTCGCACTGCTGCACTTTATGGCCATCACGTTTCGACATTAATATTCGAAACTGGTGCGATTCTGAGTTAAGTTCAGCATCTCTACAGCTGACTGCTTTTATTATTAAGGAACAGCCAGCCAGCTATATTTTGCCTCATTATACATTTTTGTTTGTACAATTTAGGTTTGTTTTTGTTTTGTTTTTTTTTTTTGAAAATAGCCGTACTTCCGCTCTTCGAACTGCCATCCCTTTTATTAGTTTATAGTGGTGCAAGGTATACGTACCGTAAGTATTTATAGAGAGTGCTGGAATCTGTGTTTTTCTGGTGATTTCAATGTTGACTGTTTCATGCTTCGTTTATTGCAGCGTTTTCGCTAAATGAAGCAAATTTTCATTTAAATGTTGTGCATGGAAGAAAATAATTTTTTTCTTATCTCATTCTCGCTTTATAGACAACTATTTGGTGGAAGAGAAGATGGATAAGGCGCGAGGGTAGAAAAAAGTCTGTATAATATCAGAAATATAAAGGAATCTCTACCGTCGATTATGTCTACATATAGAATTATTACTACCTAAAATTTAAAGCTAAAAATTCGAATTTTTTAAATAAGGAAAATCCATAGAAAACTGACAGAGCTATGATCTTTAAAACAATATTTTTTAAAAAAGAAAGATTTTAGTTTTTTAAAAATTAGTACATATAATAAAAATAATCAAAATCGACAAAAAATTAATGAGTTATGGTCTCAATTTAATTTTTTATCGTTGATTAACAATTTTCCATTCATTTAGCCCGCACTAATCGATAATTGTAGAGCATTATTCTCAGTTTTTAGGAAAATTTAGGTTTCCTTCATAACTATTATCCCGATATTTTTAATATTTTTTTCAAATTTCTAGTATTTTTGTAACAAATTAGAACAAGTGCACCAAGGTGGCTCTATGCATGAAAAGAATTTGTAGATCGATCGGAAAAATGTTAGTCAATAGTACGAAACCTTCTAAACCTAACCTTTTTCTATTATTGGTATAAGTATAATAGAATATAGGGGGCGTATATAGGGGGAAATCAACTACAACAAATCTGTTGAAATTTGTGTCGGAAACAATTAATAATTTTAACCATTCTAAGCAGACGGATGGTATTTATACTGATTTCAGTAAAGCTTTTGATGTAGTAAATAAATCATAAGCTTCTTATTACGAAACTGAAGCTATTTGGCTTTCCTGGATCTCTTTTGTGTTGGATCCAGTCGTATCTCAGAAATCGCACTCAAATGGTTGTGTTTAATAATACAGTATCCAAAGAGTTTGATGTGCCTTCTGTAGTTCCTCAAGGAAGCCATTTGGGACCGCTGTTATTTCTCGTTTTTATAAATGATCTTCCAACCGTTATTGTATGGGGAAAGGTACTTATGTTTGCTGATGATGTGAAGATATGTATTTTTATCCTATTTATTAGACTGTGATGCTTTGTTAATTTAGTCTGATTTAGATTCCCTAATTGAATGGTTTAGCATAAACTACATGGGTCTAAATTTAAAGAAGTGTAAGCAAATTTTATTTGCTCGCCGTTTGAATGCTTTTTTCCGGAATTACACTATTGGTTGTTCGAAACTGGACGTAGTGGAGAGTGTAAATGATCTAGTAGTTCTGGATCGGAAATTACGCTTCCATAGTCAAATAAACGGCGTGACTAGTAGAGCAAATAGTACATTGGGATTTATAAAGCGATGGGCTAAGCAATTTGGTGACCCCTATATTACTAAGCTACTATACACCTCTCTGGTGAGACCGATTCTGGAGTATGCCTCGCCTTTCTGGAGCCCAAATTATAGCTGCTACATCTCGCAGATATGTAGAATCGGTTCAGAAGAAATTCCTGCTTTTCTGCCTTCGTAATCTTCACTGGGACAAATCGGTGAACTTACCTTCTTATGAAACTCGACTAAGACTTATAAACTGACCATCACTCGTTAATCGTCGAGTTATGATCAACGCTATTTTCATTGTGAGCTGTCTATCTGGTGTATCTGGTCTATCTATCTATCGGATTCCTCATATTTGCTAGCAACCATTCAACTAAATGTCCCTCGTCGTACGTCGAGACGTTATGAGCCTCTTCATTTAAGCTTTCGCGGTTCGTCATATCTGCAGCATGAACCTCTTCGGAATGCTTGTTCGAATTTTAATACTGTTTACTGTGTAATTAATTTTACTGATTCTGTTTTGTTAGTTAAACGTGAAATTTTAAACTTTTTGTCTAATTCTTGAATATTTCATCTTTCAATTAATTACCTATTTGTAAACTATAAGGCAATGAATGTGCTTAGTTTAAGTCTTAAATAAATAAATAAATAAGCAAGCGCTATATACGGCTTCAGTGTTATATCAATCCTTTGCTGGAAGTCAGTACTTATCCATAGTAAGTGTAGATAGAGAGCACTGGTCTATATATCGACGCTTACGATTGATCTATTGTGTATGAATTCCTTTTCTTCAGTTTGGCTTTTTTACTTAAGATTCTTCAACCTTCCCATTTTTAAATTAAGCTCACCTGTTAACAAGGATTCTAATCATCAACGCCTACCTACTTTCTCTATTATCAACTTCTTCACGGTTGCCACACCCTTTCATTTGTCACCATGGATACTTGGGTATATTTTTGTAATTTGTCTTCTCTGTAATTAGTAAGATTTAAATATAATTTTTCCTTTACTCTCTTTCTCTCTACCAGTTTTTCGTGCCTTCATCTTCGTGGCTACCTTTAACTGTTGCCTGCTTCTTCCGTACACGGGGAAATGCTCTTCTTCTCGTCCAAGAGCATCACAGTCACTCTCTCCCTCTCTCTCTCTCTCCTTCTCTCTACGGTTGTTGGCGATATTTTTAATGGATTTTGGAAAGAACAAGAAGAACTATAGAAATGGAGTTGTATACGCGGGTACAGGTAGTGCGGGTGGGGGGGAGAAGTCGATGGGAATGAGTAGGAAGAGGAGCTAGGTAGGAGGCGATGCAATACGGTTTTCGTGAACGACATCAACTCGCACAAGTCCTATTTAAGGCGCAGTTAAATGCATTAAGTACTCGCCTAAGTTTTCGTTAAGCGTTTCAATTAATTTATTGCCGTCATCTCGAGCTTCTGCGTTCTATCTACCAGAAAGAAAGCCAGAGAGGGAGGGTGGGTATGTGCGCGTGTGCAAAAGTGTTTTACAGAGGTGAGTATGGTAGTAGGAGGTCTGTTTCTTAAGTGTCTGCCGGTTGCTGTGTTGTGAATGTGAAGGTTGTGGGCAGGGCAGGGCAGAGGAGCTGGCGGTAGGGTGTATTAGTGATGGTGTATCTGTACCTGTCTGTAAGCGTAAGTGGCAAAGTAATTAGCTGAAGTTATTAAGCCCTAAGTCGTCAACAATTTCTTTTCAAATTCTAGGTTCTTTTTCTTCTTTATATTCTATTTCTTTCTCTTCCCCCCTCTCTCTCCCTCTCTCTCTCTCTCTCTCTCTCTCTTTCTCTCTCTCTCTCTTACTACTCATCTTTTCATATATTTCTTAATTTATCCCGTTCATCTTTTATTTAAAAAAGACGAATGAAGTGAAAATAATTAAAATTGAATGATGCCTGAAAGATATTAAATAAATTATCTGCATTATAAAACTAAATAAAGTAAACGTAAATCTCGAGAAAACTGAAATACTTGCACTTACTTTTCTATGAAATATACGAAAAGGGGGGAGTAAGAACGCCCTTAGCAACTTACCTGAAACAAAAAGATAAAACGTCAATAAATTTTAATAAGTCAAAGATAATTAAATTGTAAATGAAAAATGAAGTTTCTTTTTAAGAGACACACTAATACTAAAACTAAGTTTAGATATTCTTATATTTCTAAAAAAATCATCGTATATACGGGTAGAATTTTCATTTTGCCGCATTTTTCTTCCTTTTCTTTGTCTTAAGAGTCATACAAGTTCGTAGATTTTAACAGTAAGGAGTTTGGAAAAAGTGTTAAACTTTTGGCAAAGTTAAGCAAACATTTTAACGTGTTTTGAGTGTCACCATCAAACAAAAAAAAAAACACCAAAACAAACAAAATAATGCAAAAGCTTGAAAGACAATGATAAATAAAATATGCAGAAAATGGCGCGCATCTTCTTAAATGCCGGCCAAGTGTTGCCACCATGACAAAGCTTGATTACGATGAAAAAAGTCTGTGAAAGCCAGGAATAAAAAATATTGAAAGAAGAGAGATCTCGAGAGAAAAATCACGTAATGATGTTAGTGTTTGGTGCAATTTCGTCTTTTTACAGTATATCACTCGCCCCTCCGCTCTCTTACCCCTAATCTATCTTTTCGTCCTTTTCTACTCGTTGCGTTACTTCAAACGTTTCAGAGTTAAAACTAATTTTTTTTCCCGGATGCATCGCAATAAACTTTGCATACGTGACAACTTTAGTTTATTTCTTCAGAGTTTTAGCAATCCTTCTTTCTTAGATTTATTTTTCTTACACTTATTTTTTTTCTTGCTTTTGGGCTATTTTATACTTCAGTTTTTGGTTTGGTCTGCTTTGTTGGTCTGTGTTTCGACATTAAATTTTGTTTTGCTTTATTCATGGTACAGTAGCAAAATCTTTCAAACTTGGAGGCCATGATAGGCTTGTCCGGAAATAATGCAACTTAAAAATTTAGCAGAAATTTCTTTTCTCCTACAGTAGTTTTATGAAACGAACCTTTTTCTAATACATACATATTTACATACGTTTCCTGACTTTCCCTAAAAAATTTATCTATTTATTCGGAGAGATAGAGAGAGAGAGAATATATTCTCCTCCGTTTTACCGTTGTGCCACTTTCCACAACCTAGATTTTTTTCAGGATGTAGTAATATTACGAAACAGCGTTATTGGACAGTTTATGTTTGAGTGAACGTATTTATACGTGTTTACAATTTGTTGATTTTGGGTTATCTTTTTGTTTGATTCGCTGTGTGTGTGTGTGTTTCTATTTTTCAAAAATATTATACCAACAAAAACAAAACTTCCGAGCGGGCATCCTTAATTTCACGTACTCGTATAAGAAATGTCATAATTTCTCCAGAGACCATTTTGCTGTTTCTTCCAATCTTTTACGTTATGAATTTGAAAAAAAAAACAAACAAAATACCCATAAAAATATTTTGCTATCTCTGAGGAGGTCCATAGCCTCTGAGGATACCATACCTCAGCAAGGCCTTCCCTGCCCGACCCTTCCCTTTTGATCTTCCTTTAACCCACAGAAGCTCACATATTTTAAAACTGACAAACAAGGTGTTTCTAACGTTGTTGTCACAGCTCGTCGAGTGGCCATGCTCTTGCTCCTGTCGACGCTTGGAACGTGCCGGAAATTTAAATCTGGCATATTTTTCTTCAACAAAATCGTGGAAAGAAATTTGCAAGAATAACACTTTAACAAATCGTTTTACCGTTAAGCAAAACAGAAATCAACTGAATTTAAAATTAGTGCTTTTAATGATTTCTTAATGTTTTCTTTAAATATTCTTAAGATGTTGAAGGCTTTCAGCCCCTAATATTCTGAAGCTTAACCCTTTTACAATAGTTGTCGCCATTTCGTTTATTTTAGTAAAGTGTTATTGAAAGACAGATGCAGAGAAAAATAAAGAAAAGAAAAGAAAAAGGGGTGCAAATAAATCGCTTCTTGTTATTGAAATAAAATTTCGTTTAAAAATAAATATGTAGAAAAAGACTCCTTTAGATAGAAACATAACAAAGCATAAATCAAAGTCATGATATATACTCACGCACTCATCCACACACACGCGAACAACGCAGAGGCACCTACGAGTACGAGTACAATAGAGACACTTGCAGCATCCACAGCCACAGCCACTCAAGATCATGCTTGGTGCTTGCGCAAAGAACAGCACGTGCCTGGTAGCATCAACATCAAAAATAAATATCAGGAACACCCGAAGATGGGACGGTGGCAACTATTGTCTTTGAACGGGTTGGTAACGAAATCCCGAAAGACAAAATCCCGAACGACAAAATCCCGAACGACAAAATCCCGAAATGACAAAATCCCGAAACGACAAAATCCCGAAATAACAAAATCCCGAAATTACAAAACTAGTTTTTCGGTATTCTCCATCTTCTTGAACATTTTAAAACCACTAGCAAACTTCAATTTAGCCACAAAATTTCTTTTAAAAAAACATTAAAAAAATTTTAGCAGAGCCCTCTCGGTAATATGAGGTTTTTCGCATACAGGTTTTTCCGCGTATTGGCAGCCTTCGGCTGCGGCAGGGATCATAACCCTCAATCAGCAGAGTCCTCACGGTCATGTGAAGTTTTTTGCATACAGGTTTTTCCGCGTATTGACGGCCTTCGGCCGCGGCAGGGATCATAACCCTCAATCAGCAGAATCCTCACGATCATGTGAAGTTTTTTGCATACAGGTTTTTCCGCGTATTGACGGCCTTCGGCCGCGGCAGGGATCATAACCCTCAATCAGCAGAATCCTCACGGTCATGTGAAGTTTTTTGCATACAGGTTTTTTCCTCACGGTCATGTGAAGTTTTTTGCATACAGGTTTTTTTGCGTATTGGCGGCCTTCGGCCGCAGCAGGGATCATAACCCTCAATCAGCAGAATCCTCACGGTCATGTGAAGTTTTTTGTATATTGTAGATTATAACCTTCACACAACAAAATTTTCTCGATATTACAACTTTGCTTTTCTGCCATTGTAAAAAAAGGCAAGTAGGCGCGTACTTCGAATTGGAAAAAATTGTGACTTAAATGTCATTTCTTTATTAATTAAAAATTTAATTTCGTGATTTCTCATTTCGGTATTAAAAATTTTTCGGGATTTTGTCGTTTCGGGATTTTGTCGCATCGGGATTTTGTCGTTTCGGGATTTTAAAATTTTTCGGGATTTTGTCGTTTCGGGATTTTGTAATTCGGGATTTTGACTGTCTCCCCTTTGAACGCATAAAAAAACGTCCAAATCAATTCGGTAGGGAGCAACCATTTACGAACCAAAATTACTTAACCCTCGCAAGCTCAGTATTTACCCACGGAAATGTCGCTTCTTTAAAATTGGCATATTTTACGCATGGATTTGGATTTCAAAGTTATTTCCTCGAAGATATGTGAACAATTTGTTTACCTTTTATTAAATATTATATATAAATACTAGCTGTTGCCCGCAACTTCGTTCGCGTGGAATAGTGCTCGCTCTAACTTAGGTTGATTGAATAATACACATTTGTACACATCACAGTCGTTCGCTAGCATACATACTCGTACATATGATATACACGACACTTTTTTATTTGGATAGGAGGGTTTCCCTGATAACTCGAGGGTCCAAGAGATACTTCTTGCTTGTTTGTGTCTTACCACGATAAAAATTAATTTATTATTGACATCTATTCTGTCCAGCACAATGTTAACTTAATTTAAAATTGAGACTGAATTCCCCAACAATCCTTTATCCCCTATTTAGAGGTTGACTTCTATAATATAGGAACCCTATGTCCCTCGTCAGGGTTCCAGCTATCTCCACACCAAATTGCACAGAAATCGGTGCAGCGGTTTAGCCGTGAGAAGGTAACAGACAGACAGGCTTACTTTCGCATTTATAATATTAGTATATATATAAGTATATATGTATATATATTTACCTTTTATAAATTATTTTTTGTGAAAAAGCATTTTGACTGTAGCTATAGGTTTTGCCCGACCTACCAGGGTTAATGTCTGTGGCTGTGTGTGTACGTACGCGTGACTTTGGAATTGACACTTGAGAGTTTAGCAGTGCAGAAGCTGATAATTGTGCGTTCGTTCTTGCATAGTATTCGTATCATTCCAATGTTGTTGTTGTAATTTTTCGGCTGCTGTTATTGTTTTTCCAAAGGAAAGTATACCGAGCTAATGGTTTCATTATTAAACAAAAGCGTTTGCCAAAAAGAAATCAAACAAATAAAAGTTTTTTTAAGCTTCGGCCTCAGAAAAGCTGAATATAGCCCACACCGGCCTTTTAAATGGAAGGAGTGGTGCGGTGGAGTGTGGTGCCTATTTTTTTAATGAACTTTGAAATCTTAAATTTTGCTCTACGTACTAACTAATTACAACATCGCTTTTTTAGTAAAAAAATGTCCATATATTATATAGTATGCCAAAGGGATGATTTTTTCACATTAAAAATATGTTGTTGTAATAAAACTTTTAAAATTTATCTATTATTTTTCTTTAATTGTTAGGAATTATAAACTTTTGAAAGTGACAGCCCCCCTCTGTCATATTGACCGCTGTGTCTATCTCTATTACCGAGAAGTTATTTATAACCATCATAATCTTTCGTTATTCTGCCTTCGTTATTCTATACAAAATGTAATACATATAAAAATTTACTACCGATATATGTCAATATATACATTGAAAAATTTTTGAGTTGTTGTTGCTATAATAATATTGTGTATTATTCATTAAGGTTTTCGATTATTTACAAAGAAGCAATTCGGTTTGAAGAGCTCTTTTTTACTTCTACCATTCTAGTTTGCTTGAACGATTCCGTCTTTACACTTCCCTCACCCACACTGCACTATCCGCTCACCACGCTTACTCACCACTCTTTGCGACCACTCTATTAAATTCTTCACAATCTTCTTACCAACAACCAACCCATCATCAACTTAAGTTCAAAGAATTATTCTCTAAGCGCTATTTATATAGTCAGGATGGTAACAACAACAACCAACACAATGAAAACAACAAAAGCAATACCAGAAAAACCAAAAAAAAAAAAAAATACCACAAAAACACTAAAATCCTTTGCTGTCACGCGGTGACAGCAGGTGATTTAGTGAAATCTCAGTAAAGGCCGATGAATAACAACGAGCGATGAATGATGGTCAGAGGGTGTTATAGATGGATTACAGGCGGTGGAGTGGGTAAGAGGGTGGCTGATAAGAAGAATTAGCAAGGGGTGAAATTTTGTTATAAATCTTCAGCGGAAGTGACAAGTTTTTATAAGCTTGGTGCGCACAAGAAATAATGCCATGTTTCAAAAAGCCTATATAAAGAACGATTAGAAGAAAACAATTGGCGATTAGAAGTCATGCATTTTAAAAAAGGGTCAAATACAGACAATTTGCATGTCATCAAATCATAAAATCAAAAACAAATAAAGTATTATTAAACTCGGACTCGTATTAACAACGTAAATGAAAATAGAAGTGTATAGCGTACAGACAGTCATTATCGTATCGTTTTGTTCCATCGACAGGCATCTAATAGTGTTACTTAACTTCGAGATGGCATGACATGATTGACAGCGAGCGGCTCGTTGCTGTCATTGCAATAAACACCATTAGTTAAGTCTACAATGTAGACTCTACATGAATCTGGGAGGGCGGTAGAGAGGGTAGCGGTAGAGGTGGTATGAGTTGGAGTGATAGCAAGCGGAAAAGGCAAATTAAGGTAATACTGCAAAAAGGTGAAGAAGAAGCAGTAAAAGAGAATGCAGAAGCCAGAGGCTCTGAAGGAAAAGAGAGGTGTTGTTGTTGTTGATGAAGGTGGAATTAGAGATGGATAGATAACTTGATTTGAATGAGCTTTTGATTCGTTTTTGTTGGTCTGTTTGTTGGTATATTTTGTATACTGCTAGATATACAAGCACGTATATTATCAGCAAATCATTGTCTGTCACAAATGGTTGAACATTAATTAAATTGACAAATAATAGCAGACAAATTGATTAATTGTGGACAGTTGTGACAGAGAGCCGCACGACGTTGTATGAAAATGGTGTTACTTTACAATACTTTGTAAAATTTTCAATCTTTATAAATATCTTCAGTGTATAAAACTGATAATAGTTGTGATGTACAATATGATGTGAAAATATTTTTTTGCAGAACAATTCGCCCCATTTTCTATAACATTTTATAGTAAAGAAAAATTCATTACGCAGTAGTTGCGTTCTGCGTAGATTGTTTTAAAGCATATTTTTTAAATAATATTTTCTAAATAATATTTTTTAAATGAAAAACTATGGTGATTTTACACTACCAGTATCACACACGTGCTTATAATTCGCCTATGTCAAAAACTGTGCAATCATAATTATTCATAAATATTGAAAAACAGCTCAAACATAACAAAAGCGACAACATTTCGCTTTTGCAACTTTTTGATTTAAAATATGCAAATTACAAGCTGATAAACAAATAATTGTATATAATTATTATATAATCGCGTACATAGTTATTTTTAGCAGGCGTGTATTACTAAAAAAAACAACAACATAAATTGTTGTTGTTGTTATTATTTATTTAGGAAATTTTGTGTTTAAGATTTCATCATCATTTAAAATGTTCTGTGCAATAATTTCACAGCAGTTAATAATAGTAGTTTGCAACACATACATACATACAACAAAGTTCTATTATTATACCCACACGCACACACTCAAATACTTTTAATTGTCACGAGAACTTCATGTTCATTGTGCTAATGTTTCAATTTTGCCTTTTTCAATTAACGTTAATATCCAAAGATAATATCCAACAATTTCAAAAATGGATGCCAAATCATCCATGAATCAGTGATGGAAGCATTTATCGGAAATTGCCAACTACGATTTGTGCGAGTATCAGACAACAAGATTCATGCACGGTGATGTTGAAATGTCATGCATGGTTCGTATACGCTCTTTGATACTTATGTACATGCATATTATTATTATTATTATTATTATTATTATTAATATTGCCTCAGAAAAGCATTATATTATTTATTCAAACAACTGCATTAAAGCGAAATTGAAATTGAAAAAGTAGTAAATAAATAATGTTCGGGTGTGAGCCAGGCATGACAACAATGAGAATAACAATTTGGTGATGTAATATAATAATGATAACAGTAATGATAATGACTACAAGTATATACAAGGAATTCGTTATAGGACTGAAACAGTCCTCTCGTATCCTCCTTCAGGGTAACCGACTCTCATTTGGATTGAAATAGACTGTTTCAATCCAAATAGACTGTTTCAATCCAAATGAGATTCAGTTACCCTGAAGGAGGATACGAGAGGACTATTTGAGTCCTATAATGAGACTGGAATCCTCTATTGGGGGGGTTTTTTTTGAAATATTCCGGTAAGTTTAGCCAGAGTCTCTAGAATGGATGAACCGAAAACAAAAGATGGGGTAACTAAATTTGATTGTAAATTTGATTTCATGTGACGAAATCACATGAAATAATTTAAGTGTACCATAAAAACTAGAAAAGTCAAGGTGATAGCTTGGTATTTATTCGTCTATCAATTATTTTCACGTTCTACCAATTGTTATTGTATGTGAAAGCGCGCATGTACTATGTATCACTTCATTCATCCTTTCATCCTATTAATTTATTCCATCTATACTATTTATGAATTTATTCATCTCAGTATTAAAAAAGCAGATAAAGCGAGTACCTAACGCACTCTACATGCATCACAATGTGTATTAGATTGTTATATTGAGAGACTTTAGAGTAAGCAAAATTTACTGAAAACAATAAAAATGGATACTACGCAGTCACGCACAGCCGTATGATGAGGAGAAAGGGAGGGAGAGGGGGGAAATAGGCGTAAATAGAGGGTAAAGGAATGGCGTCAGAAAGGAATGAAGGAAGGATATGCATACAATATTTTTTAACAAACACATTCTACACAACAAATAAACGAAAGAGATATAGAAAAGGAGCAAAAATCGTACGCGGTAATCTACAATAGGTATATATGTATGTGTATGTACTACATGTGTATGTTCTATATGTTTATGTACATACATGGGCATCAGGTTGCAGAGTCAGTCCAATCAGGCCAACCAAGAGATGTAAGTAGTATCGAACAGACGGACTTTTGATAAAATCAACAAATACAAATGCGTTAATAGACCTCATAATTATGTTGAGTGCTATTTTGCAGGCACTCTAATAAAATTAACAACAACAACAACAATGACAATAACTGCATTCACCTTCACGTCTGAGGTTTGCATCTCGGACAAGGTTCATGCTCATCGTGTGGTTTGCGTCCATGATAAGGTCTACACGTGTATGTCTACGTCGCGACGTAACATTCCGCAATATTAATTTAACATTATGAATTTTTAAGCCTCTTTGTTTATTCTTGTTGTTTTTTGGAATCTTGACATTTTCAGGAATATCACAACATTTGCACTGTCTAATAAAGATACAATTTATTGAAACTGCAAACCTGCAGGCAATAATTCCGACCAACAGTCACAAAAACAAGAACAACTACGAGTATAAAGCCGACAGAGGTAACGACAAAAAACAAAAGAAGTAACAGCAAGCACTAAATAAAGCAACAACAATAACAGTAACATCTGCACTGATAGCGCATGAGTTTCATTCCGAACCTCAAAGAATCTTAACCGCTTGAGCGTAGGTTTCAAATTACAAAGCAATGAAGTGTCGGCAACATTGTTTGGGACTCAATTGTAAGAACGCAAGAATAAAGAAGTCGGAGGAAGCAGACGAAAAAGATTTTGCAAAAAAAGGACAAAAGCGTGGGTATTCTTCAAAGTTCTTCTTATTGCTATTCATTGTTCAGTGTTGATCGTCATTAAAGCAGCAACAGTTACCCTGCCGGTAATATTCGCGGCTTCTGGAGAAATAGCAGCCCACCGGCCTGTCTTCATGTCGAATTTATTCACCCACTCGGACTCTTTGCACTTTGCGCTGAAACCAACATCGGTGCACAATCGGTGTTCATTCGAGTGTTCGAACGGAATGTCGATTCCGATGTCCGTCCGTGTGTTCGTTCGCTCTAGAGTCCGGTGGGTAGGGCCATCCATTAGGAATACCTCTGTACCTCATTGTTTATGAAACAATAGCTTTCGGACAGAGCAATAACCAACAACGACCACAACAATAATAACATAAGCCGAATTGCAGAGTAGATTACGGTGTTTGCTGCTTGTGATTATTTCTGCTACTGCTGCTATTGTCGAAGCTGCTGCTGCTGCTCATGATGATGAGTATGCTGCTGTCGAAACTTCTGCTGATGCTGCTGTTTCGTCATTTTGCCAGCATGGCTCCTCTGGTCGGCGGCCCGTCATTGTTGCCAGCAACTGCCCGAATTGTTGTTGTTGCCAGCAACTGCCAATCGGTTAACCGGATGTTAACAGAAAGGAAGTGAGGTATTATGTTGGTGCAGAATTTAACGCGACTGCGCTATGTGCGCACTTTCCCTGCAGCAATGCGTATAACAAATCCTTTGAATTCTGCTCCAATGAATTATTATTTATCGATAATTTTGTAAATTACCTCTTAGCGCCTCAACGAAGAGGTTTTATCGAGAGAATTTGATTTGATGGAATCGATCGATCGAATCGAATCGATTTTTAATGTAACGCATGAGAAGATGATTTAAATACTCAAATTGATATACACATAATTTTCTTGATTTGTCTTATTTTTAAATACTTTACTATCTTTCTTTCCAAAAATTGTTTCTTAATGTTCGTAGAGTTTCCTGACAGGATTGGATGATGATGGGTTTTGAAACGACTTTCCGTCATCCTTTGTCAAGTCTGGTTTGGGGACTAATAGGTCTCAACGACGTGCGATCTTTAGTGTCTTTTTTCTTTCTCGTTTTCTTTTGATTCGGTGTGTTATAGCTTTCGTAATATAAACTGCTTTCAGGAGTGAAATTTTGCCGGCCTCTATTATCCACGAAAAAAGTTCTTCCTCACCCTAAATCGGTTCCAAGTAATTGCAGAGGTATGCACTGAGCATGCTTCTAAAAAATCAGGATACATCTGTCAAAAACATGCTGTAAAATAACGCGTGCAACCACAACCACACACACACACACCCGCGCACTTTTCTCGTGTTACAACATCACATTTCAATCGCTGCCAGCTATGAAAGAAACGTCAAATTGAAGCAATAGCTCAACGCCTCACAACGCACCAACGCACAACGCGCCAGGAAGCGCAATGAACATGAACATTTTTGCCTGCGCTCAGCTGCAGTTTTCCTTGATTTTCTTTCTTTTTAAATTTTTGTACCCACTCGTTATTCTTTCCATCAGCTGCCCAAATTGCCACCCTCTCAAACCGCACCATATCCTCCCTCATCTCAACCCTTCTAAACCACAACGGCCAGCAGCAACCAATAAACCCTCAAACTCTTTACGAATTTGTTGCTGATGTTACATTCGTAACGCAAACTCTCCGAAGGCGTTTCTTTGGCAGAATTTTGTATTCTTTTTCTCACTTCGATAGACAGAATTTAATCTCTTGCTCTTACGGGCAATGTGAAGAGGAAAGCGTGAGGAAATGTGTAGGGGAGTGATGCTGGGGCAGGACAGAGGCAGAAGCAGTGGCGCTATGTAAATGCTGGTGGCATTTTTCAGTAAGTGCTGGCGTTCAACACGCTTCCAATGCGTTACGAATCCGCCCGAAAGGCATCTTTGTTAACCATAACCATATGAGATTTCATAATTTCCAACAAATCCACCATAAGCAACAACAAGAACGACAAGAATAGCAGTCATCATAGTAGTCAGTGCCGGATAACATCGCGGCATTCGCACGCAGCGTGTGCTTGTGCTGGTGCTATTCCACCAAGTGAAGCCTCAAAACTTGGCTTGGTTTATTTGCTGGCTGCTGTTCGAGGCTACTGTCCCTACCCTTCACTGATTACCGCTTCTATTGCTTTCTACGTCGACTTTTTTACACCACTTTTTCCCTCCAGCATGTTGGCGTTAAATTAAGCAATGCGTCTCTGGAATAAAACGCATCCTCGCCCGAAACCATCAACGTGAACATCGATCGTTACCGTTAGCTGTGTACCACGGATCCAGCATCCAGCACATGGATGTCGAATGGGGAAGGAGGGGTGGTTGTTGGAAGGGTTTCGCTGGAAACGAGGGTGATGGAGGGAGCGTTAGCCAGAGGCTTTAGAACGAATACCGAACACCAAAGGAGGGATGGATTAATGTAGCGTTGCGAAGATTTCATGCGTGAGTGAGTGAACGACGAGCTGACTTAATGATGATGATGATGATGATGCCTACAGATATTATCTCAAGTGTTGCATATCGTTTTTATGATATTGTTTTTATGATCCATCGTCTTATATTTCTTCTTTTTATTCTTGTCGCTCTTGTTGTTGTTGTTTATTTGTTTTATTCTTCACCTTGTGTTCACCTTCTTTCCCCTTCCCTTCCTCTTTCACCTTTTTTCTTCATAGCCTGGTTTTTTTCTTGCAAAGGCAAGGCACGGACTAAGCGTGCCTAAAAAAACTAAAAAAACATTAGTTTCTTCAGCTCAATTTTGTACGCAAAACTTGTGTTTTTAAAAATAATTATTCGAAAAGAAAAATCTAAAGAAAACAATTTAATTTGTAACTAAATATGTTTTATTTTTCTTATCCCTTTCTTATTATTTTCGATTATTAAAAATATATGTAGTATTTTTTATAGTTTCATTCTTATCCTTTCGAACGAAGAGTAAGGACAACTAAAAGATAGAAAAATTGAAAATCTTCTTCGACGGAAATCGGATCAAAATCAAAGCAGTGGAGCGGAAGTGCTCAAGGCGGTATAGTAGGTGGGTAGAAAGATAGAAAGGGAGTGAGCAACAGAGAAAGAGAGAGAGGGTGGAAGAACGAGTGATGAGGGAAGATAAAAGCGTGCTTGCTGTAAGAAAAATTGTCAATCTAATTGAAATTCTAGACAAAATCTTCCGCAAATTAACTTCATTGACGAAAATCCGTACTCCACGACCAAACATGAATCAACGCGCAGTCGGTGCAGTGACGAAAAGCAACAACAACGACAATGACAGCGACAACGACAACGACAACGATGACTGTAACTAAAAACGGAAGTAAGCTGTTGGCTGGCACTGAGCGACGACTTAAGGTGGGTTGACTGACTCAAACTGCAGCAACAATTTACCGTTCTAATCTAAAGAAACAGAAAGAATGTACGTGTGTGTGTGTGTGTGTGTGTGTGTGTGTGTGTTAGCTCTCGTATGTTTCTGACACTATCGAGTGACAGCTGAATGTTGTCAATTTTAACTAGAACTAGTACAAAGGAAGAAACCCAGGGAAAAGGAATAAAAAAGAAGAAGTAGACGTAAAGTAACCACAGGACCCAAAAACGTGCAAGAAAGCAAGCAACTCTCTTTCCTTTCTGTGGTTGATTTGAAAGGATGTCAATTGTTTTTACTAAAACAGCTAAAAAGCTTTTATCCGGAAGAAAAGAGCCAAAATGCCAGCGAAATAGATTCCTTTTTCATTTTGTCCCACTGTAACCAAACGGGTCTATCCGTATTTTTGCCAAATGCAATTTGGCATGTTTTCTTGCCAAAATCCTGAGACCTAATTTAATCAGCTGAAAGCGCGTTTCTTCTCTTCCATTTCACCACACGCTCTACACCCCTCCTCCACCTCCTTTCCTTGTCAACTAAACAGTTTTGCTCTGTCTTACTTTATTTTTCCTTTATCATTTTTCCTCTACGATTTTTACCACCAGGTTCTTTACCATCGTTTTTTTATTTATTTTTGGACTTTCTTTCTTCTTTCTTTTTTTTTTGACGCAAAATCAAGAAATTGATTTGAACTCTTTCTATTTTCTTGCAGGTTCTTTTTTTCACTCTGTATTTTTTTTCTGTGCCACAAGTTTTTCTTCTACCGTAAGTTCTGAGACTGACTGCTGTGTATTATTTACTACAGTGTTGTTGGTTCTTACTTTTTTAACCATTTAAGGCTGTAGCGAAAAAGTAAAGAAATTGCATTCTTTCTTGAAGCTTAGAACGAACGAGCGAATGTCATAGCGGTGGAAAAAATGAAGGATGAGAGATGAAGAAGGGCAATGACAAGCTGCATGAGAAGCAACAACAGCAGCCATTACATCAGCAGGAGTTAAAAAATATTAAGTTATAAGAGAAATAAGAATTGATGCCAGTATTGATGACGGTGTCACTGACACCAACAATCACCATCTGCAATATTATTATCGGTACAGAAATCCTAATCCATGATAACAAAGGTGATGACGATGATGGTGATGATAATCAATATTGTTCAACAACAAATCAACTTTAGCATGGTTTTTTAAGAAGCATCATTATCCAGACTTAAAACTTACTGAAAACACTGTCTCGCCATTTTCGGTATTGGTATCTTCTAAAGGAGAATTGACAATTCGAAATTAAATGCCATTATTTACAGCCCCTTAAAATATAAGAAATACTTGGTATATGGTAGAGACATCTATAGCTTTTAAACATTTTATAAATTTTTTTATAAATTTTTATATATTTTTAAATTATCGTCCTAAGTCAAAATCTTCCTTTCGGACACATTTTTGATCTTGACAGAGAAGTCTTCGATCTTCTTTTTTGTGATTCTTATTTTAAACACGCGTCTCCACGTGTTCTTAAGACTCTAATGAGAGCAAAGCAAAAATATTAATTTTAACACTAAAAATAACGTATCTCATCGATTTTAATGCCTTGAGAAATGCATAAGAATGTGCAAGTATTATTTGATTAATCATTGAAACAGCTAAAACCGAATTCAGCACTAAAAAGAAGTCTGTGTCGCTGTCTAAGTTTCTTTCTGTAGAAAATGAACGCATTCTACTTCAGCGGTTTATTTCTTTAGCGTTTTTAGAAGGAATAAAACATGCCTCAAAGACTGTACAGTTTTGTATTCAAAACTATGGCAAAAATGTAGAATCAGAAAACTGTGTATGTACATATGTATATGTGATTTATTTATGTATTGTATAAGAATACCCACATCTAGGTACCTCGTGTTTGCTGTAGATGGATAAGGATATACATGAGATTTCTCGTTGGGAACACTTAATAAGGTTTTACTAAAAAGATATGCAAAAGAAATCTGGTATTAAACATACAATTACAAATTATTTACGCATAAGATATGAGCTACGTGCTTTTGGATTAGGCTTCTATTCTGAGCTTCTTCTTTGTGTTTAAATTATTTTGTGTTTTAAATATTTTACAAAGAAATACATAATCTTTAAATATAGGTTTATGACTAAAGTTATTAAAAATTTGTTCATTTATTCTCTCTCTCTATCTCTCTCTCTCTCTCTGCCATTGCCTTTCTTCCTTTAAAATAACAAATTTTATACAATATAAATCGTAGTTGCTTCGTAGACGTACTTTATTATTAGAAATTTATTATGTTAAACGCGTCTATGGACCCACTTAAGGTGGTTATCAATTCATTTCTATAACAGCAACAACTAAGCTGTTTCAAGACTTATTTGCCGTTGAAATATCATGAGGATACTTGAAAGCATGGCATGAATAAACTGAATCGATTCAGTTGATCAGATTTGTTCAATTGCTTTTAATATTTTCTGTCTTTCTCGCTCTCTCTCTCTTCTTTCTCTTTCTCTTTCTCTTCTCTCTGTCTTTCTGCCTCCTCCATTTCACTCATCCACTTCCTTGTTTCCGGTCTCACCAGGTTTCTTGTTGCTGTTCTAATAAATACTTGCTCCTGCTCTAGTAAACACTCTGGTTGCTATAATTATCAGTTTTGCTTTCTATTGCTTTCTCACTCTGTTGCGAATTCTGGCTCTGCTCTTACACCCGTTCCACTTCTCAGTCGTTTTCTTGTCTCTCAAGCGCTGACGTCTCCAATAAAAATCATTCAATTAATGAGAAACAATTAAAACTAATTAAATCAAAATGTCGGCAATGTCTCGAAATGGACAACATCGAACATAAAGTCCTTTGATAAATTTACTAAAGAAGAAGAATTGATCGATAGAGGAAAAGTAGAGCAGAGCAGAAGCGAGTCGAAGTGAAATGGATTGAATTGAATTGAATGGGATTGAATGGCACTGAATTGAATGGGATTGAATTGGATTGAATAATTATTCATACTTTATCGGAGACGAGATGAATTGGGTAATTGACGGTAAGGCAGGCCGGCTAAAGGTGACCACAACAACACACTACTACAAAACAGCAATCCCAGCCCATAAAAGAAAGCTCTTAGCTTCGGTGTACAGTGTACACCACACACCAAAGGAGAATTTGCAGGACTTTAGACGAAACCAAATGAATGAATGAATACAAAATTTCTCCTTAGAATGAAACGAGAGAAGAAGGTGTTTGCTTTAATGATTAATTGTTAGGAGCTTTGAAAGTGTATGTGCAGACACACTAACCCATGCATACACATCTATGTACAGCTAATACCCTCAAGCTTATTCATTTAAAAAATGGACAAAATACTTGAAGTGTGACAGCTGCCAAGGAAATGGTCAAAATAATGAGTCGACATTAGAAAAGCTTGGTTTGGCCCGGATCAAGCCAAAACAAATGTACACGGTAACCTACAGGCGTGTAGAACAAGGTTAATGGAGGTGAGAGGTAACAGACAATAAGTTACGTTTTCCTAAACTTAGGATAACGCAATTTTATCTAATGAGCATTCATTATTGTTGCTGGAGGAGAAAAATAAGGGCAGCTTCGTTAGGATTATTTCTGCCAGAAGCCAGAGTAAACGAGCAGAAACGTTGAAAGGCAATGGAATTAGTGACAGGTCAACTCTTATTATCAGATATAGAAAGAGCGGTAGGAAGATATATATGTACGAAGGTGGTAGAATGATAAAGATTTGCTAAAGTTGTATCAAAAAAATTCACTTTAGTTTTGCGCAAATAAGATGTATCCTTTCCTCTTTAACCATTCGGATTACACTGAGCCATTTGGTAAAGGAGATATTTTGAGAATGTGAGGAAGTGGGTCAAATTAGGGGAGAATGAAGTGACAGTTTTATAAAAGTATTCAATTAATCTAAACTGACTATATTCGTTCCCAAGGAGCTGGCAGCTACTATATAAATTCGATAATTTAAGACCGAATAGAAATGAAAGAATTGTTGGCGAAATTGTGTGCAAATTTGAGGTCATTTATCAGATCAATTTAAAAAGAAAGTGTTGACAAAATGTCGGTAAATAGTTTTATTAAAAACTACTTAAAAACTTAGGGAATAAAAATGCACAAAACTCTGAAAGTTTTTGTCAAAGTTACTCGGCATAGAAAACGGTTTTAAATATATTGTAATATAAAAGAGTCGAGAAAAACTTAGCTTTTCTGTAGAGTTTTACTAAAAATCACAATTATTTAAAAGTACATAATTTAAAATGTGTAGTAACTTTATATAATGGCTTCTAATTCAATGATTACAATATAAATTACGAATCAAGTACCAATAAATCTGCGTTTAAATACAGAGTTTGCTATAATTAAAATTAAAATAAATCAAACGTTAGACACCGGCTCGGACGAAAGTGATACTCGTATTTTACGGTAGACCAAAAGAAATCATGGTCATGGTAGAGACAGATAAAAGGAGCGACAGGCACGAGAAAAGAGACAAGAGGACTGCAAAAATCGCTATAAATACGGCTTATCACTGTTCAAAATTAATGTTAATTACCTTTAAAATATATGAGTCTGCTGCGATTCTCGGAGTGCGTTCAGTGCCAGGCTGCGCGACTAGATTTTCGCTGGTACGCAAAAATTTGCAAAATGCAAAACGAATATATGTATGTGTAATAAAATATATACGTGAAGTTTGTGGGGAAAGGGGGAGTGTGCGGGGAAGTAGGGCGGAAATTGTTTGCCACTGTAGGATAAGAATTTTAAAATGAAGAATTATTACCACTTTAATACTATGATTTAATCCATGATTATGCAAGGCTGTCGACACGGCAAATTTTCATCTTATGCAAGTAATCTCCTGTACTATACATAGCATATAGCATATAGCACATAAATTAAGTTTTGTGTTACGAGATAACTTTTAACTAACTTTTTTTCACTGCACTATGTATAAAATTAATTATGTTGCATATTAAAAGCACACAACTTTTGATAACTGTTCTCAAAAATTGTTTTTCAAATTTCTGTGACGAGTAGCTCCGTATTTTGTTCGAATCTTAAGCCGACGTCAGACAAAAGGCGTTTTGTCTGACGTCCGCTTTATGGAAGCTTACGTACGTTACGAATGTTTCGTTCAAATTCGATCAATTACGTAAACCATTTAGGGCAGCCATACACAATGCATAGCCTATGCAGGCCACTAACGTTGCAATTTGTCGTACAACTTAAGTGACTCACCCGTGAAACTGTTAAAGTCAGTGGTGAGTAGTGGTAATGCTATAAACACATAGAAAGTCGGCACCGACATTTGCCGGTGTAAAATGCCAAAAATCTGCTGCTGCTAAACTAAAAACATGTTTACAATTTCGTTAACGCACTTACCTTGCAGTATATCCATACATCAATACATAGGAGTATGTATGAGGGAGCACCTACATCGTAAGGTTTAAATTTAAGAAATGGTAACAAATTTCAATTCTTTCTATATTTTGTTGTTGATGGATGTTGCATCATGATTTTTTTTGGTTTGAGTTTTTTGGGGAAACCAATTACGTTGCTAAAACCACGTTTGCGGTGAAGACCAGAATAATGAACGCACGCGGGCGGGACACGAACGATGAACACTTGGTCTTGTTGGTTTGGTGCGTCACGACGCGTAATGTTTGCATAAGTAAAGAATAGGTGAGCGGCTCCGATTTAAAAAATTTTTTTTTTTAATAGCGCTTACCCTACCTAGTCCAACCATGTTGAAAATTAGCCTCAGACTCGTTTAGTTTACGAGATATAAGGTTTTAAATCTCATAAATTGAAGAGCTAAGTATTTTACATAAATGGTAGGCAGCAAAAATACCTTTTCACCTGTATATTATACGTTCTCACTTATCTATACCCGTCCTCACGATAACTCATTTATTTACAAAGATATTAAGATTTTACTGGTTTCATTTATGTGACATTTAAAACGTTCTAAATCCTAGATGGCTGACTTCCGGCAAAAGCAAAAGGGCTGTTTCCGGTCACAACGGTAAAAAATCTAACAAAACCAGAGCTACTCACCTATTCTTAACTTGTTCCCTTGTCTGGTCTTTCTCTATGGCTGGTGGCTTAAAACCATTCCGTGATAATAATCGCGTAATAAATCGCATTCGATTGATTTCAATCAGGTTTACCGACAGTTTCCTGCATCAAACATAATTAATAATCACACTTATCAGATCCGAGCAATGAGACTATAAAAAAAATTCATAAAACCACTTCAATGCTTCCCATTGCCCATCAATCGATACGATTTTGATTTGGTTTCTTCTTATTAAAAGATTTTATAATTTACGCTTATAGTTACTAGTTATTTCTTACTCTATGAATGGTCTTACCCCACACACAAATTTACAAGACCTCCATCTCGTTGTCTTTTTGCAAAACTAAATTCAAATTTCACAGGTTTTTATAATAAGGGCCGAAGCTTGATAAAGCTTCATTCAGACAGAACGCGCTTTTTCGCTTGCGAAGCGGGGCGATTTTTTCGCGGTGTTGTAATACATGGGAAAAACATTTTTTACTTTCGCGGCATATGGATTTTCGCGTCGCGGTGCGTTGTGAAAATTTACAAAATGTCCTACTGGTGTTAAGGTTCAGTTTCATAGACTCCGTTTGCGTGCGTATCCGCCAAAAAACTCACTCAAGAAAAGTTGAAATATATGTAAACATATGGGATGAGTTTCATAGGCTCCGTGCGTTCACATGCGTAAACGGATAGAAAGTGAAAAATTTTCTACTTTTTCATCCGTCGATCCGTTCATTCTATTACAATCGTTTACAATCTATTACAATCTTAAGAAAGAATGACAACTGCGAATTATCAGGGATGAAACAGAAACGTAATTTTTTGATGTGAAAAATTTTCGGCTTACAAATTTTAGTAATTTCGCTCTAAAAGGCTAGTTTATGAGTTAAATGTCTCACACCCATTATAAATAACTTTAGTTTTCTATTTAAGCAGATAACTATAAAGGATATTAGCTTTAAATATGAAATAAAATACCTATACAATTATCATAACAGTTGTATCCCTGTCTTTGCGCAGCTCTTGAAAGGATTCTATGAAGTTTGAAAATTTTCTGTTCCGTCGCTATCCGTAAGTTGTAATAGATTCCTGACGGATACGCACGCAAACGGTGTCTATGAAACTGAACCTGGAGTCTATGAAACTGAGCCTTTAGTGCTGTGTGAGTATGTGAGCTCAGTTCTACAATTTTTAGAGTTGCCAAAGCTGAGATTATCAGTTATCGTTAGACAGTTGAAAAAAATTACCATTTTCTGCACGTATGGCATTTTCCTATCTATATACTTACAACGGATGGATTTGCGACTGATTTTAGTTTTGTTTGACACCAAGGCGAAATTGCTCGGCAGCGCGAAAATAAAAACGCGTTCTGTCTGAATTCAGCTTCATTCACATCTTTTTAACAAGATGCTTCTCTCTTTTGTTGCGTAATAAATTTGAACGAATACCTCCGTAAGGTACGAATTGTATATGGCTACACAATTCATTATAATATTATATATATTATATTATTATATATTATATTATTATATATTATATATAATAATATCTATACTTATAAAGGTAATTTGTATACGTAATTGATCAAATTTGAACACAACATTCGGACCGTACGTAGGCTTTCGTAAGATTCGAACAGCTACGGAGCTACTCGTCACAACAATAATTTCAAAAACAATTTTTGAGAACAGCTGTAAAAAAATTTGTGCTTTTAATGCCTTGAACACAATTGGACGGACAAAGCACTAAAAAGTTTTTAGTAAAAACTTTTCTGGTCGGTTATCTAAGTGAAATAACCGAGATAATAATAAATTAATTTTTTAATTATAAATTAAGGTAAATAGTAAATAATTTATACTAAAATAATGTACCTTTTGGACAATTGTTTTCAAATAATAGAACAATTTTTCTTGCTATGTAATTTTGACATGGTTTTTAGTGCTTTGAGGGCTTAATTGAAAACTCTTGAAAACAGCTGATCAATATTTACTTTTTAGCTTGATTTCCATTAAGGGCAATATGTCAAAATTAACAAAACTAATGCAAATGTTGGGCAACTTTTTTATAGAGCTACTCGTCTATTTAGGGCCAGCTTTAACCCCTTAAGGTTTTATTTACTTAGAAAAATTTTGTATTTGGAATTTTTCAAATTATAAAAAGTTGTGGAACAAAATTAAAAAAATTATTCATCAAAGTTTACAGTCAAATACAAAAAAAAAATAATATTCGTCCAGTGTGTGGTATTTGTTGGAAGACTAAGGAACATATATGGCTAGTAGATATTTATGGGCTTTCAATGGATTTTAAGAGAAATATTATATATTAGATTCATTCATAAAGCGTATTTATTTCATACGAGTGAGGCTCGTGATTCATTTACAAAGCAATTTTAATTTACACGAGCTAGACTCGTGATTGATTCAGAAAGGAAATTTACAGGAGTGAGACTCGTGATAAAACCTTAAGGGGTTAACAAATTAGAACGAATACCTTAACGTCGCCCTTAAGTAAAAAACGCAGACGTTATCGAACTTTGTTTACATTTTCATTTATGTATCAACCATACTGTATCTGCCATCCTCCTTCACCAACCCTCTCTCCAGCAAAATTAGCAAATACATTCACCACTTCGTGAAATGGAACGTTTTTCGATAAAAAGTAGGCTTTACTTTTTCGGACACAAAGAATAATTTTTAGAAAACAGCGAGTGAAAGCTTGACGTCAGTGAGAAAATTGAATTAAAATATTTTGAAATGGAAGACTTTAATTTACTTGAAGATTCGGCTTTTATAATCTCATTGTGGAACTCGCGAAACATATTACGAAGTCTTAAAAGGTAAAAGAAACAAGAAAAAATTTTAATTATTTGCGAATTGTTCAATATCTTTTCCTCCATTTGTACATATTTTGCACCTCAGTGCAAGCCTCAAAAATTAAACTTCTGCGCCCAACTCACATATGTTTGTGTTCTCCCCTCTTTCACTGCATTCAATTTTTTTCCTCAGCACATGACAGAATTGGTAATTCGAATAGCTCTGCGTTAGTACGTTCCAATTTCCAATTGGACTTCGTATTCCAATTTGATTTTGACAGCAACGCAACGCACAACGCGTTTATTTCGGTTTCACAGTTATGCTATAAACGTCAAAAATTGGCTGCTGCTAAACTAAAAATATGTCAAATAATTATATTATAATATTATCTCTGTTGGATTTAACACCGTCATGATGAATTCACCGTTGGAATGTGTAGAAACGAAAAAAAAAGAACAAGAGCATATACAACGACAATATGCGCAGTTATATCAGTGCTGTTTGCGTCGGCAGAACAGGCATTTACTTTTTTTCTCCTTTCCCATAAGAGCCTGTTATTTTGACATTTCACACCGGCAAATGTCGGTGCCAACTTTCTATCTGTTTATAGTACAAGTTGTATCAACAATTGCATAAAGTTGAAAATCTTTTGATTTTCGCTCAACTTTGACAAGATTTTCGCATGAAAAATTGTAGCATTGGTGTCGAACGTACAATTTGTCGGTACAACGGTCGCACACGAAGTTGTAACGTTAATGGCCTGCATTACGGAGGTATTCGTTTAAATTTGTTAAGACTGGCGCTAAGTAGACGAGTAGCTCTATAGAAAAGTTGACCAACATTTGCATTAGTTTTGTCGATTTTGACATATTGTCCTAAATGAAAAGCAAGCTAAAAAGTAAATATTGATCAGCTGTTTTCAAAAATTATCAATTAAGCCTTCAACACAGTAAGAGGGACAAAGCACTAAAACCATGTAAAATTATATAGCTTTTACGGGAATCAAGAAAAAATATATTATTTGAAAACAATTGACTAAAGGTACATTATTTGATTATTAATTATTTACTATTTACATTAATTTATAATTAAAAAATTAATTTATAATTATCTCGGTTATTTCACTTAGATAACCGACCAGAAAAGTTTTTACTAAAAACTATGTAGTTTTTACTAAAAACTTTTTGTGCTTTGTCCGTCCAATTGTGTACAAGGCATTAAAGCACAAATTGTTGAGACGAGTAGCTCCGTAGCTGTTTGAATCTTACGAAAGCCTATGTACGGTCTGCATGTTTTGTTCAAATTTGACCAATTACGTTTACAATTTACCTTTATAAGTATATATGTTATAATATATATTATATTTAATTGTGTAGCCATAGAAAGTGCGTACCTTACGGAGGCATTCGCTCAAATTTATTACGCAACAAAAGAGAGAAGCATCTTGTTAAAAAGATGTGAATGAAGCTGAATTCAGACAGAACGCATTTTTCTTTTCGCGCTGCGGAGCGATTTCGCCTTGGTGTCAAACAAAACGAAAATCAGTCGCAAATCCATACGTTATAAGTATATAGATAGAAAGATGCCATACGTGCAGAAAATGGTAATTTTTTCAACTGTCTAACGATAACTGATAATCTCAGCTCTGGCAACTCCAAAAATTGTAAAACTGAACTCACATACTCACAAAGCACTAAAGGCGCAGTTTCATAGACTCCAGGCTCTGTTTCATAGACTCTAGAAATCTATTACAACTATAACAATTGTTGTTGTAAACGCACGGACTCTATGAAACTTATCTCATATGTTTACATATATTTCAACTTTTCTTGCGTGAGATTTCTGACGGATACGCACGCAAACGGAGTCTATGAAGCTAAAGGCTCAGTTTCAAAGACTCCGTTTGCGTGCGTATCCGTCAGAAATCTCGCGCAAGAAAAGTTGAAATATATGTAAACATATGGGATAAGTTTCATATGCTCCGTGCGTTCACATGCGTAAACGGATAGAAAGTGAAAAATTTTCTACTTTTTCATCCGTCGGTCCGTTCATTCTATTACAATCGTTATCTTGAGAAAGAATGAAAACTGCGAATTATCAGGGATGAAACAGAAACGTAATTTTTTAAGGTGAAAAATTTTCGGCTTACAAATCTTAGTAATTTCGCTCTAAAAGGCTAGTTTATGAGTTAAATGTCTCAAACCCATTATAAATAACATTAGTGTTCTATTTAAGCAGATAACTACAAAGGATTTTAGCTTTAAATATGAAATAAAATTCCTATAGAATTATGAGAACAGTTGTATCCCTGTGTTTGCGCAACTCTTGAACGGATTCTATGAAACTTGAAAATTTTCTGTTCCGTCGCTATCCGTAAGTTGTAATAGATTCCTGACGGATACGCACGCAAACGGAGTCTATGAAACTGAGCCTTAAGCCTTCCGTTTGCGTGCGTATCCGTCAGGAATCTATTACAACTTACGGATAGCGACGGAACAGAAAATTTTCAGATTTCATAGAATCCGTTCAAGAGCTGCGCAAAGACAGGGATACAACTGTTCTCATAATTGTATAGAAATTTTATTTCATATTTTAAACTAATATCCTTTATAGTTATCTTCTTAAATAGAAAACTAAATTTATTTATAATGGGTTTGAGACATTTAACTCATAAACTAGCCTTTTAGAGCGAAATTACTAAAATTTGTAAGCCGAAAATTTTTCACATCAAAAAACTACGTTTCTGTTTCATCCCTGATAATTCACAGTTGTCATTCTTTCTCAAAACAACGATTGTAATAGAATGAACGGATCGACCGATGAAAAAGTAGAAAATTTTTCACTGTCTATCCGTTTACGCATGTGAACTCACGGAGCCTATGAAACTCATCCCATATCTTTACATATATTTCAACTTTTCTTGTGTGAGTTTTCTGTCGGATACGCACGCAAACGGAGTCTATGAAACTGAGCCTTAACATCAGTAGGACATTTTGTAAAAAATGCCGCGAAAGTTAAAAATGTTTTTTCCACGTATTACAACACCGCGAAAAAATCGCCCCGCTTCGCAAGCGAAAAAGCGCGTTCTGTCTGAATGAAGCTTTATCAAGCTTCGGCCCTTATTATAAAAACCTGTGAAATTTGAATTTAGTTTTGCAAAAAGACAACGAGATGGAGGTCTTGTAAATTTGTGTGTGGGGTAAGACCATTCATAGAGTAAGAAATAACTAGTAACTATAAGCGTAAATTATAAAATCTTTTAATAAGAAGAAACCAAATCAAAATCGTATCGATTGATGGGCAATGGGAAGCATTGAAGTGGTTTTATGAATTTTTTTTATAGTCTCATTGCTCGGATCTGATAAGTGTGATTATTAATTATGTTTGATGCAGGAAACTGTCGGTAAACCTGATTGAAATCAATCGAATGCGATTTATTACGCGATTATTATCACGGAATGGTTTTAAGCCACCGGCCATAGAGAAAGACTAGACAAGGGAACAAGTTAAGAATAGGTGAGTAGCTCTGGTTTTGTTAGATTTTTTACCGTTGTGACCGGAAACAGCCCTTTTGCTTTTGCCGGAAGTCAGCCATCTAGGATTTAGAACGTTTTAAATGTCACATAAATGAAACCAGTAAAATCTTAATATCTTTGTAAATAAATGAGTTATCGTGAGGACGGGTATAGATAAGTGAGGACGTATAATATACGGGTGAAAAGGTATTTTTGCTGCCTACCATTTATGTAAAATACTTAGCTCTTCAAATTATGAGATTTAAAACCTTATATCTCGTAAACTAAACGAGTCCGAGGCTAATTTTCAACATGGTTGGACTAGGAAGGGTAAGCGCTATTAAGAAAAAAATTTTTTTAAATCGGAGCCACTCACCTATTCTTTACTTATGCAAACATTACGCGTCGTGACGCACCAAACCAACAAGACCAAGTGTTCATCGTTCGTGTCCCGCCCGCGTGCGTTCGTTATTCCGGTCTTCACCGCAAACGTGGTTTTAGCAACGTAATTTTAAAGTTTCCCAAAAAAACTCAAACGAAAAAAATTATCATAATGCAACATCCATCAACAACAAGAATCGAAATTTGTTACCATTTGTTAGATTTAAACCTTATGATGTAGGTGCTCCCTCATACATACATACATACTCGTATGTATGACATATATGTATACTGCAAGGTAAGTGCGTTAACGAAATTGTATCATTCTGAAAAATTTCAATTTCTCACAATGTACGTATAAAATACAAAAGAGCTACTTTGCAAGCCATTTACAACCCATTTACAGTGGCTTACAGCCACTCATAGCGAACCTCAAATGCTCAGAATTTAAAGATACATACGGGCTTACGCACGTACAGATGTTTTTCACCAACAAAATTTAATTTCTACCAAAAATGTTAATCAGAATTCATCAAAAATATATCAAGTATGAATAATGAATGTACTACATACACCATCCACAGGAAGAAGAAGAAGAAGAAGGAGAAGAGGCAGAGGAATAATATATAAAATAGGAGAATAAATTAAGAGTGAAGTAACTTTAGTTTTTGAGGAAATTGTTTCATCAAGCAGTCACCCAGTCAGTCGTTCGTTGAAAAAAAGCGTTCGGTTAGTCAGTCAGACACTAACCTTGCTCATTTCAGTCAGTCTTATTGACAGGTTTTTTAGTCTGTCAGTCAGTCAGTCATTAAATGAAATGCATGCGTGCTTTCGATTATCCAAGAGTTGGTTAATAATGGGTTACGTGAGAATCACTTCAAGTATAGCTCTTAAAGAAAATTTTGTTGGTAATGGAGTTTCATATTTTACGGAAGAAATTGTAGGTGTTCAGCGACTTTTATCACCATCACACTCCTTCCCATCCCTGGTTTCATCGCTATAATGCTGAAAACCACAAGAACATATAAAAGCCATTTACTTCATTCTGCTCGTAAGCACTTTTGCACTAGAATTATTTTGCTGCTTCACTTAGATTGATTCGAAAGCTTTGTCATGGGAGCAAGTTGTTCTCAAAGAAAAAAAATTTATCGCAATATGAATAGTTTTCAAGCTTCAATATTGAAACAATTGCTTTTAGATTTTACTAAAATGTACCTATTAAATAAATGAGTAAATACGAACAAAACAAAAAAGCGATCGAAAAAAGGCACCAAAGAAAGCACGCTTCTCCGAAAGCGGTTTGTCTCCAAACCAAATTTGACAAAGGATGCAGAAATTCCTTCCCAAACCCATCATCATCATCACCATCAGCGTCCAACCCTTTTAGAAACCTTAACGAACATCAGTAAACAACAACAATAAAGCACAAAATAACAGTGACGATGACAGCCTGAAACAGTTTTGTTCGCCAAATCTTTCGGAGAGAAGACAAGAGAGAGACAGTGCGCTCCATAGAGATCAAAATCACTATAATAACCTTCGGGGTTAAATACCACTAGATAAAAAATAGCCATTTTCTTGGTTATCTTCATTTTTTAATCATTTTAAATTATAACTTAACATTGTTTAGCAGAGCAAAATCTTCTAATTTTTCCTCTAGACAGAGAAGAATAAACGAACTTTTCTCATTTTCTTATTTCTACAGAAAATCAATGGAAATGATGCAGTCGTAATTTCAAAAGGTTACTAAAAAAATTACAATCTGAAATATTAGACTGAAATCTGAAAAATTTGACGCATTCAACGCCATTCAAACTTTATTATCTCATCGTTCTGCTTTGAGTGGGCTTTTCCAACAAATTCCGATTAGAGTCGACTCTTCCGACAAAACGGACGGCTTGATTTTGCCCTTTCAGCAGTTTTGTGTTCTTTCTTCCTTTCTTTCTTATTTTCTTTCTGAACTAAAAAAGACATTCCTTTTCTTTTTTTTTCTTTTGTATTTTGATTTATTTTCAGTTATAAGGTTTTATCTTAAAAATTGGGGCAGCGAGGGCGTGGCAGAAGTGGGTGGATGGGTGGCTTGAGATTGCCAAGTCAGTCATCATCAGTGAGTGCTTGTGCTTGTTGCCGCAACAATCAAAAGTTTTAACATATTTTTGTTTGTTTTCTTCTTTCGGTGCTACATTATTTCATTATTGTTGTTGTTGTTGCTTTTGTACTGAGTTGTAATTTCTCACAGCTCATTTGTCTCAATTTCTTTACTTCACTTATTTTTTCCTTTCCGGTTTTTTCAGCTTTTTCAGTAGATGCATATTTCTTTGCTTAACTCTAATTTTTTCTTGTCAAACTTTAGCCATAAAACCTGAGAGGCCTACAAAAACTTTTACCTGTCAGAAAAAAGGATTGTTTTTTTTTTTTTGTTGTCTTGGTTTGAAATTGAAATGGTTTTTTTTTCTTGAAATTATAAAAAGTAGAGGAAATGAAATTATATCACATGAAATCAGTGCCCTCGAAGAAATAATACTCGCTTCACTTTTAAAACACAAAAAAAAAAATCGTGTAAGTAAAGAAGAATGAGATAAGAAAAATTATAACAAGAATTCACTGGAATATAGTTTTTAAATTCTGAAAAAGATCTTAAAAATCCATTTAAGGCCGACTCAATTCGGTCCAGATCGTTGTAACTCCTAAAATTTAAGGCAATACGATGTGAAAAACTATGCAATTTGGAAAACTTTTAAAACTTGTTGGTATTCCATTTCTTAAATTCTCCATTTCTGGAACGAAAATGGTTAGTTACTGACCGTTTAGCCTCAAACGAAACTACAATTTTTGTGTCGCATTTTCTAAAATGATGCAACTTGTCCAGGATTTATTTTCAAAGTGATAAATTGCAGTTTTCGTATTCTCTTTCAGTTCATTAAGTTTAAATTGAGAATTTTAATATTTGCGAGTGATTTATTTCTCCAAAATACAGTGGACCATTTTGTTCTGGTTCTAAAATCATTTCATCTTATTTATATTTAATCATTTCTTTAGTGGATTTTTTTGATCAAAAGAATTACAAATTTCTTAATTTTTAAAAGTTTTTTTAACAATTTGTTGCATACAATTTTTTTTAAATAAACAAAATGGAATTGGTAGTATGTACTTTGAATGAATGTTTGCTCCTCAACATTCAGCGTTATTTTCTTCAACAAAAAACTATTTATGTATACTTATATTATTTTTTTATTATAAGATTACTAAATTTTTTTTTTTCTTGCGCAAGCTTATGATTTTTTCTTTCAGCCTTCTTTTATTTCTACTCAATCTGGCAACACAGAGCACCACCATTAACTGCACCCTGATGGGACCATTTTAATTGTTATGCTTTTATGGATATTCTTGTTTTTAGTTTTCATTGGTGTGGTTGTTGTTGTTGTGGTAGTTCTTTGGAAGCTGTAAAGTTGGACAAAGTAAAGTTATTGTTATAGTTGTTCTTGTTGATTGCTATCTGGTAGTAAGTAGCAGTAGCCATAACCGTGTTCCGTTCTTTACAACTTTAATGAAATATTATACTATTAGTATAGAAAAAGGGGTTTCTTTCGTTTTATTTTTTTTTTTAAAACTTGTCACATTTGAAAGAAAAAAATGGAATTTGTTATATTATAGTGCTCTTCTTGCTTTCTTTATATAATGAGAGTTGATTTTTCAAATTAAAATATGCAATGATCTCGAACGTGAAATTGACCAACTTGGGATCAGTGTCACATTAAAATACATAATTCCCTAAACGTTGTAATTCCTTACCGCAAGAAGTAATTTGCTTGATTTTACGATACACTTTAATTTTTCCATCCCATTGATGTTAACTTCCATTCTCGTTTAATGATTGTCATGTTTATTGTTTGCAATTAAATTTTATTATTATGTTCACTATTTGAAATTTAGCATAACAAAAGCCCATCTTCCTACAACCCGCTGATCACTTTGTTCTACCTTCTTCCACCAAAAAATCTTTAAATTTCTCTTGGTTGACATTTTGACAGAGAGTAAACGAGTCGTATGGAAGGAAGGGAAAGGATAGAAGAAGCACAACTTTGACATATGAAGTTTTAATTTATTAACTCCTCCGGTCAAATCACTATTTTTTTCCCCTCTTCGAACCCCCGCCTGATTGTATTCATTCTGTTAATGGTCTATTGCTACTGTTATATTTGTGTTCTAATGGGTCATGGTATTTAAGTATGTATGTATGTACATATGTATGAGTAAATTTTTGAAGAGTTTAAAAGTTTTAAAATTGCCCACAATCAATAAACCCTACCACAAACATATCTTCGGCCTCCTTCTACTACATACAATCCGGATCGCCCCACATTTTATCTCTAAGAAAACAAAAAAAAAACTGAAGTAAGTATGGCAAAAAAAGATAAAGGACTTAGATTAATGTTTACTTCCGATTTGCACAAATCTTACTTTAGTTGTTTTCGTATTTTGCCATTTTTTTGCGCGTACTTTCGCTCGAATGGTGTAGATCCGATTGGGTCTAGATGGAGGATCAGGAATGACGGTCGGTCGGATTCAATACGACCACCCAAGTTCCCAGCGACAATTGAGGCGGTTATGAATAAAAGGCAATCAAATCCAATGTCTTACTCTTTCGTTTTTACCCAAGCAGTTTTACACACACCCTACCCATTCCGTCTCTACACTCCTCCCTGACAAATGCTGTTGCCTCTGGCTTTATTTACTTAGAAGAGTGAATGGTGTAAAAAGGATAAGACGTGATTAAGGACAACACAATGAAACAACGGCTTTAAAAAAAAATTTTAATTTTTATTTGTTCCATAACGAATGGATATGAATAATGAATGAAAGAAGTATAAGAAGCAGTAGCAGCTTTACCAACATCAAGGGATATTTTAAATTATTAAATTAATTGTTAAGTGGAGCTAACAAAGTCCTGCTGGTGATATTTTTATCAATTTTGTTATGCATTTTCCTTTGAACGGGATAAAGCAAGCAGCGGCGAGTTAAACCCATTATCTGTAGCATAATTAGTCTATAGTCTAAGAATATTATTAAATGGTTCATGTACCCACTAAACTAAAGCTAAATAAAATGAAATGAATTTATACTTTAAACTCCTAAAAATATTGTGAAATATTGCCATTTTTTTAATTCGAATAACACTTTAAGGATTTTTCACTAGAGAGAAATCAGTACCCGATGATCGTACCTACGGCGTACCTCGTTAGAAGTGTTTCAAAGTGGGATAGAGGAAACTAATTTTGCTCGTGCTTTTAACTCGGAATTCAACGGATTGCTTTTGAGTGATTTCTTTGTATGGATGATGCTAGAGTTAGCTTTCCTTCTCAAATATGACGACCCATGCATTCAGCGCCTCCTGCATTCATCGCCCCCTTTTCGGGGAACTAACGCACTTTTCACGGGCTGTTCAAGTTTTGGTTGAGTTTTCGGTTTTGCTTTCACTGTGGGTACATATGCTTGATGGCAAATTTTTTCCAAAAGGAATCTGAACAGCAGGGGCAGCAAGAACGACAACAACAGCACACTAACAACAACACGTACAGTGAAATGTAGCATCCGAAAGGAGGTCGTTCTCGTCACTATTCGTACGCTTCTAGGAGTAGGTATTTTTTCCCGCGGCGTTGTTGATGTTGTTTCCAGAGTGTTGGTTCTGCTGTTATTTTTGTTGTGTTTGTTGTTGCTGTTGCCTTTGCTGTTGACTTTATTGCTATCCTTTACTATTGCAACTTCACCGCGCTTAATTGCAGCATGATTTATATGGGTCAGTGAGTGAAATCACACTTTTCCCCTCCTCCAAAAATTTAGTATTCAATTTCCATTTTGGCTTGGAATGGGTTTCCGTGCTCCCCATTATGATTTTGAGGCCCCTTCCCTCCCCTCCCTCTCTGGGTTGCCAATAGTCCAAACAGTTCTTCAAACCCAACCCATTCAGCCGTCCATCTAAGCATCAATTCATTCGTTCGTCTCATCTCAGTTAGAAACTCCGAAACATTTTCTGCCAAATTTTGAAATGTCAGTTTCAATGATTTATGTTTCAAATTCAGTTGCCACTACCGGCACGCGTAACGCTTAGCATTCGTCAGAAACTCTTCATGCAGGACGGACACGGTACTTCGGCGAACGGATTGGGTCGGATGCGCAGAATTTATGACTTGAAGGCGCTGGGTTAAGGTATTTTTACAGGCCATCTGATGAACTGTCAATGGAGAAAAGATATCAAATATCACATCCCCGAAGGGTAAGTGTTAACTCCCCACTTTTCTCTCGGCAGATCGTTTTTTTTATTTTTGACGTAAGACCATGTAGATTAAAAACAGAAGTGAGAAAAAGTCTTGCCTTTAACTTTTTTTATTACAGGTTTTACTCGTAAACGATTTTTCTGATTAATGCTAAACATACAACACCCTTTTCCTTACACTGTACCCTCCTCAAGTAACTCTTTGTATTAAATTCAAGATGTTAGTAACCTGTTCACAAAAAAATCTTTGCGAATAAAATTGAAGAAAAAGTTGTTTGCGTATAATTTTGAAATAGCAAACAAAACTTGAAAATGAAGCCGTCTAAACAGTGCAAGAAATGTAAGGAATGTAGAAATGTAGTAGCGGTAACAACAAATAACACGGTTATAAATTATACCAACGAGTTGAAAGTACCTGAAAACACCAAAAAGAAAAACGAAAACCCAAATGAATAACGTCGACGATAAAAACGACTTGCGAGCAAAACTTTGGCATTTCGCAGAGAGTATGAAAGAGATGAGAAGTTGCGATAAGAGGCAGAGAGGGAGAAAGAGAGTAAAAGGGAGAAATAGAAAGACAGAGACGTTTAGAAAGGGTGGTGCGTCAGAAAGGGAGAAGTTAGGAAGGCAGTAGTTGAATATTTGGAAGCAAGAGATACCATTTTAGTGCTAATGTGGTAAGAAAAAGGGTCCATCGGAATGAAAGTAGCTCCAATAAAGAATTCTAGGTCGGTAGACAAAGTTGTAGCAAAAAAAAGAGAGAAAGGAAGATAGAGTGAGAGAAACAAAAAGATAGATAGCATGCGAAAGAGACTGATAAAGAGAGCAAACTAGTCAGAGTAAGTGCAAAGAAAACTACGAGTACTCCCAGACTCTTTAAGAGAAGGGTAGGTTAGATTGAGACAAAAAACGGTTTGAGTCTTGGGTAAGTAAAAAATTATGAGTTGACTTTTGAAAATAAAATTGGGAAAAAAGTACGGGAAAGTTTGAGTGCAAAAATTTACGCTTTATCGAACTGGCCGCGAGCGCGCGTTTGTCTTACTTGGACAAAGTTTTTCCCGCAGTAAACTTCTAGTAAATTGTGTAAATGTAAAAGAAAGGAGTAGAAGGATGATGGTAAGGATGGTAAGAAAAAAAAATTAAGGGGTGGAGTGAAAGAATGCTAGCAGCATTTGGCTAACTTCTTTCTTTACGTCTTTCGAAACACCATTGACAAGAATTAGATGGGCTAATATTAAAAGTTATTAATTTATGAGCTCATAAATTAAAAGAGCACCTTGCCTTAAGGGCATACTTGTCTAGTATACCCATCACTTTTTGTTTTCAAGAAATTAGAAAAAATATACCAGATTTTACAGCTTTCTTTAAAAAAAAGATTTTCGATCGAAGTTAATTAGTATACCATCAACCCTTTTATATCAATTTACTGAAAGCCATAAAAGTTACCACTACTAACCATATACTATACATATATGTATATATACGTACTATTATTTTACCATCATAAAAATCTGATCCTACCATCACAGCACCGGAATAAATATATCCCTCAAAAGCTGCTCAAAAGTCTTCTTCACTCGAAATCATTTTAATTACTTACTGGCCACTTTTAATCAACCTACATTCACTAAATTTTCTAACTATTTGCCGTAAACTAATGAAAGAGCTAATACGGTATAGTATTTCATTTAATCTACTTTCTACCGTTTCATTTTGTGGTCGCTGAAAACGCCACAAATCGCTTTTGTGGTAGCAGTACCTAATTTTTTCTAAGCTCTTTCGAAATCTCTTGGAATTCCATCGCTTGCTGTCATCATCAAGTGACAGTGTTGCGAGACACACGGTTTTTTTTGGGATTAAGTGTCAGGCAATGCCATTTAATGATGATTTATTGTCATTTACTTTGAATCACATGAAATTCGTCGATGTATTTTTTCCATTTCTTTTTGCTCTGAGTCTCTGAGAACAGAAGCGAAATTAGGTAAGTATTTTAGATTAGTGGAGCCTAGAAATGTTTACGTATAAGTTTTTTATTAAATTATATATTTCCGATATAGTTTGGAACTACTAAATTATTGTCACAGAAACCCTTTTACTAACAAACTTTTCGATAAAATCTACCTCAATGAACTTCAATAAAGAGATTAAATGTATCACATTGATTTCAAGGCTAAAATCCTTGGAACTGGGTTGTGTACATCTATTTTGCTTTTACATTTTTGAGATACGGTGCCCTTTTTAAGGTGTTAAAACTTTGATCTTCTCGAACTTCTCAAATTTTTTCACTCAACGTACATCCATCCATCCATCCAACGTACATACATAGTAATATTTTCTATTTCTTTGTTTTAGGTCTTTTTACCAATTAAAACTTTTGACTTTGTCGAGACTATCAAACAACAATCGTGCCTTGTTTTTGTTGCTATTTTGAGCTAACCCTTTTACCTGTACCTGCCTCACCGACGTCTGCATGGTTGCTGAGCCAAAACTTTTTTACCACACTTCTTTTTTTTTGTTGCCCCCTCTTCCCATATTTGTTTTTTTCGTTTTATTCTCTTTAAATTTAATGCTGGTGACAACAAATGAAAAATGCCGCAAATGACGCAGTCTTTATAAAAACGAAGTTGACAGCATTGTTTCTAGCGGCCTTTTGGCTACAGTCGCCCCGGCAAACGACGGAGAAGAAGCAGAAGAATAACGCAATAACAACAAAGAAATGCAGACACGTCTGCCAGTTCCTTTGTCATTTGAGCCGTAGCCGGGCTTGTTAGAACCAAAATAATTTGGAGGCGGGGCAAAGTGAAGGCAAGCCGGCAAAGACCAAAGGGAAAAAACATTGGCCATTGCAGAGAAAATAAAATCAAAAAGTTGGCAACACTCATTGTGTAGCGCCTCAACAATCGCTAACATAAAATTGTTGTTACAAAGTGGCTAAAAGTCTGGCTAAGGTTGTTGTTGCAGTTATTGGTTTTATTGTTTTTGTAGTTGCTCTCATTTTGTGGTTGCTGCTGCTGTTGCTGGTTTGATTATTGCTATAACCTTTTTGCTATTTTTATTATCATTACAATTGTTGCTTTTGTTGTTGGTGCCGTTGTAATTTCATTTACTATTGCTATTGTATATACTGCTGGTGGTGTTTCTGTTTTGTGGTTGTTCTTTTAGTCGGTCTACATCTTCTTGTTCTTCTAACAAGGTAGAAATTAAATGCGTAAATTTTTACTTTCATCAGACAATGCCAGCAGCCGGCAACAGCAGTAACGAAAATAATAACAATCACATAACAAGCGTAATACTTACGAGAAAAAATGAAAACCCTTAACCCTACTGTGCGCACCCGGACAATTCCGTCGCTACATACAATTCTCTTAATGATCTCTTAATGTCAGTAATGTTTGTTTATATTATTTTTGGATATTCGTTTAGTTTTCGGACACGACATTACTTGTCAAATTGAGTTTGGAGACAAACCGGTTTGGGCAAAAGTTCTCTCATCGTCAAAAACTATTTAAATTATCAAGAGAGGACTAATTTATCAGCTAAAGCCGGCATTTGTACGGCGTCATCCTTCAGAACGAATTTCAATGCAGATTTCGTAGTCGAAAAAGTATAAACTGCTTTTGTAATGATTCGATTTTAGAAAAATAGCAGCTAAAGTTTGAAGCAGAAACCAAACAGTTTTTGCTATCTTTCCAAAATACGGTAAAATATTTTAAATTAAGCTAGTTTAGCGCACAAGCTGCTTCAGAATTGCTTACAGAATTGATTACGCTTAGACTTAAAAGTTCAAGTAACGAGACTAACCAGATGCGCACACAAGGGTTAAGAACACCAACAGTAGGTACAGACAAGTATGAGAAGAAATTACTTTGGAATTTGCATATCTGTCAACCGTATGTCAACCGACCAGCAGTCCAACACGCTGGGGTAAGGAGACGAACAAGAAGAAGATAAAAAGCGTGTGTGATAAAGCGAGACTCACACATGGAAGGCATGTAAGGAGTAAGTGATAGAAGAAAGTCGGCAAGGAAGGTGAGAAGAGCTCGCCTGTCTGTCGGTATGTGCCATTGGTGTCCTGTCACTGGCGATATGCTGCATAAAGTTGAGTAATCTTACCAGAAGGACTGCGATACGTAACGGTAGTAACGGAATGAGGCTGATGAAGGACGAGCACAACACTGATGAAAACAGGAAATAATTTTTAAAGAGTTAATTATGCATATGCAGCAACAGAAGTCACAGTAGTACGAGACAAGTAGTAACTTATCATGTAGGACGCACTGTCGTCTTATCGTTTTTTCTCTTCCATTCCGTTCCTTGCTCTCTTTGACCATACGAGAGACAACATTGTTGCTTTCAATTACCGTTGCATACTCGTACCATAAAAAAACATGTGTTTATGGAACAAAAAAATGGAGTAACAGGAAAGATAGGAACAGAAAGGACTTTCACAAGAGCCTAATTAACGTATATCCTGTCAGGATTTTTCCCCTTTGTTGTAACCAAAATGTGACAAAGCAGAAGATATGTTAAATTATGGGAAATAATATTTTTTCTAGCTCTGTTCATGCGGTTCACTGAACTGGTTCGAACGCTCAATAAGTTTTTATTACAATATTTCCTTTTAAAACTTGAATGGAACCTGATGACTCTGAGAATCTTGTACGAGTAGGTACACGAAAGGAAAGAAGAATTTAAGTAATAATTTCAAAGATGTATGTAATTACTCAAATAGATTCTTTCAAGCTATTACATTACATTAAAGCTAACTTTTAAACAAATTTTGTATCATTGAAGTCGGTGCGAAAATGTATTCTGCCGGCCTCAACTTGTCAGAGGCGTATAGGCTTTCACATAGAGTTTCTGAAACGGATGAACCGAATTCAAAATTCCCTGGTTTTCTTTTCATGTATTCGAATCCGATTCCGGAATTAACGGATATTCGTTAAACCTTTTTTTAAAAATAAGGTGGCCATGAAATGGCCATGATGGGATGCGAAGAGATGAGAGCGGAGCCAGCCAGTGTTTACAGAAAGCATAAAGAGAAAGAAGATTTATGTGCAATGCTATCGTAACTCGATGGAGAGCATTAGTTTTTAAAAGTTAGTGTCATCTTTCCTTTTGTGTTTATTAGTTTGTTGAAGTATATGGTAAATATTTATTTACGATATATTTACAGAAAATAAAGGTAAATAATAATTTTTATTACCATATGTAGTTTTAATTTAATATCTATTTTAAAATTAAATCTTCTAGAATTCTACTGACTCATTTTTTACTCATTTTCTACTGACTCAAATCTTCTACTGACTCATTTTTCAATTTCGGCCGCGGTTATCTGATAAATCTTTAATTGCTCTTGTTTCTCTAAAATCGTATTGTTCGAAATTGAATAAGAATTTTAAATGAATTCTAAATTCTGAAAAATTCTAAAACCGATTCGGTTTAAATTTTCGAAAATAAAAATTTCGGATATAAAAATTTCGGATATATAAATACCAGAGTTTCAGATACAGGTTGTAATGCACTTTGCTAATATTACTTTCATCGGTCTTCTAAAAAAATTACATAAATTCATCGCATAAGTACGAGTACATATGTACATATATTATCCGTAATAACTAAAAAAAAATTAATATTTTCTAAAAAAATTGTGAAAAGTAAAATATCACTTTGAGAAATAAACTGTTAAACAGTCTCCTTGACTTCATAAATTTTCACCGTATTTTAATATAAGTATTTAGCAATTTGTCTGTCTCCATTTTCAGAGCAATTATTTTGATATAACCAAGAAATTGAAAGCATTAAATTCCGAAAGGCCATTAAAACGGAATTGTTACCCATTAAAACAGAAGAAGAAGACGAACTCGACACTCACATCTATTTTTTTTTGTATCTTGCTGTTACAAGTAAAATACTTTTAGTTGGTTGCGTCGAAGAAATACGACACTAGAGAAAAGAAGATATGAATAACGACATGGTTATTACTAAAACTCCAAGTGACTGTAACCTCTTCAGTTCAACCTTTTTAGTCCCCCTCGACTAGTGACTACCCGGGCGAAAGCGTCTGCTAGCTCTCCTCTCACTTCTACCCATCTTTAATTTATACTATTTGTAGTCTCCTTACATCCATCCCTTTCCATTTCTCCTTACATTCTTTTCTTATAAGTTTCGCATATATTTTCACAAATATTCATTTCCATGAAGACAGAGAGGAGTTTCCTTTTCATTGAATCTTTCATCAAGGAAGGGAGGAGTGGTGGCCCATAATTTACCAGCACCAAACGCCAACCGCCCCCCATTTATCCTTTTAATAACTATTTTCACTAGTCGTTCCTGTATGGATACCGATACCAGAATGCATATGGTCATGGTCATGCATATTAACCATCTACTTAGCCTCCTTCCCAGAAATAACATCGACGCCAAAATGTTGAGAAAATAAAATCATTTGTAATTCAAACCGACCACCAAAAGCCAACATACTTCAAAGACATTTTAGCCTTAACCCCAGAGTCCGGGCCCAGTGCAGTGTAGTCCATGTGTAGTCCAGTGCTTTTGTAGTCCTTGTCTGTTCTCGTTCTTGGTACGGCTGTAACGACGACTCTTCTTTCCATACAAACGCCGTCCCACCAACCCACCAATCGATCGACCTTTGGATTCACATGCAGCATACGAAAATGGAGCTGAAGGTAATGTGAACCGAGAAATCACTTGGGAAGTTATCAGGAAACAGTAAAAATTATAATTGATTGAAGACAAAAGAAGATAAAAATATTTCATTACCGAAACTGAAGAATTAAATAACGAAATATGGTAAATGAATGGGGCAATGAATTCGGTTACGAAATTATTACAAGAATATCGAGTGTGAAATAATAAACCAGAATGGCAATGATTTAATTATAGTTAAGTAAAAGTATATGATCACATGAAATATTCTTATGAATATATTTTGAAAATTATCAAATAATTAAAATTTTGCGCAAGGATTTTAAAAAAATTATTTCCTCGAAGACGTGAACTATTTTTGTACCTTATTCGAAACAAATATTAAAAAAAAATTTGAAAAAATATATTGCTTTAATATGAAGTTTCTAGTATTTTTTCCATATCAAACGTATTTATTTAATGAATTTAACGAAATTAATTACGTTAATTAAATTACGAACGTGCTCATTTCGCGGGTTAATTTTGAAGTTGAATTTAATTGAAAATTGATGAACCGTTTTCTCATGTAATAGTCTATTATTTCAGCTGTATTTTAATAATTTTCGGTGTACAAAAAATCATTATTTAGTTCCAAATGGAAGCCCCAAAGAGCAGCAAAGATTATAAACGTCCGTCGCTAATCGCGCATTCCCTAAAAATGCATGCCTAAGGTAGGTGCCTACTCGAAACTTTAATATGATTATTAGTAAAGACTCTACGTTAAATACTTCAGCACTTGAAGTTGAATTGAATTTACGATAACATTTTACGAAACTTGATAACTTTAATTTTTTCCCCAAATTAAGTTATTGATACATTATTAAATTAATAATACATTTACATAATTAATACATAAATTATTTTATTGATTGAATTTCTTAATCTTTTTCCTTTAAAATCATTTTTTGTGTATAACACTACTTAATAATAGTTCTCTGCAAAACTATTGTATTTTCTTTGTAAAAAAAAAGGTTGGGCAATAAGAAGTTGCCCTAAAGGCTGAAGTATTGTATGTAATAAAATAAATTGGTGTACCGCTTAACCAATGTACATAGTGTTGCTTTAAGCAAGTTAAGTAGATTTTTTCATACCCTTCACAACCTACTTCGTGACATGCTTGAAAGGAACCCTTAGAGATTGTGCCTGCCTGCCTGCCTTCTTGCCTGCTGCTTATATTTATTTCAATATTTCAATTTATATTTCAAGCATTCAAAAGAAAATATTTAGAATTAGAGAAATTTAAGGCATAGTTTAAGCGTTGTTTCCAAATGCTTAAAAATACAAATTTATTGATTATATGAAAGCTTAGTATAAAAGGATATGGTTTCTATGCGTAAAAGCAAATTCTATTTTAAAATTAAGTCATAAAACAAAAAAAATAAATTCTATCATTATTTTAAGGGCATTCGGTACTACTACTTTTACAAAATGTTAAGTTAAAAGATTACCGCACCAGCTTCTTCCAATGCTTGGTAAAATTTTTGAATAAGAATTAAGCACAATTTAAAAGAACTCTAAGTTCGAATATAATTTATATATGTATGCATATTTCCTTAATGTTTATCTATTTTGAGTTTTGCGCGAATATTGAGGGCCCAAGAGACTGTCCTATAAAATGTAGATATCTAGTACTATGTATTTACAAATGATGGAAAGTTTCTCACATTGTTTGAAGTATTGTAATACTGTTAAATTCTCTATTGAATTTATTTTAAATTGTTCAACTCAGCTCAGATATGGTTAGTGTGATTGTGGGTAAGTAAATGTACGTCTATGTATACGCATATGTGTGAATGTATGGATGTTAGTGAGCGGGTGAGGGTGAGTGTTGGAGCTCTAGCAGTTTATTTGCTCAATTTCCATTGTTTTGCATACGAAGATATTAAAATAATAAATTTGCTGGTATTTGTATATAGAACACATACATTCCTGTGTATAAGTATAAACAATACAATACAATACAATACATACATATGTACAATACTGATGTATACATACATATTTACTTAACACCAAAAACAAAAAGTTGATAGTAGTCACATTACGTGTGACTTTTTCACAAAGTAATACATACTTCACAATTGTGGTCTACAACGTATTGTTGTTGTTGTGTATGAAAAATAAAAAGCTATACATATCCATACCCACACAATGAAAAGCGAACACTCTTACATATAAGTCGCTTTTCAGAGGTAAATTGAAGTAATAAAATCATAAAAACCATAAGAAAAGTTAGAGAAAAGATAAAAAATCGGATTTTCTCAAAGCGACGACGACCTCTTGGGAACTCTCATGGGAACTGTTGTTGCTCGCTACCGTCTGTATAAGCGCATAATATTGTGTGGGTTTATAAGAATGTTTGTGTGTGTATATTCGCCTTTGTATTATAAATGTGCAAAAAGGTAATAAGATGGAATAAAGCTTGAAAATTATGCGAGGTTCTGAAAGGATAAAAGAAAAGGAAATGCAGTTAGAAAAGAGAGATTAAAAGGGAATGAAGGGATGTTGTTAGAGACGGGCGTATATGATAAAAGCTTTAGCGTATGTATATTGAAGGCAATCCAGCCAACTAGACCTTCCTTCCGGCATATAACAATAAAGGTTAAAAAGTGTCTAAAAAAGAAATAAAAATTGCTTGTTTTCAATTTTAAATGCAATAAATTTGAATCAATTGTACGAATGGACACCAGAGTTATTGAGCTTTATTTCCTCCCCTTTGCGGAACGAAGGCAAAGGCTGTATTTGCGTAAATCAATTTTTATAGCTTCTACTCGACAAAAGCTGATTATATTGTATGTATTTTATTTTCCTTTTTTTTATCATTTATTTTTGATGTAATTTTAAAAAATGGCTTAAATATTTAATAAATTATGTACAATTCTCGTTTAATCCTAACATATGTATATGTATATTTAGAAAGGTCAATTAGTAAATGAGGATTATTTTTATGAACTTTTTGTTACATTAAACATTTCATTGGAATAAAAACTGTTGGCAAAAATAATCAAATTAAACTGATTTGGTATACTTAGCTAAATGTAGCAAAATGCTTGATTATTCGATAGTCATACTTTTGTCTTCATATTTATTATATATTTGAAATTCAGAATAAGTTTTTCACCTTAACGCTATTGATAAAAAGGAAGTAAAAAGGCGCTCTTCTATTGTATTGTATTGTATTGTCTTTTATCTACTCAAAACTCAAAAATTATGAATTAGAGGAGGAAATTCTTTTTCAGTCAGAACTTATAACTTGATATAGGCCAACGCTTACAAATACTAAGGTTAATTTTGTGAAATATCAGATTCGATATTCCTTGATCCTAATATCAAATAATAATTGATCTTCCTACTATGAGATGGATCGATAAAGTTTATTTATGGCAGATCAAAATCTAATAAGTTTCGGTTGTCACTTGATACTCACTTACCTTCTGCGCAATCAATTTCATTGTACATCTACGGAACAGCTTCGTATCATTAAAATCGTGATGAACCAAATTAATTTTGTTGCAATGAATTGTTATAAATTTATAAAATTCGATTTTTAATGCAAAAATTTAAAGTTTTTTGAATTAATATTTTTTCCAATTTTTTCACTGACGCTGCAAGTGATTATTGAATGATGTGGCAAAATTCAAGAAATGTTCTAAGATGTAATGAAGTCCTAAGAAAAAAGTTAAGGGATAAGGCAAGTTTGAATTAAAAAAATGGGAAATACCATAGAAAAATGTGAAATGGAAAATTTTCACTCAGCGTGTGTGTGTGACAGCAGTGAATTTTGAAAGTCACATCGGCAGGAGGTGTTGATAACTGAAAGTAACGAAAAATTATACAAAACCGAATATAAAAGGAAATAATAAAAATCATACAGCAAATTCAAAAGCGAGAGAAAAAAAAAAAAAAAAAACAAAACGGAAATGGAAAGATGTGTGAATTTTGCTATGGGTTTGTGAGACACTGTTAATGTCAATGCGTGTATGTGTACATCTGTTTGTAGATGCGTGTGTGCATACGTCTAACTTGATTTTAAAAAAATTTAACTTAAAACCGCAGAATATTTCTAAAAAAAACGTGTGTTCAATTGTGATCCAAGTGTGTGGATCAATTTTCATTCGATGCTTAGTTTATTTAATATTTTTAAAATTTATTAATAATTCGCTTTTCCCGAATCTATTCTAAAAAATTTAATTATAAAAATATTGAAAAATCTTGAAATAAATTATTAAAACTTAAGATTAAGACCTTTTCAGTTAAAAAAAATAATTGTTTTTTATTTGAAGTAAAATTTATTATTTGAAAACTATAATTAAGGGTTTTTAGCTAAATAGGATTTCAGATTTTTTTTATACTTTACAACACTTTCTCTCCTCCAGTTCTTCAAAATTTAAATTACTTCGAACTTTATATACATAGTACATACTCGTAGGCTCTCTAAAAGTTTTTGTACTTTTTTAATATCTTTTGAAATTTTTCCTTAAGCTGACGATTTTTAATTACTTTAAGTTTTTAATTTTATTTCTGAATTGTTCACTTTTTAAAACTTTGCATTTTTTAATATTTTTATTGTATTTTGTAGAAATATGTTGAAGCGAATTTTAAATTTATTATAGTTTTTATTTATTTTATTTTATGCCTCTTTATAATTTAATTTTAAAGAGCTTGGTTTCCGTTTTCGCTAAAAAATACACATAAACATTTTGTAGCATACTGTTTGGCGTTTGAGCGGTATCTTGAGAGCGTTGGATAACGATACACGTTGGATAACGATAAGAATTTTGGAAGTTAATTATTTTCTTTATTAAAATTGGGAAAATTAACTTTTGATATACTTTTCCGAAAAATTCTCTTCCTTTCAATTATTTATTTATTTTTTGAAAGAACCACGAAAATCATGAGCACATTGCACTCGCCAAAAATGAACGAACGAAAGACTCGACTCGTTGACGACTGAAAATTTTCCCTGCAAATCCATAAAAGATGCGAAAATTACATATACATAAACGCACATACATATACATACGCACATACATAACTCGACTTCGGAGAATTTTGCTGTTGCATTGGTCTACGGTAACAGCAACAACGCCAGCAGCATGTTGCTCATGATCCCTATTTTTGCAGCTACAGCAGCGATAGCACCTTAAAAATCGCTCTGTTGAATGCTCTTTAGGACAACGACGATGATTATGATAGCAACACCAACGATGATACAACTTTATAAAATACAACAAAATTACCTAAAATCCATTGCATGACAAAGTAAAAAGCTCTCCATGTTAACGGTTACAAGCTATACTGCCTAAAAGAATGCAAAGTTAAAAGAAAATACCCAGCGTTAGTGAGCAACCTGTGTGCACTTCTGAAGCTTTTTGTAGAAAGAGAGAGAAGACCATAAGGTCTAATGTCAATATGTCTACAGGCTAAAGAAAGACAAGACTACATTTAAAGGCAACGCGGAGAAAAACTTCGTGGGCCCGAAGAAGAGCGCAGAAGATACCAGAATAAAGGAAAGCTTTCTGCTGTCGAAAAACTCCAAAGGTTTCTCTAATTGAAGAGAACTACATTTTTTACTTTTCAGCTATGATAACTTAAAAGCTTAATTTTTAATATGAGAGCTTTTCCTGAAATGAAAGCTAGGTCCAGGGTAATATTTAACAGTAATTAATGAAAGTTTTTTAGACGTGAAAACTTCTCGACAACTCAAAGCAAAACCTTCTCTTGCTAGCAGTAACTTTTGAAGAACATTAGATGAAATGTAAAGAATAAGCTCAGTTTTAAATAGTTCTGTTAAATAACATACTTTCAAAATGTAGCTTTATTTTGTAAGACAAGTTGTCGATTTCGAAATCTGTTACTCATAACAGTCTGTTACTCATAACAGTCTGTTACTCATAACAGTCTGTTACTCATAATAGTCTGTTCTGAAACTACGTAACATTTTTCCATTTTGCTCTTAAAAATTTATCCCTTAATTTACGAATGTTTCGAAGTCTGTTATCATTCTGAATAAAACTGTTAAGTGTAACACTTGATCAAGCTTTTAAAAAAATCTCACTGTTGCTTTAAAGAACCCAAAACACATTTGAACCAAAGCAAACATCATCCCCTCTGCAGCGAGAAAATAACCCTGTTTTACAGCGGAAGGACTGAAACCAAATTGGCTTGAGTGCAAAGGATTAAAGAGAGAAGAAATTTAGAAGGGGAAAAGTTTTACATTTGTATATCGTATTACAGAGAGTGTTTAGGAAATAAAGAGAGTGAATGATGGAAAGTGAGAGAGAGAAAGAAAAAGGCCAATTCTGCTTCTTGTGTTTTTGCATTTACAGCAATGCTTAAGAGAACCAAACGAAAATAAGAGGAATAGTTTCGTTAAGTTTTGAAGTTTATTTTGACGATTTTGACGATTGTTCACTTAACCGTACCTTCGGGAAAAGAGAGATAGAGACAGAGAGAAAAAGAAAGAGAGAGAGGGAGTAAAGAAAAGAGAAATAAATGAATGGGAAACAAAAGAAATATGTGATTGAAACTGATATATTAATGTAAAAGAGAGAAACGTTAGTAGTAAAGAAGAGTAAAGAAGAGTACTATTAAAGCTTAGTTCAAGCATTCTTCGAGAAGTTTATTACTTTAGAAATAAATACAAATTATTTTGATATCTGTAAAAATTCGAATTATTCAAAGCTCTATAAAAGCTTTGCCAGTTAAACGCTTTGCTATGATAATAAAAAAGCTGTAGAATTTTATTTTCTATAATGACTTCGAAGCTAAAAAAGCAGTTTACTTTACTTCATTTTTGCAAGAAATTTGAACAATTAAAAAATTTTCTATCTGAAACATTACTTAAATTTTACAAAGAAATAGAAAAGTACTAAATAAAAAATGGTGTTCAACAATTGAAATTAATTAAATTTAATAGTTACATAATCATACATACATACACACATACATAAATACATACATGTATGGAAGAAATTTATGCCTGACGTAAATATTTCACGACGTCGCTCTGTCATCATTTGTTTTTATTCCAATATTCGCTTTCTTGATGTTGATGCTGATCACTTTAAGCGGTTTTTATGACCAGCACAAGAGTTGCTAACTCATTTCTTGAAAATATATGTAATTTTAAAGAGTTATTTTTACTATATTAATAATCTCCGCTTTTTGCAACATTCTGTTTGCTCTTTTTGTCTTCTAATGCTCATGAAATTTTCTGAGACTTGTAAAATTTGTAAGGCTTAAGCGTGCAATTTTACGTAAAAGCGCTTTTGCAAATTCAATAAAAATTTTTGTTATTTACGTATTGATGCGTAGCCGTCATAGGAAGACTTTATGTAAATTATTCCTTATTTAAGTTTTGTCACTAAAGGCCCCTCAAAAGATATGGCGCCACTGGAAGCAAGATTTCTCTAAGCATTACATATTTTAAAGGTTTTTGAATGTAAGAAAAAGTTTACAAACAAGAGCTCTTAGAAATGACTATTCATTTATTTACCGAAAAACGTAAATTTTTGTAACGGTTTTTATGTAATGCACGTGAGTTACTAAAACGCCTTTTTTGTTAGTTTCAATAAGACCAAACCGACTATAAAAGGTTTTCCATTTCTGTTATATTTTCGACAATAATAACCTGCCGAAGTGGTAAAAACAAGTCTCAACTTGTTTGCGTCATTTAACTTTAAAAATACTCATAAAAATCTGAAACTTCAAAAGAATTATCATTGTCATCGTCATCAGGATGTTATTGAGCCCATAAAGATCGCATTAAATGGCAGCAAACACTGTAATATCTTCGATGTGCTCTAAGAAAACACTAAAACTTGCTGCTGCTCAGCTCCGGCTTTCGGCATATAAAAATTATAGCCATTAAAAATGTAAAGAGTCCACAAAAATAACAATCAATGAGCAGCAAAAAAACAAACGAACAAACGAACGAACAGAAAGTCACAACGAGAAGTAAAAAATAGTTCCAGGCTGTGGGCAAGAAAAAAAGAGAAGATAGCAGAGTTTCGTAGTCCTGGAGAAAGTTTTCAAATTGAATTCGGACTGACAGAAACGAGCCTCGCCTATAAAAAGATTATAAATTTTGATTTTATTGCGAAAACCATTTAAGTGCCAAAAGGCATAACAAGTCAACGTGACACGAACAAGTAGAGCAGAGGTTATATGGGTTAAGAATGAAAGGTAGATGGCTAGAGCCGTGTACGGGTGAATGGGGAAGAGGAGGGGGTTGGTAGAAACAGATTACACAAGACTAGATACTGATATGTTTATTTCAATGTAACAAAACAAGGACACAACGGAAATGGCACACATTCTACGCTCTTTACTCCCGCCCTCTGTTCCCTGCCTCACGTCAGTGAAAACCACTTCAATTGTAATTTTGCACAAAATTTTAATTTCCGTGCAAGATACTCGAGAGTGATACTCAAGAGTCCTTTCGTTCTTCAAATCTTTCTAACGAACAAAAGGTTCAACGCAGTGGCTGATTCTCACCCTTTTTCTCCTTACTGCTCCTCACTAGTCCTAGTGATGCCCCTCCCACTACAGGTGATTTCCATCCACTTAAACACGCTGGACGATCAACATACCGATGTTACAAAAACAAAATATGATAATGATGATTATGCCAACGAAACAACAGCAATCATGTTTTTTTACCCTTTGGTCAAGCATGTCCTTCAGCAAAACCACAAACAAAACACAAAAACGGCACCTCAACAATTTTGGAGATACGAGTATCTGCGAATTTATTTAACTCATAAGTCATACGAGAGTACGAAAATAAGGAAGGAGATGGAGATGGCCTAGTAGGGCACCTACGTATACCTTAAGAAAAGTTTGAAAGGGATCTTTGCATTCGGCCATTCTTCAAGTTTCGGCTTACGTTAGTTCGTTTGTATGTTTACTCGTTTCTTCGCAGAGTAGATAGATTTTGCCTCAACTCGTTCTTTTCTTTTTTAGTTAGTTTCTTTGTCCATTCGTTAGTTTTTGTTTACTTCAAGTTATTCGTTTAAGATATTGCCCCATCCAACTCGTACGTAATTACTTAACGAACTAAATAGTCGTACGTTCGTCCAACGAATAGTCGTCCAAACGTTATTCGTTTGTTTGTTCACTCGTTACTTCGAAGGTGACATAGATTTTGCCTTAGTTCATTCAGCTGTTCGTCGTCGTTAGTTTTTGTTTTCTTCAATTTATTCGTTTAAGATTTTGCCCCGCTTAACTCATTCGTAATTACTTAACGAACTAGTAAATAGTCTACGTTCGTCCATTTATTCGTTTGTTTATTTACTCGTTACTTCGCAGGTGTTAAAAATTTTGCCTCAGTTCGTTCATTTCTTCTTTTGTGCTTTTAGAAGGAAAAAGTTCCTTTCTTCATTCGCTTTCTTTAGGAATCCTTCCTCCCTCCTCCCTTTATTGCTAAAACCATGTTCTTCAGCCTACGAGTTTCTATTGACCAAAGAATATAAATAAAACTAACGAAGGATTCGAAGTAGTGTTTAAAATCGGAAATGTTAAATCGGAAAGAAAAAGAAAGTGGGTAAGTTTCGTCTCCTTCGAAAAGGTCGAATAGTAGTTTCATAGGCAGACATATTCGGTGTTAAATGTTCATCCCTCTGCTGGAATGTTTATTTATTTACTAGTATTTGTTTGTGTTTAACATTAAAATAAGCTAAACAATAGCAGAAAACATAAACAAAAATAGAAAAAATTACAAATAATATCACTTATCAACACTGACCCCAAAAAATAAACCATTTTACCGTTTCGTTCGTTTAGGAAAACTGTGCTTCTCCACCAACTGACTTTGATTAAAGTCACCCTTACACAAAACAGTTTCAGAAATTGATTGACTCGAGTTTCCTTTTCATTTCGTTCATCATTCGATGAACTTAACTCGTCTCGTATCGAAATCATGCATAGCTTTGGTTTTATTCGGGCGTAAATAAGCCTTTGGTAAGCCTCCTCATGAAACGGCCATCACCAACACCATCCCTACCAAACCGCATAGAAGGGATTGTCCTTGTATGGATACACAGGCATATGCATACGCACACGCACACGCACACATTCGTATAGCTCGCATGTATAAATCCTTAAATAAATAGTAACTTTTCATTTCATATACCCGTACTTTAATGTACCCCGTTCCCCTGCTCCTTGTCCAGTGGTCATACGTCTGTATGTCGTGTGACCTATAGGATGGTCTGTTAAGCCTATTTATGGTTGCGCTGTTCATGGCTGCTGTTGTTGTTACTGTTGTAGTCATTAGTTTTGTTGTTGGCTTGGCTAGACCTTCTGGTCAAATCCTGATTAAAGTTCTCCAACAATCGGGCGGTACCACGTACTTTGACTTTATCCTCGAAACCAACAACTACAAGAAAGAAGTTCTTGCCATGACGGGATGATCTTCGTTGTCTGCATAAATATTGGTATATTGATAGCAGAAGAAGCAGGAGAAGACATGGCAAATAGTTGAAGCAAATTGCCAAATATGTACTTTTTTTGGGGGTTAGGGCGAGTATTTCGAAAGGCTCTTAGGATGTCACCTTCTTGTATTTTCTCTGAATTAACTTTAGTTGAGTAAGCACGATATGAAAAGGAAGAGGAAAAGCCAATAGAAGGAGTCAGAAATTTATTTTGTTGGCATTAAAGGAGTTGTTTTTGTATTGTATTATTTTTCCTGTTATAGTCCTTGTAGTTACTAAGAAAATGCTGTCAATTGTTTAAACATTTTTAATTGAATGACTGTCACATGCTTCACAGCAGCTATTTTATCCTTTCCGAACGGGGGATGGTCAGGCCAGTGCAGCGCGACGGTAATGAGAGGAGGAGTGATCCACCAGCTGACTCTTGGGGTTGATGTTGACCTCGAGTCGTGTTGCCAGTGATTGGATTCTAATGCTGTGGTTTTAATTCGAAAATATATCGCTACAAATAGTTGTAACAGCAAAAAAAACAATAACTACAGCAACAGCATTAGAAGGGTCAATGGAAACAGTAAAAGGGTCCCCAACAACAAAATGAAGAAATTTTCTGTTCTGTTTAAATGACAGATAGACGGAAGGGGTTAAAGAAAAATCAAAGCTTTATAACAGGACCTAAGGACGGAATAAATTATGAAAGGAATTAATTGAAAAGAATTTATCGCTCATATTTATCGCTTCATATATTTCTTATTTGTGTAGTAAATTCCTTCCTTCTTACTTTATAATTAAAATCGGCCAAATCGGCAACATTTTGGGCGAACTTTTAAACTAGAAACCAAACTATACCCGGAAGTGCGTAGGCGTTGGGGAACCGATTCCGACTCAGTATTTCTCCATCATGTTAGGTTTTCGAAACAAGGTTTTTTCTCCATAAAACTTCTGGAACCTCTATAAATACGTTTATGGTGCCTTCAAACCAATTTCTATACACTATACAATTATAATACTGTATCCAGAAATGTACGAGTACATCCCATGAAAACTCACATCACTGATGATGAGAGATCCTGCAGGATTTCTTTTGACTCTTGAGCAACGAGCATAAAGTAAAAAATAAAATAAAATAACATTGAGGCGACCACAATTGCCATAATTTAGCTGTAACCACAATAGCAACAACAACAACAACAACAACAACAACAACAACATCAACAGACACGTTAACAATAACAACAACGACAACAATAACAGCAGTAATAACAACCTCAGCAACTACAATAACAAATCAATCCCCAGAGTGTAACACAAAAAAGGAAATATACTATAACTATACAAGTATATATAAAATAACAATGAAAGCAATAACAACAACAACAACAACAACAACAAACATCTTCCACTATAACAACTTCGTGGATGACAACAACAACAACAATAGCAACAACAACAATAGCAACAACAACAACAGCACTAATAACAAGAGCATAAAAAGAAAAATAAGGCAAAAACTTTGTGGCCAACTCTCCAGGATAATGAAAAGCTTGGAAAAGTGAATGCAGCAGCAGCAGAAAAAGAAGATGGAGAAGAAGAACAACAAGTAAAGAGGTAGTACAAAAGACAAAAACAACATCCTGAAGCAAGACGATAGGAATGATAGGAACAAAAGTAGAAGCAACGGCAGCGTTAGCAGTTCGGATCATGTAGCTACAGCCAGTCACTACTAGTACAACAACAAGAACAACAGCCAGCAACAGCAGCAGCAGCAACAGCTACATAAACTTAAATCACGATTAAAAGTGTGATTATCCTGGCGGCGCTACAAATCGTTTTCGCTTCTCGCCATCCAGTCAAGCAAGCAACGAGCCAGGATGTGTTTCTACGTACCAAATTGTGATGTCCGTTGTTGCTGTTGTTGTTGTTGGTGTAGTCTTGCCTGTAGTCTTCTGGTAGTGTATGTGTTGTTGTTGCAATATCTTGTCTCTCTTGCTATTATTATTTCTGTTGTTCCTTACTTCTTGTTCTTTTTCTTCGCACATCCTTAAATAGATTATAAACGAATTGTTTTCGTTGCTTTTGTTGGCCGTCTGATTGTTGGTGCTCTGAGACTCTGTTGTTGTTGCAGTTGCTTTTGCTTCTTATGTTGCTCCCACGAGCGATATTCGCTTCTGAACTGAAGTGCCTCGTGTTCGTTAAATCGCGTGTCAGGATTCACGCGCAGTCCTGCCGTTGGCGCTTGCTGTTGTTGTTATTGTTTTTGTTGTTGTTGTTGTTGTTATTGTTGAGTGAAGGCAAAAAATTACATGTGTTGCTAGTGTTGTTCAGAGTGTTGCTGTTGTGGTGCGTGTAGTTGTTGTTTCGGCTGCTGTTGTTGCCCGTTTTCAACTTTTGCTGCATGATGACTTCATTGCATCATAAAATTTTTCTCTTTCTCTTTCTCTTTCTCTTTCTACAACTCATCAAATACTTTTTTTCACAGGGATAAAACTTTGCCCTATGATCTTGTTTATAAATGATCCTTATGGGAGTTGACGGTACTGTTACTGCTACTGCTGCTGCTCCTCTGAGTTATGGTTAAATGTTCCCACTAGAAATGTTGTTATTGTTTTTGCTTCGGTTTTTGTCATCGCTATTTCTATTTTTCAGCGCCGGTCTCGGTCTACTTCTCGGTTCTACTTCTTCTTAATAAATTTAAAGGAAATTAGTTTCTATCAGAGAAACCACAAGGTCGTCCTCGCAAAGCAATCTCAAGAACTCTTTTAATGCAGGATTAAATGGAAGTAATAGGAATCCTGGAATCGTTATCTTATTACTGAAGAGCTTTAGTTTCAACTTATGTTTATACAGTCAAGTTATCTTCAAGCTTAGGAAGCGTCAATTAGTATCAAGAATACTTACTCAACACACTGTTAATTAGAATTCGATTCTGTTGGAATGCTTTAACGATTATTCCTTAAGACAGGATCTAGGCAGTATCTATTGAGTATTGTCAATACTCAACTCAATGAAAATATTTAATTCTCTAGAAAAATCCCAACTTTTAAATAATCCCAGTTTCTTAGATAATTTTTTTTAATTTTTTTTAAAAAACAACATAAAATTCCGAAGTGTCGATAAAGGCTGGGTGGAAAAAGTAGTTTCTTAGATGAGACAAAATTAACGTAGATAATTTATGCATTATATAAAAGAACTTTATAAAAATCTTATTTCTTCAAATACGACAAAAATAAGGATTGTTGAAAGTTATCCGTCCGCCCACCCCTTCTCTTCTCTTCTCTTCTCTCTCTCTCTACTCCTGCCACTCTTCCCATTAACTTCTACATTCCTTTTCATTCATTCTATGAAGAATGAATTTTTCAATTATAAAATTTTTACTGCATAATCATCAGTTAAGTCACAGATAGAGTGAGAGAGCTAAGAAACAAATATGAAAGATAGCTTCTTAGATTTATGTTTTGGCTTTAAATTATCGTGCGACCAACAGCTACCGGCTTTCAACGGTCACTATCCACCGCGCCTTCGCTCAAACTGTGGCAAAACGCAGGTGTTGCGAATTACTTTTTCTTAATGCCGTGACTTTTTTCCGAAGATTTCAACATATTTCATTTTTTCCGCTCCTTTATTCTCATTAAAACTTACCGTTATGTACCAAAAACGCGTTCTCTGCCTCCGCTGCTGCTGCTGTGGCTGCTGCACTGGTGTGTTGCTGTTGTTGTTCGCTGCTACTGCCGCTGCTGCTAAAATTTGTCGAATTGCTGGGCGCTGAATAATCGTATTGATTGAGGCTACTACCAGCACTACTAACAGACTTGTAGTAATATTGTTGTTGTTGTTGTTGTTGTAAAGCAACTGCTGCGGCTGTACGCTGCAATTGTGGTGGCGTATAAGGATTATTATAAATATTTCTTCCGCCAACACCAACAACAATCAATGAATTATTATGATCGTTTTGTGGATGTGAAAATTGCTGCTGCTGCTGTTGTTGATTCTGTTGTGGTGTTGGTTGTTGTTGTTGTAATAATTGCTGTGGGTGCTGTTGTTGTTGGCTACTGCAGCTGTTTAAGCCATTGAGTTGATAGTGACGCGTTTTAGCTGAAAATAACAAATTAAGAAAAAAAAAAGCAATTAAAAAATTTTTCTATCAAAATTTGTCCTCATAAAATTTAAAAAATTGTGGTAATTTAAGCAAAATTTTATTTTAATAATCAATTGTCAATTAATTTTTTTCGATTCTGACGACTCTGCGTCACTGCGTCAAGATATGCTTTAAAAATTAACCCTTACTTGTCAATATTACCCCTTTGAATATTTATATATTATTTATTATTTATATATTTATATGTTAGCCGAAAACCATTAACACCGGAAACGAAAATGGTACCGCGCAAATGTTTATTGTGTGCCTACTTTTGGCCCCCTTTCAATGATGCTTATCATAATAAATCACTTTATTTTGTTCTCAAGCAGCGAATACTTCCAGAAGACAAAGGAAAGGAAAGGCAAGAACCAAAAAAGTGTTCTTCGTAACTCCGCTATATGTAATAAATCGCTTCAAATTAGGCAATAAAAACACACAATGCGTCACACATTCATAGGTCATAAGTCGCGAAGGGTTAAGAAAATTGCCAAAGAAAAATCGGAAGTGTTTATTACCGAAAAGAAGAAGAGCTAAAGAATTAAGTTAAGGATTTCCGCTGTATTGTATAGAACTATAAAGAAAGAGGATCGGATTGAAGGATCAGGAAAATAAGTAGTAAAGCTGGGTAAAGTAACTACTTTTGTAAAAAGAAAAAAGAAGACGCTTTCATGCCTAACGCTAAATTAAATTGGAATAAAGCAATATTCCAGTATAAACAGAATAATTCAAAGTGGTCAAAGAGTGATTAATTCGGGACAGAATAATTCAAATAATAGAATAAATTTGGATAAATTTTTAAAGCTTTTTTGGTTTTCTTATTTTAACTAAAAAATCTCCCACCGTAAATTTAAAAAAAAAAATGTTTTTTATTTTAAAATCGATAAAAGACTGAAAAATACTAAAAGAAAAGTTCGCAAACGAGTGATAGGGCCAGAGAGAGCAGGAATAATTAGAGAGTGAGAGAGAGAGAGGGAGATAGAGAAAATGAGAGAAAGAGAAAATAAGAAGAAGAAAAGAGTGCATAAAATACTCCTACGTTGCTTCATTAAAAATGCAGCATCATTAAAAAATTAGCATTCTCATCATTCCCAGACGCCTTTTGCTCTTTATTAATACTAGATGTATTGCTGTTGTTGTTGTTGTTGGTTTTAAATAAATTTGTTTTGTGTATATGCGTTTGTCCGTGTGTGTGTGTGTGTGTGTAAACCATGCTTAATTGAGCTATATTTACATACATTAAAGATCAGTGACGCGTACTGAAAATAATTTCAAGGGACAATATACAAGAGACACAAAGAGAAAAAAATCAGCGGTGAAGATTCTAATAAAAGATATAGAATTCAATTGGCAGAGGATTGCCCAAAAGCTTTGCAAAAAGTAAAAAAGGCAATAATAATTTGAGGTTTTTGGCACATTTCTGGACTTTAGTAAGAAATTCCTTTGAATAACAGATTCAACAAGAAGCGCTAGGGACCGTTCTTTTAGGCTCTCCCAATGAGAGATAACAGTAGTTTATTGTTGTTGTTTGTACAACGTCACTTTACTAAATCTGGTTCACGATCAATCCATAGAAAAGGGCTTTTCGAGCTACCATTACTTCCGCTGAGGTGCTCAAATATGAACACGTTTGTAGGAAAAAGTGAATCGCATGTATGGGTTATTAATAAATACAGTTCACATTTTTAAGATGTATAGGAGGAGGAGAACATTTAAGTAGATAAAAATGTAATTTCTATTTTTAAGACAACGAATAGAAATTATCCCACGCTGCGTTTTCCACGCTGCAAAAGAGCAGGTTTAATCATAGTCTCCCATAGTTTAGATATTTATATTACGACTAGCTCAAGACTATATAAGAAGAGAAATCACTAAATAAAAATCAGTTTCGTAACGAAATTCATTGTGAAAATACTTATTCGAACATGAGGTATAAGTAATTTATACGAAAACGTCTTTATGAAATGAATTGCAAAAAATGGCAGACATTTTTCTGAAATTTTACTAATTATACTCGCTTTCTTACAATGACCTAATGTAGGTCTCTTCTTAAAGGGGCATGGAAACTGTACGGCGGGACACCTTAGCTTATGACAAAGGCAAAAAGAAGAAATCTTACCCAAATATTCGCCCCTTCAGAGTGCCTACGCTACTGCAGCTACAGCGAATATCTACGAGTACATTTACAAGATGTAATTTAAATACAAGCCCTGTATCGTACCCTAGTACCCGTCCCGTTTCTTGCTTTCGGCTACATGAAGGCACATTTAATTCATTTTCAAGTGAGCAAATTAACGAATTAAATCAACGTAATGACAAATGACAAATAAGTGAACGAAGATAAAAAAATTCCTTTTGAAATTATGGCCTTATCATAATTCTTCTTTAAGAATTTTAAGGAATAAAAGGAATTGAATAAATTTCGAAATTATTATATAGATTATTATATAGATATATATTTTGTAAGTGTTGTAGGAATATTTATTGTAAAATAGCAGAAACCTTAAAACCTTAACCCTCTAACCCGCAAATCTTTAAAAACGGCAGAGAAATGTTTAAATATTTTTTTCTTAGGTAATTATGGCCATCTAAATCGGAAAAAATCATCCAAAAGTCATTTGGTAGCTTCGGTAACCTCCCAGATCAAAAACAGGGAAGAGTGCCTCAAGGCACTTTTGCGGGTTTAGCTTAAAAAAAAACATACTTATTATTTTTTAATTTTTAATCAGTTATTATTTATTTTTTTTTTGTGGTATTCTCTGAAACAGTTGTTTTAGTTTGAACAACACAAATGATCATTCACTTTTCTTGAAAGTGACTTTTTACAAAATTTGCACCACCTTTTGCCATCTTTCTTCGACAACAAATTGGAAAGTGGTCAATGCTGTCGAAACGGATATCATTAACCGGATGTTTTGCCTTTTCACGAACTCTGCATTGTTCTAATGATCGGTGATAGGCATTTGTGATCTTCTAACTGATTCCACCTGGCTCGTAGTTTCGATCGTCGATATTATCGTCACTACTAAAATCAAGTTCCTCATCCGATTGCACCAATTCCATTATTTCCCACACCTGTTCATCAGTCAAGACGGATAATTTTGAATGTCTATAAGAGATCGTCATTTTTAACGATATTTAAAAATATATATCACGTATAAAATATAACGAATAAAAATATACACCAAACCACAACAGTGCCTTGAGGCTCTGATCAGTTTTCGGGTTTAAACACACACATAAATTCGTTTTTTTATAAATTAAATTGTATAAATTGAAAGCAAAATACTGTACCTTTGTAAGCAAAAATTTTTTTACTCAAATCGGTTTAGAATTTCATACTTTTTTTTCTTTTTCTTTTTTCCCTTTTTTTTTTTTCTTTTTTGTTTTTTTCTTTAAATTTTTCACACAAATTTGATAATACTAGCTAAACTCTCTATCACAATGATAAACTTTAGCATACAATCAAACTATATATGTATGTTAAACAATTCCCTGACAAATGTTGCAGTAAAAAAAATACCGTTACGCGGTAAACGTTATTTTTGAGATGCGTGCCTTGAGGCACTCTTAACGGTTAGAGGGTTAAGACTAAAAGAGGAATTTCAAAAGCCTTAACTTGTCTTTAAATAAAGCAGGCGTCTTAAACTTTCCCCAAAAAATGAGAGTGATGGATTTTAATACCGTCTGAGAAGCAGCACAACTGCTGAACACACACACTACGAATCACGTTATGCGGAATATACATATGTACGTCGATATACGCCGATTTACCTACTGATAGATCTGGAGTGACGTTCATTAAAAATTCAATGGATTGCTGATTACCGCAGCGCGAGTGGTAACGGTGATGGTGGTGATTGATCCGATGGTAGCTCATGAGTTTGGGTTCTTTCCGCTCTCCGGGGAAGGTTTTTACTTTAAATTCTACTAGACTAGAACGGTTTTTGTGGTTCTCTGAGTGATTTTATCTGTGAAATTGTGAAACTACGTAATGAAATAATCGCAAATCGAACCCTCACATCGCGCTAACATTTCGCGGGATGGTTCTACAAGAGTTTAGCACAAAAAAGCACCAACGACGCACGACCAACTGCGTAGAGCGCAACAAATGCTATTCGTAGCGAGCGAGAACTGCTTGACATGTTTGACAACAATGGAAAATTGGTCGTTGGTTGGGCACGTACCATAGAGAAAGGGTGTGCTTTTTTCAATCTACTAAGCCCTTGGCAAATTGAACAAATTTCTATTCATTCTCCTACAATGGGTGGTAACCACCCAGGGCGAAAGGATTCCACGAATGTAGCAAGATTCTTTCGCAGCTTTTATTCTTCGTTTTGCTGTGGTTTAAGTTTGATTTATTGATATGCTTACTGCTCACTACCGAGGAAAAGGGGAATAAAGGGGTGATAGAATAATAGCGACAGAGAGTTCGTTGTAAAAAACCACACTTCATGTCTCGGAGTATCCGGAGAATGTTGAAGAATCCGGATGGATTTTGAAATTAGCCGTCTTCCTGACCGCATTAAATTAATACTCGCTGATTCAACACCGAGAAATCGTCGACCCTCTCCACTCATCTCTTAGCCTCTCTCTCGACGCATCTTTCGCTCTCTTCTCCCTGACCAGCTCTCCCTTCCATCGGCGAGCCTCACAAGTCAAACGAAAAAGTGATTTTAAATGCATCACTGGCGAAATACGGACGCGGAGGGCGGTCGAAACGGAAGTCGAGCATCTGCACTGACAACCGCCATTAGAAATTATTATTCAGCTTTCAGTCATTCGCAGCTTCATCCGTGCCGGATTCTATCCGCAATAACCATGCTTGTCGAGGAGGTCCTTTGCCTTTTTTTTTCGTATCTTATCTTCCTGATTTTCTCTTTTGTCTAGATCTTTCTAATGCTCACCTTATACTTGTTGTTGGATTGTTGTAAATCCCTTCGTGCACTTGAGCATCGTGTATCCTGGTGCGCAGTGCACAGGATGCTTTTAGTTTTGGTGCGAATTTTATAATGCAAGGACATCTGTTGAAGTGTTCAGTGTACGGTGTTCGAGGAGAACAGAGCATCATGCTAATGTGATTCCTTGAATTTAATACCCGTTGAGTAGTCACCGGGATTTAACGAGGAACGATGGAGTGATGCGGGATAGGAGGGGGAATCCAGAATGAAAGGAAAATAGAAATTCTTAACTGGTGTTTGACGAATGACACAAGGCTTTAAGTATGGAACGGATTTGCTGAATGGCGCTACTAGTTCGGCGCTGTTGGACTAGAAATCATAAAGTCGCAGAAAAGGGGTTGGCTTAGCCACCCCAGAGGAATCCCGTCACCCTGATCATGACCCTCTTTATGAAGTTATAATTACAGAAGCCGAAAAATGTGTGGTCTTTTTTCAATTTTAGGAACGTGTAGCAGATCAATGGGTGGGAAAAGGAGTTGCCACGCCTTAACGTATGCAAATGTATATCCGCACAATAAAAAAAATTTCTTCTTTCCTCCTTCCCCTGTGATTTAATTTTTTTCTTCTCTTTCTATCATTTTCTCTTTCTCTAACGATCTCTCTTACTCCTTACAAATGTTGCATACACCTATACTCTTTCGCCTCTGCTCTTGCTTTTTTAGCTCTTTTTTTTTTGTTATTTTCTGATTTCATTTTGATCCATTGTTACTCTTCCGCTTTTGACTTGGTTCGCAGAAGGATAACGACTCTTAAAACCAGGACCCTAACAATAGCTTCTAGAAACAAACGAAGTGGAAACAGTGAGAGCAACAGTGTTGCTTGTTTAATTAGTGTTGCCTTGAGTTTTTCGGTTTTGATTTTGTTTTTTTTTTGAGGTTATCATTTTTTTTTTCTTTCTCCCTTTCGTCTTTAGACGCATCTGTTTCGTTTTATTGCAATTTTATTTCATTTGATTTGTTAACCGAAGCACTGAAGCGTTCATACGAGAAATTTTTACATTTTCTGAAGAACGGTATGGTAGAAGACAAGTTTAAAAAAGGGAAGGGAATAGATGGGTCGAGGAGGGCTGAGAAGGGACGGAAAGGGAAGTGAAGAGGAAGTTTATAGTTTTATATTACCATTTAAGGAGGATTGAATGCTTTATTGGAGTTATAAAGAAATATGTTTTCGTTTATTAATAAACTAACGGAAATTGTTCAAGTCCCTCAATAAGGAGGCGGGAAGAGAGCGGGTCAAGAGATAATGGGTAGAGAGACTCTCTCAGTAGGTCAAAGACTCTCTCACACAATATTCCCAGAGTGTTTATTTTTCTTTCTTACTCTTGATATTTTCCTTCTGCACGAAAATATTTCCGACTACACGCTTATTCACAAGCACGACGCCGTCTTTTTAGCACGAAACGACACCTAAATTGCTGTCTTCTTAAAATATACGTTTTGACGTTTGCTGTCGTACTTGTCAATAGCTTTTAGTCACCTAGTCGTGCGACTGCAATTTATGTATGTTAGCACTGAAACGTTTATCCAATACACAAACCTCTTAGCACATTGCAACTGATGTGAGCCTAACATAACACAAGTCACTTTTAAAACAAGTCAGCTTGTGAATACGACGTCTGCGCATGATGACTTTTCAGATACGACGGAGCTGAGTGACTCGTTGAGCTTGTCAATAAGCGTGTAAATATCTTGTCACCAAGACTTGTCACCTCCTCTTGTACTAAAAAATGACTGTCTCATCTCGGGGTGTTTGTCGTCTCGACTGATGACGACCGTATTTCTTCTCAGATCAAATTCGTCTCGGCAGAGGACCTCTATTTCGCCTCGACTCAAAAAGCCTGACTTGTTGTCGAATTTCTTGACATGACGTCTCGCAACTGTCACCCTAAACCATGCCTGTCCAGGGTGACTGCTGACTAATGACACAATTTTAAGTTATTGAAGGTACATACGTGTAACATTCAATGACATTTGACATACGTTATTGTCCCGCTTGTGTCGAGAGGTAGGCCGCATGTCGCCACGCAGCATGATGGCCTCTCGCTCAACTGATTTAGGTGTCGCATGTCGCTCATATTTTGCGTTTATAGATGTTGTAGTTGTTGTTGCTGTTGTTGTCGTCGTCGTTGTTTGCACTTTTTTTGTTCATACAATACTTGCTAAAAATCAAGCTAATAATAAACAGGAATAATAATGAAATATTGTTTAGGAAGAGGAAAAAAGAAGGGAGAGGGACAGAGAACATTTGGCGAATGTGTGCAACAAATAAAATAAATGATGTGTTGCATAAAAGGAAAGAAATGATGAAAGAAGCTAAACTAAATACGACAATACAAAACAAGGGTTGAAGGATCTTTGTTGTTGTTGTTGTTGTTGTTGTTCTTGATTGCATAATTTGTCAATTGAATACATATATTTTTTCAATGCTTTTCCTTTGATCAGAAAGAAATCAAACCAAATTCACGTGCAAAGCCAGCGAGAAGAGAAGAGGAAGGGGCCACAGGACCAGAGACCACCATACTTGTTCTCATATAACTAAAGGGAGGGTTCATTAAAAAGGTACCAACATTAGATGAGAGACATAACCATACACACATACGATGTAGACTCATCTGTACATCGTTTTTGCACGTTCATTCATTTCGCGTTTGCCCTTGCCAGAGGTCACGAAAAACGAATAATTATTCTACTTGAGGGCTGTCGACACCCCGCCGAGTACCAGCTCACCAACAAGCGAGAGGCTGCAGGAAGAAATATAGTAGCGAAAAAAGAGGTTCAGGGAAGAATTAAGCGGGCGTTTGGGTAATATTTTGGAATTGGTCAAAGTTAGTGATTTTGTATCATGCTGAGTAAGCTTGTGGCATACAGCACGCAGCATGCAGCAGCAGGCAACCTTTATGCTTCTTTCTCCGTCCTTTTTTTAGGGCGTGAAGAGTTGACGTCTACATGAAATTGTCACACGCCGCCACAAATAATTACGAAAAAAATAACAAAAATAATTGCTACATCTTTGTATTTGGATACACACTCGACCGGAAGTTGCGTATTATTTCTTATTTCCTTTCATATTTAATTCACATTTTCTTTTTTTTAATTATTACGGTTTCATTACTGCTTGCGGCTTTTCAAGCAATCAGTCAAATGATTAGAATGATGACGTTATATTATGATGAAATCTTTCCTACGATAATGTATTTTTTTCTTATTTATTTGAAAACTAAATATCTAAGGCTTGACCATGAAACAATCAACTCTGCGCATCTCTACCCCTCCGCTTTTTATGATAAAGTCTTTAAAATAAGTGCATTCTTATTCTGGACTTCTCTACCAAAATATGTTTAATATCGTCTAAAAAAAATATCTCAAATATCGTATTTTCTTACTTCAATCACTACCGGTGCTTAAACTTAAACCTCTTAAACCTAAAAATGTTAAATTTTAAAAAATTTATAATTTTTAGCCGTATAATTCTTAAATGTATAGCTCTATTTATGGCCTTCATACTATTTCCTCAGCCACATTCATCAATTCAAATTGTCACTTGCAAAAAGCTTTAGCCACGGAAAGGATAGGAGAAAAAGAAGCAAAAACAAGGGAGTGAAAATATTAGGCCAAAAAAACTGGATGCAAATTTGTTCCATAAATCACTTTAAAATTGACACTGATTCCAAAAGCGGCACTACAAACACGTCACACGATAGACTGCAGGGTGCTTGTTTTGGCAGGACGGTTGGTGAGGTCTGTCTCATGTGAGGCAGGATGGTTAGTGAGGCAGCAAGCTCGGTGAAGGAAGCAGGTTATTATGTATGATGTATGTGAGGCCTTCTTTATACCTAAGTCATTTAAGAGATATACTACCTGTAAGAGATATATATTAAAGCTATAAGAGATATATATTAAAGGCCTGGAATATACTTACAACTTAAAAGAGTTCTAACAAGGAGTAAGGAGTAGTACACTCCTCTATAGTATAGAGTTATAAAGATACTATACAAAGGGTATATGCCTTGCATGGTTTTATATAACACTTCTAGAGGCTTATATGATACTGAGCTAATGTAACAGACATCTTTCGAGAAATGAAAAACATCTACCCAACCTCTTTTTTAAGTCTGAAGTGCTATAGGGACAAGGGCTTAGGGACAAAGATTCCTGAAACTGTTTTGTGAGATTCCTGAGATACAGACATTCCTGAAGAAAAAATTGCAAATGTCACAAAAAATCTTTGACCCAAAACACATTCCGCTGATTTGACCAATCATTTGGTAAAGAGATTTTTAATTAATCGAAAGGATTAGAGAATGCAGCATTGCCGAGTAACAATGAAACTGGACACCAGTCAGGATGAATGAAGGCAAATTGCAATAACAATTACAGCTGCAGCAACAAAAACGCAATATTAGAAAGGTTTTTTCAGGTCTTAAAAACCCGAAGCTTTAAAGGATCCCTCTTCAGGATGTCAGCAGGAAAATTAATATGGATGAAGACCAATAAAAAACAGGAAGCTGTAGATGATGATGATGATGCCGCTACCGCTGCCGTTCATGACGCCGACATTGACGATGCCTAAGCTGCTGGCCATGTTGCTGATGATGATGACGGCCATGGCTATTATATATAGTCCTATCAATGTTGAACTGTTATGTTCTCCGGATAACGAAAATGCTGCCCAAAGTAGAGACGAAGAGAAAAAAAATGGTGAAAAACGGAAAAAAGATGATTGCAACGGATTTAAATGCCACCGAAAAAGTGGCCATATGGTTACGGGGCAAAAGCGGCGAAAAAACGACAGCCCTCGACAATGCAGAGCCATTATTATGCGATGAGATTTTGGATTTGGGTTTAATTGCGGTTGCTCGTGGTGACAATGAACATTGACAGCTTAGCATTTTAAAAAATATACCTATCACAAAGGGAAAAAGCAGTAAATGGGGAGGTTCGGAAAAATAGTACCACTCGTGAAAAAAGAAACATTGGATTGATTGGAAAATTGCGATCTAGTATTAGTCAAATGTATGTATGTGAAGAACCGGCCCGATACCGGTCTGGTTAGTGAAGAGGGAATGGTATTTTTTAGGGGTAAAATGGATGTGACTTGAGTGCTTGGCTTCTGAATAATATGCCAACAACAACAATTTTTCTCTATTTATTATACTAAGTACAAAATAATGTATCATAATCATCCAATATCTCTTTCGTCATACATCAGACATTATTATGGCATTAGCATGTCATGCCGTATTTGCAGAATATCTCATTAACTTGCATAAATTGCTCATCATTCTTTATTAATCATGCCATTATTTCTCTCTTTTTTGTTGCTTTTATTCCTTGTCAATATTTATACAGCAAAAGTCAATAAATCGTGCTAAGATTGATTTTTTATTCAATTTTAATATACACTGCAAAAAAAAGTTTCAACAACATACATACATACGTACATACCTATTTAATTTAGTACACGCAAAAAATTGTTTAACAGAGACTTGAGAATCTCAAATTAAGAACCAATTCAAATTAGATTTTTTGTTGGAAAATTTGTTAGTTTTCTATTTTGTGTCGAAATATTTTTGATCTGTGTTTTATTTCAGTCTATTCTCTCAGCGATTCTTCTAAACCTCTTTTCCGTCAAAGTAACTTTTTTCCTGTGTAATTGAAATGGAGAGTCACTATCATATAGAGGTATATACTCGTACATATACCTCTGTCTCTTCATACACATACATACATAAAGCATATGCACGATGCTAGGCAGCAAAAGCAGTTGCAGCAATTGTAGCAGCTCGTAACAGGATTAAATAGATCATAAACGTGAAATGAAAAATGCAGCTGCTGGGCCAGACCAATAGTAAAGAAAAAGAAGAAGAAAAAGGCAAGCTGATGAGAGAGTAAAAAAGACCTCAGGATCTTCACACTTTGTGCATGCATTTTCGTTGGCTTGAAGTAGAAAATTGTAAAGCTTCGGGTTTGATGTTTTTTTTTTTTGCGTCATCTTGAGTAAGAAATCGATTTATGATTGGAAATTAGTGATATTATTGTTGGTTGGTTCTTGTTGTTGTTATCATAACTGGTATTGCTGGCTTCACCGTGAAGGTATCTAGTAATAATGGTTCGAGTGGTAATGGTTGTTGCTGTCATTACAGTAGCTGTGACTTTAATAGTATACGAGTATGTATGTATCAAGACGAAAGGGTGAGTCTTTCATTGAGTTATTTTCTTGTTATTTTCTGCCTTTCCTTTACAACAACAACAACAAGAACGAGTCGTGCCAACTAATCAATGTGTCATCAGCTTAGCTTTGGTTAATATCTATGTGTATCATCATTACTGTAACTAACAGATCAAATAATAACAACAGCTCGACCCAACCCGACCCGATCTGAACTATTAACCCCACCCCCATCGATCCAACACATCTTTTCATCCCTACATCGTTCGTTAGCTGCCGTTATACTTACTGACCGATAGCCTCGAAGCTGATTTTAGATGACATAACACCAGGTGACACTTTATACCGACGGCTACCCATTCGTGTATACTTTTATGCATTCGTTCCATCGTATGTTTGTGTGTATGTGTTTTTCGTATGCTTGCTGTTGGCAAATTGACTTTTACGTTTCTTCTTATTGCTCTCTACACTAGTTTTTCGGTAACTGATTTAGCTCCCGGCCAGAATAAAATGCAAAGCTTAGCTTTATCCTTATTGGATCTGTATTGCCCCTAAATTGAAGTCGTTGTTGTTGTTGTTGTTCTCCCTTCTTTATAGCATCCAAACAGCCAGTGTTAATTTCATTCGTCCGTCACTTCGGTTTCTGACATAAACTGCAAGGAAATTAAACATCAAGTACGACGTCCATACATATTAACCAATTCTTGGTAGCTTCTATTTTTTTTTCTTCTACTTTACACCTTTAACCTACTTTGTCGTCCCTTGTTTGTCCCGCTCTGTCACATATTATGCCTTATTCAATTTGCTTCCTGCTTGTTACTACCTCATCGCTTTCTTTTATTATGTTGATTATTCGTTTTATTGATATTTATTGTTGTCCTTGCTGGTATTGTCGTCGTCGTCGTCGTTGTTGTTGTTGTTATTATTGTTATAGCCGTATTTGTAGATGACATTTTCGGTAATTGATATTGATTTTCTCTTTGCTGAAAGCTTGAAAAAGTCTACCAATGATTTTCAATGATTATCATGAAGTATTCAATACGAGTAATAACACAGCGCGCTAAAAATCTCAGTGAGCGCCAGTCCTACCCATATTATACGATGGGTGGGGGTGGTGGCAAATGGCGACTCGAGCATTATTTTTTGTAGAACGCTTGAAAGTTAGCGCTTAAAATTGTCGAACTCTCGAGCGGTCGTAACTTGGCTTCTTCCAAAGCCGGCATGAGCAACACGAGGAGGAGGAGGAGCAATACAGGAGGGCCGCATGCTTTTTCGTTAAATAACCTTTTTCTACATATTTTTTCTGGATTTTTTTTTTTTGATAGTATGCATTTTTATTAATGAGTGTTTTATACCTTTAATTTTTTTAATTTTTTTTTTCGTTTCTAAAAGCCGAGATTTCGCCTAAATAAGTTTTTCCAAACAATGATATTTTATGAAAAAGAGCGTTATACGCATGTGAAATACAAAATGTATTTTATCACATTTTTTGGGAGTAAAGCTTGAATACACGAAGGATTTTGCTGATATTTTGGCAGTTATTTTTTGACATATGGCACTAAATAATTATATACATATATACATCTCATAAATAATGAAAATGTTTGATAATTATCAGCGAATTTATCAGAAGTATAAAGTGAGGTATATAGCTTTCGCTTTTTGGGAGAGGACCATTTTATTTTGGTAATTTATGGTACTCCGAATTTATCTTTCTTTCTCATTCATCTCATTCTTTTCCCTTACTTCCCCTCCCTTCGATTTCCTTCCTCTGCTTTCTCTCCCCCTCATAACTACTTCTTCCTTTCCTCTCGCTTCCCTTGTTTTCAACCCAACCTTTCCCATTTTATTTTATTATACGATACTCCCTTCCTTTTCCCATTTCAATTTATTCATCGTTTAATGATTCCTGTTTTGCTCTGCATCCTTTTTCACACTTTTCTCGTACCCAGTTCTTGTCTTTCTTACTTTGCATATTTTTTGCTCCTTCAATTTTTTGCCAGCTTTTTCTCGTTTTTTGGGGTTTTAGCACTTTATCCGATTCTGTCAGCACCTTGAAAGGATAATAAAAATCAGCTTTTCAGGCGCGACCAACGAAGTTGAGCAAATAAAATCGGCTTTCGAAGATTTCGAATATCCGCAACGAAGTTTAAAAATGGCTCCACTTCAAGCAGCGGGCCGCAGGAATCAGCAGTAGCAGGAGCACCAACAGCAACAATTGCATCTGCTCACAGGACGAAAAAGACGAAATGTTAATTTGAATATTTTTCCAATTCTAATTGTGTTTGCAAACATTATGCGAGCGGCAGCAAATAAAATGAATGAATACACGACGCTACGATGGCGATGGCGCTACCTAACGAACGCCCCTGAACAATGGAGGTGCCAGCTGCCGAAGGCCATGACACAGAAGCGCGGGGAGGTGGTTATCAAGATTAGCTGTGGTGGAGACAGTGAGTGCTGCCAGACGCTGAACAAGCTGTAAAAGAATATCTCCACAAATTCGTTTCGCATTCGTAATGAAGAATGAATTTGAATAATTTTTGAGGGAAAGCGATTCAGCTGAGCGCGGCGGGAAAGGTGTGGCCACGCGGCAACAGGGGCTAGTGAGGACGACAAAGAATGAGGAGAAGATATGAAGTAAGATGGGGCCAATAATGTGAACAGTTAGCCAACAGGGACAATATAAGCTTTAACAGCAACCGAAGAGGAAAAAAGGAGCAGCGTCCATGGAGGATAAAGTAGCTGCAATAGAAGTCTGAGAAGTCTGAAAAGAGGGTACACAGTAGTTGGACATGGCGGGTGGGGGTCAGTGTCAGAAAGAGAAGTGGCAGGGAAAAGGGGGACAATGGTGGAGAATAGAATTGGACACACTTTGAGGCTAAGTTTTATTAAAAATTCAAATATTGCTCTTATCGTTCGTGTTGGTTTTTCGGGAGCTGCTCATTTCTTTGTTTCCTCCGAGTAATGACGGTGGGGTTCTGCCCCCTCCGCCCTAGAGAAAGTAATCAAAAGCAAATTTTCTCTTCATTTTTAGCTTCCGTCTTTCCAGCTTCCTCCTACTTCTTTCTCAGCCACTTCGTGCTCCTGCTCTTCCATTTTCTACTACGACTTAAATATCTTTATAATTTTCTTCTCTGGACTCTAAATGAGATTGTTTTTTGCTGTGTTTATTGTTGTTACTTTTTATTTGATTCCTTTGCAAAGTACACAACGAATAATATCGTAGCTCTCGTGGTGTTTCTTACGTTGTCGCTGGCCGCAGGACCTAATGAAAATTAAGTAAAAATTAAAATTTTTACCTGCAAGTAGTCCCCTCTTCAAATGTTCTTGGTGTTGGTCAAATGATAAGCACTTGCTTGATATTCATTGTTTGATAGACGATAAGAAAAACAGAGGAAACAATTTTTTAGTTTTACGAACCAATGCCAGGAAAAAGGATGAGCAAATGAAATAGATAATGAAACCGTATGCATGAGGCCGAAAGGAAGTAGAACAACTAACGTTTACTTAAAGCCAACTAGGTTTTGGTTTGTCACAAAATAAAGGATGGTGTTGTTTGTTTATAATTTTATTAATATAAAGAGGTCTTTTGTGTTATAGGGATTTTATTCAATTTTATCTTATAGAGATGGAAAAACAATTTTCTTGTGGTGGTTGTGGGAGAAATGATTAATGAGCTCAGTTAAACAAGAGCAGACGAACGAGAAACTGGCAATGATTCCACTTAATTTCATAAAGTCTGATGATAAGAGGATTAAGAAGAAGTTGGCTTAACTGAATTTAAGCGAAATGATAATTTGGAGAACTTCTACGACAACTAACGAGGGTGGGGAGGGAGGTGAAGGGGGTAAATTGCTAATGAAGTAGATTCAGTGTCGAATTAGAATAAAAGCCAGGGAGTTTATATGGGAATATTAGTCAAAGTTAGTAGAAATTGCGTAAAACCAAAGAATATGTATTATCTTATTATTATATGGTTAGATATTCATCAACAAAACTTTACTGGACAAATAGTGGGTAATATAAGTAGAAGTAGCAAGTGCTAGAGACTCTATTAAAATTTTCTCTAATAGCCAGGCTGCCTTCAAGGCTAACGTAATTCTGTGCTGGTTACGTCAAGCCTTGTGCGTCATAATCTCGCTCGCAAATCTTGGAAAAGCTCACTCGTAACCAGCATAATATCTCTCGCAAAAGTTTATGAAAAACATATTAACTTCATTTTTCCACTCTATAACCTTAATCAATTCACTTTACTTCAGTTTCGATACAGTTAAAACGAATCTCGAAACAAATACTTGCTGTAAATAGCCCGAATAACAATAAAGATTGAACACGAAATTGAAGAGAGTAAGAAAATGCTGCATAAACTCAGGCGTTACAGCGACCACTACTACTGAACACAACTCTCCACGCCCACACACGAGCAGTCAGTCATACACATAATAAAACTTTTTCAATTGTTTCGAAATGAAGATATTCTTCCAAGTGGATAGTTTTTGGCAGCAGATAGAAGCAAAGAAAAAAGAAATAACAGCTCACTAAAAGAGTATATCAAAAAGGAAAAAGGAAAGGAAAAACAAAAAACCCAAGAAAATCCCGAAAAAAACTGAAAATAAAGAATAAAAACAAAAAAAAAAAACAGCAACAACCACAAGTAAAACCAACCAAATCAATCCGATTCGAGATAAAGAATTCTTCTACTCTCCGCCTTCACGATGTACCATCGCATGGTAAACTTGGACCCTTTGCCCCTCTTTCTACATTTCAAGTCAAGTCACAAAAGATACTGAGAGACAAAAGTAAATACAAGAAAAAATGCGCTTTGAAAAATGCTTGTAAATCTTTCGAAGAAAGTGAAAAAAGGAATCAATCGTTCTACAAAGACTGAATACTCGTAGATACTCGTAAGAAAAAGAAAAAGACAAAAAATAAAGCACAACAAAAACAACAAAATAACCAAATGCAATAAAACTTCTTCGGGAAAGATCAGGGTAAAACTATTTGGAAACAACAATAACAATAACGACGAATGTTGCCGATGAATGAAAATAAATAAAAGGCAAATCGAAGAAACAACAACAACAAACTTGAGAAGTAGTGGAATAAGAAGAAGCATAAGAAGTATAAATGAAAAGAAAGACTACGTAAGAAAAACAAACAAACGAAACCGAAAGAATTCAACTAATAAAAATTATGCACTCGAGTGAGAAAAAATCGCGGATAAAAGCATTATCCACAAAATAAAACATTACAAAATGGTGGCGGCGTGAGCTGCACACATGGACAAATTGCACGCAACCACAAACGCACACATGAAAAGGAAAGAAAGAGTAGAAGGAAGGAAGGAAGGAAGAAGGAAGGAAGGAAGGAATGGCACAAAGACAAACAGTTTTCGAAGGAAAGAAGTTTGTTGGGCTTTTGGGTTCCTTTATATAAAGCTTTATAGAATTTCCGATAGATTTGAGAGAAAGTAAGAAAAGTGACAGGTTGGTCGAAGGGGTATGTGGGGAGGAGGAGGGGTGGTTGATTGTGAAGTAAGAAAGTGTTAAAAACAAGTTGTTTTGTCTGGAATGTTATTGCAGAAAGAGGATAGAATGAAATGAAGGAAGGTGGAAGATCTTTTACAAATCGATATACCGAAAGCTATTTTATTTTTCACTTTATTTTAAAATCCATGGCCAAATTGAACAAAAAATGAAATTTTTACAAACGCGAGAAATCCTAAAAGTGTGCAACCGACCAACAACAACAACACTCGCTAGTTCGTTCCTTCGTTTTTCACAAAAGGAAATACATTTTATTTGTATTACGCTATAATCTCTATACAGTTTATATTGTAAGAGTGTTTATGTGCGCATCTTTGCGATACTCTTATAATGATATAAATTTTATTTTCAAGTTTAGTTTTGGCATTTTAATGGGTTTTATAGAAGTTTCGTTTCTTGTTTATGGTTGCATAATTTTTCGAATTGCATTTGTTTTGGTATTTATTGAATTCCATTAAAGTTACTAAGCGTGACATGCTTTATTTTGCTTGCTCTCTCTTAAAATAAATACTCGTACATATATCAGTCTATATAGTTCCTGCTATGTCACTGATTTTAAAGTAAACAAAGCGCAAAAATATTGCACAATTTTAGGACGTTTTGAAAATTTGCTCAACTTTTCGCTACAATTAATTGCTAAAAAATTTGATAGCTTGAAATTTTTAGACATTTTAATATAAATTTATAAGAAATAAGTATAAATAGTTGAAATTCTACTTGGTCTCATAATGCCGCCCTTTAATTTGCAAACCATAAACGACTTAAAATTGATACCTTTGAGAGTTTGGTCTTTGAAGTTAAGTGTTTTAAGATGGAAAGTATCACAGCTCTGATTATAGCTCAACCTCCTGCTGCTCAACTCGCTCACCCCTCTGTCTCCCTCCACTCCTCTTCTACTCCCTTTCAGTATTTCATCACGATTCTATCCAATACGAGAGCATATAAAGTATAACAACAAAAACATCGAATTAACGAAAAGAAGCAAAGGTTTAGCGGCAACAAAGCGTAAAATACCCAAGCTTATAAAACAAAAGGTTGTGTCCTGCAGCACAATCAAGGACGTGACGTTAAAAGAGCTTGAGGAGGTTTAGAAGGCTCGTTTCGGTGCTTACTTAAGTTTATTGCATTTTGGATGAGCAGAGAAAACGAAGAAGCAAAAGTTTGTACGACATCATTCGGTCTTGCTGAAGGTTGGAGAAAGAAAAAACATAATCATAGCGAGAAATATGTATGTATTTAATAGCGTAAAGGGTTAAAGCGGGTGCAATACAAAGGGGTTGAAAAGGGGTTAAAGGCTTTCTACTTTCACTATCGCTTTATATTCTTCTTCTGTTGGCAAATTAAAATCTTTTCAGTTGTCTTTCGAATTATCGGGAGTTAAAAGGGATTCGAAAGGGTGATGCGAAGTGTAAGAAGGGGTGGTATGGGGGGGGGGGTCTAAAGGTTGATAGGGAGCAAAGCAAATGGTGGTACAGGTTTGATGAGCATTCAACTTCTTCAAGTACTCATTCTATCTCTGCTCTAGGTCCTACGCCACCCCCTTTGTACATCACAATGAACCTCTTGCCCCTTGTCTTCAATAAATGTTTCAATTTCATTTCGTTCGTTCGTATTAATTTCTCTCCTCAACGACTTTATATTTCTTGCATGAAATTTAATTAATTTTTGACTTGATTGCATCCGAGCGGTACAAGTTCTTCCCCGCCGGTGGTGAAGGCAACGCGTAAGATGTTATGTATTTGGTTAGGTAAGGAGGGGGAGGGAAAATTGCGGGTTGAAATTCTCCAAAAAGAATCTTCTGCTTTATTTGCTTTTTAATTTATGGTTATTGTGGCTAAGAATGTGTTTATTTCTCACTTTCTCTTTTAGCTCATTTCTGAATACTTCTAAATTTTTTGTTATTGTTTTGGCTGGTTGGTGTTTGTTGTTGTTTTTGTTGTTGTAGTTTACGGTGTTTATACCTGCAATTATTTTTAATATAATTTCAAATTGTTTCGGATGAAATTTAATTACTTTAAAGGCTTTTAAAGAGCTTTTGATTAAAAACGTTTAAATGAAAACGAAGAATAGCCGTTGTTTGATGTTGTTAACAGAAAAGTATTAACATAAATTTTAAATGTTGAAAAATGGAAGAAACATGATTATCGTCATTTCTACTACGATAAAATTCCTTTGTTGATCATCATCGAGTCACCATCAAATTTGTTGTAAGATATTGAATGAAAATTAATTTAAGGACCCTTTGAAAGTGCCGCCTTGCTGACGCCAAATGTTGGTGTGGGCACAACTTTCTGTAGATGCAACGGTTAAAGATTTATATGGACTGTAAAAATCGGAATTTAGAAGACTTAGAAGACTTTAACTTATGATTGCCCGAGTAATGCGAGGTTCAAAATGTTCAAGAGTTATAGACTTTATGGATTCTAATTGATCTAAATAAGCGGTTACATCGATTGCTTTCAGTCGCATGTTATTAAATATATCTTTTGTTTATCACTTTGTTATATCCTATGATTTTCAAGCTTTCAAAAATGACCCACTTCTCCATACATCCTACGAATTCACCTGAGCCCTTTTGCTGTAAAAGAGAAAAATGATCTCACTGCTTACATGAAAGCAGAACATATTACGTGTCTTATATAAATCTATGTCAGAGAGCGTCTGGTGGCCGCAAAAACCGACATCAGTATTCACCCACACATCCACACACACACACAGTCCTCAAAGAATAGGTGAAGAAAGATGAAAAATATTCATGAAAATACGATAAAAAAAATCGAGGTAGCGGAAGTGGTTACAAGTGGGTTAAACAGAAGCAAACGAAGCTAATTTCGTTAAGTTCTTGAGGATAAAGAATTTTAGGGGATAATACTTTGTTGTCGCTGCCACTGTTTTTGCTCTCGTCCTGTAAAGGGTTAATCAAGAAACAGGAAAGAGCAGGACCCAGAGAGAACCAAAAGCTAACAAATTTTCCGTTTGGGGAATGAAAGGTACATACCTACGAGGGTAACGTGTGTGTGTTAAAGCGTTTTGTGTCTATGTGTGGCATACGCTATTTGTTGTGACAAGCCTTATACGAGGCCTAAGAAATTCTTCGAATATTTTACATAAGCCTACACAAGGAGCAAAAACTAAGAAAATAGGGAAGAAGAAACAGCATATTTAAAGGCTACAGCTTTATTATCCTTTAAGGACACAGCAGAACTACTAAACACTACAGAAAAAGAGTTGAGGACAACGAAAATAAAGCGGGAAAAATATTGCTCCATCCTGGCATGCGACAAAATTTGCATTTTAATACGTTTTGTTTTTGGGGTACCCTGAAGACAACGATCGATGCGGTTGGAGCGACCGCTAACGCTGCCGTCGCTGTCACTGCCCCTTCGGTTGTTACGACGCGCGGCCCGCGACTGGCGAAAAAGTTTTCCTAACTCAATTCTTAACGAACATGAAAATTTATTAAATAAAATTAATTAACAAATCAAAAGTTTAGTGAGATACGAATAGAGAAAGAAGAAGAAGGCAAAATGGGTTTTTGCAAAAATGACAAGAAAGAGGAATTTTTGGACAGAGAGGGATAGAATGATAAAGAGAAGAAGATTCGTAAGAACAATTCGATGGAAAAACACTTAAAAGAACAGGAATGAAAAAACATACGATAAAGAGGAAGACCTAGGAAAGAATAAAGAAGAAGAGATAACAAGTATCGGGTAGGGAAAAAATGGAGAAGTAAAATTTGTTATAAGAGTGAAGTTCGTATTAAAATTTAAAATCATTCAGTTTTTTAATGATTTTCTAAAATACACTACAAAGAATCTCTTTTTGCTTCGAATGGAAATATCGCCGCAACACATCAAAAAACCCATTCACCATGACATTCACCACTGACAGCTCCAGTGACAGCTCCAGCAGTACCACCGCCACGACTAACACCAGCTGGTGCTGATGTCGTGAATTTTCATGATTTTAAAAGCAATTTCATGCTTTTGCGATTTCCTTTTGCTTTCTTTTTTCCATCATTTCCGGTTGTCACAAATACATAAGTACGTATGTACATAAAGTCTTACAAGCATGACTTTATTGTGTGAATATGAGTATTTGGCTGTGTGGGTGTATGTGTGTATGTTGTGTAAGCGTTAAGGTAGAAAACATTCTATAAGTTTAATTTAAAGCAAAGCATAAGAATTTTAGTAAAAATAATTAATAAAGAGACATGAAAACTATTGCCATTTTTACAACAGAAGTAAATGCAACAACAAATACAACCATTAGAATAATAACAATGGCAAACAATGTGCTCGTATAATTTTTTCAAAAGTTAGACGTAGTTCGTTTGATTCAATCATAATCTTCATAGTCCAACAAAAAGCATATTTTTGTACTTTTTATGGCCCGGTAACAGCTTTGTTAACTGCACTGCGGTATATCCTACGAATATTCGTTGTTGCTTTCCCTCTGCTTGATCCTCTTTTTTTTATAATTTCATGTTAAAAAAATCTTTGTACGATATGAATGCAAAAAGTATAAAAACCAAACTTTTTTTTGAAGTTTATACACTTAAAAAAAAAAAAATAAAAAAATATAGAGAAAAGTTTAACTCGTGCAGAAGAAGAGCATGCGAAAAAGAGCGAAGTAAATGAAAACGGGTTTGGAAAAGTGAAAAGTTCAAACTTATTTCCGTTAAAGCTTTGAGAGGCGTGTAATTGTTACTTGCAACCAACTGCCAACGAAGTTTGAAGTTGACTTTTTTCAGGAAGAAAGGATCATGATGGGAGCAAATAGTTATTGTTGAAATCTGGTCAACTTTTCTGTTATACTCAATAAAACAAGAAGAAGAAGAAGTAGAAGAAGAAGAAAGGGAAGAAACGTAGAGGGAAAGTTCTACCAATAAGAGGACACTTCTCTTCCAAATAAACGAATGAAAAGGAAACGAAATGAGCGGAAATGAAGTGCAAGGAAGTACGAATGCTTGAAATGTTTTACAAAAGTGTGTAATGATTGCTAAATTTTCAAATTACATACGAAAAAAGTAGCAAAAGGTATATCTTTGCTTAAAAAAAACTAAAAACTATGATGGCATAAACTTTTATCATGAAAATCCACAAAGAATTTAGTTATTACATGTAGTAAAATTAACATGTTTATTACTCTTTGACTCGGCTAAACAAATACAATACTTAGTTAAGTTCCGTCTAATTAAAGGAATATACCAATACTATAAGCTCTAAAGTCGCAAGTTAAATTCTCCGATCTATCAAAAGGCTTAAAAGTAAAGTGAAGACCGTCGATGGAGAAGCAGGAGGAAGAATTATGGTCGAGGTTGGTAGTTCAAAAGTAAACAATAGCAAACGATAAGTAGAAAGCCGCAACTAAATACAATGAAATAACTTATTACGCGTATTATTCCAACATCGCGATTTCTCCACGCCTTCCCCGCCCCTTTCCAGCTATTTTTGGATTTTGAGCTTTGGCCATAAACAACTTCAACCCTTCAAACTGTCGTAGTTAACGATGATAATCTATTACCAGCGCCGGCAACGATGATTATGATGGTGCTGATGTCGGTGTCGGTGTGATAACGTTGATGGAATAAAGGTGAAGTATATCAAGCGTTAATCCCAATTAATTTCATGTAATTAAAAACACCTTAAAGTCGATGAGTATTTGTTGCATGCAGTCTTCCAACCGCAGAAGAGGCAGAGACATTTCGCGCAGGAATAAACGTTTAACACTACGCTTGTGGACTATAATTTATTATCTCGCCTCATTTACCCTCTTCTGCTTCTTCTTCTTTCGTTACACCAGTTATGTATGTACAAACGGAAATCTATTGTACTTGCCTTGCTTACTTCGGTTGGCAACTATGGCCTCTTTTCCTTTTCTTTTTCTTCTAACAATGAGTCCCTTTGCTTGAATGACGGGCAAAGAAGTTGACGATTTTTGCCAAGGATTTGCGGATAATTTCGTAAAGACACGCAACTACGTGACCCAAACACAGTGAAGGCGAAAAAATTAAAATAGACATACATTAAATACGAAAAAAAAAATTAAAGATAAAAATAATGGAAACGAATTGAAAAATAAATACCAAGAAAAACTTTTATAAAAATGACAAAAATCTTTTGATCTTTTACTTTTTTGCCATTTTTTTTATTGAAAATACGTTTTCAATTTGTACGTTTAAGTAAAACCTTTAGGAATTTTTGTCCCAACAACAGCCAACCAACCGCCACTTCTGTGCCACTATCTGAGTTCTCAAGAAATCAGCACTGCCTTCAAATAAAATAAAAAACACTTTCGGAATTCACTTCGCGGCGAAGTAGCAACAAATTGCTTTAGCGTGTTACACGTGGATTCTCTTGAACTCGTAATAAAAAACAAATGAACAGGAACCAGAAGAAAAAAGAAGGTGAACACTTCAGTACGTCTGTAGTTTGCGCTAGCAAGAGTTCTTGGATTCCTTCAGAATTCTTTGTAACAAATTCTTAGGAACAAACGACTCTTTGCGATGACGACAAAGACGAAGACGAAAACGACGGCTACGTCTCACATACGATCTGATACGATAAAACCAACGATCCATGATGTTCGATGTTCGATGATGTTCGATATTCGATGATGTTCGATGTTCGATGATGTTAGATGTGCGATGATTTTCGATGTTCGATGGTGTTCGATGTTCGACGTTGTTTGGTGTTCGATGGTTTTCGATGTTCGATGATGTTCTAAGTTCGATCATGGTCGATGTTCGATGATGTTCGATGTTTGATGTTCGATGATGTTCGATGTTCGATGTTCGATGATGTTAGATGATATTCGATGTTCGATGCTGTTCTATGTTCGATGTTCGATGATGTTCGATGTTCGATGATGTTCGATATTCGATGTTCGATGTGCGATGATGTTCGATGATGTTCGGTGTTCGATGATGTTTGATGTTCGATGATGTTTGATGTTCGCTGATGCTCGATGTTCGATGATGTTCGATATTCGATGATGTTCGATATTCGATGATGTTCGCTGTTTGATGATGTTCGATGATGTTCGATAATTTTCGATGCTCGATGATGTTCGATGTTCGATGGTGTTCGATGTTCGAATATGTTCGCTTTTACCAAACCCATTTATACACCTCATGACCTGTTGCCAGTAGCAGCTACTGTAGCACTCTATCAGCAGTAGATAGAGTAGCAGAGTCCAGAGAAACTTATAATACTCGAATAATAAAAATTAAGCCCGGTTTTTTAGCCATTTCGTTCTATATTAAATTGAATTTGTATTAAAGCATCGTTCTAAATATGATATGAAAACCACCAACATTATACTTCATCGTTTTTTCGCAGTAATTATGGCAAAACTAATCTTATAGATAATATAAGGGTATCAGAAAAATATCAAAATATCTTCCCATATGGTTGTATATCTATGTATTTTAAAAGAGAAAACTCTAGTTTTTCCACGACAGAGAATCAAGATATCATACATAATATAGTACTAACAAGAGTACTCGAACTTTCAATCTAAAAAAAGGATTTTATCCACCACTTTTGTCATTCTCCAACCCTTTGAGTTATTTGGTATGAATCAAATACTTTAATATTGATACTATAGACTTTAGAATACCTACATACATATATTCTTTCAGTTTTTATAGAATTTAATTATTTTTGGTTTTTTTTCCACAAATTTTTTTTTGTGTTTTTGTTCCGGTGACCCATGACAAGTCCTCTTAATTGCGGTTAATTTTGCTGTACTCATCATGGGACGACATTTAATTAATTTTCACTTATCCCCCACAAAACACATTCCATTCATTACATACATATGTACATACATACATATCAACATAACAAATTCGACAAAGGTTTTTCATCAAAAACAAAAAAGGAGCATGCATTTTTTCGAAATTGAAAAAATTTTCCAGGAATTTAACAAAGCTTAATGAAAATACTTTCAGAGTGTCGTTAATTGCTAAACGTAACAGCTATTTATTTAAATGCTAAAACTAAACCTAAATCATTTACGAATACTGGAAACTTTTCAACCCAGCTTCGAACTCGCTCCATTCAGAAATAGCTCTATTAACTTCAAGTCAAAAATAAATATTGTACTTGTCGGAAGCCGTAAAATACTCCAACCATAATCTATAACAATCTGTTTAATGGAATATTATACGAGTTTTTTCTGGATTATTTTCTGTTTTCTATTTATTTTTCCTGCTTTATTTATTAAGAAATGTAATAAAATCTTTTTGTATTTGAATATTTTTATCATATCTTCCTTTTTTATTTACTTTCTCTCTTTGTCATTTGAAATTGAGAGTCCCTTGAAATTTAGAGGAGGTTTTATACCACCTTTTTCTCTATTTACGGTCATAAGAAAGAAGAGGGAAGAGGGAAGAAGGGGAGGAAAAACTAATATGTAAATTACTTTGTATTGACATCAACTGTGACTTTTTCCATCATCTACCGTCATGAAAAATTTAGTATTTGTCATATCAATACAAGAGCTAGCTAAAAATCCTCCGATTCTTGTTTGTTTCTAGGAATCTCTGAATCCTTAAATGAGTATTATTTTATTATTTGTCTTGGCTTTATTCGGTAAATTTTTTTTTTTTTTTGTATATTTGCCTTTCTTCAATTTCATTGATGATCAATATTTTTTGTTGCTATTTTAGCAAGGTCACATAAAAAACTGACAAATACTACATCAGATAAGAATGAATTTGCTAATGCTTTCATCCAACGAAAGATTGGCTCCCTCTAAAGAAAATACCGTTCTCCTTCTCAAAGGAAATTGAAACCGTCAAAAAATAAAAACATGGAAAGTCTTTTCTCTCTCTTCTACTGACCGAAAAGTATTTTTACTCGTATTGTATTCAAATTAGAGAAATTTAATGGTGGAAGGTCTGTTAAAGAAGTGGAGAAGTGTTATTATTCTCAACGGGAAGACTAACCGGAAGAAGAAGAGCTACTAGTATATATTACAAGGGTTAAAGAAATGCACTTTGTAACAATTATTTTAGTCATACGTGTTGTTATTGTTTAATTGTTGTTGCTGTTGTTGTTTTAATTTGTTTTTACTAGTCTTTTATCTTTTAAATCCTTGTGATTTTACATGATACAGTACTCATGTACCATGTTGTGTTTACTTACTGTTGTGTTTACTTAGTATTTGTCATATCAATACAAGAGCTAGCTAAAAATCCTCCGATTCTTGTTTGTTTCTAGGAATCTCTGAATCCTTAAATGAGTATTATTTTATTATTTGTCTTGGCTTTATTCGGTAAATTTTTTTTTTTTTTTGTATATTTGCCTTTCTTCAATTTCATTGATGATCAATATTTTTTGTTGCTATTTTAGCAAGGTCACATAAAAAACTGACAAATACTACATCAGATAAGAATGAATTTGCTAATGCTTTCATCCAACGAAAGATTGGCTCCCTCTAAAGAAAATACCGTTCTCCTTCTCAAAGGAAATTGAAACCGTCAAAAAATAAAAACATGGAAAGTCTTTTCTCTCTCTTCTACTGACCGAAAAGTATTTTTACTCGTATTGTATTCAAATTAGAGAAATTTAATGGTGGAAGGTCTGTTAAAGAAGTGGAGAAGTGTTATTATTCTCAACGGGAAGACTAACCGGAAGAAGAAGAGCTACTAGTATATATTACAAGGGTTAAAGAAATGCACTTTGTAACAATTATTTTAGTCATACGTGTTGTTATTGTTTAATTGTTGTTGCTGTTGTTGTTTTAATTTGTTTTTACTAGTCTTTTATCTTTTAAATCCTTGTGATTTTACATGATACAGTACTCATGTACCATGTTGTGTTTACTTACTCGTACGTTAAAGTATGTACGTCCAGTCTCTGTATTTATAAGACTTATTTGCATAAAGGGTAAGAAGAAAAAGCTTTTGGAAAATAGTACACCGGAAAAAAGCATAGATACTAATAGGAATTCAAAACACTGTCCCAAACTATCAAAAAAAATGTTATCCAAATCCAAAAATAAATAATTTTTAGTTTGTTTATTGATATTCGTTAGGCTTTCCGACAAGGTTGGATAATGGTGGTGATTTTTGGAACGGATTTTAGTCATTTTTTGTCTAGTTCAGTTTGGAGAAAACCCGGTTTCGACGATGTGCCATCTTCAGTGTCTTGAATATTGAGGTTAGGTTAAAAAATAAGGTTTTAATTCTTATAAAACGGGTAAGGGTTATAGAAATATGGATAGTGAAGGAATAAATGACTAACATTACACTTGTACAAATTTTTTTTTCTTTCAGTGTAATAGCACTGAATATTTGTTCCTTTATACTATTTTAAAATTTCAGTTTATAGAAGCAAACAAATGCATGTACTTGTATGTCCTTCTATATGTTTATATTATACAACTAACAAAGTGCAGTATCACATCCGACATCAGTAACAACAAAAACAATAACAACAACAACAATAACACCAACAAATGCAACTATTTTACAGAGGTTGTTACTTTAGTAGGTTTTACACGCTTCGAACACCGAAGACTGACTTTTTGGCTTGCTGTTTCCACTCCTACCGACATCATGGCCCTTTGTCCTTTATTCCTTTGGCCTGCTTTTCCTTGTCGAAATCTTCGTCTTCGATCTCGACCTCTTCGTTCTTGTACGATGTTTATTAATTTTAGCTCTGATTTACTTAGAAAATTTTGTGTAAACGCATGTGTTGAATTTCATAAAGACTTGTTTTTAAAGCATTAGAAAGGAATAAAAGAATTTTATGGACTACATGATTTAAGAGCTTTAGAAATAGTGGCAAGACAAAGAGATAAAGATAGAAAAAGATTGGTTCGAGATTGCGGGTAATACATTTAGGTAATAATCGTTTTAGAGAATTCAGTTAAAAGGTCCTCAGAAGAAAAAGCTCCTTCCTTCTTTCAATCCAATTAAAGATCGACGATATTATTTTATGTTATGAGAACAATGAAGATCTTTATGTAAATATCTATTTTTATATATTTTACATAAAATATCAGCTCTTAAAAGTATAAAGAGTTTCTCTTCTTTCTTCATCCGCAATATTAAAGAGACATTTATTACTTTAATATCACGTGACAAATTATTTTCAAGGCGTGCTGTGAATTTTAATGCTTCTTACGCGTATGACATGTGTTTTGGTGCCTTCAAGCGCTGTCGGAAAACAATTTAACAGAAACAGCAGGATCATAAGAAGAGTATATAAAAGTTAATCGAGTTAAAGTTGAATGGGTTGAGAGGGTTAATTGAGTCAGTGCCGTGTAAAGAGGTTGAACGTTGAGTTTGTGAACAGTCGTAAAATTTGCAACGATTTGCATTTGATTAAATTGTCAAATTAAATGAAAAAAGGTACACTATTTTATTTCTATTCGAAAAACTACTAGAGGAACTAAAAGAACGGGAAAGACTGAAACTAAAATATGTTGAGAGCAAAGACAGAAAGAAGAAAGAAAGAAAGAAGACTAAACCTGGCATGTGCAAACTGCAGCCCAAGCAAAAAATTGCAATTTTTGAGTTGTTTAAACTCAAAATAGACCTTATAAAAAACAGATTATAAATAATAGACATCAGAGATGTGCTTTCTACTATAAGTACCAGGTTATAAGTAATAAGTAACTATTATAAGAGAACGAGAACGAGAGAATTACGACTTAAAGTAATCCTGATTTTGAACTTTTGAATTTAAGAACTTGAATTTTAATGCCTCATTCAAAATCTTGTAATGCGTTAAAGAGTTTCTAGATGTTCGTTAAGTTTTTCTTGATGTTCGCTAAGTTTTCCGACAAGCGTTGGATGATGATGGGTTTTGGAAAGAATTACCGCCTTCCTTTGTTAAAGAGTTGGTACCGTGTTTAAAAGTTGCCCAAAGCTGTTTCTGTCTTTATATATTTATATTTTTTGTATATTTATTATTATTTCTATTCATTGCATTGTTATTTTTTGTAATTTGGAATTATGCAAAAAATTGTGACATGCTCTCAAAAGAGGATTTATTTTGGTATGGATTATTACGAACTCATCACACCACTTTCTTCCTGCCATCAACCGCTCAATGCTGCCTGCCATCATCCCGGTACCCCTGTGTCGTCCTTTCCTTTATGGCAAATAACATCCTTTTATACTTTTCTCGGGGATTTTGTCTTGGGGATTTTAGTGCCGGTTTTCTCGAAAGCCATCCACATAAAAACCGCACAACAGCAAAATGCAATCAGAGCCAAATGAAACCGAAGTCGAGGCTGAGCACGTCGCTTCAAGTGGATAAATAAATGACGGACTTTGAAAATCAATTAACAACATCAAATAAAACGAGCCGAACGCATGACTACGTACACAAAACGGATAAACGCACTAACAGACGAACGCAATAACAGAGAGATGCACTCTATATACGCACAGCAGAAATACGTATATATAGGGTGGAAGAGTGTGAGAAGCGGAGGAAGAAGTGAGCAGGCAGGTAGACCTCAACCTGAACAGACTGACAGAAAGACACCGCAGGAATGGATTCTATCATCAGTCATATGAGTATGTCCCTCTATTCATTTGTACAATTCATTTAGTCATCCAACTAACCGTCCAACCAATAAAGCATACAACCAACCTTTCAACAAATCGTGCAACCTTCCACTGATCCATTCCCTTCATCCATTCCATAACAATCCATCCCTTTTCGCTGTTTATCCAAACAGCATTTGTATTACATTGGCACGAGCTGATAAAGACAAAAGCAGTCAGTCGCCAGCTGTCTGGCAGCCGGGCAGTTTGTCGTTGACAAAATGTCGTCATCGTTGATGATTCATCTCATCCCAAAACAAACAGGACTGCAGTGCGTTAATTCGTGCTGACAACGCATCGCCCTCGTCTGCCATCATCAGCATCATCAATCGTCATAGTCGTCCGTCCTCTGTATCATACAGCACACATGCTTCTTCACCGCCTATGTCGGATGACGTATGCAACTGTCAAAATTGTAGTGTTGCAAATTAACATTAATTTATTTACCTGCCGCAAAGCACTACAAAGCAGGCGCATGCGAAAAACAGGTTCAGAGACACACTGTAACGTCTGAAGGTTTTCTAAAGGGAGAGACACCCTTTCTACCCTTCATTCAATAGGTTTGTTTTAATTAGATTTCGATAATTATGCATAACTTTGTACGAAGCTGACATATATTTACCACATTTAAGCCTAAATCGTACTATTTATGAGTTGCGTATATTCGGAGGGATGGACATAAACATAAGATGATGGAAAAACATACCGAAGGACTAACAAAACAAGAGATAAACCGATCGCAAAATTGTTTAAAAGATAGAGCAGGAAAAGGCAGAGGCAAATGGAGAGAAAGCCATAAAGTTGCAGCCCTTAAAATCTATAAACTGGATTAAAATTTTATAAGTCTACTTTTCTAAAATGGGTCAAACCATGCTTATAGTAAAAATTATATATATTATCAGTTGATGATAAACATTTGATGACGTCGAACATTGCTCTATAAACTCTCCTAACGATAGAAAAATATTTTTTCAAGTGACATTGGTTTACCACGCCAATGGATTTTAAACAAGGATGAACTATGGAGTGTTTCTGAATTCTATAAATAAATTTCAGTGAACGACTTTTTGGATAACAACGCCTATTAAGCGTTTCCGATTCGGTCTCAATCCGCTAAAACTCTACCGGAAATATTGATGGGTATTGATCTTATTCGGAAATGTGTTCTCTGGTTTAAAAGCTCAAATTGTGGGGCTGTTTTTTTTAAGTAAATATCTTACAAATGGATGGCGGTAGAAGAACGATAAAATATGATTAAATTGACATAATCCATTCAAAATTATTAAAGCCCTGACATTTTTTTGAAAAATATATGAACATATTCGCACAAAAAACTACATCAGTCATTCCAACAAACAGACTTTTCCTAACAAATTGTCGTTACTGTGGCGACATATTTCGTGCAGCATTGAAGCCGGAAGAAAACACTTAAAACGCTTGACAGCCTTAAATATAGCTGGCTCACGAGTTGTCACGAAAGCCAGCAAGTTTGCAGTTTAATAGCATTAAAGGTGAAGCGTTAATAATTTATAACTTAATATAATATGAGTACCGGAGACTAGAAGTGAGTACCACTGAGTAGTAGCAATAATAATAATTTCAATAAAAAATAAATGCTATACAAGCAAACAGAAGTATTGCACTTGAGTATGTTCATATACATGTAAAAGTTTAACGGTGTCTAACATACATATATAAACACATAACAAATAATTTTCCAGCCAACGACCACAGATGCCAACAACGTATGGTTCGCTGCAGCAACACGTTTCGGTTACGTTGAATAGTTTGTGAACTTTGTTGGCGTTACCTGCGTCTCAATGTGAACGGAAATGGTGCAAAATAGTTTGGAACTGTTGCTCAACTTCGTTACAGTGGGACAAAAGGTAAATTAAATTAGTTCGAAATCAATTAGTAGTATTAATGTTCTATATAATAAAAGTGAAACGAAAATTGTGGGTTGAATGTTGAACGGAAAAAAAGAATTTTGAATGGAAAGTTGAAAAACTTAAAATAAAATTTTACAAGTAAAAAATGTCAAGTAATTTAAATTTATAACATAAAATGAAATTTAAGGGAGACTGACAAAATCCCAAAACAACAAAATCACGATTATTCTGTAAACCCCAAAAGAAAAAAATCCCGACATAATATATAATGTAAAATCCCGATTTATGTTTATCAATATTGTTAAAGCCTTTATAAGCCTTTGTTAAGCCTTATTTTTAGAGACGTAATTTTAAAGAGTCTTTTATAGAGAAAAAAGTAAATAAAGCAAAAGGTTTAGAGCTTTGCTTTGAGTTTTTTCTTTTCTTTTTAAGTATTTTAAACTAAGACAAGGTATCAATGTCTTACGTGTACTTCCTTTATATATTTTGATTCTGTGTATTCAAAGTAAACTAAGCGCTTTCATGATTTACTTGCTACGCGATTTGCGAAAACATACTTAGTGCATCAACAACAAAAACAAAAACAACAAAATCAGGAATAGTAAACAACTGTAGCAACAAAATGTAGCTACGCCAACGCTGTACATATATCACGGCAAACATGACTTGACAACGTTCTGCTGTCAAGTCGAATGCCAAAAATTTAAAATTTAGAGTATGGGTGGCAATCATCATTGCTCTCCCTCACCATAGCCCACCCTCCCTCCTGTGAAAATTCCTCCTCCCGGTAAGGACTTTCCACTCAACTGAGAACGACTGACTGCTGGTTTCTAAAACCCAAACAAATGACGCTTCAAATCGAACTTTGTACGCAACGGTACAAGGCGGTAACTGCAAATTGCAGCACTAACATGAGCAGAAACCAGAACAACAACAGCAACACAACAACAAGAGCAATTACAACTACAACAACCATGGCGTAACCATTCTAACGCTTCAAATGAGCACATTTAAATTATGCTTACCGCAAGGCATCCACCATCAGACACGCACTTACACACACCCACAATTCTCCCGCCGCCCACTCAACCGCTCAGCTGTCGCCTATCGTTCGCATACAGTCGTTTGCTTATTAAACGTTTCTGCCAACATGTATTCCAGCAAATTTACAAATTATAAATTTTACCTGCTGCTTCTGCTGCTGCTGCTGCTGCTGCTGCTGCTTGTTAAGAGGAGAGACACCAAGCATTTAAAACTTGTTTGCAAGGACATAGCATGCACGCACACATGCACGCACACATGCACGCACTCACACACACGCGTATGTATGTCTTTAACACAGACACATACTTTCATTCTCACCCAATACGAAAAAAATTAAAATTCATTTAGAAATTTTTTGTTTATATGTATTTGGAAAAGCATTTTTTTTTATATTGAAAAATCTATTGTAAATGTGATATGATGTGTATTTACGTCTTTATCAGTAATAAAGATGTATCTTTAATTAAGAGTAAAATCGTAGACTCTTTAGTGTTTGAATTTTGCGGTTTCTTTCTTCTTTCCTTCCTTCCTTCCTTCCTTCCTTCTTTCGTTCCTTCCTTCCTTCCTTGCTTCCTTGCTTCCTTGCTTCCTTTCTGCTTCTCTTTTAACCTCTCTCCAAACGGTTTGTGTTAAGACCTTCTTTCTTAAACCCTTTGATGTTGAGACCTTCTGTTTTTTCTTGGTTAAGGCCTTCTGTGTTAAAGCTTATCTGATAGAGCTTACTGCGTTAAGGCTTAATCTGTTAAGATCTTCTCTGCTAAGATCTTTTCAGCTGAAACTTCTGCTAAGGACTTCTTTATTAAGAGCTTCTCTGCTGAGGACTTCGTTACGAAAGACTTATCTACTAAGGGCTTCTTTGCTAAGGACTTCTCTACTAAGGGCTTAGGCCTTCTCTGCTAAAATCTTCTCTGCTAATGACTGCTCTGCTAAAGACTTCTCTACTAAGCGCTTCTCTGCTAAGTTTTTCTCTGCTAAGGACTTCGTTATGAAAGACTTATGTATATACTAAGGGCTTCTCAGCTAAGTCCTTCTCTGCTAAAACCTTCTCTGCTAATGACTGCTCTGCTAATGACTTCTTTACTAAGGGCTTGTCTGCTAAGGTCTCCTCTGCTTTGGATTTCTCTACTAAGCGCTTCTCTGCTGAGACCCTGTCCGTTAAGTGATTCTCTGCCAAGACCTCTGCTAAGATCTTCTTGGTTAGAATCTGTTTGAGATTCTCTGTAAGACCTTTTTCTCAGGTATTTTATTTTAAGGCCTTCTTTTTTAATACTTTTTTTGTTTAAGCTTCTATTAATTAAGTTTTCCACCAAAAGCACCTTTTCAAAAAGAACTCATATATTTGACCTTTTAATTTGAACTCTAAAAACCTTTTGAGACACAATCTACGGTGTTCGTTAGTATCATATATTCGATTTTTCATACAGTACAATTTTTCCTACAGGGTTCTGTCTAAACGGTGGCTAACTCTTTTGATTTTGAAATAAAAGTTAGTTCAGGCTATTTTGCTTTATACTTGTTGTTGAAATTTTGTTGTTGTTTTGTTGTTCCTTTCTACGGAAACTGGAATAGTTACTGGTTTTCTGGTTCTGTGAGGTTTTTGTTGTTGCTATGCAAAAGAGTGCCTCAAAAGCTTTCTAAAACAATCCGAAAATTGAGCGTCATTTCCGTTTAGGTCTTTGTCAGTTATTGTTTTTGTTGTTGTTGTTTTCTGCTACAGCTGCAGTTGCTGTTGCTGCTGCTACTTACATTATGATTGTTTTACGTATTGTCGTAGTTGTTGTGCTGTTGATTTTGTTGAAAATCAAGCAGTGTCTGAAAACTCTATTAACGCTTCAAACGCTACAACTACAACTATCACAACAACAGCATTCGCTAAAAAACTACAAAAACAGCGAAACCATCAAAATAACAACAACAACAACATTAACAACAATAACAACGATTTATATTTATAAAGAACCTCTTCGTTTGCAAAATTTGCCGTTTTAACGATTTGCCGGCATTGTTTTTCAAGCAGTGGTTTGTTGAAGCGTGTGTGAGAACACATGACTATAAGCGTGTGTGTGTGTGTCTGTGTAGTGTGTGTGTAACAGAGGGTGTGTAAGGATATCTACGTCATTAGTTTGGTCTTTGTTGTAAGTATTTATTTTTCAGTGCTTCAGCTTGTCGTAACGCACTTGTTTTTTAGTGGCATTGTTTCGGTTGTTGTTGTTTTAAATACTGAGAAAGTGTGGACTGGGCCGGTGATAAAGAAAAAGACTGGTTGATAAGGCCGGTTTGTTAAAAATAAATGATGTTGCTAATAAAATTTAAATACCGTCGCGTCGCTGCGAAGCACAAAAAAGAAGCCGTATAATTGTTGGTTGGCATTTGACCGAGGGTATTTGTTGTTGTTGTTGTTAGTGTTGGTGGTACTGATGATGTTGTTGTTATTTTGTTTTTGCTGTCATATCTTCTATTATTGATTGTATTTATTATATTCTGATTATAATTGTTTTGCTACAAAAAATCACTGCTACCGAAAAAGCAAAAATAACAACAATAAATACATTGTAAATAAAATATAATTATAATTTCTAAATATTTTTTATTACCATTCCATATAAATCAAATTAAATTCGCAAAAAGAAATAAAATTCAATTTTAAGAATTAAATTAAATTGAATTATTAACGTTTTAAAAATCCACAATATTTTCAAATACTATATAAATTATATTTAATTGCAACAACCATAAAAACAGCAAAGTTCAAAACAATAGAATTTATTGTGGCATCATTTAATTCTTAAAATAAATTGACATGTCTATGGAAAAAAAAAAAAATTAAAAAATTGTAAAATTGTAAATATCCAACAACGTATATTACGTTACGAGCGTGTAAACATTTCACTAAAATATTATTAAAATAATAACAATAAAAATATTGACAATAAAAAACAAAGACAATAGAAATACAAATGCAAAATCTGGAAATCTAGGGAATAGACACACGAGTGGTAGAGTGTCGGGTAGACACACACATACAAGAGATGGTGGACAGACAAACGGGAGAGAGCACGGGAATGACACATACTTACACTTATCCACAAAAATTAACATAAAAACCCAAAAACCATTTCGAAGGGGACTGCTATACAGGCGTTATGTGCATGTGTCTTTTCCTCTTCCTACTCATCTTATTCTTCTTCGGTTTCTTTTTTGTCAATCGAAACAATATTGAAGACAATTGTTATTTGAAAGCTCATTAAAACATTAAAAATATTAAGTATGATTTTTATATTTTCATTTGATTTAGAGAATAATTTTTTCAAAATCTATACAATTTTCATATAACAAACATCCTAATACATAAGAATTATATTGCATTCTGTAAATATGTACATATACGCGAAATAAAAAATCAATAGATTTCTCCAATTACAAAATAAACTACTAATATTCTAATTTTGAAGCATTAGAAAAGTTTGGATAACAAAGAAAATACCAGTTTCCAATTTTTGATTATAACCAACCTAATAATTATTAAAACAACCAATTATTTGATTTGATTGAATCCTACTTTTAACTTAATTTTAATTTTTCGAACAATTTAATAACCATAAACTTTTCTCCAAGAAAAGTTGTTCCTTCGATATTTAGCGACGTGACTTTTTTATCTTTTGAACTTGGCGTTTTAGTACACATTTCCGGCACAGCAATTAAATATGGCCACGTCTCGTCTCAAGGATTGAACTGTGTTTCTTGGGAAGATAAGGGTAGTACGAACGTTGTTATTTTCTCAGTTTTTTCAATATTAATTTTGAAAATACGATTTTTGCCTGAGGATGAACACGTCAATTCATTTCGCAAATAATATTCTTTTTGGTAATTTAAATTAGAGGAGGCTGCAGGCTGCAGTAGGGTGACCCTTCGTATTTCGTGCTCCATTGAAAAAATCTTTCCTTTCTCGTCTCTCTCCCCCTCCTTCCCATCCACCTTCCGGAGAAGACATATTCCAGATTATTTGTAGGTATATTTGCCGTGTACTCGTACCAACGTGATAAGAGTTATTTTGTTTGCTTCAATGGCTTTCTCTTTCGAATCCTTAGGGTATATTTTGCATAATTTAAGATGGGTGCAGGGAAAGAGTTCTCCGACCCCTTCTCGCATCTTTTACCCGCGAAAGAAGACGGCAATGAATATTAGGCACGCTTTTGTGTCTGTGATGATTTCTTTTTTTGAAGAAGTGTGCCTGCGATTTTAACTCATTGAAATGATAAGAAATATAAAAGTTTGTCAATTATTATCTGTCAGTTTTTTTTATAATTTTTTGACGGGCGGAGAATTGGGACAATGAGTTGTTTCGAGAGATGTACATAAATACGATCGTAATTTGTAAAACTTTAGACAAGACTATAAAAATGAAACTGCTTTAAATTTAATTCGATGAAATTTCGACTTACGCTAAGTTCTAAAATTATCAAGCCTTCCATACGGAGAATGGGAAAAATCGGACCATTCGGACATATTATTTATAGCTAGAGTACTTTTATTATATTATAATAATTTTAGTATAGTAAACAGTAAATGTCTCCCTTTTTTATAGCTGATTTCTCAGCTTGTAGCTCAGATGTGAGACTCAAGTTGCATTGCCGAGTTTATCGTATTGAAAACTGGTATTTGTTGAGAAAGGCGATGTTGTATATGGATTAAGAGATCGAAATATCTCCTCTGATAGTGGAAGCGAAATCCGGTCATCGGTATAGAGTATATGAGCTTCGAGTAGGTTTAGAGGTCAACACTCACTTATTTGTTAAGGTTGTATTCAGTGAGAGATCTTTCTAGTATTAACGAAATTTATACTCTTTTTCATCACTGTCGTCAGCACTTCTTTTCTCTACTTTCAATGTTGATTAATTTAAAAACTTTACAAAACAGATTGTTAGCTTTTGGTTTTTGATCTTGTTACCATTTTTTTGGTTTTTTTTGTTTGTTTGTTTGTTGGTGGTGTCGTTTTCCCTTTGGTGCCATTATAACAGCAGCGGTTACTATTGTTACCAATTACCGGTTACTATTGTTTTTGAAGGAGCCGGAGCCGGAGCTGGAGCTTTAGTTCAGCTAACTCAAGGAGCCGGAGCCGGAGCTGGAACTTTAGCTCAGCTACCTCGCGGAGCCGGAGCCGGAGCTATCTTTGGGAATTCAGCTCCGTCTTCTTGTTCAAAAAAATAATATTTCAAAATTTTGCAAACTTCGCCAGTGGCACTAACTTCCTAGCTTATTCGGATCTCATCAGAGTTTAAATGAAATTAATTCCGCTTTGAGGTAGAAACACAAAAACTGCACAAAAACTTTGAAAAAATACGCGATTTTTAAAATTCTTATCATTCGTTCGGTGCCATAACATAAAGAACATTCAATTGTAATGTTAATAAGTGGTGCCGGAGCCAAGGTTAGGAAAATTATAGCTCCGGAGTCAGATTATCGCTCCGGAGCCCTAGCCGGAGCCAAGTTTAGAAAAATTATAGCTCCGGAGCTGGAGCCGGAGCAAAGTGTTACGAAAGTCATGGCTCCGGAGTCGGAGCCGGAGCCAAGTGTTCAAGAATATTAGCTCCGGAGCCGGAGCTATAACATTTTTCTCTGGCTCCGCAGCCCTGATTGTTACTATTATTGTTTCTGTTGTTGTTGTTGTTGTTGTTTACTTTTGGGTACACCACAATAAGAGCATTTTTTAGAACTAGTAATCCGATGCTACTTTTACCACCGAATAACAACACGAGATCTTAGTATTTATGTATGTACGAGTATATTCCGTTGCAAATGGTTCAGTGGCTTCGGTGTTGACAGCTTGTAATATTTACTTACACATACACAAAAACTGTTATCACTGCCGTATTGTTGCGTTGATGTCACGTGAGGCGTGACAACAATTTTTGTGCAAATAAATTGAAATATGTTTTTGTAGTACCAATATTGGTTGTTCCTGTTGTTGTTGTTGTTGTTTTTGGTTGTTAAGCTAACTGTAATGTCTTAGAGTTACTGTTGTCGGCGTCGTCGTGGTTGGGATCTGATTTCAATTGAATCGACATGAGATGGTGGGCTTTATTTTTCTCCCTCTCTTCCTCTCTGCATTTCAATTGAAGAGGGTGAACGGCGGAGCCCTTTTTTGATATTTCTGGGTTAAGTTTTTAAAATCCATTGAGGTGATGATGCTGGCAGATCGCGTGTATTTTCCAAGGTAGTCGGCATCTGTGGTTTTTTTTCACTCACTCTGTCAGTAATTGACAGATGTATCTGGTCTTGTTGGTGGTGCTGGTGGTGGCTTTCCACAACATGTCATACGATACTTTTTTTAGTACCTACCGAGTTTTTAGAGATTTTCTGCTTGAAAGGAAAATCGTTTTTAAAATATAACGATACGGGTAGGATTTACTATTCTCTGGTATATTATTATTTTCTGGTATATTAATTTTTTTTATTTTTCTGCTAGCATTGAACCACGAAAGGTCATTTGGCTTGTTTGGACAGTCTTTCGTTTCATTACTTCACCCTTTTCTTTCTTTTATTACTATATCTTTTTTTTAACATCATAACCATCTTCCACTCCTTGCTCATTACGATTATGATCTTGTTCATCATTGTCATCATTAACTCCTTGGTCCGCCCTACCGTCCTCATCTCTCCTCTACCGCTATTATCGTCATCATTCCCATCACTGTGACCTTCGTAATATGTATTCTTCGTCGTTGCCATCGTCATTTTTCTCGTCATTGTTATCTTCTTCATCATCACCTCTACTACTCTCGTTGCCATTCTCTCTTGTTTACTTTATATTTCATCTCTTACGTATCCCTTCCGTATTTATATTCTCCATCACTATGACCTTCTTTATCGTGGTAACCATCTTTATCATCGTATGACCAGCATGTGACGTGGCTCTTTCACTATTTCCGCTTCTTATTTCCGTATCCGCTGTATTTCGAAGTGTTGTCGTCCTGCTTATCGGTCCTTTCTGCTGTTTCTGCATCCTCATAGCCTCCCCTCTCCCTTGTTCCTTCGTTTATACTGGTTACGCTCTGCGTAATGATGATAATTCTTGAAGTTTTACAACTTAAGTCGTCAAAGTCAAATACACTCTTGGGAAATTACACACCCATCGAAGTTGCAGAAAAGTTTTTCGTAGGTGATACTTGGTTCTGTTTCTGTCTGTGTCTTTCATCGGACGCTGTAGTCCGTTCGCAGTGCGTTCGTCCGTTTTAATGATGGTTGTTTGTAAGAAACATTTTCTTTACTTTGAGTTATTGTTGTTGTTTTTGTTGTCATTAGTACTGTTGTTATTAGTGTTGCTTTTTTCTGATATTATTTGAAATGCGTGTCTTTTTCCGACCAACTTTTGGGTAATTTTCCTTTCGTTTTCCTTGAGTTTTTTTCAGTTTAGAGAATTCTAGCAGTTTATATTCATTACAAATTGCCATTTAATTTAAAGAACGGACGCAATTACTGAAGATGCAAGGATGTACTTCAACATCAACCGAAAAATATGTTAGAATTTCAGGAAAACGAGAACGTACTTCTCCGTACCTCTCGAAATATGTACAGTTTTGAAATAGAAAACAGTTTTGTTTAACTTAATTTCCGTGTTTCTCCATTTTTTTCTACTTCTTATCCTTTCCTCTCCCCTTTCCACAATCATTAATCCATGACACCAACCTAAATCATTGATTAAAATCTTAAGCACGCATCATTCTGAAGCATTCAATTAACTGCCTCAACCACCTCAGTGCAGTTCTATTGAAATCAATGAAATTGATACTCAAAGCAATTTTGGTGAAATCGAAAGATATGGAATCGAAACAGTCCCGTATTCCAGTCCAGTATTTTAAGCGACTGTGGCCACACAAAGTATTGAAATGATAATATCACTTTTACGGGCTTTATTCAATTCCTTTGTCCACTTTGGCCACTGTGGCTTATAACTTTTTTTTTGCTCTTCTCTCTACACTCGATTGAATCCGTTCACTCACTATAAGCAAAAATAAAAAAATCGGGGTTTCTGATTTGATACAATGAAGGATTTTCGTTGAGAATTTCTGAATGCGTGTGAGATTTTTCTAATTTCTCTCCCTTTTGTGCCCTACGAGTATAAGTTTTTTCCAATGCTTGAATGACGTAAGGCGAGGCGTAATGTCTGTCAATATGACAGCCGTACGACAGTATGTCGCTTGTTAGTACGTCGTCATTTGCGCGTGTCAATCAGATTAAGATCTTGGCATTTGTGTTCTTCTCTTTCTCTCGACATCAGACATAATTCGCTTTTTGAGATAAGAAAATCTTAAACAATACCACATTCATCAAGCTTTTGTGAGTGAAGAAAAAAAACCAGGCTGCAGGATGAATCCAGAACGTGCTTGGAACGTGTCTCAAGATGACTTTGACGCTATTCATTTAAACCATTAAAATCATTGGAGTCTTTCGTTTTATGCGTTTCATTGCATTCATTCGTTTTATTTTCATTTTTGGGTTTTTTGGACTCCATCGAATTGTTTAGTCACATTTCCGAAAAAAAAAATTAAATAATATTTAAATTTCTTCCTCTCGACTGATCCTACGCTACCGCCTTGTGGAAGATACTACTTGAGGTGCAGAATGGGGTTGATAAACCGATGATGATATGTATATAAGGGTAATAGGCAAATATCTGCCCCCCAAACGAAAAATCAGTCACACGTTTCACACTTCGCTGCACGGCTCTCGTTCGAAATATCTTTTTTATCTGGAATTCGAATCTCGAAAGATATCCGCTTAACGTAAGCGTTCCAGTAGAGATTTCAATCGGAAAGTCGTCGGCAATTTTTCTCGTCTATTGCGAGTATATATGTATGGAAGTATTTATAAGAATTATACGCGGGGTAGAGAAGTTTAACCACTCTCTCGATTGCACCGGTTTATTTTCCCCTCGTGCTCGTATACGGGTACACCACGAAAGAATTACCCTTGTGAGTCTCAGAAATTCTATCATTCTAACGGCTAAAGGCAACGATTGTCAGCTTCGCATGAATATAATTTATCGTGTGGACATTTTTTAGATTTTTCTGAAAGATGTAATAATGGATTCTCATTGCTTTGCGACCTGACTTGTCCTGCCAAGTCAACATGTTGCTCCTACGGTATTATTGGGTTCCTTTGGGAATTTGGGATTTAGGATGTCCTTTGCAGGCGAAACGGTAGGACAAAGAAGAGAATGGTGCAATATGAGATCAAAAAGGCAGGAATGTACAAGGTCGAGAATGACTGCTCGTATGTTTATGGAAAGTGCCACTATTAGAGGGTTGAATTCTAACGTTTATGAATATGAATTTATAAATTGAAAAGTTGTTGTTGTAGTTATGGCAGCTATTTGCAGTGCAGCATAAGGTTTCATAATCGATAAGAAATCAAATTTATAGCGTCATTGAAAATCATGACTGAAAAAAATCGAGTGCAAAAAAAAATTGAGGGAAAAATGCGCAACGTGTGAACATGTTACTGTGACCAAGACAGCAACCGAAAGGAGCCTTTTTATAAGCTCCAGCGAAATTTCCAAGACTAAGCCGCGTTTGTATAGCAGAAGTTGAAAAAAAAAGCAAAAGTTGTTCTAATATTTAAACATTATGTCAATATATTTAAATAAATTCTATTTAAATTAATAATTAAATCAATTTGGCATACTTTTTTTTAAGGCACACCAAAATGCCACAGCATTAAACAATTATCAAACCGAACTAATCGATAAATCGATGCCGCGAGCTTTAATGAGGATGAAAATAAATTATTTTAATAATTATTAAATTTACCAAACGTAATGCAACGTAAACGCTAACGACTTACGGCGCTTCCAACCTCGTTTTAATGTTGAATCTTTAATGAAAATCATTAATAGCGACAACAATAACAACAACAACAATCAGAAAACAAGAACAACAGAATTTCTGTAAACCAAAAACAAGCCGTTATTGCATAGAGTTTGCTTCGTGGGGATGGTTTCGTGGAGAGCTTCTCATCAGCGGCAACGGAAACGGCTGTCGCTGTTGGTCGCGTCCATCATTTAACAATGGTGGCGGCATACTAAATGATAGCCTTAACCCTTCTGGGGGTACCCTTGCTTCATTGGAGTACTAGTGGTACTGCCTCCACTTACTTTGCTGCCACTTCAAATGCCTCTGTCGCTGCTCCTACGGCTCGGCTCGGCTCACATTTCCCTGGCGCTCCTGCTGCTGTTGTTGTTATCTTCCTCTGGCTGTCTCCTTTGCCTCTGCCGCTGTCTGTCGACATTTTACGGCAGTTAAAAGCTGTGCAATAGAGACGCCGTGCCGGGGTCTCCGCAGACGGAATCCTGCTATTGTTTAATGATAGTATGTCGACGACCAACCCGTTACCGACCGTCCCACGGCGCTGCCGAGTGCCGAGCTCATTAATTTAAAATTTATTTTATCGCATTCGATTCGGTTATTATCGCGTGTTAATTTAAACAATTGAGTTTAATTAAATTTTATTCAGGTGAATTTAAACAAGCGAATTTATTATAAATTACTGTATGCGTTTGACATTAATTAGAAAAGCCGGATTGTGGAAACGAACACTAACGTGAGGGACGTCCTCGGGCATCCTCGAGGGACAAGGACAGCAAAAGGCTAAGAGAGAAGAAATGGAGTGGGCAAAGAAGAGAATGGTTGGGAAGGTTGAGAGGGTAAAATATTTATAGCGTAGAGAGAGAGAGAGAGAGAGAGAGTGAGCAAAGCAGAATAATTATGCAAATAGGGCTAGAATCGGTTAACTCTCCTATAATCTCAATCTCAGGCTTTCTTTTAATTTTAATTTTTTAATTTTCTTCTTTTCTTGATTGGAAATATTTGATAAGAATTAAACACGAACAATGTACAAACCAAAAATTAAAATAATAAACAATTCTTCCTTGTGACGTGTTTAATTAACTGAACCTCATTGTGTCGTTCTTCGGCCGCAGGATATTTTCTTCACTTGCAGAACAAGGAAATATTTCGAGTTGTCAAGAAAATAACAACAATACTACTCAGAACAACAAGAATTTGCCGTCACCACATTGTTAGGATATATGCGAGTACCTAAGAGTATACAATTTCCAAAAATTTATTATTATTTACGCAAAATTTACAAATTGTTTGTTTTATGGTCTGTGGCGCTTGTTTTCTAGGGTTGCCATCATCAGTCTTTAAAATGTTATGTGAGAAGAGGTTGCTGTTGTTGTTGTTGTTGTTAATAATGATGATGATTTTAACAAGAACAGCTGAAAATTTATCTTCTTCTCAAACCATTCGTTTGTCGAATAAATAAATGCTTGTAATTGTCATTGTTGTTGTTGTTGTTGCTGTTGTTTTGATGTTGTTTTCTTCCTCTTGGTGACTATGATTTAAACGTTGCTGCAGAGTTTTAATTATTTGTTTCTAGAAGAGATTGTTTCATCAACCACTTCCTCTCGCTCACTCACTTCTTCTTCTTCTCACCCCACAAAAACCGCCCGAAAGCAAAAAGGGTTTCGCCTTTCGTAAGTGGTAACATTTGACAGTTTCTAATGAAGCTGCCAGAGGGCGTTGCCACATGCACATGCACATGCCCATGTCGGTATATTTTATGGCAAAGTGACAATTAGTTAGAATGTGAAGAATCCGGAGTAGAAGAAAGAGGGTAGAATGAGGGGGGGGCGCTTTTTTGATAAGAGACTGAATCACAATTCGATGCGATTTTAAAAAATGTTTACCCTTTGTCAGGCTATTTCGAACTTTCCGCATGAAAGTTTGATAAAATCGAAAGCCATTAAAAATATATTTAAGAAGCCTTGATGATACCAAATCTTTATGCTGGAAACAATACACAAAGTCTTCAGGTTAATCATCTTCTTATTACTCAGTCCATTCACTAACTAAAAGTCCATTCCAGACTAAAAATACTAAGTACATAAATAAAAGTACATAAATTTCTCCAATAGAAATCCATTTTCGTGTTCAACACTCTTCTAATTTGATTAATACCAGACCTGTCAAACCCAAACTAAACCCATAGAATTTCAACTCTTTTCCATATTCTTTGCAAGAATTTTGGTAGTTATAGAGTAGAATACACTCCTTCACAGTTTTAAGACTCTGAGCAACTTCTTTCTTCCTCCTCTGAGTTTCATCCTAAAGAGTTTACTTTCCACAGATTATGTTTAAATAACGCAGCAGATCGAAAATTTAGAACAATCTAAAGTTAACCACCATGTTATACCTCTTTACTTCTATTTTCTTCCAACCAACTCCTTTAAATTTCGTTTCCTCAATCTCAGCCTTTTTGTATCTCTTCCACGTTATCGTAGCTGCTTGTCTTCTAGTGTTTATTTTCCAGTTTGAAAATCCAAATTAATACTCTAGAGTATATTTATCATTTCCGGCCAAATTCGACACCCTCGACTTTTTACTTACCCTACGTTTTTCTTGATTTTTATGTTATGGTTTACTCTGGTCCGTCTTATTTCCTGTTCAGTATCTTCATACTGTCTTACTCCAACTTCTTCTCCTTCCCTCTTTCCCTTTTTCTCCCCATCCTTTCCATTCCATGGAAGAACTTTCTCTTTTGTTATTGCTTTTATTTTTACGCGTACCAATATCTTGAAATCTTAGTAATTCCTACGTTTCATTAGCTCCATCGATTGCCAAACTTTACTTTATCCAATTTTCGAGCTTGCCAATCTACCTGTTTCGATTCATCCTCTTCATCAAAGTTAATGCTGCTTCGCCCACGCCATCTCCTCCGCTTTTACCGAATGGCCCACTGACTGCGAGTGCACACTTCATTCTCATTTTCTCTATACACTTGAGTGTATTTATTTTTCCCTTATCATTCCCACAAATGCAATTATAATTGCTGCTTATCAAATAACCAACTTTTTGACTTTATTCTGATTTGTTGTTATTGTCTTTTTCGCCTCTCTCTCTGGCTCCGAGCTGTCTACGTTTGCCCCATTGGAATTGTTTTTGACACCAGCGCAATTTTCTGCCAATAACGCAATTTAATCTCGACAATCAGTTCAGTAGATCACAATTAATCTCTCTTGCCATGCCCCACTCTCTCTCTCTCTCTCTGTCTCTCTATCTAGTTCACTGCGTTCAAGTTAAATATGGTTTCGTCTGTAAACTATAGCAAAAAGTTTTTGATTTGATTTTAAATGTGTTGGCAAGTTTTGTTAGACCTGCCGAAAATTTAACGATTATCGAGGAATTTGAGAAGCTACCGTAAGTTTATAAAAGTTCCAGAAAATTTCTTATAAAATTCTTAGGTGAGATATTGAAAATCTCTCATTGAAGCAGTAAAGGCTAAAGGAACGAGGATACAGGGCTCGAACGAGCAAATGTCTTTAATTTGCCCTTATGACTATAGTCGTTTCAAGCTACGTTGTGCTAAGAACTAGGTCGGTGAAGACCTATAGAAAGGTCTTGAGACGAAAATGAAAAAATTATGATTAATTATAATAAACACAATTTCTTTGGTGATAAATTTTTGTAAAATGTGCAATGAATGTGAGTTCAAGGACCCTTCTACAGGGTGAAATACTGTTGGTTCCTATAAATACAAAAAATAGAAACGACTCCAAATTACTGTCATGCGGCAGTCCACAAGTAATCCTTATGTATTTTTAAGCAATACGGCTTAAGTGCGATTTCTGAGATAAGAAGTTAGTATAAAGGAGCATAATCAAAGGAACTTCTAAGCTATTAAATACGACGAATATAAGGCCCTTGCCCTTGTATAAGTATAAATATAAGCTATTAGCATATTAAAAAAAGAGAGCAAAAAGAAAATTGGCAGAAAAAATAAAGAAAATTCTGTAATTTTTCTCGCTCTAAAAACTTTAAACTTTAAGAAATGACAATAGCAACAAAACAATAGACCTTAAAAAGTTGGAAAATCACTTCATTAATTCTGAATTTGAAAGTGATGAACGATGACGGAAAGGGTAACCCCAAGGGTAACCATACAACAAAAAAAGGAACTAACATTTTTCAAGGATGTAGAGTGTCGCATCACATGCGACCGACCATTGAAACAAGCCTGAAGCAATGAAACGACACCCAACAAAATTAAAGTTTGACTTGAGCAACACTTACTTACTCATAGAGTGAGCGTCAGAATGATGATGATGATGTTGATGATAGTGATGCTGTTCGAAATGAAGAGGAAACATTAGCAACAGCAAACTCAGCAGTCAAAAATTAGTTGCTGCAACTGCTTTGTAACGCTCACTACCGGAAGTGCGGACGGATTCTTTAGAGTAATGTTGCGAGAGCTCTCCTTCTGACTGCACTACTTTTTTTATTTTCACTTCGTCGTTAGTTACCCTTGGCGCTGTTTTCGTCGTTGTTGTTGTTGTTGTGGTTGTTGTCATTGCTAACGCTGTAAACTTTTGCTTACAACATATTTTTACGCCAACGACTGTGCATGGAAAAGTTTATTATTTTATACTTTAGGAAAGGGCAAAAGTCATCACCATGATTGTAATGTTGTTGTTGTTGTTGTTGTTGTTGCTGTTCTTGATTTTATTGTTGCTACAAGCATCTTAAGCGGTCTGAAAAGTAAATTAAATGCTTTCACAGATTGCGGCCAGGCTGAGACAGCGATTTTTTTTGTTATTGTTAGTGTTATTGTTGTTCTTTTTCTTATTCTTTGTATTCTTATCATCATTTATTTCTCTGACAAGACGGTTGTTTTCCTCTGTCTTGTCTAAAAGCATACAAAACTTAAGCAACATCATCATCATCATCATCATGGCGGAAAATTGCCAGGCAGTGACAATATTTTTTTGGAAGCATCGAAAACAAAAGTGCTACCAGTAAGAAAGAAGAAGAAGAAGAGCAAGAAGACGAAGTGCGGATGTGGTCATAATGGGTTTTTTAGGGAATATTTTCAAAATATATGCAAAATCTTTCATTTTCATTAAGAAAAGTACTTGAAGTTAAAAGAAGACTTATTGGTAATCTTCGATTATGGAAGGTAATTCTTTAGTCATTAATTTTCCAGGGTCTGGAATCTGAAACTGTTCAATAAGATTTTCTGTTCTGTATGTATTTTTATGATCGAATTTCTTCCAAGACAAAAGCAGAAAACTTAGCTGCAAACATTCTTTTAAAAAAATATGAAAATATTATTTTATTGTAACTAATGATGATTTGTTCTGATGATCATCTTTAAAATATTAGAAATTATAATATTCGAATAAAATAAGAAAAAATCCTTGAAGAAGGAAGGTAGGAAGGAAGGAAGGAAGGAAGGAAGGAAGGAAGGAAGGAAGGAGCGTTATTTACAGTATCGATAAAGTTATGAATACATAAAATAAATACATATTATCAATAAATATTGTCAATAGTCAAGGCAAAGACAACAATAAAACGAAAACAGAAAAACAAAAAAGATAATTGTATCGTCTGCACATTTTTCTGACAAGCTCAAGCTCGTTCCTAATACAACAATTTTCATGCATACTAAAACAAGGCCGCCCTCGCGTACGAGCTCTACAAGTTTTGTGTTCTTTATTTTCCTTCAATGGTATTACCCTTTTTTTCTCATATTGAATAAACCCACATCTTTAACTGATTTCCGTAGCTGCTGTTGTTGTTATTGTTGTTGTTGTCGTTACTGTTATTCTTAGCTCGCCCGTTTTTTTGTCTTCCTAAATGTATGAGAAAGGTATCCTTTTACTGCTTGATTAGGCAGGCCTTTGTCTCACCATCAAAAAAAAAGCAGAGAAACGATGTGGTCCTTCCTTTTTGGTCTTTCCCTTACACCCCCACCTCCACCACACCTTTTACTGCAGACGATCCCTTTTATAAATTGTATCCTATTGTGTAAAAATGAATTTATTTTATCGTAAATAGAAAATCTCGTACATGAGCATAAATCCTTTCAAATTTTTCTTAACCAATTTATAACAAAGATTATGATGCTGAGGATGATGTTGTTGATGATTATAAGTGCAGGCGCAGACGGCATTTCTTTTCTTCTGCGGATCGAAAAACTTTCTTTTGTGTTTATTTGATAAAGATCAATATGTAGAGAGTAGCGAGGACTTTTTTTAGAAAAAAAGGCAAAATAATTTTGAAAATATCAATAAATAAGAAATAAATAAAATAAATTGTAAAATAATGAAATAAAATAAATAAATAAAATAAATTATCAATAAATAAGAAATAAATAAAATAAATTAAGTACAATATAAATTTTCTTTTTTTGTTTATTTTATTATACCCTACACCCGAAGGGATGAGGGTATATTCACTTTGTTCTTCCGTTTGTAACGCATTAAAGTAGGCGTGGCAGGTATAGAAAAGTATATATATTCTGGTTCAGAATCACCTCCTGAGTCGATTTAGCCATGTCCGTCCGTCTGTCTGTCTGCCTGTCTGTCTGTCTGTCTGTCTGTAGAAATCATGATTACGGGAGAACGAATAGAGCTAATGCCATAAAATTCGGTACGAATATTTTTTGTCACCATAGGCTGTTTGGTATTGAAAATGGAGAAAATCGCTCCAGTGCCACGCCTACTTTTTATAGAAAATATGAATTTTCCCTTGCTTTTAGCTCAATTTCTCAGCTTGTAGAGCGAGTTTAAAGCTAAAATTTCATTCCCGAGTCCATGGAAGTCCACGTGACACGCCCACCGGTATACCATACCATATAATAAGGTGTTTGTTGAGAAAAACGGTGCTGTAAAAATGAGTTACTATATCAAAATTTACTATATGTAAATTAAATGAAAGTGGGCGTCACCCGCCTACTTTTTATCGTCACTTCGACAGATACGGGTGTAGGGTATATGAGGTTCGGCCAGGCCGAAGTTATCGCTCTTACTTGTTTTATTTTGTATTTATATTTATTTTCATTTTTATTTTTATTTTTATTTATATTTATTAGTTATTTATTTATTTGTATTTATATATTTTTATATTTTGAATTTTATTTTATCGTATATATGTACATACATATTTATAATTTTATTTTATTTTATGCATTAAGTGACTTTAAAGCAAGGAGAAACGATTATTTTCGCTCCCATATAAAGTTTTTCATTCAGTTCTCTTCCAACCCATCTCTCTCATGTTTAGGTCTTCTACTTTGCGCCACCTTTTCCCCCCTTACCTCTCACTTCCTTCTTCACCTCCTCAACCCCTAAATCATCACTGTTCATGCATCGACCCCATCGACTCCATCGACCCAAAAATCAGTCGTCAGCAGCCTCTTTTCTTTCGCTTTGGCTTTGTTAAGGTCGTTTGACCATCAGAGCCTCCGCTGCCGCGCTTTATTCCAACGAAAATTTGGCCTCAATTAATTTTAAGGATAACTGCGCATTTTCATGGCTAACAAAATAAATTGCAGCTACTAGCATTATATATCCTTTGCCTCTGTTTTCTATTCTCTTCTTTCTTTGCTGGTTGGATGAGTTTTTTGATTCTTTTAGCAGCCCTTCGAGGGAAGGAATGGATTCATTTTATACCCGTAGAAACGAGTAAAAAGACAATAGGAGTAATGCTTCATCAGATCAACTTCCGCTTCATGCCGTCGACTGTGCGAAAACCTCTGCGAAGTCACTGCGTCACGTGACTTCATTACCGATAGGCAGATTGACAGACCGACAGCCGTTAAAGGAATGGAAAAAGAGACGATTAGATTGAAATCCTATACTGTTAGATTGTCATGCTCCTACCAAACAATTCATTGTTGTTGTAGTTGGTGTTATTTTTATAGCCATTATTTTTGCTGATTTTGTACTCAGCATTCATTCATTCTTAAAAGATTTGTGCTGCTTAACGTTGCATTGTTGTTCTTGTTATTTTTCTTAGTATCGTAGTTGTTTTGTTATTGTTGTAATTGTTTGGGGTTTTAATTCCGAGTAAATAAGCATTTGTTCCAAATTAATTCGGATTGTTTTTAAAGTGTTGGTCTTTATTTTTTACGATTTTGTTTAGCAGGAAAAATAGAAAAATTTATTGAAATGATAGTCAACAAAGGATTGACACCTTGACCGTATTTATCCTTTACCCACGATATCTACGTGGGTTCCTCTTCTTTAAAATTGGCATTGGATTTTTAAAAATTATTTTCTCAAAGATATGCGAACAATTTTTTAACTTTTAAATAAATATACGAAATTTTTTTTTTAAATGTTTCAGTTTTAGTAATATTTTAGTTACGAAATGAACCGAACGTGTGAGGGTTAAGATATCCGAATATCTCAGATAACTGTGCTAAAAAATTGATGCTTAAAATCCTTCCGGCTCAATTTTCCTGGATATTTTGTCGTTAGAGATTTTGTCCTTAGAGATTTTGCCTTTGAATATTTTGTAGTAGAAGAAGAATTATGAATTATTAAAACGAGTATAAAAATCTTCTTTAAAAACCGAAAAAGCTGAGCAAGCAAATGTGAATACCCAAAATGTGCTGAAAACACAAATATCGTTATTGCTTGTGACTTGTTTCACAACAAAAAAGTAATACAAATTCGCCAAAATACGAACCTTGAATGTCAAAAGAGTACACGCCGAACTTCATGGGGCACTATCAGGATTAAAGTGTGAACACTTTCCCACGCGCGATAGCTTGAAGTGTAAACACGAACACATCGTCATAGTGCGAAATGAATTTTAAGGCTAGTTGTTATTGGTTTTGGCAGTTACAGGAACATTCTCTGTCCAACGACTCTGTAACTGCCGAAACAGCAACAACGTTCCACTCTCGAAAAGAGTTAAATTTTTAGTAGTAACACGAGAGCCAGAGATGTTTGTAATTGTTGTTGTCGTTGTTGTGGTTAGTTTTAATTTATTCCTTAATTGAAACCGCGTGCACAACGAGTATAGCAAAGACGACTACGACGCACAACGAGCTCAGCGGACAAATGACTACGCATCGATGGCAAAACCTTCGATTATTAAAGGCTGTAAAACATTTAGATGGAGTTTTAATACCTAAATACAACAACGACTAAATACAAGAACAACTAGACACAACAACAACTGAAGCTGACGAGATATTGGCAAGAGCCGGAACAGCTGTGATGATGGCAAAAGCAACAGCAATAGTGATGAAATAAAGATATTAAAAAAAGATAATTGCTATTATCGACAAGCGATTTAACGAACGTAATAATGAACCCAATACACACACGTGTACACGTATACAGTCACTTATGCACATACCTACTAGTACATACATACATTTTCCTAATATCCTGAAAGCTCTTACGCACTTTGGCGCGTCTGATAACGAGACATATGAGTTAGGATCGTTACGAATATAGAAGCCACAGATGACGGAAAGAGAGATAAATCGAAAGGAGAGGAGGATGGGGTAAGAATAGGGACTGAAGGAATACAGATCGGCACCATTAAAGTGAAGGAAAAACGAAAGGCAGAATCGATAGAGGCGTAATGGAGGGGAAATACGTAATTGCACCAGGATGGACGCATTGTTGAGCGAAGCAAAATAAGAAGGAAGGAGAGAAGGAAGGAAGGAAGGAGAGAAGGCTAAGGACGGAAGGAGGTTAAGGTACGTTCAATTGGAAAATGCGCGGCAATCCACTATTGATTAGATACCAAGGGGCGTCAGCATACTGCACTGCACGGTTCATTGGTTAGAAAAGTGTATAGAGGCAGAATCAGCAGGAAGAGTGTAGGTTCAATGGGTTGATGAAGTGCCTGTCTCTGCCATGCCATGCGATGACGATTAGAAGGTTTACCTGTATTGAAATCATAACAGGTTTGCGCCATTCCGCAACAGCTTCTTTCCGAACGACAGATTGCCTTTAACAATTAATTCCTGAAATGTTTAATGATTCCTCAATAATTTCCTGCTAAAGGTATCGATGACACATTATGATCATGGTATATATACCCATAGTTTTAATGAAATACAAGTTAAATCGTTTTTTCTCTTTAATTCATTTTCAAATTTATTAAATTGTTTTGAAGAAGGACGGTCAGAACTATTTCTTCACCCAGTTAAGTTGGTACATATAGTTGGCTTGGCTTTTACTTGTGAACATAAGAAATTCTCATTTACTTTGCTTAAATTGAATGAATGCATCTTTTTTAAAGCAGTGCATTCCGGCTGAAGTTGCTAAGAGAAAGAAATTACAGGAAGCAAGGCAGGAAGGGACGACCACGACTTCACTTTAACTTTTTCATGCCAAGAAGAAGACTAAAGACGATTTGCTAAGCTAAATGCAGCATGAAGAAACTGCACTAGCACAAATAGCAATATCGCCCCTAATAACAGCGACTGCACTTAAAGTGAGAAACTGTTAACAACGAAGGTGTGGAAGAATCCGGAACAGGCTTCTTTCCGCCTCGTTTGTGGCTTTAAAACATTTGCTGCAATGGATTCAGGCATGGTAAATCCTGACGGAAAAGTCCTAGCGTCTGTTGTGGCTACCACTTCGTTGTTTCCGTCGTTGTTGTTGTTGTTGTTGTTGGTTGTTGTTGGCATCGCCTTTGCCTTTGCCGTAACGGAGAAGAGAAAGGGTTCTCTGTGAAAATCACTCAAAATTGTGTTTAACTAAGCGTAAAAATTATAAGCAAATTAATTTGCGAAAACACAAAAAACTTTTTTGCATAACAACGGAACAACAACAACAGTAACCAGCAACACCAGCTCTGCAAAAAACGAGATTCACTAACAAAAAGTTCCTCCAACAGCAACACGCTCACAAACACAACAAAAACCGCAACCAACGGCAACAAAAACGCCAGCCGAACAGAGCCAAATCAACAACAACAACAGCAGCTACCTCTAACTAGCGCCGACAACAACAACAGCTATAACACAATAAAATCAGCTCTAGTCTGCTGAGTTTGTTGCCTTAAACGAATCCTTTCCATGGAGAGAAAACACTGTAAAGGGTATGTTTGTTAAATTTAATTTAATATTTTCACAGTAGGCGCAATTACCTAATGTTGTTATTAAGGGTATGTCCTTGAAGTTAGAGGTTTATATATTAAAATATCGCAGCTAGACTGGCCTATCCCTTAAACTTTGCTTCCTACTTTGGATGCAAAATTACATCGAGGGGAACAACCGTAGTTAAATCAAATCATATAACCTCGAATTAAATATTTTTCACTATGATTTTCAAGTAAAAGCGAAAATATTCAAAATAAACACGAAACAACCTAAAAACTAAAACCAGCAAACAGATGTTCAAACCAGTACCAGTAGTAGCGGGATTCTGTAACTTCCTATCGACAAAATTCGATATCGTTGACTAACGATTGTCGTAGCTTGCGTGATTGACAAAAACCGATGATTCTCTAACTAACTCTCACCGATTTTTGTCGAGGAAAAATTGGATAGAAAGATAGCATCATTTACGTTCAACGTCAAAAATATTCAAAATTGTGTTTGAATTGATTATTATAAAAGGTGCAATTTAATATTTAATTTTTATTTGAGAATAAAGTCAATATCGTACCATTTGAACACTGAGGGAATTATTTTTAAGATAATTTGAACAAAGTAAATATAATAGTATTATGCTATTGTATTAGTCTTGTATTTAATTTAAAAAAAAATTATTAAATAATATTGCAATGAATTCATATGTATATATATTCTAGTAAAACCAATAAAAAATTCTGACTTTCAAGAGATATTACATTTTATTCCACAAGGTTTTGGAATTCAATAAGATGGAAGGTTAATGCATCTTTTACAGTGTAGGAGATATAGACAATAAATTTTCAAACTTTAAAGAGCTCAAACTCCTAAGCCAGGCCAGGGCGACCAAAAATTTTGTTGGGATCAGCGCCAGCAATAGCAACAACTACAAAAATAATAATAAATTTGGAGAGTTTGTACTGTGCCCAATCTGTTCCCAATAATGGTATATTAATTAATAATAATAATTAATATATATGATCAAATAAAAATGTCTCATAACCGACTACATATTTCATAGCAGATGAAAACGTTTTATTTCGTATATTACATATAAAATATTACGTATAAAATTCAATTCAATTCCAAATTCAACGGAATCCGTAGGCTGAGCGATTTTTGTTATAGCCGATTTTGTTGTCACACCGATTTTTGTTGTTAGCCCAAATGTCAAAATAACGAAAACTGTAGCTTAGATTTTGTACAGAATCACTTCTACCAATAATTGTCGTTAAGTCATGTTAGCGATTTCGATTTTTGTCGCTAGGAAGTTACAGAATCCCGCTACAGATGTTTAAACAAGATGTTTTAACAGATGTGCCTGGATTAATATTTTTGCTCTTAGAATGAATATGTTTTATCCTCGATTTAAATTCGAATTTGGCAACTATTATACAAAATATTATATTGCTTCGCTTTTCATTTTTGTCGGTGTAAGTTATAGAGTAAAGTCTAAGATTGTTATGAGACTGATTGACGCTTCTTTGTTTAATATAGGATGGAAAGAGATATTGTTGATGAAGCTCATGAAAATGTATTCAGAGAGGGAGGGTCCTTCTAATATACATCTCATAGCTCTTCTCCAAATTTATATTTAGTATTAATTTTCTCAAAAACTACTTGACGTGCTCATTTTCAAAAGGTCAATACATGTTGTGGGCGTGGCAGTTATTTTTTTATACCTGTTTTCTTATTATAGTAATTCTCAATCAGAATACCCTGTATATGCAAAATAATTTTAAACATAACATACATACTTATCAAAAAAGCAATACGTATTTTTAATAATTTCTTTTTAATTCAATATTTTATTAATACAATATATTTATTTTTATTTTTTATTAATATTTTACTACTAAGTTTTTTTTCAATTCAATATTTTTAGGAAGTAGTTTAAAAGTTTGTAAAATTGAAAATATTACACTAAAAAACAATAGCAATCTATCACTTTTAAAATCTACAAATGAGTTCTTTTTTAAAATATTTTTTATATGTCTTAAAAAAATTCAACCTTTCTTCTCAAACAATTTATATTTTCAAATTACCATTCAAAATTATTTTCCCTCAACCAGGCCAGCCTAGGCCTGTTAGTCTAAAAGACTGCAGCAAAAAAGAATATTACATTTTCAACATTCATGCGGTTTTAAATGATTTGCTGTGCACGTATTTTTCACATAAAATGGCGTCGAAAAGGAGAAAATATCGATGCTCTTTCGATGACAAAATTGTCAAGAGAACAGAGACATAAATGGTTAGCAGAGATGCATGGGAAGGGAGGAAGGAATGGGGTATAAAGCATACGCAGACAGAGAGACCAAACAAAAATGAAAAAGAGGCCAACGCAGTTTTCGACAGGAATACGAAATTAGTACTAGCAGAGACACGGACGAATATTCATTGAATAGATCAATTGAATGTGTGTGTGTGTGTGTGTGTGTGTGTGTGTGTTGGTGTGTGTGCATATTCGTAGCTCGTTCGTATAGATATGTCTATATCTGTATGAGCCAGCAGACAGACAGTAGGCCCAATTTTATGTTATTGTCCTACATGAACATGAACAAGGTTCAGAGAGTTAAAGAGGACTTTTCTCTCCTGTTTTTTCTCATTTCACTTCAATTCATTTTGCACTCCCCAACGTTTTTCTTCCCTGTTTGTTGTTGTATATTTTGTTGAACTTGCGATTCATGTGCCAAAAAAACGGTAGAGCCGCGACATGATTCAATTAAATCAAATTGAAACGAAAGAAAATCATGTTTTGAATACCGAATGAGTACCGCAAAGGAGACGATAATGGTCGAAATGATGTTGGACAAAGTGTTAAAAGAGTGTTATAGAGTTATAGAGTTTTTAAATTTTGAATTATAAAACTTTTCGAAGGCAGTCGAAAAATATTTGAGATTTAGAAGCTAGTTTTGGGTATCGTGGAAGGTTACGATAATATTCAAGTAGTTATCAAAATTTAATTAGTGAAGATAATGAATGAATACTAAATAAACAAAGGAAACTTAAAATTTTTAGATTAATATAATACCAGCACTTAAATCTCAAAAACCCAATTTTTTATTTTACAAAATGTTTTATACTTTTAGCCTCTCCTTAGAATTAGTGAAATGTTGCTCTTTAGAGTCAAAGTGCCACGATAATGCTACAGAGTCTATAAAAATTTAGTTAAAGAGTCTCACTAATGAAAAAATATGTTAAAATGGTTAGACAGATAGTATTTGAAAATGTGTTAAATTCGGATTTATAAAACTTTTTAAGTGTTTAAGATTTATACACTAAAATTGCATACTAATATTTTAGGAAAAGTATGCACATTGCATATATTTAGTCTATCTGTAGATTTAATAAAAATAAAATGTTGCATATTTTTTTGGGTTAAATGCCACTAAAAGTGATAAACTATATAATTTAGTTAATGAAACTAATTAATAATGCTACAGCGTTTAGATAATGAAATTAAAAGCACTTTGACTCATTGCCCCATATTTATAATTTAAAAAATTTTAAATATCTAACTAAAAGTTTATTGCCTAGTAAGAGATATTTAGAATAAACACTTACCTTTTTGATAATTCATATTTTGTAGACAGAATCTTTGTAGATAAGCCCAGAAATGTTATGCAATAACATATTGCAAATAACCGTTAGCCTAAACACCGATTCCTATTACTTAAAAGTAACACACAAATGATGTCTTAAATGGTTTAATGTCTCTGATTGGGTTTTTTGGTTAATTAATCTGGAAGAAAAAGAAAAAATTAGGAATTTAGAAATTTAGAAAATTAGAAATTAGAATTAGTCGGAATTTGATATATCCTTTCAGGAGGACTGTACCAGCGCATTTGCATGGACACACTGAGTATTTAGTCTCAGAGCGTGTTTTATTAAAAATATAAAAATATTAAAAATATAATTTGATTGATTATTAAATTGATTGATTATTATTGATTGTAAACAGCTATTTTGCTATCCGCTATTTTGCTTCTCATATAGCGCGCTCTAAGAGAGTATTTTGTTGTTGCTATCGAAAACGTTGATTGTGTTTCGAAGGAAATCGTATAACCAAAAAAGCACGTGAAACATAGAAATGAAAACAAAAGGATTAAGAATGAAAGCAACAGTATAATTATAAAAAAAAATTATTTTATTCAAGGAGAAGTGAAGAAAAATTTTTAAAAATAAACACAAAATATACTACATATACTGAAAAAAGAATAGCAACAAAAACAACACGAACCACAGTCTCCAGCCAATCACGTCCTCGTCGTCAGCTCAAACGACTCACTTTCATTGCAATCAGGATAATTAAAAGGATAACTGCATTAATGTTTATACAGTAGCAGCAGCGTTAGCAACATCAATCATCATCATCATCATGGATAGCGAAAACAACAAAGACAACAAACAGCAACAACAACTATATCAGCTGAAAGCAAACGGTTTCTCTCTTTGTAAATTTCTCAGTCGTTTTGGAATTGTTTTATATCATCAACGTTTTCGCGCCAAAGAAAGTAAAATGAAGAAATCCAGCCGCTGCCAGAGAATCAGAAAACCTGCACGCGGAAGAAATATTGTTTTTCTCTTTTTGTTTGTTTTCTGTTCTTAAGCAATGGCAACATTTTCATAAAATTAAGTTGCTTGCTCAACAGCAAATGCAAAAGCAAGCAAAAGAGTGCGCCGCCAGAAACAACGGAATAGTCACAACGAGCAGCACACCAACTAGTTCGAGTTCGCGAGTGAGTGGGACGAGAGGTCGTAATAGCGGTAGTGGTAGCGGTAGTAGTAATAGGAACGTACTTAACAAATAATGCCACAGTCGGTCGGAATTTATTTAGTGCGTTTAAATTGCGAACTGAACTCATCGAGAAAGTCAAATAAATCAAAATCAACATCATCAACATCAACAACAAGCAGCATCAGCAGCATCAATATCTTAGCAATAAGATGGCGGTAGTTGTTTGGATCATAATTATAATGATTATGTCAATGATGATGATATTTGTAACCTACAATAAAAAGGAAGGATGGAAGGATGCATAGTGATAAGCGTTATAGTAGCGTATAGTAGCGTTATAGTGATAAAAACGGAATGATAAAAAATTATACAATTCGTATAATAAAGATGTAGTATGAGCCGTTTATTTTGAAAGTGCAGCAAGCCCACTTCATGAAAAAAGGAAGTTAATGGTGAGAACACTTTTATTGTGGGATGATCTTTATATTTTCATGCAATTTAGAGACCAGTTTTTTTAAAATCTATATAATAATTTTCATAAAACAAAACACTATATTCCCGGCTCGAAACTTTGGTGGAACCTTCTGAGGCTCTTACGACTTTTAGTAGGCTACCCTCCCCACTTCGCCTTCTCCCTTACTTTTTTACGAGCTATATAGCAGTTAGAAACTGCGCAATCTTCTTCATAACTTCGTGTCCCTCCCGTACCATTCAACAGGAAGAATTGAATCCTGAAGTTGTTCAGCTCATCGTTTTTTTAAAAAAATGACATTTCAGACAAATCTCATTGCTGCATTGAATACTATACATACAAACACCCACACACACACACACACACACACACACACACCACACGCACACACAACCGCATCAACACTCTAACACATACGCAGAAGAACGAATGCTATACACGTAGACGAAATAGCAAGAGGAAAGAATAATGTCAGCATAGCAGCTAAATTTGACAGTCCCTGCAGTACAACAACAACAGCGAAGAGGAGCTATACGGGTAAGAGCTCGATAATGAAGAAGTATGTAAACGTTAAGAGGTTGTCGTGTCGTTGCCGAACGTTGCTTAATTTTTTAAGCGTTGTTGCTATTGCTGCTGCTGCTGCTTCTGTTGTTGTTGACGCTCTCTAGCATTAATTAAGTCTGTAATGAGAAATAATAACAACAAAAAACAAAAGTTCTCGTGTGTGGGTGTGTGTATGCATATGCCTGGGTGAGTCGCTGATGCTTACGAGATGATAACATGGCCATGTTAATTTTATAAACCCTCTTTTTTGCTCTTTCTTTCTTTCTTTCTTTCCTTCAGCATTTTTAAAAAGAGTTTCTTATTTATGAAATTTTTGTCTTCCAGTGTAACTTTCTCTACCCAGAAAGTCTTCTTTCTTTCAGAAAAACTTTTTTTTTTCCAAAAACTTCTTACTTCCAGAAGAACTTCTTTCTTTGAAAACACATTCTCTTCTCTCGAAGAAGCTTCCTATTTTCACTGAAGGCTTCTGCCTTCGAGTGTAACCTCCTCTGTCCAGAAAGACTTCTTTATTTCAGAAAAACTTCTTGTTTTCAAAAGCTCTTTCTTAATTATGAATAATATTAAATATTCCCAATAATATTTCCAATTGAAATTCTGCCTTCCAGTATAGACAACAATTTCTCTTTTCAAGAAATGCTCTCAGAATAACTACGCTTCATTCTTTATTCCACAAGAAATTTCCTTTCCAATAAAAATTCTTTGTTCCAGACGTGATTTCTTCTTTAAAGAAGGACCTCGTTCCGTCCGGCAATGATTTTCCTTTCCATTATTTCTCACTCCCTCTTTAATTATTCTTTTTATTTTTCTTCTTCATTAATATATTCTTAATAATTTTTTTTTTTTATTTGTATTGTATTTGTATTTTCCAAAATAGGAATATTAAATTTTTCCATATACAATATTTTCTTTCATTATTCCATTATTTACGTTCTATTGTGCTGTCTGTTAAAGAGAGCGACTGGCATTAAAGAATTTCAACTTTTATCATCAAGGCACCTCCCAGTCACATCCCAGACCAACCCAACCACGTCTCTTGCGGCATTCCTCAATTCCTTTTTCAAACTTCACCGATTATTAATTTATTCGAATTAAATTAACGTAACTTGCCAAAAAGTTAGTCCTGTCGCATTCATAGTACCTTTCATAGAAATAACGCTACATACATATATCTGTACATATTTAGTTATCGGTTTGAACTAGGAGAATATTTATTTTCTTATAAAATTTTATTTTCTTTATATTTTTTTAAAACGTAAAGTTTTGTGGTCTCCTAAACGGTTCCTCTGTGTTCTCCTCTTCTACATGCATCATAGAAAAGCTGTCTTACTAAACTTTTGCACAAGCAATTAACATCTTTAGAGTGAATAAAATTTTGCTGGAGAATTTTTCTCTCTAACGATTAAATTGTATTTGAACAAAGTTTATAAAAACTTGAAGCACGTAATTAAGAGAGTAATAGAGAGAGAGAGAGAGAGAGAGAGAGGGAGAGAGGGAGAGAGAGAGGGAGAGAGAGAGGGAGAGAGAGAGAGAGCGAGCGAGAGATATAATAGAATAGAATAGCACGGAAATGAACCCGAAAAAATGGAAAGGAATGTTTTATAAGTTAAGTTAGTTAGTTATTTTATTGAGTCTGAATACAAAAGAAATCTTAAAATATTAACAATTATTTAATTTTATATAACTAGGAAAAAACTTAAAACTATAGTGTATTATTTTAATAGCAAATTTTGATGAAAAAAACGACATGTTCTCTTATTAAGGCTTTATTTTAAGAAGTACATATAAAAGTAAAACGTGCTTGCTCCCGACACTTTCATTCGCAGAGTGATGAAACTAGAAACTAAAGACTTAAAGCTAAATTAAGAGGTAAAACTAGGACTAAAGCTAGGGATAAAATATGCTTAAGAACTAAAATAAACTAACTTAATATTATATGAATTAATCGCATACAAAATGAATTAGCCCCTGTGCGTGGAAGGCGTGATTTTTTTATAAAAATCCGGTAATGAAGAAAAAAGAGAAAAGGTGGGGATGTCCTCCTTTAGAATTCCGAACGGAGAAAGATAAGAAATATTAGACCAGCCAAAGTCAACTTGATCTGCAGCCAAGCCTGCGATCAAAGGATTATCATGATCGGCTGTTCTAGCCAGAAACCTTTTTAAACTATTTAAACAGTAAAAGGATAGTGGAAACATATTGGAACTTTCGTAAATAAATTTATTTGAAAATCTTTTAGAGGGAGATTCAAAATGTTTTCCAATACAATTTCTTAAACATTTTCTCTCCAAAATCTCCAGATCTTTCATTATTGTTGGAGATATAGAAAACCAAACCGGAAAGCCATACACTAACACTGGCCACACACAGACCTTATAAATCAACAGCTTAGTTTTAATCGGCAAGTTGCGGTTACAAAGTAGTCTTCCAAAGCAACTCCTAATTCCGTTGGCTTTTTTTGATACAACTTTAATGTGTTTAGGAATGTTTTATATTACCTTCAAATCGATAACTGTATATTTTCCATTGCCCACTTTTGGGCTGCAAACAAAATTCTGTTTACGGCAGTATCTTCCCTTCGTTAAGATTGCAATTTCGATTTAGTTAATCTGCGATTATCTAACCCTGAAACTTCACCCTTCCTCCCCACCATCCCTGACCACAACCCGCACCCTCTTCTCATTCCGTTCTTAATAGGTATTTTTCTCGTAGATTTTGATATCGATGATTATTTGATTATTGGAGCCCTCATGTTGTCAGTTCTTTTCCTTTAATGTTGAAAATGAAATGATTGATGGTTTGATGAACTCGAACACAAAGCAAAGTTCGGTCGATAGATAAAAGTGTTCACTAAACGTCTTCATTTTTTGAGGTTGCAAGGGTGCCTGATTACTCAAGTGGACGGATGGTTGAAGTGGAAGCGGTGCGACTGAATGCGAAATGAATGACTTGAGTGAATGATGTGGTGGTTATCTTCTTTTGTTGGTGCCACCTCAGCAATTTTCCATATTATTTTCACTTGGTTTAACTCATGATTGTCCTGCCTTTGCCGTGGACAGGGACAAATGGTACGTATATTTTAATAGAAATCAGCAGTAAATTTAAGCTTCTTTGACTCGACTTACCTAAATTTACAAATGTCACAATTTCCACAAATGTCACCTCAAAAAGGTCTAAAGTAGTAAAATAAGAATTCAAAAGATTTTGTAGACGGAATTTCAAATACGATCATTTGTTGGTACTTCAGATTTTAGTCTGAAGTAAAAATTCTACAAAGGAAGGATTTAACGGTTTCTTTTAACGGCTAGCTCGGATTATCATATCAACTTCTCAATTAAAAAAAAAGAATCTAGAAAAAAAAATAAAAGAGAAGAAAAAGTAGAATAAATACTTAAGGGACCGAAAAAACATTACAGCGTTGTGAAATAAATACGACTAAATGTATTTAAACGCTACTTTAAGAGTGCCTAAAACTATGCCACAATCACCACACTTCATATAACAGTTACATAAATTGAAAAATAAATACATTTAACGAAAAAACACAAAGAATTATAAATTAACTATTCCTCAAAAAAATCTAGAGAAACTGAAACTGAAATTATAAAATACAACAAATCTATCAGTTCATCTCCTCTAATTTGGGCCTAAACGCCTAAAAGTATGCAATAAAATTGAATTTCTGGCTAAAGGGTAGACCAGAAAACAAATCATGACCTCGTTTAATTCGCAGCTAATGTGCTTTTGAGGAGCGCGTCAGTGGGCGTCACCATCTTATCTTACTTATATATACAATTTCCAACTGAATTAGATAGTAAAAAATCGAATAACAAAAATATTGTATAGTTTTATAATTTTGTTTCTGTGTCGGTTTTTCTATGGCACGGCAATGCTATGGAAAGTGAGCTGAAAGCTCTGAGTATGGGTGGCTTTAGAAAAACCAAAAAAAGAAAGCATACAAAAGTTGACCAAGTTCTGAGGCACTTTTCTTGTATGATCAACGGGCCGAAATACGAGCCTGGCGGAGGGGAGGGGGAGCTAAAAACGTTTAACCATTGCGAAACTTGTTTTTCATAGCCTTCATACATTTTAATGAAGTGCATGTAATTCGTATTTCCATTGAAATATCTACATATATGTACATACCAAACAAGAGGTCATAAGTTGGAAGCTGTAGTAGTTGCGGTAGCAGAAGCATATTTTGGTGAAATATTTACCAATAAAATTGGAGGAGGGGGAGAAAGTGTATAAGAGGAAAGTCAGATAGAGAAGGTCAGAATGTAAAAGGCTTATTATTATATTTTTTTTTGTTCTTTCAATGAAGCAACCTTGAACCCAACCGGTTTTCTCCACAAAGTCTGTTTCTTTCTTGTAAATATAGTAATAGCTGCTGAATAGTGTTGAGTTTACGGCTTTGATTTTCTGTCCATGACCTTAAAAGTGTTAATTCTAAACCTGCATCTTCTCCCTAACACTCAAGGATCCTATTGGTTTTTTTCCGATTGAGTCCGATTGAGTGACCATTTTCAAACCTTTACGACACTATATACAAAACAATATATTCATTATATATGTATACTTGAATGTCAAAAATTTATTAAAATCTCTTCAATTTTTGTATGTACGATTAGATTTTGTGAAGTACGAGTATTTGGTATCACATCGTAAAAGCAATTTGAAGCACTATTTTTTTTCCTTTTTTTATATGAAAACATTTTGCAATTTAAATGGATTACTCAGGTTCCGATTTCAGGTGTAGAGAACGAAAAAGTATTCTATTAAAATCCTTTTAGAAGATTAGAAAGTTATAAGCGCTAGAAAAATGCTTGAATATTTTACTTTTACGTATAGCACTCACTAACTTTCGTAATTTAGCTACACCCTGTTTAATCTGCGTCCATGTCCATGTCCATGTTCCTTTCCCTTCATCCACCTTTCCGGCCGAATCCTTGCCTTTTGCTTTCATTCGGTTACTATGGCGTATCGTGTTCATTTCATTCACATTTTCTTCAATAAAATAAAAAACTCCTTACATTTATTTGTTTATTTTTGAGTACGCCGCAAAGTATGCTTTAAATTGCTCACTTTTCAACAGTGCATGGACTAACATACATATTTACATATCCCGACACATGTACACACATGCAAATTCACTCTTATGGCCACCTTCACTCTCATCAGTACTTCCATATCCATACGGCCTTCCCCTCTCTCCTTCCCCTCACACTCACACACGCACAATGTTATATTTAGGGAGCTTTACGTTCGTTTTGTCTACTGCCTCCTTCTAATTCAGCTTTTGCTAAAGGCAACCGTAACTGATCTTGTTGTTACTTCTCTTTCGCTCTCCCTCCATCCACCATTTCCCTATTCTTACAAATTCTTTTGTAAATATCTTTCACACAACTGCATTTTCCATTCACGCTTTGCTACACAAAGAAATTTTTCTTTCATTCTACGCGTACCTTCAGCGCTTTTAAACATGTTTTTTTGCATTAATTTTGCCTTTTCATTTATTTTTTTTGTATTTTTTCATTTACTTATATTTTGTTTTTTGTTTTTATCAGTTATTTTTTTACCTTTTTGTGCCTTCTACTGACAGTTTTTTGTTGTTTTTTTTTTGTTTGATGGAGAGCTCGTACGATTTCGCGGTTGTCTGAATGCTTTCTTAAATTTTAATGAGCACGTCACAGTTTTTAATATTTTTTAATTTGTTCTTTACTTTTCATTTATTATGTATACAATAATATTTTATTTTAATTTTTTATAATTTATTTCGAGTTATACACAATTTTTTGGGCTTTTATTTTAATGCAATTATTTTTGAAAGGATTTTATTGACTTTAATTTTAAATTGCAAATAAATTTTAATTCCTTTTATTATTTTCATTTTAAATAATATTTAATTTAAAATGATTAAATTTAAATTTTTAATTTTTAAATTTTAATTTAAATTTTCATAATATTTAATATTTATATATTTGATGTTATTTTAAATAATAATAATTTTATTAAAATTTAGGTTTGTTATAAATTAAATGTTACTAAATTAAATTTAAACTTAACCATTCCTTTTTTCTGCCTTTTGTTAGGAATTTGTTTTTTGCTTAATTTTTCGAGAATATTTTTCCACCGCTCTAGAATTCTACACTCGTTATTTAGTTGTCTCTAAAGCAGCAACAAAAATCTGCTCTTACCGCAAGCTTATTCTGCTTTTTTATATCCTTTAGCCTGAATCCTGCATCCTGGCCTCACTCATCGACAGACCAGTATCTACTCGTACCTTCATTTTGTCGAAGTAGAAGAAGCGTTTGTGATATTCTTGTTGTTGCTTTGAATTTTGCTTTATGTCTGTCTGTGGCTCTTTGTCTATCTATCTGTTGGTCTGTTTGTGGATCAGTCAGTGCGCCGCTTACGCCAACGCGTTTGTGCGTTCCAGCGACGGCATGACGTTTGTTGTTTATCTACTCGTTGCACTTAATGTAATTAATTTTAATTAAAATCTTACATAATGCAAGCGAGCGAGCGCGCCCATTTCTATGCTCTTATTTACCTCATCTTCTCCGTCCATCTCTTCCCTCCGTGTCTTCTCTTTTCGCCGCTTTTCAAATATCCTTCCTTTACTTCCTTCCATTTTATTTTCTTTACTTTGTTCGTTTCGGCATGGATTCTTTACTTTTTATTAACTCTAATGAGTTCCCGAGTTCTCAGCACCCGCTTTTTAAGTTCCATACGAGGTATTTCTCCCCCTCAAGTCGCCTCTTTTTTTGTCCTGCCGCCATCCATGTTTATTGGAATGGCCTTGCGTTCTTCGGCAAATAAAATTTCCGCGAATTTTCACTCTTTAAAAATTTTCGAAAAAGAGATTCTATGGTTTTTTTGTTTAGACCTATTGCTGAGGGCATCGCAAAATAATGCTGGCAAAGCGGCAACACTTTTCGTTTTGCAACAGCAGCAGTAACAAGAACAACAACAACAAAAACAGTCAACAATCAAGGTTTTTTATACAATGTTTTCAAAATGCCACAAAATTTAATAGTTTCTCCAGCAATAGTGATGCCTACTCGGGAACGTTAGAGGCATCGAGGTAGGGATGGTATGCTTAAAATTGAAGTGCTCATAATGAGGGTAGAAAGAGAGAGAGCGAGAGAGAGGGAGAGGGCGCTCTTGTACCTCGAGTGCAGCAAAGAAAAAGTTTAAAAATTAGAAAACAGTAACAGCAACGAGGACAACGACAACGACAACGAAAATCAACAGACATCGCAATAATACTCTTATTTGCTCTTGCGAGTAGTGGAAAATCTTTGAAAGTTTTTCGAGTGTTAAGCAAACACTCATTTCGAAATTTATTTAATGCATTCATTATCGTTGAAAATATTTTCAATTTCAACAAAAAAAGTATTGCGAAGGCAAATTAAAAAGGTCGACAACAACAGACACCACAAATAAGCCACATTTTTCAAAGGTTTTTTCAAAAATTTTGAGGTTAGAATATATCAAAACCTTACGTGATGGAACGAGTTTAATACGCTTACGCATTCAGCTTTTTAAAACCCTTCGAAAATCATTAAAATTTCGTCGGCCTTTTCAAAAAATAAAACTGAATAAAACCATCGTATTATAATTCGTATAAAAAAGCCATGAAGGGAGTAGAAAAAACTGGCTTTTCTCGTAAAAAAATATATCCACTAAGTAACATTGTATACAATTAGGTTTTTTGTGGGTCTTTAGATAACGAATGGTTTTACTGAACCGTTCGCTGCCATCATTCGATGCCTTTTGCCTTTTCTTTAATTAACTAAAGAACTCTACTGACTCAGTCTGAGGGAAAATATTGTAATGCTGAGTTCAAGTGAAAATCTCCGCCAAAATTTTTCATATTTTATACTCTAGCTCAGCGTTTCCCATACTTTCTTGACCGCGGCCCGGTACGAGATTTTAAATTTTTTCGCGACCCACCTTATAAAAAAAACATTTATTTACAAATCAAATTCAAGTTATTTGTTTGTTTATTTTATACACAAAAATTGCAAAGTAATTATATAACAAAAACTTTATCTTCAAAAACATTATCTCCATTTAAAACTTAAAGTAAATAAAGTAAATTTTGTTTTAAATCTTCAGTTTTAATCTTTCTTTTCAATATCGACAGAAAAAGGATCTTTAATCTACATACAGCAAACCCTCCTACAACGCGACACTTCTACAACGCGTTTTCGCTGCAACGCGATTCATAGATTGAGGCAATTTTTCTCACAACGCGACTTTGTTCCTACAACGCGATTAAAAAAATTTACTTTTTAATAAAAATCACTTTTCTCGGAATGTTTAAAATTTGACGTTGGTTGTTTTGTATAAATTTATAGGTAAATAATTAACTCCATTTTTTAATGAAATGGACTTGTTCACTTACGAACCTATCCCTTGTTCCAATAGCTCAGATTCGGATATAGCACCAGCAAAACGTTCGCAGATTAGCCGTTTAGCAGTGATGACGAAGAATTTGCATAAATAATATGCATCAAAATTTCTTTTTATATTTTAATTTTTATAAATTTCAATTGTTATTTAGTTCTTAATTTTTAAAAACGTTAATTATTTTGTTTTGTTTTATTAATTTATTATAATTTTATTAAAGGATTTCTAATAAAATCTTTAATATTAATTTATTAAAGTTTCATTTTATTAAATTCCAATGCAGTTTTTTATACTTGGAACCTAACCCCTTTTTTCAATAGAGTTCATGTCTCTTACAACGCGATTTCCTACAATTTACAATTTTTTTACAATTTTTGCCATGACCCAGCTGAATTTTTCTGCGACTTGGTGCCCGGTCGTGACCCACACTTTGGGAAACGTTGCTCTAGCCCATACTGTTCACAACAACAGTAACAACAACAACAACAACGGAAGTTACTTGTAATTTCAATTACTCTGCTCTGTTGAATAAAGAATCCAATTTATTACATTAAAATTATTAATTCGTTTCTGTCTGTGTGTGTGTGTGTGTGTGTGTGTGTGTGTGTGTGTGTGTGTGTGTGGGGTGTGTGGGTGTGGGAGTGTGTTGGTCAGTCAGTTAATGTTATTTGAAAAAGCCATAGAAATTTGTTACCTTGATGTAGAGGAAAAAAAACCAGCACAAAACTGACGATTCCACCAACCATTTCACCAACCATTCCACCAACAATTCTACCAGCCATCCCACCAACCTTCCAACCAACCAATCCATCCATAACGATGTGTTTTTTTAATGGAGTTCAAAGGATCTCGAAAAAGCCATGAGGTCAGCATTGAACATGTTTTTTCACCCCGACACAGATACAAAAATCTTTCTTCCTCTGTGTTACAGCTGATGATGCCTCTCGTTTGTACGTCCATACATACATATGTATATACGTCAAGCCGTTTATAACCATGTTCGTATCGCGTAGCTAAAATCAAATAAATCCATTATGAAAATTATGCTGACCATTTGCTAAAGACTTATCATATCATCAAAACTGAATAGAAACAGCAGCAGAAGCAGCAGCGACCACAACACCAACATGACAAAAATAGCAGCAACCGCATTGCTAATATAACGAACACATTACCAATAACAACTGCATATACATAGCAGCAACAACGCCAATAACCGCAATCTTCAGCCTTTCAACATTATGATTTTTTAGATCAAATTAAAATTTGAAAAAAATCCTTTCCGACAAAGAAAAAGAAACAAAAAAGCCTTCTAAAAAATTCTAAAAAATCATCGAAAAATGTATTTTATTAAAAAGGAAGTTTAAAGACAAGAGTGTCGAAATGAAATTCAATGAACAACATCATAATAAAGATGACAATATAAAAATATGAGTAGGAACAACGAAATAACGAGTGAAATAATTATAATTATTTCATAAATAATAATTTTTTAACCAGTGCCGAAAATTGGTACTGAAAACGAGTAACAAAAACGAGTAACGAAACCGTTTAACGAAAACGTGTAAAAATTAGTAGATGTAGATACTTGTATTATGTATTTACATATACATACGTTTAATGAAAACAACTACCGAGAGAAATTAACAAAGACGAGTAATATTAACGAGTTCAATAAATGGGTGTAAAGGGTATAAATGTGAGTAAAGTAATGAGTAACGAAAACGTGAACAGAAACAAATAACAAAAACCAGAGATGAAAAAGAAGATAATGAGAATGAATACCGAAAATTAGTAACAAAAATTAGGATGTTAAACGTATATATTAAAGAAACCGATTACCGGAAGCAATGAAAACGTGAATTAAAATGTGTTAACGAATATGTATCAAAAGTATTAATAGAAACGAAAAGTGGTATCTAATGAGAAATCGACAAGTATCTGATGAGAAAAACTAAAATGTGGATACATCTATGGGAGAAAGGTAACGAATAGAAGTAACGAGTACAGCAAAAATAAATTACTCATACATAATCAGTAAAATATAAATAACCAGCACTAATACAACTAACAAGTACTGTATATGTACTATAAATAACTATAATAAATTGGTTGCAATTTCGAAAATTTTTGATATTGCAAAATTGTTAGCGAAACTGCTGTTGTTGTTGTTGTTATCGTTATAATTTTTAATGGTTTTGTGTTTGTAAGTGTTTGAGGAATGTCTGAAAACTGATTGCAATTTAAATCTTCCTTAGCTTACTGCTGACTATCGAGTGTGTAGCTCGATGTAGTTATGTTGTTGTTGTTTTGTTATTGCTGTTGGTGCACTCTTGGTTTTCGTTTTTTTTGGCTGTTCTGTAGTGTTGAAACAAACAATCTGAAGAAATCCGTTTTCACAATAAACCGCAATTAAGCGAATCACTTTACAGTTCAAAAGCTTTTTGATAGGCAGCACCAGCAGCAGAAGCAGCCGCTGCCGCATCAGAGTGGCAACGGCAAAAAAATCGAGAAAAATCGGGAGACAGAAAGAAAAAATTCACTTTGATGATGTTTCAGAAAAAAAATCATCAGAAATAGTCAAAATTCGAATCTAAATGAAAACATCAAATTCTTCAAAAATTTAAATTGAACAAAAAATCTTGTTGGAAAAAAGTCCAATTGAATTAAATTTAAAATTGTGCAATCAATCTTAGAACATAGATTGATTGCACAATTTTCAATTTAATTCAGTTGGACTTTTTTCCAACAAGATTTTTTTTTCTTTCATTGTAAATAAAAAATTTTATTATAATTTTGAAATCGATTTTAATTTAATTTTAATTCTATTGTAAAATAAATTATTTCCATTAGCAAACTTTATAAAGAAAAACCTTTTAAAAAGGTTTTAAGGTGCTTTTAAGGTATGTAATTCTTATTAAGGATTTTTTGCCTTGGAGAGGGTCCATTTATGAAAAAAGATAACGAATATCTTGAAAGAAGAAAAGTAACAGAAAACAAGAAATAACAAGCAATAAATGCAATAGAAAAAAAATAGAAAATTGAGAACAAGTTTTACAAAATATGATTTCTTTGTAGAGAATTTTACAAGAAGGGAAAAGAAAGGTTAAGATTTTATATTTACAATGAAAAAAGCCGGACTTTTTCTATTTAAAAGGTTACATCATTTGATCCGATCTCTTCAGTGTGAGGCAAAGTGGCAAATTTCTGAAGAGTGACCACACACAAAATTTGTTTTTAGGTAATTCGTTTGTTCAATTTCTCTTAAAAGTTTCTTAAAATTGAGCAAAAGAAATCACAAAATAAAAAATAAAGCATTTAGCTTACATTGATTCCATTTTTTCTTCTTTTTTTTGGCTTTATTATCCTTTAAATAAAACTTTTCCTTGTATGTTTATATATTACTCCTATAGAATTTTTTTCTATTTGAAATTGATTGTACGTATCTGCTGATGCTGCTGCTTATATTCAGTAACAAAAAACTTCTGCCTTGATAGCAAAATTTGTTGGCATTCTTGAAAAAAGTAAGTTTTCGTAAAATTTCGAAACAACAAAACAACAACAAACAACAAAAAAGTTGTTTCGTAAAATTTTTGTTTACTCATTCGCAGGACTCGATTTCTTTAGTGCTTCCATATTTTTCCTTTTGTATAATTTTCAATTTTTTTCCTTCGCTGTTATATGTATATAAAAAAAAATGGAAAAAATTTAGTAATTGAATTGTTGTCCTTTTTTATTTCAGAATAATCAAAGAAAGGAGATGAGAATCTATATGAGGCAGTTTTGGACCAAGTGTACAAGAATCTGTGTGTTGAGTTCATTTAAGAATCTGTGTGAGTGAAATAAAAAGTTATGCCTAAAGGTATGCAGTGAAAAATATAGAAACACCGCCTAAAGGCTATGGTTTGTGTATATAATACAACAAAATTGTGTTTTGTGGGTTTGTGTATATAATATAATTAAAAAAAGTTACGGTGTTACGGGTTACAGATCGAGATATTATTTCAGCAGCAGCTAAAAATGTTTGTAAGTAGTTCAAATTTCTAAATTTGTATTTAATTGTTTTTTTACTTTTCCACATCATTGCTTTTTTCCTCCAATTTATACCAAACAATTACAACAAATTATTCATTTTTCATAATTCTTCTTAAAATTATTCATTTCAAATTGAACTTCTTGTTTCTTTCCTTCATAAAAAAAGGAAATGTAAACTAGAAAAAAAATTATAACAAAACCCCATCGTTGTACGGCGTGATGTGGTGAAGGATTTTCCTTCACAAAATCCTTGTCTTCATTTTCATGAGTTAAACTTCTTCTCCTCTCATCAATCAAAAGCTTATCATCATTGACTTTGTCAATAAATTTGAAAATTTTCTAGATGAAAAATATCGAAGCATTATTAGCCACAAAACACCGATAACAAAAACAACAAGAACTAAGACGATAATGCCAATAGAACCACGTTAAACAACAGCCTTATCATAGCTCTTTCTCGTTACCATTCCATAATCATCGAAATTTAAACATCAGCTGTGTTTCTTTTAATTAAAATTAATTTTTTTTTATATTTTTTAAGTTCTTCCTATTGAAACGAGACTTTTAGCTGGGGTATAACTCAGCCCAGTCCAGAATTCGTCCAGTTATTTATTTTAGACAGAGCACACTTTTATTTCTTCGTTTGTTTGCTGTATTTATTTTTAAAATTTGGAAATTACAGTACGTGTGTATGTTGTACGTATGTATGTGAATTAAACAGATTAAGTTGATTTTCTTGTCTATTACTTAAAGGGAATATTTAATGATGAACGATGATCCTGGTGGTGGTCGCGGGGGATAACCCACAGTCCGACGATGATCCTGGCGTTGCTCGCGGGGGATAACCCACAGTCCGACGATGATCCTGGCGTTGGTCGCGGGGGATAACCCACAGTCCGACGACGATTACTTACCTGAGTTGGTCGCGGGGGATAACCCACAGTCCGACGATGATCACTTACCTGAATTGGTCGCGGGGGATAAACCACAGTCCGACGATGATCACTTACCTGAGTTCGTCGCGGGGGATAACCCACAGTCCGACGATGATCCTGGCGTTGGTCGCGGGGGATAACCCACAGTCCGACGATGATCACTTACCTAAGTTGGTCGCATGTAATAACCCACAGTCCGACGATGATCACTTACCTAAGTTGGTCGCATGTAATAACCCACAGTCCGACGATGATCCTGCCGTTGGTCGCGGGGGATAACCCACAGTCAGAAGATGATAACTTACCTGAGTTGGTCGCGGGGGATAACCTACAGACCGACGATGATCCTGGCGTTGGTCGCGGGGGATAACCCACAGTCAGAAGATGATCACTTACCTGAGTTGGTCGCGGGGGATTACCCACAGTCCTACAATGATCACTTACCTAAGTTGGTCGCGGGGGATTACCCACAGTCCGACAATGATCACTTACCTAAGTTGGTCGCATGTAATAACCCACAGTCCGACGATGATCACTTACCTAAGTTGGTCGCATGTAATAACCCACAGTCCGACGATGATCCTGCCGTTGGTCGCGGGGGATAACCCACAGGCAGAAGATGATCACTTACCTAAGTTGGTCGCGGGGGATAACCTACAGTCCGACGATAATCCTGGCGGTGGTCGCGGGGGATAACCCACAGTCCGACGATGATCCTGGCGTTGGTGGCGGGGGATAACCCATAGTCCGAAGATGATCACTTACCTGATTTGGTCGCGGGGGAAACCCACAGTCCGACAATGATCACTTACCTAAGTTGGTCGCATGTAATAACCCACAGTCCGACGATGATCCTGGCGGTGGTCGCAGAGGATAACCCACAGTCCGACGATGATCCTGGCGTTGGTCGGGGGGGATAACCCACAGTCCGACGATGATCACTTATCTGAGTTGGTCGCGGGGGATAACCCACATTCCGACGATGATCCTGGCGGTGGTCGCAGAGGATAACCCACAGTCCGACGATGATCCTGGCGTTGGTCGGGGGGGATAACCCACAGTCCGACGATGATCACTTATCTGAGTTGGTCGCGGGGGATAACCCATAGTCCGACGATGATCCTGGCGTTGGTCGGGGGGGGTAACCCACAGTCCGACGATGATCCCGGCGTTGGTCGCAGGGGATAACCCACAGTCCGACGATGATCCTGGCGTTGGTCACGGGGGATAACCCACAGTCCGACGATGATCCTGGCGTTGGTCGCGGGGGATAACCCACAGTCAGACGATGATCCTAGCGTTGGTCTCGCGGGATAACCCACAGTCCGAAGATGATCACTTCACTGAGATGGTCGCGGGGGATAACCTACAGTCCGACGATGATCCTGGCGGTGGTCGCGGGGGATAACCCACAGTCCGACGATGATCCTGGCGTTGGTCGCGGGGGATAACCCACAGTCAGACGATGATCCTAGCGTTGGTCTCGCGGGATAACCCACAGTCCGAAGATGATCACTTCACTGAGATGGTCGCGGGGGATAACCTACAGTCCGACGATGATCCTGGCGGTGGTCGTGGGGGATAACCCACAGTCCGACGATGATCCTGGCGTTGGTCTCGCGGGATAACCCACAGTCCGAAGATGATCACTTCACTGAGATGGTCGCGGGGGATAACCTACAGTCCGACGATGATCCTGGCGTTGGTCGCAGAGGATAACCCACAGTCCGACGATGATCCTGGCGTTGGTCGCGGGGGATAACCCACAGTCCGACGATGATCCTGGCGTTGGTCGCGGGGGATAACCCACAGTCCGAAGATGATCACTTAACTGAGTTGGTCGCGGGGGATAACCTACAGTCCGACAATGATCACTAACCTGAGTTCGATGATCCTGGCGGTGGTCGCAGAGGATAACCCACAGTCCGACGATTATCCTGGCGTTGGTCGGGGGGGATAACCCACAGTCCGACGATGATCACTTACCTGAGTTGGTCGCGGGGGAAAACCCATAGTCCGAAGATGATCCTGGCGTTGGTCGCGGGGGATAATCCACAGTCCGACGATGATCCTGGCGTTGGTCGCGGGGGATAACCCACAGTCCGACGACGATTACTTACCTGAGTTGGTCGCGGGGGATAACCCACAGTCCGACGATGATCACTTACCTGAATTGGTCGCGGGGGATAAACCACAGTCCGACGATGATCACTTACCTGAGTTCGTCACGGGGGATAACCCACAGTCCGACGATGATCCTGGCGTTGGTCGCGGGGGATAACCCACAGTCCGACGATGATCACTTACCTAAGTTGGTCGCATGTAATAACCCACAGTCCGACGATGATCACTTACCTAAGTTGGTCGCATGTAATAACCCACAGTCCGACGATGATCCTGCCGTTGGTCGCGGGGGATAACCCACAGTCAGAAGATGATCACTTACCTGAGTTGGTCGCGGGGGATTACCCACAGTCCGACAATGATCACTTACCTAAGTTGGTCGCGGGGGATTACCCACAGTCCGACAATGATCACTTACCTAAGTTGGTCGCATGTAATAACCCACAGTCCGACGATGATCCTAGCGTTGGTCACGGGGGATAACCCACAGTCCGACGATGATTCTGGCGTTGGTCACGGGGGATAACCCACAGTCAGAAGATGATAACTTACCTGAGTTGGTCGCGGGGGATAACCTACAGTCCGACGATGATCCTGGCGTTGGTCGCGGGGGATAACCCACAGTCAGAAGATGATCACTTACCTGAGTTGGTCGCGGGGGATTACCCACAGTCCGACAATGATCGCTTACCTAAGTTTGTCGCGGGGGATTACCCACAGTCCGACAATGATCACTTACCTAAGTTGGTCGCATGTAATAACCCACAGTCCGACGATGATCCTAGCGTTGGTCACGGGGGATAACCCACAGTCCGACGATGATTCTGGCGTTGGTCACGGGGGATAACCCACAGTCCGAAGATGATCACATACCTGAGTTGGTCGCGGGGATAACCTACAGTCCGACGATGATCCTGGCGTTGGTCGCGGGGGATAACCCACAGTCCGACGATGATCCTGGCGTTGGTCACGGGGGATAACCCACAGTCCGACGATGATCCTAGCGTTGGTCACGGGGGATAACCCAGAGTCCGACGCTGATCCTGGCGTTGGTCGCGGGGTATAGCCCACAGTCCGACGATGATCCTGGCGTTGGTCGCGGGTGATAACCCACAGTCCGAAGATGATCACATACCTGAGTTGGTCGCGGGGGATAACCTACAGTCCGACGATGATCCTAGCGTTGGTCACGGGGGATAACCCACAGTCCGACGATGATCCTAGCGTTGGTCACGGGGGATAACCCACAGTCCGACGATGATCCTGGCGTTGGTCGCGGGGGATAACCCAAAGTCCGACGATGATCCTGGCGTTGGTCGCAAGGGATAACCCACAGTCCGACGATGATCCTGGCGTTGGTCGCGGGGGATAACCCACAGTCCGAAGATGATCACTTACCTGGGTTGAACGCGGGGGATAACCCACAGTCCGAGGATGATCCTTGCAGTCGTCGTTGACTTCGATGTCCTTGCTGTCGACGTCAATGATCCTTGTAGTCGACATTGACTTCGATGTCCTTGCAGTCGACGTTGACTTCGATGTCCTTGAAATCGACTTACCAATTTGTAGATGTTTCCTTGATGCTCCGCGCACGACTGGTCCCTTTCTTTGTGAGCCGCCTTTTAAATTCTCCTGGGGGTATATCTTTCTCTGTCACACCTTATCGTGATCTGAGATTACTTATGTATTGCAAGACCGGTCGTGCCGGTTTGGAAATGGCAAGAATTAGTTGCTATGCAGCGGCATTTTCCAGGGTCATTGTCTCGTTCCTATTGTTGACGTTTCTTATACATATGTCGGTTTTCGGTAAATTCATATATTGTCTGAATGTTTTGTTTTGTTATGTTTTGTTATTAGATTATATTATATATTATGTTATATTATATAATATGAAGGCAGTTATTAAAATCGAATCGAATAAATATTCGCCTGCTTCGCTTCTTATTATCATCGGCGTACAGACATTTATGTATGGTAAATTTTATTGGAAAATTTGTCATTACACTATCTTTTTGAAAATTTATTTTTATGGTGGAAAACATTATGCATAAATGTGATGAAAATTTCATTACAAAAATTACCATTTGAAAAGTAGCCGAGGCGGACATTTGTCAGATTAATCTCTGAGATTGTCCTTTAGAATAAAATAAAAAGACGATGACTTCTCGCAAAAATTTTGATTTTTTCTGTTGATTAAAAATGACACCTCTTTATAAAATATCTAATAGAAACGTTTATAAGGCTGTTTAAGGGCAAAATGTGCAATTTAGCGATATGCGATCCTACACTCGTTTCATAAACGCTTACTTGTTGCGTAAATGCCTACTGGTTCTTACGGCTACGAGCATACAAGTTCTATAGATTTGGAAATGTTTGAAGCATTGGGAAAAATTCAAGAAAAGAGTTATTTACGCTTAATTTTTTTTTTATTATGGTTTTTTGTTTTTATCATATAAAATATAAATTTTCAACGGATTTAACCCACCAAAATTAACCGTATCTTAAACATTATACTCTAATGCTTATACATGTTTATTTGTTTGTATGTGAAATAATCTTGTATTCAGATTTGTTGGTGTGAAAGCTGAGAGCTTGATTACACAAAGTGAAAATTACGTTGAAACCATTTCCTTTTTCTCGGTACTTAATCAGAAGAGCACTACGCAAAAGAAAAAACACAGTTCAGTGGAAAAGTGGAATACCCATGAGCGATTTACTCGACGGTGTAGTGAGTGTGTGTCTATCTGTATATGTATGCAAAATTGAATGTCAGAGCGTGCGTGTGTGTGTGGACGTCGGGTGTGTGGGTGTACGAGTATATACGATATTTGTCGGTGGCTTAGTAGAAAGTAGTTAAGTGTTAACGAATGGATGAAGGGTAAAGCATTCTCAGCATCTCGACAGTGCCAAAGCACAAATTTTCCAACAGAAACTTTCATTTTTGTTCTCTTACATACACACACACACACCCCCCCCCCTCCCCCTTACCCCTCCATTCGCCTGCTTCGCTTACATCGTATACCTCTTAGGTTAAGTTAAATCAACTGAGTTTAAAAAGGTTTAAAAATAGCTCGACCTGAAAATACCGGTGTATTACATGAGTAGGTGTATGCTAGTCATATACGCACACACTAATATACTGTACGTGTGTCTGCGCCTATATATATCTCTATAAACTCGTAGGACTTTCGCCAAAATACCACAAAGACCAGAAAAAAACAACGTTTTCCTCTTCATTGTATTTTCTTTCTCTCTTTGCGTCTTTTTGGAGGGAGAATGTGACAAATTTTTGAATTTAAGTATCATAAATTAAATTTAATTGGAAATTTTTGTGCACAGGTTAAGAATTTATACGCTCGCAAACTGATAGGTTGGCATTTATTTTGATATCATTTACGAGAATTAATACTCGTAGAATAAATGCATAAACCTTGAAGACAAAAAAACTATTTCTAGTAGACGGGAAGAGAGAAAACAGAACCAAAGGAGGGTTGTGTCAACGAAAGGGGGAGGGGGGGGCTCTGAATTAAATCGCACTTGTTCTGTATCTCTTTTGCATTTAATTTTCTTTAAAAATGCTTTAATGTTTCCATGCATCATAAATTTTATTGAAAAGGATATCCGTTTGTGCTATTGCTGCTTGCCTCACGTAAGTGCCGACAAGCACCGGATAGAGCGAGAAGAGGAGCCGCGTGCATACGCTAACTATTTGCATGTTTTCAGTCAAAGTAATGACTTCCTTAGCATCGAAGAAAAACAACGTTACAGCTAGACGATTATGAAAACCAAGGCGTAACAAGGCTTCCTCATGGCTTCAGGGCGCAGGTGAAACTTTAGCGTCAGGCAATCATTGAGGCTAACTTTTCAGACTATCAGAAAGGCAGGCAGACAGATAGACAGACAGCAAAAAATTCTTAGCCGGAATCTACCTCATTTCAAATGTGTTTAAAAACGTTGTACGTCGTAAGATGAGCTGACTAAGGCAATAACAATAAGAAAGAATAAGGACGTTATTTAAGCCCATAAGAATAAGAATTCCACTTTAAATATCTTTAAAAACAGTTTTAAAAAACGGTATTATGTAAGATACTCGTAAGAGTATAAGAGATATGTCAAACGCGTTTAGCTGCATTTACCAAAAATTCCACTTCATCACAGTTGTGCTGTTACTTTCATCTTAGATTGGCTCTTTGTCTACCCTTCTCCCCCCCCCGCAACTCATTCACCTACTTCTACTTCTTTCTTCATTTTCTTAATGCTGTCATCGAAAGCGGAAGTCATTAAATCATCAAATCAGGCAGATACGATGCGATACGATACTTCCGAACATGTGTCATTGACAGAGACCGTAAAAATTGAGAAAGTCTAAGAGAAGAGAATAGAATAGAGAAGAAGATCTAGTGTCTGCATGCGTGGCAAATGGTTAGAGTTATTGATACACGGAGCAGGTTCGAAGATAGATAGTTACAAACTGTTTAGATGGTTAAGAGGAATCGAAGATATACAGGCAGACAGATAGACAGACGGAGAGGACAAAGAAGATAGAAGAAAAAGCTTAAGCTCTAAGAAATCTCTAAAGAATTTGGCGTAAAAGACAAAAACCTCAGTTTTGTCCCTAGAAAGTGATTTTTTTTCTATCTTTTGTCGCTTTCCTGACTACCTACCCTCTTCCCCTCCCTCCATCGTAGCTTCCGATGGGTGATGGATGGACATTATTTACTATTACTCTTACTATCATCGCATTTTATTATGATCTCACGATGGTTCGTTGAAGTCATTCAATTTGTTTCATTGGCAATTTTCCACCATAGCTGCTTCTTCTTCTTCTCCTTTACCTTTTTCCTTCCTTCCTTTTTTCCTTCCTTTCTTTTCGTTTTCTTTTCTTCACTTTAGATAGATGACAGCCAAGACGACGAAGCGGATAATAATTTTTCTGCACTACTCGAAGTGACTTGAAACGATTTCCGGTTGCGTGTCATTCGTAACCTGCATGCTGCATCCTGTCAATTGAATAAGTATATGTGGGAGTGTACGTGTGTGTGCCAGTGTTTGCCTGTACGGTGTTGCCTCTTCTGTCTCTGTGAAGATGATGCCAACATTGCGATTCTTTCAGTGACTTTCTATGTTCCAAGATTATTATCGTAGTGTCTAGAACTTCAAAAACAACAACACCTACAGAATACAACAACTGTTCCAACAGCAACAACAGCACACTGACAACAAGAATCACTTTCGTAATTGGCGCAAAGCCATTTTTGATACGATCATCAAAGTCCGTTAAAATTCAATAAAGAAAAAGACGCAGACATAGATTTTAGAAGAGAATTACAAAAATAGTTTAAACATAAATTAAAAAAAAAACAAATAACTTTAGCCATTTTTATGAAAAATAATACGTAACACAAAATATGTAAAGAAATGCAGCGTGTGTTTTTTCAAAAAAAACAACCAAATCTCACGCTGTAAAAATTGTTATCATCTCCCAGGAAAACACAACTACTAGAAGCCTTTTAATTAATTTCAATTGCTAAATCGTTTGGGAACACAACAGCAACAACAACAATTGTGAACCACTTCAACAACCTCGTTATTGGGTTCAAAGGTAATAAAGCAACAACAAAAACTGTTGGCCGTTTTTTTTAGAAGGCCGTTTTTTTTACAAGAACTAATTAACAACAACAAATAACAATAGCAATAACGATGACGCTGACGCTGACGACGACTATGACGCTGAAGCTGATGGTGATGGCGTCTATGACGATAATAACTTTAACAACGATAACCCTACCGACAACCTTATGAAGGACTTAACCTCAATTTCCATTACGTCGAGTCGTTCGGCTCTTCTGGCCTCTCTCTTTCTTCTTTCTCTTCCCCTGTGCCAACTACTCTGTTTTCCCTTTCACTCTCCTCTTTGTCTGCATTGATCCCTCTGGATATTCCTCTAGTTCGCTCGCTTTTTTCACCATGTACCCTTTTCTAACTCTTCGACGAAGGCAGCCTGAAGCACTTCAAATGTCAAACTTGAAGAGAATTTTCGCGAATTTACCGTTACTGCATTCGTTCGTGATTGTCGTTACTAGTGCTGTTGATGTTGTTGTTGTTGTTGTTGTTGTTGTTGTTCTAGATAGTACGACTAAGAGCTTAGTCGAAGGGTACCTGTTACAAGTCTAAACCGTCGGCTTTTGGCATAAATCAAAACTTTAGCTAACTAAAAGCCATAGCCATAAAGTTTGTAAATTTTTGATTTGCTTTTAATTGGATTTATTTTTTTCGACGAATAGAGAGCGAAGTAGAAAACGTGAAATAAACCTTTAAACATTGAAATATTAAAATATGTAGTATATAGCCTTTCCCTCATTTTATTATTATTCGTTTTTAAGCGTTTATATTCGTCGTAAAAGTAATACTTTTCAAACTATCATACACTAGAAATTTACAAAATCTTTCGATCTCTATCGAAACACAGCTAGTGAGCAAAGGTGGCCTTATTTTAGATGGCTGTTCGAACTTTTTTTTAAGGCTCCTAAAAGCTACTTAAAATTTCGTATCTTAAGTTACTTCAGCGATCACAACTTGGACCTTATAACGGAATGCCTATTTGTTTTGTTTTTTAATCCGTTTGTTTTCATCTAAATTTTCAGCTGGGATAATTTCAACCATTACCAATAGCCTTCCCTTTCCTACGTACGATATATCTATCGCTCTCTGGCCCTCTTACTATCATAATAAATGCACAATTAGTCAGCGCATTCTTAACGCTAAACATTTGGTAACTTTAGTTTACTTTGACCACGCGCAGTAACTTTGTTACAAATTGGCTCGCGTTTTTTCTTGTTAATAAAAAAATTTCTTGTAACAAGTTAACTTGTTGAAGTTTTTTGTAAACAGCAAAAATGGTCTTAACTCCTTGATACGCCTCTACAGAAGGCGTGAAGTCCAGACCGAAGTGCGAATACAGCAGAGAGTCAGAGAGAGAAAGAAAGCTCTTCTCTTTAGAGACAGATTGTAATAAAGAAAAAGAAGAAAAAAAGAGGGTAGAGAATATATTATCGTTACATAAAACTCTTTAAGGACAATATAGAGAAAGAATGCATACTTCAAAGCAAAAACTTAAACAAAAATAAAAACAACAACAAAATGAAACTATTGTATATATTCTTTCTCTTCTTCCACCACTATGTTATATTGTGATGTTTGCTTTCTCTTGTTCTTCTACCCTCGAAAAAAATATTGTGAGGAACAAAAACTATAGATTACTTCATTCTTGAGCAGTGTTTAAAAGTAGTCAAGACACGAGTGAAGCGGAATGAACGAAAGAAAATAACTGAATGAATGAATGAAAGAAGAAATAAGTAAATGAATGCAAACCGGAAACGACATTTATTCATTCGTTGTACACTTCCGGAATAGTGTGATGGCCAGAGACGGTTCTACCGGGCAACATTATCAAACACGATTTGGTTCGTTGAGGAGGAGAAAGAGAAGGAGAAAAATAAGTTGCAGAGGTGAATATGATGGAGCCATACAGAGAAAAATAAAGAAATAGAAGAAAGTGAAAAACTTTTAGAAAATCATGTTCTAAAAAGAATTAAAAAATAACAGAACAACTTTAACAGAAAGTCTCTAACTTAGAATCTGTAACAGAAAATCTATAACAGAAGACCTGTAACAGATCCTGTGTAATAGATTTTTGAGAGATCCTCTGTTAAAGATTTAGTCTCTTTAATAGATTCTTTGTTACAAACTTTATTGTGAAATGTTCTTTGTTACAAAAATTCTATTGAGTAAAAGTCGTTGGGTTTCATTTAAGTTAAACGTCTTTCCTAACAGAGAGACTACTCTTAAAAGTTTAAAGACAAAAAGTGTGTTTAAAGAAAAACATAAAGGGAAAGAAAGAAAGAAATGGAGAAAGACAGAAAGAAAGCAAGAGAGAAAGAGAAAGAAACAGAGGGTGTTATTGCATATTTGTGATGATGATAACAGAATGCTACAACAAATTTTCTGTTAGACCTTTTTATTAATTTATCTTATTATCCTTATAATCTTTAGCAAAATTATCTTACCCAAGGTTAAATTTTTTTTTACTTTTTTCTTTCTCTTTTTGTTCTTCTTTTCTTTCTCAACAACAAATTTTTATGAGTGTGAAGAGAAAAAAAGATTTTCCGTCCTTCAAGGACAGCAACAAAAATAATAACAATAAAAATTAAGACAAAACTTTGTTATGTTGTCCATACAATTTCCAGTAATATTGTTTTTGTATTGTTGTTGTTGCTTTTATACTGTAAACTCTTTATGTGTCCTGCTATTTACAATGAACATTTATCTTGCTGCTCCTTTCCTTTTACCATTCATTTTATTTCTATTTCTTAAGAGTATCAAAGCCTGTTTCTTTGCAGTCTGCGAACTCTACTTCTTATTCTCACGCTTCTTCTTCTGCTCGTGCTACCATTTCGTTTGATTTTCTTGTTCTTCCCTGTTTTTTTTTGTTGCCTCTTCCGTTCCTTTGTCGTTGTTCTTTGAGCTGTTAAATGTTATGTAAACCAAAATGTTGCTGATTTCGGTATTGCTTTTGCATTGTGTTGTTGTGTTGTTTTTGTTGTTGTTGGTTTCTTAATTTTTTGTGGTGTTTTTGTTGTTGCTCATGTTGAAATACATTCAACTAAGTCTTAGCTTTTTCTGCAGACGGACAACTTTTTATGGCCTTCATTAGATTGCTGATGGTCGTTGCAGTTGTTTTTTTTATTTTTGTTTATTACCCTAAATTCAAGTAGCTCTTTATTGTTGTTGTTGTAGTGTCTTCTGTTAGTAGCTGTTTTTATTGCAGCTCGAGTGTAGTTACGTTGGCTGAATTATCATTCTTCTTGCTGGTCGCTTTCGTTGCAGTTCTTCTGTTGACTTCTATGCTATTGTGTTGTTGTTTTTTTTTTTTTAAATTACTCGTTACTCGTTACGGTTTTGATGTATTGTTTCCGGCGTGAAAATTCATGAATACTGTTTCTTCTTTGAAGCAAAAATTATTCATATCGTTCGTTATCAACAGTGAAAAAGGGCACAAGAAAGACAACAATAATGCACAAAGTATTCAAAACCAAATATTTGGTTTTGTTTATTTAGTTTTTTCAAAAATAAAAAAAATAAAAAATAAACAATTTAATTAATATTATTACCTACATTTGTTCTTGAATATGTTAAAAATTCTTTGAAAAGTTTTGAATACATATTTTGAATAAAGAAAGAAGTCTCAGAAATACTATTTCTCTAATAAATAATATAAACTTTAAAGTTATAAACTTTATCTAAATTAATAAAGAATTTTTCAAATTAGAAAAATTGTCGATATAAAATATTTAAAAGATAATGGAAATTAGTTCAAATAAAATATTTCATTTAAAATAGAAATTTAATTAATATTACTACCTACATTTGTTTTTGAATATGTTAAAAATTCTTTGAAAAGTTTTGAATACATATTGTTTAGGTTGTAACTGGGGTTGTGGTGATTCCAAACAATATCTGTTTCACGTTTTCAATTATTCAATTATTATTAGTTGTTGAGTTAAACTACGGCTTCACTATTCGGTAGTCGTGTGGTCAAAAACAAAATACAAATGCCGAAAAAAAATACTAAGAAAACACGAGGTGGTTTTTGAAAGCTCAAAAGCAAGAAGACAAGAAGACGGAAGTTAGTCAGCTAGACAAGAAGTCCAACAAAACGTCGTTGTCAGCTGTTGTGAAAAATAAAAGACGGCAGCACACGTATCGCGAACAGTGAAGTCAGTGCCACAAGGCGTTTGGTGTGAACATGCCGCCCGCCTTGCAGCACTGCAATAATAGAAAAATTTTACAATGTCGAGTTTTGAAGAAGAAAAGGAAATTATTTTTGTTGGCTGCCAGATATCAACCACCCGAACAGAGTGTTGATGGCCACTGGACAACCAGGCTGGCTGGGGAATATGCCCGTGCGAAGGATTTGCGGGTATACATCTGCTCCAAGCACCACCTCGACAGCAGAGCTTATGTGGAACTCAGGATCCGCTAGGCGAAGATTTGGAAATAGTTCCAGTATCTTGCTGTCCAAATCTTCACTGGGGGTGACCGGTGGCGTGATCGGGGCGACCTTGGCGCTGAATTCGATTAGCTCGTCAGAATGTTTGCTAATTTTTAGTTTTAGGGAAACCACCTCTCCTCCATGGACCCGAGACTTGTTGAGGTTCCACTTATGAGCGTAGGCTGGGGAAATGACTGACATTGGAGCGCACGCGTTGACCAGGATACGTGCATGCCGAGTTCGATCCTGCACCAGGAAGCAGCCCCAAATCGTGGGTAGGATGGCGATACTTCGCTTTACGGAGAACTCTTCTGACTCTGCGATCATAAGTGGGGCCTCATTGCGGACACCTTCAGTGCTCATCGGTCGAACCTCAGCTTGCGTTCGTGGTACAGCAGCACGCGTCGAACGAGGGTCCGGGATTTCCATACGAGGATGTAGCAAAGTATTGTGCCGTTCTTTACAGATGTGGCAGCATCCCGAGCAAATGCCGTCTTTCTCCGAATGGGACCTCGCTAAACAATTGAGGCAGAATCCGTGGCGTTGGACGAGGTTGCGCCGGTCATCTGTCGACAATCGCCGAAAACGGACGCATTTTCGGAGACCATGGTCGCTTCCACAACATGGACACGGTCGTTGCAAATTGGAGTTCGATCTTCCAGTTCGGGGATTTCTGGAGCTTGCCGTCGAGGTGCGCAGATTGCCGCTGAGCTGTCGCCGCAAATCGCGTGGGGGCGTGCGCCGTAAGCGACTGGGTAGATGGCGTCGTTTCTCAGGGGAAGAGCGCCCTAGGCGACTGGGTCGGTGTCCGAAATCTTCAGGTGGCGAGCGCCCCGAGCGACCGGGACGTCGTCGTAATTCTTCAGGCAAAGTGCGCTCGGGGCGGCTGGGTGAACGTCGAGGACTCGCTGAAAATGACCGCCGTGAGCGCTGAGGCGACTCGCTATTAGTGCGTCTTTCCAGCAAGGCGAGCAACTCGCGCCTGGGAGATGAGCTGGTGACAGTCGCTAATAGCTCCTCCCTAATTTGACGGAGCGAAGTGTAGCGTTTGAACTCACGTCTGGGAGGCTTGATTGTTGGATCAGCAGTCGGCCGTTTGGGAGGCGTACGATGTTTGCCATATGTGCGGTCTATCAACTGACGCCGTAGCTCTTCCTCATCGTCCGAACTATTGTTTTTGGAAGACATTCTGCAAAGAAGGAAGATGAAGTTAAACACGCATAGTCAGGAGGGTAAAAGCACGAGTTTTGTAATCGGGCGGGTAATGTAGCCGCGCTCAGTTCTGAGATCGGCTACCCGAACTTTATTGTCGTTGCCTGGGTAAACACGGGAGATGCGACCTAGACGCCACGTGTTTGGAGGCGAATTATCTTCTCGAACAATGACTAGATCATTGACCTTGAGATCTAGTTGTGGAGTTTTCCATTTGTTGCGTTTGTAGAGCTCCTTTAAGTACTCTGTTTTCCATCGTTGACAGAAATGTTGATTCCGAGATTTTACGCGTAGCCACCTGTTGATCATTGACATTGGACTACCACTGCTTTCTGGTTCGGCTGGAGTGAGTAACGGTCCACCGATCAGGAAGTGCCCAGGCGTTAGGGCTTGGAGATCCGATGGGTTGTCGGAAATTGGGCTGAGTGGCCTCGAGTTGAGGCATGCCTCAATTTTACACAGTAGCGTTGTGAATTCTTCAAACGTATATTTGAAATCTCCAGCTATTTTCCGAAAATGAGTTTTGAAGCTCTTCACTCCAGCTTCCCATAGTCCTCCCATGTGCGGCGCACCTGCTGGAATGAAATGCCAAGAGACTGTTTGATGAGAAAACTTATTAGTAATAGATTGACTGGAGGATACCAAGAACCTGTTATACTCCTGTTTAAGCTCTCGAGAAGCTCCCACAAAATTTGTACCATTGTCCGAGTAGATATCAGAAGGGCAACCTCGTCTCGCCACAAGTCGTGAAAATGCAGCCAAGAATGTGGAGGTTGACAGGTCAGTTGTGGGTTCCAAATGTATAGCCTTTGTCGCGAAGCAAACAAATAGGCATACGTATCCTTTCGATATTCGGCAAGCACGACCTGAAAAGCTTTTGAGATCAAAGGGGCCGCAGAAGTCGACACCTGTTGTTGCAAAGGGTCGAGTTAGGGTTGTCCGTTCTGCAGGTAAAGACGCCATCAGCTGAGTTTGATGTTTTTTCCGGTTTACAATGCAAGGTTTACATTGATGGATTGTTGCCTTTATAAGATTCTTGACGCGAGGAATCCAATATTTAGTGCGTAAGAGGCGAAGCACTAGCTGGTTACCTCCGTGTATGGAGACCTCATGAGTGAAACGAACAAGAAGTTTGGTGTAGTGACCGTGATACGGTAAGATAATCGGATGTCTTTCGTTAAATGGCAAATCTGGGCAAGAAGATAACCGCCCGCCAACACGCAACGTGCCATCTGAATGTATGAAGGGGTTTAATGAGAGAAGCGAGCTTTTTGCTTCAATTCCTTTCTTGAGTTCAAGACCACGGTAATCATTTGAGAAATGATTTTTCTGAGCGAGAATTTCCAGGCGAGTTCGTAGGGCAGCAATCTCTTTGGAGGTGATTTGCGCAGACTGTTGTCGAAATGTGGTCTTATGCCTTGGGTGAGTATTGTAGAAAAACCGCAATACATAAGACAAGACTCTTAGCGCTCGTGAAAGAGACGAAAATCTCTCGAGAGGATCCTCATATTGTGAAAAATACGAGAAGAAGGTTTTGACGGATTTTTGTTCTAGAGTTGTCTCTATACAGTCTAAAGCTTCATATCTTGGCCATTGGTTTCTCGGGTATCTCAGCCACTGAGGACCTGACCACCACAACGAATTGTCAACAAGTTCTTGAGGATGAGCTCCTCTGCTGGCAATGTCTGCAGGATTGTCAACGGAATTGACATGAAACCATTGGATGCTGCTCACTTTCTCTGTTATTTTTGCAACTCGATTAGCAACAAATGTTGCCCAGTTGCATGGGGGCTTCTTTAGCCAAGCCAAGACTATGGTAGAATCCGTCCAGCAAAACAAATCGTAATTTTCAATATGAAGATTTGGCACAAGAGACTCAACCATATCTGCCAAAAGTGTGGCTCCGCAGAGTTCAAGACGAGGCAAGGAGATTGTCTTGATGGGAGCGACTCGGGTCTTTGAGTACAATAAAAAGACCTCCACATGACCATCGAATTCCACCCTTACATATATTGTTCCTGCATATGCTTTTTGTGAAGCATCACAAAATGCATGAAATTGAATATTGCACCCAGGAGAGTAATTGATCCAACGGGGTATTCGGATCTTTGCTATATACGAATAGTTTTCGAGAAAATAGATCCAGCGTTTGAGTATTTGTGGGGATGGAGATTCATCCCAATCTATTTTCTCTAACCATATATCTTGCATTAACATTTTCGCTGTTACTACGATGGGCGCTAACCAACCTGCTGGGTCGAAGAGCTTAGCGATAGTGGAGAGAATTTCTCGCTTCGAGTAGATGGGTTTGGTTTCAACGGGTTCGACGTGAAAATAGAAAGTGTCACTTTTTGCATTCCAGCGAATTCCTAACATTTTAGCTGCGCTAGAGTCTTCAAGCTTTAGAAAGTCTTCGCACAACAAATGATGCTTTGGTAAGTCAGCCAAAATGGGTTTGTGATTGGCTGTCCACTTTCGCAAGCTAAATCCGGCGGATTCAAGGGCAGCGATAAGTTCATCACGACATGCGATAGCTGAAGAAACATCATGAGCTCCTACAAGAGCATCGTCAACATACATTGAATGTTGCAAAATGTGTGATGCTCGAGGATATCGAACTTTTACATCACGTGCTAGTTGTAGAAGTGTTCGAATAGCTAGGAACGGGGCACAATTGACACCAAATGTGACTGTTTTCAATTCATAGTCACAAACTGCATTACTTTTCGTATCTCGAAAGAGAATACGCTGATATCGCGTATGTTCCTGCGTGACAAGAATTTGCCGATACATCTTCTGGATGTCACCGTTGAAAACATATTTAAAGAAACGCCATCGTAAAATCAACAATGTTAAATCGTTTTGCAAGATTGGGCCTGGGTGTAAAACGTCATTCAAGCTAAGTCCAGTAGATGTTGGACTTGATGCATTGAACACGACGCGCACTTTCGTAGTAGTGCTCTCGGGTTTTATTACCGCATGATGAGGCAGGTAATAATGGCTCGGACGATATTCATGCTGGGGTTGGGTGGACTTTTCCATATGGCCTAACTCAAGATACTCATTAATGACGGAGTCATATTGCTGTTTGAGTTGAGGAGTTTTGGATAGTCTTTCTTCCAATTTTAGAAATTGCTTCATTGCAATCTGACGTGAAAATCCTAACGGGGTGTCGTCAGGGAAACTGCTTTTAAAGGGAAGGCTAACAGTATAACGACCACTTTCGTCTCTGCTAGTAGTTTTTTCGAAAAATTCTTCACAAAATTTTTCTGAGGGGGATACAAACTGCTTCTTGGGAAGCTCCTCCACCTCCCAAAAACGTTCGAACTGTCGTTCGATTGAGATTTCATTGAAAAAAGAAACTCGCACGGTTGACACTGAAGGGGTTGAGACTGGAATTGGACCTGTGAGTATCCATCCAAATACAGTTTGTTGAGCGATTAATGTATTGAGTACATTTGGGTATGTGTTTCCAAGCATGATGGATGGGTATAAATCTGCACCGATGAGGACGTCGATTTGATCGCTTTTATAGAAATTGACGTCGGCTAGTTGAATATTGGGCAGATCATGAAGGTTAAACTTGTCGAGTGTGAAGTTGGGGAGATTACCTGTAAGGTGGGACAGCACCAATGCTGTAGCATGCACTCGAAAGTTAGGGTCATGCGGTGAACTAAGCATGAATTCGCATGATTTAGTTACTTTTGCGGCAACTGTCTTGTTAAGACCGGAAACTTGTGCACTCACAAGTTGCAAAGGTAACTTGAGACGATTTTGAATGCGCTCAGAGATAAAGGATATCTCTGATCCTGGGTCGATTAGAGCGCGGGCGATATATTCCATATCGTGATGGCAAATCTTTACCATGGCTGTCCCTAATAGCATCCGTTTTGGGCTGGTAGCAAAACACACTTGATGCTCAGTTTGAGCGGAACTAGTGGACTGTATTGGGTTAGAAAGAGTTTGAGCAGACGTGCTAGGTTGCTCTGGGCGCGAGATTCTAGGATTCGAGATAGAACTCGAGGAGGGAGCCGAAGGCTTCTCGCGATGCAAAAGAGTATGGTGTCTGCTTTTGCATGTCGAACAATTGTACTTACTTGTACAGTTTTTGGCGGTGTGTGATGTTGCCAGGCAGTTGAAACAAATGCCATTTTTTTGAACCAATTCAATCCTTTTATTGATTGGCAATTTTTGGAAACGTTGGCAAAGTCGTAAACTATGCTGTTGTTGAGGGCATAAAATGCAATTTAAGTGGGACACGTTAAGCTGGAACGTGTTAACGCGTTTCGAAGACGTGCTTTGAGTTTGGGATGAATTCGGCGCTTTTTTAGGGTGAGGGGGGGGCGTGGCTTTGAGATCTTGCACGGTTTCCAGGGTTTGGAAACGACTCGTGAGAAAAGAGTCTAATTCTGCCCACTTGGACAGCGCAAATTTTTCTTTTATCGAGTGTTCCCACAAGGAAAGTGTTGTATCTGGGAGTTTTGTGGAACATAGGAACACAATTATTGCATCCCAGCTTGAAGTATCAATTCCTTGCAGGGTAAGTGCAGACAACGCGTTGTTAATTTCGCGTTGCAGAGTTTTAATCTCACTTCCCGACTCTTTCGTGATAGCGGGTAAGTTGAATAAAATCTTGAGTTGCGAGTTTACAAGCACGCGCTTATTTTCGTAACGATCGCAAAGATTTTTCCACGCTTGAGCAAAGCCCTCATTCGTGAGTGGTGATTTCTGGACGATTTCTTTCGCTTCGCCCTTTGTCTTTTTGTTTAGATGAAAAAGTTTTTCAACTGGGGAAATGCGTGGGTTTCGGATATAAATTGCAGTGAACATATCCCGAAAAGATGGCCACAGTAGATAATCACCTTGAAAAGCTTCGGTGTCGCAAGGGGGTAAGGTGATACTGTAGCCAACAGCTGTTTGCTCCATTTGAGCGTCTCGTGAACCAGGGGTGCTAACGGGTTGGGTGAGAACGTGCCTTAATTCGTCGATTTTGGCTGCGCATCGGACGAATGTCGCATAGCACTGACGATGTTTTGCTTTAATGGCTTCTAAATTTCCGCCTGCTTCTGCAGGCTGCTCTTCAGCCGAAAAAGTCTCAAATGCGCCCTTGATGAGCGTCCATTGGTATTCCAATTCACCTTTATGGACTTTCAAGGAGAAAGTTGAATGCTCTTTACGCGGGATGCTATTGAAGTTGGCTTCGAATTCAATTAAGCCGTCGGCAAGGCGAATAAATGTCTGTAATTTAGACATCCTGACACTTTGTTGGGCCTTAGGCGGCGAATTTTTCGCGGGAGACTGTTTTGCTGGCGACTTCTTGGGCATAAGAAACGTAGATTGTGCTTTGCACTACTAACACGAGGTTGAGCGAGTTGAGGGTAAATAGGGTGGAGCGTTGAAAATATCGAAAAATATTTAAACACACAACCACTGGGGCGAACACTCGAGATTTGGGTAAATTTTGTTTTGCCAAAAACAATTGCAAAAAAAAGAATTTGCAGCTTGCAAATTCTGTGTATACTCGTTGAAATTCTTGAAAAAGAAATTTCCACTAGACGTCCGGGAGAGTACTCGAGATTTGAGTAGAATTACAAACACCCACGAGAGAAATTCTCCAGTTTCTGTGCAAAACAAGTTAAAATTCTCGAAAAAGAACTTAACTCAGCGCACGAGAAGAAACTCGAGAATTGGGTAATTATAATTGTGAGAAACACGAATTTGCAAAAAGCGTAAATGCGTTATTATTCTCGAAGAAGAATTAATAAACGCGCGGGAAAATACTGGAGCTTTGAGTAAAGGCAATAACAAAACACACGCAGTTCGCTTAACTAAAACGGAGTAATCGTGTGTATACACAAGGCGCGAAGCGCGAAGCACGAGTACTCTTATATACTGAAGTATATAAATTGCACAGTATATGCAATGCAAGTGGCGACCACGCGGTTCGCTTTGAACAAAAATGAGTTCGTGTGTATGTACGTTACGAGGCGCGACGAACGAATTCTTATATACTGGAGTATATAAATTGTAAAGTATATGCAAAGTAAGTTGCGACCACGCGGTTCGCAAATTCAATGGAAATGAACAACTTTTTCGAACGTCTGTCACACGCGACAAAATGCAGAATTTCAATTGAACTGCATTTAAACGAACCGAAAAGTAAAACGCGGCACTGGAAAAATCGCGAATATGAAGCGAAACACGAAATTTTATTTTCGTAAAGATGCCGGCATATATGTATACATATACGTATGTGACGCGTATATATATAACGCGAACACGCCGAGTATTAAAAACGCGAAATTGAAAATTATTGGACTGGAACGTACTCACTTTTATCGCCTTAATCCGGCTCCGTAGGACCAAAATGTTTAGGTTGTAACTGGGGTTGTGGTGATTCCAAACAATATCTGTTTCACGTTTTCAATTATTCAATTATTATTAGTTGTTGAGTTAAACTACGGCTTCACTATTCGGTAGTCGTGTGGTCAAAAACAAAATACAAATGCCGAAAAAAAATACTAAGAAAACACGAGGTGGTTTTTGAAAGCTCAAAAGCAAGAAGACAAGAAGACGGAAGTTAGTCAGCTAGACAAGAAGTCCAACAAAACGTCGTTGTCAGCTGTTGTGAAAAATAAAAGACGGCAGCACACGTATCGCGAACAGTGAAGTCAGTGCCACAAGGCGTTTGGTGTGAACACATATTTTGAAAGAAGGAAGTCTCAGAAAATTTTTCAGTGAGGCATGCATGCCTAACCTCCTAACCTAACCTGGAATTAATTAGAAAATTTCAATTTGAAGAACTGAAAAGACTCGTAATAATGCATTTTATTTCACTTACAAAACCTTTTTCTTGTCTGAAACAACTACAATCAATGTGTATGTATGTTCTTGAGAAAATTTCTACGATGTTGCCTAAATTTCTAATTTTTTTCTTTTTGCCAACTTCTTTTACTTCATTTTGAAAATTCAATTTTGAAAGAAAGTGCAAAGAAAGAAAAGGTATTAAATTAATTACGAATAATGCTTGAAATACAATTGTGTCACTTTTTGCCACTTTAACTAATTTCACTTTCCACTGTCTTGGAAGAAAAGAAGAGATAAAGCTAAAAAAATGAAAGGAGGAGGAGAGGGAGGAAAGTAGTGTTAAATGAGTGTAAAACACATTTAATTGATGCAGAAGTATTCGCACACAATATAAAAAAGCACACAAGTCATACGACAAAAACAACAACTACAACAGAATCAACAACAACTACAACAACACAATCAACAGCAATAGCTCTAACAGCAGCAGTAACAAAATGAAATCCTTCGAACTTACGATAACAAGTGCAATTACAACAAAAACAATTATAATGACACGTAAAATTACAACAACACGCCAACACGAACAATTACAATAAACATGACAATTTAAATTCAACCAAATGTGTCAACATTGACAGCAGCCACAACCAGCAGCAGCAACAGCAGCAGCAGAAGGAACAGAGTTAACAGTGGAATCAGTGGCCACTTTACGTTGCTACTCATACAGTGGACGCAAAATAATAAAAATAATTCTTCAAATTGAATACCATTTCGGTAATCTCGTTAGTAATCTCGTATTATTCTGCGAGAATGCTGTAAATATTGCACAAATTTATGACCTTTTTTCAAAATGTTAAAAGCGCGAAAACACACGCGAAATGCTTTCATTCAGTATTTGCGAATTTAAATAATATTTGATAGTAAAACATCTCAATACGAACGATTTATGTAGAATAAGAAATGAGATACGAGATTATCCTAAATTTTAACTCTAACAATGACGATTAAATTCAAATATTCAGCGAAGAAATGCTGATTAGCTAAGTCTCTGTCCATTGTTGAGACCATATGGAGCTCTGTGAAAACTTCCCTTCAGTTAATCTCTAAATGTTCCACATTTCACGAACGTTGTGGATTAGGAAATAAGATTAACTTAATATCGTTAGACTTGAATTCTTGACTCGACGTGATAGATAGAAAAAGGATTAAAAGCACAAAATTGTTTAATTCCAAAAACTTTTTAAACTCGCCCCACTGTATCCGCTTGCCGCGAATTTCCCACATACTCATAAAAACCGCCCATTAAATCTTTTATAACAAAAATTGAAATACAATTGTTAAGTGTGCACGTCGGACGTTCGTTGGTGCCACTGTATCGGCACCGTCACCGGCAATCGGCCGACGTGCTTAGCATAAACTATCATGTGTTCTACTGCAGCACAGACGTTTGTACTTGCAGCACCGCAGAGACGCACAAATTCAATGTTGCCGCTACGTGATAACGATAACCAAGGACTGCCTGATATCCTGTGCATGGCAAGGGCGGGAAAGGGAGATGGAAGAAGAAGATGGTGGAGAAGAGCAAATGAGCGAGTGAGCGAGCAATCATGCATGTCCCCGTGCCCGTGTTCAAACTAAAATTTGAAATTCGGCAACTCGCGATAATTAACCTTACAATAGAGTTGAAAAATAACAAGAACAACAATAACAAAAGGAACAGCAACAGCAATAACAACACCAACAAAGCAACCATATGGTCTCAGCGGGCAGCGACGACAACTCTTGGTTGGTTGTTATTGCTGTCGCGTCTGTTACTGCTGCTGCAGCCACAAATTTGCATGAACTGCTGCTGTGTTTAAAAAAAATTGCGTTGCCTGCTCTTAGGCGCCCGTTTTCATGTATTTTATTGAGACTTAATTGGAAATTTTCACAATTTAACGTGCACAATATTAAATTCGATCATTTGTCGATTTTTGCGACAAATGAATGAAAGGCGACTGTTAATGGCGCCACAGCAGCAACAGCAGCACCTGAGAGCGACCGATTCGCATGTCGGTCAGCGAGTTATTGGACAAGCTTAACAGTTACAGACCTACCACTTGACAAGTGTAACGCTGGACAGGCACATCGCTTGACAGTTGGTTTTTAGCGCCTCTTTATTTCTCTTTCTATTTCTTTTTACCTGCTCGGCAATACCGATTTTAAGAGCAACACCGACATCTCGGTCTGATTCAACGCAATCTACTCTGGCCATTGTTCAAATTAATCGATTGCATTTCAATTAAATTTAAATTCAGACACGAAATGAGCTCGTAGACTGTCAATTCGCTTTCAACGTTTCCGGCTTTCGCTTTTGGCCATTATTTGGAAGCGTTGAACCAAAATCATTTGGTTTGTTAATGATAAAGATTTGATTCATGCAATTATAATTATTTGCATATTCATTATTATTGTTACCAAAATAATGGCGCCTGCTGTAAAAATTGCGTTTGTTTCTTTATCGATAGCTTCCGATAATTGATCGATTTGTAAGCAATATAGATGGCTTTTTATAATTTTATGTTGCTTATGAGAGCTTTAACCATTACTACGGTTACTATCTCTACTAACACCACCACTACCGCTGTCATTACTACCACACTCACGCCGGATATGATGGCATCATATTAAAGTGCTCGAATAAGATCAATTTGTGATTAACTCCAAATTAAAAACCTATAAATATCCTTCATTCCGTATTGAGCAATTTGGAAATAAATCCCAGAAAAAAATCGGCAACAATTAACGACATCGCTGCGACTCATCTAGAACCAAAGCCTGCGAAAAAATTTAAGCGTCCGTATATACATACATACGTATGTATGTATGTATGAAACCAGTTACTATATACAAATTTATTATATACTCGTACCAAAAGAAAAAAGTAGTATACATACGTAAACAGTGTATACGGCCAAATGACGCGAATCCTCCGGGCTCAAAACCGTTAAGCCATTTATAGTGCATTTCATGAACAATTTTTTGCACTTTGTGAAAATACAAGTGCACCACATGCAACAACAACACCGCCAAAAAACCTGCAGAAAATAATATTATCCGAATTGAAACCATCCCGGCTGCTTGGGATCATAAAATAAAGGAACCATGAACCGAAACAAAAATTAAAGCAAATAAAATTCAGTCCGAAAAATACTACGGCCCATCAGTCAGTAAAAGCCTTCCTTGGCCACAGGCGTTGTGTAAACCATGAAAAAATCCGGCCATTCTTTAACGTATACCAACAGAACAGGGCAGTTGGGAGAGGGAGCGACGGCACAACGGCATTGAGGCGAAGCCAAAATTGGGCATGTAATTTTTTTAAACGTTTTCATTAAGTGTTGGTGTCGCGTCGGTTAAGCGCTCTCCACTCACTGCTGGGTCTTCCAGCCATCCATCCCTCCCTCGCTGCCGCCTCGCCGCTGCTTGTCGTGGCTACAGCTATCGCCGCTTTATCCGTTTAATCAGCCTTCTGCTTTACCTCGTTGTTCATGGTACAATTAATTGCAGCTCATTAAACTTTATGAGCGCCACCAGAAGCAACCATACGATACGATACGACGCGTACGAGTACATACATACTTTGTCCATTCGATGATAGCGAGATGATCAGTCAAATGGCGGCGAAGTTGGCTTCGAAAGCAGTTTCTTTATATTTTTTATCCCTTTTTTCTTGGTTTTCGGTGTAAAAGTCATTGAAGGTTTCTTGAATGGAGCGTTCGAAAATGTTTCACTCTGCACATTTTTCCTGGCAACTGTATGTTTGGAACCTGGAACACGGTTAATGCGTTTCGTGTAAAAACAATCATATAAAATAATACATTGTACCTATAGTTAAATAGAGATAAGTTCCAGACCTAAAATCTCTTATCTTTCATTTGTCAAGATATTAATTTTTTCTTAGAACTTGGGTGATCGTGTTAAATCAAATCATACCGATTAGAATTTAAATTAGTGTTTCTCATATTCGTGTTAAGACAAACATCGTGTAAACAGCGAAAATAATTGGTGTCAAATCAAACTCGTGTAAAAAACATAAGAAATAACTGCGTTTCAAATAATCAAAGAGAGTTTTAGTAAAACTTAACAAAAAGTACATCATAAATTAATAGCAAAACCTATCTTTTTCTCCTTTTTCCCCCTCCTTTAGCCTTTTTTTCTGTCAATCTAATTCTCTTTTTCTTTTTGGTGAGCAAATAAATTTGCATTTCAAAACCGTCACAAAATAAAAATGTAACAAAATGCTTCCCGAAAATTTTCTTTTATAATTATCAATAGTAAAACAGAAAGCGGAGAAAAAATATATAGCGGGTAAATGGAAAAATTACTAGTTAGAACGACATTCCCACATTTTTTTCCATTTCAGCAAAAAAAAAAGACAAATTTTATTATTTTTAAATTTGTTTTATTTTCGAATTTTTTTTTTCGTTTTTGAGTCAGACTGAAAGCACACCAAATTGCATTTGTTTCAACAGCAGTCACTAAAACTGAGCAACTTAAACCGGAAGCTAACTAAGCGAAAAAGAGATTTTAACGAGTTAAAATAACTAAATAAAAATTTAACAAAATAGCAAAAAAAAATTAAAAAATGTTTTCCAAATTTTTAATAAAACAAAAACTTAAATACATTTGCAATAAAAAAGAATAAACGAAAAACCAAATATTTTACAGGTAGCCCCGTATAACACAGTACTCTATTAACACGGTTTCACTCTCAGTCAGCATGACCAATCAGTCAACAAACCCTCAGGCATAATTTTACTACGAGTTTTTTCTAATTTTTGAAAAGTAACTCAGTTTTTTGCACTAGTTTTGGGCTCGTTTATCACGAATTCGCATAACACGTTATTTCGATGGAACGTAACCGCCTATTTATACGGAAGTTACCTGTACAACAAATAAAAGGAACGATTAGACTTTATTTTTTCAAACACCAAAAGTTACAACATTTTTATATTTTTCAAGAGTTTTTTGTTGTTGTTATTGTATGTATTTTGTTATTGTATGTTGTATATTTTTCAAGGGTTTTTTGTTGTTATTGTTCGTTGCTGCAGCAGATTTTTAGTAGTTAATTTTTTTTTATTTTGTTGCCACAGTTTATGTTACTGTAGTGTTGGCTACGTAGGCTACGGTTACTATTTTTATAATTTTTATATTTTTCATTGCGCCATCTGTAAAATAAAATGACCAAAAAAATTGTATTCAAAACGTGAAAATATTCAAAATTTAGAAAATGCCCTCTTGTTTAAAAAAAAAAAGAGAAAAAAATTTAAATGTTTATTACAGTAGACAAAAACATTTTATTTTTGTAATTATTTCGATTCTACTCTAAAACGGACTCAACACATTCCATGCAAACGATAAAACCAAAATACCTTTCAATTCAAACAGTTAAAGCAAAAAATTTGTGTATGTATGTATATCTACATTAAAATCCAAATATATATATTATACAAAACCAAAAGACTCACAACATGATATATCATGGTAAAATACTATATAAATAGTGCCCAAAAAATAACGCAAGATTAAAATCCTGAAGGAATTATTTGAATCCTGCAGTTTTTCCAAACGTTGTGTTTTATTCAAACTGTTTTTGCATTTTGATCCATTTGTTTTTTATTATTTTTTTAATCGAATTTTTTTCCATTAAAAACCTGTGGTATATTTTTTCATTGGCACTTGAGACAGGATTTTTGCTTAATGCTATACCTTTTTTGCAAGCTGTTGCGGCATCCGCACCAATCAATAGATTGAAATGTATTTTTCAATTTTTTTTTCAAAACTTCCATTACGAATTTATTACAATTTTGAATGCAAATTAAAATCAATTTGTTGTAGCACAAAGTTTTACCATTTCGTTTAGCCATCAAAAAAGGCAGTAGCAAACGACAAGGACTTTTGAAGTAATAGCAACAAAAACAAAGATAAACAACAAACAATAAGTATAGTAACATCAACGCCACTCTAACGTTTCTATATGTATTTATTTATGGTAATTTTATTACAGCAACGACTGACGACCGTGACAATGAAAAAGACCGTTACCATGACCGTGATAGTGATGGCAACAAGAACAGCAGAAAATCGTCCATAACTGAGCCATTTCTGAAACGATTTTTATCGTTTATGCAACCCTGGCAAGCAAGTTACTATGCTTTAATGATTAAAGAGCATTTTATAAAAACTTACAAATACGTGAACATGTTTATTCTTTTGAATCTTTGAAGAAATAGTTCAAAATCAGTTAAAATTTTTTTTTCTGGCCTCTACAAAAATTTGGCTTGTTGAAGACATCTTGAAAGTTTCAGCGGTTGTCTGAAATGCTTCCATTTGGTTTAAAATCAAGCGGTAACTGTCGGAACAGATGGAAACGAGTAAACATATATGAAATTTTCCTGAAAATGTACCATTGCTTACTTTAACGCTCCTTAAAAACACAATTACACAAGATTGATTGAATATACTGATTGAACATACCTATTCCTGCGTCTATACCTATAAACAAATATACTCATACACTCATATAATTCTCCACTCACGTACGCTTTAATCTTTAAATTCGTTTCACGAGTAGAAAGCAAAATATTCGTCTGTACCGCAACCGCATTTCATGCATCAATTGTTCATCAGCAAGCATATGCAAAAACATTTCCTGCCAATGAAAATAGTGGCAGCTGCTTTCACATACTACTTTCGCTGCTACTGTTAACAACAACAACGACAACAACAACAACAACAGCAAAATGCATTCAGTTACCACTTGGTAATAATCAATTGTTCAAGCGGTATATTGTTTGCCTGCCCCTTTGCCTGATGCCAACTAATGATGCAGCAAATACGTACATAGGTGCCATTTCCTTCTCTTCCCTTTCCGCCATTTCAATGTGTGTGTGTAAATCGGTGCATTTGTATTTGTTTTCTAGTGTAAGCCTTCGTTTCGAGAGAAGTCAATGCAAAGCTATTCTTCTATGCATATTCATGTGTCGATTATTTGCTTTATTGAACAGTCGATAGGGCAGTTCGCAAGCTTTGAATCATGTCCACTTCAGCATTTACTCATAGCTCGATGTAATTTATAAGAAATTGACCTTAACAAACATTACAAATGTCTTTATAGTTAAGTGATGAAATGATTTTAAGAATTATTCCTTTTACCTTAAAATTTATGAAATCGGTGAAGAAATAAAGAAGATGTACTAAATATTGTAATAGCATCGACGCAGTGATTGATATAATTTTAGAAGCAGCAGACTGGACCCGTTTATTTCATATTAAAAAAAAATTTTAGTCCTTGCAGTTTTTGTAAATTATTTACACTAAAAATGTACACTATTGACCAAAAAAACGCTAAATTTTATACTATGTATTTGGTCTACTTACCACAATATTTTTCAAAACTTTAATCAATTAAGTTTTGATGATCGCAGTTGATGAATTTTCTGGAAACATGGAGCATTTTTGAAATTTCAAATATTTCAATTGATTTGTAAATGTCAAGTATTATTAATTATATGCCACTTTACTGGTTTTTTTTTGTACATACCTATATTTGAAAAGTATTTCTTTTATGCAAATTTTCTTAGCATACTTGTAGGCGCTATTTGTTGGTCACCCGAACCGTGATCGCAAAGTCAGTCAGAGTCAACACATAAAGAAGTTGATATGTTGGTGCCCACAAAAACCTCTCGGAAAGTGAAAAATGTTTCACTCAGTTCAGTTTTTCGAAATGCCTAAAAAGATGCAGCAGTTTTTTCCTTAATCATTTGAGTTGCAAGTTACTCATACGACATCATTGATTTTTTTCAAATTAATTTTCTTGATTTACATTTGCAAATTCTGCAGTCAAATTTTCCTTTATTTATTTTTAATTTAGTATATATTTTAGGTTTGAAGATATGCCATGAAAAATATGTCTTTGTTTCCATAAAGGTTAGCTTCGCAAAATGAATAAAGACTTATTCTTTGAGATTAGTACGTCACTTGTATAGACTTTGGTTTATAAATTTTACTTGATATTAGTTTCACGTTTAGTCTTTTAGTCTTTTTTCGGAAGTTTTTTTTACTAATTTTAAGTTTTTCAATGGTTTTAAAAGTTTGTATTTATTTGCACGCGTCTTTAGGTTTTACAATTTTTAATAAAATGTTTATACTTTTAGCGGTTATACAAAAATTAGTACACCACGAGCAATTTTTATATTACCTTCTTTGTTTCTTTCGCTAAAGTTGGCAGCTCTGTTGTTCCAAAGCTTTGTTAGCTTAGCTTTTAGTTTAATATTTTTCTGAATTCATAGCAAACAGTACGGAATGTGCTTTTGCCGCTGACGGTTTGCTCTTCTGGTTTCTTGGAGCATAAAATCATGTAGAAAATAATTAATTATTTCACTATTATTGTTTTTAAGTTTTGTCTCTTTTTCAGAAAAAAATGGTATTCCAAAATATATTGTTTTTATATTGGGAAACGTTTATTGTTTTATGACCACCTGATTTTGTTTATATTGTTTTAGATTGTTCGTATTTCGTTTAATTTGAAAAATAGTACTTTGAGTTGTTCTTAATTCATTTTTCTTTGATTTCTTTTTGATTCTAAGTTTTCTCGAAAATAAATTTAATTTAAAATTTTTTTTATATTAATTTTAAAATTTTTTTTCGAATCTTGCCATAGTCTAACTCGAATTTTCCTTATTATTGTTTGTATGCCGAAAACTATGCTTCAATTAGATGCCAGCCATTTTATTCATTTCTTCCTTCACAACCGTTTAACTTTAAGCGAGCGATCATATATCTATATATTTTAATGTGGTGTATATATATATTTATATATTGTATGTATATATAAGGTGTATATGCATGTATGTATGTATGTCTGTCTGCTATTTTAGATTGTTGTCTAAAATTGTTTAAGCCTTTTATCTTTTCAAGAATAATTGTAAAGTTTTTATGGTTCTTTTTCAAAAGATTCTCTTTAATTTGTAAGTGATTTTTTAAAACTTTATTTTAAAAAAACTGTTATTGAGTTTGGCGTTTTGAAATATATAATTTTTTTAAATTCTGTATTCAGTATCTGCGTAAAAAATGATCTTTTAAAGAAATCTTAGATCTCTACAAAACCTTAGACATTTTATCAAGGTTCAAAATTAATATAACAAAAAATTGTGAAAATGTGAATACGAATCTATAAATTTCTTATGGATATGAAGAGCCTTGACCGTTTTCCTCAATATTTCTTTTATAAAAAAACTATTATCGATAATTATCCACATTTCGTTCATATTTCTCTATATATTCACGGTACATTAATTTTAAAAATAATTATCATATTTTTAGATGACTTCTAAATAATTTTAGAGGGCTGGAAAGGTTTTTTAAAATATGTAATGAACATTTAGTAAAAATTTTTAATAGTGAAATTTGGAAAATATTCATTTTCTAGTATTTGAGTTTAGCTAATTAAAAAATTCTAGATGATTTTAAAAATGTGGTATTTTCTGATCCGTTAAAAAATAAAAATATTATAATTTTTTTCATATTTTATATAATGTACCAATAGTTTTTGAAGAAAATCTTATTCATCGATCGAAAAATATTAAAGGAATTTAATATTGGTAAGAAACAATATAGGAGTTTTTTTTGTAATTTTCCCGAACGATTTTTTCAAAAAGTTTAAGTAAAATAATAACTAAACTCTTTCTAGAAGTGAAATTCCTTTTAAGCCAACACAATCTTAAAGTTAACAAATTATTTTAATTTAAAACTATTTTAAATAAACATTTTTTAACTAGAATTAAAAAAATGTTCTTTACTTGATGTTTTTTATATCTTTAGCCCTTCTCTTAGGAAACTTTAATATTTTTAACTAAATAAAAACTTTTAAAGCCTGATTTCTATGATCATTATTGATCACTGATCATTTCTTTATTTTCACGCAAATACTAGCATTAGCCTTGGAGCTTGTAAGATTTTTTACACATTTTTTTGCAGTTCTCTGGATCTAGATTTTAATTATTTAACTAGAAGTTATTTAAAATTTTAAATTCATATTTAAAAACTATCAAAGGATGAACGACAAGAAAATGCGAACTACCAAAACAAACGTTTCAGTAAATTTCTGTTTGCCTTTTACGTTCTTATTTGCTTATTATTGGAAATATTTTATTTTATATAGCTTTGTTTCACATTAGAATATTCAATTTTTTTTGCTCTCACACACAACAAGCGATATGCCAAAAATAGTTCCTGCATCCTTTCGTAGCCGTAATTCGCGTCGAACTGATCCTGACAATTGCGAGGCTTAACCTCGGCGTATGCAAGCGGCTTCGTCGTGGTTTGCGAAGTAAACCATTCAGTAAACGAACGTAAAAACGAATAAATGAACGAATGATGGAGAGTATTCAAACGCACACACACACAGACGCTCCGAACCAACGAAGCCAAAAAAAGCGGGCGATGAAACGAAGAACGAATGAAGGGACGAACAATGTTGCTACCAACTTGGCCAACAACGAAGGACTAGTGCCGTGTTGGCCAACTGCGCTCACAACTATGAGACACTATGGTAGACGTCAGAGTAATATTGCAAACTTCAAAACGGAAATGGTTCTCACAATGGTTCTTCACAATGGTTCTTCACATAGTCCAACAGTTTAACAGTTTGCAACATGTTGGTTGCAATTGGCCGCAAACGGCGAATGAATTTGCTTCATTTAAGCCAAGCAGCCACAACATTTTCACCACATTTTTCACATGCCAATTGCTAGGGACGACTAGTCATTGCCGTCGGATTCGCCTAAAAGTATGCAATGCACGAACAACAACGAAAACAGCTAAATTCCTGCATGGTATTGTATCCCTCGCTTTATCCTAACCTACCGCATGAGGAAACTTGTTTTACCGTAAGGATAAACCCCCCCCCCCCACTCCCTCCTTTGCCATTAAAAATCCACTTTTGGTTCGGTCGGTCCGGCTCCGAGAAAGCTTGTGTCGCAAAAAGCTTTCATTTTTCGATGACAGCACGTTGAGTCGCTTGGTTTAATTATAAACGCAGTAAGTGTGTGTGTATGATCGGCGAATTAGAGATTCGCCGTAGTATTCGTATTTATATCGTTGTTGTTGTTTAAAAATTCATTCTGCAAGTCTCCAAAAAGCTTTATCTCTTCGTCTTTTCATTGCTTTGAATTTGAATATTTGTTGACTGAGTGAATGTGTCAGAGAGCTTGAATGCAACTGTCCTTTTTTAAGAAATTTTTTGCAAAAACCGAAAGAGGAGCAGACTATATGCGATTTCAGTCACTGAAGAAATTTTAAATATTTTTGAAGGAATTTATAATAAATACTAATAATTGCAATAATTTATAATAATTTATAATAATTGCAATATTATTATTATTATTTTATTTTATTTTAAACAAAACATAAATAAACAAAATATAGTGAATTTAAATAAATTAAAATAAATCAAATAATGTTATTGGCATATTTTTTAGATATTTTTTAAAAATAATTGAATACTATATAGTAAAAGTGTTATAAATATTTTAACTTTTGTGGTTACATAAACTTGGTAAAAAATGGACAAACTTGGAAAATTGGTAAAAATAATTACTAAATTTAGGACTTTTGTGCTGTTTTAAATTTTTAATTCTTTTATAGAACCACCTAAAATTTGAATCGTTTATTTTGAAAGTGGCATAAGTCACTTTGTTTTTAAACAGAGATATTTACAGCTTTGCATTTCGAGTGCAATGCGGTTCTTATGGATTAGGAAGTTTTTTTAAATTGAATGTTCTGTAAATTGAATGCAAATAAAAAGATCATATCATAATAAACGTTTTCTCATCATTAACGCCATTTTTGCATGAAGTAGACTTATGCTACTTTCAAAATAAGCGATTCGTTTATAACCTACTCTATCCAGCATCTTATCTCTTTTATTTTATTTTTTAACAACTGTGAGTATTTATGTATCATTTAAGAAAAAAATTTGAAAAAGATTTTTGAAATTCTTGCTGTTTTTCTCATGCTTATGCTTGTAATTTCGGGTGTTATAAAATATTTTTATTACTAATTTTTCTGTTTACAGACTTAAACTTAGCCACTAATTGTTTACAGCTTGTCATTAATTATACTAAGAACGAATCGATTTCTTAGACAAAAAGATCGCAAAATTATGGCAAACGTTTACCAAACGTCTTACTGATGTATAGAAATAAAATACTTATCCTTTTTCGATTTACCGGATATTAAACGCTATACGCATAATAAAGCTGTACCCAGAGACCGCTATTATTTGGCCTTTAGGTTTCAATATAAGGCCTAGGGCAGGAGAAAACATAACAAATTTACTGAAATTGAATTTATCTGATCCTATAAAGAACTAATAACATTATTCAATAATATTTAAGGCCGCCACTGTTTCCGTTGGTCACTGATAAATGTCTTCAATGTCAGGATGAGGAGCTATGGGTATTGGGTTCACCTGTACTTGCGTCTAATAACTAAACCGAGTGTACATATTTCTCTTTCTAATACCGGGAAACTCTCGGTCTAACTATCGGCAACTATCTCCCTCACTCACTGCTTTTCGCTCTCCCTACCACACTTTTTTCTTATTCTATCTCTCTCTCTCTCTCTCTCTCTCTCTCTCCCTACCTCCCTCTCGCTTTATCTCCAACTCGCTCCCCTTGTCCCTCTCTGTCTCAAAATCATTCTCTCACCTTCCTTTTGGCAAACAATTAGTCACACAATCTCCAAATCAAATAGCAAAAGCAACCCTGCAGGGAATTACAACAACACCAAGCACAACAGCACTAAAAACAATAACCATGAGAATTACAAAAACAACGAAAGCAACAATTTAACACACCACTTCAGAAAACAATTACACCGAAAATTCATTTCATATCTTTAGGCTGTTTTCTCGCACCACCAGCCTTGCACACGTATCCGGCAATTTACGAGCAGCTAAGCGCAGATGCTCTCACCACGGGCGAAAATTCCGATGAACAACATGCGCACTAAGAGTGCCTTTAAGAGATGGAACCCACACTCCGCTCCCACAAAAGCTAACTGCCAGCCAATCAGAATAACGTAGAATAGCTTGGGCAGCAACCAATTATGATGCTGCATATTTCCAGGCACCTCGCGGAGGTGGAGGCCACTCTAACCACTGTCAGTTTCAGCAGTAAAAGCAGAACTTACCATACCGCCACCCTCTGCACAGATAAAGTAGAAGCTGTTCAGTGCTTGCAAGCCTCCAAGGTGGGTGCTTTTGGAAACCAGGGTTCCAGTGGTTTTGTTTTGAGTGTACTTTTTAGGCATCGTAACTTACGCACAGCCTACCGGCATAACATTCCAGTTGCAATGAAAACGGCGACGGAATATCAGCGTAATTTTGTTGCTGGTTGTTGTTGTTGTTATTGTTGTAGTAAATTCTCATTCCGAAACGTGCGCTGCATATTTATGGGAAAATGAATGAATGCGTTTTATTTGCTGGGCGACGCCCCAACGTATGCAATGCTTACTCACTACATGCGCAACGTAGTATATCATGAGAATATGATAGTTGTTGTTATGCTGCTGCTGCCGTTGTCGTCGTTGTAGGTGTTGTTGTTATTTCATAGCCTATCTGTAGGCTCAGTGGCAATGTAATCTGCACTATTTGCTCTTGCAAGTCAAATGCTAGGTGACAATTTTTTATTCCAACGCCTATGAAAACGGGCATAAACGGGTATGTTTCAATTTTTTTTTTTTGCTGATTTGTGCCTGCTGCTATTTTTGTTATAATTGCTTTCTCTCCGTAAGGCTGAGTTCGTTGCGCTTGCCTATTTTTTCTCTCAATTGTTCTATGCTTTCATTTTTGTTTCTTTACCTCACTCTTTTGTATGCTTGCTTTCGTTTTGTTTGCGTTCTACTCTTTGTCTGCTCATTCTTCTTTTCTCTGCCTCTTCTTACTCGCCATCATTTCATGCAATCACAGCGGCATCATGATGATGGCATCGTATCACACTGTCGTATTAAAGAACTTTTTGATGATAACTGGTTCAATGGATCTCGTTGCGTTGCATTTAGTTGAATTTAATCGAGCCTAAATGCATAGAATGCAATATTGTTTCTGTTTGCTTGACTATTGATTGACAACCAAATTGGTTTTAATGGTCTTCAGGACTTTTTTATGCCAAACTCGCTGTACAATAATCGAGCTGAATTCGATGTGAAAATTGAGCAATTTACTCATTTCTTTTAATTGTTCGTTTAAAATTGCGAATGCTATTATTTTAATTGATATGAGTAAGCGATTTTTGGGCTTTTATTATTTCTGCAATTTTGTTCTTTTCTTTAAAAAAAAAATAAAGAATAAATCAAATAAAGAATAAATCAAAATAAAAACTAAAGAAGTGAGGAAGAGCTCACGAAACGTTGGGTAATAATAACGTAAACCTGTTTTTTTATATTTAAAAAATACCTACCGACCTCCAGCCCACGTTGAATATTTCAACAAAATCTATCATCTACCAATTTTTTTGTTTTTTAATTGTAGTGTTTTTGTTCCAATTTTGTTAAAACTCTTTTGATTTAAATGATAAATTGATTACATTATAAAGTCAAATTAGGAACATATTTTTTATAGAGAAAATATTGAGGAAAAAACTAAAACTTTAATGGATGAAGAAAGTCAGTCGATCGAAAACACGGTCTGGATATAAAAAATTTATACTTTCAATTGTTAAAACTTCTGGAAATTAAACAAAATACAAAACTTTGAAAATTATATTAGAAAAAAAAAATACGAAAGTACAAACCTAAAAAAAAAATTTCAAATCAACAGCAAGCAAAGGAAATGTATTTGTAAATTCGAAGAGGATTAAAAAAATAAATAATTTGTAATAAATGAAAAAGAAAGAAAAATGTGTAAGCAAAAGAGTCTTTCTTCTTATAAAAGTTTGGATGAAAGAAAAAAGAATTAGTTATCGTCAAAGCTATTCAATGCTTCAGGAAAACAACAAAAACAAAAGACGATTTTAGTAAACAATTAGAAAAATAATATACAATTATTATACAATTTATAATTAAAAATAAAATTCACATTATTATATAAAATATATAACGAAAGAAGAAATGGCTACATGTTAAATGGAATTCGAACTTCATCAACAATGATTACCTTAACAGAAAAACAATATAACTTAATGGAGGAACAATGTGACTAAGAGTCAACAAATAAACCTATACTATTCTATTACCTATATGAACCGTGCATTATTTATATTACACATGATCTCCCTCGTAACCGGTTACCCTAATGCAACCTAGTCGTAGCTACCTAATATAAAAAAAAATATATTAAGACCTTGCCAGACAGTTTGGGACTGATTTCGATATCATGCTTGGTTTGAAGATTAATTGGTGTAAGCGGTGTAAGTCCACAAAGGTTGTAAGTTTGGCTTAAAAGATTTTTTAACTTTAAGCAATGAAAGTTGCAGTAAAACTGCAGTAGAAATTTAAAAACTTAGATCTAGTCGAATGTACAATTCTTGCGAAAAAGTCGTTCCCTTAAACTTGATTCTACCTTTTTCTTGCACCCCTTCCCACACACCCTTTACACATTCCTTAATTTCTCGTTTCTCGGCCTTCATTTGACTTTAATTTCATTTTCCATCAACTTTCTAACATTTTCTTCCGCTGGTGTTGTTGTTGTTCATGCTCAAAGTTGACGTTGTGGCAATTTGTTGTTACGGTTGTTGTTGTCGTCGTCGTCGTCATTGTTACTACTCCTCCTCCCCCCCGCCCTACAACCCTTTTTTTCCTACACTTGGACAAAATAAATGAAATACTTTGACAACATACAAATACTTTTCCGTAGTTATTGTTGTTGCTCTCATTGTTGTTGTTCTTTGTCGTTCTTAAGTTCGTAACATACTTACGTAACACGTAACATTTCTGTGCCTGCAGTAAAGCCGACACAAGAAGGTGACACAAGAAGGAAGGATGAGAACGGCTGCATAAGTACTAGTGTGTATGTGTGTGCGTGTGTTGTTGCACTCAGTTAAATCTTGGGTCACAATCAAAAGCCTGAACAGCCGACTAACTGCGACAACAACGCAAAATCCTGGCCGTACTTTAAAGGAAAAGTGAAGCAAAACGACAAAAATAATTTACGTGAAGGAAAATAACCATGAAGTTGGATGGAACCGGACTGGACCACAGACAAGGGAACTACAACAACAACAACAACAGTACTATTACAGTAAGTCCGAAGAGACGAATGCAAGTGCAGCGATACAGACCGATAAACAGACAGAAAATCAAATAAACAGAAGAACATGCAGACAAACGAATAGAGATATAGAAAGCCAAATAAACAAAAAAGCACACACAAACACAAGCGCACACGCATACAAATAGGCTTAAACTGTAGCACGTCGTCGCAGGACAATGCAATGAAAATCCAATGCAATACAATTCAATTGTAATTGCGTTGTGCTAAAAAAGATTTCATTCGGTATCCATGCTGTCATTATGTTAAACTCTATATATTGCTGTCTATCTATCTATTCGTCTGTCTGTCTGTTCATTCGCCTGTCCAACTGTTTGCTGGCTTGTACACACAAACATATGTATGTATGTATGCCTGTTGTTTCTACATGCATGTTCATGTGCATTCTTTATGTTGTTTTTTATTTTCATATATATATATATATATATATTACATATGCATCTATGTGTGTGTGTGTGTGTGTGTGTGTGTGTGTGTGTGCGTGCCTCCGCTTGATTACGAGGACATTTTCCGACAGCAGACCGTGCAGCGACACATGAATCTGGGTCTATTTACATTGCATGCACACACACACACACACACCAATTCACTCTCTAACAAATTCTATAACATTTCTACACTATCTTGTTCTTTTTCCGTGTTACTTTTGGTGGAGGATATATATCCCTTTCTCCCTTTCTTCTTTGTTTTTTATTTCTTTTTTTTTTCGTTCAAATACGACTTCCACACCGTAAGCAGAATTACGTGCAGTTGTTTTGGCATAACATGACGTTACGTTACGTTATCGTTGCGTTATATGGATACTTGTACATACATACTCGTATATACACTCTTATATACACACATACATACATGCCAAACGAACTCATACGAGTATCTTATAAAGGATCAGAACAATCAAGTTTTTCATACGGACGACTGTAAGACTGACGACATATCTTTCGACTGCGGCTTGCAAATCTAAAATTGTTCAGTTTTTTTATTTGCGGCTGTCGCTTCTGCTTACTCTTCTTGTCCTGCAATTCCCATTTTCTTCTCTAAGACTTTGTTTTAAACACTTTTTTCTCACGCTTTAAATTCATTTAAATTTTACCCTAGAATTTTAAGTTTTCTGACCAAATTGATATTAAAATAAAAATCTATAGTTTCTAAAGAACTTCCTTTGATATTTTCTACGTTTATAAGATTCCTCTTTCGTTTATGATTTATATACAAATCATCTGTCTATGAAATCTGACTATTGTCTAGAAAATGTCCCGCCTATTGATCTCATTGTCATTGATTTCTTTTGTTTTCTCTATCTTTCAACTTTTTTATCTAGAGAGTACTTAAAAATTAGTCTCAGTAGTTATTGGACTACGAAAACCTTTCTTTTGGGTCGAAATCCTCTCTCTTTACATTCAATTGTTTTTCAACTTTGGCGCAATTTTTTCCTTCTCTTGGAAATTTTTTATCTGCAGACTTACTTCTCTCTAGACGACATACAAGTATAAACTATATATTATATACATATATTACTTTCTCTAGCTGTCTATATGTTCTATGTATATACTCACCTATCTTTGACTTATGTATATGTATGTGAGTTTTCGCTTCAATTCTCGTTTTCGTCTATAAAGTCTCGAATTCTGAGAGAAGAATCGAAAATGAGGCATGCTTTCTTATCGTAAAAGAGATCCTAACACAAGAGTTCGACGCGATACACAGCTTTTCAGTTTAGATGAGATTTTGAGAAGTGGCAGACATTTTCAGTATAGACGATCTCAGATCTTAGAGTTAGATAGAGAGATCGGCCAAATCTTGGAAATCTCGCAGTAACACCTCGATTCTCTATCTGTTATATGTTCGTACAGATCCATAAAGTCATTTATGCTTAGGCGTGATCAAGAGGGTCTACCCCTACCCCTGCCCCTTTCTATTAAAACTCATTTTCATATGCTAATAATTCACAATGAAACGATTATGTTAAAAAATATCAAAACCAAGGTGAAAAGGTCCGTGAGTTACGGACTAAGTTCGGCAAATTAGTAGCCAGTTACTAAATTTTAAAGAATCTCGCAATGAATTTTTAAGAGAATAAATTCTTTTTTGTTATAAATCTCCCAAAATTTAGATGCCATTTGGAAATCTCTTCCACCAGGGCTATAATCGGTGCACGTGCCGTTGGCATAAATAAATTAATAGAAAACTAAACTAACCATTTTGTCGTTCCTGCTCCTGCTTTTTTTTCCGTTTGCCTTCTGTCTGTGAGATCAGTTGTCTTTTTACCGCGCCTACTTTTCTCGCTCTCTCTCTCTTCTCGTACTGCCCATCACTTTCATTAATTTCGCTGGAGCAATATTCTCAGCAGTCGTTTCGATGTAATCCATTTTTATTGTTTCGACACCGACGCCGCGGCCGTTCTAGTCGCCTACGCTGCCACTGCTGCCACCGCTATTATCGCTCCCGCCTCCACCGTGCAAGTGCGAAATAATTTGATGTGGAGTAGCTTGCACTTTGAAGTGCAATAAAAATAAAATAAACTTTAAAAGTTTTGCTTCGTTTGTGTCTGCTTCTCCTTCGACTAGAGCTCCTTTTGAGCAATTTAAGTGTTAGTTTTTTTTAGAAGGTGCATTTTTTCCCTCGAAACTGGCACCATCTCTTCCACACCTCTTCTCCGAGTACGTCGCCTCGCCTCCCTTTCTCCCTTCGATATTCCTCTCTTTCAATCTTTGTGCACTCAACAAGTTCATGGAAGAATTTCGTCGAACGTCGCACGTGGCACGATTCTTGAATTGTTTCTTCTTTGAAGTGTGCGCAACGTGCGGAATTTGAGAGGTGTCCTGCATCGTCACAACCATCGAAACGTCGTTAGCATCCAGACATCCGGTATCCTCGCGTTCGCAGGTCTCGCTGTTGTCCCGTCCTCGACAAAATACCGCGCTCCAGCTGGCTTTGATTTTGTGCGGGTGCGGATCACGTGCTTGTTAACGCTGTTCGCTCGTTCGCGCTGTACGAGTATGTCTGTCTGACTGTTCGCCTTGTGTCCGTCCATCTGCTAACTTCTTCTTTTCCTTTTTTTCTTCTGGCGCTATTTTTATAATGTCTTCTTCTTTCTCGTATTGTTCTTCATGCTTGAGCTGAAGTCAAATTATTATTAAACGCTTAGCAAACTATTGAGAACAATACTCACAGTTTGCAGAGTAACAGATAGAGAGATAGATAAATAGGTAGATAAGTAGACAGCTCTATAAACGGATATAAATATAAATAGATATTTTAATGGTTATCGATGTTGTTATTGCTTTGCTAAACGTTTCAATTTGTTCAGAAAGTGACAAATACGACGACGATATAAGTATACAACAACAACGTTGTAGAATTCTATAGGATTAGAGACCTACAGCGCGAAGGGACAGCGCGATAATGACGTGTATCAGGAAAACTGTTTTCTTAATCGCTTCTTGTGATATTGACACTCATATAATAATGATGATAATAATTCTGCTTTTAGGTTGACGAGATTACGATGTTGTTGACACTTCCGGTAATCAATTGCTTTACCATCCCATCCAGCTATTGAAGGAATATTTCCTTTTAAATCACGTCCTCTTCTTCATTTTCAATTTCTTTGACTGCAGTAACAACAATATTTTTTCTTCACTTTTATTTTTTGGGACGTGAATCTGTCGTTAGTTGATTTTCCAGTAGGTTTGCTTTTTTCTGTTTGTTCGTTACTTTCCTGTTTTGTTACATACTACGATGGTTCGGTTCTGCACTAATTCGTTGGTGCGCAGTGAACTCGTTGCTAAGTTTCTTTTTCGTTTGTTCGTGGCTTCTTCGGTGTGGCTCGGTTTGTTCGTGGCTCTTGGGCTTCTTGTTTCTAAACTAATTCGTTGGTTCGGATCTCGGATCCGCTGGATCTTTTTGGACTTTGATTTGGTTTCGTCAGTTTGTTCCTGCTATAGTTTGGTTAATTTCTTTAATAATTCCTTGCTTTGTGTAGATCTTAGTTTATGGATCAAAGCTAAGTGCTGCACTTTGGCTGTTGATCTGTCAGTTTTTTTAATTGTTGATTTGTTACTTTTTTGGCTCATTTGTTTGTTCATTTCTTCATCGGTTTATCACCTCAGTGGTTTGCGATATCAGAAATATCATGATGAACGCATGATATCATGATGATCTTGTCACATATTTCTTACAAATTCTTATGGCTATTTCATGAATGTACGCACGCATTTATGCACCCATAATAAAGAGTTACTGTTCATTAAAGCAGTAATTGATTTGTTGTTGTTGTTTTTGTTGTAATTATTAACAGTGTATTCACATATCTACATCTGAGCTGTGAAAACAATTTGCCACGAACTCCGCCGCAGGCATAATCATTAGGTGTTACACCATATGCGTCCGCATCTAATGGGACTCATTCAGTTTTCTTCGGCTTTCCCTTTTCACCAATATGCGAAATCAAATGGCCGTCAGACAAAAAGTAAACTGAAGGGAGTTTAATCAACGGCCAAATTAAGCTAATTGAGGACTTATGGAGCAGTATATAATGTAGGTTAGGGCATTGCCGCAGCAAAGTCAATGCACATGAATAAAATCAACGGTAATTTCGTACACTTCAATAATTTGGAATATTTCGAAATTCATCATAAAATTCATATCATTTGAGGCGGTTAATTCAGTGGCCATTCGGTTTCTTTTTCACAGTTTTATTGAAAACAATTTTAACCCATATGTCTACAGACGCTTCAAACTACGTATATGTATATCACACACAAGTGGAACAAAGAAGACGTAATGCCTGAACCAGTTTTTGGGAATTTGCAACTTGTTCGCCAGTGGATTTTTTGGGATCTTCTGATTATTTTTGCCATAATCGTAAATCGATGTTAACGTTAAAGATTTTTAATTATTAGATTTATTAATATTTTGTAGGTCTAGCCAGACCTATCTCTAGACATTTGGGTTAAACCATATTCAGACACTTGGAAAAAACTCCATCTACACTTTTACTCTTCATGAAGCCTTCGATAATGGCTCCCCCACTTTTCACTTTTTCTTTTCATCCCTCATCTCAAACCCTTGGTCGATAAAAAGGGCTGTGAAAAGTTTTTCCATCCTAACCATGTTGGAATAAAAAAAAAGGGGACTAATTGTGATTTTACACACCAGTGCTGCCCAATTGGCGTAATTTTCGCATTTTCGACATTTCCGACCAAGTGATTTTTTGCATTATTGTTCTTGTCATTGTTGTTGTGGCTGTTCATGTGGCGTTGCTGTTCGTCTGATTATTGTTGTTATTGTTGTCGTTGTTGTTGCTGCCGTTAATTGGCTTTTTGTGTAATATTTTTTTTTGTCTGCGTCGATACTGACCAAAACGGCGTTAACATTTTAAATAAGCATTCAATTTTTGTTCCCGCTTGATTTGAGGCTGCTTTTGTGAAGCTGCCTTTTTGCGCTCTGACGTAAGAGTGTGGCCACACTTTTACTTTTTTCTTAACCTCTTGTGATTACTTTAAAACAATCGGGGAAAATATATAACAAAAAAAATTTATAATACGGCTCAATAATCTCGATTGCCGCATTTTTTTTTTATACTGAGCCGCGAATATTTAACGGAGTGTACTGGTAGTTGCTCTGGGGAAGGAGTTTCAAGATGTTTTTCCAGGAAGAAGTGAAAATTTTTTCTTTATTTTATTTTACTTTACTTTATTTTTTTCTTTATTTTTTTTTCAATCTTTCTTTATTTTTGTGGTATTTGGTTTTGTTTCAAAAGCTTGAAATTAAAATCAACATTTCAATAACTTTGAAAAATCCGCTTTAAATGTGAGCTGAAATTACTAAACTCTACAAATATCTTGTCTCTATTAGCGTTTCTTTTTAAAATTTTCAAAAAGTCTCAGTAAGTCTCGTAAATTATTTGTCACGAAGTCATGAGACTTTAATATTATAACAAGCGAGCTATTTTCTCTTTTTCTTCATCCTTTCTAACCCTTTTTTGTTCTTCTTCATCTTCTTCTTCTTCTTATTCTGCTTCCTCTTTTGTGTTCAGTTTATTATCTTATCGTAGCAGTAAAGTGTAAGCCAAATTGCGCCTCTTTTAAATCATCGACAAGATAAACGACAGCACGTTCGCAACGTGCAGCCTACAACAACAAAAAAACAACCTCAGTAACAACTACCTCTACAACAAATACCGTAGAAAACTGAAGGAACAAGTAATTGTAAATTTCATCTGTGACAATTTTATGACAAATTAAACTACTCGCGTTCGCGAGATAAAACCAACTTCTTTTGTCATAATTCTTTTGACAAATAAAACTTGTCATAAGAGTTTATTTTTTTAGGAAAAAATTTCTTCAATCTGGAAGAAAATAAAGAATAAAAACATAACTTTTATCACGTACTAACAACAACAACAACAACGACAATAACAACTTCTGCAGCAGAAACAAGAGCAGAATAAATCAAACTAGTAATAATCGTAATAGCAGTAGCGTATAGAGTTTTTGCTTTTGGTGGGGGTAAAATGTGGTATGTGTGTGTATTGGGGAGTGACGGTGGCGGGGGGGTCCAAAGATATTTCAATTAATACAAATTTTAATATTTGTTTAATTAAAAGAAATAAATGCAAAAAGAAAACTAATGAATATATAAGAAAAATATAGTACAAAAAGCGAGAAAGTGAACATTTTTGGGTTCTTTTCTTTTCCGTTCCAAGGGGGCGAGGTCCGCTCAATTTTTCCTGACCATGGCTTCCTCCAGAGATGGGGAGGGGTGTCCGAACCCGTGAACCATCCTCCTAAATACGCCACTGACAGTGGAAATGTCTATAGTAAAAGTTTAATTGCCAAAGTGTCATTTGTGTTATTGCAATGGCAATAAATTGAGTTTGAAACATAGAAAAAATCTCTTCAATCTACACAAAATGAAAGAAACAGGAACCAACAAAATCCGAGATAAATATAATGAAGACGTCTATTACTAAAAAAAAAAAGTATTGCTGTAAAAGTAAAACCAAGGGAGGTCCAATGTCATTTCAATTCCGAAAATTTTGGATGTTTGTACAATATAATATAAAACAGATAAATACAAAAATTATTGTATACATATATTGTATATTGAAAATATAGAAAAAAAAGTAAGAAAGTAAAAAATTTTTTAAGAAACCCTTAATTTTTTCCTTTCCATTTTTTCTCGCTGTCCGAGATTTTCACGAATATAGACTTCTTTTTATAACAAAAGGAAAATGGAAAGGGCGGCGGGATCGCATAACTTATAAATCATATAAAAACAACCGCATAAAAAGCGTATAGAAAATCCACATAACTTCGAAACCGCAAAAAAAATCATAAACAGAAAAACAGATGACAAATTTTTAATAGTTTAATTTTTGAAAAATTTGTTAACATTTATTTTTTTAACTTACGAATTTAGAGTAAATTATATATTGCAAAATGTAATTTTATCTTATTACCTCTAGGCTTAACTTATTGTATATTGTTCTTAGTTTTTGTTTTGTTTTTTGCATAATTCTTTTGTGTTTTTTTTTTCTTATTCCTTTAGTAACTTTTCGTTTCCTGTACTGTTTATTTTTTTTCGTATTGTTCTGAGAGCAATTAGCATTTTTTCAGCTGCCACGTTGTGAACCGCCAAAGCAAAATAAGTTAATGCAACAAACTTTGCAACAAATGTCATAACTTTATTTTCCTTTCTTTTTGACATATTTTTTTCTTCTTTTTCTTCTGCCTCGTCTTCCTCGTCCTTCTTCTTCTTCTTCTTCTTCATCATTGCATTCTGTTCACTTCCGCCATCTGATGTTTGGTAGTTCGGTTCGGTTAGTTGCTTGATGCTTTATAATGTCGTCATTGCTTTTGCGTTTTTTTTTTTGGGTTTTCCTTATTTTATTGTAGTTATTGCTGTTTTTTTTCTCTATATATTTTTCTTCTTTTGTAATGCTATAACCATCGCTAAAACTCTTCAAAAATTTCTGTTGCGCGCCAACCAGAAAAATTGCTTGCGGCTTTCCGCTGACGCAGTTGCAGTGTCTACGAACGCAATCCGTCGTGCGGTTGATTTTTTTTTCTCACTTCTTTTTATATTTTTAATACTTTTTTAATAATTTCATAGCCACCTAAATATTTCTTTTTCCCTTTCTCTTTTAATTTTTTTTATCCCACGAACGTTATCAACTATTACTGCTACTGGTGTTCTTGTTTTTGCTACACTTTTTTTTTGTAGAAAATTTCATTTTTTCACCGCAAGCAAATCCTTGTGAAGTTTGTCATTTTTACGTGTACCGAAAGAACTCGTATCCATGCTTTTTTTCTAGGTCTTGTGGTTTCTGCTGTTGCTGTCTCTGGTCTATAGAAATTATTAACTTGTTGTCTCTCTTCGCCGATTAGCTTTACTTATTTCCTGCTTTTTTTCGCTTGCACTTTCTGCTTGTGCGAACTGTCCTTCCACACTGTGGCGCACAGGACACAGGCTACGCGGCTGTCTTTGATTTCTTTTTTTTCTCACCATCGCCGACACTGCAAGATTTATAATTAAGATAAGTTTTATGTAGCAATTGCCACTGAATTTATGCTTCAACAGCAGCAGCAACAACAACAACAACAACTACGACTGCCCCGACTAAATTCATCTTTAGCTTCTGTGGTAGCCTTTTGCAATATGACGCTCTTGCATTGGCTTTAGCTGCTCATTTATCATTTCTATGGTTTTTTTTCTCAAATTTCTAGCATTTTTCCTTCTTGTTGTAGTTGTTGTTGCTACTATTGTCATTTTTTTAATTACCCATTTTTTCTATTAATTATTTTACCGCATACAGCGAGACGGCAGGCACATTCGTTTAAAATATTGGCTATTATTAACCCTTTAAAGCCTAAGAAGAGAAAGCTAAGCCTAAGAGAGAATTTCCTAATTTTTTAATAATTTTTTAAGAGACTCATTTTTTTGAGACTGTTTTGACTTCTTTGCTATACACGGCCACTGTTGTTTCCGCTGCTGCTGCATCACTCAAGTTACACGCGTTACATTTTGAAAAGTCATCGAAGCTTGTCCACTCGAAACGTAGTCGACGGAGCACTAATTGACCAATCAATCCGCTCGTTGAGCACATTTATTCATGGCATGATGGTCATTTTTTACAGACGACAACAACAACAGCAACAACAATAACAATAACAACGACGACAACGGCGGCAGCGGTGGCATTTTGAGCAGCAAAACTCATTAATAACCACAATAAATGCAATACAACAAAATAAGTTTTACAACAATAAGAGCTGGCTTAAAAATCAGCTTCATCATCATCACCAGCATCCTTAACAACAACAACAGCAGCGGCCAGTTCGTTTACGCTAATCATCATAATGCAAAATAATTAATTAAAAAGTTAGCTCATTGCCTTCACTGATGACTGACGATGATTTTATTTTAAAATCTTTTCACAACAAAAAACAAGAACCGAATAGTTCTTTAAAGAAAAATCAAATCTGAAGCATGTCCTCTTCGCAGATAAAACTCTTCTTTACTTTAGAATGAAAAAAGCCTACATAACTCAGGATGAGAAATTATAATAACAGCTTCCTTTTCCGGTTTTTTGGCAACAGTTACAAGAAAAACTACTCACTCGGCATGGAAAAGCATGGAAAAGTTTTCCTGTCTATACTCAGTTTTACCAAAGACAACGAATCGAAGAAAGTTTTTTGATGTTAAAGAAAGGAAAAAGGAGAAGTACTAGAGAGAGAGAAGGAGGGAAAGAAAGGGTGATACAGGAGAAGTGAAAAAAGGGTAGAGGAAGAAAACAGAAGTAAGAGAGACAGGCGTTAAAGAAAGCTATCGAAAATATGAAGAAAAAACTGATAAAAAACCAAAAGTGTATAGTGGGTATAGTAATGGTGAGAGCCAGAGAGGAAAAGACAAGAGACGAAGGACAACTACATCCTGAGAAATAAAGTGAAGTGTAAATGACAAATAGCGAAAGAAAATGAAAAGTTATCCAACGAATTTTTAATCAGTATTCAAATTAAACAAAAAAAGACAACGCCATCAAAAATCCGCAAGACTACAAAAAACCCAATTTCTCACGATTTGTCATATAAAAAAAAACAAAATCTTAGGATTTGGTACAAGTTTTTAACAGATGCTGGCTGCTGCTATTGCTGCGGCGACTATTTCATGCCGGCAAGTTTTCGACAGGAATCAGTACGATTTAACAACGATGTAAGAATTTCGTTTGACAAAGGCTTGCTGGCTTGACTAAGGATTTTTTTCTCTTAGGTTAAAAATCTCGTATTTAATACTTCAGTAATCAAAATGAATAATTTTGGTATTGAAAAGTGTTTTTTTTTAAACTATTAGTCTTTGAAAATTTTCTCGCAAAATTCTTTTTTGAAAGGAATTTCTTCTTTCTTTTCGAGAAAATCGTAAATTTTATTCCAAAAGAAATGTCCTACGTGCTGTATAGAGAAGTTTCTGTCTCCATAGAAAGAGAAACCACTAAAGCTCAGTCGTTACATCGTCACAACAACAATAACACCACCTCCTTGAAAACAGGCGAAGATACATACATACATCGTTACTCTCTCCCGCTTCACGGGCGACACTATTAATCTTGTTAATGATGAAACTGAATCAGCGTTTTAATCGAGCGAGCGCGTAGACGACCAGCGAAGAACAAACGAGCGACGAGCCCGAACGAATGGCTGGCTGGCTGCATTGAAGTAGGAATGGCAGCAGCAACAACAACAACAACATTAGCACATTTACCATGGACTCCGTAGCTACCGGACGAGACGATAATATGTATAAAAAATAAAAACAAAATCGAAGACGGTTTAATAAAAAGCCATTAATATTGAAGGTGATAATGATAACGATGATGATTCGGTTCATGATGTCTTAGTTCTGTCATTCGTTAAAGAGTCGTTGATTGAAGAGTTTGAGGCCGAGGTCACAAAAGCAAGGATTAAGCGGTCGACGAGACCGCTGTTTATTATTATCATCGATTTAGAATAACTAAGAGTTAATCATGATGCAGTGAAACCGAGGGAAGGAGGTTGAATGAATAAAGTTGTTGCCGTTTATTTTTCGAGAGTTTTGAAGAAATATTAAGCGTGTTTTTTTTTAAATAATCAACTAACAGCTATTATACGCGTATAGTAGCAGAGTTAACTTTTCTTAATTACTTAATTACAATAAGAATCGTTTTGTTAGGTTAAAAAACTTACAACTATAAAAAATTAGTTCCTTGCCATTTTTAACATTGATCGACTCTAACAAATTCATTTGAGGACAAAATAATTTTGGCCTCTAGTTTGTTTTTTTTCTTCTTTCTTCCGCCTTTTTCTTCCCTTTGCCTCGAGCTAACTTTGCAGCGGCACTTTGACATGACACTGACTTATGATGCGAGCGGCAGCAACACAACCCCAAAAACAGATGCCGCCACTGTCGCTGCTTTAAGGCGTAATGGCTCAGCAGGGCGCGACGCGATGCAAATCGAATAACTGCTCATAAACACATGACGTGGCACTCGTGGGCTGAGTTCAGAGTTTTTTAAGGGAGGCTGCGGTAAATTCGGAATGAGGGGAAAGAAGGAGAAGAAGGAAAAGGCGGCGAGAGTGATGAGAAGGGCGAGAAGAACGAAAAGACCGAGAAGGGTTCTGGTTGATTGCCAGGCCTCGCACGCTCATCATGTCATCCGCACTTGAACCCAGTGAAGTGCATCATCGTCATCCTTGCCACCGTAGTAGCCCTCTTCGTCGTCGCCATCGTCATCGTTATCGTAGTCAGCATCATCGTCGTCAGCGTGCAGCAGCCGTGACCCATTCATAAAGTGAAGTTTTAAATGACACACGCTCTCTGAACTCTGACAGCAAAAAGCCATCAAAGCAAAACGTTGCAGAGTGTTGCAAAATGTTGCTCACATTGGAATATGCTGATGTTGATGTTGATGTTGTTATTGTTGTTGTTGTTGTTGGTGACTACGAGTATCGTATTTTGCTTCTAAAGCAATGAATAGCAATGAATTCTCAGTTTTCAATGTTTTTATTAAATAAAAACAACGATGATACTCAATGAACGAATGAGAGGCATCAAGTATTAGCTAATTGAGGTACAGAGATAAAGAGAGAGAGAGAAAGAGAGAGGAGAAAGAGGCGAGAGAGGGATAAGTACTCTGTAATTAATGCTCACTGACAATTTGGTTGCTATTCGAATATGACAAAGTTACTTCAATTTTAAGGATAAGCAATCAATTAAACATTGATGAGAAGTCATCAATTAAGCATCGACGATAAGCAATCATTCAATCAATAATTGGCTTTCAACTTAAGAATTCGAGTAAATTGACAAAAAAGTTCCACAAAAAGTTTAAGGAATATCATTTATTTTTTAAACTTTTCCAACAACTGCTAGTGGTTGTTGTTGCTTGGCGGAAACTGCTCGCAAAACATTACCGCGCCTGCTTGCAACAAGCGGAAACGAACAAACGGAAACGGAAACAGCATTAAGAAAAGTCTAACTGTAAAGATTTCGTTAAACTTTGAAAATCTGCAAAAAATTTACAAGAACAACAGAAAAAAGTAAAATAAAATAAGTTAAATAAAGTTCGTGCAAAACTTTTTCACTCTTGTTTACAGTTACCAAAAATGATGGTGCGTGCTGACGACGGTGGTGGCAAGCAAAAAGAGTCTGAAGAAGAAGATAAAACTATTCTATCAGCCACCATCACCATCACCATCACCATCACCACCACGACAAGAACAAGAAAAGCAGCATATTGTTCATTTCTAGTAACAGCAGTTGCGTCTTTGCGTGACTCTCTTGGCTTCCGCACGATTGTTTTGTTTATGCAAAATAACGCGCGTCGCTTTAGTTGTCTCTCAGCATGCCTAAAAGTATGCAACGCAATTTTTTATTCTTTCTCCCTCTCGAATGATTGTTTTCTTTGGCTCTTCTTTTCTCAGCTTGGCAGCTTCTTTCATTGACAATTTATTTGTTGATTTTGTCTCTTGCTGTCTTCACTTTCAAGAATTTCAAGATTTGCTTTTTTATTATGTTTTGTTATTATTCTCTTGTTAGTATTTACCGAAAGCTTGTACGAAGCATCTTCAATTTCTTCGCAACTCTGCGAAAGAGTTGGAAAAAATGTCTTTTAGGCTGTTAAGATTCTTAGTGAAGATACATTGACTATAAAATTATTCATGATTGATGTTCAAACGGGTTTTTTAAAAGATTGAAATGCTTTTACGCTGCACCATCCGAATCATCTGATTAATTCGCTAGGCGAAAATCTATGTATATTGTAGTGTGGACAACTTCTCTCCACTTTTTTCTGACGGTTTAATCGGAGCAGACTAGAACTTTCCCTTCAAAACCACCCCCCGGGACCCGGATGGCGTAATGTATGTATATAAGCGTTAAATAATAAATTTTGTATAAGGATTTACAAGGCTATAAAGTAATATTAACCAATGGAAACAATGTTATGCTAAAACATGAAAAGCCACTCTAAAAATGCAGCGGAAAAAAGGCAATTAATTCCCAAAGAGTAAGAAGAAGAGTGAAAAGACAAAGTGAGCTGAGGGTGGCTGGTAGTAAGTATACCGTAAAAAAATGCCAATGACGGCATTTACTACCTATACATTTCAATATAGAACTGTTGAATGAGTTCATTAATTTTTATTTAAAATGCAATCAAGCAGAAAATAACACACTTTTACCGACCGATTAACCAACAGTCCTGTTTTCACAGTCTCGTGGTAACAATGGCGGCGGTATGTAGCTTTGATGGTAAGTCAATGAAAACAAATGAAACTATTGCGAAAGCAGGAAACGCAGTAATGTACTAAAAAGTTACCCACAACTTTCTCATTTTGCACACTTCCTCATTGTGTAACACTATGGATGTAAAGAAAAGAAGAGCCAGAATCAATGGTTTAGGGGCGACGAAGAGTGGCCGGAATGGATTGGAAAAGGAGTGAACGGAGGCAGCCAATAAGAGGACCTAGAATATTGAGTTTTGAGGAAAGTCCGGGTTGTCTGAATGCAGATTTGAAGCCAGAATCAAAAATAGGTGCCAGAATCAGGAGTTAGAGGGTGAGGAGAAGAGAGGCGGTGTGAATACTGAGTTTAATCCATGAGAGGTGCCACAGTTTGGTGGAATGAAGGGGTGATTTCTGGACCTGAAGGGTGATTTTTTCTCCGATCCCTTCATTATGACTCCTCTTTCTGTTATATACCTAATGCTGCTCTTCACTCTGTCTTCCATTTTTCATTACTCTTATATACACAGTGCTGCCGCTGATTAATCACATTTTCCGCACAATTTTCCAATTTGCGAAGTACAATAACTACATCAAAAGCAAAAAAACTTGCCAAGCCGCAGAAGCCACCGGATTTCCCAAGAGAAAGAAGAACGACCAAGACCAAGAAGAAGAAATAATGTATCCTAATTGCGAAAGCATTACATTGAATTAGTTTTGATCCTTTGTTTCTAAGTTCGATGATTTTTTTTCTCAATATTTTTTCTTCATTTTTTATGGCCATTCCTGATAACTTTTACCCACATTCTGGCTTGCATTTTGCTTGTTTTTTGTTTTTGGTTCCTTTCTCACTTTAACCACTCTCGCTAATACGACCATTGTAATTTTACTGATGCTTATTCTTTCGCCTCTCATTCCTTTTTCGCTTCCGCTAGTAGAACTTCCTTTCCTTTGTTTTATCGGCAGGGCCTTCGAGAATTCGTGTTGATGCAACTCCTCCTTTGCAAAATTCTCATTTTCATTCTATTTCTCATCCTCATACTCGATATCTGCTCACTCTTTCGCTCCTACTCTCTCTATCCTCTGGTTTTCTTTTTCTCTACTCTTATGGTATTTCATAGGCACCGGAAATGCCATAAAAGCCAATTAGCTGCAAACCTAAAGAAATGCAGTCGCAAAAATTAAACCTAAAACCCAAAAGAAAGCAAAACTCTTCAGTTCTTTAGCAAGAAAGGAAGAAATGTAAAAGAATTGTAAAGAAAAGTTGTAAATCAGGATTAATGAATTAACAAAACTAAATGACCAGAAGCACCCAAGAACAATCCGCTCAGTGTTAGCGAAGATCCTTTTATTTCATTGTGCTGTCTGGGTTGGCGCCACCTCCCGCTTCTATACTATCTTTCCTTTGATATCCTTTTTCGACTGAGTAAGTACGACAATAGCAAAAAAATGCATTGGCCTCAAGAAAATTATTTGAAAGCCACATGATAACCAAGAAAACGTGGTCAATTCGGTAATGAGCTCAATTATCCTGGCAAAGATTAAAAATCACAGACAATATGTACTCGCATTAATGAAGAAATTAAGGCAGCCAAAAAGGAAGGCGAGGGTTAGAGGGGGTGATTTTATTATGATAAAATTAAATGAAGTGACCAATTTTAAGACAGTCAAGAGAAAAGTACCTAATTGACTCCGATATAATAAAGGACTTTCAAGAAAAAATTTAGATAAGAAATCATTCTGTAATGAAATATTAAATTATTAAAAGTGAGTTAAATATTAAGTGATATTAAAGTGATATTTAAGTGATATTAAAAGTGAGTTAAATACAATTCGTACAACACAGCATTCAAGCATTCTGAACTGATCTGATTTGTCCGAGTGGTTTTCTAACTTATAAGCGTCCGTCCTTATAAAGAGGAGAGGACATTTTCTGGGAGAAAACTGTTTTTTCTAAATTCAACTTCTGCTATTTTGTATAGATAGTTTTTAGCAGCGGTTCCAAAAGTCACCTCTTGATATCAAAGCAATTGAAGCATTTCAGACAAACTTTCAAAACTTCTTGAACAAGCCTTCAAAACGTTTTATGCCCTTAGTCCTCTAATATGTATGCAAGCGTGAAATGAATGGAACGCTAATATATGAGCTTCTTTATTCATGATTTCGCGGTCCATCAAATTCTTTCTCTGAAAAAATACCTCTCTTTATCTTACCCCTCTCCAATTTATCAATTTGAATGAATTTCAAGAAATTATTCTCGAAAGTAATGAAAACCGTGCTTAAGCGAGTTTTTATTAGATGCGAGCTTTTTGAAGGTTTTCTATAAAATTTGACCAAGCATAAAATTTTTTACAAAAATCGTTGCAAAATGGTCTTGTTTTCTGCAATTTAAGCAAGTTTTTAATTGAAAGCCTTGAAGTGAGTCCAATTAAAAATTTTGTTAAGTAACAGAAGCAAAAGCTCATGCTTGCTTAGGTTTATTCACCACCAAAAGTGTTTCGCGTTTTGGAAAAACAAGTTTTTGGTTTTGAGGTTGTTTTGCTGCAAAAAAATGCATGTTTTGCTTTGAACCGTTTTCTGACTTTTTACTGTTTTTCTCTTATTGAAAACTTTGCTACTAACGGTTTTTTTTCAACTCCAACTGGTTGATTTTTTTTTTATATCTCGTACGTTGTTGTTGGATTTTTTAAAAATTTCGATTTTTATGAAAAGTCGGTTGCTTTTTTAGGTTTTCACCTGATTTAAGACTTTTAAGAGTAGTTAGAAAAGAGCAAAAACAAAAAGGTCTCAGAAAATGGAAGGGTGGTAGTATTCGAAAAAGTTGTTGGACAGTCAAAAAAGGAAACTATGATGAACTACCAACTTTTGGCAGTAACTTTTTTGGGTTGGTTAGTTAGTGAAGGCTTAGGCTTAGCGGAGAAAGTTTTTGGCTTTTAAGCTTAATTTTTTATAAACGAGAGAACAAAAATTAAATCGTTTATGAATTCGCTACGGTTCTGATGGTTCCCTTTTTTTTAGGTGGTTCAGTTTTTAAGCGTTAATATTTTTATTTGTTCTTTGACTAATTTTTGGTTCTATTGGAATTATTTGTTTCTATTTTTTTCATTTTAATTGTATATTATTCGTTTGGAATTGAGTGTTTTTTATTCTTTAGGTTTTACACCTCGGTACACTTTCACCAACCACTCTTTCTCATCTTCAACCAAATTAAGCCACAATTAAAACTGTTTTTTCATTATACTCGTATCTATGAGTTCATTATCAATTTTAATTTTTCAAATTAAACTTTTCCGTTTGAATTTTCCTTTCCTTTACGTCTTTTTTTCTAGGTAAGAACACAGTAAGTAAGAGCATAAATAATTTTTTCGAATGCTTTAAAATTCCATAAGCCGAAAACAATAGCTGTGCTCTATTTTTCATAATACAACAATGACCGAACTCGCTGCTAAACAAAACCTTTTGAAGTAGTTTAATTTTTTGGAACAATGTGTACGTACACCAATTGTCAATAAAAGTTTGAAAATGTGGTAGCAAAAATTTGCTCTATTTTTGTTATTTCATTACTAGTAAAAGATGTTTTCGTAAATAAATAAATAATTATATACTTCGACTTGTAGTACTTGTTTGCAATTTGCTTCAATAAATTGTACGAGTGTATTTTTTAGCTGACTGGAAAATGGTAAAAATTATCTACAATAATTTATATGAAAGTTTGGGTAACTTTATTAGTACCATCTTTATTAGTACTTCATATTAAAGCAGGTATATATTCAATCTATTAAATCATTATATCTTACCATTGTGATTGGTCTGTTTTTTTCGTACAGTGGTGTCAACTCAATATTATTAAAGTTCTGTATCTTGAAAGTGAGCATTTTCTAACATGTTGAAAATTATATTCAAAATAAAGAACAAACTAAGAAATACGAATTAAGTGCAAATTGTTCCCTTCTGCGTAGTTCCCTTCAACGAAAAGGTAACGTAGAGATGTAAATATTACAATAGCTAGCTACGAATAGATAGTTTTTTGGGTAATGGAAGTAGGCCACTTTCAAAATCATCACTTTCAAATTCAGAAAAAAAATCTGTTAATACAATAATTTCTTGTTTCATTTTTTCACCGTCTTCAAAATCTTTGCAAATTGTCTTTCTCGATCTAGATCTAATATTTTTAAATAACCATAAAAATAATAATTCTCAGAAGGTTTCTGATTAAGTGTTCGGGTAAAAAAAGAAACGTATAATTTGTGTCAAGTCTAGAAAAAACTCGTAGGCTAGTGGCGTGATCGGGGACCTTATTTCCGCTCGTTAAGGCGAGGAGCATTTAACATTTCTAAAAAAATACAACTATTTTAACATGTTTATTACTTATTATTTTATTTTTAAAATCGACAATTTTGTTTTTAATTAAAACTAGATAGTTTGCTCACGGATATTTGGACTACATTGTACTTCATTCACGGGCTCATCATTCTTTTAGTTATTCTTCCTCTTGTTATTGTTTTTGCTATGGTTTTTTTTTCAGACGTCTTCACTGTAAAATTTTATTGTTTTTGACAATGACTGCATCTTTTTTTTAAACTCTATTCAGAAGGTGTTCATATTTTTTTATGCAAGGTTACTTAATTTCGGTACAAGGAATGAAATGAAATATTTATCTTATAATAATATTCAAATTCATTATTTATTTCATTGCTACAATATTATAAATATTAATTATGTACTTTTCGTTATGATGAGGTTTTAAACTAATTTCTGTCAACTTTTGTCGAGTTGAATTTAGAGACCAACCAGTTCCTTCAGTCCCTCTTTTCGTTGTCTTTATTCCTGAATTTATTTCTGAACAACTATACTGTCACTTATTTGCTTGATGTAGGCAATTTTTTGTCTCGCTTCATCTAATTTATTTTTTATACAATCCAAAACGTATTCAACTGAACTGTAACAGCTTCTTACATCTTCACTGGTCTTTTCAATAATATAAACCAACCGACTGCGAATTCTGGGATGTACGGTCCGGGGCCAGCCAGTTCTATGATCTTTAAAAAATACTGTATTTACCTCTAACATCAAAAGGTCCATATAGTATTTTGCCGGTGGTGGATTCCAATTGTCTGGATCCTGTTCCTGAAAAGATATTTCAGAATATTCTTCTAGATAATTAAGTATTAAAATTTAGAGCTGCTTGGTATTAATTCTTTTAAAGGTAAAGTATACGCAAAATTGTGCAAACGAATGGTTTATGGTACTTATAAACCATACTTATTTATACTTACTGGCATTGCAACGACAGCGAAGATCCCGAAAGCAATAATAGCGATGAACTTCATTTTGAAGACCCTCAAAAAATTTGATGTCCTAAATGAACAATGAATTTGATTTTTTAATGCGCAGCTGATGGAAAACCAGTTAGTATATACTTCAGACTCTGGCGTTTTAAAATGCATTACTCAGGTATTTATACCCATATTTTGGGTATTTATACCCGACTTATCTTTCTTATCTGACGTATCATTTACTTATTTGTCCTTTCTTTTGACAGACGTATAAGTCATCAGACATACATATAAGACGTTTAAGTCGTTTAGTATAAATTCTTTCAATTTCATTTGTTTCCTGAAAAATATGTGTCTCCATCAGCTTAATGTGATAAAGAATAACCTTCGTTTTAGTGACCTTGGTACTCTTTTCTTATTTCATTACTAATAAAAAGTTTTGCGTATGAAGCTTATCTTTTTCCAAAAAAACAACTAAAAAATAACTACATGCTGAAATTTTCAAAAGTTTAAACCTTTTTCCGTTAGTCCATAAGTCTAAGGAGCTTATATCTTCCTTAACCAGGGTACGGTTTTTGGGACCGTTTGGTCCAAAGCGTACTTTGTCCTCTTACAGCTTCGAAACGGAAAGACATGTCTGAATTGTTTAGGCGGTGAATACTTTATAGGAATTTTTTTTTTAATATCAAAAAAATGGATTTTAAAATGGTCGCAAATACGTATTCAGTAGAAAGGCAATATTCAGTAAAAAGTGGGCTTATTGAGGAAAGAATAAAGCGAAAAGAAAGGAAGACTGCCAATTATTGTATTTAGAGAATTGGTAAATTATTAGAAACCCAGGAAAACCATTTTTTCGCTAGTATTTGCCCTTTCTCCGTAAATGTCTATTACTTTTTCGGCAGAGAAAGGACAAGGGAGAGCGAATTCTGTGTTGAATTTTGTTGGAATTTTGGCTTTTTACTAACTCTGAATATGCGTTGTCCGATGAAAATTGGCTACGGGGAGTTCAATTCAATATCTTGCATTCTGCATTTATCCTGCATTTTAGAATTTTAGTCATTATATTTATACTTGGAAATTATTAAATTTGAAGTTATCAAAAGTAATAAAGAAAAAAATTGCACGAAAAATTCATATAAAGCTAAAATTTAAATGTTCTTTTACAAATTATTGAAGACAGTAAAAGTAATGAATTTTCAAAAGAGGGACATTTTTTCGGCTGCGATCGAAAATGACGATGAATATATCACGAACAAAAAATTGACTCGCCGCTTTTAAAACCGGTTCTCTGTCACGGCTACTATACGTTCACTCAGTTGTTTGGTGGCGGCAATTTTTTGTCTCACTTCATTTAACTTCTTTTTTATACAATCCAATACGAATCCTTTCAAACTGTAACAACGTTTTATATCTTCACTGGCCTTTTCAAAAATATGAACCAAACGCGTGTGAATTCTGGGATTTGTATTTAATGGAGAGAACACCATTCCCGCCTCTAACTGCAGAAGGTCCATATAAAATTTTACCGGCGGTGCACTCCAGTCGTCTGGATCCTCTTTCTGAAAAGAAATTTCAGGAGATTCTTCTACGTGATTAAGTAATTTAGAGCTTTTTTGGTAATTATTATTTGAAAGGTAAAGTATATTGTTGAAATAAAATGGTATAGGTTGGCAAATAAGTTCGTTCGATCTTTTAGAGTGAAATGAAATACAATTTTTTTAAACACAAGATAAATTTTGAGAGTTCATAGTTCTGCAGCGACTCGAACAAACGATAATTCGATGATGCAAAATCCGGTGAATACGCAGAAAGAGACAAAACATCCTAGCAAAGCTTAATAAATTGTGCAACATAGACTTTCAAATGTGTATTCGATTTGCACTTACACTGGAACAAAAACCGAACGAACTCATTCGCCAATCCATATATTCACGGCTATATTATACTCGTATATGGCTAATGTCTACTTTTACTTACTGGCAAAGCAGCGACAGCAACTATTACCAAAGCAATGACGACTATGAACTTCATTTTGAAAACTGTTCGAAAAACCCAATCGCCCCAAACTAATATTACAACTTTTAATGAATCGTGTTACAATCGTGTTAGTAGGTAACTTTAGATTTTAGACTCTGACGTTTTAAAACACATTACTAAGGTATTTATAGCCGTCTTTTAGGTATTCATATCTGACTTATCTGATGTGTCTTTTGATTATTTGTCGTTTCTTTTGACAGTCGTGTAGTATGAATTCTTTCAATTTCTGTTGTTTTCGTAAAAATACGTATACGTTAAAAAAAAATACGTAAATACGTAAGCTCAATGTTACAACCAATGGCCTTCGGATACTATTCTTTTTATACCCTACACCCGAAGGGATGAGGGTATATTCACCTTGTTCTTAAGTTTGTAGCGCATTAAAGGAGGCGTGGCTATGACATGAAAGTATAGTCATAGCGGTTATCCGTGCTTATAGCATAATATAATATATAATAATATAGATATATATATATAATATAGATTTATATGCGTTAATACGTGCTTATAGCTTAATTTCTCAGCTTGTAGAGGAAATTTAAGGGCTAAAATTTTATTTCCGAGTCCACCGTCAAAGACTAAAATACTTTTTATATATGGATCAAAATTTACTCCCTATAAATAAAAATTAAGTAGGTGTCACCCGCCCACTTTTTATCACTTCAACAGATGCGGGTGTAGGGTATATGAGCTTCGGCCAGGCCGAAGATAACGCTCTTACTTGTTTATAAATCGCGTTACACTAGTACGGAAATTTAATGCGCAGCTGGGAAAAAAAACCAGTAGTTACTTTGAATTTTAGACTCTGACGTTTTAAAATACATTACTCAGGTGTTTATACCCGTCTTTTGGGTATTCATATGCGACTTATATGGCGTGCCTATTTCTTATTGGTCGTTTCTTTTAAAAGATACAATAATACTTATGTGGTATAATATTAATTCTTTTAATGTCTTTTGTTTTTACATAAACATCTCCGTAAACTCAATATGACAAAGAATAGCCTTCGAAAAGTATTCTTTTTTAAAACATTTTTATTAGGTCGCTTTCGTTAATGTTTGGTACAAATTTTGAAATTGATTTTAAACTAATTTACCGATGAGCTAGAGACTTGAAATTTGATAGATTCGAACTGGATGACAATGCAATATTTATATAAACTAGCCACCCACGCCCACTTTAAAGCAGCAAATTTGGGTCTGTTCAAAATGGCGGTACAAATTTTAAAATTTATTTTTGGTATTCATAAAAAATGTAAAAGTTCAAAGTGTTTCATAGTCAAAATGTATGAGAACAAGCGAAACCTAAATGATCGAAATTGTCCCTATTGTCTACCCTGCGTCCTTACCGCACCCCTTCCCGACAATCTACTACATATACTCATATCATCGCCTACTTCACCATTTTAAGAGAACCTGAACGTTTCGTGATAGTGTTTTTTATACCTTTTGCCAGTTTTTTTCGCTTTCTATTTTTTTTACAATATTTTTCTTTTTTAGGTTCTTGTTTTTACTTTTATTTCCTTGAAATTTTTTCACTTTAGGGTGTGGGTTCCGTTTCCGTTATGTTGGTGTTAATTGTTCAACATTCTATGACGGTAAGAAGAAGGCTATAAATTTCTTCTTTCTTTTTTAATTGAATATTTTGCTTACCCATCATTTTGCTTTCAAGGAAGAAACCAAAAATATACATACACCCTTAGTAATAAAGGAATTTAAACACTTCTTTTAAATTCGAGTTTAATTTAAAATCGGTAGTAATAACTGAAAAAATTTGTTGAATGTCACTTCTACAAATCAAATTTCTTAGTTTCGCCTGACCGTAACTAAGTCGATTTTAAAGTGACAAAAAAAAAATTGTATATCTCAAAAATTTGAAAGTTTGAATTAACTAAAAGATAGTTAAATTTCTCTTACTAAGGGCCTTTTCTTTTCGTGAATTTGAAGTTATAAGATTTTCCAAGTTGGGAAGATTCCACTACAATTTGAATATTCTTGGGAAGAATGCAATTTTGTAAAATGGATAATTTTAAGCACTTTCAAATTTTATAAGATAAAAAAAAAATTATGTAGGAGAAAAAGAAAAAAAAAAGATAAGAATGAAGAGCGGAAAAAAGAAGGCGCAAATGAAAAAAGAAGTGTTTTCGAAAGAATCAAAATGATAGATAGTAAAACAACAATTTCTCTATAAATTAGTTCCTTTCTTGAATTAAATACAACCATTAAAAAAATTTAAATAATACAACCATTAACATAAATACGAAAAGATAGAAGACCAAAGATGGAAGGACACACCGCATAAAGTACAAACAAATAAAAAGCTTGTATTCTTTTTATTCAGGAATATTGGACGACGAGACGTGCAATGGCAGACGTGACCAGTCTGATTCCTGTGCACATACATATGTTGTGCCTGCATTGTTGTGTGCGTTTATTACTGTGTGTGTGTGTCAATGTTAATGCGAATGAATTTTTAATTGTCCGGTTAACCACTTAAAATTCCCAAATTCGCATTCACAAGCATTACGAATGCTGCAAACAAACAAAATACAAACACATACAACAACCTGCAAAAGAATCAACCTATAAAAACACTTTAATACATACGTAGATAATTTTCAACATTACACACGTCTCAAGTAGCTTGCGGTTATGTTATATGGCGTTGCCACACTTGCGAAAAAATGAACTCAAAAAACAGAAGACAAACAGAAAATAACAGGAATTCAGAAATGTGAAAGAACATTAAGAACAAGAGGGAAAAAGAAGAAGCAGAAGCCGACTATGATGATGGTAGTAACGATGATGATAATGAAAGGTCATGATAAAGCATACCAAAAACTAAAACGAAAGCGAAGAAATTTTGTTGTAAACAACAATAACAACAACAACATCAACAACAATAACAACAACTTCATCATCAACAGCAACGACGACAATAGTAACAACAAAAATATTAACAACGGCAACAGCCATCACCACATTTACAACAACATTTTGCTCAGCCCTTAAAAGCGAAATTAAAATGAAAATGCGGCAAATTAATTAAAGATGAGACGACAGAACACAATAAAATGAACAAAATGAGAGATGAACAACAACAACAACAACAACAACCACAACGACAACGACCGGCGACAACGGCAAATGCAAGCAACAAACCAATCTTTTAAGGAAGAGCACTCAAGAAAATACTCTTTCTCTCTCTCTGTCTTCTCCTTCAGAGTCTACGAGATCCGTAGCAGCTGTAGACGCTAAAAAGAAAATTATTTGCCACTAAATACATATAAATACATATACTCGTGCAAGTGTGTGTCTGTGTGTTTCATATAAATTCATTAGTCCGGCGTACGTGGGCTTGTGAATGGCTGCGTTAGTCGCCATTGTCTCGGTTACAACCAAAGAAAATTGCGTGGAATCCACTTGTGGCAATCCGTATGACAAGTTCAACAACAAAAACAACAACAACAGCAGCAGCAAACAGAAAGTTCATCGTGCCAATAACAACACCGACGACACCAACAACGGTAACAACAACTATCAACACCGTCAACCCGGCCAAAAACATAAAAATCGTCTTTAGAGTTTCTCTAGCGCGAGACAACCGAATTGCAAAATGTCAGTAGAAGTGTTGCACCAAAAAAAAGAAGCGCATAGCGACAATTTTCCAGTTGTCTGAATATCGATGAAGCATTTATCTAATAGGGGGCTGCACAAAACATTTTGAAAGCTTGTTCAAAACGTCTTAAATTCCTTTCGAAGTCGGACAAATTAAAACGAAAAAACAAGATTAAAATCAGGATAAGCTCTTCCAAGTGGTTCTTGTTTAGGAAATGTAGATCCGCAGAAGCTTAAATGACACAATTCATATATCTTTAATGTTCGACGAAGGACGTTAAGTCCTGGGTTGTACAGTAAGTAATATCGTTTGCTAATGTTCAGAATAAATTTATCCCTTTCAATGAAAGAGACGCTCTGGAAAGGAAACCTTAAAGGGAAAAAACACATGAAAATAAGAACGGAGCATTTTGACATAATGAAAATAAATTCTTAAGTCTAATAAACAAACAGTCCTGAGTTATAGCAAATGAAAAATAATTCTTAAAAAACCAAACCATCTCAAAGAACCGAAACCTTAGCTTTCTTATGTTAAAGATCATTCTATAGCTCTTTAGAAAACGCTACCTGTTTAATGTCGGGCAAAAGTCTCCCGTTTTTAATATTTATTATACAGACACTTTCAAATAAAATAAAGACATCATCAAATGAATAAATTTTGTAAAATTATCGTATTAGTCGTATTTGATGGGCCCTAGTCCTTCGCCAAAGCGGGTAATTTTTCACTACACTTCAGCAACGCTCTCATGATGATTTAAGACGTCGTGAATTTATGGAGTTAGCAACACTGCCAACAGTTCAAACGAGCTACTAAATTTTGTATGTTTGAGTAAGAAGAAGAAGGGAAAGCAGCAAGTGTAGGTACGTACCAGAAAAAAGAGAAAAAATTATAAATTATGCAAATTATGTAGAAAATTTTATTCGGGTAATAAAAAAAATTAAAAAAAAAAAAATTATTATACGAAGAGGCGTAGGGGCAAAAAGGCTGACTGTATAATACTTTAGATTAAAACAAATTATTTGAAAAAATGGCCACCCCGGAAGTCGATTTAATCATTGATTTACGAGTATTAAATTCATTAAATTTATTGAAACAAATCGTGTAAATAATTTTAAAGAAGTAAACTTTTTTATATTAAATAAAATATTATCCCGAGGTGGTCAAAAGAAGACCCATAAGATGAAACGAACACCAACCAAAGCCCCTCGAGTAACAACATCATGGCGACTCGTCAGGTAAAGTGTTGCCAAACTCACAATTTTTTCCAACTGGTTGATTTCGATTATCACTCTTTCCAAATAAGAAGGAAAAAAAACAAAATCTGACAAAACCCAACCAGCCCAGCAACAACAACAACAGCAGCAAAACTTTTCGTCAAATTGCACTGAATTGCGTGCATTGAAGCATGGCGTCAAGCGTCTGGCCAATTGCAATAACAAAATAAAATATATGAAAAAAATAGGACATCAAAAATATAAATAAAACAAAACAAACAAATAGAACAAAACATAAAACCAAAAGACCACAACCCAGCCGTAAATGGCTGCGCAAGGTGGAACCGTCTACAATCAAAAAAAGTCAAAGGGGGAAAGGGTGTGAGGGTGTGTATGTCTGTGGAAGTGTGTTTGAAAGAGAGGCCAAGAGGCGACAAAGATCAACGGTCTGTGATCATCGAAAAAGTGTCAAAAAATTTTGTAAAGATTAAAAAAACACAAACCAACCGGTAGCGCCGTTAACGTAATTTTGCCATGATTACAGCAATAATAGAAATAATAATGAAAGGGCCAAAAACAATGCAGAGAAGAAAATGGAACTGATTAAAATTAATAAAGCAAAATGAATGCTGTTGGGGCCAAAGTGTTAAAATAACATTTTGTGGCATTTTAAAATTTAATTAAAACTTTTCTGGAATTCGTAGATTCTGGAAAGCCTAAAACGAAAGCACATAATAATGAAAAAGCTACACGAGAATTCGAAACCGAAGTGAAAACAGCAAGAACAAACCCAACACAACAGTTAGTCTTATTAAATGGCTGTCTTTGTTGTTGTTGCTGTTGTTTGAGTTTTAATTGAGCCCATGCCAACCGCCAAGTATACCACAGCAGTGGCGGCGGCGCACACTGGGGCGACACGGTCGAAAATCGGACATTGGGAAGAAGAAAAAAATGTCTTTACATTTAAAAAATAAATATATTTTTAGTTAAACAATTAATTAGTGTATATATTAAGATATATAAAGGATGTGTTCTACTTATTATTGTTATAGAAAACATGTACAAAGTTTGACAATAAATAAACGGAAAAATTTCATTGATTTAGTGCTTATTAAAACATTCATGAATTCCGATATAAAAGGAAATTTATAAAAAATGGATTTCAGTAATTATTTATTAACCCTTACTAATATTATTTGTTAGTTAAAAGGTTCCTATTCTTTCATGTATGTATATATATTGGTATAACGAATAAATGGCATGTGTACTATAGTAGAGCAGGCTCAAATTCGCATATTATGAAGAATAGGTAAAAGTAGGCGGACCACGCCCAATTCTTTACTGAATATGTGTTATTGAAGCATAAAACTAAGGGCGTTCAGGAATAACCCCCTAAATGTGATCTTTCACATTTGCCACTTTGGTTTTGGCCCAGATACTGAGCATTTATAATAGACTTTGTATGGGAGAGGGGCGTGTTCATGGACCGATTTTGTTGATTTTTACATCAATACTTACACTCGAAAATAGAATGCCGTACGCCAAATTTTGTTGTTCTAGGATCAGTCTTTCTATGTATGTCCGGCTTTTGTACTACTTCGCCCCACTGTGCGGCGGTGCTCTTAGAAATACATGAACATGCGGAAACATACACCCACATGCTTAAACATACTCGTATGACCATTACCATGTGCCACTGGATGTGCCTCATACATATGTCTCTATGCACCATTGTTACCGTTGGTCCATCGTTTCTTGATCTCGTTCTATTAGAGAAAAGCTCTTTATATGGCTTTTTTTAATTAGAATAGGCGCCTAACTCCTCCTTCCCAGACCTTCACAAATTTAATCTGCTAATAAAATGGAAAGCAATCACTTTGCTCCTTTTCCCCTACTCACTCAAGAGCGACTCTCATTAGCGATAACTTGAAAGCGAAATCAAACTTTACTGGACTGCAAGTAAAAGAGACAGGGACAGTGATCACAAAATTCTTCGTACCTTTGCGGAAGCACTTGAAAGCAGAAAGGCCATTTCCTGCAGTCAATTTATTCAAGGTGGATTGAAAAGACTCAGTTTTCGGAAGAGGCTTGAATTGACATTTGTGGTGGTTATGCGGAGAAAGCAAGTTATTTCGTCGAACGCACTAACTGTAGGTATAGAGAGGACGAAAAGAGACCTACTCATTCTGGTCTGCTTCGATTATAGCCCCCGGAAAAGTAATTTCAGTGGGTAGTCTTCCAGGAAGTGTTTGGAGCCCCCACACTTTATCATTTAGATATCTTGTAAGACGAGTTAGACAGATGTTTCGGTTGATGGGCGTAATTGTATGACCATTTCTTCAAATAAAAAGTAATATATGATCTTCTCAAATATGAAATAATGACTGATAGTTACTGAAAGACGAAACTACTAAGTCTCAGTTTCAAAATCGATGAAGATTAAAAGGAAAAGAAAATATTTTGGGAAAACTAACGCTTATTTTAAAAATAATATATACAACAGTACTTATACAACAGTAATTAAAATTTGGTTGCAAAATTGAGCAAACAGATGGCAGAGAAAAATCGGAGAAAAGTGAGAAGCAAAACAATTAAATATATCATATTTGATTATAATAATTGCCATACTCAAAAGTTCGTATTTACATCGAAGATAACACATAATCATTCTAAGAGCAAAAATATTAATCCCAGCAACTGACTACAAATATTTTTAATAGAAAACCAAAAAGTTTCATTTCAAATTATTGCATATTTGTTTCAAATAAAAACATCCTTATTTATGGATCGCATTTGAAACAAACACCGTCTTTATTGCGTTAATTACTATATCGATTAAGAACAAATAATTGTATACTCAATTCTATACTATTTATTATATCAAAACTAAAAACTTACACATTCTATTAAATGAGAAATTATTTAATCTAAACATCCGCGTGCTGGTTTCAGTTTTTATGTTATTTCGTGTTTATTTTCAATATTTTATTTATTTATTTATTTATTTATTTATTTATTCATCGAGCAGATTTTAGCTGTTACTTCAAAATCATAGTAAAAAATATTTCATTCGAAGTTATATTATTTCATTTTACTACGGTTTTTGTCTCGGTGAAGCTAAGAAAAACAGCGATGAGACACAGAAAACTTTATCAATCACTTTCGTAGATAAATGCTTCTCTTCAAGGACAGAGTTTGTGTCGGATTATATAATGTAGGAGAGCAGAACGGTACCTTTTATTCTTGATAACTTAATAACTAGTTTTTGAAAAAGAAGAGTATACCGTTATGAAATAACATTTTATTTATTTATTTATTTATATATATCGTTATGCAATTCAATTGCACAAGTAAGAGAGAGGTCTTATAAATAATGTACAACCATCATCAAAAATATATATAAGCCCATTATTTAAATTCAGGGCGAAAAATAAAGAAAATAAGATGAGATAATAAGATATGTTACCTAAAAATAAAAATAAACTATATTTCAGAGGTATAACTGAATAATTATATTATATTATTATCGAATATTATATTACATTATATCGAAGACTAAAATTTCATTTATTCTAGATTAAGCATTAAAGAATGTATAGAATGTATTCAGCGAAGATACTTGTATTTTATTTTTATTAAGCTGATATAATAAAATTTCAAAATAAAAGTCTTTTGAAGTAATCAATGAAAACACTCCAACCCAATAGAACACAAAGCCTGTGAAATCAAAACCATAAAAAAGGCAAAGAGAGGAAGGAAGGCATTAATTCAATAGATATCGTTAAACTAATATAATCAGTAATATTTTGCGAGACCACAGGAATATTGGTCGGCCAAAAAAAATAATAATTGTCTTAAACTTGATATAATCCATGAAAGTTAAGAAATAGAAGAATAGGAACCACAAAATATAAGAACGAAAAAAATTATCGTTTGAAATTGGTAGAAAGGACATAAAAAGGACAATTTATGTTAAACGTATTAAGGATGCTTTCACTTTGATGCGAATTGTTGAAGCATAAATAATATACCACAAAAAACAACAACAATAATACTAACAATGGCAAAAATAATAACAAAAACAACAATAATAATAACACAAACAACAGCAACACTAACAACATGTAGTATTGCGGTGCAAAAAAGTTGTAGAATATTTAATTTTGCGGACATGCGGACGTAGTCTAGAGACACTCAAAAAAATTTTGTCAAGAATGCCCAAAAATAAATTTAACACTGTATTAATGAGCAGGTCCCAAGAAAACCGGAAAGTTGTGATGGATGAAACTTTATAAAAGAGAAGGGAGAACGATTTTTATGCCTATTATGGAAAATACTCTCATTAAAATAAACACGAATGGTTGGTTGACAACAAGACCTGTCAAATTTAACAGAATTGACACTTCAACACCAGGCAGGCACAGATTAAAAGGAAAATGGAAAAAATGGCGAGGGAGACGTTCGCGAAGTGACAATAAAGAAACCAAGGAATCGAGAAAATAGAAAAATTTAAGGCACCCACAAAGAGTGTCAAGTTCATTAACCCTACTACGTTCTAAGGGTACAATTTCATTCCACTTTATAACCCGAATTAAAGTATATTCCATCTTAATTTTGAGCTTTAACACGCCGTAAAATAACTGCTTCTATTAATTATTTGTAATAAGTTTTATATTAATAACATTAAAAATGTTATGGTATAAAGGTTAATATTTTCAACTTTATTTATCATGATTTAATCCACGAACGCAACAACAACTCAAACAAAACACTCTTGTCAAATATCGGTCTTTTTTACCAACTTTTCTGTTATGCATTTATCTCTTTTTTTCTCTCGACTTTTTTTCTACCAACTTATTCAATTTTTTCGCCTTTTTAAACGTTTTTCTTAGCTGAAGAACATTTTTCTTTGCATGCGTTTATCACTCTCTTGCCTGCTAAATGTGCCTGCTGACACAAAAATGTGTTTAACGTTTGTCATTCGCTTGAGTTCGCAGTTTTTGACATTCATGACAATCGTCCTTGTCACTTTGACGTCCACAGACTCACACACGCCCTTAAACACACATGTCAACAGCATCATTATCCACACACAAGATTCAGCTGTGTCACTTCATCATCATCGTCATCTCTTAACATGTTTTACTCGACACTTTGCTCGACTACGGGTACATTTATTCATTCATTTCGCAGTGAGGCCAAGCATTTCAACAAAAGGATTTGCAGGTTAAGAAGAAGCACCCAAATTTTCACAAAATCAAAGACACAAATAAGAAAAAGAACTGGTGAAGTAGATGAGGAAAGAGAGGAACAGCAACAACAACGACAGAAATCGAAGAGAGAGCAAAAAGGATCATTCTAAAAGGGAAAGACATAAAATGTCTATCTTTTGCTTTGAAGTTTGAAATTTCAAGCAGTTGCTTCTCCTCGTTGACTAGAGAAGCATACATTTTCCTCAATGGTTATGGCTTCATTTGCGATTTCTTCTTCTGTTCAACTTCTCCTTCTTCTTCTTCTTCTACTTCTTGTGAATAATCTTTTGAACGAGGAGGAATAGACGAAGACGGATTGCTGCTTCTGCTTCACAAAACTTACGAGATTTCACGAATTGCTTTTTGTATCATTTGCATCATAATTTGTGGAAAATTTCTAGTTACAAATAAATTAAAATAAAATGCTCTTTTTTCTTTCATCTGCTTTCTCTTCATCTTACTCTTCTTCGGTTTTCTCTGAATAAACTGTCCTTTCACGACAACTCGTTGAGATTGCGTGATTTATCCTCCTTTTCGCCCTCTTTGGCGCATTTGTAAAGATTAGACTGTTGTTGTATTGATATTTTGTTTTTATACATGCTGTTGTTGTTATCCTTTTTGTTTCATTTACGATACCGAAATAACAATAAGAACAGCAGCAGCAATTTTGCGGTGGTAATGGTTTTAATTTTCTTCTTCCTTAGCATTTTCTATTTGGTTCCATTCTAGAGAAAGAATCTGATTGCCACTTTATGGAAATCCCAGTGTCATGGGTCTAACCATTTTGAGCCCCACTTTCTACAAATTTCCATTTCGATTACAGTTGCTTAAATAAAGATTAGATCTGATAAAAGTAAAAATTTAATTATATCTGAATAAGGATAGTATTCTACAGTAATTTGTGGAAGATTCTAAAAGCGGTTGTTATTTGAAAACTCCTGTAGCGCTTCATCTCTAATGTGCTTCACTGGTTTCTACACCATGATCTTTGCATGATGCTCATTCATCTTATTTATACGTATTTTAGCCAGAGCTCGAAACTTTTATAACTTATATTAAAAGAGTCCCGGAATAAAAGTTATTCAGTGACTTTTATTTTAAAAAGTCATTAAAAAATCTTTTAAGGACTTATTTTTAAAAGTCATTCAAAAAAGTTTTTCAAAGACTTTTATTTGAACCATTATTTGACCATTGAAAAACTAAAATATATATTAGTAAAGAACTAAAATGTAGTGAATACTATGAATTCGTGGAGACATTCCAAGTTACGGAAAATATAAACTGCTCCTTAACTCTAACCTAAAAAGATTTAAACCTTTTTTTTTTGGAAAAATGATAAGTTTCTTACGCAACTTTTTTATTAGTGCTGAAATAGGAAAAAATAATACTAAGGCCACCAACTACGCAAACTATTCTTTATCGCCTTAAGCTTATGGAGATATTATTATATAAGCAAATGAAATTGAAAGAATTCATACTAAACATATTGTCTGTCTGTCAAAAGAAATGAACAAAAAGTCGGATAAGAAAGATAAGTCGAAAATGAATACCCAGATTAAGGGTATATATACCTGAGCAGTGTGTCTTAAAACGTCGTCTCTAACGTCTAAAGTCACTACTGGTTTTTCCATCAGCTGCGCGTTAAAAATTTAAAACTAGTGTAAAACGATTTTTTAACAATTACTCGTATAGTAGTTTTATTTAACATAATCTAATTTTTGAGAAATTTTCAAAATGAAGCTCATTCCCATCATTGTTTTCCGAATATTCGCTGTCGTTGCATTGCCAGTAAGTAAAAGGAATAATAAGTCACCAATAATGAACGCTTCTAACATTCTGTGACTGGGGTCTGGCGTCTGGGACGTTTTGCATAATTTTTTTAACATCCTTCACCGTTTTGCAAAACACCTGCGCAATACTTTGCATCCCTTTAGATTGTGATCCTGACACAAAGTCTCAGGATGAAACATTTTTTATATATAAGAACTATATATGAGAGCTTAATAGATAAAAGCAGGTATCGTTGTGAGAAAGTGTTTTTTGCAAAAAATATTTTGCATTTTCCCTTCACTGCTAAAAAAAAGGTATCGTTGTACCGATTTCCACAGATTTACTTGCAGTAAGCGAGCTCAAGAATCAATCAAAAGTTGATTCTACTTTTTAACTTTTCAGTTTGAGATGAGACGATAAAAACAAATTAGACTACAAAGTAGACTTACAGAATACTACAGTTCAGAATACATACTTAGTTACAGTTGATAAGAACATTAGTTGTTTGTTTGTTCAGCACTTTGAGATTAGGAAGTTTTGTTTTATGAAAATTGTCTAAATTTTGAAAAGATTGTTCTATAAATTGAATGAAAACAAAAAGATCATACCATAATTAACGTTTTCTCATCATTAAATTAATTTTTTCATAAAGTAAACTTATGCCACTTTCAAAATAAACGATTCAGTTATTACTATTTATAAAACATATTGTGCGTAAAGAAATATGTGTTCCAAAAAAAAATGAAATCTGAGAGCATGATAACCTCTTGACACGGAATAAAATCGGGCATATTGGAGTCAACGAAGATACATTCAAAATCAGTTTTTAATCGACTTCTGATCGTTACAAACAACTTTCTATAGTCACAAAATGTTAGGCTTTCGATTCTCCTCCGTCAACTTCACAGTTTTCATTATTTTAATTTCTCAACATCTGATTTTTAAGGCTAGTGCATATAAAGTTAATGGAAAAAGCAATGAAGAAGTCGCCAATTACACTGCATTCCAAGAAAGTCGTATTTCTAAAGAAATGCAAATGTTAAGCTACATGGATGAAAGCGTAGATCCGTGCAACGATTTCTACAAATTCGCGTGTGGTAAATGGCCTCAAGTTTATCCAGCTGATGGCTTAATAAGCAGTACTTTTGGCAACATGCATAAAGAACATGACACCATCGTTGGTCGTTTGTTGAAGGCAGGTGTAGAAGCAGAAGATAGTGAACTCGATACTAAGATCAAAGACTTCTACGCTTCGTGCATAAGATTTTCGAGTCAAGTCGCTAATCGCACAGATTATCAAGAAAAACTGCGAGATATTATTGCGAACGTCGGCGAGATGCCGGCTCTGTATGGCGATGCTTGGCAGGCAGAAAAATTCAATTGGTTGGAAACGGTGGCTGAATTAGCTGGCAAATACAACAAGGCGACCCTAATATCATTGGACATCATGCCCGATTTCGCGAATAATACTAAAAACCGTTTGTATATAGCGTATCCCGAATTCCACCTCTCAACCAAATCCATGTACGTCGACGATGAGGCCGCCCCAGATCGAAAGAAATACAAGGAGGAGATCGCTCTCAAGCTTGAAGAATATTTGGGTTGCAAGCGAGGGCTGGCCCAACAGACAGCCAACGAAATCGTGGAATTCGAAACGTCTCTGGCTCATGGAATGGTTGATGATAAGTTGGGAGAGAGTCTTGGAGACCTGTCGAAATTAACAACAGTGCAGGCAATGTCGGAAAAATACGCACCCACGCTTAATATTGAAAAACTTATCAATTTGACGATTGGCAAGGAGGTTAATGAATTAATTTACGAGTACGCGGAATCTTATCATCGCAATTTGGTGAAAGTGCTGGAAAGCACACCTAAACGCATCGTAGCGAACTACATCTTTTATCAATTGATAGATGGTTTTCTACTGAACGTCACTAACCCAGAAAATAATATTGAGGCGCGCTGTTTGGAGAAGACGACGAGATTCTTCGCCAAGCATCTGGAAAACATGCTCTATCGCCACCACAATACGAGCTCTATCGCAAATGAAATAACAGTTCTATGGCTCGAATTAAAGCAGACATTTGCCAGCGAACTACAATCTAAAAGGCTTGATTGGATCGCGACAGACACACAACAGAAAATGATTGAAAAATTGACTGCTATGGAACTGGAAATAAGCTCTTTCGAAGAACATAACCTCACCGAAGAATTCGAGGGACTGCAAATTCATAGGGATGATTTCCTACGAAATATAAAAAATATTCTAAGAATTTCTAGTCAAAATTTCCTATCGAAACTTGAAGGCCCACCGCAACCAATCGGTGACGGTGATACCTTGTTGTTCACACCAGTCAACGTGGTCTTAGAAAATAGAGTAAAAATACCCTTAATTGTGCTGCTGTCGAATATCCAATGGGACTCCAGCTCTCCTACTGCTGTAAAATTCGCTGCTCTAGGCACAGTGCTCGCACATGAACTCATACATGGTTTCGACGATAATGGTCAACAGTATGATAAACGTGGCAACTTATTGAACTGGTGGGATGAGGCCTCGGCCACAGACTTCGCCGAACGCACGCTGTGTTTTGTTGATCAATATAGTAACTATTCATACGGTGGCCGCCTACTTCCGAGAAGCGCACTGCAAATGGAGAACATCGCGGACAATGGGAGTGTACGATCTGCTTATGCTTTGTACCTACGCTGGTTGGAAGAAGCTTCCAAGAAGGGCATGGATCTCAGTGCTGAAACTTTTCCATCAATGAATTATACCAGCAAGCAACTGTTCTTTATAAGTTTTGCTCAAATCTGGTGCAGTGATGCAGATCCCAGCGTATTTAATCAGCAAACTTCTGATGTTCATGTACCGGAAATGTTTCGTGTTCTTGGACCATTATCAAATTACGCAGAGTTTGCCCAAGAGTTTAGTTGTGAGCCGGGATCTCCAATGAATCCAATTAAAAAGTGCGAAATCTTTTGAGATAAGAGTCCCGGAGCCAAATGCCGAATACCGGAAGATTTTTTATGATTATTAATCTCTTATGATTATTTATATTAGAAATAATTTTGCAATTAAATAGAATTTACTTTATTAATATTTTGGCTTGTGAAAGAGCATACAATATATTCTATTATATGTACATATGTATATCAAGTTATGGTTCTCTTCAGTTCAATTTTTTTCAGTACTACTTTGTAACGAGTTTTTGTTTTCAGCCAGGGTGTATGCTCAGCGGCCCCAGTGCCCATTATAGAGGTCCTCGTAACCCTCCGGGGAGTTCACCACCGTTGCCTAATTCCACGCGATTGACTATGTCGTCAATCAATTAACTGGCTACTTGTTAGCTTAGCAAGGACGGGGTAGAAGGTTTTTCGCTTATTCTACTTATATTTTATGTGCCTGTCTCATAGAGTGCCTGACGACCGAATAGCGTTTACAAATTGTGGAAAAATGCAGGTTACTGGTTTTCGAGACCGACAGAATGCCCGACGACTGACAGTCGCTTACAAATACGGTATTACAGAAGTTTTTCTGGAGAGGCGGAGTACCTGGCAACTGAAGGTTGCTTACAAATCTTTTGCGAGTTTACTAAACGAGTTAATGAGTTTACAACGCTAGCGCTAAATTCATTTCCATAAGAGCCTCCGCACAACCAACTTCGCAACGTCAAACGTCGCTCTCTCGCTTGACTTCGCCCTTCAATAAAAAACGCAGACGTTAGCGAAGTTTGTTCACATTTTTCATTTATGTATCAACCATTCTTTATAATTCTGTATCTGGCATCCTCCTCCACCAACTTTCTCACATGCAAAATTAGCAAATACTTTCACCACTTCGTGAAATTGACAGGATTTTCCATAAAAAGTAGGCATTACTTTTTTGGAACCAAACAATAATTTTTCGACAACAACGAGTGGAAGCTCGACGTCAGAGAGAAAATTGAATTGAAGCATTCGTGACTTCTAACTTCTAACGTCAGAGCTCTCGCCAAATCGTACTGAAAAGTTGACTGTAGACGTTGCGAAGTTTGATTGTGCGGAGACTCTAAACCAGTAAAATCCCGAAAATGAACGAAGCAAATTCGACATATGTAAGCAACTTCGGCGACTGTAAGAGCCTTCGCACAACCAACTTCGCAACGTCAAACGTCGCTCTCTCGCTTGACTTCGCCCTTAAATAAAAAACGCAGACGTTAGCGAAGTTTGTTCACATTTTTCATTTATGTATCAACCATTCTTTATAATTCTGTGTCTGGCATCCTCCTCCACCCACCTTCTCACATGCAAAATTTATTAGAAAGTTAAAATTAGAAAAAATATGGATTGTGAAAACTATAATGAAATTAGAGAATTAACCACTATAACTTTAAATACTGCGTGTGAAATTGAGCTCGATATAAAACTTTACGAGAAGATTGTAAGTGGATTGAGTGGAAAATACCTAATTGTTATTCCATTTTAAAAGGTAAGTTTTGCATCAGGAGTTTTTATTATTATGTAATAGTATGTGTATTGTCCAATACAATATATAAAATATATTGGTTAGAAGGATATAACCTTCGAAAACTTAAGATATCTGTCTAAAGATGACATCAAAGAAACTATAAAAAGTGTTGGACTGATGGCTCAATTTCAAGAAAAACTTTTGCAGTGGAAAAAAAGTTTGTTGGTTTCTTTGCAAATTTACGAGAAATACACGAAAATAGAAGAAAGAGAAATATATATAAACCTAATCAGAGAATATACAATTATTAAATATTCTTTGCTAATATCTTTCATACAATCCAAAAAAATATTTCGCTGAGCTTTTTAAAATAAGGAACGTATTTTTGTATGGAAATCAACTATTTGCCTTGAACTATAATATACAAGTTAAAGGGTTTGAATTCCCATTTTTAATCTCTTGAAATAGGTAGGTACTAGGTAGATAGGTACTCATTTTTAAAATATATGAATAATATATTTATATGTAATATAAATATATAAATATAAAAAATATATGAATACATATATAAATATATAAAATATAAATATATAAAATATATATACATATATATAATATATAAATAATATATTTATATAAATAAATAAATGAAAATAAATGACATGAGACAAACATACCCTTGAAATAAGTTGTTATAGAAACTAGCTACTTTATTATATGCATTATTTAATTGTTCTTTTGAATAACTAACTCATATATGACTCTGTATCTATGACTCTGTTTAACATTATAAAAAAAGAGTATAATTTTTTCACTTTTTTATTTTAAGAGGAGTACCACGGTAAGCAATATACATTTATACAATTTATTATGGTAAATTTAAAAAATTTATATAAATTTATATAAATTATAAATTATAATTGAAATTATAAATTATAAATGTAAAACTACATAATAGAAGGTTATGAATTTAACTTATTTGGCTGACAAATATACATTTTTCGAATTCAATTTTACGGTAAAAGGTGCAGATATATAAATTTTTGAATGTTCTAATAATATTTTTCAGCAAATGCTATTACATCTCCATATATGATTAACAATGAAGCAGTCTTAAATGATTACCGAACATTGTTAAAATGAAAGACCTAATTTTTTACTACTTTCGATGTAAAAATAGAAACGAATGGTGTTAGAGGCAAATTAAGGGAAAATATTTTGTATTCTGCCTTGTTTATGTGAAAGTTACAATAAAAATTCCCTGATTGTACATTAGTAAAATATTCTTGCAAAGGTTTGTAAAATTTAATAAAATTCATTTTATACGACAAGAAATCAAATCAGACTTTTGATAACGAACTGCCTTCGCAAAGGCTTAATTGGATTAGGCTAGAAGCTCGTCGAGAGGTTTTACGCAATGAAGCTGGAAATAATTACCTTGAAAAGATAAAACTTCGGAAAAGGGATTTAAGACTTATAAAATCAAAAAGAAAAATACGAAAGCAAAGTAAAACCGAGATTTATAACGACGCGCCGCGACGATATTTAGTACTTTTTTAAACAGTGGTAACTGTGCGGTCGAGTACAAGAAGACTCTTTAACATCAGGAACAAGCCCAACAACAAACTATATGATGAAATAATTCCTATTGTTATTGTTATTGTTATTCCTAAACTGTTTCACTTTGCTGTCACGAGATGGCGCCGAAGTGGAGCAATGTTGCTTGTAATTGTTTTTAACTTGTTACAGACGAGCGCGCTTTTAAAATGACGCAAAATACAATAAGAAAGTTTCATATTACACTCGTACTATACCGTGTTACACCGCCCTCTATCGTTGCTACATTACTGTGACATTTTAGTCTTTTTGCACAGAACTCTTTTCTCTGTTCGTCTCCCGTTCGTCTCTTTGCCATACCAACTGCGTCAACTTTTGGAGTCATCAGAGTTGAGTTGTTGTGTTCTGGGTGCCGGCTTGGTTTCTCTGAAATCCAATTTGTTATCAAAAGAGACAGAGATATTTCACGCTTGTTTGTTTAGAAAATAATGAAAATGGAAGATCCACACAATAGCGTTCACATTAATTTTAAAAGCCATTAAAAGACTCAACAGAAAACAAAATTGCAAATTTTCAAAATATTAAATATTAAACATATTAAAATAATTGAACACTTTAGAAATGTTAAATATTCGCCGCCTAAGCGAGGGGAAGTAGGCCCGCTGGTTGAAACAATTTTAAAAACAATTTTAAGAAAAGGAACGAAAAATAATTGTATCAACAGATGGACAATTGTTGAAAGATTTTAGCGATTCTAAGTTGTTTGGGACGTTTGGGCGTCAGTGAGGTCTGGTGAAATCGCAACGATGCATATTCCACTATGTCGATATAAGCGCCTTAAACAAGGGGCAGGAATTCCCATTGAAAAACAAAAAAATATTAGTATACAACTAAAATGTAGTGAATGCCATGAATTCATGGATTCATTTCAAGTTACGAAAAATACAAACTGTTTCTTAAGTCTACCCGAAAAAGATATAAACCTCTTTTTTGGAAAAGCAATAAGTTTCTTACGCAACCTTTTTATTAGTAATAAAATAGGAAAAAATACCAAGGCCACCAACTACGAAAGCTATTCTTTATCATTATTTTTTCTTTATTTTAATAGAAACAAACGAAATTGAAAGAATTCATACTCGTACTAAACGATTTAACAAAAGCGACAAATAAACAAATAAGAGCGTTAGCTTCGGCCTGGCCGAATCTTATATACTCTACACCCGCATCTGTCAGGCGGGCGACGCCCACTTTCATTTAATTTACAGATTGTAAATTTTGATATATTAACTCATTTACAACACCCGTTTTCTCAACAAACGCCTCTTCATATGGTATGGTATAACTGGTATGAGATGGCATGATGAGATGGTATGAGATAACTTCCACCAATACGGTAAACACGGCACTGACTATAGCTTTAGATCCGGACTACGAGTTGAAAAATTCAGTGCTCAAATTTGATTTCATTAATATTATTTAAAAAAGTAAGCGTTGCAAAGGTTCGATTTTCTCTATTTTCGTTATCAAAGAGCATTAAATGGAAGAGACTATTCGTGGCAACTTTTATGACGATATTTCTACTCGTTCTCCCATAATCGTCATTTTTGTCACAAGTGGGCGGACCATGCCCATTTTCCATTGTGAACTCGGGAATAAAATTTTAGCTTAAAATTCCATCTAAAAGCTGAGAAATTCAACTATAAGCACGGATTAATGCATATTTGCTATAAAAAGTAGGCGTGGCACTGGTCAGATTTTCCATACCAAACAACGTACAATAACAACGAATATTCATACCAAATTTCATGAGGATGCCTCTATTTGTTTTCCTGTAATCGTGATTTCCACAGACGGACGGACAGCCAGACAGACGGACGGACATGGCCAAATCGAATCAGGAGGTGATTCTAAGCCAGAATATATATACTTTTCTACACTTGCCACGACTTCTTTAATGCGTTACAAACGGAAGAACAAAGTGGATATACCCTCATCCCTTCGGGTGTAGGGTATAAAAAAGGAGACGTCCGATAAGAAAGATAAGTCGGGTATGAATACCCAAAATACGGGTATAAATACCGGAGTAGTCAATCTCTAACATCTAAAGTAACTACTGGTTTTTCGATCAGCTGCCCGTTAAAAATTCCAAACCAATGTAACACGATTCTTAAAAAATTTTGTATTCATTTAAGATAATCTAATTTTTTTAATACTTTACAAAATGAATTTCATCGCGATCATTGTTTTCGGAATATTCGCTGTCGTTGCACTGCCAGTAAGTAAAAGTAATAATGAGAAGACATTAGTAATACCAGTATATGTATAACACGAGTATATTTTAATAATCATGAATATGCAATACACATACCATTTCATTTCTACAATACGGCTTATACTTTACCTTAAAGTAAATAAATAAAAGCTCTAAATTACTTAATTATTTAGAAGAATCTGCTCAAATTTCCTTTCAGGAACAGCAACGGGATCCAGTCGATTGGAGTCCACAACCGATAAAATTCTATATGGATATTTTGAGGTCAGAGGCAAACCCTTTATTTTATAAAAATCCTATGACTGGCTTGCCACTGACTATAGATCCCAGAATTCAAAGTCGGTTAGACTATATTTTGGAGAAGGGAAGTGAAGATATAAAAAGTTGTTACAGTTCGAAAGGATTCGTATTGGATTGTATAAAAAAGAAGTTAGATGAAACGAGACAAAAAATGTTTACCACCAAACAACTGAGTGAACGTTTAAAGTCTAAACTTTAGACTATGAGAAATAAAGCCAACGAAAAAAATTACAACTGAAACCAGATTGTCTCTAAATTATCCTTGACAAGAAATGACAGAAGATTCAGAAGACAGAAGACAAGAGATTCACAATAAGAGATGACAGATATTTGTTTCAAACCCATCATAAAGAGCACTATGTAAATCTATGTATATAATAAAAGCGAATGTAAAAGCCAAAATATATAGTATTTATTTATTTATTTATTATATATGTAAACAAATACAGTAGAGTCGCGGTAGCGTGAACACCGGCTAATGTGAACATCCGGCTAGTGTGAACTCGAATTTCTTAACATTAAGCTCCTTATAACGTGAACTTCTGTGACTCGATAGCGTGAACAAATTTCTTTATCACTTTCATTAATGGAAAGAATAACTGCAATTCTGTTTCACACACTAATTGTATATTTCCCAACATTCCCAACGTATCGAGCAACGTTATTGTATTTCTAGTTTCTTCAATTTCAGTTTGCGTAAGAATGTCAAACAAAAGACATCTTACTTTGAGTGAAAAGGCTACAATTTGAGATCAATAGATCATGATATGGTATATTGATATAGATATATGATATTGATATATATACTTTAGGTTCAGTAACAGACTAACGAGAATGGGTCAACGAAAACCCAGAACCTGACAATGTAAATTTATCGTAAAATGAATTTAGTGAGCCTGAAATTACGAAACATTTAACTAAAATTAGTTCGAAAACGGCAATTTCATCTCCTAACACTGTTATACAGTGGGCTAAGGCATTTTATCGAATACTAAAAAATGGATTAATGAATTGATTGTATCGAACACTCAAAAATGGTTGAATAAATGACACTTTTTTGTAAACAAGAATGAAGTCGTTCGAAAAACTCTATTAAACTTATACTATTTTGGCTGGAAAATAAACTTATATTTTCTATTAAACTTATAATATGTACTGAAAATGACCCGGTAACGTCAACAAATTCGATACTGTGAACAGGCCTGGTTTTTTTGAGTTCACGTTACTGCGACTCTACTGTATATAATAAATAATAATATATAACAAATATATAATAAATATTTGTTTATTAGTGGTCGTGATATAGGCTATATAAAGTTTTGAAAATTGTTTGCTGGAGGGCGCTGTGCTCCTTTTTATAATTTCAAAGATGCATATTTCAGCAACGTCTTTCGTGTAGAGCAAGCTAGGTGGACAAAATTATTTTGTTGCTTTTTTGTATTTGTTAGGTTGTGTCAAGAAAAAAATTGTATGGGAGGGGGGTCGCTATTCCTCCGTTTAGCTGGAAGAGGTGAAATACAAGGTATTTTAAAGGTTGATTCCGAAAATACGAGTATATATAAATAATTAACAAAAAACTTCAATTGAAACAAAAATATTAGAAGTTGAGGATCTTCCAGTTTAAATAAAACCTCGCACCAATACAAATTCAAAAGAATAATTTTATTTTAAGAGAATAATTTCTCGAACAAACGAAACACAAATCGAAAAAGGCAATGAGAAAATATTTCAATACATTTGACAAAGAACGCACAATACTATGTGATTGAATAATATATTAATGTGAAGTGTTGTACAAGTATTTAAACAACAAGTTTTTAACACTCCTTCTCAACACTAACATATATAAACAACTATTTATGTATCTAGTATAATCCCATAAGTTTGGTAAATTTCAAATGCTTAACTCTTTGCAAATTTTTAGTTAATATATCAGACATCATAAGATCTGTACAAACATAATTCAAAGAAATCTCATTATTTTTATAAACATTTCGAATATGATGAAATTTAATGTCTATATGTTTGCTTCTTGAGTGGTACACCGGATTTTTTACTAACTGCTGAGCGCTTTGGTTATCGCAATTCAAAATCATTGGCGTGGTATATTGAAATCCAATTTCTCTTAGCAACTTTATAACATAGACCGCTTCTTTTGCTGCGAAAGAAACACATATTCCGCTTCCGTGCTGCTCAGTGCTACTAAACTTTTGACGTTGAATTTCCATTCCCAAGAAATAATTCAGTTTGCCACCATCGACTACATCAAATTCGTTTCCAATTTGTATTTTAATGTTATGTAAATCCTCTAGATTAGAACAGCCTATTATGATATCATCAACATATACTGCAATTATGTTGTATCTACCACTTTTGTTTCTTGTATATATACAAGGATCACTGGGACATGGTACAAATCCAATGTTTTTTAGAACTTCGTCTATTTTTATATTCCACTCACGCCCACTTTGTTTTAGGCCATATAGCGCCTTGTTTAATTTTAAAACCTGATTGGGATGTTCCCTGCTAACAAATCCTTCCGGTTGTTTCATAAAACCGTGTCGTGAAGATCGCTATTTAAATAAGCTGACGTCACGTCCATTTGATGTAAGTGCAAGTCATACTCGCAAGCAAGTGCTAATATCATGCGAATTGTCGCATATCTAAAGACAGGTGAGAATGTTTCGGTATAATTGACTCCGAAACGCTGACTACAACCTTTGACTACCAAACGAGATTTGAAGCGTTGAATGCTACCATCTGCATTTCTCTTAATGTTGTAAACCCACTTACAATTTATCGCCTTCTCGCCCAGAGGTAAATCTACCAATGTCCATGTATGATTTTTAATCAAGGCGTCGTACTCCTTCTGCATTGCGTCACGCCATTCCTTTGAGAATGTACTTTTTATGGCTTCGTCGACGGATTCTGGAGCTTCAATGTTTCCTTTCTCTATGTTATTTAACACATTTCGCTCTTTTCGAGGACGACCAGGATTACCCGTACGCACTATTTTAGGACGACCTCGACCGTAACGTATAGTATCTGTAATATCATCATTGTGATTTGGAACAGGTTGTTCTTCAATAGACTCTTCTATCGAGCAGGAATCAAGAATATTATCGGATATAATATGTTCAGTAGTAAAACGTAATCAAACGTAAAAATTTCGCTTGGATCTTTATTTGTATGAATCATGGCATTTTCCATGAAGATAACATCTCTACTAATAACAACATTCCGTGTTCCTCGATCTAGTAATCGATAAGCTTTGGAAGTATCTGAATATCCTACCATAATCAGTTCTTTTCCCTTGGCTCGGAACTTCTTCGACTGAGTTTTATCCATAGCTATGGCTATCGAACAAAATGTTTTGAAATTACTTACTTCTTTTCCGAGATATTCACCCCCATTATCGCTTCTCAGGACTTTTATTTTGCAATTCGTTTGATTTTCGGCTAAACTTTTGAATAATCGGAATGTCTCAAGGACCTCATCCTTTGATCTTATGCAATGAACGGATATGTATCGGGACTTATCGTCGATAAACGACACAAAATATCGAGATCGAGATGGTTTGTTTATCGGACCACATACGTCAGTATGAATTATTTCTAATAGATTCTTAGCCCGATTTTCGGAAGCGTGGGGAAATGGTTTTGTAAAAATTTTGCTTTTTGCACACGTAATGCAATCGTTAGATGTTGGTACATCCTTTATATTTAGCCCTGTTACTAGCCCTTTAACTGCCATTTCTTTTAAACTATTAAAATTTAAATGGCCGTATCGATTATGCCAAAGCATTGTATCATTAACTGTGGCTTTTGCGCAAAATGGATTTCTATAAGAATTTTTACACATATATAAACCATTTTGTTTCCTTCCAGTAAGCCAAGTATTATTGTTTTTATAGTGCAAAAGTCTTTTTGAAAAATAACTTTTAAACCATATTGGCAAGCTTTGCTCACTGATAAAAAATTGCAACGCAATTCTGGTACATATAACACATCTTTTAAGGTAATGCACATATCATTATTTTTAATATTTATGTCCCCACGATCAAGTGCTTCTATAAACTTATTTGCAGCAAGATCTATTTGTTCCACACACTCTTCGTATACTTCAAACAAGGAACGATCAGAACAAAGATGTGATGTGGCACCGCTATCTATACAACAATCACCTCTTTCATATGTAAAGCCGGAACCGGAAGCCATGATAATAGAAAATGATTTTGTGTTCCCTTGATATTTTCGATTTAAATTTCGCGGCTCTCTACATTTAGATGCAAAATGGCCGTAACGCCCACAGTTGTAACATTTTCCCTTACCTTGTTTTTCATCAAAACTTTTGTTTTCATTGTTTCCTTTCTGATAGTGGCGGTGTGTACCCTTTTCTCGTACTGAATCTTGCTAAAGCTTGTTCACCTTAGCCTTGGGCTGTTCTTTCAATATTTTCATTTCTTCTTTGGGCTTCTTCAATAAGCTTGATCTTTAGATTTTCTAAATTCGGCAATTCATCCCGGCTTTCTATAGCTATTACAAAATTTTCAAAAGATTTTGGAAAACTAGATAACAAAATTATTACAACCATTTCTTTCGGTACAAAAATTTCTATTTCTGCCAACCGTTCGAGAATATCAGAAAATTCGCTTATATGTTCACACATGTCCTTACCATTAGGTAGGCTTATATACAACAACCTCTTAAAAAGTAATATTTTACGCATAGGCCCACTTGGTTGGTATATTTCTTTTAATTTGTTCCAGGCCTCAGAAGACGTTTTACAATGGCGGACATGGTTTATTTGCGATGCCTTGATGCACAGCATTATACTTGCCAATGCCTTTTTATCCTTTGTCTTGATTTCCTCTGCATCCTTTTCCGAAGTCGTGCTGGTTACCTTGACCTTTTCGCTAACGACTGCCCATAGTTCAGCATAGATTAACACGCTCTTCATGTGGACCGACCACGACGTGTAATTCGAATCATCCAACTTCTCGATAGAGTGTAATCCTGATGCGCTCATTTTTCTAAACTTGATCCTTTTATAGGTGTCCTGGGCCCATAACCTATTAGAAGTTGAGGATCTTCCAGTTTAAATGAAAACTCGCACCAATACAAATTCAAAAGAATAATTTTATTTTAAGAGAATAATTTCTCGAACAAACGAAACACAAATCGAAAAAGGCAATGAGAAAATATTTCAATACATTTGACAAAGAACGCACAATACGATGTGATTGAATAATATATTAATGTGAAGTGTGTAACGTATATGTCTTTGGGGAATTGCTGTCACACCCTATGATAGCGCTAAACAACAAAAAAAAAAATCTGGTCTGGCTTTATTGCTCGACACCGGCCATGCTCAGGGCATAGGGGGGGTTTTATTATCCAGATATAGGAAGACCCGTTACAAAAAAAAATCAAATGTCGAGGCTTACTTGAGGGAAAAAGGATTAGAAGAAGAAGAACGAGAAGAAGAACCGACGCCGAATATTTAGCTTGGGGGAGGAGTAGTTGGTGTTTCCCTCCCCTACAAATCCCTCCCATCCATGCTGGTGCTCTCTGCATTTTTGGTGCACCAGCCCACTATTTTACCCGAGCCTAACTTCCGGCTCGGAACCGGCTTACTCACCTTAATAAGTTAATTTATCTCATTATTTTGTTTTCCTTTTTGTTTTAAATTCAATTGTTTATTTCGACTGACAACAGATTTATAGACTGCCTTTTATATCGTTAATGTATTTTAATAAAATTTTTGGATATTCATTGGAAAACATAAGCATTTAAAATATGAATTCATCATTCAGATATATTTAAAAATGTGAGATTATTGATTAGAAGTTCCAGGTTGTTAATACATTTAATCCAACATACATGTTTGTAATTAACCGAAGAACTTCGTTCTTAACAAGATATCTACATCTGAGTAGATCATAATACGATAGATAAAAGTAAAAGTAAGAGCGATAAAAGTAAAATTTAGGAATATTATATATAAAAAAAAAATGTCGTTAACGATTTACAAGCCATTATAGACTGATAAAATTTAGTTTAGGACGCAGCCTAAACATTACTAATTTTAAATATGAAATACGTATTCAATAGTATTAGTTCAATACAAAAAAATTATGTTTTCTTATCTGAAGGCTGCATGACAGGATCCCACGATGTTTATGGATGAGTTGATTGATGGAATTGACCGTCTCATACTTCGGCTGATTTGTTTGCAGTGGTTGTAGTTGAAATTTATAATTATTTTTCATTCGTTCAATTTCTACTGCAGATGAACACCAATTCCAAAATAACACACACTTGTGGTTCATATAATTTGGCGATTATCAAAAATGCCTTGGGGTTTTGGAGATTGGTCATTATTGATAATATTCATACTCAATCAATACCATAGCATTTGGTTCAGTCAATTATATTATAAAATTTTTATTATTGATGTGTGATGAAATCGACGATTTATCGCAAGTATTTTTGAACGGTTTTTGTTGTATTTGCAAATATCAGGTAAATAAAACCATATTTGTTAAAATTTTCATTATTTTTATTTTTTTTTTTTTTTTAATTCATTTCTTCGCTTCTTTCTTTTTTGTGTTGGAAGCGATTCGTTCGTCGTTGTTGTTGTTGTTCTTGTTTTATTACACTATATTATTACTTTAATTGTTTATTTTTTTGTTTAATGTGATATTTCCTTTTTTTTTTTTTTTTAAGTTTCGAAAGGATGGATTGTTTATCCGTACAACACGTGCGCTCAGTTCGTGAGCTTAATTGAAACTCGCGCAAAGCTGTACAACAAGCTTCTTTCCTAAACACCAAAATATTTAAGTCTCGTTACATATTTTTTTTTTTTTTTCTTTTTTTGGTTTGTAACTTAAATGTTTACAAAAGTTTGTTAATAACTTATTTAACTTAAATGTTAAATATAACAAATGATTCATTAGAATAAAGCACTTAATTTAACGTGCTAGCTTTTCTCTCACATTTTTAAAATTGCTGCTGATGGACTCTTTTGAGTTCTAAACTCTGCACCCACTATGTATTTCACAATGGAAGATGTGCACTAGTGATAATTAAATTTGTGGTTGTAACCCAAGAGCCATGTAATTTAGTCTTCAAAATTTTGAGCAATGTCGCAATTTATATTCAAAATTGTAAAAATAAATAAGTTGAATCACCGTGCAACAAACGACAAGCAACCTCTGTACCCGAGATAACTTTCAAAACTGACACAAAAATTCCTTTTTTTCTTCTTTTCTTGTAGCCTGCTTTTTCTAATTCTTTGCCTCTGCCAAATTCTTCTCTCGCATCATCTCTCTCGCTTACTCTCGTATCACGATTTAAGCGAGTCATCGGCGCAAGTTCCGTGCCAACTACGCAATACCTTCCCCTGTGCTGACACACACACGCTCTGCCAATATTTGGGCGTTAACTGCGGTTGCTTAGCCGATGTTGCGGATCGCGCCGATGAAAGTGAGCGAGAGACTTCGCTTCGCTGTTTCTTTTCTTTTTCATTCTTTTGTTTTAATTCAAGAGAAAACTTTTACTGTCCTCAGCACGAAATTTTGTGGTATAGCATCGCGTTAGCGAATTTTCTGGAAACAACGGTAAAAACTAAACAACATCTTTGTCTCAGAGGAATGTCTCCTATTTCGTTTCGTTGGGCTTTTTTTTTTTTTTTTTTTTTTTTTTAAAAAAATTTTACGCAGCAGTGTTGCCCAATGTATAATAACCCAGCGGGTCCAGCCTCACAAAACAGGTACTGGCTAAATTACGAGCAAGTCAGGAGCTGGAAAAGGGTGGAATCGTCTTTCATGAATAAAGGACGAGAAAATTATGGGTCACTTATTTAGCATTAAATCACCTATCCTGGATAAAATTGAATCACTACAGATTAAACTAGCTCACCATATGTCCTTTGCATGAAAAATGCCCATTGGGGTACCATCTAGAGATGTTAATCTATAGTATGAATTTCCTAAAACTTCGGATATTCTTGCCTGGATTCCACTGGGAGCTAATTTAGCGCAAAAATTCTTGGCTTGATTGCTCAATGCGAAATTTCGTTTCGTCACGATCTGTCCTACTTCCAACCTTCGAACCCGCGACCTGAGGTTATATGATTTCACATTTTTGTCATATGCTAACTTAAGTCGTGTTCTAATTATTTCTCGTTGAGTTTCATTAAAGTCTTGTCTTGTAATACGAAATGAGCATTCCCTTATTTGTTCCAGTTTTTTAATGATTTCATAGTCTTTTCCATGGGTCACCATGTGTTGTCCAAACAGCACAAAATAGGGGGCGTAACCTATCGATTGGTGAAAACTGTTCCTTAGCGCACAATTTATGCTACTGAGGTACTCGTCCCAGCACCTTTGGTCTTTACGAACATAAGAGCGCAAAGCTTCGTTGATTGATCGATTTACTCGTTCTGAGGCGTTTGCCTGGGGTGAGTAAGCGGCAGTAAAAACATGTTCCACGCCAAAATCCGTTAACAGTTTGTCGAATTCTTTGCTTTTAAACTGGCTGCCGTTATCTGTTACAACCAACTCTGGTACCCCAAAACAGAAGAAGACTGAATCTCTCAAGAATTCAGCTATTACTGAAGCAGTGAATTTCTTAATAGGTTTGAGAAAAGTAAATTTCGAGAAGTGATCTAGAATAATTAATATCCCTATATTGCCGCGTTTAGATCGAGGGAATGGACCGATCAAATCTAAATACAATCGTTGGAATGGCCGCTCGGAGGCGCAATAGTTACCCATAGGTGGTCGTAAAACTTGTGTCGGTGCTTTAGATGTCTGACATAACTCGCATTTAGCTATGTATTCGCGGACTTGTAATCGCATTCCGGGCCAGTAAAAATGTCGGCGGAGTTTTTCAAGGGTTTTTGCTATTCCTGCATGTGCTGAAGTAGGCTGGTCATGTGCAGCTCGGATAGTCGAATTTTGAAGCTGGCATGGTATGTAAAGTTTCCAGTTTAAGTCATCGGCGTTATCGTCTCCCTTCGCAAATTCATCTCGATGATATAGCAGTCCGTCAAGTATTTTAAAGTCGGGGAATGAGTCATTTGCAAACTTCTTTTTCAAGCCTTCATATTCGTTCGATTGAAAGGCTGTTGATCTAAGATCAACGTTCGGTTCGCTGCCCAAATTGACGACTGCTAATTCCTCCTTAGGACTGTCATCCATTGACCTCGACAGCGCATCGGCCACAACATTAGCGCTACCTTTTCGGTGTTCAATGGAGAGGTCAAACCCTTGCAATTTCAAAGACCACCTCGCCAGTCTTCCAGTAAGGTCCTTCTGACTCATCAACCACTTGAGACTCGAATGATCTGTGATAATTTTAAATTCGTGCCCTTCTATATACATTCTGAATTTCTTTATTGCTAATACCACAGCCAGACATTCTAACTCGGTGACGGTGTAATTCCTTTGGGCTTTATTTAATTTTTGCGACATGAAAGCAATGGGTCGTTCTTCACCCGTTTCGTCGGCTTGTGCCAGCACAGCTCCAATGCCCAGCTTGCTGGCATCGCACTGAACTACGAACGGTTTGCGGTAATTCGGGTGTATCAAACAGGGGGCTGTCGTCAATCGTATCTTAATTGCCTCAAATGCCTGCTGAGCCAGAGGACCCCAATGGAATCCCTTACTTTTACAAAGGAGCTCAGTCAGATGGAACGTCAAAACAGAAAAATCGGATATGAACTTTCGGTACCATCCGACCATACCAAGAAATCTTCGAAGCTGTTTTGTGGTTCTAGGTACAGCGTAATCGGTGATGGCTTTAATCTTTTCAGGGTCCATACGCAAAACACCATTACCCACTATATAACCCAAATAATTCACTTCGGAAAGGCAAAACTTGCTTTTTGTGACATTAATGGTCAGGCCTGCTTTACGCAAAAAGGTAGCCACCTCCGTCAGGTGCATTATATGTTCTTCAAATGAGCTGGATAATATCAATAAGTCATCAAGGTACACGAATACCCTCTCCTTGAGATAATACGGGATCACTTGATCCATCAGTCGACACATTGTTTGGGGTGCATTGCACAACCCGAATGGCATTCGTGTGAATTGGTAGTGAGGGCGATTCGGTATGGTAAACGCTGTCTTTACCTTCGAGCTTTCCTCCAAGCCTATCTGCCAAAAGGCGTCCTTTAAGTCTACTTTCGAGATAAAGTTAACAGCCGGTAATCTGCTTAAAATTCCTTCAATATTTGGTAGGGGATATGCATCCTTTACGGTAACTTCATTTAGTTTTCTAGAATCTAAACAGAACCTGACCTTTCCTGGTTTTACAATAAGGACTCCCGGTGAGCTCCAAGCCGAACCACTTGTCTCCTCTATTACCCCCATTGACAGCATGCGGTCAATTTCTGTACAGAGTAGATTCTCTTTAGCTGGTGAAATTGGGTAATACCTCTGTTTTATAGGTTTGGCCCGTCCGGTATCGATGACATGCTCCATTAACGTCGTCCTACCCAAACCCTCTCGTTCTGACGAAGGAAAAGATTCGATGACCCCATCCAATCGAAGCCTCTGCATCTCGGACAAATTGACAAAAGAATCATCTGTGGTTATACACGAAACCTTCTTGCCAACTGCAAGATGGGCAATTTGAATATTGAATTGTTTCCAAAAATCAACCCCGCAAATGACGTCCTGAGTTATAGTGGGTATTACTAGAAATTGAAAATTCTTTATGATTGAGTTGAATTCTACTTGGGCATTGTAAAACCCTGAGATAGCTTGCATTTGCCCATCGGCCGTCCTGACATTACCCTTAAAACAGTTGAATTTTTCTGTTGATTGGATTAATCGTTGTGCCATTTGACCTCCGATCACGCTAACGCTAGCTCCACTATCTAATAAGGCTAAACAATCTGTTCCATTTATCTGTATGCGAATAAAAGGACGAGAATCGAGAGGATTTATGACCAGGGAGGAAATAACTGACCGTTTACATGTCCTTATTCGTAGCCAGTAGTTTCTTAGTCGGCGAATACCCCTTACCCGCGAATTTTGTTTAGCAGTGCCAAAAATTTCTGCTCTTTTGTGTTTGTATTCTGAGAGCCTGACATGATATGGTTTTATATTATGCTCTTTATAACTTTTTGATGGAGGGCAAATCTGGTTTGGCAATAAAGAAGTGAATGGTTTTCTTAAAATGGTGATTGGAATGGACGACGAAGTGGTGGTTGCAGGATTGCGCCCGTCGCCTGGCGATGGCCCGCTTTTCGGTTTTCCGAGTTAATTGCACAGTTTTTGCAAGACGGCTTGTAAGTATTCGGGGCTCCACAGCCATAGCAAAAGACTCGCCTGTTAGCCAACATGCAGTCTTGATATCGGTGACCTTCTTCGTCACAATTCCAACATCGACCAATTTTTGCTTCGTTTTGAACCGCACGCACCTCCACCTCAGATACCTCCTCTTCACTCGTTTCAAAAGTTCTGTTATTTTCAATGGACGCTACCTGTTTGCGCATTGCTCCACTGCGTGGATAGGCATGGATTGATTGGTATGCGAAGAAATTTTCGTGTCGGTGACACTCGCGTCGCAAGTCAGTGAGGTCATTGATTCGGATATGGAGTAGCTCGAAACGCAACTCAGGCCTCAGGTTATGGATTAATACTTCGACAAGCTCGACGTCTGATAACGGACTTCGCAGTCTGTCGCTCAATGATAACATCTCGTCTACAAAATCATCAAACTTTTCGCCATTGCGTTGTTTGCGCCTACGTAAATTTTCTTTAATATCTACGTCCGACAGAAATTCGCGAAATTTCAGGCGAAGGGCTTCACAGAGGGCAGACCAACTTAGTCGGTTAGCTTGACGATGATGCCGCCAAAACCATGTCTCAGCTTTACCGCAAAACAATAGATGTGCATGTTGCACTAACAAATCAAAATTTCCGCCAAGACACTGGGCGGTTAAGGCATTAACGCGATAAATAAAATCATCAACATTCGTTCCGTCGCTCCCTCCCGAGAATTTAACTCTCCAATTAGCAATGAGATTGGATATTTTGTCTGTAGTTGCTCCATTAGTATTCGTCATCACATTTTGTGGTCGGTAGCCCTCAATTCTTCGTGGTATCCTTTCCTCTGAATTTTCAAATTGAGATAAATGTAAGTTTCGTAGGGCGTTACGCATTTCCATCATTAGTTCGTTACGCATTTCGTTCATGGATAACGCGATAACTTGTCGTACGTCACATCCGTTAGTGTCGGATGTACTGTTGATTCCCGATGGCAGTTGTCGCTTAGGAGGTCGTCCCTTTTGTCGATGAGGTAGTTGTTCGGGTTGAACCTGAAATACGGATTGTGATGGACTAGGATATTCATTATTCTTTACTCCGCTAGGATATAAACCACCAACAAAATCTTTAGGTTGTGGAGTGTGATTTCTGTCTGAAATTTTAGAATGATTTCTTGTCCACTGACGCGTGTTTGGCCGGGTATCATTTAAACTATGAGATTGAGAAAACGTCTCGGTAGAAGTAGGGAATTTAGGTGAAGTACAGTTTTGTCTACATATTGGACAGGTTGCATTGGTCTTCAACCAATTATTCAGGCAAGAAGTGTGGAAGTAGTGAGCACAATTAGTCTCAGTTATTTCTATACCAGTACGAAGTTTCTCGCTGCATATTATGCAGGATGAATCCTCTTCACCAGCTCCGTTCACTGGCTCTGTATTACTCGGACTATGGATAACCGACATATTTCGATTCAAATCAAAACAGCAAAAAATCAATATATAAGGACAGATTAATGATCTATAAAACGGATTTATTTAATTTAATCAGTTTTCTTTTGTTTTTAACGAATAATTCCCACTATTTGTCGACTCAACTGTGACTCGGTAAGGAATACAAAACAAATCAAACGCCTTTAGATCGCCTTTAGATATCTCAAATCGAACGGGAGTATCATGGCTACAACAAATTGAAATAGCAAATAAGTAAATAATTGTCTAGGCTTGCAATCAAGTCCTAGAAAATCTTTACTCGTAAAAAGAAGTAATTTATTCAACTAAAATTTTATGAGGCGCCGATCCGATCCATTCGGTAGACTCAGGTAACATTAATAGTAATTATAATAATAGGCATTCGGAGTGGATTCTTCTTCTGATTGGAAAAATTACGCATATAATCCGCGTCTGGCAAAATAAATTCGGTGAGATTCCAATGAGCAAACTCAGAAGATAACAAACGAGGGACACATACAAAATTTAGTAAGTAAATAATTCTGGGGTTCATCGATGAGTAATCAGCGGCAAGGTAACGTCCACTATCTTAAATCTCAAACCGAACAGAACACCCAAGGGTGAAAAGGATGGTTGTGATGAGTCGTAAGCGGTCATTATCATCCACGGCACAAATCTCAAATCACAAGGGCTTCCGCGGTAGAAGTCCAACACAAGGAGACAACACGAAAGTGACCAACCCTGTAGTCAAACAACTCCGGAATTAAAGTCCTGCAGTTCGTTCCGACACTGCATCCAGAAACGAAAATCCAGCAGCAACTATTAAATACCTGAAACGTACATACACACCATATACAGACATACCTTTGCTCATGAAATATCATTTGGCGAACTGTGCATAGGCATAGTTACAATAGCATAACACGGACAGACAAATTAGAGAATATTTACTGGAGGGCATTCTTTAGCCCCACGTTGGGCGCCATTTCTGTAACGTATATGTCTTTGGGGAATTGCTGTCACACCCTATGATAGCGCTAAACAACAAAAAAAAAAATCTGGTCTGGCTTTATTGCTCGACACCGGCCATGCTCAGGGCATAGGGGGGGTTTTATTATCCAGATATAGGAAGACCCGTTACAAAAAAAAATCAAATGTCGAGGCTTACTTGAGGGAAAAAGGATTAGAAGAAGAAGAACGAGAAGAAGAACCGACGCCGAATATTTAGCTTGGGGGAGGAGTAGTTGGTGTTTCCCTCCCCTACAAATCCCTCCCATCCATGCTGGTGCTCTCTGCATTTTTGGTGCACCAGCCCACTATTTTACCCGAGCCTAACTTCCGGCTCGGAACCGGCTTACTCACCTTAATAAGTTAATTTATCTCATTATTTTGTTTTCCTTTTTGTTTTAAATTCAATTGTTTATTTCGACTGACAACAGATTTATAGACTGCCTTTTATATCGTTAATGTATTTTAATAAAATTTTTGGATATTCATTGGAAAACATAAGCATTTAAAATATGAATTCATCATTCAGATATATTTAAAAATGTGAGATTATTGATTAGAAGTTCCAGGTTGTTAATACATTTAATCCAACATACATGTTTGTAATTAACCGAAGAACTTCGTTCTTAACAAGATATCTACATCTGAGTAGATCATAATACGATAGATAAAAGTAAAAGTAAGAGCGATAAAAGTAAAATTTAGGAATATTATATATAAAAAAAAAATGTCGTTAACGATTTACAAGCCATTATAGACTGATAAAATTTAGTTTAGGACGCAGCCTAAACATTACTAATTTTAAATATGAAATACGTATTCAATAGTATTAGTTCAATACAAAAAAATTATGTTTTCTTATCTGAAGGCTGCATGACAGGATCCCACGATGTTTATGGATGAGTTGATTGATGGAATTGACCGTCTCATACTTCGGCTGATTTGTTTGCAGTGGTTGTAGTTGAAATTTATAATTATTTTTCATTCGTTCAATTTCTACTGCAGATGAACACCAATTCCAAAATAACACACACTTGTGGTTCATATAATTTGGCGATTATCAAAAATGCCTTGGGGTTTTGGAGATTGGTCATTATTGATAATATTCATACTCAATCAATACCATAGCATTTGGTTCAGTCAATTATATTATAAAATTTTTATTATTGATGTGTGATGAAATCGACGATTTATCGCAAGTATTTTTGAACGGTTTTTGTTGTATTTGCAAATATCAGGTAAATAAAACCATATTTGTTAAAATTTTCATTATTTTTATTTTTTTTTTTTTTTTAATTCATTTCTTCGCTTCTTTCTTTTTTGTGTTGGAAGCGATTCGTTCGTCGTTGTTGTTGTTGTTCTTGTTTTATTACACTATATTATTACTTTAATTGTTTATTTTTTTGTTTAATGTGATATTTCCTTTTTTTTTTTTTTTTAAGTTTCGAAAGGATGGATTGTTTATCCGTACAACACGTGCGCTCAGTTCGTGAGCTTAATTGAAACTCGCGCAAAGCTGTACAACAAGCTTCTTTCCTAAACACCAAAATATTTAAGTCTCGTTACATATTTTTTTTTTTTTTTCTTTTTTTGGTTTGTAACTTAAATGTTTACAAAAGTTTGTTAATAACTTATTTAACTTAAATGTTAAATATAACAAATGATTCATTAGAATAAAGCACTTAATTTAACGTGCTAGCTTTTCTCTCACATTTTTAAAATTGCTGCTGATGGACTCTTTTGAGTTCTAAACTCTGCACCCACTATGTATTTCACAATGGAAGATGTGCACTAGTGATAATTAAATTTGTGGTTGTAACCCAAGAGCCATGTAATTTAGTCTTCAAAATTTTGAGCAATGTCGCAATTTATATTCAAAATTGTAAAAATAAATAAGTTGAATCACCGTGCAACAAACGACAAGCAACCTCTGTACCCGAGATAACTTTCAAAACTGACACAAAAATTCCTTTTTTTCTTCTTTTCTTGTAGCCTGCTTTTTCTAATTCTTTGCCTCTGCCAAATTCTTCTCTCGCATCATCTCTCTCGCTTACTCTCGTATCACGATTTAAGCGAGTCATCGGCGCAAGTTCCGTGCCAACTACGCAATACCTTCCCCTGTGCTGACACACACACGCTCTGCCAATATTTGGGCGTTAACTGCGGTTGCTTAGCCGATGTTGCGGATCGCGCCGATGAAAGTGAGCGAGAGACTTCGCTTCGCTGTTTCTTTTCTTTTTCATTCTTTTGTTTTAATTCAAGAGAAAACTTTTACTGTCCTCAGCACGAAATTTTGTGGTATAGCATCGCGTTAGCGAATTTTCTGGAAACAACGGTAAAAACTAAACAACATCTTTGTCTCAGAGGAATGTCTCCTATTTCGTTTCGTTGGGCTTTTTTTTTTTTTTTTTTTTTTTTTTAAAAAAATTTTACGCAGCAGTGTTGCCCAATGTATAATAACCCAGCGGGTCCAGCCTCACAAGTGTTGTACAAGTATTTAAACAACAAGTTTTTAACAAAAAATCAATAAGAAAGCAAATTAATAATACCAGATTGTTCTTAGTCTTCATCATCGGAGTCGTCCATTGTACTCGGGTACTCCGAGTTCAAATTAAATAATTTTCATATCAAATAAAATACTTTTTTTTATTTCAAATTCGATACTTTTTATTTCAAATTCAACCTTTTTTTTCAAATTCAATAGTATTCATATCAAACTTATTTGTTAATTCAAACGTTTTGTAACATTCCGATTTATAAAAACTAAGTCGAGAACGAAAACGAGATGGCGCGGTGATGGTGCACCGAATTGGCTCAGCTGTGGGGGTACGAAGTTGTCACCAAACGTTACAAAAAATTTTATTTATCGAAAACCGTGACTGCGTAAAAGAATATAAAATAAAAACAAGTAAGAGCGTTAACTTCAGCCTGGCCGAAGCTCATATACCCTACACCCGTATCTGTCGAAGTGACGATAAAAAGGAGGCGGGTGACGCCCACTTTCATTTAATTTACATATAGTAAATTTTTATATATTAACTCATTTACAACACCGCTTTTCTCAACAAACACCTCATTATATGGTATGGTATACCGGTGGGCGTGTCACGCCCATTTTCTGTGAGATAACTTTTTATTTTATTATTACTTTTTAGAATATTTTAGGAGAAGAGAAGAGAATGCAAGAATCGTGGCCAATCTCAAGACTATATCTCCATTTGTTCTTCTCTTACCGTGATTTTTGTGACCAGTGGGCGGACCACGCCCATTTTTTTTAGTGTATTTAAGTTCGACATCATGGACTCGGGAATGAAATTTTATCTTTAAACTCGCTCTACAAGCTGAGAAATTGAGCTTAAAGCAAGGGAAAATTCATATTTTCTATAAAAAGTAGGCGTGGCACTGCACTGATTTTCTCCATTTTCAATACCAAACAGCCTATAGTGACAAAGAATATCCGTACCAAATTTTATGGCGTGATTTCTACAGACAGACAGACAGACAGACGGACGGACATGGCTAAATCGACTCAGGAGGTGATTCTGAGCCAGAATATATATACTTTTCTATACCTGCCACGCCTCCTTTAATGCGTTACAAACGGAAGCACAAAGTGAATATACCCTCATCCCTTCGGGCGTAGGGTATAAAAACCAAGATTAGAAAAGAAAAGAACAAAGGTAGAAAGAACTCTGCCATAAACTAACAAAAAGAATCGTTAAAAAAATATAGTAAACTAAAAGAAAAAAAGATTGCTTTTACAGGCGGAACATGTCTCGCCGGATGGCCGTCTGCCCTCCCTCGCCTATGGTCGCTTTTGCGGCATTAACTCCAAGCAACCCCCTAACTCACATGATGTTGCCACATTCCTTACCCCGTCATGCTCCACCCATTATACTTTAATTAATAAGATTACATTTATTTACGAGTATTGTTTTAGTTTTAATAGTAATATCCATAGGATAAAATTTTATTACGTTTTATAATTTTAATTTAAAAACTTGTCGCATGAAAAATTTTACAATTGTGAACTATTTCTTTATCATTTTTTTTCAAATTTAAAAAAGTTAAAATCGTAGGAGAAAAATTTACGATTATTATGGTAGTTGTTATTATTAAATTAATTATTGTAATTATGAAAGAGATTGGAAAAAAAGGTACATATTTCTCAAGCCAATTTTTCCAGTGATACAATTTGGAATTTAGTAATTGAATATAATAATGGAATAATACGCGACATTGACATCGATTCTGTCCAGCACAATGTTTACTTAATTTAAAATTGAGATTAAATTCCCCTACTCTCCTTCATCTCCTATTTAGAGGAAGACTTTTTATAATATAGGTACCATATGTCCCTCGTCAGGGTTCCAGCTATCTCCACACCAAATGTCACCCAATTTGGTGTTGCGGTTTAGCCGTGAAAAGGTAACAGACAGACAGGCTTACTTTCGCATTCATAATATTAGTATAGATGAATTTCCGATTAGGAGTTGTATAAGAAGTAATTTACGAAACACAAATTAAGTTAAGTTTTTTTGTATTTTAAGTGAATCAACTCAGTGGCAATGCCTTCAAATTGTTTGAATAAGTCAAATGCCACGGGAGGAACTATAACCTGCATAATCCAATATCTTTTACAATCTAATTACAAATTATTATTTTCACTATCAATTCAAAATTGTTTGCCCGATTAGCTATTTGTGACTCTAAATATGACAAATGATGTCTGCATCCCACCGCTTCCTCTGCCGTCCATGGTCCCCGTCCTAGGTCCTTGGTATTAGCAGCATCTTACAAGTACATATATGTATGTACATATATAAAATTGTCTACGCCAGTTTTGCAGCCCAGCGAATTTGCGAATCCAGGCGCGTTCCATAAATCGCTGCGTTTATGCGAAGAACCGTAGCTTCTTATCCAGTGGGACCAGGAATATTTTCTAGCCGGGTTTATTATTTTCCACACTTTAATTGGACTTTCAATTTGTTTATAATTTTAGGAAGAGTTACTCTTTTTGTTCGCTTTCGTGACCAAACAAACTCCCTTTTCAACCAAAATCAATTCCTTTTCTCAAATCTCAATAAAAAAACAAGTAAGAGCGTTATCTTCGGCCTGGTCGAAGCTCATATACCCTACACCCACATCTGGTGAAGTGATAAAAAGCGGGCGGGTGACACCTACTTTTTTTAATTTACAGGGAGCAAATTTATATATATTAACTCATCTACAACACAGTTTTTCCTACCAAACACCTTATTATTTGGTATAGTATAAAAGTAGGCGTGTCACGCCCATTTTTTAGAATATATTTTAGTCTAAGATGGTGGACTCGGAAATAAAATTTTAGCTGAAAATTCGGTCTACAAGCCAAGAAATTCAGCTAAAAGCACGGATAAGTGTATATTTTCTATAAAAAGTAGGCGTATCACTGGTCCGATTATCCCCATTTTCAATACCAAACAGCGTAGGATAACAAAGAATATTCATGCCAAATTTCCCCCATCCATTTGTAATCGTGATTTCCACAGACGGACGGACAGACAGACAGACAGACAGACAGACGGACGGACATGGCTAAATTGAATCAGGAGGTGATTGATTCTAAGCCGGAATATATATACTTTTGTATACCTGCCACGTCTCCTTTAATGCGTTACAAACGGAAGAACAAAGTGAATATACCCTCATCCCTTCGGGTGTAGGGTATAAAAATACCATTAGCGAAGTAAGCCTTAAAAATTGTCGCATTTCTTAAAAGTAGATACATATGTAATATTTTTTTTAATAACAAAAAAAAGTTGGCCTTACACGCGGCTTGTTGACTCTTAAAAAAGTCAAAGGCTACTGTCGAAGTTTTTAATTTCGAATTACGTGAATGAATATGCGAAGTAGATTCGCTACATGTTACAGTTTTTATCACCTTTCTTGATGGTTGAGGACTGTTGCACAATCCATAAAACTCAAAAGGTTGATTAAGTTGGGCAGACATTTCATACATTCAATTTTTTTCCTCCATCCTCCCGATTGAACAGGTTTTTCCAAACATTAACAGCATTATTCGGGAACGCACACGATTAGGTTTTCTACATGGATTCGCTGTTTTAAATATTATTGAATTCAATTAAAATGAATTGAATTGAATTGAATTTGAAATGAATACTATTAAAATTGGAAATAAGAAAAAAGAAAAAGAAATTTTCGAATATAACAGTAATATAGGTATATACATATATATGTTCATATATGCGTTGACTGAAGACAATTATTTAATATAAAAGACGAAGTCTACGATACACTGACGAACACTTGTAGTAGTATTAACAGGCATGATATGATTATAATATTAGGAGATTATAATGCACAAATCTGAGAAGATTTTAGACGAACAGTTGCAATAAAAAAAAAGAATCCCTACATTAATATACAAATGTCATATATTAATGCAGCATGCATAGATTTAAAAACATATATTACAAAGGAATGGAACGACAGAGAATGTCGAGATGTAACTAATATTAGAAACCTTGCCAGTAGAAGATATATAGAAAGACCAACAAGGCAAAATAAAAGTAAATATAAATTAATGAGACTAGCTGCTAAAAAGGATAATGAAGAAGAAAAACAAAAAATAAATGAACAAACAAATTAGAATTAAAGAAGAAAATTATATACGACATATAAAACGATATATACACAAATTAACTGCACCTTCAAAACCTAGATTAAATATATGTAAAACTAAAACCATGTAAGAGCTGGGTTAACTTCGCCCTGGCCGAAGGTTATATACCCTACACCCGCATCGGTCGAAGTGATGATAAAACGTGAGCGGGTGACGCCCACTTTAATATCATTTACAGATAGTAAAATTCGATCTATTAACTTATTCCCAACAGCGCTTTTTCCAACAAAGACCTCATTATATCGTATGGTATACCAACGGGTGTGTCACGTCCAATTTTTGTGAGATGACTTTCACCAATGCAGTGAACTTAGCAATTAAATTTAAGTGGAAAAGTACTTATTTCTATCCTATTTATTGAAAAGCGATGCCTTGTTACTTCAGTTGGATTTGGTACACCTGCTTGAATGGTGTACCACAAATTGCATGGATCTAAATTTAGAGAAGTTTAAAGAAATAACATTTGCCCGCTGTTTGAATCCTTCGTTCCGTAATTACACTATTGGTCGTTGGAACTTGGATATAGTCGAGACTATAAATGATCTGGGAGTAGTTCTTGATCGGAACGTATAGGTTTCCGAGTTGTCAGCAAAAGGCAATTTCACCATAAATCGGCCGTCATTGCATCTAACAGTATTCTGTGCAAAATGTGATTCGCGCCGTTGCTCTCATTGAATGATTCCACCTCATCTAGTTCCCATAGACGCCTAATTGCTGCGTCCATGCGAATGTCAACGTCAGTGCACATTCCACACGTTCCTGCTTTTAGTTCCTCGTTGGCTATTTTCCCTAAAGGTACCCATCTGTTGTAGTTATCATACCTGCTGCCAAATATTGTAGTCATCCTCTGGAATGTATTTTGGAATGTGGTCCCTTCCAAAAAAAAAAACACTTCACTCCTTTGGAACTTTGGTTTACTCATTTACTCACAACGCTTATTCTTTTCCCTCTTAAACACTTTACGATTATAGTTTCTTTCTTATTGCTTACTTAAAACAGAACTTTTAAGAACTTAGTATTCGCAGAACCAGCCACGCGCAGCACTCACAGAACTCATTGAAATAAGTCTAGAACTCTTAAAGTTCGGGTTTATAAAGTAGCAGCGCCACGGTCGTCACCAGCACGGCCGTCAAGATTCTTCCGTATTCTCCGTCTTCTTCCGCTGGGTCAGCGCAATGCAAGAATTGTGTCTGACGCGGAAGGAGAACCTTAACCAGCTCCATTCGCAAATTGCTCTAGCCGTGAAAGCTGGCCTTACACATTCCGCTTTCGAGTTTCGATCACTAGCCAGTCGCTGAGTGCTTAGCTCACCTAGCACAATCAATTCGGCCTAAAAGTATGCCCATGAATTGATGACCGCAACTCGACGGCAGATGTTTGGCAACATGCTGATGACGATACACAACACATCCTAAAATAGTGTTCTGTAAGATGGGAAGACTTTCTCCTAATTGAATTTGTCCGATAGACAGCAATTAATGGTAAATTTCTGCCCCGAGTAAGACATCAATCTAATCAGGGCGATTGAAACCTGGATCAGCCGATGTTTCGATGTTTTTTGGAATTGGCCATTTAGCAACCTCGAAATGCTGAGAAGGCTGTGCCGAGATGATCTATGGTAACACAAACGCTTCTAAAACCTATACGACGTTTCCACAGTCATATAAGCGGCGTGTCTAAGAGACCAAACAGTATACTGGTATTTATAAAGCGATGAGCTAAGGAATTTGATGACCTCTATTTTGCTAAGCTACTTTACACCTCATTGGTATGACCAATTCTTGAGTATGATTTGCCTGTTTGGAGCCCAAACTATAGCTGCTACATCTCCCAAATTGAATCGGTACAAAAGAAATTTTTACTTTTTTGTATTCGCAATCTTAACTGAGATGAATCTGTGAATTTACCGTCTTATGAATCCCGATTAAAACTAATAGACTTGCCAACACTCGCCAATCGTCGAATAATGCTAAATGCTTTTTTTTCGTGGGCTATCGTCTATCTGGCGTTACGGATTCCTCTTATTTGTTACCCAACATTCATCTTAACGTTCCTCGTCGTACGTCGAGACGATATGTGCCTCTTCATTTAACCTTTTGTAGATCATCATACCTTCAGCATGAACCTCTTCGTAATGCCTGTTCGGATTTAAATACCGTTTTTCCTGTAATTAATTTTTCTGATTCTGTTTGGGTAGCTCAACGGAAAATTTTAAACTTTTTATTTAATTCCTGAAGTTTTTTATGTTCTCTGAATTGTTAGCTATGTATTTGTATGATCTATAAAGCTATGTGCTTAGTTTAAGTCTTGTTAAATAAATAAATAAATAAAAAAGAGCAACGAAGGAAAGAATAAGTAAAACAATGATGAGCCCGTGAAAAAAGTAGACTGTAGTTCCGAAACTTCGTGCTCTTAGTATCTGGTTCTGGATTAATTGTGCAAATTTAATCTGGATACCTCGAAAAAAACATACTTAATAACTTACTTTGGGCACCTTCGGAAATTCATTTAAAATTTTTTTCCAAATTGTTCTTAAATTATTTCTAAAATATATAATAATAAATAATAAATTTCAAATATTTGATTAAAAAATTTACATATTCGATTGAGAGTGTGGCTCTGAGGTCATTAGTAAAAAACCTTGCATCATTAGTAAATGCAAAAATTTTAGAGCAAATTGCGATGTTTTCAAATAATAAATGTTTCGAATGATACACAATAGTAACACATTTTTTAAGCAACTGTTAAGATAGGCTGTCGAAAAATTGTAACTTTTACGTTATGTCCTTTTAACCGCTGTATAATATAGGAGAGAACTTGCCATATACTCGTACATAGTACATAGAGGTTTTAAGTTTTTTGAGGAAAAGGAATAAGTTTCTTATGCAAACTTTTTATTAGTAATGAAGAAACAGAAATACCAACGCCACCAATACGCAGGTCATTCTTTATCACATTATGCTTATGAAAATATTTTATTAGAAGCAAATGACATTGAAAGAGTTCATACTAAACGATTTAACAAAAGCGATAAATAAGAAAAAGAGACGTCAGATAAGAAAGATAAGTCAAGTCATGAATACCCAAAAGACGGATATAAATACCTGGGTAATGTATTTTAAAACGACAGAATCTAAAATCTAAAGTAAGTACTTCCTTTTCGATCAGCTGTTCATTAAAAGTTAATAACTACTGAATACGATTTTTTTAAAAACTTAATATTAATTTAGGAGAATCAGATTTTTTGAAAAGTTTTCAAAATGAAGTTCTTTGCCATCTTTGCTTTCGGAATATTCGCTGTCGTTGCAATGCCAGTAAGTAAAAGTAATAATAAGTAAATAGACATTAGAAATACATATGTATATACTCGTAGTATCGCTGTGAATAGCATTTTGTAACATATACCATTACGTTTGAACAATACGGCTTATACTTTACCTTAAAAATAATATATACCCAAGAGGCTTTAAATTATTTTATTAAGTAAAAGGACATATATCCTAAAATTTCTTTTTAGGGAGAGGATCCAGACGGTTGGAATGCACCACCGGTAAAATTCTATATGGACCTTTTGATATCAGAAGCATCCACTGTATTTAATAAAGATTATGAATCTGGTTTACCGCTGAGTGTACATCCTGGAATTCACTTGCGTTTGGTCTCTATTTTTGATAGGGCCAGTGAAGAAATATTGAGTTGTTACAGTTCAGTTGGATACGTTTTGGATTGTATAAAAAATAAGTTAAATGAAACGAGAAAAAAAATTGCCTACACCAAGCAAATAAGAGACAGTATAGTTGGTAATAAATAAAAACAAAAAGAGGGACTGAAAAGGCACATCGGCGAAACCGGTTGGTCTTAAAAAATAAGCTTAACTTGAGATGACCGAAATTCGTTCCAAACCAAAGAAAAAAACATAATTAATATTCGCAATATTGTAGCAATGAAATAAATAATAAATATGAATATTATTATTTGATTAATATTTCTTTTCATTCTTTACACTAGCAATTAAGTTATTTTGTATTTCATATAAGATTACATGAAATTCTCTAGAAAACTAAATTTAAAGATATTTTTTAGAGATATATTTCAGTTTAGTGTTCTACAAAAATGTTAAATAACTTTGACAAACCTTTGAGAAAATGTTATTTCGATAGTTTTTACTCGATATAGAAAATTTGTACAGCCGAAACAGAAATTTTTATACTTTTGAGGTGAATTCCAACTTCAAAATTTTATGTATGTTTTTTATTTATGTTTTTCACATATCAGTCTATTTAATCTTTTAAGCTGCTGCGCATGATTTATGTTTATAAATTTTTTTTTAAATTGAAATTAAATTCGACGAATTGGCACAGCTAGAAACAAACTTTATACCAGAGTAAATATTAAGTAAATATTACTTACCAGATATTACTTACCAGAGTAAAACTTTTTCACCCCTAACTACCCCGAACAAAAAGTTATTAATTTGCACACGTAAATCGAAAAAGATTCAACGAGTCGCTCAACGACTCGATTTAACGAATCGCTCGATAGATTTTAGAAATAGTAGTTCGAATGAATGAACGAATGAGTGAAAAAATTTATTCGATAGTTAAAATCATTCATTGTTGAAATCAGTCGATAGTTTCCAACACTAAATTTACCATATTTCTAAATGCAATAATTGACACTTTCTATTTTTTTGAATTATTTTTTTGTCATGAAGCGCACCTTTTACCCTGAATACGAGTATTTCCTTTTACTGAATATGCACAGAGCCAAAACATCACATAAAATAGAAGAAAATCAATCAGATTTCTCTATGCTTTGCAAACAAGAAGGAAGCCTTATAAAGCAAATCTAATTAAAATTTAAAAAGATCAACCTAATTATCTTTTTGAGAAATTAAGATTTTCCACATCTGATAAAACTGCTCAGTTAATTCTGCTACGCTGCAGTTATCTTAATACTTCATGGCCGTTTACTAGTAATTATTCTGTGCAAAAGAATCACAGAGCGATATTCAAAAGACCTTCTAACGAGATACCACATATTCGATCGGAGAAGCCAGAAATACTCACACGTCTATCCTTGTTGAAAATAAACCTAGCACAGGCATTATAGGCTATCGATAAAGTTCGAAATGATTCTTGGTCTAGATTTGCAAAGAGTTCACAACCATATAAAATTATCAGCACAATGAAAGCTTTTACAAGTTTACGCTTAACATCTATTGGCAATTATTTTTTAGCAGGGCTGAGCCCACGTAACACACCATATATCTTACAGTTAACCCTGTTAATGTGCGAATTCCATTTAAAACCACTATTAAGGCGAAGTCCGAGATTTTTAATATCACTAAAGTAATCAATTCGTATAGAGTTAAGAAAAAGTTGTGAATTAGTGTCTACATCTGAATATCGAGCAATTACCATGGCTTAAGTTTTAGCTTGGTTAAGTCTTAATACATTCTTCTCAGACCAATCAGAAATAGGCTGTAAATCTAAGTTAATCTCATGAGTTGCGACGTCATAGTACAATTTAGGAAACACCATATAAATTTGAAGATCGTCTGTGGTGATTGCATGCATAGATGCAATCAGAAATATCATTTATGAAACACATGAAGAGCACCAAAACGGAGACTTGAGGGGCTCCAGATACCACAGGAAGTATAGAGGAAGACTTGTTATTAATATATACATATTTCTTTTCTATGAGAATATTATGATTTATAGAGTCAAAGGCTTCGGAGAAGTCTACGAACTCAAGTAAACCATTCATTCTACTATCCAAGCCTATCCGAATATCCTCACATATCTCAATTAGGGCCGTGGTATAACTATAGTTTGCTCGAAACCCAGATTGATACTTAGTAAAGAGTTGTTTCCTCTCCAAAAAATGCCTAATTTGCTTGCTAGGAAAAATACCTCATTTGCTTGCTAGCAATTGTCTCGAACACCTTACTGAGAAAAGTATAGCAATAGGACGATACCCGATATTCTTTTGCACTGACGATTTAGGAATTGCAATCACTTTTGAAACCTTCCATGCAGAAGGGAAACAAGACGTCGTAATAATAGTATTGATTAGGTCAGTAATATGTGGGAGAATAACTGGGAGAAGCATTTTAATAAAAACTGAATGTACACCATATACAGACGGAAAATATTCACAACCAAAGATTGTCTATTATAAACAATGTCAATGAAAAAAAAATAATACGAATTATAGATCTGAATATAAACTGACTGCCAAAATATTACTATCAAAGTTCAGGCCAGACAGACGATATTTTATAAGAAGTGTTTCTTATTTAAACACAGAGCCAAAACACCACATAAAATAGAACAAAAACAATCAGATTTATCTATGCTTTTCATCCAAGAAGGAAGCCTGATTAAGACCATAGGGAAAATCTGATTAATTTAAAATTTAAAAAGACAGTAATTTAAAATACTAATTCAATAAGAAAATCTTATTGTTTTTCATACAGACGATCTTATTAAAATACATATTTAATAAAAAAATCCAATTGTTTTCATAAAGACGATCTTATTAATACATATTAATACATAATTAATACATATAATTAATACATATTCGATAAGAATATCTTATTGCTTTCATGGAGACGATCTTATTAAAATACATATTCAATAAGAAAATCGTATTCTTTTCCAGTCTTATAAAAATAAAAATAATTTTTCATGTTTTTATACCCTACACCCGAAGGGATGAGGGTATATTCACTTTGTTCTTCCGTTTGTAACGCATTAAAGGAGGCGTGGCAGGTATAGAAAAGTATATATATTCTGGCTCAGAATCACCTCCTGATTCGATTTAGCCATGTCCGTCCGTCTGTCTGTCTGTCTGTCTGTCTGTCTGTCTGTCTGTAGAAATCACGATTACGGGAGAACGAATAGAGCTAACGCCATAAAATGGTACGAATATTCTTTGGCACCATAGGCTGTTTGGTATTGAAAATGGAGAAAATCGGTCCAGTGACACGCCTACTTTTTATAGAAAGTATGAATTTTCCCGTGCTTTTAGCACAATTTCTCAGCTTGTAGAGCGAGTTTAAAGCTAAAATGTCATTCCTGAATCCATGGTCTCAAACTTAAAGACATTCCCAAAAATGGGCGTGGTCCGCCCACTGGCGACGAAAATCACGATTAGAGAAGAACGAATGGAGATATAGTCTTGAGATTTGGCACAAATATTCTCTTAAAAATATTCTAAAAAATAATAATAAAAGAAAAAGTTATCTCACAGAAAATGGGCGTGACACGCCCACTGGTATACCATACCATATAATGAGGTGTTTGTTGAGAAAAGCGGTGCTGTAAATGAGTTAATATATCAAAATTTACTATCTGTAAATTAAATGAAAGTGGGCGTCACCCGCCTACTTTTTATCGTAACTTCGACAGATACGGGTGTAGGGTATATAACCTTCGGCCAGGCCGAAGTTAACGCCTTTACTTGTTTTATTTCATTTTATTCATCCAAGATTTCAAGAATATTAATTACAAAATTACTCTCAAAATTTCATGGTTTAAGCCTGAAAAGTAATGTCATTTTTTGTTATTTGTTTGCAAAGTCAATTGTATTTATAAAGACGAAAAGTACTCACAACTGGGAAGCAAAGATCGTCCATTACAAACAACGCCAATGAAAAAAAATTAATAGGAATTATAGATCTGAAGTAAACCTGACAGCAAAAATATTACTATCAAATTCTGGCCAGACCGACGATATTATTGAATATGCTATGAAAAAAGCATATTATTTGCATGTTTTAATACGATTTCATGGTAAAATCGCTCAATTAGGGGATCTAATAATTTTTATGTGGTACTATTTTTCTCTGTGAAGAAGTAAATAATAAGAATTCTTCATACTTTCATACAGACTTGTTGATTTCGCGATTTTCTGGGGGAGAAAATATAAATTTCCTAAATCACAAATTAATAAGATTAACTTTTAGTTTCGAAACAATTAGATTTTCTTTATAAAAATAAGATTTCTTTATGAAAAAAGCATATTATTTGTATATTTTAATAATATTTCATAGTAAAATGGCTCAATAAGGAGATGTTATTATTTTTATGTGCTACTATTTTTCTCTGTGTGTTTTTACGACCATGTCAAAAACCATTTCAAAAACTTTTATGATACTAAAAGAAAAATTTCTATAAAATATTCACCGCCTAAAAAACAGACGTAAGTTCTCCCGTTTTAAAGCTATAAGCAAACAAAGTATGCTTTGGGCTAAATAAATCCAAGAAGGCAAATGTAAACTCCTTAAGTCTAACCGAAAAAGGTTTAAAACTTATGAGATTCCAGCATGTAGTTGTTTTTATTTTTTTTTTTTTTTGAGAAAAGATAAGTTTCTTACGCAAACTTTTTATTAGAAATGAAATAAGAAAAAAATACCAAGGCCATCAATACGAAGGCCATTCTTTATCACATTGTGCTTATGAAAATATTTTAATAGAAAAAAACGAAATTGAAAGAATTCGTATTAAACGATTTAACAAAAGCCATAGATAGGAAAAAGAGACGTCAGATAAGAAAGATAAGTCGGCTATGAATACCCAAAATATGAGTATAAATACCTGAGTAGTGGACCTTAAAGCGTCAATCTCTAACATCTAAAGTAACTATTGGGTTTTCAATTAGCTGCGTATTTAAAACTCAAAACTAGTGTAGCACGAACTTATTGTAAGATGAAGATCATCGCCATAATTTCTTTCGGGATATTCGCTGTCGTGGCAATGCCAGTAAGTAAAAGGAATAATTAGAAGACAGTAGAAATGTATAAATAGTCGTAAATATACGGGTACCAGTTACCATTTCAGTTTTACAATATGGCTTATAGGTCTAAACTACTTAATTACGTAAAAGAATAAACTAAAATTTCTTCTAGGAACGGGATCCAGACGGTTGGAGTGCACCACCGCTAAAATTCTATGTGGACATTTTGATGTTAGAGGCAGACACCCTATTTTATAAAGATCATAGAAATGGCTTGCCACTGACTGTACATCCCAGAATTCAGAATCGGTTGGCTTATATTATTGAAAATGCCAGTGAAGATATAAAAAGTTGTTACAATTCGGATGGATACGTTTTGGATTGTATTAAAAGGAAGTTAGCTGAAACGAGACAAAAATTTTCCCACACCAAACAAATAAGTGATCGTATAGTTAGTGTGAAATGAAGACATCGAAAAAAGTGGCTGATGGCACATCGCCGAAATCGGCTTGTGTGCAAATGAAACTTCGCATGAGATGACAGAAATTCGTTCCAAATCCATCAAAACGATAAATATATAAGTTATATTCGTAATATTGTGGCAATGAAAAACAAGATGAAGCAAAAACACCCTTAATAAGTTATTTTAGGATCCTTTCTGAAAGGACCCTTCTGAAATTCATTTACAACATTGGTGGAAATTGTTGAAATTATTTTTAAAATATCTTTATATAATCTTTATAAGTTATAGAAATTAAATATAAAATTGAGATATTTAACTTAGTACATAATTTACATACTCGTATTTGATTCAAAGTGGGGCTCTGTGGTCATAATTACATGCAAAAATTAAGAAGAAAATTGGGATATTTTTTTATATTAAACCATTATGGTAAGAGATTTTTTAAGCAACTCTTGAGACAATTCATAGCATATGAGACGCTGTACAAGATAAGATGAAATTTTCTATATACATATGTATATCCCGTAAAAGAGTCAACTAGTACCTTAAGTTTTATACCATATTTGACCGACTTCGATGGCTTAAACAATATAAACATAGAATACATAGGAATACATAGTATTTTCTTGCGAATTATAAAAACCTAGAAGAAAGCTTTACCATCAGCCATATCTAACGTGAGGATATATTCGTTTCCTCAAAAGGGGACATCTACTAATTTCTCTACATATTATTTATTTATAAAAAAAAAGTATTACTTTTATTCAAAAATTTGCAAAAAATAGTTATACATAAAATATTGTTGTTTCCTTATTTTCATATTATGCCCAATATCTATAATTGTGTGAAATTTCAAGCACACTTTACTTTCCCAGGTGTGCTCAGGTTAAATACTCTTCGAGTTATTGACACTTAAAATAGGGCAAAAAACAAAAAATGTGCAACTGTTTAGACAATAGCTAGGTAAAATTTTCAATCGAAAATAACGGTACCTTCGAGTCCGGGCGGATCAGTGTATTTTGGTGATTTGTTCACAATTCTTCGGAGTTTCAAAAACAATAAACTCTAAAATAAGAGATTATTATATACGTAGCTCTGGGATTTATAATCTCCCATAATTAAATATTATATAAAAAATCAACTTTTTAAATGGAAGATTTATTTGAATTAAAGTCCCCGAAGCCAATTTTCAACAAAAGTCAACACCATCCGTCTGTAGGCTTACGATTTTTATAAACTCTTGGAAATTTTTTTTGCTCTCCCTAAACAAAGAAACTTCGCTCAGACTTGTCCTTTTTCTGCGGAAAATGTAATAGATAATTATGGGGAAATTACGGGCAAATAATAGCGAAGAAATTGGTTTTTCTTGGTTTTATGTTATTCTATGTATAATTTACCAATTTTCTAAATACAATAATTGACACCTTCTTTTTTTTTAATTATTTTTTTTGTCATGAAACGGACCTTTTGCCCTGAATATGAGTATTTCCTTTTACTCAATATACACAGAACCAAAACACCACATAAAATAGAAGAAAAACAGTCAGATTTCTCTATGCTTTGCATCCAAGAAATGAAAATGCCTTATAATGAAAATCTTATTAAAATTTCAAAAGATAGTCATATTAAAATACCAATTCAACAAGAATATCTAATTGTTCTCCATAGAGACGATCTTATTAAAATACATATTTAATAAGAAAATCTTATTGTTTTCCATCGTCTAATCAAAATACAAAAATTATTCATGTTTTTTTATTTAATTTTATTTATCCAAGATTTTAAGAATATTTATAATAAGACTCACAAAATTTCATGGTCAAAGGCTGAAAAGTAATATGCTATTATTTGTTATTTGTTTGCAAAGTATATTGTGTATATAAAGATACATACACATATGTCCATTATAAACAATGCCAATGTGAAAAAAATTAATACGAATTATAGATCTGAATATCACCTGCCAAAATATTGCTATCAAAGTTTAGGCCAGGCAGACGATATTTTTAATAATCAATATTTTATATTTTTATTATTTTTAATAAAAAGTGTTTCTTATTAAAAAAAATAAATAATAAGAATTTTTCATACTTTTATACAGATTTGTTGATTTCGTAATTTTCTGGCGGAGAAAATATGAATTTCTTAAAATTACGAATTAATAAAATTAACTTTTAGTTTCGAAACAGTAAGATCTTCTTTATAAAATTAATAAGATGTCTCTATGAAAAAAGCATATTATTTGTATGTTTTAATAAGATTTCATAGTAAAATGGCTCAATAAGGAGATGTTATTATTTTTATGTGCTACCATTTTTCTCTGTGTGTATTTACGACCATGTCAAAAACCATTTTAAAAACTTTTATGATACTAAAAGAAAAATTTCTACAAAATATTCACCGCCTAAAAAACAGACATAAGTTTTTCCTTTTTGAAGCTATAGGCAAAAAACTTATGCTTTGGGCCAAATAATCCCGATAACGAAAATATAAACTAAGGAAAATATAAAATGTAAAAATATAAATCCTTAAGTCTAATTGAAAAAGGTTAAAATGTTTAAAACTTATTTTTTTTTGAGAAAAAAGATAAGTTTCTTATGCAAACTTTTTATTAGGAATGAAATAGCAAAAAAATGCCAAGGCCATCAATGCGAATGCATTTCTTTATCGCGTTATGCTTATGAAAATATTTTAATAGAAACAAACGATATTCGAAATTCATACTAAACGTCTTAACAAGAGCGATAAATAAGAAACAAAATGTCAGATAAGAAAGATAAGTTGGCTATGAATACCCAAAATACGGGTATAAATACCTGAGTAGTGGATCTTAAAGCGTCAATCTCTAACATCTAAAGTAACTATTGGGTTTTCCATTAGCTGCGTATTTAAATCTCAAAACTAGTGTAACACGAACTTATTGTTAGATGAAGATCATCGCCATAATTTCTTTCGGGATATTCGTTGTCGTGGCAATGCCAGTAAGTAAAAGGAATAATTAGTAGACAGCAGAAATGTTTAAATAATCGTAAAAAAGCAAGTACCACATACCATTTCAGTTTTACAGTATGGCTTATACTTTACCTTTCAGATATTTAATACACAAGAAGGTCTAAACTACTTAATTACGTAAAAGAATAAACTGATCTTTCTTTCAGGGACGGGATCCAGACGGTTGGAGTGCACCACCGGTAAAATTTTATATGGACATTTTAAAGTTAGAGGCAAACGCTGCATTTTATAAAGATTATAGAACTGGCTTGCCATTGACTGTACATCCCAGAATTCACAGGGGCTTGGTTAATATTTTTCATAAGGCCAGTGAAGAAATACGGAGCTGTTACAGTTCAAACGGATACGTTCTGGATTGTATAAAAAAGAAGTTAGATGAAACGAGAGAAGATATGGCCGCCGTCAAACAACTGAGTGATCAACTATACCCTAGTAATAAATAAAGACCACGGAAAGAGAGGCTTAAGAGAGCACATCGCCGAAACCAGTTTGTTTTCAAACATAAACTTGACTTTAGAGAACCGAAATTGGTTTAACCAAAGAAAAAACATAATTAATATTGGCAATATTGTAGCAATGCAATAAATAATAAATATATGATTATATGATGAATAAATATTTCTTTCTTTATACTGGAAATTAAGTTATTTCGTATTTCATATAAAATTAGATGAAATTTTCTAGAAAGCAAAGTGTAAAGATATTTTTAGTGATGTGCTACAAAAAAGCTAAATAATTTCGACAAACGTTTGAGAAAATGCTTTTTATGTATACAAAAAGCAGAAAGACTTTTTGAAAAGGCATCTTCTATTTTCAGCAACTATTTTCAAAACAAAATAGTGTGGAATGCATATATAGCTCGTAGAAGAGTTAGCCAGAACCTATAGTTTTATACAATATTTGACCATTAGGCAATACTTTCAACAAATTCTTGCATATTTATCCGTTTTGCCCGAACAAAGGCCCCTCACCCAAAACTGTCTGTTCTCTGTGGAAAAAGTAATAAAATAAAAGTGAAAAGTAAAAGTAAAATAAAAGTAAAAGTGTATTGCCTAAAAAGCCCATTTAGTCCCAAAATAACTTATGTGTTACAATTTTATTTACGACCATTTCAAAACCAGTTCAAAGTACGAACAAAGTACGTTTTGGACAAATAGTCCCAATTGAAGCACCCGGATTAAAACAAGATAACTACAGAAACAAAATCTGGTTATTGCTTGTAACCTGAAGGCTTTGGATCTGGAGAATTCCGGCCAGGAGATTTCGTCTCTGGATATTTTGTACTCCTCACATGTACTTCTCCCTTTTTTAAATAATAACAATTTTTATATGAAAGAGCTGTGCCTCTTTTCGTTTCTTTTATTAAAATTTTGTAATATTGAATAATATTAAAGCAAATTAATATAAAAACTGAAGTGAACTGATGAGGTACACGTTATGTTTTTTTTCTAAAGGAGATGAAAGGACGTCTTTTAAGACGTTATTAACTAAAAAATCATATTTATTTTTAAAAAGAGGATGGAAGAAATTCTATTCGTATCGTAAAGATTAAAAGCACACTATTCCTCTACTCTGCACTACCTCTCATATTCTTAATATGAGGTTTTTTCGGTTCATTTCTTTAGTGCTCTAGCACTTGATTTCTTGGCAAAATGCCAAATAATGCTGAATACATATACAATTAAAGTTCATTTTATGCTTAAGACATCATCATGTTCATCGGCCGTTGTACGTCTTTTTTAAGGCAAAACGCAAGACGTTTCCAAGACCTCTCTGAAATTGCGAAATAATGGAAAAAATATTTAAAAATGAATAAAAGTGGCATATGCAGGACCCCAAACAAAAAAAAAAAACAACACACTTTCTCTGCTCATACTACATACTTACGCCATAATAGTAACCATTCAAGTATGAAATTAACAACGACGACGACTACGACGAGAAATGCCTTACGATGGTTTGAGAGTATCTAAAATAATATTGTCCAGCCACATGAAAATATACAGACATGAGGGGGTTTTGTAATCTGCCAGAATCCTTGCCGCATGCACGTCTCCTAAAGTTTTGAGATGCAACAAAGAAAATTTGGCAATTTCTTTGTAATACATTTTTTGCCAGTTTCTTTGGCCCTCGTATACGTAATGCAAGTTGCTGTAATTGTAGTATATGTACATACATAGATGTAGTAATGTTGCTAGGGGCGATAGTGGTAGCAGTATATGTATAGAAGTTGATTTATGTAAGTAGGGCTGGTGGAGTGGTACAGGTCGCCTATAGCATTGTTGGTACTTCTTCCAACTAGTACTAGTACCTATGAATATACGGTAATAATGATGGAAGTCGTTTCAAAAATTATTTAAATAGTGTGTGTGTGTGTGTATGTGTGTGCAATGAAGTAAAAAATTTGCTGTAGAATCCTTTCCTTAAGGTTAGTTAAACAGTGGTCTTTAAATACATAAAAACAATAAAAATGAAAATACATACGCCTGAAAACACATAAAAGCAAGAGTGTTAACTTCGGCCTGGCCGAAGCTCATATACTCTACACCTGCATCAGTCGCAACGCGATCCCAAGACCTAAAAGGTTTTTTCCGTTAAGACCTACCTTCTCAATTCTGTAAAATGAGAATTTCTCAATTGAATTGAGATTTGAGGTCCTGTCTTTAGCACTACATTTAGCAATATTATTAACATACTAGAGTTGACTAAAACTGTATTTGAACTGTTATAATAGCGAAAATCTCTTCATTTAAAAAAATATCAAATTTGTTTACTGAATTTCCAAACAAAATTCCATTAAATGAAAATTGAGTGGAGATTCAAAACTAGAAATCTTATGCTTTGAAGACCGCTAACCGAACTTGACGTAAAAATTACTCCATCACGATTACAAGATGAATACAATATATTTCAAGTATACTAAATAGTAATAACTTTCGAATGCCGTAATGAATTTTATCCACGTCAGAAGCCTTGGATAGTTTAGTTTATAATTTTTATGGGCCTGTATAATTATTGTATTTGTTCTACTGTATTTACTAAATTGAGGAGTATTTAACACGTTCAGTTCATTTTATAACTTAAACGCTCAGTATGTACCCGGGTAAATAAATACGTATTATATGGAAGAGCATCCAGAAACTTCATATAAAAAAATTTTATTAAAAAAAATTGTTTTTCAAATGTTTATTGTTGACATACGAGTATATTGCGTGGGTAAATACTGAGGGTTAATTTGTGAGGGTGAATAATGTTATATTTCAATGTAAATTATCTTGGTTAACTACTGGTTATGAATCCAGTATAAACTTTTCTTAATAAATTGATTAAAAAAAATAAGTAGAAGAATCAGAAGAAAAAAGAAATAAAATGGCGTATAGAAGTATATTACAGTTAATACAAAAATTGTTCAAGTGTTCCATACAAGTAGCAGCAGCAGGATCGTCAGAAGGAAATCGGAGCAACCGTCGATGGTCTCTGAAGAGTGCTTCCTCAGCTTCTTGCTGATGTTGAGCAGCTGTTGAAGCAACAAAATTGGATGCTTAATGCACAATGGATAAATGGACAATAAAAAAAGAGTGAAGAGAAATAAGAAAAATACCTCAAAATACAATCAAGTGAATTTTGTGTAAGAAACATGTATGAGAAAGATTTTTTTGTAAATTTTTTTTATTTTCTTCTTCTTCTTCTTATACTTCTTTATTACATTTCTTATAGTTAATTTTACATAAGCTATCATTCAAGGATGTGGTTATTGGAGTACATGCGATTCTTGTTCTTGTTCTCCATCTGGTTGTGGTTAACCGAATTTAACCCATAAGTTTACAGAAGTATCAAGCTACGGACTAGATCTGTGCAGACTTATAGAAAGCAGTCTTGATAACTTTTTTATGGTATATTATGGTATATTACCTGATTAATTGTCACACCACCATTTCTATACTGATAATGGTTTATAAAATGTCCAATAAGTGTCAACTCCAGGAGCCTTTCGGTCTGGCCAGAACTATTTGTAGATACAAGGGTTAATATCTAGTGATGCGGTGGTCTCTCCCGCTCTATATCCCGATCTACTCGATGGCTATTCACTAAAAGGCGATTTTTATCGTTTCTTTTTTTAAATCTGTTTTGTGGGTTTTTTTAATTAGTTTTGAGATTGTTGTAAAACAATAAATTTTTTGGTTTCTTCGTATTAATTTGTACATTTGGTTTTTCTATTATTACATTTTCTTAGCCTTTACATTTTATCACTGTGATAAAATGGTGATTAATCAATGAAATCAATCAATCATATACGAATAATAAACAATATTTGAAGTCGAAAGATAAGTAAGAAAAAATAAACTTTTATACAACACATTCATTTCATCCTTGCATCCTCCTTTTCTTCCTTCCTTCCTTACCACTTCTTCCATATGTCTTAACACCCCAGTTCACCTCGCCCTCACTTTATTTCTCAGTCAATTACCGCAACTAAAAAGCTCAACATTTCCAACAACAACAACAACAAAAACAAAAACATTTCAAGCGAAAAAGTTTAAATTGCATCGCGCTTTTCTTGACGTTACACTTGAATTAAAAACTCAAAAAGAAAAAACCAACCAAGTCGAAAAAGTTTTTCCCATTATTTTTCACACCTTCGCATTTCTTTCTCTGCAGTTCTTTTCGTTTTCATTGTTTGTTTTTTTTTTTGCCCTTTTTCGTTAATTTTTCTTCTTCATTTTTTGCATTTTTGATTGCCATCGAATTTGTTCGACACTTCTACAAATTGTAAAAGTTTCTTTTATTTTATGTTCACTCTGAAAATTTTGCATACGTTGTTGCAATTGACAAATTTTTTAATAAAATTTTACCCTCTCTAACATAAGAAAAACTGAAGTTAAGTCTACGCATACATATGTATACGTATATACGAGTATAATTTTGAAATTCCCTTTAGTAAATTTTGTTTTTTCTTTTAATTTTTCGCTATGCAATCATTTTTAAACTTTGATCTCTTAGAAATCAGTTCTCCAACAATTTAGATTGTTTTTTAAATTTTGGCTCTTATTTTAGAAAACTTTAATAACATTATTAACATGCAATGTTTCTCAGCGTGTATTTCGCGGGCACGTAATATTGCGTAAAAGTAAATATTTACAATTATGTATGTTTACAAGCATAAAAAAAGCTATTCTGTTCATATTTATATTCCTTAAAATCGGGAACTTTCTTGTAAAAAGGTGTAAAAAGAGACTATTTACTGGCTTTTGCAAAAGTCGTGAAAGTCCTCTTTTCAGTTCAGTCCACTCTTTAACTACGCAATACAAGAGTGTTTTATTTATACGCAGTTATTTTATTTCAATAACCATACAATAATATGCTATACAAGCGTTTTATAAATCAATATTCGTTTCAAAAACAATACAAATTTGAAGCTTAATGAAATCCTTCTTTAGACGTAATGAGCTCATAATTGTACTCTGGACTAGTATTAAATCGTCATTGCCTAATTTATACTAACGCTAATACTATGCCTTCTACGATATCCAATCTATGTATGTGTTCGTGTGTGTGTGTCTTCCTTTGTTATTGTTGTTGTTTATAGAATCAAATCAGTTTTAGATCCCTTTCAAGCATAATTTGTTCAAATGCCCTTTTTTTGTGGGAGGATTAACATTATCGAAGAATACCGGGAAGGAAATAAACCGGATTCTAATCATCTGAATTGTAGATTACAAAGGTTAAAAGGGCAAAAAAACCGTGACAGAGCCAAAGAAAAACGAAAAAAGTAAATAGCAAAAGAGACTTTGAGAAGGTAAAAAAGTGCAGTGAGTTTTACCCAGTGGAAAAAATAGCCATGAAATCATCGATCATTTCATAACTTCATGATATTACATCCATCAAAGAATCAAAGCGACGATTCTCAATATAGTTTTTACTTGGCATTGAAATCTGGCACATCGCCCAAACGGGTTTGTCTCCAAACTGGACAAAGTGTGACGAAGATTTATAAAAAATGCATAACCATTTAACCCTGCCGGAAAACCTAATAAATACCAAGAAAAATCATTTGTGGCTTCCAAAGGCTTTTGTGCACCAATTTTTACCACTGGGTGGTACAGTGGAAAATATAAGCCTGTTCAAATTCAAAACGTATAAGAGCGAGGGTGTGTAAAGACCGTGTGGCTTTATTGTTATGTGTGTTTTGGGGGGTTGCTTATTTGGATGTACGTGTGTGTGTGCGTGCCTCTGTAAGTTTATGGTTATATCCTTAACGACCCATATGAACTCTGCTATATAACATAGAATATACTGCATCAAGGATCAAATGACAAACGGACACGTGTTTGTCTAACATGACCGGCCTGTCTGCCGGCTTGGCGACTACTGCAGCTTGATGTGTGCAGCAGTAAAAACAAAAACAATAACAGCAACTACTGCTATTCTTGAAAAAATTTAAAAGTAGTAGAAACGGAAACGGACAAATGGTAAAATATGAATAGAGCTTGATGTTGTATAACTCGTTGATGCTAATGAAGCGGAAGTTGGTCGAGACATGTTTTTCTGCTCAAGCACTCAACAACATGTTGCCCGAAATTAGCTCGTTTGTGTAGTCATAGTTGTTTTTGTCTTCCGTTGTGTTTTTTCTTTATAACAATAAATGAAATAAAAGGATGTGTTTTTTCCTGCATGGACTTACCTAGAATTAGTTCCTTAACATTATTAGAATGGCTCTGAATAATTTTCATAGTTCATTCGTTGCAAACAATACCAACAATCAACAAATTTCTAGCTTGCTGGCTTTTTCTCTCACTGGCGCCTAACTAACTTGTGCCCTGACCCTGCTCTTCTTCTCCCTACCCCTCCTGCTTCTGTCTAATGATGCTCTAAATTGATTCTAATCATCATTAACAATTATTTGCCGCACCGGTTCATTTAATCTTTGCCATTGCGCATTCTTATTACCCTCCTTTTCTCAGTCCCTTTTGGGCTGCTCGGGGCCATCGTTATCCAGCTGTCCGTTTGCTCATGCATGCATGCACGCCATGTCCGTCCGTCCGCCTGCCCACCCGTTGGTTGTCGTTTAATCCCAATGCAACGCTCACGTGCGGGACAGTCGCCGTGCGTGTGGTCTACGTTCGCATGCAAATAATTAAGCTTAATTCTGTTGCAGTTAATGCATCGTTTAAAGCGCGCGTGAAATTTTGTCACCAAGGCAGGCATTACTGATGTCACGACTGCTGCTGCTACTGCTTTTGTTATTGTTACTGATGGTGTTGATGTTTATGACAATCATAAAAATGTTGCTAATGATAATGGCAACGATAATGGCGCTGATACCTGATTATAATGGTAATAATTATGGTGTTGTTGATGATGATGATGATGGTATTGCGCATAATAAGCATGAGAGCAATTTTATGAGCTTATAATGACTTAACTATTTATAGTAATATCGTAATAATGGCAAAGAAAGTGATGATAATGTTATTTTAAGGATGATGATTATGATATTTACCGTAATCTCTGCGAAAATGACGCTGCCAAATAATCACGCACTTCATGCCATGAGACGTGCAAAAAAGGACTCTACAGACCAACGCTCCTGCGCACGTGATTCGTACGAACAGATACGGTCCAATTCGTAGAGATCGATGGCTGGAGACCGCAACAGCAAAGGAGCGCACACACAGCGAAACAATCAGAGGCTAAATAAGCAGACTCTTGGGTATAAGAAGGCAGACTGACGGGATGGCGGGCTGCCGGTCCTTTTTTGTTGGCTATGGGCCAGTTCAACCTTCTCTTAACCTGAAGCCGACAGACAAGCAGCAGACCAACAACCGGCACTGATAATGCATGCATACAGGTCAGAGGTGACTAATAAATTGTAGGCTTTCATCCAAGCGCCGAGAAAGTGGCGTCAGTGGCGGTTCTAATTTAATCTATAAATAATATTAATATATATAATATTAATCTATAAATTTTAAATACACAAATATTCATTTAAAGAGTATCGACTCTATAATAGCGTCCTAGAACGCATAATTTAATTTTAGCATAGACCAAAACAATGCAAAGCTATGACACGCTATCATAAATTAAATGGTTAAAACGCTAAATCGATTAAATTAAAAATATTCACGTTTCAAGAAATAAATTTTTTTAAATTGTATGGATAAAAATCCAGACACAATCCCAGGAGCACGAACTGCATCCCATCCGGACTAATTCGGGAAGTACGTGTAAGTCACAGTAGGAGACATTATTCCTTCTTAAGCAGTGACAATAACATTTTTAGAGAAAAATATTACATTACATACACAATATCAAGAAAATAATAATAAATCTCATGTATTGTAGTAGTATTTTTTAAAAATAGCAAATACGAACCCAACTTATTATAATAATAGGCCCAAAAGCGGTCGGTGTGAATTCTTCGGAACTTCTACCAGAAGTAAGGGAAAAACACCAACTTGAAGTTATGAAACCTCTTTACTTCACTCTACTCTGCGGATTTACCAAAACCATCACTGTATTGTAACCACCACTACTTCCTATTTTCTTTCTTGTCCTATAGTGAATACCTTAATTCCTTGGTACATGAAGAACTTAATGAACCGAACCGACCAACCCAATGAAGTAACTATTAAAATTATAAAGTAAAGGATGATGCCTGCTGTGAAGGTGTGTACGAGTAGCTGTATACAATGATACACAGGCCTGGTTACATACGTCTGCACACACACGCATACCGCGTAACCCACCCACTCACGCCCACTCTCCTTTTAGTCAGCAAAGAAACTGTCGCATCGCCCTACGAATTGTTAGACCATTTTGGGGTACACTGTATCACAAATTTACATGCGCCATAATGCACTGCGGTGATAATTCGTAATTCGGTTGCATGCAGAAAGGCATCAACAGCCACAAGAACGTGGCATCGTATCATCGAGCGTCCGTCCGTCCAACTGCCATTTTCATCAGTGTTGATGAAATTCTTGGAGGAAAGAGAGGTAGTGGATGAAAGTCACAGTTCATGATAGGTAGAAAGCCGGGACCGAGTAAGATGCTAAAATATTATGAGCAAATAACTTGGCCAAACCGACCGGTCGATTTGGTCTGGTTGTCGTAAGCGATAAGGTAATTATTATGCATCGAAGAAGATCGAGGTTAAAAAATACTTAATATGAAATTGATTGGTCCTCTTTTAACATTAAGAAAAAAAAAAAAGTAGAAAACCTATAGGAGGAGAAAGGAGAAAGAGAAAATAAAGTTTTGAAATTTATACCAGTATTTTCGATACCTACGATCGTATTCTTAAAAACAAATCGATGGTAATCCCAGTGAAGATTTTGTAGACATAAAGTAAATGCTGCTTTAGAAAAATAGCTAAAATTTTGACTCCAAACCGGCGAGGCATATTTTAAAATTGGCCAAACTAGTAAGACGTTTTAAGTCATGGTAATACAATAGAAAGGTTATAAAATTATAGGAAAAATACCATTATTCTTATCTTTCACCAAGTTCCGTCTACCCTTATCAGTGGGTCTATATATATTCTTGAGTTTCTTCACTCTAACGCTTTCTTGTTCCTCTTTCTAAACATTTGCCTGCTGAACCATCTTCTTTTCTACCACTTTTTAATTATACTCCCCTGCATTCATGTCTCTTGTGGTTATTTATACATTTCAGGGTCAATTTATTCCTGTAACCAAAAGTTATACGCCTTAAATGATTTCATGGCTGTCCTCGCTTGACAGACCAGGACAGCCGCAGATTAGGCTGGTCCTCATCAATAGCAGTACTCGCATTGCAGTTTTGTGGACTTACTCTCTCGGTTGGTTTATGAGGATAGCAGGGAGTCAGATGCTATGCACTTTTCATTGTCTCTTGATTCAGCCAAACCAAATAGCCGCAAAATGTTAAATATTCCATGCCGAATACAGAATGGAGCTCTGAAATTAACTAATTGTTGTAGAGCAATATTATTGATTGTCGGTGTGATAGATTGGGACGAAAGTAAATGGAATTTTAACAGACTTCTTAAGGAAAATATTCAACATATTGTACGAGTATTTGTTTGTGATGCTCAAATAGAGAACTCTATCTTTTTTAACGTTAGCAGAAGAAGAATTATTTAGAAACTCGACTCGTGAATAACATAACAGTTGATTTTTAGTAACTATAGAGTTGTTTCTTGATTGTTTATTAAGTTTTCCGACAGAGTTGGATCATGATGCGTTTTGGGACGAGTTTCCGTCATCTCTTATCTAGTTTGGTTTAGAGGCAAGCCGGTTTTGGTTACGTGCCATATCTTCTGTATCTTTTTTCGTTAGTTTTATAGAAAAATTAGAAGAACTTTTACTTCAAGTTCCTTTTAGAAAGAGTTCTATAGGCCAAAATATTCAAGCCATTTTTTGTTTTTTTGGAATTTTCGCAAAAGCTACACTGCAAACAAATCGTGAACGCGAAATAGCTACCACCACCTTTAGAAGCAAGAAGAAAAACAAAAACAAATCATTTGCAAATTATTACATACAACAACAACAACAATCACGACAACCACAACAACAACATAACGACAACCTCAACAACAACATATCTTAAAATGTAAAATGCAATAAATTCATCACGATCACCAACGAACCATGTACGAAGACAGGGCTAAATCGTGACAGTCCAACGAATGACTATAACCAACCCATCCAATCACACCCACAACCACACAATCGCCCGCCCACCTCCTGGTTGAAATTCCAGGCTTGGTTTTACCTACTTGAAGTTGGTTGGCTCTTTCGTTTTTTTTGTGATAACTGCTATAAATTCCCGACATAATGTATTTTCGTATATCTATTTTTTTTATTAGTTGTCGCTGGTGGAGTTGATACTGTTGTTATTATTGCTATTTGCATTGTTATTGTTGTTGCTGTTGCTATTGCTGTTGCTGTTTGTCATGTTGCACATGTCACCTTTCAAAAATTACACTTCATTTGACAAGCTCTACAACGAGAAACAATGATATACGAGTATTTTAACGCACAAGTGACTGTGACTGTGACAAAGAGCTATAGAAAAAAAAACGAAACACTTGCGGACGAGTTGCGTGGTGGGGATGGTGAGGGTGAGGAAGGCAAAGGGCAAGGCTATGAATAACATAATGTAAGGTATTTTGTGGGAGTTACCGTCGCCCGCCTATAAATTCAAATTAATTGATATTCTCGAAGAAAGGCAAAATGTTTTCTCCTTAAAAAAATTACAGGAAAAAAATGTTGTCTTGCTACGAGTATAAATCTCATTTTTAACCTTTCGCACTGATTGATTCTTTTCTGTATATTTTTAACATTTTTTTTTCATTGTATCGAAAAAACAAGCACACTTCAAAGCAATCACTTTTATAGTCAGCAATCACTTTTGAACTCACTTCAAAAAAGCTAGAATGGAAAAACAGAAAAAACTCTCCGAATACCGAAGACAAACTTATTTATCCCGACTGAGGTCAGTCAGCAAAAAATCTTCTAAAGGAAAAAAACAATGAAAACATCAGCAATTAATTTAATGCTCCAGAATACGCAAAGTATAAGTATTTATGCTGATGACGCAGTTCGGTATGTGAAGATGAAAGTTAATATGCATATTCATGTGAATGTGTATGTGTTTGTGTGGGTGTGAGTATGTTGCATGCAATTTCATGCATTGATCAACCAGAAGCATCCGCCGACATCACCACTTGCTGCATATGCTGTTACTGCACGGCCAACCACAAAAGTAGCAAAATATGCCGGCAACAAAGAAGATACACTAAAAAAAACAAAATTTAAACCAACATATACTATTTATTTTCTTAGATTTCTATTGTATGTATGTGGTTTAGAAAATTTTACAAAATTTCTAAAAGTTATTTAAAAAGTTAAACTAAACTTTTCTCTCATTAAACTAAAATCTAGTGTATGAATCTAATATTCCTTACGAATAAGAAATTTTCTCTTGTAACCAAAAAACACATTTTTCAGTGTATGCTTACAGCATTCTCCATGCATCCACACCTTGTTTTTGTTGTTTTTCGAATTTGTGAGATGCCAATTCAACATTTTTCCCTCACAACTTGTAACATAGTTTCCTGCTGCTTATTTCTTACGCTGTAAATGATCTATTAATATTCGTCTCTTTTTTGGTTATCGCTAAGGTGAAGAACTTCATTCTTTTCTCCTTTTTGCTCTTGTTCTTCTCACAAGATTAGAATTGAATTTTATAAATGATTTGTAAATTCCCAACAATTTGTCCTCACACATGTCAAAATTTGTGATGTAAATTCGTTATAAAAAAGAGAGTGATAATGGCACAACCGGTCACAAAACGTAACGAAGATCAAGAAATTACATAAATTGATTCGTCTCTCTTCTAAAGGTCTTCTTCGACTCTTCAGATATTATAAGTTTTATCTGGAGAAAATATCAGAAGAAAATGTCACCACCCTAATAATTGTTGGCAAGATATTCAAAAACTTTGATCGATTGAGAAAGATTTACAACTTTAAAAAGCGGAAGCCTTTCTAATTCTTAATTCGACCAAAAAATATACAGACATTTTAAGAAATTTTACAAGAAATTAAGAAAATGCCTGTATTCTATAATTCTTCAGTTGAATTCGAGTTTTACAAAAACATTCCTAGTTGGCAACTCGGTGTTCGTTACTCACTCAACCGAAGTGTTGTGCGCGCTCTCTGACTTTGCAATTTATACTCACGATGTATGGACGCATCACAGCCAAAACACATTGCGGCAGCGGCAGCAACAGCAACTCTCTCTCACTGCTCAGCAAAGTACATTAGAGCAGCGACAGCAAGTCGGCTATTTGTTTTTGTATTCTGTATCCCATTCTCTCGTCTTGAAAGAGAGCTTACTCTCCGTATATTTTTCAATACAATTTGTCGGATTTTCAGTGAAAATTGGCAACACTGAGTGAAAAAGAGAGTGGAAAAAAGAGAGTTTTGCTTGCTGCCGTAATAGAATCTATTTTTCAGGGTAGCGGCAGTACCCATAAGCCTCTATATAATTTCTGTTTGCTGTTGCTGCCGCTGCCGCAATGTGTTTTGGCTGTCAGTTTAATGGCTAAATTAAAAGCGTTTATTGTTGTTGTAATTTAAATTTTTTTTTGTCATGCTGCGTTGTTTCTACTACGTTGGCGGTTGTATTGTAATTTTACTCTTTACTGTTGCCGCTTTGGTGTTACCGACGCACAATGATTAGTCAGTGGTCAGCATATCCTGTGCATATCCTGCCTACATACTGTACATCCTTCTGTTGGTGTTGTTGTTGTTGTTGTTGTTGCTGTTGTTGTAGTTATTGCTACTGTTATTCTTGTTAATGCTGCTGCTGCAGCAGCACTTTTTGCAATACAAAATCGTTTCAGTAATTATGCAAGCTTTGATTTTAAATGTTTTCAGGCGAAACAGACTAATTATTGTCCAAAGTATGTTGCCTGTGCGAAAATTGCACAGGTGATCAATATATTGATGACACTGCTTAAAGTGTTGATTAAGAAATTTCAAAAATAAAACAAAACCAAAGCAACAACAAATAATGCGTTATACGCGGATTTTTAAAGCTAATGAGCATTAAGGATATAATTAATCATTTAAATAAATATTTATAAATTAATGAACCGTTTATTTTAAAAGTGGAGTTTTTTCAATGCTGAAAAAAATTGGTTTAATGATAAAAAAACTTAATATCTACTAATAATATCAATATAATTCAATTTCAATTGATTTCCATAAATTTAAACGAGTTTTATATATTGTGGCATCAACGAGACATCTCAGCTTTTATATTTTTGAAGGAATAAGACACTGTGTATTATATATAGTTATATATATATATATACATATATGTATATGCTTGCATATGTACATAAATATACATTTATATATTCATACAAAAATCATGCACCTCGGAAGCAGTTTGCAATGAAAAATCGCTTAATGACACGGTCCTCGTACTGAATCCTGAGGGCATCATCGAGGCACAATTTAAATTTTTTGTTTTATTTTTTTTGCTATATCCTGAAATCTTGTTATTGTTATTGCTTGGCAAACCTTGCCCGTACAACGACCTACGTACTGCGTACATCCGAACAAACTCTTCTACAAATAACATTTAAATACACTGCACCAAAAATATTACAAATAATTCGTATTTATTTTAATGACGTTAGTAAGTGTTGGCTGACATTGATAAGTTGGCAATATATTGAAGTGATATTAAAAATCTAGATAAATTAATAATCTGTAGGTTATTCCAGTGTTATGAAGTGAAAAATTGCTGAACATCGCATATTTTACAGAAATATTTTAACTATTTTTAAATTAATCGAATTCTTTTATTAAATTTTTTTCCTCAGTAGTTCCATTGTACAATCATTTGTCACTTTAAAAGTTGAAATTGTGTGAATTGAAAAATTATTCAAAATCGCGTAATTAACAGAAAAATATCAAGTATTTTCGTTTTAATCGAATTTTTTACAGTGGATTTACTTAAATTGTACAATCATTTGTCAGTTTAAAAATTGCAATTGGATTTGCTGCTCTTTCTCTCTTTCTTTTCTTTGATTTTGGCTTCGATCGTTTTGGAGTATATGCCGACTGCTTGGGTTAACTGGGTTCATTCTTTGACTGACTGTTTGACGTCTAACTGACTGAATGACTGACAGACTGTTGCTCCTGCATTAAAGGTGCCATTTCGTACATCACTCAAAAAACCATTCGCATTCACTCAGGACCAAGAAAAGGGATCACGGGGTTAGTATCAGAGAGACAGTGGCGTATGTAGTTATCGCTTTCGGTGAGGCGTGAAAATTGGTAAAGGTTACTGTTTGTACTTGATGTTAAATTAAAAAAATATCAAATTTTAAAAAAAAATTGTCCTCAATTTTTGAGTATTTCAAAATATCAATTCTTTTTTGAAGGTAATAAGCTTCAAGCTCAAAATAATAGTAACCCTGTATTTCGTATATAGCAAAAGTAATTGCAACAACACCAACAATCACAACAACAAAGTGCTATCTTTTTCCAATTTTTTTGCATCATCATTTTGCACTTTTTCAAAAGGATTTGAACGCGTAGAAAAAACCGTGACTGACGTTGCCGCTAGCTGATGCTGTTGCTGGCTGTTACTGGTGTTGTTGCTGCTCTAATTATTATTGTTTCTGACGCAGCACCTCGTCGATGTGAAGGCAACAATGTGCCGTCAGCGTGGAACTAAATCCGAATGCCAGGCTCCCAAGCCCGATACCAAAAGCTCGCCTTCTCAGAGGACAATCCTCTTTCCCATTGCCGCCAACAACAGCCGCCAACATAATGAAAATGCAATTAATTTTTCCCAGCTTTTCTTTTGCTGTTGATCCTACTGCCACTGTTGTTGTTACCGTTGTCGTTGCTTCTGCTGTTGCTGCTGCATGTTTCTCCTCTTAATTTTCATTGCTGCAATATTATGACTCCTGCTGTTCGAAGGGCTTGCATTTTTGTTTTATCCTTTGCTGTAAGGCTTTGCGCCTGTCATACAAGTCAAAATAAAAACGCTATGCTACAACAACAACAACAACAACAAAATCAGAAGTAAAAATCCTAGACAGATAAAAATCGGAATGTAACGGACGGAAAAGCGCCTCACATTAAATGAGAAAACCAATTATTTGCTCTTATACAGAGATCAATGGTACAATGGGATAAGGACATTATTAATTCTCAAAAAAAAAAAAAATTAAAATAAAAAATTTAATATATGTATATGTAAACATTTATAAGAAATGGATTAGTTGAAATTAAATTACGAACTGAGATGATGTTTACAATTTTCTTCATATCGAAATTGTATAGCAGAGATTGCATAAAAATCAAATCAGTACATAGTCCTACGGTCGAGACACACTGAATCGGGTATACTGCAAATTTTCACCAGTATCTTAGGCGTATTTGTCCAAAAAGATATACCTAAGGAGCTCCTGCTCCTGAGTTTGGAGTAAGGAAACTTCAGAAAGGCTAAAAACCGTCAGGTAAGGAAGTCAAAATTAAAGAGAATAGGATAGAATTAAAGAAGAAGAGGGAGAAAGTATGAGAGGGAGAGGAACTGACAGTTTCGAGAAACTGAGGAACAGTTCTTTTGATATAAAAAGAAAAGGATACAAATTTAAATCATGTTAGAGAATAAGTCCTTAAGATTTATTTAACAAAGTGAAAAGTTTGATGGAAGTTTAGCTTTTCCATTCCATTATTCTTTCTTACTCTCTCCCTCGCCTTCTCTTAATCTCTCCCTTTTATTCCCTACCTTCTTTTACTTTCTTTTTGTAATCCATCTAATCCTTATATTTCACCTTCACCTTTTTCCCCAAAGAGTCTTCGTATTTATGCCAAGTTAAAACCACTTCAAACCAATTTAAGTCAGCACAAAGTGTCGTTTATTTTGAAAATTTAATAAAAATTTGTGCAAATTATCCACTCCAGCATGCAGCAAATCCTTGAGAACGCAACAGCGTACGCAATTACTTCTTGTCCTTGCTGTCCTAGCCCTGTTCAGTCTCCTGTGGCGAGGACTTTTGATAATACTATTTGCCGTTACCGCTTCCATGGTGCTGCAGCTGATGTTTCTGCCGTTGTTGTTGTTGCTGTTGTTGTTGCCAAAGTGGGGCATTTAGTCTTTAATTTAACGCTTTCTGCTGCGTCAAGATGGTTAGCAACAACAAAGACCGCACATTCGTGAATCCTGAAAAAAGGCAAAAGGGGGCGCGTGGGTAGAGAGGTCTGTTGAAACCGTAGCATGACATAAATTAAGTACGAAATATTATTAAAAGGAATCCTTAAAAAAAGTAACGAAGGAAACCGGAAACGGAAGTAAGTGCCAAAAACTGGTCACCGGCTGGCGAAGGTTGGCGTGTCTGTTCAAGTGGTTACTGCGATTACGAGTATTTTCAGAGTCGTATTTGCATGATGTGGGGCCACAGGCCCAATGTGGAACGGGGCCTGTTGTCCCACAAAGGGAAAGAGTTTCAATAATACTAATAATGGATCATATTTCCCTAAAAAACGGTACTAATTCTCTACAAGGTAAACACCTTCAGTAGACTTAATTAAAATCTCTTTAGTTTTCGATAAAAAAATTATGTTAACATATTGTAGACGCGGTCATTTTTGCTTAAACTGATTTTCATAATTCAAGTCTGTTTTTAAGAAACTTTTCCATTCTGAATATGATTCATAATACTCGTATATTGTACTTTTCTGATCCTAGGTTTTTTCCCCTGTTTTTTTGTAACTTCAACTTAAATTTTTCGCAAAATTCTGACGTTAATTTAGCGTTATTATTAATCAAATAGAAATTTACTTTTAATATTATTTTATTGATCTATAAATTCAAGTTTCTGCAGGCCTGTGGCTATATGGAAAACTTCTGGGCCCAGGCCTACAAGGCCTTTGTTTGAAGACGGCACTTTTTGCTGTTGTTGTTAACGTTTATAGTGGCACTGTTCATAGGCTGAATTACTGTTTGAATTGCTGTTTTACTGTTTTTGTTGATGCAGCTGCTATTATTTTATGTGGTTGTTGTTTTGGTTGTTGTTATAATTTCATTTTTTCCCTATTGGTGGTGGATCGTTCTTTTTATTGTTGTTGTTGTGTTTGTTGTTGACGATGGTGTTTCTTAGGTAACTTTTAGATAACTTTGTTTGACTGTACAGATAACTGTTTTTGTTTTGTTGTTGTTGTTATTGTTGTTGCTGTTGTTGTTGTTGTTGTTGCTGTTGTTGTTGTTTTTGTTATAGCTTTCTGCCATTCTTTTGAAATTTTTTTATGAACGAGAAAATAAAAATAATCGACAGGTTTCCAGCAGCGTTAAGCAGCGACAATTTCTTCACAGTCTTCTAGCGCAATATAAAGGAAAAGAAATAATATCAACAACAACGCCAACAATTTACAAAAACAACAATTAATAATAGCATCAACTTCAACAGCGACTGTCGTATGAATTTAGCCAAATTGACGTCCATTACAAAGGCATCAAATCAGCCACGGCTAACTGTTGATTACTACAACAACCATAACAACAACAGCAACAATCGCCAGACAACTATCTACCAACCAAGAATTAATGGCTGAATGTCCAACACACACACACACACACATAAACCCGCGCCTTCAAACGAAGAGGCTGCCGGATTCTTTTCTCAACATGGTTTTCATCATACTTCAGTTTTATAAAGAAGAAGAAGAAAGCACAAAAGATAAGAAAAAATTAACTGAAAATCCTGCAAATGAAGGAAATCTGTGGGATATTGTCTTGTCGGTCTAAAAAAACTGTAGTCGCTCTTACTGAAATACCTTGAAAAATGGTGCTGCTGCTGCAGCCGTTGCCGCAACCGGCTGCGACTACTACAACTACTAAAAGCGACAATTAAGATTGAGAAAATGGTCTCTCCGGATGAAAGACTCAGCTGCTGATCGTTAAGTTCATAACAAAGACAAGGTATTCCTTTTTTTACTTTTCCTTACGGTCTTCAAAATACTTTCTACCAGAATCATTAATTAAAGGCCATAAAAAATCTACGATATTGAGCACGTACAAAAATTGTTAAATTTTACAATTCTCATTCTCATTCTCTCTCTCTCTCTCTCTGCCTCGCTATGTAGGTATGTATATCTAGTTGATTTTAATTGGCAACAATATCATTTTTTTCATATTATCGTTTGGCGTCAATTTCGAAACGTTTGAAACAAAATATTTGGCGAAGTGGTTCTCTATATATATCTCATCTTATATCAATCACTCTTTCCATCAAAATATGGAAATAAAAATTAAAATATAAAAATTTTATTAAAGTATAGAAAACAATAATATTCATTATATAATCACTGATATTACTTTACATATTAACTAGTTTGTTGGCTGAGGTTTATTTGAGAGATCATTATTCACTGTCTTGGCGATGTGAATTTGCATCGCATTATCTACTTGCTTCTTTATGCATTTCGGTGCCAATCCATCCAAACTGAAATCGTAACAGCCTTCTATATTTTCCTGAGCCCTATCAGCAACATCTAACAACCGATTAATAATCACCGGATGCACTATATCATTCTTAAACATATTTCTTATCTGCGTTTTCAAATTGTTGACATAGAATTCTGCTGGTGGCTCACTCAACCCGATGGGCTCCGATGAATCACTGACGACGTTTTTCTGAAAAGAAGTGTTCGATTGCTCTACGTAATTTTCAGTAATTAATATCTATACTATTTTTTGGGCTCAAGTTTTTTTTTAAAATACCTGCATAAACAGAATTTTTTTTGTGATTGCAAATTCTTGTACTATACTGCTATGATCTATACCTCTAAAGTCTACTCATTATCCTTTTACTTACTGACTTTGCAACGATAGCGAGCATGCCGAAAGCGATGATGGCGGTGAACTTCATTTTGAAATCTTTTCCAGAAATTGTCCTAAATTAATATTATAGGAGTATTTTTTTATAAATCGTATTAAACTAGTTTTGAATTTTTAACGCGCAGCTGATGGAGCAACCAGTTTTTACTTTAGATTAAATTTAAATTACATTATTCAAGTATTTATACCTGTTTTTTGGATATTCATCCGGCCTTATCTGACGTGTCTGTTTCTTATTTGTCGTTTCGTTTGACAGACAGATATGTAAGTCGTGTAATATGAATTGTTTCAATTTTTGTTGTTTTCATAAAAATATCTCAATTAGCTCAATGTCACAAAGAATGGCATTCGCATAGTATTCTTTTTATACCCTTTACCCAAAGGGGTGAGGATACATACACTCAATTCTTTCGTTTGTAATGCACTAAAGGAGGCGTGGCAGGTATAGAAAAATACATATATTTGAATTACCTCCTAAGTCGAAGCCGAGAACGAATAACGTAGAGATATCGTCATGAAATTTGGCATGAATATTCTCTGTCATCCTAGGCTGTTTGTTATTGGGGAAAATGGGGAAAGTTGTACCAGTGCCACGCCTACTGTTTAAGCGAATATGAATTCATCCGTGCTTATAGCTAAATTTGTCGGCTTTTAGAGTGAATTTAAAGCTCAAATTTTATTCCCAAGGCCTCTGTATCAGACTAAAATATACTCTAAAAAATGGGCGTGGTCAGCCGACTGGTGACAAAAACTACGATTACAGGAGAACTATTAGAAGCCGCGTCATGAAATTCGCCACGAACATTCTTTCCCATGTAGAGCTCTTTGATTTGGAAAAAATAGAAAATGTACCCACTGCCACGCCTAATTTTTAGGTAAATTTTTATGGTTTGATGGCTGAATTTCTCAACTCAGAGTCCGAACATAAAGTTAAAATTTCATTGCAGTGTTTACCGTATTGGTGAAAGTCAGCTCACAAAAATGGGCGTGGCACACTCACTGATATGCCATACCATATAATGAGGTATTTGTTGAGAAAAGCGGTGTTGTAAATTAGTTAATATTGTAGATTAAGATTAATTATCTGGAAGTCACCCGCCCACTTTTTATCATCACTTCTACAGAAGCGGGTGTAGGGTATACGAACTTTGACCAAGCCAAACAAATAGTTTTCTTCAATGCTGTGAAGTTCCATGAGCCGAAAACAAAAGCCGTGTTCTATTCTTCATAATAGAACAAGAAACAAGTCGGCGTTAAACGAAAACCTTTGACGTAGTTTTATTTTTTGGAACAATGTGTACGTACGCCATTTGTCAATAAAAGTTTGAAAATGTGGTAGCAAAAATGTGCTTGCTCTATTTTTGTTATTTCATTACTAGTGAAAAAAGTTTAAGAAATAAACCAACAACTATGTTAGAGTGAAACCGTGTTGTAAAATACCGAGTTGCTGGGTTACCTGTATTTCCACTGGCCCTATGTTAAATAAAAACCAAATAACGGAAAATTCTGAGATGTACAGTTTTTGGCAAGCCAGTTCTATGGTCGGTAAAAAATAAGGCGCTTGCCTCTGTCCTCAAAAGGTCTATGTAGAATTTTACTGGTGGTGTCTTCCAACCGTCTGGATCCTGTTCCTAAAAGAACATTTTAGGAGATACGTAATACATAGTTAAGTAATTTATAACTTCAAGTAACAAGTTTATAACTTAAGTAAAATTTTGTTCAAATTGATTGTTTCTTTAATACTGCACATACCGCTAACATAGCGTAGCGTAGACATTTTCATAGGATAATGTATGCTACTCGGCGCGAGTAGTCGGCGTGAGACCTAAGTTAAGACGCAATTTGGAAATCGCGTTACCTCGTGAAATGGACCTCAACTAGCCACTGATTTAGTTTAGCGCCTCTGAACTTTTTGTTTCTGTAGCTATATGAAGTCATTGGTCTATGCCAACAACAACTCAGAGACGTTAGGCGAGCTCAGAGCCAATATTGAAAAATCCTCCTATTGAAAAATCCTTTATAAGACATATTGTATAAATGGTATACTCACGACTAAACTATATATTTCTAGTGCCATCCCATTATTACTTTTACTTACTGGCAATGGAGCCACAGTGTATATCCCGAAAGCAATGATGGCGATTAACGTCACTTTGAAATCTTTTCCAAAAAAAATCCGATGATCCGAAATTAGTATTCATAACTTTTTATGAATCCGGTTATACTTTATAGTTTTGAATTCTTAAAGCGCAGCTAATGGAATAGACAGTTGTTACTTTAGATGTTAGACTGACATTTTAAAATTCATTATTCAGGTATTCCTAAATACCTGTCTTTTGGATGTGAACTGGACTTATGGACTTATCTGATGTGTCTTTTTCTTATTGGTAATATCTTTAGGCAGACAGAAGTCGTGTAGTTTTTAAATCTTTCAAATTTTTTTTGTTTTTATAAAAATAGCTCCATAAGTTTACAATGTGACAAAGACTGGCCTTTGGTATTATGTTTTTCTTTTTCTTTACTAAAAAAAAACTTTTACTACTAATTAAAGAAGCTTACGTAAATAAATAATAAGTATATTTTTCGACTTGTAAATAAGTCTAACTTTTAACTTGCTTCAAAAGACAGTAATTCTTCGAAGTTTATAACTAAAAAATTATGAGATTCCATACGGTTTAAACCTTTTCGGTTTAACATAAGGGGAAGGTTTAGGACAATCTAAGAAACCCTTGGGGTCATACAACTCAAAACGTTTCAAATAATTTATAGAACTCCCAAAGAATTATTTTTTGTTGCTAACTTTATCCAGAAGGTATCCCTATTATACCCTACACGCGAAGGGATGCGGGTATATTCACTTTGTTCTTCCATTTGTAACGCATTATAGGAGGCGTGTAAAAGTAAATATATAAAAGTAAATATATTTTGGTTCAGAATCACCCGCCCACTTTTTATCGTCCCGTTGACAGACAAAAACAATAAAACTTGAGAACCGCTAGTAAAATATAAAATGAATACATTATCAAATAATAATATTTATATTCTTTATTTCATTGACATTACAATATTAATTTGTATTTCTCTATATAATGAGTTTGTTAACGTATTGCCGTCATTTTTGTCAAGTTTGATTTACAGACAAACCTGTTTCAGCAACAGGCCATCAATGGTTTTTTCGTCCTTTTTATTTCCATTTACAGCATTTATACGAATACTTAATTTTTTAATGGCGGCAATTCTTTGTCTCACTGCATCTATCTCCTTTCTTACACACTCCAAAGGGTATGAATTGAAATTGTAACATGTACGTAAATCTTCACTGGCCATATTTAGAGTATGAACCAAATGACGAATAACTATGGGATGTGCAGGCGCTCGCAAGCCAGTATGATAATTTATAAAAAATAAGGCGTTTACTTCTGCCCTCAAAATGTCTAGATAAAATTTTACTGGTGCTGCTTTCCGGTCTGGATTCTCTCCCTGAAGAAAAATTCAGGACATTCTTCAACGTAATTAAATAATTTTGAAGTAATTTTGATTTTATTACTTATACTTACTTCATTACTTTTACTTACTCTTTGCAATGCGAGGACTGCGTATATCCAAAGAACAATGATGGCGATTAGCTTCATTTTGAAAACTTTTCAAAAAATATGATTGTCCTAACTTAATATTATAATTTCTACAAAATAGTGGCACACTAGTATTGAATTTTTAATGCGCAGCTGATGGAAACGCCGATAGTTACTTTACATTTAAGGCTCTGACGTTTTAAAAGACATTACCCAGGTATTTATGTCCGTCTTTTGGGTATTTTGGGACACGTCTTATCTGACGTGTCTCTTTCCTATTTGTCGTTTCAATTTGTTTTGCTTTTATAAAAATATCTCCATAAGTTCAATGCGACAGAGAATGGCCTTCGAATAGAATTCTTTCTTATAGCCTACACCCGAAGGGAGAAGGGCTTCTTTTTAATAGTAAATATGACAACACAAGTTCTTAGAGCTACATTTCTACGCTCGTAGGGCAGATCTAATAAAGTAGATTATATTCTCGTTATTATCGTCTCACACAAAGGTACCTGCCAACATAGGGCGTAGTAGGGCCGCTGGGGAAAAAATTTACGATTTTAGAGGAACGAATTTCACTGCAGAGCTTATCCAATTCGCCAAAGTCATCTCACGAAATATGGGCGCGACACGCCCACTGGTATACTATACAATATGTTCTCAACATCGTGATTGTGAACATATGTAAGTGAAATGAAAATTGACGTCACCCACCCATTTTTTCATCAACGATTCGACGTATATGAGCGAAGTTAATGCCCTTACTTGTTCCTATTTCATTACTAGCTCCATGAAATAGCGCCCATTATTTTTCGATAAGCGCCCGTTTTCTTAAATAGCGCCATTTGAGAAAATGTGCGTTATTTCCTAAAAATGAAGAAAGGCCCAACTTTATTATTTATTTCCTGCCAGCGGCCGATGATGCTCACGCAGAGGAAGTTTAGAAGAACTTTAGTAATCATGTTACTTAATCATGACTCATGTTGGACTAACAGGCGGATTAATTGCTTCTATTTAAATAATTGCTATTATGTATTCAATTTATTGATATTACAATTTGGTTTGGGAACGACTTTCCGCCATCCCTTATCAGTTTTAAAACGGGTTCCGGCGGCGCGCCATCTTCAGTGCCTTCTGAGACTTTATTCCTCTCTATATGCACGATCATTCACTTGTTTCGCGAGAGCAATTCTTTGTCTCGCGTCATCTAACTTCTTTCTTATACAATCCAAAACATATCCTTCTAAAGTGTAGCAATCTTTTAGTTCTTCACTGGTCATGTAAAAAATTAAAGCCAACCAAGTGTATATTAGGGGATGTATAGTCACTGGCCGTTTATTTCTATAGTCTTTATAAAATACAGTTTTTGCCTCCGTCAACAAAAGTGTTAAATAGAATTTTACTGGTGGTGCACTCCAACCGTCTGGATCCTGTTCCTGAAATAAATTTCAAGAGTTAATTCCAATTTTAAAGGTAAATTAAAAGCCATATTTTACAAAAGAAAAGTTATATGGTATATTCACGACTATAGCATATATTTATAACGTCTATTATCCATTTTACTTACTGCCCTTGCAACGGCAACGAATATCCCGAAAGCAATGATGGCGATTAACTTCATTTTGAGAACTTTTGGAGAAATGCGATTGTCCTCAACTAATATTATAATTTTTTATAAGTCGCGTTACACTAGTTTTAAACTTTTAAGGCGCAGCTGACGGAAAAACCAGTAGTTATCTTAGATTTTAGACGTTTTTCTGACGTTTTAAATGATTACATTAAGCAGGTACATACCCACACAGGTACATTTATACACGTCTTTTAGGTATTCATAGCTGACTTATCTGACGTGTTTTTTTCTTATTTGTCGTTTCTTTCGACAGTACGTATGAAATCGCTCAATTTCTTTGTTTTTTCAACAATAACTCCATAAGTTGACAATCTCACAAAAAATGGCCTTCGATAGTATTACTTTTTTTCTATTTCTCTACTAATAGTAAATAATAAAAAACTTTGAATGCGGTAAAATTTCATAAGCTGAAAACAATAGCTGTGTTCTATTTTTCATAGTATAACAGAAACAAGTCGCTGTTAAACAAAACGTTGTGGAGTAGTTTTATTTTTTGTAACAATGTGTTTTTTTTTTCATTTTCTCAATTCAAATTGAAATTGAAAAAAAAAATCAAATTCATTTCTGAAAAAAATTAAAAACAAAATCAAATTTCATTTTTGGTTAATGGAAATCCCCTCCCTCCCATATTTCATAAGGGTCTTCCCTTTACCACGATCGCGAACGTTTTAGAAAATTTTCATAGTCAAAGTACATTTTCATGAAAATGTACTATTTTCATAGTCAAAACAGTATGCTAAAGGACGCATTTAAAACAAAAACAGAAACTCTTTTCTTCATCCTTCCATTCATTCATTCGAAAAGAATTAAAATTCTTCAAAATCAGTTGATGTCGTGTTAAAAATATTGCATCATACTTTTTTGCACGACTGGTAGTAATAATTTTTTATTTAATTAAATCATTCTTTGACTTCTCATAGCAATGAGTAAAAAAAAAAATTGACGGAATTCCGGAAAAACTGAAAAAGAAAAAAAAAACGGGGGAGTAAAGTGCAACGAAAAAATTATGTGTAAAAAGGGCGGCTCAGTGATAAATTGCTTAAAAATCATAAAATATAAATAATAATAAAGAGAGAGAGAGAGAGAGAGTATAAAGGAAGTTCCTGTTTTGGAAAGCGGAGTGGGTTGAAAAGAAAAATGAATGAAGCAATTCTTTTGTGGCACATCGTCGGTTGCTCCCGTTGTTGTAGTCAAGCATTCATTTTTTCTCTGATTTAATTCAATTTAATTCAATTTTTTACTCACCGCTGCCGCAATATTCTACATAACGGAAAAGCAAAGCAAAGAAGAAGGCATAACAAAAGGAAAATATTGCGGCGCAACCATTTCCGGTGGAAACAGAAAACGTTTTTTTTTTGTTGCTCTGCTACAATAACATTTAAGTAGATGCTCATAACTACGGAAATTATAATTCAATTGCTCAAATCTATTTGGTTGTTGTTATTGACAATATTCTTATATTCATCTTATTGTTATTGCTATTGTTATTGTATTTTCTATAGCCGATTTTGCTGAATTGTTATAATAATATCAACATCCTTATGTTGTTGGCACTTGGCGTGATAGAAATTAAATGCTGGCGGAAGCGAAAACGATTGCGTGCGATTGCAATCACTTGATGCTGATAAACACAGATCCATACATACATACATACATGAATATAGCGAAGTGTACATTTTCTTCTTCTTCTTCTTCCTTCCATTTATTTCTCCGTCGTTCTCATTCCCAGAACAACGAAACAATCGGCATCAGTCGAAAGCAACATTATTGCCAAAGTACGATTAAGAAATTCTTGCACGTCGTTTAATCAATGTTACGTGCTTACATTGTGCCTTACGTCGTCATCACTCTCTCCCTCTCTCTCTCTCTCCGGTCTCTTGTAAATGTGTGTGCCCAGTCAATCAACATTGCACCAAAAACCTTGACGATTGTGTAAAAATTAATTAAATCCTGCCACTGTCTGTTCGATCTGTCGGAATGATTATCGGCAGCCACAATAGCAGCAGCAGCTGCTGTCCTAGTGGTAACTGCATTGAATTTCTTTGACTTTTGTGTTTCCCTTTTTTTTCTCCTTTAATAGATTCGATTTCTTGTAATCCTTCAAAATGCCTAACCTCAAATTTATTGCCTTCGGCCTGTCTAACATTTAGCATTTTCCTTGAAATTGAACTAATTCAGCAATCACTTCGGCGTTTTCGTCAAACATTGAGTATTCATTCAGCAATTAATCAATCAGTATTTACTTGCCATTCATTCGGACCTAGTTCGCTAAGCTCGCTAATATTTACTCAGTATGCATTTAGAAATCAGCGTTGAACTTGTATGTATTCCGCAATTGTTTCACATTTCTTTAGCATTATTGCAGCATTCATTAAATTTACGTTCAGAACAATTCAGCATATCTTGCGAACTTTAACTCAGCTATCATTTAGCATTTGTTCAGCTGTCCTTCTAGCCAGTCATTTGCTATTTTCAGCAACCATTTAGAAGTTTTCAACCATCGTTCAACATTATGTCAGCAATCGTGCATCAATAAGTCAGCACTCATTCAGCATTTGTTCAGTGCCTTTTTTGCATTCATTCAGCAAGCATCCGATATTTGATATTATATGATATTATTTGATTACTTTTACAGAATGTTTTCCGTATTAATTCGTTATTTTTTTCACATCCATTATTATGCAACCATTCAGCAAATATTGTTTGCAAATATCGATTGTTCAACATTAAGTCAGTAATCTTTAAGCAATAATTTAGCAAATCATTTAGTGGTTTTTAACATTCGATCATTCTATAAGTTGTTAGGACTTATTCAGCATTCATCCGACATTCCGTAAAATCCAACATTTGGTAGTAATTATATTTATTTAGCGTTTATTCGGTATGAATTCAGTATTTATTCAGATCTGTCTTTGTATTCGCTATACACGTTCATTAAGCTTTAATTCAAAGGATGCAACACTTTTCTGAAATTCGTGTGGCTTAGTTCTATCAATATTCAGGTTATCATTAACCTTCATTTTTACATTATTTCATATCGTTAACTTAATCCTACACATCTTTATCTCTTCTCTGTCTTTGTCTGTGTCCCTTCTCGCAACTATTGTATATTCCTTCTCTTTCCAACCTGTCAATTAAATTTTAAATATCTAAGGTTATCCTTTTGTGAGTTCTCACAATTTTCACAAGACACTTCAAGGCTTTGAAATAATTTTAATTGATTAAATTTGAACTTCAAACCATTCCAAAACAATTGATAAGTCCACAAAATAAAAAAGAAGAGTAATAAAAACTATTAAACTTCATGCAAAATCCAGGTCTGCAAACTTTTCAATCTTTTCAATGTCTGCCTGCGGGTTGGCGACGGCGACGGCGACAGTGACGGGGCCGATGTCTGCATCTCTAATGGCCGAGAAGCGGCAAGTGAAGGTGTTAAAGCGTGTCAGAGAGAGATGGGCGGGCGGCCCCCTCACCTGTTCGCCCCCAGATTCCATCCCATTTGACTTCAATGAAATTGATTGCGTTCAATTAATATTCAGTTATGCTTCGACGGAATATTTTAATTAATTTTCACGTAATCAGCGAAAATTTTTAGTTGGTATTTTTGGACGAATGGCGAAGAGTGAAGAGAGGGGCATGGGAGGGGGCTGGGGAGTGGTCAAAAGGTTGCGCAGAATATGAAAGAAGAAAAATTGATAAAAGAAAAGTCAGAACGAACAGTTCGTGGCGCTTAAATAGAGAACGAATGTACCATGCGAAAGGCCAACAACAACTACTACTACTACTAAAACAACAATAATAGCTATTATTGTAGCTATTACTAAGAATTACAAAAACAATAACAACAATTTCATAGATTGAAAAATCTATTTTTATGAAAAGCTTGTTAGAAGCAAGGCAGTCCGAAACAATCTACGATAAATCGATGCCGATACAAGTCGCCAAATAATTTTTTTTTCTTTCCTACATTCTGCTTATTGGATTTATTTGTGTATTTATTTATTTATTTTATATTAACTGTTAACAAGCTCTTGACTGAAGTTAATTTGTGTTCTCTTTTCTATAAAATTAAATACTGTTTACTTATATTTTTTCTGTTTAAAATATTAATTATTTGTTTTGATTTTTAATGTCGTTTTTATTTTTTCTATTTATTTGTTTATCAATATATTGTAATAATGAAATAATTATTAATCGTCATTTCGTTGTTTTTTTATGGATATTTTCACAATTTTCTCAAGTTAATAAAATTGGTTAAATTAAATTAAATTTTTTAATTTTTAAAACTGATTCGAAGAGTGTAAAAATATGGCGATTTGGCCATATCAATTATTATCACAGAGTTGGCACTTTGAACTAAATCTTTAGAAATTATCACAAAAAATAGCCTGAATTTCATATTATAATTTCCATTTTCTTTTGGAATAGCCAATTCCCTTATAATCATTACCTTTTGATTATTTCGGCTTGTTTTTAAACTGATCTTTAGTCTTTTGCGGACTAAAGCGACTTTAAATTTTGCCTGTGCCTTTAAAAACATATTTCTACTGGTTTTTCTTATAGTGGCTGCTGCTGCATGGTTGCTGCTACTGTTATTGCTATTGCTGTTATTCCTATTGCAGAGTTCTTGGTTTAACATTTCAAGCCGCTTTGGAGTGAAGTGCAGTGAAGTGAAGTGCAGTGGCGCGCATTCAGTTCGTCATAGCAGAGGATATACTTGAAAAAGAGGTGCTCCATATAAAATAAACAAAACAACAACAATAGATACAAACAGACAAATACAATAACAGCAACAGCAGCATCAAGAACAACAGCAACAAAGTGTGATTTACCAAATGGCAAAAGGATGTTACTAAACTTCAAGCTTAGAGACCAAGCTGAGAGACCAAGTTTTCTCTTCAAAATAGTCAACAATATTTTGAAGAGAAAACTACAAGGAGAGAGAAAGAGAGAGATGATGTGTAGTTTGTTGGAATATCGATATAAACCAACATCTAAATAAACAAACAAGCAAACACACCCACGCGCATAGACACTGACATACCCACGCACTTGTTTATTGACGTTTACGTACGTCAGTCACTCAGCACTCACTGACTCGTGTACTGACAGACAACCATCGATGTTGGTTTTTCAAATTATTTGCTAAGGTTTCAAAATGATAGAGCTGAATAACTTTGAGGACGTTGTTTATGGTAATGATGACGATAATGCTTCTGGAAGTGATAACGTTGACGATGATAATTGCAATGGAAGTGATGACGCTGATGACAATGGTTATGGACGTGACGAGGATTATAGTAGAGACAAAAAGAAAGAATGACGAGTGAAGACTATTGATAAAGGAATTTATTGAAAAAGATTGCAAGAATCCTGGCAATGATGATGATGTTAATAGGTGCTGGTGATAGAAGTGATGTTGGTGGTGATAATAATGTTCATTTGAGTGATGCTTTTTGAAGTAAGAGAAATGATCGCGCAACTGGGAAGGAAGATGATGAAAATGATGGGAAAAGGCCTTCATGTTGATGTTCTATGAATATCTTTAAATGATAATGGATATAGATATAGAAGAATGCGAATCTAAACATATAAAGAGAATGAAAATTATGGGTTTCCGGAACAAATACCCGTCATTCGTCGTCAAGTTTAACAAGAAGTTAAAGAAAAAATGGACAATAGAAATTTTCGGACCATAGAAAATGCCAAATATCCACGATGATAAAGAAAAGAATAGTTAAAAAGAAACATGAAAATTACACGGGTCGATCTAAGCCAGAAGCCGAGCTATACCTTCTCAACGTGTTTAGACGAGCTAAATAGGCCTCAATATACTAAATCCTAGATCTGTTACTTCTACCAACTCAGGTTTTCGAGTTATGTTGCTTATGTTAAAGTGAAAGAAAACTGAAAAATTTCTTCCTGGTTATAGTGAAGGAGCTACACACACATACACGTAGAAACACACATAATCTGCTTCTAAACTTACTTAAAACAAATTACTTCTATCGCAGTTATTCGTAGTATTAACTACGATGTCATTTTCGTCAGGCCGTCAAGTCAATAGAATGTAATAAAATATAGCAGTTTGGCATACTTTCATTATATATTTTTATTGCAATACTTTTTCCTTTTTATTAAAGTTGTTTTTTTTCTTAAAAAAAATTATTGGCAGGAGAGAAACTATTTTGCGTTTATTTGCAAACACTTTGCTCGCTATTTGGACTGGCTGGCTGGCATAGTGTTGCCAGACTTTTAGTTTCAGCTTCAGTTTGTCGCAGACGCTGTTAAATCCTTTTTGCTTTACGAGTTCAATATATTCAAATTTTGGTGCTCGTTAAGAGCGGGTGTGTGTGTGTGTGTGATTGTCAGACTTTGTTTGCTCTCGTGGTACTTTGAAAATATACTGGCTGGTTGATGTTGATGATGATGACGAATATAATGGTCGAAAGAGGCTGAGGAAGAGCTAAGCGCGGTAGAGGCGATGAGAAATGGGGGGGGGGGGGGGAGAGGATGAGGGATTCAGTAGGAAGTTTAGACTTATTTGAAATAGAGACAGTGAAAACGGAAGCCAATCAATTTAAATTTAGAGAAGCTCAAAGAATGTTTTATGTTTGCGTCTACGTAACGTAAAAACGACACTGTCGCAACGAAGATGTCGAAGAAAATGATGAGATGATGATGGTGATGATGATGATGGCAGCAGCAAACGACGACGAGAAAACAAACGATGATGAGCACACAGCGACGATGACGACGAAGTATCACACAAAAATAATAAAGCAAGAAGAAAAGCAAGAAAAAGCACATTGAATTGAAATATCCAAAAACGGTTAAGTTTTCTAAAAATTTATTAAAAGAAAAAAAAGGACCGGGAAGTGAAAATGTTTCCTTTCTAAACAACGAGTTATTTGAAATATAGAGAATAGAATAAATCTTCGTTTTTTATTTCCCCAAAAAATCTGGTTAAACAGCAAGAAATTTTATGATAAATAATTAAAAAGAATCTCAGAAGAATTTCTTTATATTAAGGTCTATAACTCCGACACTCTTTAGAAAATTCTATTATTCAAAAACGGTTATTAAGCTCTAAGTTTTAACTTTAAGAAACAAAATAGACCAAAAATGTCCATTTTAAAGAAGCCAAGTTATAATAAGCCAGTAGCTATAAAATTATGTAATTGAAAGCTCTGTATAATGTACATATGTATGTATGTCCTTGCACGTATCGTAGTACGATATATCAAGTCAATTTTCAAGTTAATCCGCTTTGAAAATAATGAAGCCGCCGGCCAGTTGCTGGATTGGCCGATTATTCTGGAATTATCAGATTTTCGAAAACTCAATCGCTCTACCGCAGTAAAACTAACGAACGTAAGAGAACGAACGAGTGAACAATCGAACGAACGAACCTTGAGCTTGTCGCAATGATCTCCACTGAAAATCAAATTGCATTTGATGCAATGAAAAGACAGAGTGAGAGAGAGTGGGAAAGAGAGAGAAAGAGAAGGAAACACAGCGAGATCAAGAGGCTGAGCGAAGGACGTTGTCGTCGTATTGACTGCATAAATTAAGACAGGATAATACGTTGACATAATAACTGTCAATGCAACAAATTTCCACACTGACATTTCTACTGTCCGACAATCATGCGATATTTTTGCTTGTGTGTATTGATGGCGACTATGATGACGGTGGGGACGAAGGGAATTTTGATGGTGATGGCGATGACGATAACGATGACGATATTGGCAATGCATGCTGGAACGATGAATAAATGATATAACGAGAGTGGAGAGAGAGAAAGAGAGCGAGAGCGTGGAGGGATTGAGGAGAGTTAGTCAAAATGTGCAGGATCTGCAGGATGTGCAAATGAAAATTTGTGTCGATTTGCATATTTAATCAAGAATTAACAAGGCTGATATAATCAATTACACGTCACAGGCGTACGTGTGACAAGGACGCATAGCAAGCAGGTCCGTAACGAGTAACGAGCTAAAGAGCGGCCTGGTGAGCGGCAACGGGAGCATGCACAGGGAGCATGCAAGAGACACAAGGGCGGGAGCTGAGCGACAAGAGAGTAAGTGAGCAACATCGGTCTTGGTAAATTGTATCAAGCGATGAGGAAATTAATTTGGAAGAAAGAAAATGTTAGTAAAGAATGTTGACAAGAAGATAGAAGAAGAGAAAAAGACGGGGAAAAACAGAAAAATCTGATTTTATTGTAATCCATGGACATATGTACTATACATATCTATTTTTATAATGGGTTGTGGAACGATTTTACATCATCGCTTCTTAGTTTTAGCTTGGAAACGAAACGGTTTCGGTGAAGTGCCATCTTCAGTGTCTTTTTTCATCCTCAGGCAAACACAAGAAACAATGAAAAAAGGGGTTTTGGAATGAGTTTCCGTCATTCCTTGTCAATTTTGGCTTGGAGATAAACCAGTTTCGGCGATGGGCCAGTCAGTGTCTCCATTGTGAAGAAACAATCTATTTTCATTTAGTCATTGCAATTTTTATTCCTTTCCAATCGAAAATCCATGATGAATACCGAAATTATTTGACAGTTATTTGACATCGATGGATTCTTCTTTTGCGATCGTTGTCTATTTTCTATCGACTTTTTGTCGTTTTGAAACTTTTGTTCCGTTATCGAGATCGCGGAAATACTATCGAATAGTTCTCTTTTATTTATTTTTGTATATTGTACTAACGATTTTTTATGTATTTAACTGTCGGCGATTGTATTCCCCTACTGGTGAATGGTTTGTGCGGTTGTCGCGATAGGGGAGCAGAGCAAGGGGCAGGGGGTTACAAATTTGCATGTCAATGTGGCCCACGCGATACAGGGTGGGTACTTCTCGGCCGCGCCGTTCGTAAACTGATTGGACCGATTGGATTCGTAATGGTCGGGATAAACAGAATGAGAATCGGTGATAAATGTGCCCACAATTTACTTCACCCGCATCCACACATACACCCCCCACACTCACACTCCCCTTTCCACCCTCCCACCTTGCTAATACCGAAGTGGAGTGTTCCGTTGCGATTTACGTGTCAAACATGTGAAAATGGTTTAAATGCCGCCCGGTGGTTACCGATGTTTTGGGGCAAAATGGGTTTAAAATTCAAACACAATCAATTCGGTTGCTCGTAAGTAACCTCATACATACATACATACATATCGTACATACACACATACTTTCGTATCTGCGGATTCGATACATTACAAAATGTTGTTGTTGTTGGTTGTTGAGGTTGCCACTGTTGTTGTTGTTGTTGCTTTTGTATGTGTCGTTTTCGAATGTTTCGAGATTACATGGCAGGCGCTTTAATTGGATTGTCATTTAAGGATTTTAAGGATATTTTAGCAAATATTTTTGCGCAAGTAGTTCGTTGGTTTGGTTGGCTTGTCCTTCGGTCGGTTGGTCGTCCCGTATTTAGGTTGATTGTTTCGTGGGTCGGTTAGAAGTGTCCTTTGGTTGGTAAATTTGTTGGTTGGTAAATTTGTTGGTTGGTTGGTTGGTTGGGTTGTTGCTAGGTGGATTGGTCGATTGGTTCGTCGGTTGTTGTTCGTATATTGTTGGTCTGCTGTTTGGTTGGTTTATTCATAACAACTGGAGAGCTTAATTCAAATCTTCATTCGAAGCATATAAAAATATGTATTTGTATTTAATTTACAATTTTATTATATCGTATAATAAATTCACAGAAAGCATTCTGTAGATAGATAAAGGTATTGCTATAACTTGCTATACATATCCAAAGAAAAAAGTTAGTATGTAATGATATACATAATATTGTAAAGAGCTCTATTTAAACGGATGGGCTTTTACAGGGTTTTTATTAAAAGCAAAAACTGAGTTCTGGGTATTGTAAGGATTGTTTTTGTATTTGGAGTTAATTAATATTTACATAATTTTCATTTCTAACAATGCTTTAAAATAGTATAAGCATTAAATTGACTCTCCGTTTTTTTCTTTAACCCTTATCTCATTTTACACGGTTGTAATGAGCATATCTTCGACTGTTCTTGATCTTTAGATCGATTTATACGACTCAGAGTTTATTTGAACGGTTTAAATATCCTTCTATTTTGTAGAACATAGAGTTTAGTCTCGTTGTATAAGGTGTTGATCTATCTTGTTAATACCGTGTTTATCTATCATGTTAATCGAAAAATGAATGTATGTATGTTGCTATAAGTTCTACATATTTTATACCAAATATATTCATTTTTCGTTATATATGTATAATATATTCATTTTTTTACCTGATTTCTAATAAAAGAAACCATGTCGTATCAATTTATTTTCATCTGGTTACTGAAACAAATACAAATACAGAACAATTTGTACTATTTTACAATTGTAACCACATACACACACACACACACACACACACACACACACTTACACATACACATACACAAAAGCAGCATATAGACACACAAAATACATGTTACATACACACACACACACACACACACAAATACGATCGCTCGTAATTAATCCGTCTCTCTAAATCTCTGCCAATTCATTTCGGTGATCCGCAAATGCAGCAATGGTTTAGTCTGCATGCTATTACCTTGTAAACTAGCTACGGCCATAATACCAACTACAACAACAACAACAACACAAACAACAATAATAATAACAACAACAATAACAACCGAGTAGCAACAACAACCAAGCAGCAACAATGTAGTAACGTAGAGAAATAACGTCCCAAAAACGACAAAAACTATACCGTGAGAAAGAGAAGAATATTGATGCGTTTGTGTGTGTGTGTGTGTGTGTGTGTGTAGGAGTGTGGGTGAGGTCGTATAGATGCATGTGCATTTTCTCATATCTCTCTATTGCTGTATTTGTCATGTTGTATCTGCGTGACAAGTGCATAAAATTGCATTTTATAACAGCCATCTCTCGAATGCTATCAACTACGAGCACCACTATAAGCATTAGTTTAGTTTGCACACAAACCACTACAATCCCATACACTCACACGCACACACTGCCTACAAATCCACATACAACGACTTACACAGCCGAACGTGTTACTTACCGATTACATTTCAGAATCTGTTTGCAATTTGAAATCAATGAATGCATTTCATTGCGACAATACGACTATTTCTCCAAAATGAACTTGTTTGAGAGTTGTCTCGTTGCTTCAGTCAACATAAACGAATGAATGGATTAATGATTGAATGTTAGAATGACTACGATAAATGAAGAACCATAAATCAATGAACGAATCGCTTTCGTCTTCGTCTTCGTCTTCATCTATGGGCAACATAAGGCTGCGCCGCTTTTGTTTGTTATACGACACGTGTCGCAACTGGCGGCTCTTTTGAGTCTGGCTTAGAGCAAACAGATAAAATTTCTTGCGACAACAGATAAGAAATACATACTCGTATTACAAATACAAATACAAATACAATTACAAATACGTATACAAATAAACTTCTTACAAGATGTTATATGCCGTCGATTCGAATAATTATCAAATTAAATAAACACACACACGGCACTGTTTGTTGACACGAAATTGTCGTGTGTCGTTTATATTCGATATTTTTTGAACACCGAAAACTTGCAAAATGCAAGATGTTTCAGACTTTCAGCGCTTTTTAAAAAAACTCTTCAAAATTCTTCACAGACAAAATAAAAAAAAATGGAAAAAATCGAGCCAAATATTCTATTTCTTCTGGTATGAACTTTGAAGAAATTCATACCTTTTTCTAAGGAGTCAATTTTTTTTTTGTGAATGCAATTTGAAAACCATATGAAATCTTCAAGATATAATGAGCAAACATAGTAAGCCATTTTATAAAATTTATCGCAAAAAAAATCAGAGAAACTGTCATCACGAACTCGATGATAGCGCGATAGAACTTATAGCGCGTACCTCTGCCCCTATATTTACAGTTATAGAGACGAAGTTGAGTGTCCAGACGATAAAAAATACCTTTCCTTCCTTCCTTCCTTTCTTATTTCAGCCTTAAGTCCACTTTTTAGGCTACCAGAATCTATTCAACTTATTTTGCTATCTCCTCCGGCACCGAACAGGCCAACAGGCCAGACCCATGGCATGCCATTCCACTCCTCTTCGCTTCTTCGCTTTCATCAACCTTTTTTTCTGCAGCTCACCGCATAAATGTCTTTCAACTTTCGACTTAAGTAAGAATCACCAACAAACGAACGGCCTACCTCACCATCATCCATGACTTCACCCACGACTACGTGATCAGCCTAAATGACGGCAATGCTACCATGACAGTGCAATTTTTCGCACACAAAGTATGCACCCAAGTATGGTTGGCGAATGGCCATACATCAGGATTTATGTCAGTCGATGCAAGTAATACGTGCGCCGCGCCGCCATGATCGGTCACTATAAGTGGCAAAGCGGCAGTAGGGAATTGAGAGGGGCGCATTGGGAGGAAAAAATGCACGGACGCACCATTAGAAAGATGACATCGACAACAATAATAACAACAACAACAACAACTACTACTACAATAACAACAACGAAAGCGATAAGATAGTCAACAGCACCGTCAATGGTTTCGGACTGACTGCATTTCGCTCCAAGGACTGAGTAAAAACCCTTTACCTTTTTATTTATTGCCTTTTCTGTTGCTGTTTGTTTTTACTTTAGTTGATTTTTTTATATTGCAATTTTTTGTTGTTGGAATTTTTTTTTATATTCATATGCTTGCGCAATCAGGCTGGAAAAGTTAGCAATTTTACTCGCCGTCCTGCTCTCCGTTGGGCATTTTCTACTGCGGTTGTTGTTGTTGTTTTTTATATAACCAGTTAACCCTCCATTTCCACGGCATTAAAATTGAAGGATTTGTGCTTAACACGATTCAAGATTCCGTCCGAACAGTAAGCTTTTTCACTAAATCCAAATAAATCCAATAAATATATATGTATGTATTTTTCTTTATATAAAACTTCTATTCATTTTCTTTGCATGAATTAGCCAGTTCTTTGTGGACTCGAATTGCACGATTTTACATTTACACGGTACATTACCAGAAAACCAATGCATTCCATCGTTTACCCGATAAGTAATCAAGAGTAGCCTGTACATACTTTTTTCACAACTTCCTAACAGACATCGTCTAATCAGTGCGCCGTAATAAGTTCGTGTTCTCAACTCTTTGTAAAAACTTTGATATACGGACGAGGGTGAGAGCGTTCGATGTCCAGTGTAATATTTTCTTCTTTTTCCTCCTCCTTCTCCTCTTCGTCGTCCTTTTCCTGTAAGTAAGACCTAGCCTCTCTCTCCTTTTTGATGAGTTTTCTTACTTTTCAAATTTTTCTCCATTTTATCGTTTACTTCACATGCGGCCTTAGTTATGTATGAAATAAGTTTTCTGTTTCTTGCGAATACTTTTATAGGCCCTGCTCGACTTGTATAGCAAATAAGTAAAATTTCTTCTTCTCATAATCTTTTTTAAACTTAAGTCAATGTTGCTCAATCTTCTTATATCTAAAGCAATGCATTTTTAGTTGAAAACTAAGATTATATGACTTTTTCACTTAGGATAAAAACCGAAAAGAATTATATACTCCTTAAATGTCGTTTTCTAAGGACATATACATATGTCCTTATTCTAATATGTATTTATTTCAGTTTTTAATCATGCATAAAAGCCACAAGGACAAAGTTTTGACAGAATTCCAGGAAATAATTTTAATATTTTATTAACAAATTTTGTAATGAAAATGTGTACCTATAAATGGAAATTGAATTAAACTTTTTTCCAAACGCCCCCATCCCACAAACTAATTCAGTCAAAGTATAATTGAATCATCATAAAGTATAATTGAAAAGTTCTTCCTAGCAGCCTTGCTAGTCGGTTGATTGTCGTTGCTCATATTGTATATTTTTCCACAAGTTCTGACTTAAGAATTTAAGACTTAAGAATTAAGACTAAAATCGCAAACAAAAAACTGGGGTAAATTATTAATACTGATTATAAGGGACAACTTTTTCTAAGATACCACAAAAATATATTTCTTCTTTATGTATTCAATTTCAATTTCAATTGCTAAAAAAACGTACAACATGAAATTTAACATTTTACAAGTTTATACGATAAATTTTACGATAAAACACAAAATTTGTTGTATTATGCGAGGCTAACCTGTATCTTGTTTAATCATCATCCTAAAAACACATTTGATCAAATTTATTTGGTTGGTTTTTGGTTAGAGATATATTTTTATGGTGCGCTTTCAGGCGTTACTAACAAATTTTCATTAACGTTTATTGCAAATTAGTTAATACTCAAACAATACTCGGTTGAACGGAGAACTTTTGCAGTTCTTCGGAATAGAAGAGTTTAGAACTTTATTACAGATTTTTAGAAATCTTATGTAGAACGAATCTGTTGAAGTCCTTCAAAGTCTTCTGTAGCTTTAAAGTATTAAATGAAATTAATTATGGTAGGTTCATCTTCCTCTTCCTTGATCTTAGCTTAATTAGCTTTTAGTTTCATTTTCAATCTCGTAAATTCATTTAAAATTACTCAGAGAACTCAGCTACTGGAGGTACTTCAAAATTGTTTCATCCTTTCTTTCATCCTCTCGCCCGCTCCCTGAAGTATTTAATACAAATTAATTAGAAAAATTTACATTTTTAATTTAGCAAAAGCAAGAAAAACTCAACAAAGAGTGAACAAAAAAAAATCAACAAAGCGTGAAAAACTTCAAAAATAAGAAGAAAAAAGAGTCGCAGTCAGCTAAAATTAATTTTCATCTCTAAACCAAATCCATGAGATACGCTCGTACTCCGTAACCGTGACGCTCGTCGGAGATGAACTACGACGCTACGACTTTTTTGTTTTTCGTGTGACACAGAAGCCACTTTTCTACAATTTGCAATGTGTGGTTTTTTTTTTGCTCTTTGTTTTTCCTTTCTGTCTTTTTTTACCCTTTTCCTGTGGCTTCATCCGCTTTCATGAATGAAATAAAGTTATGCATACGTTGTCGGTCATTGTCGTTTTGTAGGTTAGTCGTTTCTGACTGCACAAATGACACTGTTTTGGCGGTATTCCACTAATGCCCACATTATGAGCGAGCGTGTGTGCCCCGCCCCGCCAACTTTCTCCACTCCAGCAACGAGTTAAGCTGACTTATGAATATTTTTTTCGACGCTAAATGAACAAATTTTCTACTGCCATTTTTTCTCTTAACTTGCTTCGTTTCGTTTTCATTAAATCCGCTTTATTTGTTTAAGTCTTTTAAATATTGTAACATGCGTGCAGTACGAACAGTGGCGGCAATAAAAAAGTGGCAACGATATCGACGACGATAAATAATTTAGAAAAATTATTAAAATTGAAGAAAATAGTATTTTGAATTAAAATTAAATTTTGTAAGTACAGTGTACAGTATAATCTTAAGTATATACTATCCAAAAATAAGAATATTTTACACAGTGTGTTTTAACAAAATAATGGCAGGAGTCTCGATGAGATTAAAACAGACGTTCATTTTAAAATATCGTACTTTCAAAGTTACTTTTGTTGTTTTTAACGTTGTAAGCCTTGTATCGTGGTTTTTTTTCGATTTCCGCGGTTTGCGATTGTATTTCTCTGTATCTGCAGAAGAAAGCGCCTTTGTTCAAAATACATATATCCATACTTCTAATGATGCGCATGAGACGAGATTGGAAGATTGGAACGATTGGATGCACGAGATCAGACTCCGAAAGGAGATAGGCCTCACCAGTCGAGGCGAAATTTCGAGACGGGACAGGTGTTTTTGGTCGAGATGAAATTCAAAGATGAGACAAACTTTTCCCGTCGAGACGAGATAAGATACAAGATCGAGTTTGCCTAAATATCGTATGGCCTTGTTTAAAGACGAAGACAGAAGGGAAGACAGGAGGGAAAGGATAGATCTTAATCTAAGAGTATTCTGAAAGCTTCCGGGCGTGAGGCATGGTCGTCGTATAAATGATACATAAAACATATTTTATTAACTCATAAATACAGTTCTTTTAAAACCATCTTGAACTCATCCTGAACTCATATTATTCGCCACAACTGTAGTGACAATTAAACAAACTGATATTCATTAGCGAAAAGGAAACCCATCAACTCGTTGCATAAAATGTCCATTTCGTTTGCATTTTTATTGTTTTAAATTCGTTCAAAATTTTACAAAAATGAAGCAAAGAACTTAACAAATTAATATAAACTTGACCACAAATCCAACATAAATGGAAACCCCAAAACACCCAAAACCCGATTATGGCAAAAAATTAAGCTCACAAAACACCAACGAAACCGCCTCGCAGCCGAAGTCGTTGGCGGGGGTGGGGGTGGTAAGTGGGGGATGGTGTTAGGAAAAATAATTGAAACATGAATCCGGGGCCGGCACAAATTCGCCAAAAGTAATTTAATTTGAAGCTACTCGCAGAGAAACTCATTTCATGGGTCAAAAATTACAATCCAACATAAGAACTGAAGAGACTGAGAGAAGCCGATGCATATAGGTACCATGGATAGTCAGACAGACAGGCGGACGTATAAATGGAGGAGGCGTATAGATAAACGGGCAGACGGATAGACAGAACAGAAAGGATAAATATGAAATAAAACCTATGATGAGCGAGTATCATAGAGAGAACGAGCAAGAGAGAGATAAAATGGATGAACAGTCGAACAGAAAGATACAAAAAATCATCGACCGACAGACAGAAAAAACAAAACGAGAGCTGGATAAATACGGATAGAAAACCCGAGCGACAGATAAAAGAACAAACGAGATTTTAAGAGACTGAGAGAGAGATAAGAAGTAGGTCAATTCAAATGAAAAGCTCATAAGATGAAGTGAGATGGAGCAACAGAGATGGTCAATGAAGAACTTTGAAGAGAGGATGGAGGCAGGTAGGTAGACACAGTCCTAGAGATAAAAGATTCTGAAATAGACGATACTAAAATAGCCTCTCTAGCTAGAAAGTTAGAAACTCGGACAACTCGAGGGTGAGAAAGAAACCAATTTGGGGCTTCACACTAAAATTGAGCCAGCCCAAAATACCCTTTTATTTCTTTAATTTTCCTCACATTCACTTATCGGCGTCCGTAGAACAAATGGAAGGCCGCCTTCCCGCAGCCTCCCTCCCCCTTACACCTACCCCAAAGAATTAGTTCTCCAAAAAGGTCGTAACACCCAAAAAAGGATGCCAGTAACACTGTTGATTTTACTTGGGGGGTTCTTAGTTACAAACGCAGGGTCGAAATGTGCAAGCTTGCTTCTGAAAATATAGTGACTTAATTGTACTGGACCAAAAAAAAACAAAAACAATAAAAGAAAAAAGAAAAACAAAACCAGTAAGACCAAAACAATTTACAGGATTATTATTACGCAAAAGACTTCTATTTCATAGACGTTGAAGCGACAGAACTTCCTTGATTTAGTTGACAAAATGTGTGTCTTGTGTAATAAATTCATATTTCTGTCCCTTCGCTACCCCCCTTCCCTTTCAACAAATCACAGCCCACCCAACCCACAATTTTTGCATTTGGGATGGCTCAAACGCGTCCTCTGGAAACCCTTTTCGGGGCGAAACCATTTTTCGGGGCGAAGAAACACACTCGAAAAAGTTCTTAAATCACAAGAGAAAAGACAGACAATGTCTCTAAGGATTAAAAATTACCGAAATGAACTTTCACAAAATGAACAATGAATACAAGAATGATTACGAAAACATTGAAAATATTTGCTGATTTAAGAGAAGTTTTTGGAGAAAATTACAAGAGTGAGAGAATGACGGGCGAACCATTCCGAATTATAGAATTCGAAAACAAAGAAGGAAAGAAAATGAAAGAAGGAAAGCAAAAGAAAATGTTGGAAAAGTAATCAAAGGAAGTGGGTAAGAGGATTGATTCAATACTATTTTAAATTTGAATGCTTCGCTCCATAGAAGACATTGGTAACAATTTCTTGAAATGGATAAAATGAAAGCTTTCGACTTGACCAAACCATCAAAAGAATTAATTAACTACAATTTTTTTTTAAGTTTAGAAAAATGAAAAAATATAAAAATTATAAAAAATGTCTATATCATCTAAAACGAAGAAATAAATAAGCCATTTTCGTAGCAGGAAAAAAGACCAAAGAAAGATTTATACCAGCAAATTCTTCGACCTTGTTTTAACAATCGCGGAAAAATAAAGTGATATTGGCCAAAACCAAAATAAAAAAAAATATACAAATGCTAACTTCCATGTTTGTACTCGTTTGTACCAGTTATTTGCAATTTTCGAACGGACCTGAATCCTCTCAAAAACAAAAGCCAAACTTGTAGTTCATTGATTACATCCGTTGCCGCCAAAACAAGCAGCCGCCAGCAAGCGCGAAACAACAACAACAGCAATATTATTTGAAATGATAAAAAAATCGAATGTTGCTCTACACATTTTTAGAATGTTGCGCAACATCATCAACACCAATTGCAGCGACAGAAAAACGAAATAAAACAAAATAAAACCACAGCAAGCGAGTATAACTCGTCTCATTTGTAACGAATTTTAACTGATACGTACGTCTGTTCGTTCGTTTGTGTTGATGGCGAAATCGACGAGCAATGAAAACAGCTGTCGCACATGTTCAGTGCAGTAGCAGTAGCAGCAGCAGCAGCAGCAGCGGCTGCAATAAGTCGTCCAACCAACTAAACCGCTCTTCGTTTGCCGGCAGATCGGCTGCCGCTGAGGCAGGCTTCCACGGAGCAACGTGCCGCAAACAGTTGAAGCCGTTTCGGTTGCAGCATCAGCTTGTTGTTGGTGTAGCTGCCTACTCCAGTGCTTGATATTTTCATAGTTTAACAACCGGCAACAGTCATTGCAACACTTTTAATTTTTCATGCCATAAACAACCACCTTAGCATAAGCAGACGACTGAGCAACAGACAGGCGGCCAAGAAGGCAGAAAAAACAGACCGGCAGACGGCCTGTCAAAGCACCTGAAACAGTCAAGACAACTGAGAGGCATAAAAGCAAAAATGAAAATTATCGCTTTTGCACACACGAAAATAGTTTTTCTTCTGCTGTCGACCAGTTTTTTTTTTAATTTTTGGTCAGTTCTATCGATTTTTATTGTGATTTATTTGTATCTTATTTTTATTTTTCAAAACTTCGGATTCGGTTACGCAGACTCAGTTGCGCACAAAAAACTTCAGTCGTTCGTCAACGCTTGCTTGACAAAGTTTTACAAACTCTTCATACAAAATAATACAAAAAAACAACAAAAAACAAAATACAAGTGATTTACAAAAATTAATTTCCTAATCCTGTTAAAAAATATTACTCCTATTATTTAGAATTTTTAACTTGTTTTTTTATGTGCTTATCGTGTTTATTTTCTTTTTTCATTCTTTTCATTGAGATGGCAAAAATGTTTTACTCTTTGGTGAGTATCTGTTCCTGGTCGTTCTTTTTGAAGTTTTCTTTGGTCAATGGCGACGATAAATTTTTAACGGATTCGCGTAAGTCAAACCAAAATGTTCCTTTAAGTTCTAAAAAAGTGTTAAAAAATTCAAATACAATATAAGTGCGTATGAAACTAATTGGTTAAAGAAGAAACAAAACAAGAAATTAAGCAAAAAACAAATAAAAAGTTAATTATACTCGTAATATGTGCGATCAAATTATATGCTGCTGTTTTTAATGTTTAAAGATCGTTATTCTTCTTTTGCAGCACCGAAAATTATGCTACCTTTAATTACCGGTTCGATTTTTCTATGCGGAACGCATATATCGTACACAATTATACATTTTGGCAAAATTTTGACAAAATTATCGGCCATAAATCATTAATTACCTTACCGATTTCCATGATTTATGTAGAAACACTTAACTTTAAAAAAATTGTTAAAAAATACTAAAGATAATAATTTTTTTAACGCTAAATAATTAAAAGTATAAAATAATAATAAAATAATTAAAAGTTGATTTTAGTTATATTACATATATTATGTATGTATAATTAATATATTTATAATACTTGCATGTATTATATTTGGATAAATTTATAGTTTTATATTATTTTTCTAAATAAGTGTTTAGTAAATTTTTAAGAAACTTGTAAATACTTAACGTAATTTTATTAATTATTAATATTATTAATATAAAACCAAACTAAACTATAAAACTAAACTATGTATATATTAACATATTATTAAATAATATTAGTATTATTAAATTCCCACTATTTTTTTATCGCAAACAAATTATGACTCAAACCTCATTTTCAACTACTCCACAGCAGATTACATCAAAGAATGTAAGATTGCGGATGCGCAATTTGTTAATTGCTCCACGCAAAGTATTCAACAACTTTTCAACAAATTAAGTGAGGGTTAGTAATGAAAAAAAAACAACAAAAACCACAAAAAATCACAAAATTACAAAATTTTGAAAGGAGGAACCATTAAATGAAAAAAAAAAAACTACAGAACAACTAACACCAACAAAAAAAACAGCTTATAATAATTAAAAAAACAACAAAAACCACAAAAAATCACAAAATTACCAAATTTTTAAAGGAGGAACCATTAAATAAAAAAAAACTACAGAACAACTAACACCAACAAAAACAACAGCTGACAATACCTTTATCAATTTTCAGGTATACCTGGGCTGGATACTATCAAAAGTTTCGATCCATTTTTCCTGAATCGTATTAAAATAACGCAAGGCAACAGCAACGCGATTAATTTGAAAGTTGAAATGTCGAATGTAAAGATTATCGGCTTCGGACGAACGAATGTTCTGGAAAGCATGTAAGCTTAAAAAAACCCTTTTTAATGTCAACCCTTCTTATTCTTACGGAACGTTTTGTCAGTGTCTACGCTAAAGATTTTAGCTGGAAAACGACTTTTATGCTGCCTGTAATGAAACTACAGGGTGATTATAGTTTATTTGGACGCATTTTATTAATTCCCTTAAATGGGCGTGGCAAAGTTTTTCTAGATGCAGGTACTGCATACTATTAATTCGTGTTAAAATTGTCACTTTTGTATTATATTTTTCACTTTTCTCTTAGAAAATATGACTGTTGTCATGCATTCCAAGACACGCCTCTACGAAAAAGGCGGTTACACATTCTACAATGTGACAAATGTTCATGTTGATTTTAAATTAGACGGATTGAAATCTTATTTTTCGAATTTATTCAATGGCAATAAACAACTTGGTGAGTAACTAAAATAATTTAAAATAATTTGAGACAATTTGTCATAAAAAGAGAAAATTTTCCATATATGTATATACATATATATAGTCAATATATAGCCAATATATGTATATCGTATATAGCCAACAAATTTTGTTGTTGTATATAGTAAATTTCAATAAATATCTTCTTTTCCTTAAAACACTCTTCAGAGGAAAATACCAACAAATTTTTCAATGACAATTGGCGTATGTTAGCGGATGCTCTTAATTCTGTCATCACTCAAACTATTGAAGATATTTTATTGGATGTTCTTAAAAAGATTTTTCATTATATTCCTGCCAATTTCTTTGTTAGCGATATACCAACATCACAACAATTATACGGGAATTCTTTAAAGGCCTAAAGAATCTTCCCGCCTTTTAAGTTATTTTTTTAAATAATAATAATAATGACAATAATAATAATAATAGAAAATCTTTGTTGAAGTTTTATTTGTTGTGAAAATACGTTGTGAATAATTAATAGCAGAAAGGAAGATTAATATTTTTGTGAGGTGTCTGAAACACCCTGTTCGAGAAGAAATAAGATTCTTTGTTGCTTTTAATTAATTTTTAATTTATCATCATACAAAAATTAAATAAATTTAAATTGTTATAAATCTGTTTTTTTTTTAAATCATCGAGAAGGATTTTAGGTAAAATAAACCCGTTTAAGATGCGTCTGATGTCTCCATGATAATCCAAAACGAAAGAAATAGTGACTTTTTGGAATGATCATGGAAGATCATGGTGTGGCACCATGATCGTTACACGCTAGTTCAAGACCTGATAAATCCATCAATTGTTATTGAATTCCTTAATGGTCAGTCCTCCTTTAATAATATATTTTCATTATTTTATTTTATTTAATTTTATTTAAATTTTTAATTTTTCACCGAGCCCATTTCGGACGTGTGGTAAGCAGACCTATGAGTTTTTGAGTTTCCTTCTCTTACTGAAGAGAGATCAGCTGCAAATTGTTGTTGGGGTAACCGCAGGACAGTGCCCATTTGGTCACAGTTTGGCAGATGTCCTGCTTTTGCAGAGCAGCACGGTTCGTTCAGAACTTTCAGACATGGTTGAACTTCTTGTGTCGAGTCTTCTTAACTTTATTTTGTCGTTTGTGATTCTGTAAGAGCTTGGTCGGATTAATAACTGGTCCGATGTTAAGAAAATTACAGCGATCATATTGCGTTGGAAAGACATTTTCAAATATAGACAATATTTTCACTTTCATTAGCTTTTCTATACACTGTCTCAGCTGGTTTGAAGCCTCTTCTCTTTCAGTTCTTCGTCGCAATGAAGATCTTCGATCATGCGCCATCATCGACGTTTACTTTCTATTATTTCTTGCTTATCGCGTTTAATGTTTGTAATCTTTTAACGATTTAACCCCTTCGACCCGACTTTTGTGGAGCGCCCTCACGAAAGTTTTTTTTGAATATTTAGGGTGGAAATGGAATATTTTATTGGTTGAAATCGAGCGAAGCTTGTACCTTATATATATAATTTTTTTTTTTTAGAACTTTTTTTTTTTTTTTGCAAAATTTTTTTTTGTAATATGTACATATGTATATGCAATATAAGTGTATATATGTATTATTTCGCTAGGAACTATGTATATATTCGCAAAGTTTACTAACAAATAAGTTCAATTACAAAAAAAAAATTAAATATTTCGCCAAAAAGTATGCAAAACACGTCGTTGCTCCGCCAATTTTTACAAATAACTGAATGTAATAAGAAACACGCGCAAATACGCGCGATGTTGGTAACGGTACTTAACAGTACATACAATAAACTACTGATTGGGACGTTTTTCTACTATTTTATATGCAGAACGAAGAATTTAGGGCTTTATAAACATAGCCCGGGACACCAGTGTACCATTAGGGTCGAAGGGGTTAAAATTTTTGATTTTTTTTTAATTTAAAAAAAAATTTTTCTTTTTAATTTTCAAATTTTGGTATAACCCTGTTTGCGTAGAAACCATACTTGCTTCTAAACCGAAATAGCTCAGGTGGCATAAACCTCTTGCATACATTTATGCAGTAATTAATGTTATAACAAAAACATGCTCATCGCAAATTAATTAATTTACAAGAAATTTGGTAACTATATTATTACGTGTATCATGTGAAGCCATATTTTGTTCCTGTTTTTTTTTTGGACATAATTTATTATTTTATAATTTTTGAAAAGCATTTACCGGAAAAAGTTTGGGTTAAACAACAACATGTTTATGGTTACTGCAGCATCGGCATCGACACAGACACCGTCACCAAGCGACAGCAATTTTGTCACTGCACTTACAGCACAGATTTTGCGGTCTCGGCGTGGCAAAATATTGCTTCTTTTCCCCGGCAACAATAACAGTTAAAATAGTAAAATCGATAAAAATTATAAACCTTTTTTGCGGTGTATGAAGTTTTAATTTGAATGCAACTAACTGTTCACTCATGACGTCGTAAACAAATACAAGTAATTGCTGGCAACTCTACCAAAAGCATAACAACAAAACAAAGCCGGAAACAAAAAAAAAAGAATAACTGAACACCGAATTACGTCAATAAAATGAAATTTAAGTGCAATCTTTGCTAGTATTTAAATTTTTTTTTTTCAGGTCTTTACAACGGACATGAACGATTTTCGGTCACGCTTGTTTGCTGCGGTTTAGTTTAATTTTAAATTTGTTCTCGTTGGAACGAATTGCACGGCTTTTTTTTCGGTCCATTAATGGCACCGACAAACGGGCCGGCGACCAACAAACTGGCAGCAAACGGACCGGCAACAAACGAAACGACGATCAATTTAGGTTCTAAATCCACTTTTCGAATGTGTCCGAATGGAGGCTAAGCATACACTCTCTCACACACACACACATACACACACACACACACACACACGCACAGATACATACAGAACATACAAAAACATGCATACGCATGCGAATGTGCGTATATCTTTCAATGTAATGCGACCAAAATCAACAGAAAAACAACAACAAAAAGCCATTTTTGCAGTAGAATTAAGCGAATCCTATTAACACACACACACATCTACACTCACCCTGATGCATACTTTTAACCACAAATACTATGATATCAGTACTAAATTAATTGGATGTGTCAATGTATAGGTCGTAATCATTGTTGTTGTTGTTGCTGTTGTTGTTTCGCGAACCGAAACTTTTTAACTCGTTCGCTCGCTGTTTTTATAATTTTAATTTTATTTATAAATGCAGCAATTAATTCATTTATATTGAGCAATTAATTGAAGCTTTTTTCGTGCCGACCGGAAAACCGGAAACAGGATCAACGAAGCAGATTATCCGGAAGCCCGTTAAAACAAAAAGACTGCATAAAATCTAGGCCTGATGATGATGAAGGAAGACGTAGGATATTATACCTATATTTTTTACATATATTTTTTTTAAAAATTAACTTAAAATTAAAAAAGACACCAAAAAGTTGTAATATTTTCTAAAAATTTCTTTTCAATTTTGGAAAAAGTCAACAGTATACAAAATAAAATTTCAAACAACTTCTTAAAAAGTTCTATTCATTTTGCTCGCATATTTATTTTTTTTCGTGCTTTTTGGAAACTCATTTCTAACAGCTTCCTCTACATTCTTTCTAAACTTCCTGAAGAAATCTCTAAGCCGACCGACCCCTTTAAATTTATAACAACAAAAAGCGTACACCAACAACCAAATCACCAACAACTTCGAAGTTGTAAAAACTCTACGTGTATGTAAAGATACACTGAAAACTAAAGAGAACAAAACACAACAACCCAAAACTCTTTTCTCCCAAGTGAATGCAAGAAAAGGCGGGCAGTCATGACAGACTTGCCATCAGTCATCAGGTACAGTGGATGCTAACGCGATTCGAATGCAATAAAAAAATTAATTCTACAGTAGGTCTCTTGTTCTCGCTAACACTCGCCACCAATGATCACTTTACACCCAAACACTCAAACCACTGACCCTAACTCCCCTCCCTCCCCCCGTCCCTCTCCCCGTGGCATCACTAACCATATCCTTGGGCCGTTACTCACTCTAATGGCACGTAAAATGGCATCCTCTTCGAGCAACAACAACAGAAAACTGCTGCAAAAATACAAAGAAACAATGGCTGCTCAACGCTGAACCACGATGTTCATTGTCGGTGTTGTTTTAGTGTCTAGCAGTGAGAAAAGAGCAGCATTGTTAGTTATTGCATGAAAAACTTCGCCAAGGCCTATTAGGATGGGCCAACAACAAAAGCAATTATGGTCAGACTCTAAAGAGTGTCGGTCGGTCGAAGCGGATTAAAAAGGAACCGTAGTGGAAACAAAAGCCGCACAATCATCGTCATCATCGGTGGTACGAGTACTACCAGTTTTAATGAGAGAGGCAAGGACGGATTGGGCGTTGTGACAGCAACAGCAGCAGCATAATCAGCATAATCATCATGATCAGAAACAACATTAGAAAGCATTACTACGTCCTGATCATCCTGATCATACTAACCTTAAGTAGGACTGTCATACTGGTGCAGACGAACGAGATTTTTCAAGATTCAGGCAATCTCGGAGTCTCGTCTCGATTGAAAAATCGTTTCTCATCTCAGGATCTCGTCTCGACTGAGTAAGGTTTTCTCGTTGCCCCGTCTTGACACAAAAATAGTATCTCGTGCTTGTGATCTCATCTCGACTAAAGTGCCGTGTATCGTTCTCAAATCTCGTCTCGTAATTCAAGAGAAACAATAGAATACTCTGACCTGTCACGTTCTGGCCTTTAACATTATCTGCAGAGGCAGACGCATCAATAGCCCTGCCATCAGTGGTCTTGACATCATCGGCAATATCATCATCAGCAGCGCATCATCATCATCATTGAAAGTAGCCTCATCCAAAGTAACATAATCTTTAGTAGCATCATCCTGACATCATCGTCATCGTTGTCGGCCTCATTCTTCACACTATGATGTCCACACTAACGCTCGCCAAAGATTAGGCAACCATAAATGAGCCTCCTCTTCGCCTCCCCTGCCTACATTCCTCCCACAATGACGGCCGTACAAAATGCTACCTAGAAACTGGTTGGCGGCTGCTTGATGCTTTCTGGTTCGTCGGTAGCTCGTCGGTAACGTTAGATTTTGCCAACCAAATGACCTGCCATAAAAACAAGTTTTACTTTTCAAAAAGGTTCCTTTTTCTTTAGAATTTTCCTGCCACAAAATGTAGAGACCAGAAGAAAAACAACAAAAACAAGAATTTATTATGATGACGGCATGAGTGTGCGTTTTCGTGTTTGTTTGTTTGTATCCTAAAATGTTTATTATTTAAGCATTAAATAAATTTTGTTCATTCCGCAACTTCATGGAAGCTGCTCCCGCTGGCTTTTAAAAAGTCGTTGAAGTCATCATCGGTTGCACGCAGCAAATTTTTTTTGTTTTTTTTCTTTGTTTTTTTTCTTTGTTTTTTCTTAGTTCTTGTTTTGCTCGGCAACACTTGGCTTGCTGTGACTTGACTTAAATTGACTCTTGGCTTTTACCGCCGCGCCGCTAATGCTGCCGCTGCTGTTGCTGCTGCTGATGATATTTGCTGTTGTTGGGGCTGTTGGTGCTTTTGGTGCTACTGGTCTCACCGCACGTTGCCGCGCTCGGCAGCTGAAAAGCAAATATTTGTCGCTTACAGCATGGAATTTGAATCAGTTAATGGCGGCTAGGCCGCGCGACACCGTGGAACAAATGTTACGGTTTGATAATGAGAACTGCAAAGTTTACATTTTATAAAAGAACAAATTATATCGAAATTGTAGAATAAGATTTTGCTCCACTGTTTCAACCGACAACAACAACAACAACAACACTGACAATAGAAGCTCTTATATGTACGGCATCAGCCGCTGTTCATTTTAGAATAGTATGTATTTTGATTGCACTCCAACAAGTCCAACAAAAAAATGTTCACCAGAAAGCAAATATGGTCGACACCAACCGGAAGTCAGCCATTGTTTCAACAGAGAAACCTCCTAAGAAAAACTAGTGAGTGGAGCACCGCATGGCATACAAAAGCGATTCGTATTTCTGTGAGTTACAGAAATCATTGTTCGTTTTTCCAAAGGATTTTGAGAAACGTTCGGGATTTTTGGTGGTTGCCACTTCGTTGCCAGAATTTAAAACAAATATTACATAAAATTAAACTAGAAGAAAAAGAGGAAGAAGAAGAAGGTGAAGGATTAAAAAGATGATTATAATAATAAGGAATTAAGCTTGTTCCAGTCATTATAATTCTTTGTTTCAAACAAAGACAAAAACAGTAACAGAAGAAGAAGAAGAAGACAACTGCAAGTCATTATCAAGAATAATGATAATGCGTTAATTCAGCAACACCATTGTCGACAAAAAAATATAATACTAACGACAACAACCGTAGCACTAAAAATATACGACACTTTAACGAAATGCAATCTCATTAGTGCAAACGCTTTATTTTAACTTTTAACACTTTATGGTCACATTAATTCACACGAATATGCGTGCATGCAAGCTTACATACATATGCACATACACATACACACACACCCTTACACCCATGAGGGATCACGCGCTCATTAAAAATATATTTAAAAATGATTGAGCGTAAAATAAGCTGAACGAACACGCACGCAACGCAACGCAACGTTTTGCAAAAGCAACAACAACAACAACAACAACTACACAAAAGAGTAACAATCATAAAGACGTGGCAGCTGTTCAGAGGAGATGGTGCAGCACACGCAGTATTTGTGTGCGTGTAGCAAAATAATTGAGTTGTTCACGTTAATTTGACAAAAAAAAAACGTTAAAACTGCAACGAATTGTCACAGTTACTGGGCTGTGGTTGTTTGTTGTTGTTGTCACTGTTATTTTTGTCGTCATTGTTGTTGTTGCTGTTGTTGCAATCGTTCGTACTGTTGTTGTTGTTAATATGGGTGGTGGTGGCGCTGGTGGTGTTTGTTGTTATTTGCTTTTACAATTTTTTTTTTGTTTTTGTAACGTTTTAAACAATCTTTTAAATGCTGAGCTTAAAAACGAATGCATTGTTTGTACTTTTTTTTTATTTTTAAATAATTTAAAATAATGACAAAATAATTAAGCTTCGTTTAGAGGCGAAAAATGCAGCTTGTTTTAATGCGGCCTCATAACATCATCGTTTTTGTTTTTTAATAGCGATCAAATGAAGCGACCTTTTCCATTTAGTTAAAATTTACGGAATGCATAGAATGTTGCTGATTTTTTCTTCTTTTTGGTCTTCGTTAAATGCAAATTAATTTATATTTATTTAAAAGCTATGAAATCATTGATAATAAGATATTATAAGTTATTAAAAATTTAAAATAAAATACGATTGACATTTAATATCTCTTAAACATTAAACATTATATCATTAAAGCAAGTAAGTTATTTAAATACAAAAAAACTGTCACGACTTTTTAGCATATTGTCATAACTTTTTAGTACTTTTTATCTCAATATATTCCTCAATATATTGTCAAACTCAGTAATTCCATCATCAGATCAAATACATTCTGTCTTGTTATTTCACAATTATTTCATTTCCTGTAAAATTTCTCTGAAAGTAAGTCTCGCTCTCTCCTGATGACAGGCCTCCCATGGACAGACTGAAAAGTTTTTGGTATTCCGAATAAGATGCGTCGAAAAATTTTGAAATCCGTTTGCTTTTATTCGCTAAGGCTTTCGTGAACATTGGAAATTATGAAACATTTTGTCGACGCCCAGACAAAAAAGTATGTTCTAGAAAAAAAATATAATTCCCAATTTCTGAAAAATACTGCATAAAGAGTATGAAGGAATAACCATATGGCAGATATTACCCTTACCAGATATTATTATGCCCTTAATCATAAAATTGTCATTTGGAACTTTCCGAAGATCCTTAAAATATACATTTAAAATTCAAATAGACCTCTAGACCCAAAAAAAAACACTGTGAATTAGAGACCAGTTTTTATTGAAAACAAATTTAGAAAAGGATATTAAATATTCATTCCAACATTCCTTATAAAAAAGGTCCTACTGATAGCAATATTTGAACTCTAATGAAAATTTGACACACAATTTGTTGCAATCTTTTCGACTAAACCGTCAATGAAGAACGTTTATGTTCCTTTTTTTTGTTTTTTGTTCCTAAATGATCATTTTGTGAAGGAAATTCATCACATTTTAGACGAAAGTGAACATCTTTGGTTCTATAATGCTGCAATCTTCAATATTTTGTCTTGCTTTGATTTATTTTTCATCTTTGAAAAATGAATATACAAGAAACTTCTCATCTCACTTTGAAATTTCTCTTTGGGTTTTTTGCCGGTCTGTTTTTTTTCTTATCCTTTTTTTCTGAATTTAACTGTTAAAACGATGAACCATTTGGTAAATTCAAATTTAATTCATTTCATGGAATGTCGCATTACTCGCAATTTACTCATCGGGCTTCACCTGCCAAGTACCTGCCTACCATGTGACTCCTTTCCTTCCTTCCTTCCTTCCTTCCTTCCTTCCTTCCTTCCTTCCTTCCTTCCTTCCTTCCTTCCTTCCTTTCTTCTTTCCTTCCTTCCTTCCTTCCTTCCTTCTTTCCTTTCTCCGCTCCTTACACAATAGCCGTGAAATCAATTATTGAAAAAATAAAGCATCATCAATTCATTCGAATTCGCTTCGCCTCAATTTAATTGCATTCTAAATTCAATTTCGAATAACGTCGAACGTTGGCACTTTTCAATACGTTGGCGAAAAGCGTGAAATTCGAATTAATTTAATTAACGTAAAAAGAGTTATAAAATTAATTCTCTCTGTCCACGAAAGGAACGTTGGTTGCTTCATCGAAATGCAGCAAAAATATTAAGCAAATTTTATTGCATTTTATTATATTATTTTTATATTAAAAAAGTACGCGAGTATAGTAAATTAAATTTTTCAGATTTAATGCAGGAAAAAAATCGTTCGCGTAATTTGGTAGAACTCACCTTCAAAATTATTTTATATTGCTTTTATATCGATATATGTATTTTTATCGATATATGTCGATATATGTATAAACAGTATTGGAATGGTAACAATATTCCGATGGCTCTGGTAAAGTCAGAAGTGTCAACGACGTGCTGTACGTCATCAAACAGAGCCGTATCGGAGAATGCACGTTCGATACGCAATAACGCGATAACGTGATCTGTCATAAAATGGTAAATGACCCTTTTTTCTGGGTCGAAACGTTTGACGTTAAGAATGGTGGAGAGATTGGGAAAGAGATTTGTTCATATTTAGAAGACGTATCTGCATGCTAGGGGCCCCCTGATTCCCGAAATCATCAAATAAGAAAACCCCGACAATGACAAAATCCCGAAATAATAAAATCCTTACGCGACCAAACCTTCATTTTTAACAATCTCGTGGCACATTACAAGTGAAAGCTTGAATCTTCTTAACGTCAAGATTCGCCGTGCACTAAAAAAAAGGCGGATAAAACGGATAAAATAAGAATCTGTTTTGAATTTTAAACGGAATTTTTAAGAATTATCAACTCTTAATATTTTAAAAAAAGTATTAGATTTTTAATGTTATTCTCTCTTAACTGTTTATTAAAGCCAAACACATAAATTGACGAAAAAAGGAAAAAACAACACTATATGATCGTCGCATACGACGATTACGTTGACAGAATGTGATCAACAATTTGCAGTATGACTAAAATTATGGCCTTCTATCGTCGTCGTTCTCAAAATGATATTAACGGCAAAAAAGGTGTGGCAAGGACGTGGGAAATGAGATTTTTTTAAAAAAATTACTTTTTTCAAATCAATGGTCACATTCCTTTGGGTACACTTCCATGAGAAAATCTTTCTTAATAACGAAAATTAAGAATATTATTCGTTGAACACGCTACGGATGGACTCTTTATCGACAGTTCAATCAAAATTATTTGCTCTTTTTTTAGAGGTTGGGTATGTTTTTTTCAAATGTCAACATCAAGTTCGTGTGCTGAATAAATAATTAGTTTATAAAAAAAAGTATCAAAAATGCGACTAACCGCAAACCGCTAAAGAGTTTGATGGTCAACAACTTTGTTAGATAATGCAAAAAATGTTTAGAAAACCAAAAAAAAAAAAAACAAATTAAAAAAATTCTCAAAATTTAGAAGTTTTTTGTTTTTTTTTTTGGATTTTTATCTGTTTGTTCTTTAATTTCTCATCGTTTTTTTTTATTTACTTCTCACAATTTTTCACTTTGCATTCATGCTATTCTTACATACATGATAAGATATTTTCTTTTGATTAATGTAATTACTATACTTATTACTATGTAATCATTTATAGAATTTGAATGAGTTGGTAAAAATATCTCACTTATATTTCTAATTGAGAAACTTGGTGTGGTCTTTTTATAATAAGGTAATAGAATACTTTTGAAAGCCTTAAGAAATTATTTCTGAGAATTTAGAGTGGGGTTAGTGGGGTTAGTGAGTTAAACTAAATAATAACTCTTTAGACATTTAAAAAAAATTCTTAGCATTACATTTGGTCTTATCGATCGTCATTTGACGATCTTCTTTTTTTTTCAAAATTTATCAAAAATAACTTTCTCAGATTTTCTCAAAAACATTTTCCTCTTCCTAAGGAGTCATTCCTTGAAATTTTTAAAGCGTAAATTCGTATAAATTTAAGGATAATTTAATGTCTCTCAACTCATTTCTAACTGCTTAAACTTTACTTTTAACTTTATATTTATTTGTTCAATTTTCTTCGTTCTCTTTTCCTCAAAATCCTCAAATCCTCACTCCAGTTTTAATATATTATCTTATTTATCCGCGAAAGTGTAAGAAAAACGTTACTAATGCTTAAGAAAAATTAATAAAACTTGTTTATTTAAAACAACAATAAAATTTAAAGAAAGAAAAAAAAACGTATAACACGAAGGATGCTTTAATTTCCTGCGAACGACAACGATGAGGATGTTGCTACTCGTAAAGCATCCATTAAAAAAATCCAACACCTAAAAATATATTTGAAACCTTCACCCCGTGAAGGAAGGCGCAACGAGAGCAAGAGGGAGAGTGATAAAATTGAAGGGATAGAAATGATGGGGTGGGGAAGAGGGAGGAGGGACGGTTTATTTACACCTAAAGGGAAAAAATATTTACACTTCAGCGAATACTGCACACCTTCGAAAAAAAAGAAATTAAGCCAGGCACAAAGAAATCGACTTTGGCGGTTGACTTTGTCTAACGCCTGCTCCCTTTATTGCTCATTTCGTTCCTTTTACCACCTCCTCCTCCTCTTCTTTTATTCTACTCCTCCTTCTCCCCCTTCCCTAAGGCAAAGCAAACAATTGCTTGAGTGAGAGCTTCCGCTGCTTAACATTTTTTTAGAAAATTTCAGTCCCTGGAGGCGGATAAAATGCGAACGAAATAGTACGAATAGAGGAATATAGAATCATAATAAGAAAGAAAAAACTAATAAATACCTTGAAGTCGGTGAAGAAGTAAAAATAAAATGCGGAAAAAGAAGAAAGAATCAACCAACCTCACGAATATTATATCGTATTTTACAAAATTTATGTAAAGCATTCGAATTACGCATCAAAATGGTACAGAAGTTTTAGAACAGTGAACAAATAGATTCTGAATGTAATTTTAATATTTGGTGTCAGTGATACCGACAAGATAAAAAATAAAATTTAAAAAGCTTTCAATGCTTCCTCCAAAAAATGTAATTTCATCAAAAAAAAAAGAAGCGATTATAGGAAAAATACCGTATTTACACTTCGTGGATTTGCTTTAAAAATAAAAGAAACTGCATAATAAAATGTTTCTATTAAATGTCTATCAATATAATATTTAAAAAAAATGTTTTATGGTATTTAACTAACGGTTAAGGAAACCTTATCCGCTTTTTGTAGAGAAATATGATATTCTTATGACTTCACTGTTTCTATGTTGCATAACAGTAACTTCTTAAGTCGACTTTAGAAGAAATTGAGCTTATCATTAGCTCCATACTTTGAAGCATCCTCAGGCATAATTTGGGTAATTTTAAGTGATTTTTCAGGAAGTTGTCACATAAATCTACGGTTTTCCTTTAAACAACTATTAAATACTTAATATCGTTGGGATTCTGTTAAATTCTGTTTAAAATGGCATACAATTTTCGGCAAAATATCGCGCACAAAAAACTCTAATCATCAGAATTCATTTCGTGAACTACACACGCGGTGGCAGTCAACTTAATCGCCCGCCGATGGTCATTGTCATTGCCATCGATCGACTCCGAAAATGAATTCATAATTTTTGTCACTTTATTTTGACACTCGCATCCATCAAAGTCACAGCATATTAGATTTGCTTGACGTTAAAATGTTTAAAAAAAAAAAGATTAAAAAATTTAATGATTCTGCAACAATTTCTCAAAATTTTTACTACTGATAGTCATCCATAGACAGTCATAAAAATTGTTTATTCAAAAATACTACTCCTATTAACTATTGTATAACAACCACAGCGAAGCTGTGACGGAGATGTCACAAAAATTATAATCGGAATAATAACACACAAAAACACAAATTACGTATGCAACGTAAGAAATGCCATACACTTGAAGAATTTTAAATTACGGTGGCATCAATTTTTTCACTGTGTTCAAAATGATTTATGATCGCCGCGTAAAAAGTTCGCCTCATTTATTGTTTCTTGTTTCTTTTGAAATAATTTGCCGTATTATATTTTTACTTTCAAGTTTATTTTAAATTTGAAACGCTTTAAAGTCGTTTTTATTTTCGTAAAAAATAATTTTTAATAGATATTGTTTCATTTGTAAAATTTCTTTAAAAATTAACAAAAAACTGCTTTTTAATAATATAAAAATAACACAAAAAAATTGAAAATCATCCAGTTTCCAACAGTTTCAGAATTATTCACTTTCGAAAGTTAAACTATCGAAGTTTCAAAATATCGAAATAGAATTAAATGAGAACGAAAAACGTGATAAAACAACTTATCTTCTCCTGAGTTTCTTTCTTTCAAAGTTTTTTTACTTCAATAATTTTTTGCTCTATTACGTGCTCGTTAGGCATTATTTTTCACTTTTTTTCGTCTGGCATTTATAGTTTTTCAAATGCCATACTTGTCGTTGCAAAACAAAACTAAGCATGACGCACCTCGTGACATTCCATCAAAGTCAATAAACTTTAACGCCATATAATTTCAGTTTTAGTTCTTCGTTTTGTGACTTATTTTTCCCTTTTTTACATAAATTTCTTGTTAATTTCTCATTTGTAAAACGTAGAATTTTTTTTATTTAATAAAGTCAACGGCGACGATCGTCGATCAACTAAACACTGCGATGCATAAATGAAAAAGGCTTAACTTTTTAACTTTTTTAATATCATGAGACTGACTGACATGCGAGCACAGGCATGCAGGCAAGCCGGAGAAAACGGGTGGGTGGTGCAGAAGGAGGTTTGTTTGTTTGGATGTCTATGAATAAATGCAAGAGTGATTGATGTCATTTACGGCTCAGGTGCTGCCACGCCGGTGACGACGAACTGTCTGCTGGAGAAAAACTGATGATCAAGACTTGATTATCTGCAGCACAGAAAAGGATTAAGAATTCGCAACGTGCTGTAATGCGAAAATCATACCGTAAGAAAGACGTACAAAATAAATAACTATATTTTTATATTAAATAAAACATAATGCTTTTTACTTACTGCAAGTAAGTTAAGGCCCATTTTAAGGGCGCTTACGAAGCACTTGAAAAGCGCTTGAGGCACCGAAAAGAAGATTTTTGAACAAGAAAGAAATAAAGCAGTAACAACGAGTAACTTTTACGGTATGCTCAATCAAATGTGAATTTAGTAGACAGAAGACATTTTATGCCAGCGAGAGAGAGAGGGAAAGAAAGAGATAGACTGAGATAGAGATAGAGTGATACACCTGTTTCACTGACTTACGGATGTACTGCCAACGTGCCAACGTGCCAACGTGAAGTGCAATAAATTGCCGAGTATTTAATTGTTTTTTGGAAATGAGATAGTATCAGCAGCAACAACAAAAGCAACAATAACAATAAGAACAACAACACCAACAGGCAGCAATATAAAGATGTATAAAAAATAAGTTAGGAGTAAAATACAATAAAATATATTAAAATTACGTAAGAATGCGATTACAGAAATAAAAAAAAACAGCGATTACAACAACAACAACGAAAACAAACAACAACAACACAGACATTGATTCTACAACCGACAACAGCAACAGCCAGAGCAACAACAACAACAAATCAAACAACAGCACAAACAACAACAAATACATTCACAACAACAACGGTGTCATTCTCTCTTTAAAAGACATACATACATATGTATGTATGTATGTACACAACTTTTTAAAAATTGTTTTTGTGGCCGAACTTGGCAGACATCAATGCGCCAAAAGGCAACAACAACTGCAGTAGAGGCGAGAAGCGTATTCTCAGACTTTATACCGGATCTAAGAAATGACTTCACACGCATAGACAAAGGCTCGTCTATGTAGATGCGTCGCAACACGTCGTGCGCTTAGCGTCGTAAGTGACAGAACTTTAGAAGTTCATTAGAACTTCTTTCCAGCAGAAGAGACAGTCACTAAAACAACAACAACACTAAAAACAGATATTAACCATTTTTTATTGGCATTGGCATTGTTTTTGTTGTTATTATTGTTGTTGTTGTTATAATTGTTGTTGCAATTAGAAATGTACAGCACATGTTTTTAAACAATTGACGTCATTTCACTTTGCGTTACTGTTAGGTTGTTAAAGTTATGGCTTTAAATACCATTGCTGTTAACCTTGTTGTTGTTGTTACTGTTACTGCTGCTGCTATTGTTATTGTTATCGTTCTACGTTGAGTTGAGTTCGAATATCGCATGCTGGAAAAACGTATAGTATAGGCCAATATTACATAGCAATTTTTTGATTGGCCAAACTGTCAAATTGTTCTTGGGTTTTTGTATTTTTGTGTATTAGAAACAAGAAAACATAAACATTTTTTAATTTAGTCATAAAAAATTAGAGTAGATCAACTTTATATGTGTACTCGTATGTATGTTTATTATGTTTTTGCAATCATACCAAAAATATTGTGAAATAAGGTTCTTTTATTATTTTTTTACCTCAATCTGAAGATAAAGATCTTTACACTCTTTTACACTGTGGTTTTGTCTAACAAAAACAACAAGAAGTACTACTTTTCAAAGAAATATGAGTGTATTGCGTATGCCCCGGAACTTGAGAAACATAATTTAATTAAACTTAACCCAAAGAGGACCCGAACAGTGTAAATTGAGATAATAAATGCCAAGTTTGCCATGATTTAGTTTAGATTTTTTCGCTGTAACCAAAATGAAAACGACCATAAAAGCATCCGCAAGAATCAAACGAAATTATTTTCATGATCAACACGAAAACTCTTGGTTAAGAGGGAAGCTCTAATTTAAAGAAAATTTAAAGAAAAAATATATTTTTCTTCGAGATCAACCCGGCAAGTGTATTCTTAATTTGTCGCCTGGCATCAGAAAATATCCGGGCAACATTTGTGGCCAAATACTATGTAGAGAAGACGGAGTAAACAAATTTTATTAGTGAATTTAATTTATCTAATTTTGAATATTCTTTATTGCTCAGTTTAATTAATGTTTGTATCATTGCAGTTTAATCCTGTGCACTTCGATGTACCTGGTTGTACTGCCATTGATGTGGACCCATCTCTCAATTACCCCAAAAAAAACAGAGTATCATAACCATTTAGTGTGATTTAATTGAACAATTCTACCCCAAAAAGTTTTATAAAATCATAAACTTGAAATGTTAAATATTATTCGTAATAGTAGCGATAAAAATTGTTAATGTGTGAAATCAAAGGATAAGCGAGACATCTGCAGATTGACTGAGTGATTTTGCGAATAGACGAAAACCGACGACAAGAAGACGTCAACACATTGCATTAAATTTAATTAAAAGTCGAAAATGATATGGCAAAAAACAAAGGAAAAAAACAGAAAATTATTAAGAAAACTTAAGATTGTTGACTTTCATGCTTGCTGGTTGTTTGCTTTCAGCTCTCGAGAAGATTCAATATAAATTCTTTACTCTCGTGCTTCCTCTTTCTTTTCCGTCCTCAACAATGAATGCTACATCTAATAAATTATGTTAATTTCGGTAACTCTCTTGATGATAACTCAACCAGTTCTCTCAATCCCTCTTTCTCTCTCTCTCTCTCTCTCTCTTTCTCTCTCTCTCTCTCTCTCTTTCTCTCTCTCTCTCTCTCTCTCTCTCTTTTTCTCTCTCTCTCCTTTAAAACGCTTTCCCAATTTCAATTCCTTGAACAAACTTTGTTGTCTTCTTCTTTCAGTCGTACTTTTTGTCTACATTTAACTACTTTAATAGCATTAACAAAATTATTGCTGTCGTTTTTGTTGTTGGTTTTGTTGTTGTCGAAATGAAATCTTATTAAATCAAAATTTTATACGAACAGACAATTGGTAAATAATACACTTGAGAAAATCTTATATTTTTTATTTCTTCGCCGTTTTATTCGTCTCTATTTTATCAAGCAACCCTCTGCCAACCTCCCTTTCAGTCTGCGAACCTGCCGTTCTTGATGTTGTTATTGTTGTTGTAGTCTTCAATTCATGATAATTTTCTTTTGATATAATGATGATGACCTTTTGAATGAAATAGTGTCCACTACGCCTCAAGGTCTTGATGGTAGTAGTTTTCTGATTTTAGCATTCGAGATATGAAACATGAAAACAAAAAATTCAGCATCTTCAAGGAAAAACAGATCGTTTTAGGAAACAGATAAGAAGCTAGAGATCTCCGAAAAATGGGGCGGAATTTCTTAAGTTGGAAAAGAACTCTTAATTTTCAAACTTTAGAAAACTGATTAAAACATCTCCGAAAAACAGGATGCAATCTTTGGTAGTTGCCATTGTATGCATCGTACGGCATTTATTTATTAACATTATCAACAACTTCTTGCTGTTATTGCCATAAAGTGAACTCGTATGTTCGTCAATGTTTTTTCTCCCTTTCTTTTGGCTTTTCTTCAAATTTTCTTGCCAATGGTTTTGGCAGAACAATTTCAAAGAATCAATCAATGACAATGGTCACAAAAATTGAACATTTTGTACAGCAATAAAAGCAACCATAACAACAACAACAAATAAAACCAGCAACAAAAATAAAAGAAAAAATGGAGTATGAGTAACCAAAAATGCCAAAGCTTTTGCAGATTTCAAAAGTTCAATTTATTTGAAAACATGAAGAATGTCGTTACAAAAACATATGTACAAAGAAAAAGAAAATAGCAGTAACAACAATACCAACAACAACAATAGCGCCTCTATAACAAAAACAAAGCTAGGATTATACGAACCACCCAACAACGGTTCAACAATTCGGTTGATGATTCAACTGGAAACGAAGTGCAGGTCAACAAAACAAAAACAAAAAAAGGTATGCTAATAAAGACATCTACCGGCTAGAGAGACCATTTCAATGCAGTTCAATTAATTTGACTGGACACTGAACACTTAGTTTGAAGTAACATTTTAATTATTTATTTCGAATTCATTGCCGGCGATACGATAGAATACAATTGTTTTTGGGAACGAAAGGGCCGAGATAGAAGAAAAGACCGAAGCAGAAGAAGATTGAAAGATCTGGATAAAGGGAAAGATTCAATAGAGAATTTATTGTTTACTGTACACAGACTCAAGCAAAAATATACGAGTTTTGATAATAAATTTATTTTGGAAAAACTATTAGCTCAAATCTTGACAATTAATTGAAACTGCAGACACTTGAAAAACGATTGACCAAAAGAAACCATAAATTACATTTGGATACACAGAATATAACATTATTTAGACCTAATTATATTTCATCAAATATTATCTGACCACTCTTTGGCTTAAATTTTTAAAAAAATTCATAAATTGATTTAAGTTTCTCAACTAAAAATTTTAAAAAAAATTTCTTACTTAACACTTTTCTCGAAAAATGTAAATATTTTTAAATAAAATTTTCCGGATTTAAACACTTTGTGGCGTTACCTTTATTTTAAAATAAACTCGTTATTAAAGATAGCTTAAAGCGCTGATGCAAATAGACTTAGACAAAGCTTTCGAAGTAAAATAAATAAATAAATTTTTGGTTAAAGTAACCGTTAACACTATTTGGTTATGATTCGCTGAAAAATTTGTTTAACTTAAAAAGAAAAATTTAATAAACATTCATCACACGTTCATTGTACTTGAAAACTTTTCTTATTTTATTGATTTTGAAATCGCAGAAAAATTGATTGTAAATCACACAAATCTTTTTTCTTTCTTTGCTCTTTTTTTCTTTTTCTTCTTCATCTGTTTGAGCCACACCCTGGGTATCACACGGGCCTCTGAGTGTGCATGTGCGTGTATAAGAACGCAACCCCTGTAGGAACCCAGAAGTCTCAAAATAACTCATTACTAATCGTTTATGAATCAGTGAGGAATCGTTCATGAATCAGTGAGTAACCGTTAATAAATCAGTGATTAATCTTTCATGCATCAGTGGATAATCGCTCATGACTCAGTCGTTGAATCGTTCACGAATCAATGACTAGTCCTTAATGCATCAGTGTCTAACCGTAAGACATTTCATTAATGAGTTATCGTTGAACGGAAAACGACGATCCAGAACACCTTTCGTTGATGACTCCCTAAACGATCGAATGGTATGTATTTCCTGCTGAGGCATCGCTTCAACTCCAGCACATTAAAAAACGGAGGAGAAAGGCTAAACCAAATCCCAACAAGGCCAACGGCCATCACAAACGATTGCACACCGAAATGTATTTTATTGAACTGCCGGCAGAGACCTTTCCAACGTTTTGTTGGTTCCTTTACAACAAAAAACTGATTTTTTCTATCAGTTTGCCCCCAAGGGTTAACCCTTAACTACGATGGTTGCGTCAGAAGCGAGCGAGTGCCTTCGCAGTGGCCCGTGAAAATGTGCGGCGCGTTGTAACAATTTGAAGCCAGGAAAATTACTCAGCTGGCGCAAGAATATTCAAAGAGGACATCCATAAATCGTTGCTGTTGTTGTTTGGCGCAGACACTGAAAGCGAAAAAATGTTTAAAAAATTCTGTAAAATTTCTAAAAATTTACATATATCGAAAATGTTTTGTTTAAAAGAAGTAAAAATGATAAAATAGAAAAATTCATAAAATTCATAAAATAAAAAAATTCAAAAGTATCTAATACTCCTTATGTGAAAGTGTTCGTTAATTTTTCAAAAATTTATTTTTAATAGATTTCTTTTTATATTGAAAACACATTTATTCATGATGAGAAAAACTCGCAAATGAAAAAACAAATATAAAAAGGGATCGTCAGAGAGAAAGAAAATGAAGAAGACATATGGCTAACTTTCCTCAGGATAACATACAGTCAAATCTGTCTATTTAGCCAATAAATCCTTTCGCAGGAGCTTATTTGTCGTCCGGCAAATAAATATTGCCAGAGCAAGCGACAGAGACACCGACAGCAGCATCAGCAACAGCCGGCGGCTAACGTGGTCACATGCCAACTCAGCCGGGACAGAGGCCGAAGTACCAGAACCACCAACCATCACAGTATAAGACAAAAAGAGAAAACGGGAGCAAAGAGAACAGCCGCAACCAACGCACGGAAAGAATGAAGAAGGGAGTCAAAAAGGGGTCTTAGCGGAGGGAACGACTGAGAAGACGAAAATTTGAACCCAAGCAGTGACAATTTCCGTCAGAGGTCGGTTCTCCGCGACTGAGTGAGAGATGTAGGGAGCAAGGGAGGAAGCTTCCTCGAACCACAAGTTGCTTCGTAACCTTAAATAAAGCTACCAGCAATAGGAAGAGTAAGAGCAAGGGTCGATTGTATGATTTTTCTCAGTTTTTTCGCACTGCCTTCATACGTCTTTTCTTTTTTTTTGCTTAACACCAGCTCTCAGTTATCCTGCCTATCCTTCACAGGATAACCATTGAATTTTACATTAGTTTAAATTGTAGTTACTAGTCGTTTTTTTTTTTAAGCATTTCGAAACATGAGGATGATTCTGGGTGATTTGCTCTATTTGCAAATTTCTCTTTTTTGGTTTTGCAATTTATTTTTTTTAATTTTTAATTATTTGCCCGCTTTTAATTTTTTTTCCCTCTTTCGACAATTTTTTCGGTCTCTATTACTGAAATTTTTCCATTTTTTTTTGTTTTTTTTTTGTATTTATTTACTTTTGTCTTCAGCTGAAGAGGTTTTTATTGTAGTATGTATCTTTGTTGGTGTTGAATTGTGCACTCTAAAGGGCTCTCTATAGAGGCTCTCCCTCTCACACTTCTACATTCATGCCCGTATAAATACGATCCTTTTAAAAAAAATTGCATTTACATTTTCCATAAGTAAAGAAGAATTTCTCGTGACTGACTCTTGGCCAAGGCAAAAGCAAGTGCAACATTTCTGCTATCTAATTCAAAATCTTTTCTCTCCGTCGCTCAATCTGTTTTAGTTTTTCTCTTTTCCTCTCGCATCGAACTCGTAGTTCATTTGACACTTTCCGTTTATTTTTAAGTTTTCTATCCTCTGTATCGAGGGCTGTATCGTGTACTTATTCAAATTGTTAGAATGCCCATCAAGGACGAAATGCCTGATTCTGAGATTGGTTTAGTATGCATGTTTGTGTGTGTGTGTGTGTGTGTGAATGTTAGGCGTCGATATAGCCGTATTGATATCCTGCTGTTTATATTGTATTATTTCGTATTAAGTCCACAGAAGAATTCCGTTTATTGTTGTTGTTGTTTTGGTTTTTTTACCTAGGTAGAAGGTTCCATTTTTTCTCTTGTTTCTTAAATCCTTGTATTTCTATGTTTTTTAGAGATTTTGTTCTTTTTGTTCTTAAACTTGTTGTTGTTTTTTTAACCCCAGTTTTTTTAAACTTTGTTTGTTGTTTCCACAAGACCTGCTGCAGCTTCTTACAGCATATTGAAGACCGTAAATCAGCATTAAATATTGTTAGTAGTTGTTGTCGTTGTTGTTGGGTTTTTTGTTTGCTGTCAAAATCGAGCAATGTTTCAATTCATTGACACGAAATACATTTCTTTTGTGGCTTTTTTTGTGGCAGTTCAAGATGATTCTTCAGAATGGACATAGAACATATTGCGCAAAATTTTTTTGTAACGGTTTTAATTGAATTAAATTTTGCATAAGAAGCTCGCACCAAAATTCTTTCAATAAAAACAGCTTATTATTTAATGCAGGAAAAATTGTCTGAATTTTCTAATGAAATGATTAAAGATTTCAGCTTTTCAGGATTTTTCAATTTTTCTCCAACTTACTAAAAATCATAAATAAAATCGTGTGATAAAAGAAAATAGACAAAAATTAGTATTTAGTAGCGGTAGGTAGTCTGAGGAATTTCTCGCCCTCGTCTCGCCTGCCCTCACTAACAACCCTTTAATTCGCCTCTGAAAACAGGTTAGCCATAAAAATTATGACCCTGACACTATATAAATTCTATCAAAGTCTCACCAAATTTGTTGCATACTTTTCGACTACGAAAAACTCGTTCCAAAGCAAAAGGATACGATTAAATGCGTTTGTTGATTTTCAATTAACGTTTTACATGACAATGATGTAGAATACAAACGTATCCGCACACACACGCACACATACACGTACATACATCTAACTTTATTTAGCAACAAATTCATGTGAAATAACATCGATAAGCGTCTCCGAAAATAAGCTTGTGTTGAGCCAACAACACCTTAAAAATCTTCAAGCCGTATAGTGTACATATGTATATGCTCATAAATATATTTTTTTCACAATTTTTTTTTTTTGTTTGCTCTATATGTATAGAGTATATATGTACAATATATTTTGAACCATAAGGAAAATCGTCTTTCGGCTTTTAGTTTATTAGATTTTCTTCAGCTTCGTCTGCTTCGAAGCACTTTATAAATCTTAAAAGATTTGGCTCAAAGCATGGACAAAATGCTGTGAGAGGGAAAGCGAGGAAGGGAGGGGAGGGGGTAGATGAGAAAATATGCGAAGTAAGAAAAAGGGCGAAGAACGTTGCTCTTCTGCTTAGCCGCAGGATAACCACAATAAAGACACATTTTTCACAATCGAACAAATAATCGCTTGAATGGAAGAGACGATGAGAATGACGACGATTGCGACGACAGCGACGACTACGACGACTCTGACAGCGGCAGCTACTATAGCACAAGAACAACAATAACACTAACCATAATAATAATAGCAACAACAACAAAACAGCAACGAAGGCAACTATAACACCGACACTGAGGAAAAGTATGAGAAATATTGAGTTGAAGACAACGAAGGAAAATTATATGAAGACAAGGACTTGATAGATGAGCACTGAAAAGACTTCGAAGAGGTTAAAGATTTATGTCTTCAATGATAATGAAGACTTCGAAAATTAAGACCTCCATGCAGAAGCAGATGTTGAATAGAAGGACCAACAACACCTTGGAAACTTCGACCACGAAAAGGAAGTCGTCGAAGACCAGAATGTAGACATGAATTCCAAGATTGAAATAAAATCAAAAATGTATGAAGATGAGACAAAACGATAAATGTATTTATCGACGAAGACACAAATGAAGAATATTGAAGGAATTAAAAAACACTATCGAAGGCAACGGAGGACATCGTTAGCGAGAAGGACTCAGTTGAGAACAACGGAACCATCGTGAAGGAAAATAGACAGCTTGCAAAGACAAGAAACCCTCGCAAATGTCAGAGAAGAGAAATAGAGGAGATAAAGATGATTATGATGATGTAAAAGATGGACCAAAATGGAGGGAGTCAAACCATACTCGAGAAAAAGGACAAAAAACTAACCAACTGCCAAGACAACGGTCTGCAGACGATGTTGTAACTACTCGCAACTAAAGGCTCAGTGTATCGCATGAAAGATAAGAATGTTTACTGTTGATGAAGAGTTCGAATGGAATGAGAATAATTTTGCTGCATTGCCAAAATTTTTCTTTTCAGCAGTTGTCGTTGTTGTTGGCTATTGCTGATGATGATGATGATGATGATGACGATAATGGCGGTTGGAATGTTGGCGGTGATGATGGTTGTCGTTGTGATGGCAGCTGCTTTTGTTATTGTTGTTACTAAAGACCAGCATCCTTGCATTTATCCATTTATTTCAATTTTTAAATTTTTGTGGCCCAAGAGCTTTCCATGTGATATGTAGTGATCAAACAAACACACACTCTTTCGAGACGACATTCCGGAAATTCTTTTCATTGTCATCGTCATCATCATCATCATCAGCAGCGACAACATCGTTGCCATCTACAGCCAACGAATCAATGCAGCAGCATCCTCATGAAGAACGTCTTCGTCGTTTGATGAATTTGAGATGAGAAAGACAACAACAACAACTAGAAAACACACACGCACGCAAAAAAAGTAAAAAAGGAGAAATTTAAGAAGAAGAAGGATCACAATATGGTGCACCTCGCCTACCTTCGTGTATTCTCGAAAAAGGAATCTTTTCCCGCCAAATTTTTTTTGTTGATTTTTGTGGTTGACAATGCGAAATATTTACACACGGATCAAAGATCAAAATGAATATTTTATTGGAAAGCGAATACAAGAACAGCAACAACAATAACCATCTACGAAAAAATACGGCCCAAATTTTTAAAAAGCGTTTTGAAATCATTTCTTGTTGCAACCAAAGGAATTGTTACTCTTACGGATTTGCTTTTTGTTGTAGTTGTTGTTGTTTAATTTTCCCCGCATATCACTTGATTTCCGAATGCATACTTTGCGGCAATGGAGCCGCCGCGGCTACAAATAAAATCACTTAACTTTTAAATAAGCTTTATTAAGCATAATCGTTCAGAGAGAAAAAAATTAAATAAGCCTAACGGAAATGTCAATTCCTTCAAGATGATGGCCTTTTTTTAAAAATTGTGTGATTCAATAATTCTATCATTTTTTGTTATCTTAGATATTAATTTTGTTGCTTTCGAAAATAATACACTAAATAAATAAACAAATAAACATAAATACAAGAAAAAAAATTGTGCAAACGATTACGCCATTTTTAAAACTTTGTTGCATTATTTTTTTTAATGTAACAAATTAAAAAATGTAAAAAAAATTAAAACTCGCAAATTTTCTTAGCAAAAAGTAATTCTTAATATTACCATATTTTTAATAATAAAATACTACTTTTTATATATATTTCAATTGACAAATTATTTGTAAATTTTACCTAAATTAGGAATCATTTCATTATTATTTTTCTTTACATTTTTCATGGATAATTTTTCATACACCTGTTTCATAATTTTTAATTAAGAGAGATTTATTTACAATACAAAAAAAATGTAATAACATGTGCTACAATCAATGTACGTATGTTTTTACTTACTAAATACATGTTTTTTTGTTTCTTGTTATTGTTTCAAATTTTTTCAAACTTATTTTAGGTATTCATTAGGTATTCATTTAGGTATTTCATTATTAATTTCACTCTATAATTTGTATAAATAATTTCTTCACTAAAAACATCTACCATCTCCTAAACCAAAACTAGAAACAACAACAAACTACCGAGAAGAACTAACACCAGCGATAGCCAAAACATTCTCCCGCCTGTATAAAAAATCGGACTTTTGCGTTCCTCTCGCAAAATCAAAAAAAAAAAAAAATCGCGGAAAAAACAAATAGAGAGAAACAAACGGTACGGGTCGGAGAACAAAAGCTATAAATTCTAAAGCATAACGGATTAGCAAAAAGTCCAACCGCATCGAATCGTAAAATAAAGCGTTGCGCAGCGAAGCCAAGGAAACGGCTTGTTGTTTTTCCCTTCAAACGAATAGTTGTTTAGGTGACAGTTGAAAGGCCTTTGGAATTACAGGTTACTCATACGCCATGGTGTACTTCTCACAGGAGATCCCCTCTCGTCATTCCCTTTAAACGAATAGTTCTTTAGGTGACTGTTGCAGAAAATTCAGGAGTTCTAGTTTGTTTTTAATATCACAGTTAGCTATTTTAATCCTAGATTAAATCCAGAGAGACGTTTTAAAGGCCTTTGGAATTACAGGTTACTCATACGCCATGGTGTACTTCTCACAGGAGATCCCCTCTCGTCATTCCCTTCAAACGAATAGTTGTTTAGGTGACTGTTGCAGAAAATTGAAAAGTTGTAGTTTGTTTTTAAAATCACAGTTAGCCATTTTACTTCTCAATTAAGTCCAGAGAGACGTTTGAAAGGTCTTTGGAATTACAGGTTACTCATACGCCATGGTGTACTTCTCACAAGAGATCCCCTCTCGTCATTCCCTTTAAACGAATAGTTGTTTAGGTGACTGTTGCAGAAAATTGAAAAGTTGTAGTTTGTTTTTAAAATCACAGTTAGCCATTTTACTTCTCAATTAAGTCCAGAGAGACGTTTGAAAGGCTTTTGGAATTACAGGTTACTCATACGCCATGGTGTACTTCTCACAGAAGATCCCCTCTCGTTATTCCCTTCTAACGAATAGTTGTTAAGGTGACTGTTGCAGAAAATTCAAAAGTTCTAGTTTGTTTTTAAAATCGCAGTTAGCTATTTTACTTCTCAATTAAGTCCAGAGAGACGTTTGAAAGGCCTTTGGAATTACAGGTTACTCATACGCCATGGTGTACTTCTCACAAGAGATCCCCTCTCGTCATTCCCTTTAAACGAATAATTGTTTAGGTGACTGTTGCAGAAAATTCAAAAGTTCTAGTTTGTTTTTAACATCACAGTTAGCCATTTTAATCCTAGATTAAGTCGAGAGACACGTTTGAAAGGCCTTTGGAATTACAGGTTACTTATACGCCATGGTGTACTTCTCACAAGAGATCCCCTCTCGTCATTCCCTTCAAACGAATAGTTGTTTAGGTGACTGTTGCAGAAAATTGAAAAGTTGTAGTTTGTTTTTAAAATCACAGTTAGCCATTTTACTTCTCAATTAAGTCCAGAGAGACGTTTGAAAGGCCTTTGGAATTACAGGTTACTCATACGCCATGGTGTACTTCTCACAGAAGATCCCCTCTCGTCATTCCCTTCTAGCGAATAGTTGTTAAGGTGACTGTTGCAGAAAATTCAAAAGTTCTAGTTTGTTTTTAAAATCACAGTTAGCCATTTTACTTCTCAATTAAGTCCAGAGAGACGTTTGAAAGGCCTTTGGAATTACAGGTTACTCATACGCCATGGTGTACTTCTCACAAGAGATCCCCTCTCGTCATTCCCTTTAAACGAATAATTGTTTAGGTGACTGTTGCAGAAAATTCAAAAGTTCTAGTTTGTTTTTAACATCACAGTTAGCCATTTTACTTCTCAATTAAGTCCAGAGAGACGTTTGAAAGGCCTTTGGAATTACAGGTTACTCATACGCCATGGTGTACTTCTCACAAGAGATCCCCTCTCGTCATTCCCTTTAAACGAATAATTGTTTAGGTGACTTTTGCAGAAAATTTAAAAGTTCTAGTTTGTTTTTAACATCACAGTTAGCCATTTTAATCCTAGATTAAGTCCAGAGACACGTTTGAAAGGCCTTTGGAATTACAGGTTACTCATACGCCATGGTGTACTTCTCACAGGAGATCCCCTCTCGTCATTCCCTTTAAACGAATAGTTGTTTAGGTGAGTGTTGCAGAATAGTTGTTTAGGTGACTGTTGCAGAAAATTCAGGAGTTCTAGTTTGTTTTTAAAATCACAGTTAGCCATTTTAATCCTAGATTAAGTCCAAAGAGACGTTTGAAAGGCCCTTGAAATTACAGGTTACTCATACGCCATGGTGTACTTCTCACAGGAGATCCCCTCTCGTCATTCCCTTTAAACGAATAGTTGTTTAGGTGACTATTGCAGAAAATTCGAAAGTTCTAGTTTGTTTTTAATATCACAGTTAGCCATTTTAATCCTAGATTAAGTCCAGAGAGACGTTTGAAAGGCCTTTGAAATTACAGGTTACTTATACGCCATGGTGTACTTCTCACAGGAGATCCCTTCTCGTCATTCCCTTTAAACGAATAGTTGTTTAGGTGACTGTTGCAGAAAATTCAAACGTTATAGTTTGTTTTTAACATCACAGTTAGCCATTTTAATCCTAGATTAAGTCCACAGAGACGTTTGAAAGGCCTTTGAAATTACAGGTTACCCATACGCCATGGTGTACTTCTCACAAGAGATCCCCTCTCGTCATTCCCTTTAAACGAATAGTTGTTTAGGTGACTGTTGCAGAAAATTCAAAAGTTCTAGTTTGTTTTTAACATCACAGTTAGCCATTTTAATCCTAGATTAAGTCCAGAGAGACGTTTGAAAGGCCTTTGGAATTACAGGTTACTCATACGCCATGGTGTACTTCTCACAGGAGATCCCCTCTCGTCATTCCCTGTCGCCGCGACAACGGGTTTCTTTAGTTTACCGAATTTATGTTTTTGTTTTGGTATGAACACGGTTGTTCGCATTTTTTGGCTTTGCTTCCGAAGCGGTAGTGGTATCTGCAAAGCCAGTTCGGATTTCTATTCGAGTTTGCCCTATGTCGTGAAGAACTTCTTCCTCGTGAAAATGACCGATGTCTGTGTGTTTGTTGTTTAATCTCGGCCATTTCAACAGTTAATTTGTTGAAGTTCTCAGTCAGTTTAGTGGTCAGTTCAATTAAATTTTGAATAATTTGGTCCGAAATGTGTGGTTTTGAAATGGTCGCAATTTCATTACCACTTAACGCTTCCCATATCCTATCTGCAAGGCGTAATAATTCGGTTGTATCACTTAGATTGGATCCAGTTAAGGCAACATTAAGATTTTTTGGGAGTTTTCTCAACCATAACTTCTTAATGATTTCAGAGCCAAAACTAGAACCAGCCAACGGGCTAAGTGTACGAAAAAATTCCGAGGATTTTCGATCCCCTATTTCGGAAGACGACAGAAGTCTTTCCAGTTTCGCGTTTTCGCTTAAGGTGTGTCTTTCGATAAGCACCTTCTTTAATTCTGTATATCGATTGTCTGATGGTAGATTTTGTATGAAATCCAGAACTGTGATAATGACTTCTTGTGGTAGTGCTGTAATTGTGTATTCGTATTTTGTATTTTCTTGTGTAATGTTTTTTGTTCTAAATTGTGTTTCTGTGTGTATGAACCACGCTTCAGGGCAATTCGTCCAAAATTATGGTAATTTTACCGATGTCGCGTAAATTTCTGAAGTAATTTGTGTATTGTTTGTTATGTGTTCATTTGGTAAGTCTATTAATGATGTATTTAAATTGTGTGTATGTATAGGTGTATGTGTATTTTGTTGTGGAGAGTGATACATTTTACTAAGAGGAGAAGTTTACAAGATGTTGAAAATAGAACAGTAATGATCACAAACAATGCGATGTGTAAAATGAACGATGGTAAGAAACAATGTTCGAACAATGTTGTTAATGAAAATTTACAGAAGTATTGAACGAGAAGATGGCGATTGTTGGCCAATTAATTATCAATCAATTATAATTTAGTTATAATTTGATTATAATTCGGTTGTAATTATAATTTTCTTCTTTAGTTATAATTTTCTTCAATGAAATTAATATTAGGTCGTAGATTGTATTATAGTGGACTATATATGGTGTAATATAGTATAAACGACATACATATATATGTATATATAATATGGGCACTTAGCTTAGTTTCAGTTTGTTGTTGTTGATCGTGCAATTCAACGGAACACATTCGGATTGGAATGGTAAAATCTTGAAACGTATAGTCACGCGTTAAGCCAAGGGATTTGTCGATGCCATCCAAAAGTTGATAGAATATTATTAATCCGTGGCGAGTAACAACAACAGCTATTGACAAATAATACAGCAGTATGCGTTTTTATTGAAAACAATGGCACAGGAAACCATCAGTATATGTAGGTTCAATAAGCAGGATCGCCAGTTGTAGGGTGCATGTGCAAGTCCAATTCATAAAATATCAATTCAGTTGTAAGGGGTCCAATTCATAGAACATCCGTTTCTTATTTTTTTATTAAAAGTATTATTTTATTTTCAGCTTTTGAAATGTACACGTCTTTTTGTGTAACATATATTTTTTATATTTATTTTCATATATTGAAAATTGACAAAAACAAAAATTGATTTAATTTTAAAACAAACTTTCTGTACAAAACACAAGGTTGAAAGTTGGGGTACAATATATAAAAACCCTACAGTGTACTTCTCACAAGAGATCCCCTCTCGTCATTCCCTTCAAACAAATAGTTGTTTAGGTGACTGTTGCAGAAAATTCAAAAGTTCTAGTTTGTTTTCATCATCACATATAGCCATTTTAATCCTATATTAAGTCCAGAGAGACTTTTGAAAGGCCTTTGGAATTACAGGTTACTCATACGCCATGGTGTACTTCTCACAGGAGATCCCCTCTCGTCATTCCCTTTAAACGAATAGTTGTTTAGGTGACTGTTGCAGAAAATTCAGGAGTTCTAGTTTGTTTTTAACATCACAGTTAGCCATTTTAATCCTATATTAAGTCCAGAGAGACTTTTGAAAGGCCTTTGGAATTACAGGTTACTCATACGCCATGGTGTACTTCTCACAAGAGATCTCCTCTCGTCATTCCCTTCAAACAAATAGTTGTTTAGGTGACTGTTGCAGAAAATTCAAAAGTTCTAGTTTGTTTTTAACATCACAGTTAGCTATTTTAATCCTAGATTAAGTCTAGAGAGACGTTTGAAAGGCCTTTGGAATTACAGGTTACTCATACGCCATGGTGTACTTCTCACAGGAGATCCCCTCTCGTCATTCCCTTTAAACGAATAGTTGTTTAGGTGACTGTTGCAGAAAATTCAGGAGTTTTAGTTTGTTTTTAACATCACAGTTAGCTATTTTAATCCTAGATTAAGTCCAGAGAGACGTTTTATAGGCCTTTGGAATTACAGGTTACTCATACGCCATGGTGTACTTCTCACAAGAGATCCCCTCTCGTCATTCCCTTCAAACAAATAGTTGTTTAGGTGACTGTTGCAGAAAATTCAAAAGTTTTAGTTTGTTTTTAACATCACAGTTAGCCATTTTAATCCTATATTAAGTCCAGAGAGACTTTTGAAAGGCCTTTGGAATTACAGGTTACTCATACGCCATGGTGTACTTCTCACAAGAGATCCCCTCTCGTCATTCCCTTCAAACAAATAGTTGTTTAGGTGACTGTTGCAGAAAATTCAAAAGTTCTAGTTTGTTTTTAACATCACAGTTAGCTATTTTAATCCTAGATTAAGTCTAGAGAGACGTTTTAAAGGCCTTTGGAATTACAGGTTACTCATACGCCATGGTGTACTTCTCACAAGAGATTCCCTCTCGTCATTCCCTTCAAACGAATAGTTGTTTAGGTGACTGTTGTAGAAAATTCAAGAGTTCTAGTTTGTTTTTAACATCACAGTTAGCCATTTTAATCCCAGATTAAGTCTTGAGAGACGTTTGAAAGGCCTTTGGAATTACAGGTTACTCATACGCCATGGTGTACTTCTCACCAGAGATCCCCTCTCGTCATTCCCTTCAAACGAATTGTTGTTTAGGTGACTGTTGCAGAAAATTTAAAAGTTCTAGTTTGTTTTTAACATCACAGTTAGCTATTTTAATCCTAGATTAAGTCCAGAGAGACGTTTTATAGGCCTTTGGAATTACAGGTTACTCATACGCCATGGTGTACTTCTCACAGGAGATCCCCTCTCGTCATTACCTTTAAACGAATAGTTGTTTAGGTGACTGTTGCAGAAAATTCAGGAGTTCTAATTTGTTTATAACATCACAGTTAGCTATTTTAATCCTAGATTAAGTCCAGAGAGACGTGTGAAAGGCCTTTGGAATTACAGGTTATTCATACGCCATGGTGTACTTCTCACAAGAGATCCCCTCTCGTCATTCCCTTCAAACAAGTAGTTGTTTAGGTGACTGTTGCAGAAAATACAGGAGTTCTAGTTTGTTTTTAACATCACAGTTAGCTATTTTAATCCTAGATTAAGTCCAGAGAGATGTTTTATAGGCCTTTGGAATTACAGGTTACTCATACGCCATGGTGTACTTCTCACAGGAGATCCCCTCTCGTCATTACCTTCAAACGAATAGTTGTTTAGGTGACTGTTGCAGAAAATTCAGGAGTTTTAGTTTGTTTTTAACATCACAGTTAGCTATTTTAATCCTAGATTAAGTCCAGAGAGACGTTTTATAGGCCTTTGGAATTACAGGTTACTCATACGCCATGGTGTACTTCTCACAAGAGATCCCCTCTCGTCATTCCCTTCAAACAAATAGTTGTTTAGGTGACTGTTGCAGAAAATTCAAAAGTTCTAGTTTGTTTTTATCATAACATATAGCCATTTTAATCCTATATTAAGTCCAGAGAGACTTTTGAAAGGTGACTGTTGCAGAAAATTCAGGAGTTCTAATTCGTTTATAACATCACAGTTAGCTATTTTAATCCTAGATTAAGTCCAGAGAGACGTGTGAAAGGCCTTTGGAATTACAGGTTACTCATACGCCATGGTGTACTTCTCACAAGAGATCCCCTCTCGTCATTCCCTTCAAACAAGTAGTTGTTTAGGTGACTGTTGCAGAAAATTCAGGAGTTCTAGTTTGTTTTTAACATCACAGTTAGCTATTTTAATCCTAGATTAAGTCCAGAGAGATGTTTTATAGGCCTTTGGAATTACAGTTTACTCATACGCCATGGTGTACTTCTCACAGGAGATCCCCTCTCGTCATTACCTTCAAACGAATAGTTGTTTAGGTGACTGTTGCAGAAAATTCAGAAGTTTTAGTTTGTTTTTAACATCACAGTTAGCTATTTTAATCCTAGATTAAGTCCAGAGAGACGTTTTATAGGCCTTTGGAATTACAGGTTACTCATACGCCATGGTGTACTTCTCACAAGAGATCCCCTCTCGTCATTCCCTTCAAACAAATAGTTGTTTAGGTGACTGTTGCAGAAAATTCAAAAGTTTTAGTTTGTTTTTAACATCATAGTTAGCTATTTTAATCCTAGATTAAGTCCAGAGAGACGTTTGAAAGGCCTTTGGAATTACAGGTTACTCATACGCCATGATGTACTTCTCACAGGAGATCCCCTCTCGTCATTCCCTTTAAACGAATAGTTGTTTAGGTGACTGTTGCAGAAAATTCAGGAGTTCTAATTTGTTTTTAACATCACAGTTAGCCATTTTAATCCTAGATTAAGTCTTGAGAGACGTTTGAAAGGCCTTTGGAATTACAGGTTACTCATACGCCATGGTGTACTTCTCACAAAAGATCCCCTCTCGACATTCCCTTCAAACAAATAGTTGTTTAGGTGACTGTTGCAGAAAATTCAGGAGTTCTAATTTGTTTTTAACATCACAGTTAGCTATTTTAATCCTAGATTAAGTCCAGAGAGACGTGTGAAAGGCCTTTGGAATTACAGGTTACTCATACGCCATGGTGTACTTCTCACAAGAGATCCCCTCTCGTCATTCCCTTCAAACGAATTGTTGTTTAGGTGACTGTTGCAGAAAATTTAAAAGTTCTAGTTTGTTTTTAACATCACAGTTAGCTATTTTAATCCTAGATTAAGTCCAGAGAGACGTTTTATAGGCCTTTGGAATTACAGGTTACTCATACGCCATGGTGTACTTCTCACAGGAGATCCCCTCTTGTCATTCCCTTTAAACGAATAGTTGTTTAGGTGACTGTTGCAGAAAATTCAGGAATTCTAGTTTGTTTTTAACATCACAGTTAGCTATTTTAATCCTAGATTAAGTCTAGAGAGACGTTTGAAAGGCCTTTGGAATTGCAGGTTACTCATACGCCATGGTGTACTTCTCACAAGAGATCCCCTCTCGTCATTCCCTTCAAACGAATTGTTGTTTAGGTGACTGTTGCAGAAAATTCAAAAGTTCTAGTTTGTTTTTAACATCACAGTTAGCTATTTTAATCCTAGATTAAGTCTAGAGAGACGTTTGAAAGGCCTTTGGAATTGCAGGTTACTCATACGCCATGGTGTACTTCTCACAAGAGATTCCCTCTCGTCATTCCCTTCAAACGAATAGTTGTTTAGGTGACTGTTGCAGAAAATTCAAGAGTTCTAGTTTGTTTTTAACATCACAGTTAGCCATTTTAATCCTAGATTAAGTCTTGAGAGACGTTTGAAAGGCCCTTGGAATTACAGGTTACTCATACGCCATGGTGTACTTCTCACAAGAGATCCCCTCTCGTCATTCCCTTCAAACGAATTGTTGTTTAGGTGACTGTTGCAGAAAATTTAAAAGTTCTAGTTTGTTTTTAACATCACAGTTAGCTATTTTAATCCTAGATTAAGTCCAGAGAGACGTTTTATAGGCCTTTGGAATTACAGGTTACTCATACGCCATGGTGTACTTCTCACAGGAGATCCCCTCTCGTCATTACCTTCAAACGAATAGTTGTTTAGGTGACTGTTGCAGAAAATTCAGGAGTTCTAATTTGTTTTTAACATCACAGTTAGCTATTTTAATCCTAGATTAAGTCCAGAGAGACGTGTGAAAGGCCTTTGGAATTACAGGTTACTCATACGCCATGGTGTACTTCTCACAAGAGACCCCCTCTCGTCATTCCCTTCAAACAAGTAGTTGTTTAGGTGACTGTTGCAGAAAATTCAGGAGTTCTAGTTTGTTTTTAACATCACAGTTAGCTATTTTAATCCTAGATTAAGTCCAGAGAGACGTTTGAAAGGCCTTTGGAATTACAGGTTACTCATACGCCATGGTGTACTTCTCACAGGAGATCCCCTCTCGTCATTCCTTTTAAACGAATAGTTGTTTAGGTGACTGTTGCAGAAAATTCAGGAGTTCTAGTTTGTTTTTAACATCACAGTTAGCTATTTTAATCCTAGATTAAGTCTAGAGAGACGTTTTAAAGGCCTTTGGAATTACAGGTTACTCATACGCCATGGTGTACTTCTCACCAGAGATCCCCTCTCGTCATTCCCTTCAAACGAATTGTTGTTTAGGTGACTGTTGCAGAAAATTTAAAAGTTCTAGTTTGTTTTTAACATCACAGTTAGCTATTTTAATCCTCGATTAAGTCCAGAGAGACGTTTTATAGGCCTTTGGAATTACAGGTTACTCATACGCCATGGTGTACTTCTCACAGGAGATCCCCTCTCGTCATTACCTTTAAACGAATAGTTGTTTAGGTGACTGTTGCAGAAAATTCAGGAGTTCTAATTTGTTTATAACATCACAGTTAGCTATTTTAATCCTAGATTAAGTCCAGAGAGACGTGTGAAAGGCCTTTGGAATTACAGGTTACTCATACGCCATGGTGTACTTCTCACCAGAGATCCCCTCTCGTCATTCCCTTCAAACGAATTGTTGTTTAGGTGACTGTTGCAGAAAATTTAAAAGTTCTAGTTTGTTTTTAACATCACAGTTAGCTATTTTAATCCTAGATTAAGTCCAGAGAGACGTTTTATAGGCCTTTGGAATTACAGGTTACTCATACGCCATGGTGTACTTCTCACAAGAGATCCCCTCTCGTCATTCCCTTCAAACAAGTAGTTGTTTAGGTGACTGTTGCAGAAAATACAGGAGTTCTAGTTTGTTTTTAACATCACAGTTAGCTATTTTAATCCTAGATTAAGTCCAGAGAGATGTTTTATAGGCCTTTGGAATTACAGGTTACTCATACGCCATGGTGTACTTCTCACAGGAGATCCCCTCTCGTCATTACCTTCAAACGAATAGTTGTTTAGGTGACTGTTGCAGAAAATTCAGGAGTTTTAGTTTGTTTTTAACATCACAGTTAGCTATTTTAATCCTAGATTAAGTCCAGAGAGACGTTTTATAGGCCTTTGGAATTACAGGTTACTCATACGCCATGGTGTACTTCTCACAAGAGATCCCCTCTCGTCATTCCCTTCAAACAAATAGTTGTTTAGGTGACTGTTGCAGAAAATTCAAAAGTTCTAGTTTGTTTTTAACATCACAGTTAGCTATTTTAATCCTAGATTAAGTCTAGAGAGACGTTTGAAAGGCCTTTGGAATTACAGGTTACTCATACGCCATGGTGTACTTCTCACAGGAGATCCCCTCTCGTCATTCCCTTTAAACGAATAGTTGTTTAGGTGACTGTTGCAGAAAATTCAGGAGTTTTAGTTTGTTTTTAACATCACAGTTAGCTATTTTAATCCTAGATTAAGTCCAGAGAGACGTTTTATAGGCCTTTGGAATTACAGGTTACTCATACGCCATGGTGTACTTCTCACAAGAGATCCCCTCTCGTCATTCCCTTCAAACAAATAGTTGTTTAGGTGACTGTTGCAGAAAATTTAAAAGTTCTAGTTTGTTTTTAACATCACAGTTAGCTATTTTAATCCTCGATTAAGTCCAGAGAGACGTTTTATAGGCCTTTGGAATTACAGGTTACTCATACGCCATGGTGTACTTCTCACAGGAGATCCCCTCTCGTCATTACCTTTAAACGAATAGTTGTTTAGGTGACTGTTGCAGAAAATTCAGGAGTTCTAATTTGTTTATAACATCACAGTTAGCTATTTTAATCCTAGATTAAGTCCAGAGAGACGTGTGAAAGGCCTTTGGAATTACAGGTTACTCATACGCCATGGTGTACTTCTCACCAGAGATCCCCTCTCGTCATTCCCTTCAAACGAATTGTTGTTTAGGTGACTGTTGCAGAAAATTTAAAAGTTCTAGTTTGTTTTTAACATCACAGTTAGCTATTTTAATCCTAGATTAAGTCCAGAGAGACGTTTTATAGGCCTTTGGAATTACAGGTTACTCATACGCCATGGTGTACTTCTCACAAGAGATCCCCTCTCGTCATTCCCTTCAAACAAGTAGTTGTTTAGGTGACTGTTGCAGAAAATACAGGAGTTCTAGTTTGTTTTTAACATCACAGTTAGCTATTTTAATCCTAGATTAAGTCCAGAGAGATGTTTTATAGGCCTTTGGAATTACAGGTTACTCATACGCCATGGTGTACTTCTCACAGGAGATCCCCTCTCGTCATTACCTTCAAACGAATAGTTGTTTAGGTGACTGTTGCAGAAAATTCAGGAGTTTTAGTTTGTTTTTAACATCACAGTTAGCTATTTTAATCCTAGATTAAGTCCAGAGAGACGTTTTATAGGCCTTTGGAATTACAGGTTACTCATACGCCATGGTGTACTTCTCACAAGAGATCCCCTCTCGTCATTCCCTTCAAACAAATAGTTGTTTAGGTGACTGTTGCAGAAAATTCAAAAGTTCTAGTTTGTTTTTAACATCACAGTTAGCTATTTTAATCCTAGATTAAGTCTAGAGAGACGTTTGAAAGGCCTTTGGAATTACAGGTTACTCATACGCCATGGTGTACTTCTCACAGGAGATCCCCTCTCGTCATTCCCTTTAAACGAATAGTTGTTTAGGTGACTGTTGCAGAAAATTCAGGAGTTTTAGTTTGTTTTTAACATCACAGTTAGCTATTTTAATCCTAGATTAAGTCCAGAGAGACGTTTTATAGGCCTTTGGAATTACAGGTTACTCATACGCCATGGTGAACTTCTCACAAGAGATCCCCTCTCGTCATTCCCTTCAAAGAAATAGTTGTTTAGGTGACTGTTGCAGAAAATTCAAAAGTTTTAGTTTGTTTTTAACATCACAGTTAGCTATTTTATTCCTAGATTAAGTCCAGAGAGACGTTTGAAAGGCCTTTGGAATTACAGGTTACTCATACGCCATGGTGTACTTCTCACAGGAGATCCCCTCTCGTCATTCCTTTTAAACGAATAGTTGTTTAGGTGACTGTTGCAGAAAATTCAGGAGTTCTAGTTTGTTTTTAACATCACAGTTAGCTATTTTAATCCTAGATTAAGTCTAGAGAGACGTTTTAAAGGCCTTTGGAATTACAGGTTACTCATACGCCATGGTGTACTTCTCACCAGAGATCCCCTCTCGTCATTCCCTTCAAACGAATTGTTGTTTAGGTGACTGTTGCAGAAAATTTAAAAGTTCTAGTTTGTTTTTAACATCACAGTTAGCTATTTTAATCCTCGATTAAGTCCAGAGAGACGTTTTATAGGCCTTTGGAATTACAGGTTACTCATACGCCATGGTGTACTTCTCACAGGAGATCCCCTCTCGTCATTACCTTTAAACGAATAGTTGTTTAGGTGACTGTTGCAGAAAATCCAGGAGTTCTAATTTGTTTATAACATCACAGTTAGCTATTTTAATCCTAGATTAAGTCCAGAGAGACGTGTGAAAGGCCTTTGGAATTACAGGTTACTCATACGCCATGGTGTACTTCTCACCAGAGATCCCCTCTCGTCATTCCCTTCAAACGAATTGTTGTTTAGGTGACTGTTGCAGAAAATTTAAAAGTTCTAGTTTGTTTTTAACATCACAGTTAGCTATTTTAATCCTAGATTAAGTCCAGAGAGACGTTTTATAGGCCTTTGGAATTACAGGTTACTCATACGCCATGGTGTACTTCTCACAAGAGATCCCCTCTCGTCATTCCCTTCAAACAAGTAGTTGTTTAGGTGACTGTTGCAGAAAATACAGGAGTTCTAGTTTGTTTTTAACATCACAGTTAGCTATTTTAATCCTAGATTAAGTCCAGAGAGACGTTTTATAGGCCTTTGGAATTACAGGTTACTCATACGCCATGGTGTACTTCTCACAAGAGATCCCCTCTCGTCATTCCCTTCAAACAAATAGTTGTTTAGGTGACTGTTGCAGAAAATTCAAAAGTTCTAGTTTGTTTTTATCATAACATATAGCCATTTTAATCCTATATTAAGTCCAGAGAGACTTTTGAAAGGTGACTGTTGCAGAAAATTCAGGAGTTCTAATTCGTTTATAACATCACAGTTAGCTATTTTAATCCTAGATTAAGTCCAGAGAGACGTGTGAAAGGCCTTTGAAATTACAGGTTACTCATACGCCAGGGTGTACTTCTCACAAGAGATCCCCTCTCGTCATTCCCTTCAAACAAGTAGTTGTTTAGGTGACTGTTGCAGAAAATTCAGGAGTTCTAGTTTGTTTTTAACATCACAGTTAGCTATTTTAATCCTCGATTAAGTCTAGAGAGACGTTTTAAAGGCCTTTGGAATTACAGGTTACTCATACGCCATGGTGTACTTCTCACCAGAGATCCCCTCTCGTCATTCCCTTCAAACGAATTGTTGTTTAGGTGACTGTTGCAGAAAATTTAAAAGTTCTAGTTTGTTTTTAACATCACAGTTAGCTATTTTAATCCTAGATTAAGTCCAGAGAGACGTTTTATAGGCCTTTGGAATTACAGGTTACTCATACGCCATGGTGTACTTCTCACAAGAGATCCCCTCTCGTCATTCCCTTCAAACAAGTAGTTGTTTAGGTGACTGTTGCAGAAAATACAGGAGTTCTAGTTTGTTTTTAACATCACAGTTAGCTATTTTAATCCTAGATTAAGTCCAGAGAGATGTTTTATAGGCCTTTGGAATTACAGGTTACTCATACGCCATGGTGTACTTCTCACAGGAGATCCCCTCTCGTCATTACCTTCAAACGAATAGTTGTTTAGGTGACTGTTGCAGAAAATTCAGGAGTTTTAGTTTGTTTTTAACATCACAGTTAGCTATTTTAATCCTAGATTAAGTCCAGAGAGACGTTTTATAGGCCTTTGGAATTACAGGTTACTCATACGCCATGGTGTACTTCTCACAAGAGATCCCCTCTCGTCATTCCCTTCAAACAAATAGTTGTTTAGGTGACTGTTGCAGAAAATTCAAAAGTTCTAGTTTGTTTTTAACATCACAGTTAGCTATTTTAATCCTAGATTAAGTCTAGAGAGACGTTTGAAAGGCCTTTGGAATTACAGGTTACTCATACGCCATGGTGTACTTCTCACAGGAGATCCCCTCTCGTCATTCCCTTTAAACGAATAGTTGTTTAGGTGACTGTTGCAGAAAATTCAGGAGTTTTAGTTTGTTTTTAACATCACAGTTAGCTATTTTAATCCTAGATTAAGTCCAGAGAGACGTTTTATAGGCCTTTGGAATTACAGGTTACTCATACGCCATGGTGAACTTCTCACAAGAGATCCCCTCTCGTCATTCCCTTCAAAGAAATAGTTGTTTAGGTGACTGTTGCAGAAAATTCAAAAGTTTTAGTTTGTTTTTAACATCACAGTTAGCTATTTTATTCCTAGATTAAGTCCAGAGAGACGTTTGAAAGGCCTTTGGAATTACAGGTTACTCATACGCCATGGTGTACTTCTCACAGGAGATCCCCTCTCGTCATTCCTTTTAAACGAATAGTTGTTTAGGTGACTGTTGCAGAAAATTCAGGAGTTCTAGTTTGTTTTTAACATCACAGTTAGCTATTTTAATCCTAGATTAAGTCTAGAGAGACGTTTTAAAGGCCTTTGGAATTACAGGTTACTCATACGCCATGGTGTACTTCTCACCAGAGATCCCCTCTCGTCATTCCCTTCAAACGAATTGTTGTTTAGGTGACTGTTGCAGAAAATTTAAAAGTTCTAGTTTGTTTTTAACATCACAGTTAGCTATTTTAATCCTCGATTAAGTCCAGAGAGACGTTTTATAGGCCTTTGGAATTACAGGTTACTCATACGCCATGGTGTACTTCTCACAGGAGATCCCCTCTCGTCATTACCTTTAAACGAATAGTTGTTTAGGTGACTGTTGCAGAAAATCCAGGAGTTCTAATTTGTTTATAACATCACAGTTAGCTATTTTAATCCTAGATTAAGTCCAGAGAGACGTGTGAAAGGCCTTTGGAATTACAGGTTACTCATACGCCATGGTGTACTTCTCACCAGAGATCCCCTCTCGTCATTCCCTTCAAACGAATTGTTGTTTAGGTGACTGTTGCAGAAAATTTAAAAGTTCTAGTTTGTTTTTAACATCACAGTTAGCTATTTTAATCCTAGATTAAGTCCAGAGAGACGTTTTATAGGCCTTTGGAATTACAGGTTACTCATACGCCATGGTGTACTTCTCACAAGAGATCCCCTCTCGTCATTCCCTTCAAACAAGTAGTTGTTTAGGTGACTGTTGCAGAAAATACAGGAGTTCTAGTTTGTTTTTAACATCACAGTTAGCTATTTTAATCCTAGATTAAGTCCAGAGAGACGTTTTATAGGCCTTTGGAATTACAGGTTACTCATACGCCATGGTGTACTTCTCACAAGAGATCCCCTCTCGTCATTCCCTTCAAACAAATAGTTGTTTAGGTGACTGTTGCAGAAAATTCAAAAGTTCTAGTTTGTTTTTATCATAACATATAGCCATTTTAATCCTATATTAAGTCCAGAGAGACTTTTGAAAGGTGACTGTTGCAGAAAATTCAGGAGTTCTAATTCGTTTATAACATCACAGTTAGCTATTTTAATCCTAGATTAAGTCCAGAGAGACGTGTGAAAGGCCTTTGAAATTACAGGTTACTCATACGCCAGGGTGTACTTCTCACAAGAGATCCCCTCTCGTCATTCCCTTCAAACAAGTAGTTGTTTAGGTGACTGTTGCAGAAAATTCAGGAGTTCTAGTTTGTTTTTAACATCACAGTTAGCTATTTTAATCCTAGATTAAGTCCAGAGAGATGTTTGAAAGGCCTTTGGAATTACAGGTTACTCATACGCCATGATGTACTTTTCACAGGAGATCCCCTCTCGTCATTCCCTTTAAACGAATAGTTGTTTAGGTGACTGTTGCAGAAAATTCAGGAGTTCTAGTTTGTTTTTAACATCACAGTTAGCCATTTTAATCCTAGATTAAGTCTTGAGAGACATTTGAAAGGCCTTTGGAATTACAGGTTACTCATACGCCATGGTGTACTTCTCACAAAAGATCCCCTCTCGTCATTCCCTTCAAACAAATAGTTGTTTAGGTGACTGGTGACTTTTATAGGCCTTTGGAATTACAGTTTACTCATACGCCATGGTGTACTTCTCACAAGAGATCCCCTCTCGTCATTACCTTCAAACGAATAGTTGTTTAGGTGACTTTTGCAGAAAATTCAGGAGTTTTAGTTTGTTTTTAACATCACAGTTAGCTATTTTAATCCTAGATTAAGTCCAGAGAGACGTTTTATAGGCCTTTGGAATTACAGGTTACTCATACGCCATGGTGTACTTCTCACCAGAGATCCCCTCTCGTCATTCCCTTCAAACGAATTGTTGTTTAGGTGACTGTTGCAGAAAATTTAAAAGTTCTAGTTTGTTTTTAACATCACAGTTAGCTATTTTAATCCTCGATTAAGTCTAGAGAGACGTTTTAAAGGCCTTTGGAATTACAGGTTACTCATACGCCATGGTGTACTTCTCACCAGAGATCCCCTCTCGTCATTCCCTTCAAACGAATTGTTGTTTAGGTGACTGTTGCAGAAAATTTAAAAGTTCTAATTTGTTTTTAACATCACAGTTAGCTATTTTAATCCTCGATTAAGTCCAGAGAGACGTTTTATAGGCCTTTGGAATTACAGGTTACTCATACGCCATGGTGTACTTCTCACAGGAGATCCCCTCTCGTCATTACCTTTAAACGAATAGTTGTTTAGGTGACTGTTGCAGAAAATTCAGGAGTTCTAATTTGTTTATAACATCACAGTTAGCTATTTTAATCCTAGATTAAGTCCAGAGAGACGTGTGAAAGGCCTTTGGAATTACAGGTTACTCATACGCCATGGTGTACTTCTCACCAGAGATCCCCTCTCGTCATTCCCTTCAAACGAATTGTTGTTTAGGTGACTGTTGCAGAAAATTTAAAAGTTCTAGTTTGTTTTTAACATCACAGTTAGCTATTTTAATCCTCGATTAAGTCCAGAGAGACGTTTTATAGGCCTTTGGAATTACAGGTTACTCATACGCCATGGTGTACTTCTCACAAGAGATCCCCTCTCGTCATTCCCTTCAAACAAGTAGTTGTTTAGGTGACTGTTGCAGAAAATACAGGAGTTCTAGTTTGTTTTTAACATCACAGTTAGCTATTTTAATCCTAGATTAAGTCCAGAGAGATGTTTTATAGGCCTTTGGAATTACAGGTTACTCATACGCCATGGTGTACTTCTCACAGGAGATCCCCTCTCGTCATTACCTTCAAACGAATAGTTGTTTAGGTGACTGTTGCAGAAAATTCAGGAGTTTTAGTTTGTTTTTAACATCACAGTTAGCTATTTTAATCCTAGATTAAGTCCAGAGAGACGTTTTATAGGCCTTTGGAATTACAGGTTACTCATACGCCATGGTGTACTTCTCACAAGAGATCCCCTCTCGTCATTCCCTTCAAACAAATAGTTGTTTAGGTGACTGTTGCAGAAAATTCAAAAGTTCTAGTTTGTTTTTAACATCACAGTTAGCTATTTTAATCCTAGATTAAGTCTAGAGAGACGTTTGAAAGGCCTTTGGAATTACAGGTTACTCATACGCCATGGTGTACTTCTCACAGGAGATCCCCTCTCGTCATTCCCTTTAAACGAATAGTTGTTTAGGTGACTGTTGCAGAAAATTCAGGAGTTTTAGTTTGTTTTTAACATCACAGTTAGCTATTTTAATCCTAGATTAAGTCCAGAGAGACGTTTTATAGGCCTTTGGAATTACAGGTTACTCATACGCCATGGTTAACTTCTCACAAGAGATCCCCTCTCGTCATTCCCTTCAAAGAAATAGTTGTTTAGGTGACTGTTGCAGAAAATTCAAAAGTTTTAGTTTGTTTTTAACATCACAGTTAGCTATTTTAATCCTAGATTAAGTCCAGAGAGACGTTTGAAAGGCCTTTGGAATTACAGGTTACTCATACGCCATGGTGTACTTCTCACAGGAGATCCCCTCTCGTCATTCCTTTTAAACGAATAGTTGTTTAGGTGACTGTTGCAGAAAATTCAGGAGTTCTAGTTTGTTTTTAACATCACAGTTAGCTATTTTAATCCTAGATTAAGTCTAGAGAGACGTTTTAAAGGCCTTTGGAATTACAGGTTACTCATACGCCATGGTGTACTTCTCACCAGAGATCCCCTCTCGTCATTCCCTTCAAACGAATTGTTGTTTAGGTGACTGTTGCAGAAAATTTAAAAGTTCTAGTTTGTTTTTAACATCACAGTTAGCTATTTTAATCCTCGATTAAGTCCAGAGAGACGTTTTATAGGCCTTTGGAATTACAGGTTACTCATACGCCATGGTGTACTTCTCACAGGAGATCCCCTCTCGTCATTACCTTTAAACGAATAGTTGTTTAGGTGACTGTTGCAGAAAATTCAGGAGTTCTAATTTGTTTATAACATCACAGTTAGCTATTTTAATCCTAGATTAAGTCCAGAGAGACGTGTGAAAGGCCTTTGGAATTACAGGTTACTCATACGCCATGGTGTACTTCTCACCAGAGATCCCCTCTCGTCATTCCCTTCAAACGAATTGTTGTTTAGGTGACTGTTGCAGAAAATTTAAAAGTTCTAGTTTGTTTTTAACATCACAGTTAGCTATTTTAATCCTAGATTAAGTCCAGAGAGACGTTTTATAGGCCTTTGGAATTACAGGTTACTCATACGCCATGGTGTACTTCTCACAAGAGATCCCCTCTCGTCATTCCCTTCAAACAAGTAGTTGTTTAGGTGACTGTTGCAGAAAATACAGGAGTTCTAGTTTGTTTTTAACATCACAGTTAGCTATTTTAATCCTATATTAAGTCCAGAGAGACGTTTTATAGGCCTTTGGAATTACAGGTTACTCATACGCCATGGTGTACTTCTCACAAGAGATCCCCTCTCGTCATTCCCTTCAAACAAATAGTTGTTTAGGTGACTGTTGCAGAAAATTCAAAAGTTCTAGTTTGTTTTTATCATAACATATAGCCATTTTAATCCTATATTAAGTCCAGAGAGACTTTTGAAAGGTGACTGTTGCAGAAAATTCAGGAGTTCTAATTCGTTTATAACATCACAGTTAGCTATTTTAATCCTAGATTAAGTCCAGAGAGACGTGTGAAAGGCCTTTGAAATTACAGGTTACTCATACGCCAGGGTGTACTTCTCACAAGAGATCCCCTCTCGTCATTCCCTTCAAACAAGTAGTTGTTTAGGTGACTGTTGCAGAAAATTCAGGAGTTCTAGTTTGTTTTTAACATCACAGTTAGCTATTTTAATCCTAGATTAAGTCCAGAGAGATGTTTGAAAGGCCTTTGGAATTACAGGTTACTCATACGCCATGATGTACTTCTCACAGGAGATCCCCTCTCGGCATTCCCTTTAAACGAATAGTTGTTTAGGTGACTGTTGCAGAAAATTCAGGAGTTCTAGTTTGTTTTTAACATCACAGTTAGCCATTTTAATCCTAGATTAAGTCTTGAGAGACATTTGAAAGGCCTTTGGAATTACAGGTTACTCATACGCCATGGTGTACTTCTCACAAAAGATCCCCTCTCGTCATTCCCTTCAAACAAATAGTTGTTTAGGTGACTGGTGACTTTTATAGGCCTTTGGAATTACAGTTTACTCATACGCCATGGTGTACTTCTCACAGGAGATCCCCTCTCGTCATTACCTTCAAACGAATAGTTGTTTAGGTGACTGTTGCAGAAAATTCAGGAGTTTTAGTTTGTTTTTAACATCACAGTTAGCTATTTTAATCCTAGATTAAGTCCAGAGAGACGTTTTATAGGCCTTTGGAATTACAGGTTACTCATACGCCATGGTGTACTTCTCACAAGAGATCCCCTCTCGTCATTCCCTTCAAACAAATAGTTGTTTAGGTGACTGTTGCAGAAAATTCAAAAGTTTTAGTTTGTTTTTAATATCACAGTTAGCTATTTTAATCCTAGATTAAGTCCAGAGAGACGTTTGAAAGGCCTTTGGAATTACAGGTTACTCATACGCCATGATGTACTTCTCACAGGAGATCCCCTCTCGTCATTCCCTTTAAACGAATAGTTGTTTAGGTGACTGTTGCAGAAAATTCAGGAATTCTAGTTTGTTTTTAACATCACAGTTAGCCATTTTAATCCTATATTAAGACAAGAGAGATTTTTGAAAGGCCTTTGGAATTACAGGTTACTCATACGCCATGGTGTACTTCTCACAAGAGATCCCCTCTCGTCATTCCCTTCAAACAAATAGTTGTTTAGGTGACTGTTGCAGAAAATTCAAAAGTTCTAGTTTGTTTTTAACATCACAGTTAGCTATTTTAATCCTAGATTAAGTCTAGAGAGACGTTTGAAAGGCCTTTGGAATTACAGGTTACTCATACGCCATGGTGTACTTCTCACAAGAGATTCCCTCTCGTCATTCCCTTCAAACGAATAGTTGTTTAGGTGACTGTTGCAGAAAATTCAAGAGTTCTAGTTTGTTTTTAACATCACAGTTAGCCATTTTAATCCTAGATTAAGTCTTGAGAGACGTTTGAAAGGCCTTTGGAATTACAGGTTACTCATACGCCATGGTGTACTTCTCACAAGAGATCCCCTCTCGTCATTCCCTTCAAACGAATTGTTGTTTAGGTGACTGTTGCAGAAAATTTAAAAGTTCTAGTTTGTTTTTAACATCACAGTTAGCTATTTTAATCCTAGATTAAGTCCAGAGAGACGTTTTATAGGCCTTTGGAATTACAGGTTACTCATACGCCATGGTGTACTTCTCACAGGAGATCCCCTCTCGTCATTACCTTCAAACGAATAGTTGTTTAGGTGACTGTTGCAGAAAATTCAGGAGTTCTAATTTGTTTTTAACATCACAGTTAGCTATTTTAATCCTAGATTAAGTCCAGAGAGATGTGTGAAAGGCCTTTGGAATTACAGGTTACTCATACGCCATGGTGTACTTCTCACAAGAGACCCCCTCTCGTCATTCCCTTCAAACAAGTAGTTGTTTAGGTGACTGTTGCAGAAAATTCAGGAGTTCTAGTTTGTTTTTAACATCACAGTTAGCTTTTTAATCCTAGATTAAGTCCAGAGAGACGTTTTATAGGCCTTTGGAATTACAGGTTACTCATACGCCATGGTGTACTTCTCACAGGAGATCCCCTCTCGTCATTACCTTCAAACGAATAGTTGTTTAGGTGACTGTTGCAGAAAATTCAGGAGTTCTAGTTTGTTTTTAACATCACAGTTAGCCATTTTAATCCTATATTAAGTCCAAAAATACTTTTGAAAGGCCTTTGGAATTACAGGTTACTCATACGCCATCGTGTACTTCTCACAAGAGATCCCCTCTCGTCATTCCCTTCAAACAAATAGTTGTTTAGGTGACTGTTGCAGAAAATTCAAAAGTTCTAGTTTGTTTTTAACATCACAGTTAGCTATTTTAATCCTAGATTAAGTCTAGAGAGACGTTTGAAAGGCCTTTGGAATTACAGGTTACTCATACGCCATGGTGTACTTCTCACAAGAGATTCCCTCTCGTCATTCCCTTCAAACGAATAGTTGTTTAGGTGACTGTTGCAGAAAATTCAAGAGTTCTAGTTTGTTTTTAACATAACAGTTAGCCATTTTAATCCTAGATTAAGTCTTGAGAGACGTTTGAAAGGCCTTTGGAATTACAGGGTACTCATACGCCATGGTGTACTTCTCACTAGAGATCCCCTCTCGTCATTCCCTTTAAACGAATAGTTGTTTAGGTGACTGTTGCAGAAAATTCAAAAGTTCTAGTTTGTTTTTATCATCACATATAGCAATTTTAATCCTAGATTAAGTCCAGAGAGACGTTTTATAGGCCTTTGGAATTACAGGTTACTCATACGCCGTGGTGTACTTCTCACAAGAGATTCCCTCTCGTCATTCCCTTCAAACGAATTGTTGTTTAGGTGACTGTTGCAGAAAATTTAAAAGTTCTAGTTTGTTTTTAACATCACAGTTAGCTATTTTAATCCTAGATTAAGTCCAGAGAGACGTTTGAAAGGCCTTTGGAATTACAGGTTACTCATACGCCATGGTGTATTTCTCACAGGAGATCCCCTCTCGTCATTCCCTTTAAACGAATAGTTGTTTAGGTGACTGTTGCAGAAAATTCAGGAGTTCTAGTTTGTTTTTAACATCACAGTTAGCCATTTTAATCCTATATTAAGTCCAGAGAGACTTTTGAAAGGCCTTTGGAATTACAGGTTACTCATGCGCCATGGTGTACTTCTCACAAGAGATTCCCTCTCGTCATTCCCTTCAAACGAATTGTTGTTTAGGTGACTGTTGCAGAAAATTCAAAAGTTCTAGTTTCTTTTTATAATCACATATAGCCATTTTAATCCTAGATTAAGTCCAGAGAGACGTTTGAAAGGCCTTTGGAATTACAGGTTACTCATACGCCATGGTGTATTTCTCACAGGAGATCCCCTCTCGTCATTCCCTTTAAACGAATAGTTGTTTAGGTGACTGTTGCAGAAAATTCAGGAGTTCTAATTTGTTTTTAACATCACAGTTAGCTATTTTAATCCTAGATTAAGTCCAGAGAGATGTGTGAAAGGCCTTTGGAATTACAGGTTACTCATACGCCATCGTGTACTTCTCACAAGAGATCCCCTCTCGTCATTCCCTTCAAACAAATAGTTGTTTAGGTGACTGTTGCAGAAAATTCAAAAGTTCTAGTTTGTTTTTAACATCACAGTTAGCTATTTTAATCCTAGATTAAGTCTAGAGAGACGTTTGAAAGGCCTTTGGAATTACAGGTTACTCATACGCCATGGTGTACTTCTCACAAGAGATTCCCTCTCGTCATTCCCTTCAAACGAATAGTTGTTTAGGTGACTGTTGCAGAAAATTCAAGAGTTCTAGTTTGTTTTTAACATAACAGTTAGCCATTTTAATCCTAGATTAAGTCTTGAGAGACGTTTGAAAGGCCTTTGGAATTACAGGGTACTCATACGCCATGGTGTACTTCTCACTAGAGATCCCCTCTCGTCATTCCCTTTAAACGAATAGTTGTTTAGGTGACTGTTGCAGAAAATTCAAAAGTTCTAGTTTGTTTTTATCATCACATATAGCAATTTTAATCCTAGATTAAGTCCAGAGAGACGTTTTATAGGCCTTTGGAATTACAGGTTACTCATACGCCGTGGTGTACTTCTCACAAGAGATTCCCTCTCGTCATTCCCTTCAAACGAATTGTTGTTTAGGTGACTGTTGCAGAAAATTTAAAAGTTCTAGTTTGTTTTTAACATCACAGTTAGCTATTTTAATCCTAGATTAAGTCCAGAGAGACGTTTGAAAGGCCTTTGGAATTACAGGTTACTCATACGCCATGGTGTATTTCTCACAGGAGATCCCCTCTCGTCATTCCCTTTAAACGAATAGTTGTTTAGGTGACTGTTGCAGAAAATTCAGGAGTTCTAGTTTGTTTTTAACATCACAGTTAGCCATTTTAATCCTATATTAAGTCCAGAGAGACTTTTGAAAGGCCTTTGGAATTACAGGTTACTCATGCGCCATGGTGTACTTCTCACAAGAGATTCCCTCTCGTCATTCCCTTCAAACGAATAGTTGTTTAGGTGACTGTTGCAGAAAATTCAAAAGTTCTAGTTTCTTTTTATAATCACATATAGCCATTTTAATCCTAGATTAAGTCCAGAGAGACGTTTGAAAGGCCTTTGGAATTACAGGTTACTCATACGCCATGGTGTATTTCTCACAGGAGATCCCCTCTCGTTATTCCTTTCAAACGAATAGTTGTTTAGGTGACTGTTGCAGAAAATTCAAAAGTTCTAGTTTGTTTTTATCATCACATATAGCCATTTTAATCCTAGATTAAGTCCAGAGAGACGTTTGAAAGGCCTTTGGAATTACAGGTTACTCATACGCCATGGTGTACTTCTCACAAGAGATTCCCTCTCGTCATTCCCTTCAAACGAATTGTTGTTTAGGTGACTGTTGTAGAAAATTTAAAAGTTCTAGTTTGTTTTTAACATCACAGTTAGCTATTTTAATCCTAGATTAAGTCCAGAGAGACGTTTTATAGGCCTTTGGAATTACAGGTTACTCATACGCCATGGTGTACTTCTCACAAGAGATCCCCTCTCGTCATTCCCTTCAAACGAATAGTTGTTTAGGTGACTGTTGCAGAAAATTCAAAAGTTCTAGTTTGTTTTTATAATCACATATAGCCATTTTAATCCTAGATTAAGTCCAGAGAGACGTTTGAAAGGCCTTTGGAATTACAGGTGACTCATACGCCATGGTGTACATCTCACAAGAGATTCCCTCTCGTCATTCCCTTCAAACGAATAGTTGTTTAGGTGACTGTTGCAGAAAATTCAAGAGTTCTAGTTTGTTTTTAACATCACAGTTAGCCATTTTAATCCTAGATTAAGTCTAGAGAGACGTGTGAAAGGCCTTTGGAATTACAGGTTACTCATACGCCATGGTGTACTTCTCACAAGAGATCCCCTCTCGTCATTCCCTTCAAACGAATTGTTGTTTAGGTGACTGTTGCAGAAAATTTAAAAGTTCTAGTTTGTTTTTAACATCACAGTTAGCTATTTTAATCCTAGATTAAGTCCAGAGAGACGTGTGAAAGGCCTTTGGAATTACAGGTTACTCATACGCCATGGTGTACTTCTCACAAGAGATCCCCTCTCGTCATTCCCTTCAAACGAATAGTTGTTTAGGTGACTGTTGCAGAAAATTCAAAAGTTCTAGTTTGTTTTTATCATCACATATAGCCATTTTAATCCTAGATTAAGTCCAGAGAGACGTGTGAAAGGCCTTTGGAATTACAGGTTACTCATACGCCATGGTGTACTTCTCACAAGAGATCCCCTCTCGTCATTCCCTTCAAACGAATTTTTGTTTAGGTGACTGTTGCAGAAAATTTAAAAGTTCTAGTTTGTTTTTAATATCACAGTTAGCTATTTTAATCCTAGATTAAGTCCAGAGAGACGTTTTATAGGCCTTTGGAATTACAGGTTACTCATACGCCATGGTGTACTTCTCACAATAGATCCCCTCTCGTCATTCCCTTCAAACGAATAGTTGTATAGGTGACTGTTGCAGAAAATTCAAAAGTTCTAGTTTGTTTTTATCATCACATATAGCCATTTTAATCCTAGATTAAGTCCAGAGAGACGTTTTATAGGCCTTTGGAATTACAGGTTACTCATACGCCATGGTGTACTTCTCACAAGAGATCCCCTCTCGTCATTCCCTTCAAACGAATAGTTGTTTAGGTGACTGTTGCAGAAAATTCAAAAGTTCTAGTTTGTTTTTATCATCACATATAGCCATTTTAATCCTAGATTAAGTCCAGAGAGACGTGTGAAAGGCCTTTGGAATTACAGGTTACTCATACGCCATGGTGTACTTCTCACAGGAGATCCCCTCTCGTCATTCCCTTTGAACGAATAGTTGTTTAGGTGACTGTTGCAGAAAATTCAGGAGTTCTAGTTTGTTTTTAACATCACAGTTAGCCATTTTAATCCTATATTAAGTCCAGAGAGACTTTTGAAAGGCCTTTGGAATTACAGGTTACTCATACGCCATGGTGTACTTCTCACAAGAGATCCCCTCTCGTCATTCCCTTCAAACGAATTGTTGTTTAGGTGACTGTTGCAGAAAATTCAAAAGTTCTAGTTTGTTTTTAACATCACATATAGCCATTTTAATCCTAGATTAAGTCCAGAGAGACGTGTGAAAGGCCTTTGGAATTACAGGTTACTCATACGCCATGGTGTACTTCTCACAAGAGATCCCCTCTCGTCATTCCCTTCAAACGAATTGTTGTTTAGGTGACTGTTGCAGAAAATTCAAGAGTTCTAGTTTGTTTTTAACATCACAGTTAGCCATTTTAATCCTAGATTAAGTCTTGAGAGACGTTTGAAAGGCCTTTGGAATTACAGGTTACTCATACGCCATGGTGTACTTCTCACAAGAGATCCCCTCTCGTCATTCCCTTCAAACGAATTGTTGTTTAGGTGACTGTTGCAGAAAATTTAAAAGTTCTAGTTTGTTTTTAACATCACAGTTAGCTATTTTAATCCTAGATTAAGTCCAGAGAGACGTTTTATAGGCCTTTGGAATTACAGGTTACTCATACGCCATGGTGTACTTCTCACAGGAGATCCCCTCTTGTCATTCCCTTTAAACGAATAGTTGTTTAGGTGACTGTTGCAGAAAATTCAAGAGTTCTAGTTTGTTTTTAACATCACAGTTAGCCATTTTAATCCTAGATTAAGTCTTGAGAGACGTTTGAAAGGCCTTTGGAATTACAGGTTACTCATACGCCATGGTGTACTTCTCACAAGAGATCCCCTCTCGTCATTCCCTTCAAACGAATTGTTGTTTAGGTGACTGTTGCAGAAAATTTAAAAGTTCTAGTTTGTTTTTAACATCACAGTTAGCTATTTTAATCCTAGATTAAGTCCAGAGAGACGTTTTATAGGCCTTTGGAATTACAGGTTACTCATACGCCATGGTGTACTTCTCACAGGAGATCCCCTCTCGTCATTACCTTCAAACGAATAGTTGTTTAGGTGACTGTTGCAGAAAATTCAGGAGTTCTAATTTGTTTTTAACATCACAGTTAGCTATTTTAATCCTAGATTAAGTCCAGAGAGATGTGTGAAAGGCCTTTGGAATTACAGGTTACTCATACGCCATGGTGTACTTCTCACAAGAGACCCCCTCTCGTCATTCCCTTCAAACAAGTAGTTGTTTAGGTGACTGTTGCAGAAAATTCAGGAGTTCTAGTTTGTTTTTAACATCACAGTTAGCTATTTTAATCCTAGATTAAGTCCAGATAGACGTTTTATAGGCCTTTGGAATTACAGGTTACTCATACGCCATGGTGTACTTCTCACAAGAGATCCCCTCTCGTCATTCCCTTCAAACGAATAGTTGCTTAGGTGACTGTTGCAGAAAATTCAAAAGTTCTAGTTTGTTTTTAACATCACATATAGCCATTTTAATCCTAGATTAAGTCTAGAGAGACGTTTGAAAGGCCTTTGGAATTACAGGTTACTCATACGCCATGGTGTACTTCTCTCAAGAGATCCCCTCTCGTCATTCCCTTCAAACGAATTGTTGTTTAGGTGACTGTTGCAGAAAATTTAAAAGTTCTAGTTTGTTTTTAACATCACAGTTAGCTATTTTAATCCTAGATTAAGTCCAGATAGACGTTTTATAGGCCTTTGGAATTACAGGTTACTCATACGCCATGGTGTACTTCTCACAAGAGATCCCCTCTCGTCATTCCCTTCAAACGAATAGTTGCTTAGGTGACTGTTGCAGAAAATTCAAAAGTTCTAGTTTGTTTTTAACATCACATATAGCCATTTTAATCCTAGATTAAGTCTAGAGAGACGTTTGAAAGGCCTTTGGAATTACAGGTTACTCATACGCCATGGTGTACTTCTCTCAAGAGATCCCCTCTCGTCATTCCCTTCAAACGAATTGTTGTTTAGGTGACTGTTGCAGAAAATTTAAAAGTTCTAGTTTGTTTTTAACATCACAGTTAGCTATTTTAATCCTAGATTAAGTCCAAAGAGACGTTTTATAGGCCTTTGGAATTACAGGTTACTCATACGCCATGGTGTACTTCTCACAAGAGATCCCCTCTCGTAATTCCCTTCACACGAATAGTTGTTTAGGTGACTGTTGCAGAAAACTCAAAAGTTCTAGTTTGTTTTTATCATCACATATAGCCATTTTAATCCTAGATTAAGTCCAGAGAGACGTTTGAAAGGCCTTTGGAATTACAGGTTACTCATACGCCATGGTGTATTTCTCACAGGAGATCCCCTCTCGTCATTCCCTTTAAACGAATAGTTGTTTAGGTGACTGTTGCAGAAAATTCAGGAGTTCTAGTTTGTTTTTAACATCACAGTTAGCATTTTAATCCTAGATTAAGTCCAGAGAGACTTTTTATAGGCCTTTGGAATTACAGGTTACTCATACGCCATGGTGTACTTCTCACAAGAGATCCCTTCTCGTCATTCCCTTCAAACAAATAGTTGTTTAGGTGACTGTTGCAGAAAATTCAGTAGTTCTAATTTGTTTTTAACATTACAGTTAGCTATTTTAATCCTAGATTAAGTCCAGAGAGACGTTTTATAGGCCTTTGGAATTACAGGTTACTCATACGCCATGGTGTACTTCTCACAAGAGATCCCTTCTCGTCATTCCCTTCAAACAAATAGTTGTTTAGGTGACTGTTGCAGAAAATTCAGTAGTTCTAATTTGTTTTTAACATTACAGTTAGCTATTTTAATCCTAGATTAAGTCCAGAGAGACGTTTTATAGGCCTTTGGAATTACAGGTTACTCATACGCCATGGTGTACTTCTCACAAGAGATCCCCTCTCGTCATTCCCTTCAAACAAGTAGTTGTTTAGGTGACTGTTGCAGAAAATTCAGGAGTTCTAGTTTGTTTTTAACATCACAGTTAGCTATTTTAATCCTAGATTAAGTCCAGAGAGACGTGTGAAAGGCCTTTAGAATTACAGGTTACTCATACGCCATGGTGTACTCTCACAAGAGATCCCCTCTCGTCATTCCCTTCAAACAAATAGTTGTTTAGGTGACTGTTGCAGAAAATTCAAAAGTTCTAGTTTGTTTTTATCATCTCATATAGCCATTTTAATCCTAGATTAAGTCCAGAGAGACGTTTGAAAGGCCTTTGGAATTACAGGTTACTCATACGCCATGGTGTATTTCTCACAGGAGATCCCCTCTCGTCATTCCCTTTAAACGAATAGTTGTTTAGGTGACTGTTGCAGAAAATTCAGGAGTTCTAGTTTGTTTTTAACATCACAGTTAGCCATTTTAATCCTATATTAAGTCCAAAGAGACTTTTGAAAGGCCTTTGGAATTACAGGTTACTCATACGCAATGATGTACTTCTCACAAAAGATCCCCTCTCGTCATTCCCTTCAAACGAATTGTTGTTTAGGTGACTGTTGCAGAAAATTTAAAAGTTCTAGTTTGTTTTTAACATCACAGTTAGCTATTTTAATCCTAGATTAAGTCCAGAGAGACGTTTTATAGGCCTTTGGAATTACAGGTTACTCATACGCCATGGTGTACTTCTCACAGGAGATCCCCTCTCGTCATTACCTTCAAACGAATAATTGTTTAGGTGACTGTTGCAGAAAATTAGAGAGTTCTAGTTTGTTTTTAACATCACAGTTAGCCATTTTAATCCTAGATTAAGTCTTGAGAGACGTTTGAAAGGCCTTTGGAATTACAGGTTACTCATACGCCATGGTGTACTTCTCACAAGAGATCCCCTCTCGTCATTCCCTTTGAACAAATAGTTGTTTAGGTGACTGTGGCAGAAAATTCAAAAGTTCTAGTTTGTTTTTATCATCACATATAGCCATTTTAATCCTAGATTAAGTCCAGAGAGACGTTTGAAAGGCCTTTGGAATTACAGGTTACTCATACGCCATGGTGTACTTCTCACAAGAGATCCCCTCTCGTCATTCCCTTCAAACAAATAGTTGTTTAGGTGACTGTTGCAGAAAATTCAAAAGTTCTAGTTTGTTTTTAACATCACAGTTAGCTATTTTAATCCTAGATTAAGTCTAGAGAGACGTTTGAAAGGCCTTTGGAATTACAGGTTACTCATACGCCATGGTGTACTTCTCACAAGAGATCCCCTCTCGTCATTCCCTTTGAACGAATAGTTGTTTAGGTGACTGTTGCAGAAAATTCAGGAGTTCTAGTTTGTTTTTAACATTACAGTTAGCCATTTTAATTCTATATTAAGTCCAGAGAGACTTTTGAAAGGCCTTTGGAATTACAGGTTACTCATACGCCATGGTGTACTTCTCACAAGAGATCCCCTCTCGTCATTCCCTTCAAACAAATAGTTGTTTAGGTGACTGTTGCAGAAAATTCAGGAGTTCTAGTTTGTTTTTAACATCACAGTTAGCTATTTTAATCCTAGATTAAGTCCAGAGAGACGTGTGAAAGGCCTTTGGAATTACAGGTTACTCATACGCCATGGTGTACTTCTCACAAGAGATCCCCTCTCGCTTTCCCTTCAAACGAATTGTTGTTTAGGTGACTGTTGCAGAAAATTCAAAAGTTCTAGTTTGTTTTTAACATCACATATAGCCATTTTAATCCTAGATTAAGTCTAGAGAGACGTTTGAAAGGCCTTTGGAATTACAGGTCACTCATACGCCATGGTGTACATCTCACAAGAGATTCCCTCTCGTCATTCCCTTCAAACGAATAGTTGTTTAGGTGACTGTTGCAGAAAATTCAGGAGTTCTAGTTTGTTTTTAACATCACAGTTAGCTATTTTAATCCTAGATTAAGTCTAGAGAGACGTTTGAAAGGCCTCTGGAATTACAGGTTACTCATACGCCATTGTGCACTTCTCACAATGGTGTACTTCTCACAGGAGATCCCCTCTCGTCATTCCCTTCAAACGAATTGTTGTTTAGGTGACTGTTGCAGAAAATTTAAAAGTTCTAGTTTGTTTTTAACATCACAGTTAGCTATTTTAATCCTAGATTAAGTCTAGAGAGACGTTTGAAAGGCCTTTGGAATTACAGGTTACTCATACGCCATGGTGTACTTCTCACAAGAGATCCCCTCTCGTCATTCCCTTCAAACGAATTGTTGTTTAGGTGACTGTTGCAGAAAATTTAAAAGTTCTAGTTTGTTTTTAACATCACAGTTAGCTATTTTAATCCTAGATTAAGTCTAGAGAGACGTTTGAAAGGCCTCTGGAATTACAGGTTACTCATACGCCATTGTGCACTTCTCACAATGGTGTACTTCTCACAGGAGATCCCCTCTCGTCATTCCCTTCAAACGAATTGTTGTTTAGGTGACTGTTGCAGAAAATTTAAAAGTTCTAGTTTGTTTTTAACATCACAGTTAGCTATGTTAATCCTAGATTAAGTCTAGAGAGACGTTTGAAAGGCCTTTGGAATTACAGGTTACTCATACGCCATGGTTTACTTCTCATAAGAGATCCCCTCTCGTCATTCCCTTTGAACGAATAGTTGTTTAGGTGACTGTTGCAGAAAATTTAAAAGTTCTAGTTTGTTTTTAACATCACAGTTAGCTATTTTAATCCTAGATTAAGTCCAGAGAGACGTTTTATAGGCCTTTGGAATTACAGGTTACTCATACGCCATGGTGTACTTCTCACAGGAGATCCCCTCTCGTCATTACCTTTGAACGAATAGTTGTTTAGGTGACTGTGGCAGAAAATTCAAAAGTTCTAGTTTCTTTTTAACATCACAGTTAGCTATTTTAATCCTAGATTAAGTCCAGATAGACGTTTTATAGGCCTTTGGAATTACAGGTTACTCATACGCCATGGTGTACTTCTCACAAGAGATCCCCTCTCGTCATTCCCTTCAAACGAATAGTTGCTTAGGTGACTGTTGCAGAAAATTCAAAAGTTCTAGTTTGTTTTTAACATCACATATAGCCATTTTAATCCTAGATTAAGTCTAGAGAGACGTTTGAAAGGCCTTTGGAATTACAGGTTACTCGTACGCCATGGTGTACTTCTCACAAGAGATCCCCTATCGTCATTCCCTTCAAACGAATTGTTGTTTAGGTGACTGTTGCAGAAAATTTAAAAGTTCTAGTTTGTTTTTAACATCACAGTTAGCTATTTTAATCCTAGATTAAGTCTAGAGAGACGTTTGAATGGCCTTTGGAATTACAGGTTACTCATACGCCATGGTGTACTTCTCACAAGAGATCCCCTCTCGTCATTCCCTTTGAACGAATAGTTGTTTAGGTGACTGTTGCAGAAAATTCAGGAGTTCTAGTTTGTTTTTAACATCACAGTTAGCCATTTTAATCCTATATTAAGTCCAAAGAGACTTTTGAAAGGCCTTTGAAATTACAGGTTACTCATACGCAATGATGTACTTCGCACAAGATATCCCCTCTCGTCATTCCCTTCAAACGAATTGTTGTTTAGGTGACTGTTGCAGAAAATTTAAAAGTTCTAGTTTGTTTTTAACATCACAGTTAGCTATTTTAATCCTAGATTAAGTCCAGAGAGACGTTTTATAGGCCTTTGGAATTACAGGTTACTCATACGCCATGGTGTACTTCTCACAGGAGATCCCCTCTCGTCATTCCCTTTGAACGAATAGTTGTTTAGGTGACTGTGGCAGAAAATTCAAAAGTTCTAGTTTGTTTTTATCATCACATATAGCCATTTTAATCCTAGATTAAGTCCAGAGAGACGTTTGAAAGGCCTTTGGAATTACAGGTTACTCATACGCCATGGTGTACTTCTCACAGGAGATCCCCTCTCGTCATTCCCTTTGAACGAATAGTTGTTTAGGTGACTGTGGCAGAAAATTCAAAAGTTCTAGTTTGTTTTTATCATCACATATAGCCATTTTAATCCTAGATTAAGTCCAGAGAGACGTTTGAAAGGCCTTTGGAATTACAGGTTACTCATACGCCAAGGTGTACTTCTCACAAGAGATCCCCTCTCGTCATTCCCTTCAAACAAATAGTTGTTTAGGTGACTGTTGCAGAAAATTCAAAAGTTCTAGTTTGTTTTTAACATCACAGTTAGCTATTTTAATCCTAGATTAAGTCTAGAGAGACGTTTGAAAGGCCTTTGGAATTACAGGTTACTCATACGCCATGGTGTACTTCTCACAAGAGATCCCTCTCGTCATTCCCTTTGAACGAATAGTTGTTTAGGTGACTGTTGCAGAAAATTCAGGAGTTCTAGTTTGTTTTTAACATCACAGTTAGCTATTTTAATCCTAGATTAAGTCCAGAGAGACGTGTGAAAGGCCTTTGGAATTACAGGTTACTCATACGCCATGGTGTACTTCTCACAAGAGATCCCCTCTCGTCTTTCCCTTCAAACGAATTGTTGTTTAGGTGACTGTTGCAGAAAATTCAGGAGTTCTAGTTTGTTTTTAACATCACAGTTAGCTATTTTAATCCTAGATTAAGTCCAGAGAGACGTGTGAAAGGCCTTTGGAATTACAGGTTACTCATACGCCACGGTGTACTTCTCACAAGAGATCCCCTCTCGTCATTCCCTTCAAACAAATAGTTGTTTAGGTGACTGTTGCAGAAAATTCAGGAGTTCTAGTTTGTTTTTAACATCACAGTTAGCTATTTTAATCCTAGATTAAGTCCAGAGAGACGTGTGAAAGGCCTTTGGAATTACAGGTTACTCATACGCCATGGTGTACTTCTCACAAGAGATCCCCTCTCGTCTTTCCCTTCAAACGAATTGTTGTTTAGGTGACTGTTGCAGAAAATTCAAAAGTTCTAGTTTGTTTTTAACATCACATATAGCCATTTTAATCCTAGATTAAGTCTAGAGAGACGTTTGAAAGGCCTTTGGAATTACAGGTCACTCATACACCATGGTGTACATCTCACAAGAGATTCCCTCTCGTCATTCCCTTCAAACGAATAGTTGTTTAGGTGACTGTTGCAGAAAATTCAGGAGTTCTAGTTTGTTTTTAACATCACAGTTAGCTATTTTAATCCTAGATTAAGTCTAGAGAGACGTTTGAAAGGCCTCTGGAATTACAGGTTACTCATACGCCATTGTGCACTTCTCACAATGGTGTACTTCTCACAGGAGAGCCCCTCTCGTCATTCCCTTCAAACAAGTAGTTGTTTAGGTGACTGTTGCAGAAAATTCAGGAGTTCTAGTTTGTTTTTAACATCACAGTTAGCTATTTTAATCCTAGATTAAGTCCAGAGAGACGTTTTATAGGCCTTTGGAATTACAGGTTACTCATACACCATGGTGTACTTCTCACAGGAGATCCCCTCTCGTGATTACCTTTGAACGAATAGTTGTTTAGGTGACTGTGGCAGAAAATTCAAAAGTTCTAGTTTCTTTTTAACATCACAGTTAGCCATTTTAATCCTATATTAAGTCCAGAGAGACTTTTGAAAGGCTTTTGGAATTACAGGTTACTCATACGCCATGGTGTACTTCTCACAGGAGATCCCCTCTCGTCATTACCTTCAAACGAATAGTTGTTTAGGTGACTGTTGCAGAAAATTCAGGAGTTCTAGTTTGTTTTTAACATCACAGTTAGCTATTTTAATCCTAGATTAAGTCCAGAGAGACGTTTTATAGGCCTTTGGAATTACAGGTTACTCATACGCCATGGTGTACTTCTCACAGGAGATCCCCTCTCGTCATTACCTTTGAACGAATAGTTGTTTAGGTGACTGTGGCAGAAAATTCAAAAGTTCTAGTTTCTTTTTAACATCACAGTTAGCCATTTTAATCCTATATTAAGTCCAGAGAGACTTTTGAAAGGCTTTTGGAATTACAGGTTACTCATACGCCATGGTGTACTTCTCACAGGAGATCCCCTCTCGTCATTACCTTCAAACGAATAGTTGTTTAGGTGACTGTTGCAGAAAATTCAGGAGTTCTAGTTTGTTTTTAACATCACAGTTAGCTATTTTAATCCTAGATTAAGTCCAGATAGACGTTTTATAAGCCTTTGGAATTACAGGTTACTCATACGCCATGGTGTACTTCTCACAAGAGATCCCCTCTCGTCATTCCCTTCAAACGAATAGTTGCTTAGGTGACTGTTGCAGAAAATTCAAAAGTTCTAGTTTGTTTTTAACATCACATATAGCCATTTTAATCCTAGATTAAGTCTAGAGAGACGTTTGAAAGGCCTTTGGAATTACAGGTTACTCATACGCCATGGTGTACTTCTCACAAGAGATCCCCTCTCGTCATTCCCTTCAAACGAATTGTTGTTTAGGTGACTGTTGCAGAAAATTTAAAAGTTCTAGTTTGTTTTTAACATCACAGTTAGCTATTTTAATCCTAGATTAAGTCTAGAGAGACGTTTGAATGGCCTTTGGAATTACAGGTTACTCATACGCCATGGTGTACTTCTCACAAGAGATCCCCTCTCGTCATTCCCTTTGAACGAATAGTTGTTTAGGTGACTGTTGCAGAAAATTCAGGAGTTCTAGTTTGTTTTTAACATCACAGTTAGCCATTTTAATCCTATATTAAGTCCAAAGAGACTTTTGAAAGGCCTTTGAAATTACAGGTTACTCATACGCAATGATGTACTTCGCACAAGAGATCCCCTCTCGTCATTCCCTTCAAACGAATTGTTGTTTAGGTGACTGTTGCAGAAAATTTAAAAGTTCTAGTTTGTTTTTAACATCACAGTTAGCTATTTTAATCCTAGATTAAGTCCAGAGAGACGTTTTATAGGCCTTTGGAATTACAGGTTACTCATACGCCATGGTGTACTTCTCACAGGAGATCCCCTCTCGTCATTCCCTTTGAACGAATAGTTGTTTAGGTGACTGTGGCAGAAAATTCAAAAGTTCTAGTTTGTTTTTATCATCACATATAGCCATTTTAATCCTAGATTAAGTCCAGAGAGACGTTTGAAAGGCCTTTGGAATTACAGGTTACTCATACGCCATGGTGTACTTCTCACAAGAGATCCCCTCTCGTCATTCCCTTTGAACGAATAGTTGTTTAGGTGACTGTGGCAGAAAATTTAAAAGTTCTAGTTTGTTTTTATCATCACATATAGCCATTTTAATCCTAGATTAAGTCCAGAGAGACGTTTGAAAGGCCTTCGGAATTACAGGTTACTCATACGCCAAGGTGTACTTCTCACAAGAGATCCCCTCTCGTCATTCCCTTCAAACAAATAGTTGTTTAGGTGACTGTTGCAGAAAATTCAAAAGTTCTAGTTTGTTTTTATCATCACATATAGCCATTTTAATCCTAGATTAGGTCCAGAGAGACGTTTGAAAGGCCTTTGGAATTACAGGTTACTCATACGCCATGGTGTATTTCTCACAGGAGATCCCCTCTCGTCATTACCTTCAAACGAATAGTTGTTTAGGTGACTGTTGCAGAAAATTCAGGAGTTCTAGTTTGTTTTTAACATCACAGTTAGCTATTTTAATCCTAGATTAAGTCCAGAGAGACGTTTTATAGGCCTTTGGAATTACAGGTTACTCATACACCATGGTGTACTTCTCACAGGAGATCCCCTCTCGTGATTACCTTTGAACGAATAGTTGTTTAGGTGACTGTGGCAGAAAATTCAAAAGTTCTAGTTTCTTTTTAACATCACAGTTAGCCATTTTAATCCTATATTAAGTCCAGAGAGACTTTTGAAAGGCTTTTGGAATTACAGGTTACTCATACGCCATGGTGTACTTCTCACAGGAGATCCCCTCTCGTCATTACCTTCAAACGAATAGTTGTTTAGGTGACTGTTGCAGAAAATTCAGGAGTTCTAGTTTGTTTTTAACATCACAGTTAGCTATTTTAATCCTAGATTAAGTCCAGAGAGACGTTTTATAGGCCTTTGGAATTACAGGTTACTCATACGCCATGGTGTACTTCTCACAGGAGATCCCCTCTCGTCATTACCTTTGAACGAATAGTTGTTTAGGTGACTGTGGCAGAAAATTCAAAAGTTCTAGTTTCTTTTTAACATCACAGTTAGCCATTTTAATCCTATATTAAGTCCAGAGAGACTTTTGAAAGGCTTTTGGAATTACAGGTTACTCATACGCCATGGTGTACTTCTCACAGGAGATCCCCTCTCGTCATTACCTTCAAACGAATAGTTGTTTAGGTGACTGTTGCAGAAAATTCAGGAGTTCTAGTTTGTTTTTAACATCACAGTTAGCTATTTTAATCCTAGATTAAGTCCAGATAGACGTTTTATAAGCCTTTGGAATTACAGGTTACTCATACGCCATGGTGTACTTCTCACAAGAGATCCCCTCTCGTCATTCCCTTCAAACGAATAGTTGCTTAGGTGACTGTTGCAGAAAATTCAAAAGTTCTAGTTTGTTTTTAACATCACATATAGCCATTTTAATCCTAGATTAAGTCTAGAGAGACGTTTGAAAGGCCTTTGGAATTACAGGTTACTCATACGCCATGGTGTACTTCTCACAAGAGATCCCCTCTCGTCATTCCCTTCAAACGAATTGTTGTTTAGGTGACTGTTGCAGAAAATTTAAAAGTTCTAGTTTGTTTTTAACATCACAGTTAGCTATTTTAATCCTAGATTAAGTCTAGAGAGACGTTTGAATGGCCTTTGGAATTACAGGTTACTCATACGCCATGGTGTACTTCTCACAAGAGATCCCCTCTCGTCATTCCCTTTGAACGAATAGTTGTTTAGGTGACTGTTGCAGAAAATTCAGGAGTTCTAGTTTGTTTTTAACATCACAGTTAGCCATTTTAATCCTATATTAAGTCCAAAGAGACTTTTGAAAGGCCTTTGAAATTACAGGTTACTCATACGCAATGATGTACTTCGCACAAGAGATCCCCTCTCGTCATTCCCTTCAAACGAATTGTTGTTTAGGTGACTGTTGCAGAAAATTTAAAAGTTCTAGTTTGTTTTTAACATCACAGTTAGCTATTTTAATCCTAGATTAAGTCCAGAGAGACGTTTTATAGGCCTTTGGAATTACAGGTTACTCATACGCCATGGTGTACTTCTCACAGGAGATCCCCTCTCGTCATTCCCTTTGAACGAATAGTTGTTTAGGTGACTGTGGCAGAAAATTCAAAAGTTCTAGTTTGTTTTTATCATCACATATAGCCATTTTAATCCTAGATTAAGTCCAGAGAGACGTTTGAAAGGCCTTTGGAATTACAGGTTACTCATACGCCATGGTGTACTTCTCACAAGAGATCCCCTCTCGTCATTCCTTTTGAACGAATAGTTGTTTAGGTGACTGTGGCAGAAAATTTAAAAGTTCTAGTTTGTTTTTATCATCACATATAGCCATTTTAATCCTAGATTAAGTCCAGAGAGACGTTTGAAAGGCCTTCGGAATTACAGGTTACTCATACGCCAAGGTGTACTTCTCACAAGAGATCCCCTCTCGTCATTCCCTTCAAACAAATAGTTGTTTAGGTGACTGTTGCAGAAAATTCAAAAGTTCTAGTTTGTTTTTATCATCACATATAGCCATTTTAATCCTAGATTAGGTCCAGAGAGACGTTTGAAAGGCCTTTGGAATTACAGGTTACTCATACGCCATGGTGTATTTCTCACAGGAGATCCCCTCTCGTTATTCCCTTCAAACAAATAGTTGTTTAGGTGACTGTTGCAGAAAATTCAAAAGTTCTAGTTTGTTTTTATCATCACATATAGCCATTTTAATCCTAGATTAAGTCCAGAGAGACGTTTGAAAGGCCTTTGGAATTACAGGTTACTCATACGCCATGGTGTACTTCTCACAAGAGATCCCCTCTCGTCATTCCCTTTGAACGAATAGTTGTTTAGGTGACTGTTGCAGAAAATTCAGGAGTTCTAGTTTGTTTTTAACATTACAGTTAGCCATTTTAATTCTATATTAAGTCCAGAGAGACTTTTGAAAGGCCTTTGGAATTACAGGTTACTCATACGCCATGGTGTACTTCTCACAAGAGATCCCCTCTCGTCATTCCCTTCAAACAAATAGTTGTTTAGGTGACTGTTGCAGAAAATTCAGGAGTTCTAGTTTGTTTTTAACATCACAGTTAGCTATTTTAATCCTAGATTAAGTCCAGAGAGACGTGTGAAAGGCCTTTGGAATTACAGGTTACTCATACGCCATGGTGTACTTCTCACAAGAGATCCCCTCTCGTCTTTCCCTTCAAACGAATTGTTGTTTAGGTGACTGTTGCAGAAAATTCAAAAGTTCTAGTTTGTTTTTAACATCACATATAGCCATTTTAATCCTAGATTAAGTCTAGAGAGACGTTTGAAAGGCCTTTGGAATTACAGGTCACTCATACACCATGGTGTACATCTCACAAGAGATTCCCTCTCGTCATTCCCTTCAAACGAATAGTTGTTTAGGTGACTGTTGCAGAAAATTCAGGAGTTCTAGTTTGTTTTTAACATCACAGTTAGCTATTTTAATCCTAGATTAAGTCTAGAGAGACGTTTGAAAGGCCTCTGGAATTACAGGTTACTCATACGCCATTGTGCACTTCTCACAATGGTGTACTTCTCACAGGAGATCCCCTCTCGTCATTCCCTTCAAACAAATAGTTGTTTAGGTGACTGTTGCAGAAAATTCAGGAGTTCTAGTTTGTTTTTAACATCACAGTTAGCTATTTTAATCCTAGATTAAGTCCAGAGAGACGTGTGAAAGGCCTTTGGAATTACAGGTTACTCATACGCCATGGTGTACTTCTCACAAGAGATCCCCTCTCGTCTTTCCCTTCAAACGAATTGTTGTTTAGGTGACTGTTGCAGAAAATTCAAAAGTTCTAGTTTGTTTTTAACATCACAGTTAGCTATTTTAATCCTAGATTAAGTCCAGAGAGACGTGTGAAAGGCCTTTGGAATTACAGGTTACTCATACGCCATGGTGTACTTCTCACAAGAGATCCCCTCTCGTCATTCCCTTCAAACAAATAGTTGTTTAGGTGACTGTTGCAGAAAATTTAAAAGTTCTAGTTTGTTTTTATCATCACATATAGCCATTTTAATCCTATATTAAGTCCAGAGAGACTTTTGAAAGGCCTTTGGAATTACAGGTTACTCATACGCCATGGTGTACTTCTCACAAGAGATCCCCTCTCGTCATTCCCTTCAAACAAATAGTTGTTTAGGTGACTGTTGCAGAAAATTCAAAAGTTCTAGTTTGTTTTTATCATCACATATAGCCATTTTAATCCTAGATTAAGTCTAGAGAGACGTGTGAAAGGCCTTTGGAATTACAGGTTACTCATACGCCATGGTGTACTTCTCACAGGAGATCCCCTCTCGTCATTCCCTTTGAACGAATAGTTGTTTAGGTGACTGTTGCAGAAAATTCAGGAGTTCTAGTTTGTTTTTAACATCACAGTTAGCCATTTTAATCCTATATTAAGTCCAAAGAGACTTTTGAAAGGCCTTTGGAATTACAGGTTACTCATACGCAATGATGTACTTCTCACAAGAGATCCCCTGTCGTCATTCCCTTCAAACGAATTGTTGTTTAGGTGACTGTTGCAGAAAATTTAAAGGTTCTAGTTTGTTTTTAACATCACAGTTAGCTATTTTAATCCTAGATTAAGTCCAGAGAGACGTTTTATAGGCCTTTGGAATTACAGGTTACTCATACGCCATGGTGTACTTCTCACAGGAGATCCCCTCTCGTCATTACCTTCAAACGAATAATTGTTTAGGTGACTGTTGCAGAAAATTCAAGAGTTCTAGTTTGTTTTTAACATCACAGTTAGCCATTTTAATCCTAGATTAAGTCGTGAGAGACGTTTGAAAGGCCTTTGGAATTACAGGTTACTCATACGCCATGGTGTACTTGTCACAAGAGATCCCCTCTCGTCATTCCCTTTGAACGAATAGTTGTTTAGGTGACTGTGGCAGAAAATTCAAAAGTTCTAGTTTGTTTTTATCATCACATATAGCCATTTTAATCCTAGATTAAGTCCAGAGAGACGTTTGAAAGGCCTTTGGAATTACAGGTTACTCATACGCCATGGTGTACTTCTCACAGGAGATCCCCTCTCGTCATTCCCTTTGAACGAATAGTTGTTTAGGTGACTGTTGCAGAAAATTCAGGAGTTTTAGTTTGTTTTTAACATTACAGTTAGCCATTTTAATTCTATATTAAGTCCAGAGAGACTTTTGAAAGGCCTTTGGAATTACAGGTTACTCATACGCCATGGTGTACTTCTCACAAGAGATCCCCTCTCGTCATTCCCTTCAAACAAATAGTTGTTTAGGTGACTGTTGCAGAAAATTCAGGAGTTCTAGTTTGTTTTTAACATCACAGTTAGCTATTTTAATCCTAGATTAAGTCCAGAGAGACGTGTGAAAGGCCTTTGGAATTACAGGTTACTCATACGCCATGGTGTACTTCTCACAAGAGATCCCCTCTCGTCTTTCCCTTCAAACGAATTGTTGTTTAGGTGACTGTTGCAGAAAATTCAAAAGTTCTAGTTTGTTTTTAACATCACATATAGCCATTTTAATCCTAGATTAAGTCTAGAGAGACGTTTGAAAGGCCTTTGGAATTACAGGTCACACATACGCCATGGTGTACATCTCACAAGAGATTCCCTCTCGTCATTCCCTTCAAACGAATAGTTGTTTAGGTGACTGTTGCAGAAAATTCAGGAGTTCTAGTTTGTTTTTAACATCACAGTTAGCTATTTTAATCCTAGATTAAGTCCAGAGAGACGTGTGAAAGGCCTTTGGAATTACAGGTTACTCATACGCCATGGTGTACTTCTCACAAGAGATCCCCTCTCGTCATTCCCTTCAAACGAATTGTTGTTTAGGTGACTGTTGCAGAAAATTCAAAAGTTCTAGTTTGTTTTTATCATCACATATAGCCATTTTAATCCTATATTAAGTCCAGAGAGACTTTTGAAAGGTGACTGTTGCAGAAAATTCAGGAGTTCTAATTTGTTTATAACATCACAGTTAGCTATTTTAATCCTAGATTAAGTCCAGAGAGACGTGTGAAAGGCCTTTGGAATTACAGGTTACTCATACGCCATGGTGTACTTCTCACAAGAGATCCCCTCTCGTCATTCCCTTCAAACGAATAGTTGTTTAGGTGACTGTTGCAGAAAATTCAGGAGTTCTAGTTTGTTTTTAACATCACAGTTAGCTATTTTAATCCTAGATTAAGTCCAGAGAGACGTGTGAAAGGCCTTTGGAATTACAGGTTACTCATACGCCATGGTGTACTTCTCACAAGAGATCCCCTCTCGTCATTCCCTTCAAACGAATTGTTGTTTAGGTGACTGTTGCAGAAAATTCAAAAGTTCTAGTTTGTTTTTATCATCACATATAGCCATTTTAATCCTATATTAAGTCCAGAGAGACTTTTGAAAGGTGACTGTTGCAGAAAATTCAGGAGTTCTAATTTGTTTATAACATCACAGTTAGCTATTTTAATCCTAGATTAAGTCCAGAGAGACGTGTGAAAGGCCTTTGGAATTACAGGTTACTCATACGCCATGGTGTACTTCTCACAAGAGATCCCCTCTCGTCATTCCCTTCAAACAAGTAGTTGTTTAGGTGACTGTTGCAGAAAATTCAGGAGTTCTAGTTTGTTTTTAACATAACAGTTAGCTATTTTAATCCTAGATTAAGTCCAGAGAGATGTTTTATAGGCCTTTTGAATTACAGTTTACTCATACGCCATGGTGTACTTCTCACAGGAGATCCCCTCTCGTCATTACCTTCAAACGAATAGTTGTTTAGATGACTGTTGCAGAAAATTCAGGAGTTTTAGTTTGTTTTTAACATCACAGTTAGCTATTTTAATCCTAGATTAAGTCCAGAGAGACGTTTTATAGGCCTTTGGAATTACAGGTTACTCATACGCCATGGTGTACTTCTCACAAGAGATCCCCTCTCGTCATTCCCTTCAAACAAATAGTTGTTTAGGTGACTGTTGCAGAAAATTCAAAAGTTTTAGTTTGTTTTTAACATCACAGTTAGCTATTTTAATCCTAGATTAAGTCCAGAGAGACGTTTGAAAGGCCTTTTGAATTACAGGTTACTCATACGCCATGGTGTACTTCTCACAAGAGATTCCCTCTCGTCATTCCCTTCAAACGAATAGTTGTTTAGGTGACTGTTGCAGAAAATTCCAGAGTTCTAGTTTGTTTTTAACATCACAGTTAGCCATTTTAATCCTAGATTAAGTCTTGAGAGACGTTTGAAAGGCCTTTGGAATTACAGGTTACTCATACGCCATGGTGTACTTCTCACAAGAGATCCCCTCTCGTCATTCCCTTCAAACGAATTGTTGTTTAGGTGACTGTTGCAGAAAATTTAAAAGTTCTAGTTTGTTTTTAACATCACAGTTAGCTATTTTAATCCTAGATTAAGTCCAGAGAGACGTTTTATAGGCCTTTGGAATTACAGGTTACTCATACGCCATGGTGTACTTCTCACAGGAGATCCCCTCTCGTCATTACCTTCAAACGAATAGTTGTTTAGGTGACTGTTGCAGAAAATTCAGGAGTTCTAATTTGTTTTTAACATCACAGTTAGCTATTTTAATCCTAGATTAAGTCCAGAGAGACGTGTGAAAGGCCTTTGGAATTACAGGTTACTCATACGCCATGGTGTACTTCTCACAAGAGACCCCCTCTCGTCATTCCCTTCAAACAAGTAGTTGTTTAGGTGACTGTTGCAGAAAATTCAGGAGTTCCAGTTTGTTTTTAACATCACAGTTAGCTTTTTAATCCTAGATTAAGTCCAGAGAGACGTTTTATAGGCCTTTGGAATTACAGGTTACTCATACGCCATGGTGTACTTCTCACAGGAGATCCCCTCTCGTCATTACCTTCAAACGAATAGTTGTTTAGGTGACTGTTGCAGAAAATTCAGGAGTTCTAGTTTGTTTTTAACATCACAGTTAGCCATTTTAATCCTATATTAAGTCCAAAAAGACTTTTGAAAGGCCTTTGGAATTACAGGTTACTCATACGCCATGGTGTACTTCTCACTAGAGATCCCCTCTCGTCATTCCCTTTAAACGAATAGTTGTTTAGGTGACTGTTGCAGAAAATTCAAAAGTTCTAGTTTGTTTTTATCATCACATATAGCAATTTTAATCCTAGATTAAGTCCAGAGAGACGTTTGAAAGGCCTTTGGATACAGGTTACTCATACGCCATGGTGTATTTCTCACAGGAGATCCCCTCCCGCCATTCCCTTCAAACGAATAGTTGTTTAGGTGACTGTTGCAGAAAATTCAAAAGTTCTAGTTTGTTTTTAACATCACAGTTAGCTTTTTAATCCTAGATTAAGTCCAGAGAGACGTTTTATAGGCCTTTGGAATTACAGGTTACTCATACGCCATGGTGTACTTCTCACAGGAGATCCCCTCTCGTCATTCCCTTCAAACAAATAGTTGTTTAGGTGACTGTTGCAGAAAATTCAAAAGTTCTAGTTTGTTTTTAACATCACAGTTAGCTATTTTAATCCTAGATTAAGTCTAGAGAGACGTTTGAAAGGCCTTTGGAATTACAGGTTACTCATACGCCATGGTGTACTTCTCACAAGAGATTTCCTCTCGTCATTCCCTTCAAACGAATAGTTGTTTAGGTGACTTTTGCAGAAAATTCAAGAGTTCTAGTTTGTTTTTAACATAACAGTTAGCCATTTTAATCCTAGATTAAGTCTTGAGAGACGTTTGAAAGGCCTTTGGAATTACAGCTTACTCATACGCCATGGTGTACTTCTCACAAGAGATTTCCTCTCGTCATTCCCTTCAAACGAATAGTTGTTTAGGTGACTTTTGCAGAAAATTCAAGAGTTCTAGTTTGTTTTTAACATCACAGTTAGCTATTTTAATCCTAGATTAAGTCCAGAGAGACGTTTGAAAGGCCTTTGGAATTACAGGTTACTCATACGCCATGGTGTACTTCTCACAAGAGATTCCCTCTCGTCATTCCCTTCAAACAAGTAGTTGTTTAGGTGACTGTTGCAGAAAATTCAGGAGTTCTAGTTTGTTTTTAACATCACAGTTAGCTTTTTAATCCTAGATTAAGTCCAGAGAGACGTTTTATAGGCCTTTGGAATTACAGGTTACTCATACGCCATGGTGTACTTCTTACAGGAGATCCCCTCTCGTCATTACCTTCAAACGAATAGTTGTTTAGGTGACTGTTGCAGAAAATTCAGGAGTTCTAGTTTGTTTTTAACATCACAGTTAGCCATTTTAATCCTAGATTAAGTCTTGAGAGACGTTTGAAAGGCCTTTGGAATTACAGGTTACTCATACGCCATGGTGTACTTCTCACAAAAGATCCCCTCTCGTCATTCCCTTCAAACAAATAGTTGTTTAGGTGACTGTTGCAGAAAATTCAGGAGTTCTAATTTGTTTTTAACATCACAGTTAGCTATTTTAATCCTAGATTAAGTCCAGAGAGACGTGTGAAAGGCCTTTGGAATTACAGGTTACTCATACGCCATGGTGTACTTCTCACAAGAGATCCCCTCTCGTCATTCCCTTCAAACGAATTGTTGTTTAGGTGACTGTTGCAGAAAATTTAAAAGTTCTAGTTTGTTTTTAACATCACAGTTAGCTATTTTAATCCTAGATTAAGTCCAGAGAGACGTTTTATAGGCCTTTGGAATTACAGGTTACTCATACGCCATGGTGTACTTCTCACAGGAGATCCCCTCTCGTCATTCCCTTTAAACGAATAGTTGTTTAGGTGACTGTTGCAGAAAATTCAGGAATTCTAGTTTGTTTTTAACATCACAGTTAGCCATTTTAATCCTATATTAAGTCCAGAGAGACTTTTGAAAGGCCTTTGGAATTACAGGTTACTCATACGCCATGGTGTACTTCTCACAAGAGATCCCCTCTCGCCATTCCCTTCAAACAAATAGTTGTTTAGGTGACTGTTGCAGAAAATTCAAAAGTTCTAGTTTGTTTTTAACATCACAGTTAGCTATTTTAATCCTAGATTAAGTCTAGAGAGACGTTTGAAAGGCCTTTTGAATTACAGGTTACTCATACGCCATGGTGTACTTCTCACAAGAGATTCCCTCTCGTCATTCCCTTCAAACGAATAGTTGTTTAGGTGACTGTTGCAGAAAATTCCAGAGTTCTAGTTTGTTTTTAACATCACAGTTAGCCATTTTAATCCTAGATTAAGTCTTGAGAGACGTTTGAAAGGCCTTTGGAATTACAGGTTACTCATACGCCATGGTGTACTTCTCACAAGAGATCCCCTCTCGTCATTCCCTTCAAACGAATTGTTGTTTAGGTGACTGTTGCAGAAAATTTAAAAGTTCTAGTTTGTTTTTAACATCACAGTTAGCTATTTTAATCCTAGATTAAGTCCAGAGAGACGTTTTATAGGCCTTTGGAATTACAGGTTACTCATACGCCATGGTGTACTTCTCACAGGAGATCCCCTCTCGTCATTACCTTCAAACGAATAGTTGTTTAGGTGACTGTTGCAGAAAATTCAGGAGTTCTAATTTGTTTTTAACATCACAGTTAGCTATTTTAATCCTATATTAAGTCCAGAGAGACGTGTGAAAGGCCTTTGGAATTACAGGTTACTCATACGCCATGGTGTACTTCTCACAGGAGATCCCCTCTCGTCATTACCTTCAAACGAATAGTTGTTTAGGTGACTGTTGCAGAAAATTCAGGAGTTCTAGTTTGTTTTTAACATCACAGTTAGCCATTTTAATCCTATATTAAGTCCAAAAAGACTTTTGAAAGGCCTTTGGAATTACAGGTTACTCATACGCCATGGTGTACTTCTCACTAGAGATCCCCTCTCGTCATTCCCTTTAAACGAATAGTTGTTTAGGTGACTGTTGCAGAAAATTCAAAAGTTCTAGTTTGTTTTTATCATCACATATAGCAATTTTAATCCTAGATTAAGTCCAGAGAGACGTTTGAAAGGCCTTTGGATACAGGTTACTCATACGCCATGGTGTATTTCTCACAGGAGATCCCCTCTCGTCATTCCCTTTAAACGAATAGTTGTTTAGGTGACTGTTACAGAAAATTCAGGAGTTCTAGTTGGTTTTTAACATCACAGTTAGCCATTTTAATCCTATATTAAGTCCAGAGAGACTTTTGTAAGGCCTTTGGAATTACAGGTTACTCATACGCCATGGTGTACTTCTCACAAGAGATTTCCTCTCGTCATTCCCTTCAAACGAATAGTTGTTTAGGTGACTTTTGCAGAAAATTCAAGAGTTCTAGTTTGTTTTTAACATAACAGTTAGCCATTTTAATCCTAGATTAAGTCTTGAGAGACGTTTGAAAGGCCTTTGGAATTACAGCTTACTCATACGCCATGGTGTACTTCTCACTAGAGATCCCCTCTCGTCATTCCCTTTAAACGAATAGTTGTTTAGGTGACTGTTGCAGAAAATTCAAAAGTTCTAGTTTGTTTTTATCATCACATATAGCAATTTTAATCCTAGATTAAGTCCAGAGAGACGTTTGAAAGGCCTTTGGAATTACAGGTTACTCATACGCCATGGTGTATTTCTCACAGGAGATCCCCTCTCGTCATTCCCTTTAAACGAATAGTTGTTTAGGTGACTGTTACAGAAAATTCAGGAGTTCTAGTTGGTTTTTAACATCACAGTTAGCCATTTTAATCCTATATTAAGTCCAGAGAGACTTTTGTAAGGCCTTTGGAATTACAGGTTACTCATACGCCATGGTGTACTTCTCACAAGAGATCCCCTCTCGTCATTACCTTCAAACGAATAGTTGTTTAGGTGACTGTTGCAGAAAATTCAGGAGTTCTAATTTGTTTTTAACATCACAGTTAGCTATTTTAATCCTAGATTAAGTCCAGAGAGACGTGTGAAAGGCCTTTGGAATTACAGGTTACTCATACGCCATGGTGTACTTCTCACAGGAGATCCCCTCTCGTCATTACCTTCAAACGAATAGTTGTTTAGGTGACTGTTGCAGAAAATTCAGGAGTTCTAGTTTGTTTTTAACATCACAGTTAGCCATTTTAATCCTATATTAAGTCCAAAAAGACTTTTGAAAGGCCTTTGGAATTACAGGTTACTCATACGCCATGGTGTACTTCTCACTAGAGATCCCCTCTCGTCATTCCCTTTAAACGAATAGTTGTTTAGGTGACTGTTGCAGAAAATTCAAAAGTTCTAGTTTGTTTTTATCATCACATATAGCAATTTTAATCCTAGATTAAGTCCAGAGAGACGTTTGAAAGGCCTTTGGATACAGGTTACTCATACGCCATGGTGTATTTCTCACAGGAGATCCCCTCCCGCCATTCCCTTCAAACGAATAGTTGTTTAGGTGACTGTTGCAGAAAATTCAAAAGTTCTAGTTTGTTTTTAACATCACAGTTAGCTTTTTAATCCTAGATTAAGTCCAGAGAGACGTTTTATAGGCCTTTGGAATTACAGGTTACTCATACGCCATGGTGTACTTCTCACAAGAGATTTCCTCTCGTCATTCCCTTCAAACGAATAGTTGTTTAGGTGACTTTTGCAGAAAATTCAAGAGTTCTAGTTTGTTTTTAACATAACAGTTAGCCATTTTAATCCTAGATTAAGTCTTGAGAGACGTTTGAAAGGCCTTTGGAATTACAGCTTACTCATACGCCATGGTGTACTTCTCACTAGAGATCCCCTCTCGTCATTCCCTTTAAACGAATAGTTGTTTAGGTGACTGTTGCAGAAAATTCAAAAGTTCTAGTTTGTTTTTATCATCACATATAGCAATTTTAATCCTAGATTAAGTCCAGAGAGACGTTTGAAAGGCCTTTGGAATTACAGGTTACTCATACGCCATGGTGTATTTCTCACAGGAGATCCCCTCTCGTCATTCCCTTTAAACGAATAGTTGTTTAGGTGACTGTTACAGAAAATTCAGGAGTTCTAGTTGGTTTTTAACATCACAGTTAGCCATTTTAATCCTATATTAAGTCCAGAGAGACTTTTGTAAGGCCTTTGGAATTACAGGTTACTCATACGCCATGGTGTACTTCTCACAAGAGATTCCCTCTCGTCATTCCCTTCAAACGAATAGTTGTTTAGGTGACTGTTGCAGAAAATTCAAGAGTTCTAGTTTGTTTTTAACATCTCAGTTAGCCATTTTAATCCTAGATTAAGTCCAGAGAGACTTTTGAAAGGCCTTTGGAATTACAGGTCACTCATACGCCATGGTGTACATCTCACAAGAGATTCCCTCTCGTCATTCCCTTCAAACGAATAGTTGTTTAGGTGACTGTTGCAGAAAATTCAGGAGTTCTAGTTTGTTTTTAACATCACAGTTAGCTATTTTAATCCTAGATTAAGTCCAGAGAGACGTTTTATAGGCCTTTGGAATTACAGGTTACTCATACGCCATGGTGTACTTCTCACAAGAGATCCCCTCTCGTCATTCCCTTCAAACGAATAGTTGTTTAGGTGACTGTTGCAGAAAATTCAGGAGTTCTAGTTTGTTTTTAACATCACAGTTAGCCATTTTAATCCTATATTAAGTCCAGAGAGACTTTTGAAAGGCCTTTGGAATTACAGGTTACTCATACGCCATGGTGTATTTCTCACAAGAGATCCCCTCTCGTCATTCCCTTCAAAGGAATAGTTGTTTAGGTGACTGTTGCAGAAAATTCAAGAGTTCTAGTTTCTTTTTAACATCACAGTTAGCCATTTTAATATTATATTAAGTCCAGAGAGACTTTTGAAAGGCCTTTGGAATTACAGGTTACTCATACGCCATGGTGTACTTCTCACAGGAGATCCCCTCTCGTCATTACCTTCAAACGAATAGTTGTTTAGGTGACTGTTGCAGAAAATTTAAAAGTTCTAGTTTGTTTTTAACATCACAGTTAGCTATTTTAATCCTAGATTAAGTCCAGAGAGACGTTTGAAAGGCCTTTGGAATTACAGGTTACTCATACGCCATGGTGTATTTCTCACAGGAGATCCCCTCTCGTCATTCCCTTTAAACGAATAGTTGTTTAGGTGACTGTTGCAGAAAATTCAGGAGTTCTAGTTGGTTTTTAACATCACAGTTAGCCATTTTAATCCTATATTAAGTCCAGAGAGACTTTTGTAAGGCCTTTGGAATTACAGGTTACTCATACGCCATGGTGTACTTCTCACAAGAGATTCCCTCTCGTCATTCCCTTCAAACGAATAGTTGTTTAGGTGACTGTTGCAGAAAATTCAGGAGTTCTAGTTTGTTTTTAACATCACAGTTAGCTATTTTAATCCTAGATTAAGTCTAGAGAGACGTTTTATAGGCCTTTGGAATTACAGGTTACTCATACGCCATGGTGTACTTCTCACAAGAGATCCCCTCTCGACATTCCCTTCAAACGAATAGTTGTTTAGGTGACTGTTGCAGAAAATTCAGGAGTTCTAGTTTGTTTTTAACATCACAGTTAGCTATTTTAATCCTAGATTAAGTCTAGAGAGACGTTTTATAGGCCTTTGGAATTACAGGTTACTCATACGCCATGGTGTACTTCTCACAAGAGATCCCCTCTCGTCATTCCCTTCAAACGAATAGTTGTTTAGGTGACTGTTGCAGAAAATTCAGGAGTTCTAGTTTGTTTTTAACATCACAGTTAGCTATTTTAATCCTAGATTAAGTCTAGAGAGACGTTTGAAAGGCCTTTGGAATTACAGGTTTCTCATACGCCATGGTGTATTTCTCACAGGAGATCCCCTCTCGTCATTCCCTGTTTTTAACATCACAGTTAGCTATTTTAATCCTAGATTAAGTCTAGAGAGACGTTTGAAAGGCCTTTGGAATTACAGGTTACTCATACGCCATGGTGTACTTCTCACAAGAGATTCCCTCTCGTCATTCCCTTCAAACGAATAGTTGTTTAGGTGACTGTTGCAGAAAATTCAAGAGTTCTAGTTTGTTTTTAACATAACAGTTAGCCATTTTAATCCTAGATTAAGTCTTGAGAGACGTTTGAAAGGCCTTTGGAATTACAGGTTACTCATACGCCATGGTGTACTTCTAACTAGAGATCCCCTCTCGTCATTCCCTTTAAACGAATAGTTGTTTAGGTGACTGTTGCAGAAAATTCAAAAGTTCTAGTTTGTTTTTATCATCACATATAGCAATTTTAATCCTACATTAAGTCCAGAGAGACGTTTGAAAGGCCTTTGGAATTACAGGTTACTCATACGCCATGGTGTATTTCTCACAGGAGATCCCCTCTCGCCATTCCCTTCAAACGAATAGTTGTTTAGGTGACTGTTGCAGAAAATTCAAAAGTTCTAGTTTGTTTTTAACATCACAGTTAGCTATTTTAATCCTAGATTAAGTTTAGAGAGACGTTTGAAAGGCCTTTGGAATTACAGGTTTCTCATACGCCATGGTGTACTTCTCACAGGAGATCCCCTCTCGCCATTCCTTTCAAACGAATAGTTGTTTAGGTGACTGTTGCAGAAAATTCAAAAGTTCTAGTTTGTTTTTAACATCACAGTTAGCTATTTTAATCCTAGATTAAGTCCAGAGAGACGTTTTATAGGCCTTTGGAATTACAGGTTACTCATACGCCATGGTGTACTTCTCACTAGAGATCCCCTCTCGTCATTCCCTTTAAACGAATAGTTGTTTAGGTGACTGTTGCAGAAAATTCAAAAGTTCTAGTTTGTTTTTATCATCACATATAGCAATTTTAATCCTAGATTAAGTCCAGAGAGACGTTTTATAGGCCTTTGGAATTACAGGTTACTCATACGCCATGGTGTACTTCTCACAGGAGATCCCCTCTCGTCATTACCTTCAAACGAATAGTTGTTTAGGTGACTGTTGCAGAAAATTCAGGAGTTCTAGTTTGTTTTTAACATCACAGTTAGCCATTTTAATCCTATATTAAGTCCAAAAAGACTTTTGAAAGGCCTTTGGAATTACAGGTTACTCATACGCCATGGTGTACTTCTCACAAGAGATCCCATCTCGTCATTCCCTTCAAACAAATAGTTGTTTAGGTGACTTTTGCAGAAAATTCAAAAGTTCTAGTTTGTTTTTAACATCACAGTTAGCTATTTTAATCCTAGATTAAGTCTAGAGAGACGTTTGAAAGGCCTTTGGAATTACAGGTTACTCATACGCCATGGTGTACTTCTCACAAGAGATTTACTCTCGTCATTCCCTTCAAACGAATAGTTGTTTAGGTGACTGTTGCAGAAAATTCAAGAGTTCTAGTTTGTTTTTAACATAACAGTTAGCCATTTTAATCCTAGATTAAGTCTTGAGAGACGTTTGAAAGGCCTTTGGAATTACAGGTTACTCATACGCCATGGTGTACTTCTCACTAGAGATCCCCTCTCGTCATTCCCTTTAAACGAATAGTTGTTTAGGTGACTGTTGCAGAAAATTCAAAAGTTCTAGTTTGTTTTTATCATCACATATAGCAATTTTAATCCTAGATTAAGTCCAGAGAGACGTTTGAAAGGCCTTTGGATACAGGTTACTCATACGCCATGGTGTATTTCTCACAGGAGATCCCCTTTCGCGTGAGGGGATGAGAGAGACGTTTTATAGGCCTTTGGAATTACAGGTTACTCATACGCCATGGTGTACTTCTCACAAGAGATTCCCTCTCGTCATTCCCTTCAAACGAATTGTTGTTTAGGTGACTGTTGCAGAAAATTTAAAAGTTCTAGTTTGTTTTTAACATCACAGTTAGCTATTTTAATCCTAGATTAAGTCCAGAGAGACGTTTGAAAGGCCTTTGGAATTACAGGTTACTCATACGCCATGGTGTACTTCTCACAAGAGATTCCCTCTCGTCATTCCCTTCAAACAAGTAGTTGTTTAGGTGACTGTTGCAGAAAATTCAGGAGTTCTAGTTTGTTTTTAACATCACAGTTAGCTTTTTAATCCTAGATTAAGTCTTGAGAGACGTTTGAAAGGCCTTTGGAATTACAGGTTACTCATACGCCATGGTGTACTTCTCACTAGAGACCCCCTCTCGTCATTCCCTTTGAACGAATAGTTGTTTAGGTGACTGTTGCAGAAAATTTAAAAGTTCTAGTTTGTTTTTAACATCACAGTTAGCTATTTTAATCCTAGATTAAGTCCAGAGAGACGTTTGAAAGGCCTTTGGAATTACAGGTTACTCATACGCCATGGTGTACTTCTCACAAGAGATTCCCTCTCGTCATTCCCTTCAAACAAGTAGTTGTTTAGGTGACTGTTGCAGAAAATTCAGGAGTTCTAGTTTGTTTTTAACATCACAGTTAGCTTTTTAATCCTAGATTAAGTCCAGAGAGACGTTTTATAGGCCTTTGGAATTACAGGTTACTCATACGCCATGGTGTACTTCTCACAGGAGATCCCCTCTCGTCATTACCTTCAAACGAATAGTTGTTTAGGTGACTGTTGCAGAAAATTCAGGAGTTCTAGTTTGTTTTTAACATCACAGTTAGCCATTTTAATCCTATATTAAGTCCAAAAAGACTTTTGAAAGGCCTTTGGAATTACAGGTTACTCATACGCCATGGTGTACTTCTCACAAGAGATCCCCTCTCGTCATTCCCTTCAAACAAATAGTTGTTTAGGTGACTGTTGCAGAAAGTTCAAAAGTTCTAGATTGTTTTTAACATCACAGTTAGCTATTTTAATCCTAGATTAAGTCTAGAGAGACGTTTGAAAGGCCTTTGGAATTACAGGTTACTCATACGCCATGGTGTACTTCTCACAAGAGATTCCCTCTCGTCATTCCCTTCAAACAAATAGTTGTTTAGGTGACTGTTGCAGAAAATTCAAGAGTTCTAGTTTGTTTTTAACATAACAGTTAGCCATTTTAATCCTAGATTAAGTCTTGAGAGACGTTTGAAAGGCCTTTGGAATTACAGGTTACTCATACGCCATGGTGTACTTCTCACTAGAGATCCCCTCTCGTCATTCCCTTTAAACGAATAGTTGTTTAGGTGACTGTTGCAGAAAATTCAAAAGATCTAGTTTGTTTTTATCATCACATATAGCAATTTTAATCCTAGATTAAGTCCAGAGAGACGTTTGAAAGGCCCTTGGAATTACAGGTTACTCATACGCCATGGTGTATTTCTCACAGGAGATCCCCTCTCGCCATTCCCTTCAAACGAATAGTTGTTTAGGTGACTGTTGCAGAAAATTCAAAAGTTCTAGTTTGTTTTTAACATCACAGTTAGCTATTTTAATCCTAGATTAAGTCCAGAGAGACGTTTGAAAGGCCTTTGGAATTACAGGTTACTCATACGCCATGGTGTATTTCTCACAGGAGATCCCCTCTCGTCATTCCCTTTAAACGAATAGTTGTTTAGGTGACTGTTGCAGAAAATTCAAGAGTTCTGGTTTGTTTTTAACATCACAGTTAGCCATTTTAATCCTAGATTAAGTCTTGAGAGACGTTTGAAAGGCCTTTGGAATTACAGGTTACTCATACGCCATGGTGTACTTCTCACAAGAGATCCCCTCTCGTCATTCCCTTTAAACGAATAGTTGTTTAGGTGACTGTTGCAGAAAATTCAAAAGTTCTAGTTTCTTTTTATCATCACATATAGCCATTTTAATCCTAGATTAAGTCCAGAGAGACGTTTGAAAGGCCTTTGGAATTACAGGTTACTCATACGCCATGGTGTATTTCTCACAGGATATCCCCTCTCGTTATTCCCTTCAAACAAATAGTTGTTTAGGTGACTGTTGCAGAAAATTCAAAAGTTCTAGTTTGTTTTTATCATCACATATAGCAATTTTAATCCTAGATTAAGTCTAGAGAGACGTTTGAAAGGCCTTTGGAATTACAGGTTACTCATACGCCATGGTGTACTTCTCACAAGAGATTCCCTCTCGTCATTCCCTTCAAACGAATTGTTGTTTAGGTGACTGTTGCAGAAAATTTAAAAGTTCTAGTTTGTTTTTAACATCACAGTTAGCTATTTTAATCCTAGATTAAGTCCAGAGAGACGTTTGAAAGGCCTTTGGAATAACAGGTTACTCATACGCCATGGTGTATTTCTCACAGGAGATCCCCTCTCGTCATTCCCTTTAAACGAATAGTTGTTTAGGTGACTGTTGCAGAAAATTCAGGAGTTCTAGTTTGTTTTTAACATCACCGTTAGCCATTTTAATCCTATATTAAGTCCAGAGAGACTTTTGTAAGGCCTTTGGAATTACAGGTTACTCATACGCCATGGTGTACTTCTCACAAGAGATTCCCTCTCGTCATTCCCTTCAAACGAATAGTTGTTTAGGTGACTGTTGCAGAAAATTCAAGAGTTCTAGTTTGTTTTTAACATCTCAGTTAGCCATTTTAATCCTAGATTAAGTCTTGAGAGACGTTTGAAAGGCCTTTGGAATTACAGGTTACTCATACGCCATGGTGTACTTCTCACAAGAGATCCCCTCTCGTCATTCCGTTCAAACAAATAGTTGTTTAGGTGACTGTTGCAGAAAATTCAAAAGTTCTAGTTTGTTTTTAACATCACAGTTAGCTATTTTAATCCTAGATTAAGTCTAGAGAGACGTTTGAAAGGCCGTTGGAATTACAGGTTACTCATACGCCATGGTGTACTTCTCACAAGAGATTCCCTCTCGTCATTCCCTTCAAACGAATAGTTGTTTAGGTGACTGTTGCAGAAAATTCAAGAGTTCTGGTTTGTTTTTAACATCACAGTTAGCCATTTTAATCCTAGATTAAGTCTTGAGAGACGTTTGAAAGGCCTTTGGAATTACAGGTTACTCATACGCCATGGTGTACTTCTCACAAGAGATCCCCTCTCGTCATTCCCTTTAAACGAATAGTTGTTTAGGTGACTGTTGCAGAAAATTCAAAAGTTCTAGTTTCTTTTTATCATCACATATAGCCATTTTAATCCTAGATTAAGTCCAGAGAGACGTTTGAAAGGCCTTTGGAATTACAGGTTACTCATACGCCATGGTGTATTTCTCACAGGATATCCCCTCTCGTTATTCCCTTCAAACAAATAGTTGTTTAGGTGACTGTTGCAGAAAATTCAAAAGTTCTAGTTTGTTTTTATCATCACATATAGCCATTTTAATCCTAGATTAAGTCCAGAGAGACGTTTGAAAGGCCTTTGGAATTACAGGTTACTCATACGCCATGGTGTACTTCTCACAAGAGATTCCCTCTCGTCATTCCCTTCAAACGAATTGTTGTTTAGGTGACTGTTGTAGAAAATTTAAAAGTTCTAGTTTGTTTTTAACATCACAGTTAGCTATTTTAATCCTAGATTAAGTCCAGAGAGACGTTTTATAGGCCTTTGGAATTACAGGTTACTCATACGCCATGGTGTACTTCTCACAAGAGATCCCCTCTCGTCATTCCCTTCAAACGAATAGTTGTTTAGGTGACTGTTGCAGAAAATTCAAAAGTTCTAGTTTGTTTCTAACATCACATATAGCCATTTTAATCCTAGATTAAGTCCAGAGAGACGTGTGAAAGGCCTTTGGAATTACAGGTTACTCATACGCCATGGTGTACTTCTCACAAGAGATCCCCTCTCGTCATTTCCTTCAAACGAATTGTTGTTTAGGTGACTGTTGCAGAAAATTTAAAAGTTATAGTTTGTTTTTAACATCACAGTTAGCTATTTTAATCCTAGATTAAGTCCAGAGAGACGTTTTATAGGCCTTTGGAATTACAGGTTACTCATACGCCATGGTGTACTTCTCACAAGAGATCCCCTCTCGTCATTCCCATCAAACAAGTAGTTGTTTAGGTGACTGTTGCAGAAAATTCTGGAGTTCTAGTTTGTTTTTAACATCACAGTTAGCTGTTTTAATCCTAGATTAAGTCCAGAGAGACGTGTGAAAGGCCTTTGGAATTACAGGTTACTCATACGCCATGGTGTACTTCTCACAAGAGATCCCCTCTCGTCATTCCCTTCAAACAAGTAGTTGTTTAGGTGACTGTTGCAGAAAATTCAGGAGTTCTAGTTTGTTTTTAACATTACAGTTAGCTATTTTAATCCTAGATTAAGTCCAGAGAGACGTGTGAAAGGCCTTTGGAATTACAGGTTACTCATACGCCATGGTGTACTTCTCACAAGAGATCCTCTCTCGTCATTCCCTTCAAACAAATAGTTGTTTAGGTGACTGTTGCAGAAAATTTAAAAGTTCTAGTTTGTTTTTATCATCACATATAGCCATTTTAATCCTATATTAAGTCCAGAGAGACTTTTGAAAGGCCTTTGGAATTACAGGTTACTCATACGCCATGGTGTACTTCTCACAAGAGATCCCCTCTCGTCATTCCCTTCAAACAAATAGTTGTTTAGGTGACTGTTGCAGAAAATTCAAAAGTTCTAGTTTGTTTTTATCATCACATATAGCCATTTTAATCCTAGATTAAGTCCAGAGAGACGTTTGAAAGGCCTTTGGAATTACAGGTTACTCATACGCCATGGTGTATTTCTCACAGTAGATCCCCTCTCGTCATTCCCTTTAAACGAATAGTTGTTTAGGTGACTGTTGCAGAAAATTCAGGAGTTCTAGTTTGTTTTTAACATCACAGTTAGCCATTTTAATCCTATATTAAGTCCAAAGAGACTTTTGAAAGGCCTTTGGAATTACAGGTTACTCATACGCAATGATGTACTTCTCACAAGAGATCCCCTCTCGTCATTCCCTTCAAACGAATTGTTGTTTAGGTGACTGTTGCAGAAAATTTAAAAGTTCTAGTTTGTTTTTAACATCACAGTTAGCTATTTTAATCCTAGATTAAGTCCAGAGAGACGTTTTATAGGCCTTTGGAATTACAGCTTACTCATACGCCATGGTGTACTTCTCACAGGAGATCCCCTCTCGTCATTCCCTTTGAACGAATAGTTGAGAGGGGAACTTCTCACAAGAGATCCCCTCTCGTCATTCCCTTCAAACAAATAGTTGTTTAGGTGACTGTTGCAGAAAATTCAAAAGTTCTAGTTTGTTTTTAACATCACAGTTAGCCATTTTAATCCTAGATTAAGTCTTGAGAGACGTTTGAAAGGCCTTTGGAATTACAGGTTACTCATACGCCATGGTGTACTTCTCACAGGAGATCCCCTCTCGTCATTCCCTTTGAACGAATAGTTGAGAGGGGAACTTCTCACAAGAGATCCCCTCTCGTCATTCCCTTCAAACAAATAGTTGTTTAGGTGACTGTTGCAGAAAATTCAGGAGTTCTAGTTTGTTTTTAACATCACAGTTAGCCATTTTAATCCTATATTAAGTCCAAAGAGACTTTTGAAAGGCCTTTGGAATTACAGGTTACTCATACGCAATGGTGTACTTCTCACAAGAGATCCCCTCTCGTCATTCCCTTCAAACAAATAGTTGTTTAGGTGACTGTTGCAGAAAATTCAAAAGTTCTGGTTTGTTTTTAACATCACAGTTAGCCATTTTAATCCTAGATTAAGTCTTGAGAGACGTTTGAAAGGCCTTTGGAATTACAGGTTACTCATACGCCATGGTGTACTTCTCACAGGAGATCCCCTCTCGTCATTCCCTTTGAACGAATAGTTGAGAGGGGAACTTCTCACAAGAGATCCCCTCTCGTCATTCCCTTCAAACAAATAGTTGTTTAGGTGACTGTTGCAGAAAATTCAAAAGTTCTAGTTTGTTTTTAACATCACAGTTAGCCATTTTAATCCTAGATTAAGTCTTGAGAGACGTTTGAAAGGCCTTTGGAATTACAGGTTACTCATACGCCATGGTGTACTTCTCACAAGAGATCCCCTCTCGTCATTCCCTTCAAACAAATAGTTGTTTAGGTGACTGTTGCAGAAAATTCAGGAGTTCTAGTTTGTTTTTAACATCACAGTTAGCCATTTTAATCCTATATTAAGTCCAAAGAGACTTTTGAAAGGCCTTTGGAATTACAGGTTACTCATACGCCATGGTGTACTTCTCAGAAGAGATTCCCTCTCGTCATTCCCTTCAAACGAATAGTTGTTTAGGTGACTGTTGCAGAAAATTCAAGAGTTCTGGTTTGTTTTTAACATCACAGTTAGCCATTTTAATCCTAGATTAAGTCTTGAGAGACGTTTGATAGGCCTTTGGAATTACAGGTTACTCATACGTCATGGTGTACTTCTCACAAGAGATCCCCTCTCGTCATTCCCTTTAAACGAATAGTTGTTTAGGTGACTGTTGCAGAAAATTCAAAAGTTCTAGTTTGTTTTTAACATCACAGTTAGCCATTTTAATCCTAGATTAAGTCTTGAGAGACGTTTGAAAGGCCTTTGGAATTACAGGTTACTCATACGCCATGGTGTACTTCTCACAAGAGATCCCCTCTCGTCATTCCCTTTAAACGAATAGTTGTTTAGGTGACTGTTGTAGAAAATTTAAAAGTTCTAGTTTGTTTTTAACATCACAGTTAGCTATTTTAATCCTAGATTAAGTCCAGAGAGACGTTTTATAGGCCTTTGGAATTACAGGTTACTCATACGCCATGGTGTACTTCTCACAAGAGATCCCCTCTCGTCATTCCCTTCAAACGAATAGTTGTTTAGGTGACTGTTGCAGAAAATTTAAAAGTTCTAGTTTGTTTTTATCATCACATATAGCCATTTTAATCCTAGATTAAGTCCAGAGAGACGTTTGAAAGGCCTTTGGAATTACAGGTTACTCATACGCCATGGTGTATTTCTCTCAGGAGATCCCCTCTCGTCATTCCCTTTAAACGAATAGTTGAGAGGGGAACTTCTCACAAGAGATCCCCTCTCGTCATTCCCTTCAAACGAATTGTTGTTTAGGTGACTGTTGCAGAAAATTTAAAAGTTCTAGTTTGTTTTTAACATCACAGTTAGCTATTTTAATCCTAGATTAAGTCCAGAGAGACGTTTTATTGGCCTTTGGAATTACAGGTTACTCATACGCCATGGTGTAATTCTCACAAGAGATCCCCTCTCGTCATTCCCTTCACACGAATAGTTGTTTAGGTGACTGTTGCAGAAAACTCAAAAGTTCTAGTTTGTTTTTATCATCACATATAGCCATTTTAATCCTAGATTAAGTCCAGGGAGACGTTTGAAAGGCCTTTGGAATTACAGGTTACTCATACGCCATGGTGTATTTCTCACAGGAGATCCCCTCTCGTCATTCCCTTTAAACGAATAGTTGTTTAGGTGACTGTTGCAGAAAATTCAGGAGTTCTAGTTTGTTTTTAACATCACAGTTAGCCATTTTAATCCTATATTAAGTCCAGAGAGACTTTTGAAAGGCCTTTGGAATTACAGGTTACTCATACGCCATGGTGTACTTCTCACAAGAGATCCCCTCTCGTCATTACCTTCAAACAAATAGTTGTTTAGGTGACTGTTGCATAAAATTCAGGAGTTCTAATTTGTTTTTAACATCACAGTTAGCTATTTTAATCCTAGATTAAGTCCAGAGAGACTTTTTATAGGCCTTTGGAATTACAGGTTACTCATACGCCATGGTGTACTTCTCACAAGAGATCCCCTCTCGTCATTCCCTTCAAACAAATAGTTGTTTAGGTGACTGTTGCAGAAAATTCAGGAGTTCTAATTTGTTTTTAACATCACAGTTAGCTATTTTAATCCTAGATTAAGTCCAGAGAGACGTTTTATAGGCCTTTGGAATTACAGGTTACTCATACGCCATGGTGTACTTCTCACAAGAGATCCCCTCTTGTCATTCCCTTCAAACGAATAGTTGTTTAGGTGACTGTTGCAGAAAATTCAAAAGTTCTAGTTTGTTTTTATCATCACATATAGCCATTTTAATCCTAGATTAAGTCCAGAGAGACGTTTGAAAGGCCTTTGGAATTACAGGTCACTCATACGCCATGGTGTACATCTCACAAGAGATTCCCTCTCGTCATTCCCTTCAAACGAATAGTTGTTTAGGTGACTGTTGCAGAAAATTCAGGAGTTCTAGTTTGTTTTTAACATCACAGTTAGCTATTTTAATCCTAGATTAAGTCTAGAGAGACGTTTGAAAGGCCTCTGGAATTACAGGTTACTCATACGCCATTGTGCACTTCTCACAATGGTGTACTTCTCACAGGAGATCCCCTCTCGTCATTCCCTTTAAACGAATAGTTGTTTAGGTGACTGTTGCAGAAAATTCAGGAGTTCTAGTTTGTTTTTAACATCACAGTTAGCCATTTTAATCCTATATTAAGTCCAGAGAGACGTTTTATAGGCCTTTGGAATTACAGGTTACTCATACGCCATGGTGTACTTCTCACAAGAGATCCCCTCTCGTCATTCCCTTCAAACGAATAGTTGTTTAGGTGACTGTTGCAGAAAATTCAAAAGTTCTAGTTTGTTTCTAACATCACATATAGCCATTTTAATCCTAGATTAAGTCTAGAGAGACGTTTGAAAGGCCTTTGGAATTACAGGTTTCTCATACGCCATGGTGTACTTCTCACAAGAGATCTCCTCTCGTCATTCCCTTCAAACGAATAGTTGTTTAGGTGACTGTTGCAGAAAATTCAAAAGTTCTAGTTTGTTTCTAACATCACATATAGCCATTTTAATCCTATATTAAGTCTAGAGAGACGTTTGAAAGGCCTCTGGAATTACAGGTTACTCATACGCCATGGTGTACTTCTCACAGGAGATCCCCTCTCGTCATTCCCTTTAAACGAATAGTTGTTTAGGTGACTGTTGCAGAAAATTCAGGAGTTCTAGTTTGTTTTTAACATCACAGTTAGCCATTTTAATCCTATATTAAGTCCAGAGAGACGTTTTATAGGCCTTTGGAATTACAGGTTACTCATACGCCATGGTGTACTTCTCACAAGAGATCCCCTCTCGTCATTCCCTTCAAAGGAATAGTTGTTTAGGTGACTGTTGCAGAAAATTCAAGAGTTCTAGTTTCTTTTTAACATCACAGTTAGCCATTTTAATCCTATATTAAGTCCAGAGAGACTTTTGAAAGGCCTTTGGAATTACAGGTTACTCATACGCCATGGTGTACTTCTCACAGGAGATCTCCTCTCGTTATTACCTTCAAACGAATAGTTGTTTAGGTGACTGTTGCAGAAAATTCAGGAGTTCTAGTTTGTTTTTAACATCACAGTTAGCTATTTTAATCCTAGATTAAGTCCAGATAGACGTTTTATAGGCCTTTGGAATTACAGGTTACTCATACGCCATGGTGTACTTCTCACAAGAGATCCCCTCTCGTCATTCCCTTCAAACGAATAGTTGCTTAGGTGACTGTTGCAGAAAATTCAAAAGTTCTAGTTTGTTTTTAACATCACATATAGCCATTTTAATCCTAGATTAAGTCTAGAGAGACGTTTGAAAGGCCTTTGGAATTACAGGTTACTCATACGCCATGGTGTACTTCTCACAAGAGATCCCCTCTCGTCATTCCCTTCAAACAAATAGTTGTTTAGGTGACTGTTGCAGAAAATTCAGGAGTTCTAGTTTGTTTTTAACATCACAGTTAGCTATTTTAATCCTAGATTAAGTCCAGAGAGACGTTTTATAGGCCTTTGGAATTACAGGTTACTCATACGCCATGGTGTAATTCTCACAAGAGATCCCCTCTCGTCATTCCCTTCACACGAATAGTTGTTTAGGTGACTGTTGCAGAAAACTCAAAAGTTCTAGTTTGTTTTTAACATCACAGTTAGCCATTTTAATCCTATATTAAGTCCAGAGAGACTTCTGAAAGGCCTTTGGAATTACAGGTTACTCATACGCCATGGTGTACTTCTCACAAGAGATCCCCTCTCGTCATTCCCTTCAAACAAATAGTTGTTTAGGTGACTGTTGCAGAAAATTCAGGAGTTCTAATTTGTTTTTAACATCACAGTTAGCTATTTTAATCCTAGATTAAGTCCAGAGAGACGTTTTATAGGCCTTTGGAATTACAGGTTACTCATACGCCATGTTGTACTTCTCACAAGAGATCCCCTCTCGTCATTCCCTTCAAACGAATAGTTGCTTAGGTGACTGTTGCAGAAAATTCAAAAGTTCTAGTTTGTTTTTAACATCACATATAGCCATTTTAATCCTAGATTAAGTCTAGAGAGACGTTTGAAAGGCCTTTGGAATTACAGGTTACTCATACGCCATGGTGTACTTCTCACAAGAGATCCCCTCTCGTCATTCCCTTCAAACAAATAGTTGTTTAGGTGACTGTTGCAGAAAATTTAAAAGTTCTAGTTTGTTTTTATCATCACATATAGCCATTTTAATCCTATATTAAGTCCAGAGAGACTTTTGAAAGGCCTTTGGAATTACAGGTTACTCATACGCCATGGTGTACTTCTCACAAGAGATCCCCTCTCGTCATTCCCTTCAAACAAATAGTTGTTTAGGTGACTGTTGCAGAAAATTCAGGAGTTCTAATTTGTTTTTAACATCACAGTTAGCTATTTTAATCCTAGATTAAGTCCAGAGAGACGTTTTATAGGCCTTTGGAATTACAGGTTACTCATACGCCATGTTGTACTTCTCACAAGAGATCCCCTCTCGTCATTCCCTTCAAACAAGTAGTTGTTTAGGTGACTGTTGCAGAAAATTCAGGAGTTCTAGTTTGTTTTTAACATCACAGTTAGCTATTTTAATCCTAGATTAAGTCCAGAGAGACGTGTGAAAGGCCTTTGGAATTACAGGTTACTCATACGCCATGGTGTACTTCTCACAAGAGATCCCCTCTCGTCATTCCCTTCAAACAAATAGTTGTTTAGGTGACTGTTGCAGAAAATTTAAAAGTTCTAGTTTGTTTTTATCATCACATATAGCCATTTTAATCCTATATTAAGTCCAGAGAGACTTTTGAAAGGCCTTTGGAATTACAGGTTACTCATACGCCATGGTGTACTTCTCACAAGAGATCCCCTCTCCTCATTCCCTTCAAACAAATAGTTGTTTAGGTGACTGTTGCAGAAAATTCAAAAGTTCTAGTTTGTTTTTATCATCACATATAGCCATTTTAATCCTAGATTAAGTCCAGAGAGACGTTTGAAAGGCCTTTGGAATTACAGGTTACTCATACGCCATGGTGTATTTCTCACAGGAGATCCCCTCTCGTCATTCCCTTTAAACGAATAGTTGTTTAGGTGACTGTTGCAGAAAATTCAGGAGTTCTAGTTTGTTTTTAACATCACAGTTAGCCATTTTAATCCTATATTAAGTCCAAAGAGACTTTTGAAAGGCCTTTGGAATTACAGGTTACTCATACGCAATGATGTACTTCTCACAAGAGATCCCCTCTCGTCATTCCCTTCAAACGAATTGTTGTTTAGGTGACTGTTGCAGAAAATTTAAAAGTTCTAGTTTGTTTTTAACATCACAGTTAGCTATTTTAATCCTAGATTAAGTCCAGAGAGACGTTTTATAGGCCTTTGGAATTACAGGTTACTCATACGCCATGGTGTACTTCTCACAGGAGATCCCCTCTCGTCATTCCCTTCAAACGAATAGTTGTTTAGGTGACTGTTGCAGAAAATTCAAAAGTTCTAGTTTGTTTCTAACATCACATATAGCCATTTTAATCCTAGATTAAGTCTAGAGAGACGTTTGAAAGGCCTTTGGAATTACAGGTTTCTCATACGCCATGGTGTACTTCTCAAAAGAGATCCCCTCTCGTCATTCCCTTCAAACGAATAGTTGTTTAGGTGACTGTTGCAGAAAATTCAAAAGTTCTAGTTTGTTTCTAACATCACATATAGCCATTTTAATCCTATATTAAGTCTAGAGAGACGTTTGAAAGGCCTCTGGAATTACAGGTTACTCATACGCCATGGTGTACTTCTCACAGGAGATCCCCTCTCGTCATTCCCTTTAAACGAATAGTTGTTTAGGTGACTGTTGCAGAAAATTCAGGAGTTCTAGTTTGTTTTTAACATCACAGTTAGCCATTTTAATCCTATATTAAGTCCAGAGAGACGTTTTATAGGCCTTTGGAATTACAGGTTACTCATACGCCATGGTGTACTTCTCACAAGAGATCCCCTCTCGTCATTCCCTTCAAAGGAATAGTTGTTTAGGTGACTGTTGCAGAAAATTCAAGAGTTCTAGTTTCTTTTTAACATCACAGTTAGCCATTTTAATCCTATATTAAGTCCAGAGAGACTTTTGAAAGGCCTTTGGAATTACAGGTTACTCATACGCCATGGTGTACTTCTCACAGGAGATCTCCTCTCGTTATTACCTTCAAACGAATAGTTGTTTAGGTGACTGTTGCAGAAAATTCAGGAGTTCTAGTTTGTTTTTAACATCACAGTTAGCTATTTTAATCCTAGATTAAGTCCAGATAGACGTTTTATAGGCCTTTGGAATTACAGGTTACTCATACGCCATGGTGTACTTCTCACAAGAGATCCCCTCTCGTCATTCCCTTCAAACGAATAGTTGCTTAGGTGACTGTTGCAGAAAATTCAAAAGTTCTAGTTTGTTTTTAACATCACATATAGCCATTTTAATCCTAGATTAAGTCTAGAGAGACGTTTGAAAGGCCTTTGGAATTACAGGTTACTCATACGCCATGGTGTACTTCTCACAAGAGATCCCCTCTCGTCATTCCCTTCAAACGAATTGTTGTTTAGGTGACTGTTGCAGAAAATTTAAAAGTTCTAGTTTGTTTTTAACATCACAGTTAGCTATTTTAATCCTAGATTAAGTCCAGAGAGACGTTTTATAGGCCTTTGGAATTACAGGTTACTCATACGCCATGGTGTAATTCTCACAAGAGATCCCCTCTCGTCATTCCCTTCACACGAATAGTTGTTTAGGTGACTGTTGCAGAAAACTCAAAAGTTCTAGTTTGTTTTTATCATCACATATAGCCATTTTAATCCTAGATTAAGTCCTTCAAACGACTTGTTGTTTAGGTGACTGTTGCAGAAAATTTAAAAGTTCTAGTTTGTTTTTAACATCACAGTTAGCTATTTTAATCCTAGATTAAGTCCAGAGAGACGTTTTATAGGCCTTTGGAATTACAGCTTACTCATACGCCATGGTGTACTTCTCACAGGAGATCCCCTCTCGTCATTACCTTCAAACGAATAATTGTTTAGGTGACTGTTGCAGAAAATTCAAGAGTTCTAGTTTGTTTTTAACATCACAGTTAGCCATTTTAATCCTAGATTAAGTCTTGAGAGACGTTTGAAAGGCCTTTGGAATTACAGGTTACTCATACGCCATGGTGTACTTCTCACAAGAGATCCCCTCTCGTCATTCCCTTTGAACGAATAGTTGTTTAGGTGACTGTGGCAGAAAATTCAAAAGTTCTAGTTTGTTTTTATCATCACATATAGCCATTTTAATCCTAGATTAAGTCCAGAGAGACGTTTGAAAGGCCTTTGGAATTACAGGTTACTCATACGCCATGGTGTACTTCTCACAGGAGATCCCCTCTCGTCATTCCCTTTGAACGAATAGTTGAGAGGGGAACTTCTCACAAGAGATCCCCTCTCGTCATTCCCTTCAAACAAATAGTTGTTTAGGTGACTGTTGCAGAAAATTCAAAAGTTCTAGTTTGTTTTTAACATCACAGTTAGCTATTTTAATCCTAGATTAAGTCTAGAGAGACGTTTGAAAGGCCTTTGGAATTACAGGTTACTCATACGCCATGGTGTACTTCTCACAAGAGATTCCCTCTCGTCATTCCCTTCAAACGAATAGTTGTTTAGGGTACTGTTGCAGAAAATTCAAGAGTTCTGGTTTGTTTTTAACATCACAGTTAGCCATTTTAATCCTAGATTAAGTCTTGAGAGACGTTTGAAAGGCCTTTGGAATTACAGGTTACTCATACGCCATGGTGTACTTCTCACAAGAGATCCCCTCTCGTCATTCCCTTTAAACGAATAGTTGTTTAGGTGACTGTTGCAGAAAATTCAAAAGTTCTAGTTTCTTTTTATCATCACATATAGCCATTTTAATCCTAGATTAAGTCCAGAGAGACGTTTGAAAGGCCTTTGGAATTACAGGTTACTCATACGCCATGGTGTACTTCTCACAAGAGATTCCCTCTCGTCATTCCCTTCAAACGAATAGTTGTTTAGGGTACTGTTGCAGAAAATTCAAGAGTTCTGGTTTGTTTTTAACATCACAGTTAGCCATTTTAATCCTAGATTAAGTCTTGAGAGACGTTTGAAAGGCCTTTGGAATTACAGGTTACTCATACGCCATGGTGTACTTCTCACAAGAGATCCCCTCTCGTCATTCCCTTTAAACGAATAGTTGTTTAGGTGACTGTTGCAGAAAATTCAAAAGTTCTAGTTTCTTTTTATCATCACATATAGCCATTTTAATCCTAGATTAAGTCCAGAGAGACGTTTAAAAGGCCTTTGGAATTACAGGTTACTCATACGCCATGGTGTATTTCTCACAGGAGATCCCCTCTCGTTATTCCCTTCAAACAAATAGTTGTTTAGGTGACTGTTGCAGAAAATTCAAAAGTTCTAGTTTGTTTTTATCATCACATATAGCCATTTTAATCCTAGATTAAGTCCAGAGAGACGTTTGAAAGGCCTTTGGAATTACAGGTTACTCATACGCCATGGTGTACTTCTCACAGGAGATCCCCTCTCGTCATTCCCTTTGAACGAATAGTTGAGAGGGGAACTTCTCACAAGAGATCCCCTCTCGTCATTCCCTTCAAACAAATAGTTGTTTAGGTGACTGTTGCAGAAAATTCAAAAGTTCTAGTTTGTTTTTAACATCACAGTTAGCTATTTTAATCCTAGATTAAGTCTAGAGAGACGTTTGAAAGGCCTTTGGAATTACAGGTTACTCATACGGTGTACTTCTCACAAGAGATTCCCTCTCGTCATTCCCTTCAAACGAATAGTTGTTTAGGGGACTGTTGCAGAAAATTCAAGAGTTCTGGTTTGTTTTTAACATCACAGTTAGCCATTTTAATCCTAGATTAAGTCTTGAGAGACGTTTGAAAGGCCTTTGGAATTACAGGTTACTCATACGCCATGGTGTACTTCTCACAAGAGATCCCCTCTCGTCATTCCCTTTAAACGAATAGTTGTTTAGGTGACTGTTGCAGAAAATTCAAAAGTTCTAGTTTCTTTTTATCATCACATATAGCCATTTTAATCCTAGATTAAGTCCAGAGAGACGTTTGAAAGGCCTTTGGAATTACAGGTTACTCATACGCCATGGTGTACTTCTCCCAGGAGATCCCCTCTCGTTATTCCCTTCAAACAAATAGTTGTTTAGGTGACTGTTGCAGAAAATTCAGGAGTTCTAATTTGTTTTTAACATCACAGTTAGCTATTTTAATCCTAGATTAAGTCCAGAGAGACGTTTTATAGGCCTTTGGAATTACAGGTTACTCATACGCCATGTTGTACTTCTCACAAGAGATCCCCTCTCGTCATTCCCTTCAAACAAGTAGTTGTTTAGGTGACTGTTGCAGAAAATTCAGGAGTTCTAGTTTGTTGTTAACATCACAGTCCAGAGAGACGTGTGAAAGGCCTTTGGAATTACAGGTTACTCATACGCCATGGTGTACTTCTCACAAGAGATCCCCTCTCGTCATTCCCTTCAAACAAATAGTTGTTTAGGTGACTGTTGCAGAAAATTTAAAAGTTCTAGTTTGTTTTTATCATCACATATAGCCATTTTAATCCTATATTAAGTCCAGAGAGACTTTTGAAAGGCCTTTGGAATTACAGGTTACTCATACGCCATGGTGTACTTCTCACAAGAGATCCCCTCTCCTCATTCCCTTCAAACAAATAGTTGTTTAGGTGACTGTTGCAGAAAATTCAAAAGTTCTAGTTTGTTTTTATCATCACATATAGCCATTTTAATCCTAGATTAAGTCCAGAGAGACGTTTGAAAGGCCTTTGGAATTACAGGTTACTCATACGCCATGGTGTATTTCTCACAGGAGATCCCCTCTCGTCATTCCCTTTAAACGAATAGTTGTTTAGGTGACTGTTGCAGAAAATTCAGGAGTTCTAGTTTGTTTTTAACATCACAGTTAGCCATTTTAATCCTATATTAAGTCCAAAGAGACTTTTGAAAGGCCTTTGGAATTACAGGTTACTCATACGCAATGATGTACTTCTCACAAGAGATCCCCTCTCGTCATTCCCTTCAAACGAATAGTTGTTTAGGTGACTGTTGCAGAAAATTCAAAAGTTCTAGTTTGTTTCTAACATCACATATAGCCATTTTAATCCTATATTAAGTCTAGAGAGACGTTTGAAAGGCCTCTGGAATTACAGGTTACTCATACGCCATGGTGTACTTCTCACAAGAGATCCCCTCTCGTCATTCCCTTCAAACGAATAGTTGTTTAGGTGACTGTTGCAGAAAATTCAAAAGTTCTAGTTTGTTTCTAACATCACATATAGCCATTTTAATCCTAGATTAAGTCTAGAGAGACGTTTGAAAGGCCTTTGGAATTACAGGTTTCTCATACGCCATGGTGTACTTCTCAAAAGAGATCCCCTCTCGTCATTCCCTTCAAACGAATAGTTGTTTAGGTGACTGTTGCAGAAAATTCAAAAGTTCTAGTTTGTTTCTAACATCACATATAGCCATTTTAATCCTATATTAAGTCTAGAGAGACGTTTGAAAGGCCTCTGGAATTACAGGTTACTCATACGCCATGGTGTACTTCTCACAGGAGATCCCCTCTCGTCATTCCCTTTAAACGAATAGTTGTTTAGGTGACTGTTGCAGAAAATTCAGGAGTTCTAGTTTGTTTTTAACATCACAGTTAGCCATTTTAATCCTATATTAAGTCCAGAGAGACGTTTTATAGGCCTTTGGAATTACAGGTTACTCATACGCCATGGTGTACTTCTCACAAGAGATCCCCTCTCGTCATTCCCTTCAAAGGAATAGTTGTTTAGGTGACTGTTGCAGAAAATTCAAGAGTTCTAGTTTCTTTTTAACATCACAGTTAGCCATTTTAATCCTATATTAAGTCCAGAGAGACTTTTGAAAGGCCTTTGGAATTACAGGTTACTCATACGCCATGGTGTACTTCTCACAGGAGATCTCCTCTCGTTATTACCTTCAAACGAATAGTTGTTTAGGTGACTGTTGCAGAAAATTCAGGAGTTCTAGTTTGTTTTTAACATCACAGTTAGCTATTTTAATCCTAGATTAAGTCCAGATAGACGTTTTATAGGCCTTTGGAATTACAGGTTACTCATACGCTATGGTGTACTTCTCACAAGAGATCCCCTCTCGTCATTCCCTTCAAACGAATAGTTGCTTAGGTGACTGTTGCAGAAAATTCGAAAGTTCTAGTTTGTTTTTAACATCACATATAGCCATTTTAATCCTAGATTAAGTCTAGAGAGACGTTTGAAAGGCCTTTGGAATTACAGGTTACTCATACGCCATGGTGTACTTCTCACAAGAGATCCCCTCTCGTCATTTCCTTCAAACGAATTGTTGTTTAGGTGACTGTTGCAGAAAATTTAAAAGTTCTAGTTTGTTTTTAACATCACAGTTAGCTATTTTAATCCTAGATTAAGTCCAGAGAGACGTTTTATAGGCCTTTGGAATTACAGGTTACTCATACGCCATGGTGTAATTCTCACAAGAGATCCCCTCTCGTCATTCCCTTCACACGAATAGTTGTTTAGGTGACTGTTGCAGAAAACTCAAAAGTTCTAGTTTGTTTTTATCATCACATATAGCCATTTTAATCCTAGATTAAGTCCAGAGAGACGTTTGAAAGGCCTTTGGAATTACAGGTTACTCATACGCCATGGTGTATTTCTCACAGGAGATCCCCTCTCGTCATTCCCTTTAAACGAATAGTTGTTTAGGTGACTGTTGCAGAAAATTCAGGAGTTCTAGTTTGTTTTTAACATCACAGTTAGCCATTTTAATCCTATATTAAGTCCAGAGAGACTTTTGAAAGGCCTTTGGAATTACAGGTTACTCATACGCCATGGTGTACTTCTCACAAGAGATCCCCTCTCGTCATTACCTTCAAACAAATAGTTGTTTAGGTGACTGTTGCAGAAAATTCAGGAGTTCTAATTTGTTTTTAACATCACAGTTAGCTATTTTAATCCTAGATTAAGTCCAGAGAGACGTTTTATAGGCCTTTGGAATTACAGGTTACTCATACGCCATGTTGTACTTCTCACAAGAGATCCCCTCTCGTCATTCCCTTCAAACAAGTAGTTGTTTAGGTGACTGTTGCAGAAAATTCAGGAGTTCTAGTTTGTTTTTAACATCACAGTTAGCTATTTTAATCCTAGATTAAGTCCAGAGAGACGTGTGAAAGGCCTTTGGAATTACAGGTTACTCATACGCCATGGTGTACTTCTCACAAGAGATCCCCTCTCGTCATTCCCTTCAAACAAATAGTTGTTTAGGTGACTGTTGCAGAAAATTTAAAAGTTCTAGTTTGTTTTTATCATCACATATAGCCATTTTAATCCTATATTAAGTCCAGAGAGACTTTTGAAAGGCCTTTGGAATTACAGGTTACTCATACGCCATGGTGTACTTCTCACAAGAGATCCCCTCTCCTCATTCCCTTCAAACAAATAGTTGTTTAGGTGACTGTTGCAGAAAATTCAAAAGTTCTAGTTTGTTTTTATCATCACATATAGCCATTTTAATCCTAGATTAAGTCCAGAGAGACGTTTGAAAGGCATTTGGAATTACAGGTTACTCATACGCCATGGTGTATTTCTCACAGGAGATCCCCTCTCGTCATTCCCTTTAAACGAATAGTTGTTTAGGTGACTGTTGCAGAAAATTCAGGAGTTCTAGTTTGTTTTTAACATCACAGTTAGCCATTTTAATTCTATATTAAGTCCAAAGAGACTTTTGAAAGGCCTTTGGAATTACAGGTTACTCATACGCAATGATGTACTTCTCACAAGAGATCCCCTCTCGTCATTCCCTTCAAACGAATTGTTGTTTAGGTGACTGTTGCAGAAAATTTAAAAGTTCTAGTTTGTTTTTAACATCACAGTTAGCTATTTTAATCCTAGATTAAGTCCAGAGAGACGTTTTATAGGCCTTTGGAATTACAGGTTACTCATACGCCATGGTGTACTTCTCACAGGAGATCCCCTCTCGTCATTACCTTCAAACGAATAGCTGTTTAGGTGACTGTTGCAGAAAACTCAAAAGTTCTAGTTTGTTTTTATCATCACATATAGCCATTTTAATCCTAGATTAAGTCCAGAGAGACTTTTGAAAGGCCTTTGGAATTACAGGTTACTCATACGCCATGGTGTATTTCTCACAGGAGATCCCCTCTCGTCATTCCCTTTAAACGAATAGTTGTTTAGGTGACTGTTGCAGAAAATTCAGGAGTTCTAGTTTGTTTTTAACATCACAGTTAGCCATTTTAATCCTATATTAAGTCCAGAGAGACTTTTGAAAGGCCTTTGGAATTACAGGTTACTCATACGCCATGGTGTACTTCTCACAAGAGATCCCCTCTCGTCATTCCCTTCAAACAAATAGTTGTTTAGGTGACTGTTGCAGAAAATTCAGGAGTTCTAATTTGTTTTTAACATCACAGTTAGCCATTTTAATCCTATATTAAGTCCAGAGAGACTTTTGAAAGGCCTTTGGAATTACAGGTTACTCATACGCCATGGTGTACTTCTCACAAGAGATCCCCTCTCCTCATTCCCTTCAAACAAATAGTTGTTTAGGTGACTGTTGCAGAAAATTCAAAAGTTCTAGTTTGTTTTTATCATCACATATAGCCATTTTAATCCTAGATTAAGTCCAGAGAGACGTTTTATAGGCCTTTGGAATTACAGGTTACTCATACGCCATGGTGTAGTTCTCACAAGAGATCCCCTCTCGTCATTCCCTTCAAACAAGTAGTTGTTTAGGTGACTGTTGCAGAAAATTCAAAAGTTCTAGTTTGTTTTTATCATCACATATAGCCATTTTAATCCTAGATTAAGTCCAGAGAGACGTTTGAAAGGCCTTTGGAATTACAGGTTACTCATACGCCATGGTGTATTTCTCACAGGAGATCCCCTCTCGTCATTCCCTTTAAACGAATAGTTGTTTAGGTGACTGTTGCAGAAAATTCAGGAGTTCTAGTTTGTTTTTAACATCACAGTTAGCCATTTTAATCCTATATTAAGTCCAAAGAGACTTTTGAAAGGCCTTTGGAATTACAGGTTACTCATACGCAATGATGTACTTCTCACAAGAGATCCCCTCCGTCATTCCCTTCAAACGACTTGTTGTTTAGGTGACTGTTGCAGAAAATTTAAAAGTTCTAGTTTGTTTTTAACATCACAGTTAGCTATTTTAATCCTAGATTAAGTCCAGAGAGACGTTTTATAGGCCTTTGGAATTACAGCTTACTCATACGCCATGGTGTACTTCTCACAGGAGATCCCCTCTCGTCATTACCTTCAAACGAATAATTGTTTAGGTGACTGTTGCAGAAAATTCAAGAGTTTTAGTTTGTTTTTAACATCACAGTTAGCCATTTTAATCCTAGATTAAGTCTTGAGAGACGTTTGAAAGGCCTTTGGAATTACAGGTTACTCATACGCCATGGTGTACTTCTCACAAGAGATCCCCTCTCGTCATTCCCTTTGAACGAATAGTTGTTTAGGTGACTGTGGCAGAAAATTCAAAAGTTCTAGTTTGTTTTTATCATCACATATAGCCATTTTAATCCTAGATTAAGTCCAGAGAGACGTTTGAAAGGCCTTTGGAATTACAGGTTACTCATACGCCATGGTGTACTTCTCACAGGAGATCCCCTCTCGTCATTCCCTTTGAACGAATAGTTGAGAGGGGAACTTCTCACAAGAGATCCCCTCTCGTCATTCCCTTCAAACAAATAGTTGTTTAGGTGACTGTTGCAGAAAATTCAAAAGTTCTAGTTTGTTTTTAACATCACAGTTAGCTATTTTAATCCTAGATTAAGTCTAGAGAGACGTTTGAAAGGCCTTTGGAATTACAGGTTACTCATACGGTGTACTTCTCACAAGAGATTCCCTCTCGTCATTCCCTTCAAACGAATAGTTGTTTAGGGGACTGTTGCAGAAAATTCAAGAGTTCTGGTTTGTTTTTAACATCACAGTTAGCCATTTTAATCCTAGATTAAGTCTTGAGAGACGTTTGAAAGGCCTTTGGAATTACAGGTTACTCATACGCCATGGTGTACTTCTCACAAGAGATCCCCTCTCGTCATTCCCTTTAAACGAATAGTTGTTTAGGTGACTGTTGCAGAAAATTCAAAAGTTCTAGTTTGTTTTTATCATCACATATAGCCATTTTAATCCTAGATTAAGTCCAGAGAGACGTTTGAAAGGCCTTTGGAATTACAGGTTACTCATACGCCATGGTGTATTTCTCACAGGAGATCCCCTCTCGTCATTCCCTTTAAACGAATAGTTGTTTAGGTGACTGTTGCAGAAAATTCAGGAGTTCTAGTTTGTTTTTAACATCACAGTTAGCCATTTTAATCCTATATTAAGTCCAAAGAGACTTTTGAAAGGCCTTTGGAATTACAGGTTACTCATACGCAATGATGTACTTCTCACAAGAGATCCCCTCTCGTCATTCCCTTCAAACGACTTGTTGTTTAGGTGACTGTTGCAGAAAATTTAAAAGTTCTAGTTTGTTTTTAACATCACAGTTAGCTATTTTAATCCTAGATTAAGTCCAGAGAGACGTTTTATAGGCCTTTGGAATTACAGCTTACTCATACGCCATGGTGTACTTCTCACAGGAGATCCCCTCTCGTCATTACCTTCAAACGAATAATTGTTTAGGTGACTGTTGCAGAAAATTCAAGAGTTTTAGTTTGTTTTTAACATCACAGTTAGCCATTTTAATCCTAGATTAAGTCTTGAGAGACGTTTGAAAGGCCTTTGGAATTACAGGTTACTCATACGCCATGGTGTACTTCTCACAAGAGATCCCCTCTCGTCATTCCCTTTGAACGAATAGTTGTTTAGGTGACTGTGGCAGAAAATGCAAAAGTTCTAGTTTGTTTTTAACATCACAGTTAGCTATTTTAATCCTAGATTAAGTCCAGAGAGACGTTTTATAGGCCTTTGGAATTACAGGTTACTCATACGCCATGGTGTAGTTCTCACAAGAGATCCCCTCTCGTCATTCCCTTCAAACAAGTAGTTGTTTAGGTGACTGTTGCAGAAAATTCAAAAGTTCTAGTTTGTTTTTATCATCACATATAGCCATTTTAATCCTAGATTAAGTCCAGAGAGACGTTTTATAGGCCTTTGGAATTACAGGTTACTCATACGCCATGGTGTAGTTCTCACAAGAGATCCCCTCTCGTCATTCCCTTCAAACAAGTAGTTGTTTAGGTGACTGTTGCAGAAAATTCAAGAGTTTTAGTTTGTTTTTAACATCACAGTTAGCCATTTTAATCCTAGATTAAGTCTTGAGAGACGTTTGAAAGGCCTTTGGAATTACAGGTTACTCATACGCCATGGTGTACTTCTCACAAGAGATCCCCTCTCCTCATTCCCTTCAAACAAATAGTTGTTTAGGTGACTGTTGCAGAAAATTCAAAAGTTCTAGTTTGTTTTTATCATCACATATAGCCATTTTAATCCTAGATTAAGTCCAGAGAGACGTTTTATAGGCCTTTGGAATTACAGGTTACTCATACGCCATGGTGTAGTTCTCACAAGAGATCCCCTCTCGTCATTCCCTTCAAACAAGTAGTTGTTTAGGTGACTGTTGCAGAAAATTCAAAAGTTCTAGTTTGTTTTTATCATCACATATAGCCATTTTAATCCTAGATTAAGTCCAGAGAGACGTTTGAAAGGCCTTTGGAATTACAGGTTACTCATACGCCATGGTGTATTTCTCACAGGAGATCCCCTCTCGTCATTCCCTTTAAACGAATAGTTGTTTAGGTGACTGTTGCAGAAAATTCAGGAGTTCTAGTTTGTTTTTAACATCACAGTTAGCCATTTTAATCCTATATTAAGTCCAAAGAGACTTTTGAAAGGCCTTTGGAATTACAGGTTACTCATACGCAATGATGTACTTCTCACAAGAGATCCCCTCTCGTCATTCCCTTCAAACGACTTGTTGTTTAGGTGACTGTTGCAGAAAATTTAAAAGTTCTAGTTTGTTTTTAACATCACAGTTAGCTATTTTAATCCTAGATTAAGTCCAGAGAGACGTTTTATAGGCCTTTGGAATTACAGCTTACTCATACGCCATGGTGTACTTCTCACAGGAGATCCCCTCTCGTCATTACCTTCAAACGAATAATTGTTTAGGTGACTGTTGCAGAAAATTCAAGAGTTTTAGTTTGTTTTTAACATCACAGTTAGCCATTTTAATCCTAGATTAAGTCTTGAGAGACGTTTGAAAGGCCTTTGGAATTACAGGTTACTCATACGCCATGGTGTACTTCTCACAAGAGATCCCCTCTCGTCATTCCCTTTGAACGAATAGTTGTTTAGGTGACTGTGGCAGAAAATTCAAAAGTTCTAGTTTGTTTTTATCATCACATATAGCCATTTTAATCCTAGATTAAGTCCAGAGAGACGTTTGAAAGGCCTTTGGAATTACAGGTTACTCATACGCCATGGTGTACTTCTCACAGGAGATCCCCTCTCGTCATTCCCTTTGAACGAATAGTTGAGAGGGGAACTTCTCACAAGAGATCCCCTCTCGTCATTCCCTTCAAACAAATAGTTGTTTAGGTGACTGTTGCAGAAAATTCAAAAGTTCTAGTTTGTTTTTAACATCACAGTTAGCTATTTTAATCCTAGATTAAGTCTAGAGAGACGTTTGAAAGGCCTTTGGAATTACAGGTTACTCATACGGTGTACTTCTCACAAGAGATTCCCTCTCGTCATTCCCTTCAAACGAATAGTTGTTTAGGGGACTGTTGCAGAAAATTCAAGAGTTCTGGTTTGTTTTTAACATCACAGTTAGCCATTTTAATCCTAGATTAAGTCTTGAGAGACGTTTGAAAGGCCTTTGGAATTACAGGTTACTCATACGCCATGGTGTACTTCTCACAAGAGATCCCCTCTCGTCATTCCCTTTAAACGAATAGTTGTTTAGGTGACTGTTGCAGAAAATTCAAAAGTTCTAGTTTGTTTTTATCATCACATATAGCCATTTTAATCCTAGATTAAGTCCAGAGAGACGTTTGAAAGGCCTTTGGAATTACAGGTTACTCATACGCCATGGTGTATTTCTCACAGGAGATCCCCTCTCGTCATTCCCTTCAAACGACTTGTTGTTTAGGTGACTGTTGCAGAAAATTTAAAAGTTCTAGTTTGTTTTTAACATCACAGTTAGCTATTTTAATCCTAGATTAAGTCCAGAGAGACGTTTTATAGGCCTTTGGAATTACAGCTTACTCATACGCCATGGTGTACTTCTCACAGGAGATCCCCTCTCGTCATTACCTTCAAACGAATAATTGTTTAGGTGACTGTTGCAGAAAATTCAAGAGTTTTAGTTTGTTTTTAACATCACAGTTAGCCATTTTAATCCTAGATTAAGTCTTGAGAGACGTTTGAAAGGCCTTTGGAATTACAGGTTACTCATACGCCATGGTGTACTTCTCACAAGAGATCCCCTCTCGTCATTCCCTTTGAACGAATAGTTGTTTAGGTGACTGTGGCAGAAAATGCAAAAGTTCTAGTTTGTTTTTAACATCACAGTTAGCTATTTTAATCCTAGATTAAGTCTAGAGAGACGTTTGAAAGGCCTTTGGAATTACAGGTTACTCATACGGTGTACTTCTCACAAGAGATTCCCTCTCGTCATTCCCTTCAAACGAATAGTTGTTTAGGGGACTGTTGCAGAAAATTCAAGAGTTCTGGTTTGTTTTTAACATCACAGTTAGCCATTTTAATCCTAGATTAAGTCTTGAGAGACGTTTGAAAGGCCTTTGGAATTACAGGTTACTCATACGCCATGGTGTAGTTCTCACAAGAGATCCCCTCTCGTCATTCCCTTCAAACAAGTAGTTGTTTAGGTGACTGTTGCAGAAAATTCAAAAGTTCTAGTTTGTTTTTATCATCACATATAGCCATTTTAATCCTAGATTAAGTCCAGAGAGACGTTTGAAAGGCCTTTGGAATTACAGGTTACTCATACGCCATGGTGTATTTCTCACAGGAGATCCCCTCTCGTCATTCCCTTTAAACGAATAGTTGTTTAGGTGACTGTTGCAGAAAATTCAGGAGTTCTAGTTTGTTTTTAACATCACAGTTAGCCATTTTAATCCTATATTAAGTCCAAAGAGACTTTTGAAAGGCCTTTGGAATTACAGGTTACTCATACGCAATGATGTACTTCTCACAAGAGATCCCCTCTCGTCATTCCCTTCAAACGACTTGTTGTTTAGGTGACTGTTGCAGAAAATTTAAAAGTTCTAGTTTGTTTTTAACATCACAGTTAGCTATTTTAATCCTAGATTAAGTCCAGAGAGACGTTTTATAGGCCTTTGGAATTACAGCTTACTCATACGCCATGGTGTACTTCTCACAGGAGATCCCCTCTCGTCATTACCTTCAAACGAATAATTGTTTAGGTGACTGTTGCAGAAAATTCAAGAGTTTTAGTTTGTTTTTAACATCACAGTTAGCCATTTTAATCCTAGATTAAGTCTTGAGAGACGTTTGAAAGGCCTTTGGAATTACAGGTTACTCATACGCCATGGTGTACTTCTCACAAGAGATCCCCTCTCGTCATTCCCTTTGAACGAATAGTTGTTTAGGTGACTGTGGCAGAAAATTCAAAAGTTCTAGTTTGTTTTTATCATCACATATAGCCATTTTAATCCTAGATTAAGTCCAGAGAGACGTTTGAAAGGCCTTTGGAATTACAGGTTACTCATACGCCATGGTGTACTTCTCACAGGAGATCCCCTCTCGTCATTCCCTTTGAACGAATAGTTGAGAGGGGAACTTCTCACAAGAGATCCCCTCTCGTCATTCCCTTCAAACAAATAGTTGTTTAGGTGACTGTTGCAGAAAATTCAAAAGTTCTAGTTTGTTTTTAACATCACAGTTAGCTATTTTAATCCTAGATTAAGTCTAGAGAGACGTTTGAAAGGCCTTTGGAATTACAGGTTACTCATACGGTGTACTTCTCACAAGAGATTCCCTCTCGTCATTCCCTTCAAACGAATAGTTGTTTAGGGGACTGTTGCAGAAAATTCAAGAGTTCTGGTTTGTTTTTAACATCACAGTTAGCCATTTTAATCCTAGATTAAGTCTTGAGAGACGTTTGAAAGGCCTTTGGAATTACAGGTTACTCATACGCCATGGTGTACTTCTCACAAGAGATCCCCTCTCGTCATTCCCTTTAAACGAATAGTTGTTTAGGTGACTGTTGCAGAAAATTCAAAAGTTCTAGTTTCTTTTTATCATCACATATAGCCATTTTAATCCTAGATTAAGTCCAGAGAGACGTTTGAAAGGCCTTTGGAATTACAGGTTACTCATACGCCATGGTGTATTTCTCACAGGAGATCCCCTCTCGTTATTCCCTTCAAACAAATAGTTGTTTAGGTGACTGTTGCAGAAAATTCAAAAGTTCTAGTTTGTTTTTATCATCACATATAGCCATTTTAATCCTAGATTAAGTCCAGAGAGACGTTTGAAAGGCCTTTGGAATTACAGGTTACTCATACGCCATGGTGTACTTCTCACAAGAGATTCCCTCTCGTCATTCCCTTCAAACGAATTGTTGTTTAGGTGACTGTTGTAGAAAATTTAAAAGTTCTAGTTTGTTTTTAACATCACAGTTAGCTATTTTAATCCTAGATTAAGTCCAGAGAGACGTTTTATAGGCCTTTGGAATTACAGGTTACTCATACGCCATGGTGTACTTCTCACAAGAGATCCCCTCTCGTCATTCCCTTCAAACGAATAGTTGTTTAGGTGACTGTTGCAGAAAATTCAAAAGTTCTAGTTTGTTTTTATCATCACATATAGCCATTTTAATCCTAGATTAAGTCCAGAGAGACGTTTGAAAGGCCTTTGGAATTACAGGTCACTCATACGCCATGGTGTACATCTCACAAGAGATTCCCTCTCGTCATTCCCTTCAAACGAATAGTTGTTTAGGTGACTGTTGCAGAAAATTCAGGAGTTCTAGTTTGTTTTTAACATCACAGTTAGCTATTTTAATCCTAGATTAAGTCTAGAGAGACGTTTGAAAGGACTCTGGAATTACAGGTTACTCATACGCCATTGTGCACTTCTCACAATAGTGTACTTCTCACAGGAGATCCCCTCTCGTCATTCCCTTTAAACGAATAGTTGTTTAGGTGACTGTTGCAGAAAATTCAGGAGTTCTAGTTTGTTTTTAACATCACAGTTAGCCATTTTAATCCTATATTAAGTCCAGAGAGACGTTTTATAGGCCTTTGGAATTACAGGTTACTCATACGCCATGGTGTACTTCTCACAAGAGATCCGCTCTCGTCATTCCCTTCAAACGAATAGTTGTTTAGGTGACTGTTGCAGAAAATTCAAGAGTTCTAGTTTGTTTCTAACATCACATATAGCCATTTTAATCCTAGATTAAGTCTAGAGAGACGTTTGAAAGGCCTTTGGAATTACAGGTTTCTCATACGCCATGGTGTACTTCTCACAAGAGATCCCCTCTCGTCATTCCCTTCAAACGAATAGTTGTTTAGGTGACTGTTGCAGAAAATTCAAAAGTTCTAGTTTGTTTCTAACATCACATATAGCCATTTTAATCCTAGATTAAGTCTAGAGAGACGTTTGAAAGGCCTCTGGAATTACAGGTTACTCATACGCCATTGTGCACTTCTCACAATGGTGTACTTCTCACAGGAGATCCCCTCTCGTCATTCCCTTTAAACGAATAGTTGTTTAGGTGACTGTTGCAGAAAATTCAGGAGTTCTAGTTTGTTTTTAACATCACAGTTAGCCATTTTAATCCTATATTAAGTCCAGAGAGACGTTTTATAGGCCTTTGGAATTACAGGTTACTCATACGCCATGGTGTACTTCTCACAAGAGATCCCCTCTCGTCATTCCCTTCAAAGGAATAGTTGTTTAGGTGACTGTTGCAGAAAATTCAAGAGTTCTAGTTTCTTTTTAACATCACAGTTAGCCATTTTAATCCTATATTAAGTCCAGAGAGACTTTTGAAAGGCCTTTGGAATTACAGGTTACTCATACGCCATGGTGTACTTCTCACAGGAGATCCCCTCTCGTTATTACCTTCAAACGAATAGTTGTTTAGGTGACTGTTGCAGAAAATTCAGGAGTTCTAGTTTGTTTTTAACATCACAGTTAGCTATTTTAATCCTAGATTAAGTCCAGATAGACGTTTTATAGGCCTTTGGAATTACAGGTTACTCATACGCCATGGTGTACTTCTCACAAGAGATCCCCTCTCGTCATTCCCTTCAAACGAATAGTTGCTTAGGTGACTGTTGCAGAAAATTCAAAAGTTCTAGTTTGTTTTTAACATCACATATAGCCATTTTAATCCTAGATTAAGTCTAGAGAGACGTTTGAAAGGCCTTTGGAATTACAGGTTACTCATACGCCATGGTGTAATTCTCACAAGAGATCCCCTCTCGTCATTCCCTTCAAACGAATAGTTGTTTAGGTGACTGTTGAAGAAAACTCAAAAGTTCTAGTTTGTTTTTATCATCACATATAGCCATTTTAATCCTAGATTAAGTCCAGAGAGACGTTTGAAACGCCTTTGGAATTACAGGTTACTCATACGCCATGGTGTATTTCTCACAGGAGATCCCCTCTCGTCATTCCCTTTAAACGAATAGTTGTTTAGGTGACTGTTGCAGAAAATTCAGGAGTTCTAGTTTGTTTTTAACATCACAGTTAGCCATTTTAATCCTATATTAAGTCCAGAGAGACTTTTGAAAGGCCTTTGGAATTACAGGTTACTCATACGCCATGGTGTACTTCTCACAAGAGATGCCCTCTCGTCATTCCCTTCAAACAAATAGTTGTTTAGGTGACTGTTGCAGAAAATTCAGGAGTTCTAATTTGTTTTTAACATCACAGTTAGCTATTTTAATCCTAGATTAAGTCCAGAGAGACTTTTTATAGGCCTTTGGAATTACAGGTTACTCATACGCCATGGTGTACTTCTCACAAGAGATCCCCTCTCGTCATTCCCTTCAAACAAATAGTTGCTTAGGTGACTGTTGCAGAAAATTCAAAAGTTCTAGTTTGTTTTTAACATCACATATAGCCATTTTAATCCTAGATTAAGTCCAGAGAGACGTTTGAAAGGCCTTTGGAATTACAGGTTACTCATACGCCATGGTGTACTTCTCACAGGAGATCCCCTCTCGTCATTCCCTTCAAACGAATAGTTGTTTAGGTGACTGTTGCAGAAAATTCAAAAGTTCTAGTTTGTTTCTAACATCACATATAGCCATTTTAATCCTAGATTAAGTCTAGAGAGACGTTTGAAAGGCCTCTGGAATTACAGGTTACTCATACGCCATTGTGCACTTCTCACAATGGTGTACTTCTCACAGGAGATCCCCTCTCGTCATTCCCTTTAAACGAATAGTTGTTTAGGTGACTGTTGCAGAAAATTCAGGAGTTCTAGTTTGTTTTTAACATCACAGTTAGCCATTTTAATCCTATATTAAGTCCAGAGAGACGTTTTATAGGCCTTTGGAATTACAGGTTACTCATACGCGATGGTGTACTTCTCACAAGAGATCCCCTCTCGTCATTCCCTTCAAAGGAATAGTTGTTTAGGTGACTGTTGCAGAAAATTCAAGAGTTCTAGTTTCTTTTTAACATCACAGTTAGCCATTTTAATCCTAGATTAAGTCCAGAGAGACGTTTTATAGGCCTTTGGAATTACAGGTTACTCATACGCCATGGTGTAGTTCTCACAAGAGATCCCCTCTCGTCATTCCCTTCAAACAAGTAGTTGTTTAGGTGACTGTTGCAGAAAATTCAAAAGTTCTAGTTTGTTTTTATCATCACATATAGCCATTTTAATCCTAGATTAAGTCCAGAGAGACGTTTGAAAGGCCTTTGGAATTACAGGTTACTCATACGCCATGGTGTATTTCTCACAGGAGATCCCCTCTCGTCATTCCCTTTAAACGAATAGTTGTTTAGGTGACTGTTGCAGAAAATTCAGGAGTTCTAGTTTGTTTTTAACATCACAGTTAGCCATTTTAATCCTATATTAAGTCCAAAGAGACTTTTGAAAGGCCTTTGGAATTACAGGTTACTCATACGCAATGATGTACTTCTCACAAGAGATCCCCTCTCGTCATTCCCTTCAAACGACTTGTTGTTTAGGTGACTGTTGCAGAAAATTTAAAAGTTCTAGTTTGTTTTTAACATCACAGTTAGCTATTTTAATCCTAGATTAAGTCCAGAGAGACGTTTTATAGGCCTTTGGAATTACAGCTTACTCATACGCCATGGTGTACTTCTCACAGGAGATCCCCTCTCGTCATTACCTTCAAACGAATAATTGTTTAGGTGACTGTTGCAGAAAATTCAAGAGTTCTAGTTTGTTTTTAACATCACAGTTAGCCATTTTAATCCTAGATTAAGTCTTGAGAGACGTTTGAAAGGCCTTTGGAATTACAGGTTACTCATACGCCATGGTGTACTTCTCACAAGAGATCCCCTCTCGTCATTCCCTTTGAACGAATAGTTGTTTAGGTGACTGTGGCAGAAAATTCAAAAGTTCTAGTTTGTTTTTATCATCACATATAGCCATTTTAATCCTAGATTAAGTCCAGAGAGACGTTTGAAAGGCCTTTGGAATTACAGGTTACTCATACGCCATGGTGTACTTCTCACAGGAGATCCCCTCTCGTCATTCCCTTTGAACGAATAGTTGAGAGGGGAACTTCTCACAAGAGATCCCCTCTCGTCATTCCCTTCAAACAAATAGTTGTTTAGGTGACTGTTGCAGAAAATTCAAAAGTTCTAGTTTGTTTTTAACATCACAGTTAGCTATTTTAATCCTAGATTAAGTCTAGAGAGACGTTTGAAAGGCCTTTGGAATTACAGGTTACTCATACGCCATGGTGTACTTCTCACAAGAGATTCCCTCTCGTCATTCCCTTCAAACGAATAGTTGTTTAGGGGACTGTTGCAGAAAATTCAAGAGTTCTGGTTTGTTTTTAACATCACAGTTAGCCATTTTAATCCTAGATTAAGTCTTGAGAGACGTTTGAAAGGCCTTTGGAATTACAGGTTACTCATACGCCATGGTGTACTTCTCACAAGAGATCCCCTCTCGTCATTCCCTTTAAACGAATAGTTGTTTAGGTGACTGTTGCAGAAAATTCAAAAGTTCTAGTTTCTTTTTATCATCACATATAGCCATTTTAATCCTAGATTAAGTCCAGAGAGACGTTTGAAAGGCCTTTGGAATTACAGGTTACTCATACGCCATGGTGTATTTCTCACAGGAGATCCCCTCTCGTTATTCCCTTCAAACAAATAGTTGTTTAGGTGACTGTTGCAGAAAATTCAAAAGTTCTAGTTTGTTTTTATCATCACATATAGCCATTTTAATCCTAGATTAAGTCCAGAGAGACGTTTGAAAGGCCTTTGGAATTACAGGTTACTCATACGCCATGGTGTACTTCTCACAGGAGATCCCCTCTCGTCATTCCCTTTGAACGAATAGTTGAGAGGGGAACTTCTCACAAGAGATCCCCTCTCGTCATTCCCTTCAAACAAATAGTTGTTTAGGTGACTGTTGCAGAAAATTCAAAAGTTCTAGTTTGTTTTTAACATCACAGTTAGCTATTTTAATCCTAGATTAAGTCTAGAGAGACGTTTGAAAGGCCTTTGGAATTACAGGTTACTCATACGCCATGGTGTACTTCTCACAAGAGATTCCCTCTCGTCATTCCCTTCAAACGAATAGTTGTTTAGGGGACTGTTGCAGAAAATTCAAGAGTTCTGGTTTGTTTTTAACATCACAGTTAGCCATTTTAATCCTAGATTAAGTCTTGAGAGACGTTTGAAAGGCCTTTGGAATTACAGGTTACTCATACGCCATGGTGTACTTCTCACAAGAGATCCCCTCTCGTCATTCCCTTTAAACGAATAGTTGTTTAGGTGACTGTTGCAGAAAATTCAAAAGTTCTAGTTTCTTTTTATCATCACATATAGCCATTTTAATTCTAGATTAAGTCCAGAGAGACGTTTGAAAGGCCTTTGGAATTACAGGTTACTCATACGCCATGGTGTATTTCTCACAGGAGATCCCCTCTCGTTATTCCCTTCAAACAAATAGTTGTTTAGGTGACTGTTGCAGAAAATTCAAAAGTTCTAGTTTGTTTTTATCATCACATATAGCCATTTTAATCCTAGATTAAGTCCAGAGAGACGTTTGAAAGGCCTTTGGAATTACAGGTTACTCATACGCCATGGTGTACTTCTCACAAGAGATTCCCTCTCGTCATTCCCTTCAAACGAATTGTTGTTTAGGTGACTGTTGTAGAAAATTTAAAAGTTCTAGTTTGTTTTTAACATCACAGTTAGCTATTTTAATCCTAGATTAAGTCCAGAGAGACGTTTTATAGGCCTTTGGAATTACAGGTTACTCATACGCCATGGTGTACTTCTCACAAGAGATCCCCTCTCGTCATTCCCTTCAAACGAATAGTTGTTTAGGTGACTGTTGCAGAAAATTCAAAAGTTCTAGTTTGTTTTTATCATCACATATAGCCATTTTAATCCTAGATTAAGTCTAGAGAGACGTTTGAAAGGACTCTGGAATTACAGGTTACTCATACGCCATTGTGCACTTCTCACAATAGTGTACTTCTCACAGGAGATCCCCTCTCGTCATTCCCTTTAAACGAATAGTTGTTTAGGTGACTGTTGCAGAAAATTCAGGAGTTCTAGTTTGTTTTTAACATCACAGTTAGCCATTTTAATCCTATATTAAGTCCAGAGAGACGTTTTATAGGCCTTTGGAATTACAGGTTACTCATACGCCATGGTGTACTTCTCACAAGAGATCCCCTCTCGTCATTCCCTTCAAACGAATAGTTGTTTAGGTGACTGTTGCAGAAAATTCAAGAGTTCTAGTTTGTTTCTAACATCACATATAGCCATTTTAATCCTAGATTAAGTCTAGAGAGACGTTTGAAAGGCCTTTGGAATTACAGGTTTCTCATACGCCATGGTGTACTTCTCACAAGAGATCCCCTCTCGTCATTCCCTTCAAACGAATAGTTGTTTAGGTGACTGTTGCAGAAAATTCAAAAGTTCTAGTTTGTTTCTAACATCACATATAGCCATTTTAATCCTAGATTAAGTCTAGAGAGACGTTTGAAAGGCCTCTGGAATTACAGGTTACTCATACGCCATTGTGCACTTCTCACAATGGTGTACTTCTCACAGGAGATCCCCTCTCGTCATTCCCTTTAAACGAATAGTTGTTTAGGTGACTGTTGCAGAAAATTCAGGAGTTCTAGTTTGTTTTTAACATCACAGTTAGCCATTTTAATCCTATATTAAGTCCAGAGAGACGTTTTATAGGCCTTTGGAATTACAGGTTACTCATACGCCATGGTGTACTTCTCACAAGAGATCCCCTCTCGTCATTCCCTTCAAAGGAATAGTTGTTTAGGTGACTGTTGCAGAAAATTCAAGAGTTCTAGTTTCTTTTTAACATCACAGTTAGCCATTTTAATCCTATATTAAGTCCAGAGAGACGTTTGAAAGGCCTTTGGAATTACAGGTTACTCATACGCCATGGTGTACTTCTTACAGGAGATCCCCTCTCGTTATTACCTTCAAACGAATAGTTGTTTAGGTGACTGTTGCAGAAAATTCAGGAGTTCTAGTTTGTTTTTAACATCACAGTTAGCTATTTTAATCCTAGATTAAGTCCAGATAGACGTTTTATAGGCCTTTGGAATTACAGGTTACTCATACGCCATGGTGTACTTCTCACAAGAGATCCCCTCTCGTCATTCCCTTCAAACGAATAGTTGCTTAGGTGACTGTTGCAGAAAATTCAAAAGTTCTAGTTTGTTTTTAACATCACATATAGCCATTTTAATCCTAGATTAAGTCTAGAGAGACGTTTGAAAGGCCTTTGGAATTACAGGTTACTCATACGCCATGGTGTAATTCTCACAAGAGATCCCCTCTCGTCATTCCCTTCAAACGAATAGTTGTTTAGGTGACTGTTGAAGAAAACTCAAAAGTTCTAGTTTGTTTTTATCATCACATATAGCCATTTTAATCCTAGATTAAGTCCAGAGAGACGTTTGAAAGGCCTTTGGAATTACAGGTTACTCATACGCCATGGTGTACTTCTCACAAGAGATCCCCTCTCGTCATTCCCTTTAAACGAATAGTTGTTTAGGTGACTGTTGCAGAAAATTCAAAAGTTCTAGTTTCTTTTTATCATCACATATAGCCATTTTAATCCTAGATTAAGTCCAGAGAGACGTTTGAAAGGCCTTTGGAATTACAGGTTACTCATACGCCATGGTGTATTTCTCACAGGAGATCCCCTCTCGTTATTCCCTTCAAACAAATAGTTGTTTAGGTGACTGTTGCAGAAAATTCAAAAGTTCTAGTTTGTTTTTATCATCACATATAGCCATTTTAATCCTAGATTAAGTCCAGAGAGACGTTTGAAAGGCCTTTGGAATTACAGGTTACTCATACGCCATGGTGTACTTCTCACAAGAGATTCCCTCTCGTCATTCCCTTCAAACGAATTGTTGTTTAGGTGACTGTTGTAGAAAATTTAAAAGTTCTAGTTTGTTTTTAACATCACAGTTAGCTATTTTAATCCTAGATTAAGTCCAGAGAGACGTTTTATAGGCCTTTGGAATTACAGGTTACTCATACGCCATGGTGTACTTCTCACAAGAGATCCCCTCTCGTCATTCCCTTCAAACGAATAGTTGTTTAGGTGACTGTTGCAGAAAATTCAAAAGTTCTAGTTTGTTTTTATCATCACATATAGCCATTTTAATCCTAGATTAAGTCTAGAGAGACGTTTGAAAGGACTCTGGAATTACAGGTTACTCATACGCCATTGTGCACTTCTCACAATAGTGTACTTCTCACAGGAGATCCCCTCTCGTCATTCCCTTTAAACGAATAGTTGTTTAGGTGACTGTTGCAGAAAATTCAAGAGTTCTAGTTTGTTTCTAACATCACATATAGCCATTTTAATCCTAGATTAAGTCTAGAGAGACGTTTGAAAGGCCTTTGGAATTACAGGTTTCTCATACGCCATGGTGTACTTCTCACAAGAGATCCCCTCTCGTCATTCCCTTCAAACGAATAGTTGTTTAGGTGACTGTTGCAGAAAATTCAAAAGTTCTAGTTTGTTTCTAACATCACATATAGCCATTTTAATCCTAGATTAAGTCTAGAGAGACGTTTGAAAGGCCTCTGGAATTACAGGTTACTCATACGCCATTGTGCACTTCTCACAATGGTGTACTTCTCACAGGAGATCCCCTCTCGTCATTCCCTTTAAACGAATAGTTGTTTAGGTGACTGTTGCAGAAAATTCAGGAGTTCTAGTTTGTTTTTAACATCACAGTTAGCCATTTTAATCCTATATTAAGTCCAGAGAGACGTTTTATAGGCCTTTGGAATTACAGGTTACTCATACGCCATGGTGTACTTCTCACAAGAGATCCCCTCTCGTCATTCCCTTCAAAGGAATAGTTGTTTAGGTGACTGTTGCAGAAAATTCAAGAGTTCTAGTTTCTTTTTAACATCACAGTTAGCCATTTTAATCCTATATTAAGTCCAGAGAGACGTTTGAAAGGCCTTTGGAATTACAGGTTACTCATACGCCATGGTGTACTTCTCACAGGAGATCCCCTCTCGTTATTACCTTCAAACGAATAGTTGTTTAGGTGACTGTTGCAGAAAATTCAGGAGTTCTAGTTTGTTTTTAACATCACAGTTAGCTATTTTAATCCTAGATTAAGTCCAGATAGACGTTTTATAGGCCTTTGGAATTACAGGTTACTCATACGCCATGGTGTACTTCTCACAAGAGATCCCCTCTCGTCATTCCCTTCAAACGAATAGTTGCTTAGGTGACTGTTGCAGAAAATTCAAAAGTTCTAGTTTGTTTTTAACATCACATATAGCCATTTTAATCCTAGATTAAGTCTAGAGAGACGTTTGAAAGGCCTTTGGAATTACAGGTTACTCATACGCCATGGTGTAATTCTCACAAGAGATCCCCTCTCGTCATTCCCTTCAAACGAATAGTTGTTTAGGTGACTGTTGAAGAAAACTCAAAAGTTCTAGTTTGTTTTTATCATCACATATAGCCATTTTAATCCTAGATTAAGTCCAGAGAGACGTTTGAAAGGCCTTTGGAATTACAGGTTACTCATACGCCATGGTGTATTTCTCACAGGAGATCCCCTCTCGTCATTCCCTTTAAACGAATAGTTGTTTAGGTGACTGTTGCAGACAATTCAGGAGTTCTAGTTTGTTTTTAACATCACAGTTAGCCATTTTAATCCTATATTAAGTCCAGAGAGACTTTTGAAAGGCCTTTGGAATTACAGGTTACTCATACGCCATGGTGTACTTCTCACAAGAGATGCCCTCTCGTCATTCCCTTCAAACAAATAGTTGTTTAGGTGACTGTTGCAGAAAATTCAGGAGTTCTAATTTGTTTTTAACATCACAGTTAGCTATTTTAATCCTAGATTAAGTCCAGAGAGACTTTTTATAGGCCTTTGGAATTACAGGTTACTCATACGCCATGGTGTACTTCTCACAAGAGATCCCCTCTCGTCATTCCCTTCAAACAAATAGTTGCTTAGGTGACTGTTGCAGAAAATTCAAAAGTTCTAGTTTGTTTTTAACATCACATATAGCCATTTTAATCCTAGATTAAGTCCAGAGAGACGTTTGAAAGGCCTTTGGAATTACAGGTTACTCATACGCCATGGTGTACTTCTCACAGGAGATCCCCTCTCGTCATTCCCTTTGAACGAATAGTTGAGAGGGGAACTTCTCACAAGAGATCCCCTCTCGTCATTCCCTTCAAACAAATAGTTGTTTAGGTGACTGTTGCAGAAAATTCAAAAGTTTTAGTTTGTTTTTAACATCACAGTTAGCTATTTTAATCCTAGATTAAGTCTAGAGAGACGTTTGAAAGGCCTTTGGAATTACAGGTTACTCATACGCCATGGTGTACTTCTCACAAGAGATTCCCTCTCGTCATTCCCTTCAAACGAATAGTTGTTTAGGGGACTGTTGCAGAAAATTCAAGAGTTCTGGTTTGTTTTTAACATCACAGTTAGCCATTTTAATCCTGGATTAAGTCTTGAGAGACGTTTGAAAGGCCTTTGGAATTACAGGTTACTCATACGCCATGGTGTACTTCTCACAAGAGATCCCCTCTCGTCATTCCCTTTAAACGAATAGTTGTTTAGGTGACTGTTGCAGAAAATTCAAAAGTTCTAGTTTCTTTTTATCATCATACGCCATGGTGTACTTCTCACAAGAGATCCCCTCTCGTCATTCCCTTCAAACGAATTGTTGTTTAGGTGACTGTTGCAGAAAATTCAAAAGTTCTAGTTTGTTTTTAATCCTAGATTAAGTCTAGAGAGACGTTTGAAAGGCCTTTGGAATTACGGGTTACTCATACGCCATGGTGTACATCTCACAAGCGATTCCCTCTCGTCATTCCCTTCAAACGAATAGTTGTTTAGGTGTCTGTTGCAGAAAATTCAAAAGTTCTAGTTTGTTTTTATCATCACATATAGCCATTTTAATCCTAGATTAAGTCCAGAGAGATGTTTTATAGGCCTTTTGAATTACAGTTTAGTCATACGCCATGGTGTACTTCTCACAGGAGATCCCCTCTCGTCATTACCTTCAAACGAATAGTTGTTTAGGTGACTGTTGCAGAAAATTCAGGAGTTTTAGATTGTTTTTAACATCACACTTAGCTATTTTAATCCTAGATTAGGTCCAGAGAGACGTTTTATAGGCCTTTGGAATTACAGGTTACTCATACGCCATGGTGTACTTCTCACAAGAGATCCCCTCTCGTCATTCCCTTCAAACAAATAGTTGTTTAGGTGACTGTTGCAGAAAATTCAAAAGTTTTAGTTTGTTTTTAACATCACAGTTAGCTATTTTAATCCTAGATTAAGTCCAGAGAGACGTTTGAAAGGCCTTTGGAATTACAGGTTACTCATACGCCATGGTGTACTTCTCACAGGAGATCCCCTCTCGTCATTCCCTTTAAACGAATAGTTGTTTAGGTGACTGTTGCAGAAAATTCAGGAGTTCTAGTTTGTTTTTAACATCACAGTTAGCCATTTTAATCCTAGATTAAGTCTTGAGAGACGTTTGAAAGGCCTTTGGAATTACAGGTTACTCATACGCCATGGTGTACTTCTCACAAAAGATCCCCTCTCTTCATTCCCTTCAAACAAATAGTTGTTTAGGTGACTGTTGCAGAAAATTCAGGAGTTCTAATTTGTTTTTAACATCACAGTTAGCTATTTTAATCCTAGATTAAGTCCAGAGAGACGTGTGAAAGGCCTTTGGAATTACAGGTTACTCATACGCCATGGTGTACTTCTCACAAGAGATCCCCTCTCGTCATTCCCTTCAAACGAATTGTTGTTTAGGTGACTGTTGCAGAAAATTTAAAAGTTCTAGTTTGTTTTTAACATCACAGTTAGCTATTTTAATCCTAGATTAAGTCCAGAGAGACGTTTTATAGGCCTTTGGAATTACAGATTACTCATACGCCATGGTGTACTTCTCACAGAAGATCCCCTCTCGTCATTCCCTTTAAACGATTAGTTGTTTAGGTGACTGTTGCAGAAAATTCAGGAATTCTAGTTTGTTTTTAACATCACAGTTAGCCATTTTAATCCTATATTAAGTCCAGAGAGACTTTTGAAAGGCCTTTGGAATTACAGGTTACTCATACGCCATGGTGTACTTCTCACAAGAGATTCCCTCTCGTCATTCCCTTCAAACGAATAGTTGTTTAGGTGACTGTTGCAGAAAATTCAGGAGTTCTAATTTGTTTTTAACATCACAGTTAGCTATTTTAATCCTAGATTAAGTCCAGAGAGACGTGTGAAAGGCCTTTGGAATTACAGGTTACTCATACGCCATGGTGTACTTCTCACAAGAGACTCCCTCTCGTCATTCCCTTCAAACAAGTAGTTGTTTAGGTGACTGTTGCAGAAAATTCAGGAGTTCTAGTTTGTTTTTAACATAACAGTTAGCCATTTTAATCCTAGATTAAGTCTTGAGAGACGTTTGAAAGGCCTTTGGAATTACAGGTTACTCATACGCCATGGTGTACTTCTCACTAGAGATCCCCTCGTCATTCCCTTTAAACGAATAGTTGTTTAGGTGACTGTTGCAGAAAATTCAAAAGTTCTAGTTTGTTTTTATCATCACATATAGCAATTTTAATCCTAGATTAAGTCCAGAGAGACGTTTGAAAGGCCTTTGGAATTACAGGTTACTCATACGCCATGGTGTATTTCTCACAGGAGATCCCCTCTCGCCATTCCCTTCAAACGAATAGTTGTTTAGGTGACTGTTGCAGAAAATTCAAAAGTTCTAGTTTGTTTTTAACATCACAGTTAGCTATTTTAATCCTAGATTAAGTCCAGAGAGACGTTTTATAGGCCTTTGGAATTACAGGTTACTCATACGCCATGGTGTACTTCTCACAAGAGATTCCCTCTCGTCATTCCCTTCAAACGAATTGTTGTTTAGGTGACTGTTGCAGAAAATTTAAAAGTTCTAGTTTGTTTTTAACATCACAGTTAGCTATTTTAATCCTAGATTAAGTCCAGAGAGACGTTTGAAAGGCCTTTGGAATTACAGGTTACTCATACGCCATGGTGTATTTCTCACAGGAGATCCCCTCTCGTCATTCCCTTTAAACGAATAGATGTTTAGGTGACTGTTGCAGAAAATTCAGGAGTTCTAGTTTATTTTTAACATCACAGTTAGCCATTTTAATCCTATATTAGGTTCAGAGAGACTTTTGAAAGGCCTTTGGAATTACAGGTTACTCATACGCCATGGTGTACTTCTCACAAGAGATTCCCTCTCGTCATTCCCTTCAAACAAGTAGTTGTTTAGGTGACTGTTGCAGAAAATTCAGGAGTTCTAGTTTGTTTTTAACATCACAGTTAGCAATTTTAATCCTATATTAAGTCCAAAAAGACTTTTGAAAGGCCTTTGGAATTACAGGTTACTCATACGCCATGGTGTACTTCTCACAAGAGACCCCCTCTCGTCATTCCCTTCAAACAAGTAGTTGTTTAGGTGACTGTTGCAGAAAATTCAGGAGTTCTAGTTTGTTTTTAACATAACAGTTAGCCATTTTAATCCTAGATTAAGTCTTGAGAGACGTTTGAAAGGCCTTTGGAATTACAGGTTACTCATACGCCATGGTGTACTTCTCACTAGAGATCCCCTCGTCATTCCCTTTAAACGAATAGTTGTTTAGGTGACTGTTGCAGAAAATTCAAAAGTTCTAGTTTGTTTTTATCATCACATATAGCAATTTTAATCCTAGATTAAGTCCAGAGAGACGTTTGAAAGGCCTTTGGAATTACAGGTTACTCATACGCCATGGTGTATTTCTCACAGGAGATCCCCTCTCGCCATTCCCTTCAAACGAATAGTTGTTTAGGTGACTGTTGCAGAAAATTCAAAAGTTCTAGTTTGTTTTTAACATCACAGTTAGCTATTTTAATCCTAGATTAAGTCCAGAGAGACGTTTTATAGGCCTTTGGAATTACAGGTTACTCATACGCCATGGTGTACTTCTCACAAGAGATTCCCTCTCGTCATTCCCTTCAAACGAATTGTTGTTTAGGTGACTGTTGCAGAAAATTTAAAAGTTCTAGTTTGTTTTTAACATCACAGTTAGCTATTTTAATCCTAGATTAAGTCCAGAGAGACGTTTGAAAGGCCTTTGGAATTACAGGTTACTCATACGCCATGGTGTACTTCTCACTAGAGATCCCCTCGTCATTCCCTTTAAACGAATAGTTGTTTAGGTGACTGTTGCAGAAAATTCAAAAGTTCTAGTTTGTTTTTATCATCACATATAGCAATTTTAATCCTAGATTAAGTCCAGAGAGACGTTTGAAAGGCCTTTGGAATTACAGGTTACTCATACGCCATGGTGTATTTCTCACAGGAGATCCCCTCTCGCCATTCCCTTCAAACGAATAGTTGTTTAGGTGACTGTTGCAGAAAATTCAAAAGTTCTAGTTTGTTTTTAACATCACAGTTAGCTATTTTAATCCTAGATTAAGTCCAGAGAGACGTTTTATAGGCCTTTGGAATTACAGGGTACTCATACGCCATGGTGTACTTCTCACAAGAGATTCCCTCTAGTCATTCCCTTCAAACGAATTGTTGTTTAGGTGACTGTTGCAGAAAATTTAAAAGTTCTAGTTTGTTTTTAACATCACAGTTAGCTTTTTAATCCTAGATTAAGTCCAGAGAGACGTTTTATAGGCCTTTGGAATTACAGGTTACTCATACGCCATGGTGTACTTCTCACAGGAGATCCCCTCTCGTCATTACCTTCAAACGAATAGTTGTTTAGGTGACTGTTGCAGAAAATTCAGGAGTTCTAGTTTGTTTTTAACATCACAGTTAGCCATTTTAATCCTATATTAAGTCCAAAAAGACTTTTGAAAGGCCTTTGGAATTACAGGTTACTCATACGCCATGGTTTACTTCTCACAAGAGATCCCCTCTCGTCATTCCCTTCAAACAAATAGTTGTTTAGGTGACTGTTGCAGAAAATTCAAAAGTTCTAGTTTGTTTTTAACATCACATATAGCAATTTTAATCCTAGATTAAGTCCAGAGAGACGTTTGAAAGGCCTTTGGAATTACAGGTTACTCATACGCCATGGTGTATTTCTCACAGGAGATCCCCTCTCGCCATTCCCTTCAAACGAATAGTTGTTTAGGTGACTGTTGCAGAAAATTCAAGAGTTCTAGTTTGTTTTTAACATAACAGTTAGCCATTTTAATCCTAGATTAAGTCTTGAGAGACGTTTGAAAGGCCTTTGGAATTACAGGTTACTCATACGCCATGGTGTACTTCTCACTAGAGATCCCCTCTCGTCATTCCCTTTAAACGAATAGTTGTTTAGGTGACTGTTGCAGAAAATTCAAAAGTTCTAGTTTGTTTTTATCATCACATATAGCAATTTTAATCCTAGATTAAGTCCAGAGAGACGTTTGAAAGGCCTTTGGAATTACAGGTTACTCATACGCCATGGTGTATTTCTCACAGGAGATCCCCTCTCGCCATTCCCTTCAAACGAATAGTTGTTTAGGTGACTGTTGCAGAAAATTCAAAAGTTCTAGTTTGTTTTTAACATCACAGTTAGCTATTTTAATCCTAGATTAGGTCCATAGAGACGTTTTATAGGCCTTTGGAATTACAGGTTACTCATACGCCATGGTGTACTTCTCACAAGAGATTCCCTCTCGTCATTCCCTTCAAACGAATTGTTGTTTAGGTGACTGTTGCAGAAAATTTAAAAGTTCTAGTTTGTTTTTAACATCACAGTTAGCTATTTTAATCCTAGATTAAGTCCAGAGAGACGTTTGAAAGGCCTTTGGAATTACAGGTTACTCATACGCCATGGTGTATTTCTCACAGGAGATCCCCTCTCGTCATTCCCTTTAAACGAATAGTTGTTTAGGTGACTGTTGCAGAAAATTCAGGAGTTCTAGTTTGTTTTTAACATCTCAGTTAGCCATTTTAATCCTAGATTAAGTCTTGAGAGACGTTTGAAAGGCCTTTGGAATTACAGGTTACTCATACGCCATGGTGTACTTCTCACAAGAGATCCCCTCTCTTCATTCCCTTCAAACAAATAGTTGTTTAGGTGACTGTTGCAGAAAATTCAAAAGTTCTAGTTTGTTTTTAACATCACAGTTAGCTATTTTAATCCTAGATTAAGTCTAGAGAGACGTTTGAAAGGCCTTTGGAATTACAGGTTACTCATACGCCATGGTGTACTTCTCACAAGAGATTCCCTCTCGTCATTCCCTTCAAACGAATAGTTGTTTAGGTGACTGTTGCAGAAAATTCAAAAGTTCTAGTTTCTTTTTATCATCACATATAGCCATTTTAATCCTAGATTAAGTCCAGAGAGACATTTGAAAGGCCTTTGGAATTACAGGTTACTCATACGCCATGGTGTATTTCTCACAGGAGATCCCCTCTCGTTATTCCCTTCAAACAAATAGTTGTTTAGGTGACTGTTGCAGAAAATTCAAAAGTTCTAGTTTGTTTTTATCATCACATATAGCCATTTTAATCCTAGATTAAGTCCAGAGAGACGTTTGAAAGGCCTTTGGAATTACAGGTTACTTATACGCCATGGTGTACTTCTCACAAGAGATTCCATCTCGTCATTCCCTTCAAATGAATTGTTGTTTAGGTGACTGTTGTAGAAAATTTAAAAGTTCTAGTTTGTTTTTAACATCACAGTTAGCTATTTTAATCCTAGATTAAGTCCAGAGAGACGTTTTATAGGCCTTTGGAATTACAGGTTACTCATACGCCATGGTGTACTTCTCACAAGAGATCCCCTCTCGTCATTCCCTTCAAACGAATAGTTGTTTAGGTGACTGTTGCAGAAAATTCAAAAGTTCTAGTTTGTTTTTATCATCAAATATAGCCATTTTAATCCTAGATTAAGTCCAGAGAGACGTTTGAAAGGCCTTTGGAATTACAGGTCACTCATACGCCATGGTGTACATCTCACAAGAGATTCCCTCTCGTCATTCCCTTCAAACGAATAGTTGTTTAGGTGACTGTTGCAGAAAATTCCGGAGCTCTAGTTTGTTTTCAACATCACAGTTAGCTATTTTAATCCTAGATTAAGTCCAGAGAGACGTGTGAAAGGCCTTTGGAATTACAGGTCACTCATACGCCATGGTGTACATCTCACAAGAGATTCCCTCTCGTCATTCCCTTCAAACGAATAGTTGTTTAGGTGACTGTTGCACAAAATTCAGGAGCTCTAGTTTGTTTTTAACATCACAGTTAGCTATTTTAATCCTAGATTAAGTCCAGATAGACGTGTGAAAGGCCTTTGGAATTACAGGTTACTCATACGCCATGGTGTACTTCTCACAAGAGATCCCCTCTCGTCATTCCCTTCAAACGAATTGTTGTTTAGGTGACTGTTGCAGAAAATTTAAAAGTTCTAGTTTGTTTTTAACATCACAGTTAGCTATTTTAATCCTAGATTAAGTCCAGAGAGACGTTTTATAGGCCTTTGGAATTACAGGTTACTCAGACGCCATGGTGTACTTCTCACAAGAGATCCCCTCTCGTAATTCCCTTCAAACGAATAGTTGTTTAGGTGACTGTTGCAGAAAATTCAAAAGTTCTAGTTTGTTTTTATCATCACATATAGCCATTTTAATCCTAGATTAAGTCCAGAGAGACGTTTTATAGGCCTTTGGAATTACAGGTTACTCATACGCCATGGTGTACTTCTCACAAGAGATCCCCTCTCGTCATTCCCTTCAAACGAATAGTTGTTTAGGTGACTGTTGCAGAAAATTCAAAAGTTCTAGTTTGTTTTTATCATCACATATAGCCATTTTAATCCTAGATTAAGTCCAGAGAGACTTGTGAAAGGCCTTTGGAATTACAGGTTACTCATACGCCATGGTGTACTTCTCACAGGAGATCCCCTCTCGTCATTCCCTTTGAACGAATAGGTCTTTAGGTGACTGTTGCAGAAAATTCAGGAGTTCTAGTTTGTTTTTAACATCACAGTTAGCCATTTTAATCCTATATTAAGTCCAGAGAGACTTTTGAAAGGCCTTTGGAATTACAGGTTACTCATACGTCACGGTGTACTTCTCACAAGAGATCCCCTCTCGTCATTCCCTTCAAACGAATTGTTGTTTAGGTGACTGTTGCAGAAAATTCAAAAGTTCTAGTTTGTTTTTAACATCACAGTTAGCTATTTTAATCCTAGATTAAGTCCAGATAGACGTTTTATAGGCCTTTGGAATTACAGGTTACTCATACGCCATGGTGTACTTCTCACAAGAGATCCCCTCTCGTCATTCCCTTCAAACGAATAGTTGCTTAGGTGACTGTTGCAGAAAAATCAAAAGTTCTAGTTGGTTTTTATTATCACATATAGCCATTTTAATCCTAGATTAAGTCCAGAGAGACGTTTGAAAGGCCTTTGGAATTACAGGTTACTCATACGCCATGGTGTACTTCTCACAAGAGATTCCCTCTCGTCATTCCCTTCACACGAATAGTTGTTTAGGTGACTGTTGCAGAAAAATCAAAAGTTCTAGTTGGTTTTTATTATCACATATAGCCATTTTAATCCTAGATTAAGTCCAGAGAGACGTTTGAAAGGCCTTTGGAATTACAGGTTACTCATACGCCATGGTGTACTTCTCACAAGAGATTCCCTCTCGTCATTCCCTTCAAACGAATTGTTGTTTAGGTGACTGTTGCAGAAAATTCAGGAGTTCTAGTTTGTTTTAACATCACAGTTAGCCATTTTAATCCTATATTAAGTCCAGAGAGACTTTTGAAAGGCCTTTGGAATTACAGGTTACTCATACGCCATGGTGTACTTCTCACAAGAGATCCCCTCTCGTCATTCCCTTCACACGAATAGTTGTTTAGGTGACTGTTGCAGAAAAATCAAAAGTTCTAGTTTGTTTTTATCATCACATATAGCCATTTCAATCCTAGATTAAGTCCAGAGAGACGTTTTATAGGCCTTTGGAATTACAGGTTACTCATACGCCATGGTGTACTTCTCACAAGAGATCCCCTCTCGTCATTCCCTTCAAACGAATAGTTGTTTAGGTGACTGTTGCATAAAATTCAAAAGTTCTAGTTTGTTTTTATCATCACATATCGCCATTTTAATCCTAGATTAAGTCCAGAGAGACGTTTGAAAGGCCTTTGGAATTACAGGTCACTCATACGCCATGGTGTACATCTCACAAGAGATTCCCTCTCGTCATTCCTTTCAAACGAATAGTTGTTTAGGTGACTGTTGCAGAAAATTCAGGAGCTCTAGTTTGTTTTTAACATCACAGTTAGCTATTTTAATCCTAGATTAAGTCCAGAGAGACGTGTGAAAGGCCTTTGGAATTACAGGTCACTCATACGCCATGGTGTACATCTCACAAGAGATTCCCTCTCGTCATTTCCTTCAAACGAATAGTTGTTTAGGTGACTGTTGCAGAAAATTCAGGAGCTCTAGTTTGTTTTTAACATCACAGTTAGCTATTTTAATCCTAGATTAAGTCCAGATAGACGTGTGAAAGGCCTTTGGAATTACAGGTTACTCATACGCCATGGTGTACTTCTCACAAGAGATCCCCTCTCGTCATTCCCTTCAAACGAATAGTTGTTTAGGTGACTGTTGCAGAAAATTCAAAAGTTCTAGTTTGTTTTTATCATCACATATAGCCATTTTAATCCTAGATTAAGTCCAGAGAGACGTTTTATAGGCCTTTGGAATTACAGGTTACTCATACGCCATGGTGTACTTCTCACAAGAGATCCCCTCTCGTCATTCCCTTCAAACGAATAGTTGTTTAGGTGACTGTTGCAGACAATTCGAAAGTTCTAGTTTGTTTTTATCATCACATATAGCCATTTTAATCCTAGATTAAGTCCAGAGAGACTTGTGAAAGGCCTTTGGAATTACAGGTTACTCATACGCCATGGTGTACTTCTCACAGGAGATCCCCTCTCGTCATTCCCTTTGAACGAATAGGTCTTTAGGTGACTGTTGCAGAAAATTCAGGAGTTCTACAAGTTTGTTTTTAACATCACAGTTAGCCATTTTAATCCTATATTAAGTCCAGAGAGACTTTTGAAAGGCCTTTGGAATTACAGGTTACTCATACGTCATGGTGTACTTCTCACAAGAGATCCCCTCTCGTCCTTCCCTTCAAACGAATTGTTGTTTAGGTGACTGTTGCAGAAAATTCAAAAGTTCTAGTTTGTTTTTAACATCACAGTTAGCTATTTTAATCCTAGATTAAGTCCAGATAGACGTTTTATAGGCCTTTGGAATTACAGGTTACTCATACGCCATGGTGTACTTCTCACAAGAGATCCCCTCTCGTCATTCCCTTCAAACGAATAGTTGCTTAGGTGACTGTTGCAGAAAATTCAAAAGTTCTAGTTTGTTTTTAACATCACATATAGCCATTTTAATCCTAGATTAAGTATAGAGAGACGTTTGAAAGGCCTTTGGAATTACAGGTTACTCATACGCCATGGTGTACTTCTCACAAGAGATCCCCTCTCGTCATTCCCTTCACACGAATAGTTGTTTAGGTGACTGTTGCAGAAAACTCAAAAGTTCTAGTTTGTTTTTATCATCACATATAGCCATTTTAATCCTAGATTAAGTCCAGAGAGACGTTGGAAAGGCCTTTGGAATTACAGGTTACTCATACGCCATGGTGTACTTCTCACAAGAGATTCCCTCTCGTCATTCCCTTCAAACGAATTGTTGTTTAGGTGACTGTTGCAGAAAATTCAGGAGTTCTAGTTTGTTTTAACATCACAGTTAGCCATTTTAATCCTATATTAAGTCCAGAGAGACTTTTGAAAGGCCTTTGGAATTACAGGTTACTCATACGCCATGGTGTACTTCTCACAAGAGATCCCCTCTCGTCATTCCCTTCACACGAATAGTTGTTTAGGTGACTGTTGCAGAAAAATCAAAAGTTCTAGTTTGTTTTTATCATCACATATAGCCATTTTAATCCTAGATTAAGTCCAGAGAGACGTTTTATAGGCCTTTGGAATTACAGGTTACTCATACGCCATGGTGTACTTCTCACAAGAGATCCCCTCTCGTCATTCCCTTCAAACGAATAGTTGTTTAGGTGACTGTTGCAGAAAATTCAAAAGTTCTAGTTTGTTTTTATCATCACATATCGCCATTTTAATCCTAGATTAAGTCCAGAGAGACGTTTGAAAGGCCTTTGGAATTACAGGTCACTCATACGCCATGGTGTACATCTCACAAAAGATTCCCTCTCGTCATTCCCTTCAAACGAATAGTTGTTTAGGTGACTGTTGCAGAAAATTCAGGAGCTCTAGTTTGTTTTTAACATCACAGTTAGCTATTTTAATCCTAGATTAAGTCCAGAGAGACGTGTGAAAGGCCTTTGGAATTACAGGTCACTCATACGCCATGGTGTACATCTCACAAGAGATTCCCTCTCGTCATTTCCTTCAAACGAATAGTTGTTTAGGTGACTGTTGCAGAAAATTCAGGAGCTCTAGTTTGTTTTTAACATCACAGTTAGCTATTTTAATCCTAGATTAAGTCCAGATAGACGTGTGAAAGGCCTTTGGAATTACAGGTTACTCATACGCCATGGTGTACTTCTCACAAGAGATCCCCTCTCGTCATTCCCTTCAAACGAATTGTTGTTTAGGTGACTGTTGCAGAAAATTTAAAAGTTCTAGTTTGTTTTTAACATCACAGTTAGCTATTTTAATCCTAGATTAAGTCCAGAGAGACGTTTTATAGGCCTTTGGAATAACAGGTTACTCATACGCCATGGTGTACTTCTCACAAGAGATCCCCTCTCGTCATTCCCTTCAAACGAATAGTTGTTTAGGTGACTGTTGCAGAAAATTCAAAAGTTCTAGTTTGTTTTTATCATCACATATAGCCATTTTAATCCTAGATTAAGTCCAGAGAGACGTTTGAAAGGCCTTTGGAATTACAGGTTACTCATACGCCACGGTGTACTTCTCACAGGAGATCCCCTCTCGTCATTCCCTTTGAACGAATAGTTGTTTAGGTGACTGTTGCAGAAAATTCAGGAGTTCTAGTTTGTTTTTAACATCACAGTTAGCCATTTTAATCCTAGATTAAGTCCAGAGAGACGTGTGAAAGGCCTTTGGAATTACAGGTTACTCATACGCCATGGTGTACTTCTCACAAGAGATCCCCTCTCGTCATTTCCTTCAAACGAATTGTTGTTTAGGTGACTGTTGCAGAAAATTTAAAAGTTATAGTTTGTTTTTAACATCACAGTTAGCTATTTTAATCCTAGATTAAGTCCAGAGAGACGTTTTATAGGCCTTTGGAATTACAGGTTACTCATACGCCATGGTGTACTTCTCACATGAGATCCCCTCTCGTCATTCCCTTCAAACAAGTAGTTGTTTAGGTGACTGTTGCAGAAAATTCTGGAGTTCTAGTTTGTTTTTAACATCACAGTTAGCTATTTTAAAAGTTCTAGTTTTAAACTTTTAAAGAAAATTCAAAAGTTCTAGTTTGTTTTTAACATCACATATAGCCATTTTAATCCTAGATTAAGTCTAGAGAGACGTTTGAAAGGCCTTTGGAATTACAGGTTACTCATACGCCATGGTGTACTTCTCACAAGAGATCCCCTCTCGTCATTCCCTTCACACGAATAGTTGTTTAGGTGACTGTTGCAGAAAAATCAAAAGTTCTAGTTTGTTTTTATCATCACATATAGCCATTTTAATCCTAGATTAAGTCCAGAGAGACGTTTGAAAGGCCTTTGGAATTACAGGTTACTCATACGCCATGGTGTATTTCTCACAGGAGATCCCCTCTCGTCATTCCCTTTAAACGAATAGTTGTTTAGGTGACTGTTGCAGAAAATTCAAAAGTTCTAGTTTGTTTTTAACATCACATATAGCCATTTTAATCCTAGATTAAGTCTAGAGAGACGTTTGAAAGGCCTTTGGAATTACAGGTTACTCATACGCCATGGTGTACTTCTCACAAGAGATCCCCTCTCGTCATTCCCTTCACACGAATAGTTGTTTAGGTGACTGTTGCAGAAAAATAAAAAGTTCTAGTTTGTTTTTATCATCACATATAGCCATTTTAATCCTAGATTAAGTCCAGAGAGACGTTTGAAAGGCCTTTGGAATTACAGGTTACTCATACGCCATGGTGTATTTCTCACAGGAGATCCCCTCTCGTCATTCCCTTTAAACGAATAGTTGTTTAGGTGACTGTTGCAGAAAATTCAGGAGTTCTAGTTTGTTTTAACATCACAGTTAGCCATTTTAATCCTATATTAAGTCCAGAGAGACTTTTGAAAGGCCTTTGGAATTACAGGTTACTCATACGCCATGGTGTACTTCTCACAAGAGATCCCCTCTCGTCATTCCCTTCAAACGAATAGTTGTTTAGGTGACTGTTGCAGAAAATTCAAAAGTTCTAGTTTGTTTTTATCATCACATATCGCCATTTTAATCCTAGATTAAGTCCAGAGAGACGTTTGAAAGGCCTTTGGAATTACAGGTTACTCATACGCCATGGTGTACTTCTCACAAGAGATCCCCTCTCGTCATTCCCTTCAAACGAATAGTTGTTTAGGTGACTGTTGCAGAAAATTCAAAAGTTCTAGTTTGTTTTTATCATCACATATCGCCATTTTAATCCTAGATTAAGTCCAGAGAGACGTTTGAAAGGCCTTTGGAATTACAGGTCACTCATACGCCATGGTGTACATCTCACAAGAGATTCCCTCTCGTCATTTCCTTCAAACGAATAGTTGTTTAGGTGACTGTTGCAGAAAATTCAGGAGCTCTAGTTTGTTTTTAACATCACAGTTAGCTATTTTAATCCTAGATTAAGTCCAGATAGACGTGTGAAAGGCCTTTGGAATTACAGGTTACTCATACGCCATGGTGTACTTCTCACAAGAGATCCCCTCTCGTCATTCCCTTCAAACGAATAGTTGTTTAGGTGACTGTTGCAGAAAATTCAAAAGTTCTAGTTTGTTTTTATCATCACATATAGCCATTTTAATCCTAGATTAAGTCCAGAGAGACGTTTTATAGGCCTTTGGAATTACAGGTTACTCATACGCCATGGTGTACTTCTCACAAGAGATCCCCTCTCGTCATTCCCTTCAAACGAATAGTTGTTTAGGTGACTGTTGCAGACAATTCGAAAGTTCTAGTTTGTTTTTATCATCACATATAGCCATTTTAATCCTAGATTAAGTCCAGAGAGACGTTTGAAAGGCCTTTGGAATTACAGGTCACTCATACGCCATGGTGTACATCTCACAAGAGATTCCCTCTCGTCATTCCCTTCAAACGAATAGTTGTTTAGGTGACTGTTGCAGAAAATTCAGGAGCTCTAGTTTGTTTTAACATCACAGTTAGCCATTTTAATCCTATATTAAGTCCAGAGAGACTTTTGAAAGGCCTTTGGAATTACAGGTTACTCATACGCCATGGTGTACTTCTCACAAGAGATCCCCTCTCGTCATTCCCTTCACACGAATAGTTGTTTAGGTGACTGTTGCAGAAAAATCAAAAGTTCTAGTTTGTTTTTATCATCACATATAGCCATTTTAATCCTAGATTAAGTCCAGAGAGACGTTTTATAGGCCTTTGGAATTACAGGTTACTCATACGCCATGGTGTACTTCTCACAAGAGATCCCCTCTCGTCATTCCCTTCAAACGAATAGTTGTTTAGGTGACTGTTGCAGAAAATTCAAAAGTTCTAGTTTGTTTTTATCATCACATATCGCCATTTTAATCCTAGATTAAGTCCAGAGAGACGTTTGAAAGGCCTTTGGAATTACAGGTCACTCATACGCCATGGTGTACATCTCACAAGAGATTCCCTCTCGTCATTCCCTTCAAACGAATAGTTGTTTAGGTGACTGTTGCAGAAAATTCAGGAGCTCTAGTTTGTTTTTAACATCACAGTTAGCTATTTTAATCCTAGATTAAGTCCAGAGAGACGTGTGAAAGGCCTTTGGAATTACAGGTCACTCATACGCCATGGTGTACATCTCACAAGAGATTCCCTCTCGTCATTTCCTTCAAACGAATAGTTGTTTAGGTGACTGTTGCAGAAAATTCAGGAGCTCTAGTTTGTTTTTAACATCACAGTTAGCTATTTTAATCCTAGATTAAGTCCAGATAGACGTGTGAAAGGCCTTTGGAATTACAGGTTACTCATACGCCATGGTGTACTTCTCACAAGAGATCCCCTCTCGTCATTCCCTTCAAACGAATTGTTGTTTAGGTGACTGTTGCAGAAAATTTAAAAGTTCTTGTTTGTTTTTAACATCACAGTTAGCTATTTTAATCCTAGATTAAGTCCAGAGAGACGTTTTATAGGCCTTTGGAATTACAGGTTACTCATACGCCATGGTGTACTTCTCACAAGAGATCCCCTCTCGTAATTCCCTTCAAACGAATAGTTGTTTAGGTGACTGTTGCAGAAAATTCAAAAGTTCTAGTTTGTTTTTATCATCACATATAGCCATTTTAATCCTAGATTAAGTCCAGAGAGACGTTTTATAGGCCTTTGGAATTACAGGTTACTCATACGCCATGGTGTACTTCTCACAAGAGATCCCCTCTCGTCATTCCCTTCAAACGAATAGTTGTTTAGGTGACTGTTGCAGACAATTCGAAAGTTCTAGTTTGTTTTTATCATCACATATAGCCATTTTAATCCTAGATTAAGTCCAGAGAGACTTGTGAAAGGCCTTTGGAATTACAGGTTACTCATACGCCATGGTGTACTTCTCACAGGAGATCCCCTCTCGTCATTCCCTTTGAACGAATAGGTCTTTAGGTGACTGTTGCAGAAAATTCAGGAGTTCTACAAGTTTGTTTTTAACATCACAGTTAGCCATTTTAATCCTATATTAAGTCCAGAGAGACTTTTGAAAGGCCTTTGGAATTACAGGTTACTCATACGTCATGGTGTACTTCTCACAAGAGATCCCCTCTCGTCATTCCCTTCAAACGAATTGTTGTTTAGGTGACTGTTGCAGAAAATTCAAAAGTTCTAGTTTGTTTTTAACATCACAGTTAGCTATTTTAATCCTAGATTAAGTCCAGATAGACGTTTTATAGGCCTTTGGAATTACAGGTTACTCATACGCCATGGTGTACTTCTCACAAGAGATCCCCTCTCGTCATTCCCTTCAAACGAATAGTTGCTTAGGTGACTGTTGCAGAAAATTCAAAAGTTCTAGTTTGTTTTTAATCCTAGATTAAGTCTAGAGAGACGTTTGAAAGGCCTTTGGAATTACAGGTTACTCATACGCCATGGTGTATTTCTCACAGGAGATCCCCTCTCGTCATTCCCTTTAAACGAATAGTTGTTTAGGTGACTGTTGCAGAAAATTCAAAAGTTCTAGTTTGTTTTTAACATCACATATAGCCATTTTAATCCTAGATTAAGTCTAGAGAGACGTTTGAAAGGCCTTTGGAATTACAGGTTACTCATACGCCATGGTGTACTTCTCACAAGAGATCCCCTCTCGTCATTCCCTTCACACGAATAGTTGTTTAGGTGACTGTTGCAGAAAAATCAAAAGTTCTAGTTTGTTTTTATCATCACATATAGCCATTTTAATCCTAGATTAAGTCCAGAGAGACGTTTGAAAGGCCTTTGGAATTACAGGTTACTCATACGCCATGGTGTATTTCTCACAGGAGATCCCCTCTCGTCATTCCCTTTAAACGAATAGTTGTTTAGGTGACTGTTGCAGAAAATTCAAAAGTTCTAGTTTGTTTTTAACATCACATATAGCCATTTTAATCCTAGATTAAGTCTAGAGAGACGTTTGAAAGGCCTTTGGAATTACAGGTTACTCATACGCCATGGTGTACTTCTCACAAGAGATCCCCTCTCGTCATTCCCTTCACACGAATAGTTGTTTAGGTGACTGTTGCAGAAAAATAAAAAGTTCTAGTTTGTTTTTATCATCACATATAGCCATTTTAATCCTAGATTAAGTCCAGAGAGACGTTTGAAAGGCCTTTGGAATTACAGGTTACTCATACGCCATGGTGTATTTCTCACAGGAGATCCCCTCTCGTCATTCCCTTTAAACGAATAGTTGTTTAGGTGACTGTTGCAGAAAATTCAGGAGTTCTAGTTTGTTTTAACATCACAGTTAGCCATTTTAATCCTATATTAAGTCCAGAGAGACTTTTGAAAGGCCTTTGGAATTACAGGTTACTCATACGCCATGGTGTACTTCTCACAAGAGATTCCCTCTCGTCATTCCCTTCAAACGAATTGTTGTTTAGGTGACTGTTGCAGAAAATTCAGGAGTTCTAGTTTGTTTTAACATCACAGTTAGCCATTTTAATCCTATATTAAGTCCAGAGAGACTTTTGAAAGGCCTTTGGAATTACAGGTTACTCATACGTCATGGTGTACTTCTCACAAGAGATCCCCTCTCGTCATTCCCTTCACACGAATAGTTGTTTAGGTGACTGTTGCAGAAAAATCAAAAGTTCTAGTTTGTTTTTATCATCACATATAGCCATTTTAATCCTAGATTAAGTCCAGAGAGACGTTTTATAGGCCTTTGGAATTACAGGTTACTCATACGCCATGGTGTACTTCTCACAAGAGATCCCCTCTCGTCATTCCCTTCAAACGAATAGTTGTTTAGGTGACTGTTGCAGAAAATTCAAAAGTTCTAGTTTGTTTTTATCATCACATATCGCCATTTTAATCCTAGATTAAGTCCAGAGAGACGTTTGAAAGGCCTTTGGAATTACAGGTCACTCATACGCCATGGTGTACATCTCACAAGAGATTCCCTCTCGTCATTCCCTTCAAACGAATAGTTGTTTACTGTTTACTGTTGCAGAAAATTCAGGAGCTCTAGTTTGTTTTTAACATCACAGTTAGCTATTTTAATCCTAGATTAAGTCCAGAGAGACGTGTGAAAGGCCTTTGGAATTACAGGTCACTCATACGCCATGGTGTACATCTCACAAGAGATTCCCTCTCGTCATTTCCTTCAAACGAATAGTTGTTTAGGTGACTGTTGCAGAAAATTCAGGAGCTCTAGTTTGTTTTTAACATCACAGTTAGCTATTTTAATCCTAGATTAAGTCCAGATAGACGTGTGAAAGGCCTTTGGAATTACAGGTTACTCATACGCCATGGTGTACTTCTCACAAGAGATCCCCTCTCGTCATTCCCTTCAAACGAATTGTTGTTTAGGTGACTGTTGCAGAAAATTTAAAAGTTCTAGTTTGTTTTTAACATCACAGTTAGCTATTTTAATCCTAGATTAAGTCCAGAGAGACGTTTTATAGGCCTTTGGAATTACAGGTTACTCATACGCCATGGTGTACTTCTCACAAGAGATCCCCTCTCGTAATTCCCTTCAAACGAATAGTTGTTTAGGTGACTGTTGCAGAAAATTCAAAAGTTCTAGTTTGTTTTTATCATCACATATAGCCATTTTAATCCTAGATTAAGTCCAGAGAGACGTTTTATAGGCCTTTGGAACTACAGGTTACTCATACGCCATGGTGTACTTCTCACAAGAGATCCCCTCTCGTCATTCCCTTCAAACGAATAGTTGTTTAGGTGACTGTTGCAGACAATTCGAAAGTTCTAGTTTGTTTTTATCATCACATATAGCCATTTTAATCCTAGATTAAGTCCAGAGAGACTTGTGAAAGGCCTTTGGAATTACAGGTTACTCATACGCCATGGTGTACTTCTCACAGGAGATCCCCTCTCGTCATTCCCTTTGAACGAATAGGTCTTTAGGTGACTGTTGCAGAAAATTCAGGAGTTCTACAAGTTTGTTTTTAACATCACAGTTAGCCATTTTAATCCTATATTAAGTCCAGAGAGACTTTTGAAAGGCCTTTGGAATTACAGGTTACTCATACGTCATGGTGTACTTCTCACAAGAGATCCCCTCTCGTCATTCCCTTCAAACGAATTGTTGTTTAGGTGACTGTTGCAGAAAATTCAAAAGTTCTAGTTTGTTTTTAACATCACAGTTAGCTATTTTAATCCTAGATTAAGTCCAGATAGACGTTTTATAGGCCTTTGGAATTACAGGTTACTCATACGCCATGGTGTACTTCTCACAAGAGATCCCCTCTCGTCATTCCCTTCAAACGAATAGTTGCTTAGGTGACTGTTGCAGAAAATTCAAAAGTTCTAGTTTGTTTTTAACATCACATATAGCCATTTTAATCCTAGATTAAGTCTAGAGAGACGTTTGAAAGGCCTTTGGAATTACAGGTTACTTATACGCCATGGTGTACATCTCACAAGAGATTCCCTCTCGTCATTTCCTTCAAACGAATTGTTGTTTAGGTGACTGTTGCAGAAAATTCAGGAGCTCTAGTTTGTTTTTAACATCACAGTTAGCTATTTTAATCCTAGATTAAGTCCAGATAGACGTGTGAAAGGCCTTTGGAATTACAGGTTACTCATACGCCATGGTGTACTTCTCACAAGAGATCCCCTCTCGTCATTCCCTTCAAACGAATAGTTGTTTAGGTGACTGTTGCAGAAAATTCAAAAGTTCTAGTTTGTTTTTATCATCACATATAGCCATTTTAATCCTAGATTAAGTCCAGAGAGACGTTTTATAGGCCTTTGGAATTACAGGTTACTCATACGCCATGGTGTACTTCTCACAAGAGATCCCCTCTCGTCATTCCCTTCAAACGAATAGTTGTTTAGGTGACTGTTGCAGACAATTCGAAAGTTCTAGTTTGTTTTTATCATCACATATAGCCATTTTAATCCTAGATTAAGTCCAGAGAGACGTTTGAAAGGCCTTTGGAATTACAGGTCACTCATACGCCATGGTGTACATCTCACAAGAGATTCCCTCTCGTCATTCCCTTCAAACGAATAGTTGTTTAGGTGACTGTTGCAGAAAATTCAGGAGCTCTAGTTTGTTTTAACATCACAGTTAGCCATTTTAATCCTATATTAAGTCCAGAGAGACTTTTGAAAGGCCTTTGGAATTACAGGTTACTCATACGCCATGGTGTACTTCTCACAAGAGATCCCCTCTCGTCATTCCCTTCACACGAATAGTTGTTTAGGTGACTGTTGCAGAAAAATCAAAAGTTCTAGTTTGTTTTTATCATCACATATAGCCATTTTAATCCTAGATTAAGTCCAGAGAGACGTTTTATAGGCCTTTGGAATTACAGGTTACTCATACGCCATGGTGTACTTCTCACAAGAGATCCCCTCTCGTCATTCCCTTCAAACGAATAGTTGTTTAGGTGACTGTTGCAGAAAATTCAAAAGTTCTAGTTTGTTTTTATCATCACATATCGCCATTTTAATCCTAGATTAAGTCCAGAGAGACGTTTGAAAGGCCTTTGGAATTACAGGTCACTCATACGCCATGGTGTACATCTCACAAGAGATTCCCTCTCGTCATTCCCTTCAAACGAATAGTTGTTTAGGTGACTGTTGCAGAAAATTCAGGAGCTCTAGTTTGTTTTTAACATCACAGTTAGCTATTTTAATCCTAGATTAAGTCCAGAGAGACGTGTGAAAGGCCTTTGGAATTACAGGTCACTCATACGCCATGGTGTACATCTCACAAGAGATTCCCTCTCGTCATTTCCTTCAAACGAATAGTTGTTTAGGTGACTGTTGCAGAAAATTCAGGAGCTCTAGTTTGTTTTTAACATCACAGTTAGCTATTTTAATCCTAGATTAAGTCCAGATAGACGTGTGAAAGGCCTTTGGAATTACAGGTTACTCATACGCCATGGTGTACTTCTCACAAGAGATCCCCTCTCGTCATTCCCTTCAAACGAATTGTTGTTTAGGTGACTGTTGCAGAAAATTTAAAAGTTCTTGTTTGTTTTTAACATCACAGTTAGCTATTTTAATCCTAGATTAAGTCCAGAGAGACGTTTTATAGGCCTTTGGAATTACAGGTTACTCATACGCCATGGTGTACTTCTCACAAGAGATCCCCTCTCGTAATTCCCTTCAAACGAATAGTTGTTTAGGTGACTGTTGCAGAAAATTCAAAAGTTCTAGTTTGTTTTTATCATCACATATAGCCATTTTAATCCTAGATTAAGTCCAGAGAGACGTTTTATAGGCCTTTGGAATTACAGGTTACTCATACGCCATGGTGTACTTCTCACAAGAGATCCCCTCTCGTCATTCCCTTCAAACGAATAGTTGTTTAGGTGACTGTTGCAGACAATTCGAAAGTTCTAGTTTGTTTTTATCATCACATATAGCCATTTTAATCCTAGATTAAGTCCAGAGAGACTTGTGAAAGGCCTTTGGAATTACAGGTTACTCATACGCCATGGTGTACTTCTCACAGGAGATCCCCTCTCGTCATTCCCTTTGAACGAATAGGTCTTTAGGTGACTGTTGCAGAAAATTCAGGAGTTCTACAAGTTTGTTTTTAACATCACAGTTAGCCATTTTAATCCTATATTAAGTCCAGAGAGACTTTTGAAAGGCCTTTGGAATTACAGGTTACTCATACGTCATGGTGTACTTCTCACAAGAGATCCCCTCTCGTCATTCCCTTCAAACGAATTGTTGTTTAGGTGACTGTTGCAGAAAATTCAAAAGTTCTAGTTTGTTTTTAACATCACAGTTAGCTATTTTAATCCTAGATTAAGTCCAGATAGACGTTTTATAGGCCTTTGGAATTACAGGTTACTCATACGCCATGGTGTACTTCTCACAAGAGATCCCCTCTCGTCATTCCCTTCAAACGAATAGTTGCTTAGGTGACTGTTGCAGAAAATTCAAAAGTTCTAGTTTGTTTTTAATCCTAGATTAAGTCTAGAGAGACGTTTGAAAGGCCTTTGGAATTACAGGTTACTCATACGCCATGGTGTATTTCTCACAGGAGATCCCCTCTCGTCATTCCCTTTAAACGAATAGTTGTTTAGGTGACTGTTGCAGAAAATTCAAAAGTTCTAGTTTGTTTTTAACATCACATATAGCCATTTTAATCCTAGATTAAGTCTAGAGAGACGTTTGAAAGGCCTTTGGAATTACAGGTTACTCATACGCCATGGTGTACTTCTCACAAGAGATCCCCTCTCGTCATTCCCTTCACACGAATAGTTGTTTAGGTGACTGTTGCAGAAAAATCAAAAGTTCTAGTTTGTTTTTATCATCACATATAGCCATTTTAATCCTAGATTAAGTCCAGAGAGACGTTTGAAAGGCCTTTGGAATTACAGGTTACTCATACGCCATGGTGTATTTCTCACAGGAGATCCCCTCTCGTCATTCCCTTTAAACGAATAGTTGTTTAGGTGACTGTTGCAGAAAATTCAAAAGTTCTAGTTTGTTTTTAACATCACATATAGCCATTTTAATCCTAGATTAAGTCTAGAGAGACGTTTGAAAGGCCTTTGGAATTACAGGTTACTCATACGCCATGGTGTACTTCTCACAAGAGATCCCCTCTCGTCATTCCCTTCACACGAATAGTTGTTTAGGTGACTGTTGCAGAAAAATAAAAAGTTCTAGTTTGTTTTTATCATCACATATAGCCATTTTAATCCTAGATTAAGTCCAGAGAGACGTTTGAAAGGCCTTTGGAATTACAGGTTACTCATACGCCATGGTGTATTTCTCACAGGAGATCCCCTCTCGTCATTCCCTTTAAACGAATAGTTGTTTAGGTGACTGTTGCAGAAAATTCAGGAGTTCTAGTTTGTTTTAACATCACAGTTAGCCATTTTAATCCTATATTAAGTCCAGAGAGACTTTTGAAAGGCCTTTGGAATTACAGGTTACTCATACGCCATGGTGTACTTCTCACAAGAGATTCCCTCTCGTCATTCCCTTCAAACGAATTGTTGTTTAGGTGACTGTTGCAGAAAATTCAGGAGTTCTAGTTTGTTTTAACATCACAGTTAGCCATTTTAATCCTATATTAAGTCCAGAGAGACTTTTGAAAGGCCTTTGGAATTACAGGTTACTCATACGTCATGGTGTACTTCTCACAAGAGATCCCCTCTCGTCATTCCCTTCACACGAATAGTTGTTTAGGTGACTGTTGCAGAAAAATCAAAAGTTCTAGTTTGTTTTTATCATCACATATAGCCATTTTAATCCTAGATTAAGTCCAGAGAGACGTTTTATAGGCCTTTGGAATTACAGGTTACTCATACGCCATGGTGTACTTCTCACAAGAGATCCCCTCTCGTCATTCCCTTCAAACGAATAGTTGTTTAGGTGACTGTTGCAGAAAATTCAAAAGTTCTAGTTTGTTTTTATCATCACATATCGCCATTTTAATCCTAGATTAAGTCCAGAGAGACGTTTGAAAGGCCTTTGGAATTACAGGTCACTCATACGCCATGGTGTACATCTCACAAGAGATTCCCTCTCGTCATTCCCTTCAAACGAATAGTTGTTTACTGTTTACTGTTGCAGAAAATTCAGGAGCTCTAGTTTGTTTTTAACATCACAGTTAGCTATTTTAATCCTAGATTAAGTCCAGAGAGACGTGTGAAAGGCCTTTGGAATTACAGGTCACTCATACGCCATGGTGTACATCTCACAAGAGATTCCCTCTCGTCATTTCCTTCAAACGAATAGTTGTTTAGGTGACTGTTGCAGAAAATTCAGGAGCTCTAGTTTGTTTTTAACATCACAGTTAGCTATTTTAATCCTAGATTAAGTCCAGATAGACGTGTGAAAGGCCTTTGGAATTACAGGTTACTCATACGCCATGGTGTACTTCTCACAAGAGATCCCCTCTCGTCATTCCCTTCAAACGAATTGTTGTTTAGGTGACTGTTGCAGAAAATTTAAAAGTTCTAGTTTGTTTTTAACATCACAGTTAGCTATTTTAATCCTAGATTAAGTCCAGAGAGACGTTTTATAGGCCTTTGGAATTACAGGTTACTCATACGCCATGGTGTACTTCTCACAAGAGATCCCCTCTCGTAATTCCCTTCAAACGAATAGTTGTTTAGGTGACTGTTGCAGAAAATTCAAAAGTTCTAGTTTGTTTTTATCATCACATATAGCCATTTTAATCCTAGATTAAGTCCAGAGAGACGTTTTATAGGCCTTTGGAACTACAGGTTACTCATACGCCATGGTGTACTTCTCACAAGAGATCCCCTCTCGTCATTCCCTTCAAACGAATAGTTGTTTAGGTGACTGTTGCAGACAATTCGAAAGTTCTAGTTTGTTTTTATCATCACATATAGCCATTTTAATCCTAGATTAAGTCCAGAGAGACTTGTGAAAGGCCTTTGGAATTACAGGTTACTCATACGCCATGGTGTACTTCTCACAGGAGATCCCCTCTCGTCATTCCCTTTGAACGAATAGGTCTTTAGGTGACTGTTGCAGAAAATTCAGGAGTTCTACAAGTTTGTTTTTAACATCACAGTTAGCCATTTTAATCCTATATTAAGTCCAGAGAGACTTTTGAAAGGCCTTTGGAATTACAGGTTACTCATACGTCATGGTGTACTTCTCACAAGAGATCCCCTCTCGTCATTCCCTTCAAACGAATTGTTGTTTAGGTGACTGTTGCAGAAAATTCAAAAGTTCTAGTTTGTTTTTAACATCACAGTTAGCTATTTTAATCCTAGATTAAGTCCAGATAGACGTTTTATAGGCCTTTGGAATTACAGGTTACTCATACGCCATGGTGTACTTCTCACAAGAGATCCCCTCTCGTCATTCCCTTCAAACGAATAGTTGCTTAGGTGACTGTTGCAGAAAATTCAAAAGTTCTAGTTTGTTTTTAACATCACATATAGCCATTTTAATCCTAGATTAAGTCTAGAGAGACGTTTGAAAGGCCTTTGGAATTACAGGTTACTTATACGCCATGGTGTACATCTCACAAGAGATTCCCTCTCGTCATTTCCTTCAAACGAATTGTTGTTTAGGTGACTGTTGCAGAAAATTCAGGAGCTCTAGTTTGTTTTTAACATCACAGTTAGCTATTTTAATCCTAGATTAAGTCCAGATAGACGTGTGAAAGGCCTTTGGAATTACAGGTTACTCATACGCCATGGTGTACTTCTCACAAGAGATCCCCTCTCGTCATTCCCTTCAAACGAATTGTTGTTTAGGTGACTGTTGCAGAAAATTTAAAAGTTCTAGTTTGTTTTTAACATCACAGTTAGCTATTTTAATCCTAGATTAAGTCCAGAGAGACGTTTTATAGGCCTTTGGAATTACAGGTTACTCATACGCCATGGTGTACTTCTCACAAGAGATCCCCTCTCGTCATTCCCTTCAAACGAATAGTTGTTTAGGTGACTGTTGCAGAAAATTCAAAAGTTCTAGTTTGTTTTTATCATCACATATAGCCATTTTAATCCTAGATTAAGTCCAGAGAGACGTTTGAAAGGCCTTTGGAATTACAGGTTACTCATACGCCATGGTGTACTTCTCACAGGAGATCCCCTCTCGTCATTCCCTTTGAACAAATAGTTGTTTAGGTGACTGTTGCAGAAAATTCAGGAGTTCTAGTTTGTTTTTAACATCACAGTTAGCAATTTTAATCCTAGATTAAGTCCAGAGAGACGTGTGAAAGGCCTTTGGAATTACAGGTTACTCATACGCCATGGTGTACTTCTCACAAGAGATCCCCTCTCGTCATTTCCTTCAAACGAATTGTTGTTTAGGTGACTGTTGCAGAAAATTCAGGAGTTCTACAAGTTTGTTTTTAACATCACAGTTAGCCATTTTAATCCTATATTAAGTCCAGAGAGACTTTTGAAAGGCCTTTGGAATTACAGGTTACTCATACGTCATGGTGTACTTCTCACAAGAGATCCCCTCTCGTCATTCCCTTCAAACGAATTGTTGTTTAGGTGACTGTTGCAGAAAATTCAAAAGTTCTAGTTTGTTTTTAACATCACAGTTAGCTATTTTAATCCTAGATTAAGTCCAGAGAGACGTGTGAAAGGCCTTTGGAATTACAGGTTACTCATACGCCATGGTGTACTTCTCACAAGAGATCCCCTCTCGTCATTCCCTTCACACGAATAGTTGTTTAGGTGACTGTTGCAGAAAACTCAAAAGTTCTAGTTTGTTTTTATCATCACATATAGCCATTTTAATCCTAGATTAAGTCCAGAGAGACGTTTGAAAGGCCTTTGGAATTACAGGTTACTCATACGCCATGGTGTATTTCTCACAGGAGATCCCCTCTCGTCATTCCCTTTAAACGAATAGTTGTTTAGGTGACTGTTGCAGAAAATTCAGGAGTTCTAGTTTGTTTTAACATCACATTAAGCCGTTTTAATCCTATATTAAGTCCAGAGAGACTTCTGAAAGGCCTTTGGAATTACAGGTTACTCATACGCCATGGTGTACTTCTCACAAGAGATCCCCTCTCGTCATTCCCTTCACACGAATAGTTGTTTAGGTGACTGTTGCAGAAAAATCAAAAGTTCTAGTTTGTTTTTATCATCACATATAGCCATTTTAATCCTAGATTAAGTCCAGAGAGACGTTTTATAGGCCTTTGGAATTACAGGTTACTCATACGCCATGGTGTACTTCTCACAAGAGATCCCCTCTCGTCATTCCCTTCAAACGAATAGTTGTTTAGGTGACTGTTGCAGAAAATTCAAAAGTTCTAGTTTGTTTTTATCATCACATATCGCCATTTTAATCCTATATTAAGTCCAGAGAGACGTTTGAAAGGCCTTTGGAATTACAGGTCACTCATACGCCATGGTGTACTTCTCACAAGAGATCCCCTCTCGTCATTCCCTTCAAACGAATTGTTGTTTAGGTGACTGTTGCAGAAAATTCAGGAGCTCTAGTTTGTTTTTAACATCACAGTTAGCTATTTTAATCCTAGATTAAGTCCAGATAGACGTGTGAAAGGCCTTTGGAATTACAGGTTACTCATACGCCATGGTGTACTTCTCACAAGAGATCCCCTCTCGTCATTCCCTTCAAACGAATTGTTGTTTAGGTGACTGTTGCAGAAAATTTAAAAGTTCTAGTTTGTTTTTAACATCACAGTTAGCTATTTTAATCCTAGATTAAGTCCAGAGAGACGTTTTATAGGCCTTTGGAATTACAGGTTACTCATACGCCATGGTGTACTTCTCACAAGAGATCCCCTCTCGTCATTCCCTTCAAACGAATAGTTGTTTAGGTGACTGTTGCAGAAAATTCAAAAGTTCTAGTTTGTTTTTATCATCACATATAGCCATTTTAATCCTAGATTAAGTCCAGAGAGACGTTTGAAAGGCCTTTGGAATTACAGGTTACTCATACGCCATGGTGTACTTCTCACAGGAGATCCCCTCTCGTCATTCCCTTTGAACGAATAGTTGTTTAGGTGACTGTTGCAGAAAATTCAGGAGTTCTAGTTTGTTTTTAACATCACAGTTAGCCATTTTAATCCTAGATTAAGTCCAGAGAGACGTGTGAAAGGCCTTTGGAATTACAGGTTACTCATACGCCATGGTGTACTTCTCACAAGAGATCCCCTCTCGTCATTTCCTTCAAACGAATTGTTGTTTAGGTGACTGTTGCAGAAAATTTAAAAGTTATAGTTTGTTTTTAACATCACAGTTAGCTATTTTAATCCTAGATTAAGTCCAGAGAGACGTTTTATAGGCCTTTGGAATTACAGGTTACTCATACGCCATGGTGTACATCTCACAAGAGATTCCCTCTCGTCATTCCCTTCAAACGAATAGTTGTTTAGGTGACTGTTGCAGAAAATTTAAAAGTTCTAGTTTGTTTTTAACATCACAGTTAGCTATTTTAATCCTAGATTAAGTCCAGAGAGACGTGTGAAAGGCCTTTGGAATTACAGGTTACTCATACGCCATGGTGTACTTCTCACAAGAGATCCCCTCTCGTCATTCCCTTCAAACAAATAGTTGTTTAGGTGACTGTTGCAGAAAATTTAAAAGTTCTAGTTTGTTTTTATCATCACATATAGCCATTTTAATCCTATATTAAGTCCAGAGAGACTTTTGAAAGGCCTTTGGAATTACAGGTTACTCATACGCCATGGTGTACTTCTCACAAGAGATCCCCTCTCGTCATTCCCTTCAAACAAATAGTTGTTTAGGTGACTGTTGCAGAAAATTCAAAAGTTCTAGTTTGTTTTTATCATCACATTTAGCCATTTTAATCCTAGATTAAGTCCAGAGAGACGTTTGAAAGGCCTTTGGAATTACAGGTTACTCATACGCCATGGTGTATTTCTCACAGGAGATCCCCTCTCGTCATTCCCTTTAAACGAATAGTTGTTTAGGTGACTGTTGCAGAAAATTCAGGAGTTCTAGTTTGTTTTTAACATCACAGTTAGCCATTTTAATCCTATATTAAGTCCAAAGAGACTTTTGAAAGGCCTTTGGAATTACAGGTTACTCATACGCAATGATGTACTTCTCACAAGAGATCCCCTCTCGTCATTCTCTTCAAACGAATTGTTGTTTAGGTGACTGTTGCAGAAAATTTAAAAGTTCTAGTTTGTTTTTAACATCACAGTTAGCTATTTTAATCCTAGATTAAGTCCAGAGAGACGTTTTATAGGCCTTTGGAATTACAGGTTACTCATACGCCATGGTGTACTTCTCACAGGAGATCCCCTCTCGTCATTACCTTCAAACGAATAATTGTTTAGGTGACTGTTGCAGAAAATTCAAGAGTTCTAGTTTGTTTTTAACATCACAGTTAGCCATTTTAATCCTAGATTAAGTCTTGAGAGACGTTTGAAAGGCCTTTGGAATTACAGGTTACTCATACGCCATGGTGTACTTCTCACAAGAGATTTCCTCTCGTCATTCCCTTCAAACGAATAGTTGTTTAGGTGACTGTTGCAGAAAATTCTAGAGTTCTAGTTTGTTTTTAACATAACAGTTAGCCATTTTAATCCTAGATTAAGTCTTGAGAGACGTTTGAAAGGCCTTTGGAATTACAGGTTACTCATACGCCATGGTGTACTTCTCACAAGAGATCCCCTCTCGTCATTCCCTTTGAACGAATAGTTGTTTAGGTGACTGTGGCAGAAAATTCAAAAGTTCTAGTTTGTTTTTATCTTCACATATAGCCATTTTAATCCTATATTAAGTCCAGAGAGACGTTTGAAAGGCCTTTGGAATTACAGGTTACTCATACGCCATGGTGTACTTCTCACAGGAGATCCCCTCTCGTCATTCCCTTTGAACGAATAGTTGTTTTGTTGACTGTTGCAGAAAATTCAGGAGTTCTAGTTTGTTTTTAACATTACAGTTAGCCATTTTAATTCTATATTAAGTCCAGAGAGACTTTTGAAAGGCCTTTGGAATTACAGGTTACTCATACGCCATGGTGTACTTCTCACAAGAGATCCCCTCTCGTCATTCCCTTCAAACAAATAGTTGTTTAGGTGACTGTTGCAGAAAATTCAGAAGTTCTAGTTTGTTTTTAACATCACAGTTAGCTATTTTAATCCTAGATTAAGTCCAGAGAGACGTGTGAAAGGCCTTTGGAATTACAGGTTACTCATACGCCATGGTGTACTTCTCACTAGAGATCCCCTCTCGTCATTCCCTTTAAACGAATAGTTGTTTAGGTGACTGTTGCAGAAAATTCAGAAGTTCTAGTTTGTTTTTAACATCACAGTTAGCTATTTTAATCCTAGATTAAGTCCAGAGAGACGTGTGAAAGGCCTTTGGAATTACAGGTTACTCATACGCCATGGTGTACTTCTCACAAGAGATCCCCTCTCGTCTTTCCCTTCAAACGAATTGTTGTTTAGGTGACTGTTGCAGAAAATTCAAGAGTTCTAGTTTGTTTTTAACATCACAGTTAGCCATTTTAATCCTAGATTAAGTCCAGAGAGACGTTTTATAGGCCTTTGGAATTACAGGTTACTCATACGCCATGGTGTACTTCTCACAGGAGATCCCCTCTCGTCATTACCTTCAAACGAATAATTGTTTAGGTGACTGTTGCAGAAAATTCAAGAGTTCTAGTTTGTTTTTAACATCACAGTTAGCCATTTTAATCCTAGATTAAGTCTTGAGAGACGTTTGAAAGGCCTTTGGAATTACAGGTTACTCATACGCCATGGTGTACTTCTCACAAGAGATCCCCTCTCGTCATTCCCTTTGAACGAATAGTTGTTTAGGTGACTGTGGCAGAAAATTCAAAAGTTCTAGTTTGTTTTTATCTTCACATATAGCCATTTTAATCCTATATTAAGTCCAGAGAGACGTTTGAAAGGCCTTTGGAATTACAGGTTACTCATACGCCATGGTGTACTTCTCACAGGAGATCCCCTCTCGTCATTCCCTTTGAACGAATAGTTGTTTTGTTGACTGTTGCAGAAAATTCAGGAGTTCTAGTTTGTTTTTAACATTACAGTTAGCCATTTTAATTCTATATTAAGTCCAGAGAGACTTTTGAAAGGCCTTTGGAATTACAGGTTACTCATACGCCATGGTGTACTTCTCACAAGAGATCCCCTCTCGTCATTCCCTTCAAACAAATAGTTGTTTAGGTGACTGTTGCAGAAAATTCAGAAGTTCTAGTTTGTTTTTAACATCACAGTTAGCTATTTTAATCCTAGATTAAGTCCAGAGAGACGTGTGAAAGGCCTTTGGAATTACAGGTTACTCATACGCCATGGTGTACTTCTCACAAGAGATCCCCTCTCGTCTTTCCCTTCAAACGAATTGTTGTTTAGGTGACTGTTGCAGAAAATTCAAAAGTTCTAGTTTGTTTTTAACATCACATATAGCCATTTTAATCCTAGATTAAGTCTAGAGAGACGTTTGAAAGGCCTTTGGAATTACAGGTCACTCATACGCCATGGTGTACATCTCACAAGAGATTCCCTCTCGTCATTCCCTTCAAACGAATAGTTGTTTAGGTGACTGTTGCAGAAAATTCAGGAGTTCTAGTTTGTTTTTAACATCACAGTTAGCTATTTTAATCCTAGATTAAGTCCAGAGAGACGTGTGAAAGGCCTTTGGAATTACAGGTTACTCATACGCCATGGTGTACTTCTCACAAGAGATCCCCTCTCGTCATTCCCTTCAAACGAATTGTTGTTTAGGTGACTGTTGCAGAAAATTCAAAAGTTCTAGTTTGTTTTTAATCCTAGATTAAGTCTAGAGAGACGTTTGAAAGGCCTTTGGAATTACAGGTTACTCATACGCCATGGTGTACATCTCACAAGAGATTCCCTCTCGTCATTCCCTTCAAACGAATAGTTGTTTAGGTGACTGTTGCAGAAAATTTAAAAGTTCTAGTTTGTTTTTAACATCACAGTTAGCTATTTTAATCCTAGATTAAGTCCAGAGAGACGTTTGAAAGGCCTTTGGAATTACAGGTTACTCATACGCCATGGTGTACTTCTCACAAGAGATCCCCTCTCGTCATTCCCTTTAAACGAATAGTTGTTTAGGTGACTGTTGCAGAAAATTCAAAAGTTCTAGTTTGTTTTTATCATCACATATAGCCATTTTAATCCTAGATTAAGTCCAGAGAGACGTTTTATAGGCCTTTGGAATTACAGGTTACTCATACGCCATGGTGTACTTCTCACAAGAGATCCCCTCTCGTCATTCCCTTCAAACGAATTGTTGTTTAGGTGACTGTTGCAGAAAATTCAAAAGTTCTAGTTTGTTTTTAATCCTAGATTAAGTCTAGAGAGACGTTTGAAAGGCCTTTGGAATCACAGGTTACTCATACGCCGTGGTGTACTTCTCACAAGAGATTCCCTCTCGTCATTCCCTTCAAACGAATTGTTGTTTAGGTGACTGTTGCAGAAAATTTAAAAGTTCTAGTTTGTTTTTAACATCACAGTTAGCTATTTTAATCCTAGATTAAGTCCAGAGAGACGTTTTATAGGCCTTTGGAATTACAGGTTACTCATACGCCATGGTGTACTTCTCACAAGAGATCCCCTCTCGTCATTCCCTTTAAACGAATAGTTGTTTAGGTGACTGTTGCAGAAAATTCAAAAGTTCTAGTTTGTTTTTATCATCACATATAGCCATTTTAATCCTAGATTAAGTCCAGAGAGACGTTTTATAGGCCTTTGGAATTACAGGTTACTCATACGCCATGGTGTACTTCTCACAAGAGATCCCCTCTCGTCATTCCCTTCAAACGAATAGTTGTTTAGGTGACTGTTGCAGAAAATTCAAAAGTTCTAGTTTGTTTTTATCATCACATATAGCCATTTTAATCCTAGATTAAGTCCAGAGAGACGTTTGAAAGGCCTTTGGAATTACAGGTTACTCATACGCCATGGTGTACTTCTCACAGGAGATCCCCTCTCGTCATTCCCTTTGAACGAATAGTTGTTTAGGTGACTGTTGCAGAAAATTCAGGAGTTCTAGTTTGTTTTTAACATCACAGTTAGCCATTTTAATCCTATATTAAGTCCAGAGAGACTTTTGAAAGGCCTTTGGAATTACAGGTTACTCATACGCCATGGTGTACTTCTCACAAGAGATCCCCTCTCGTCATTCCCTTCAAACGAATAGTTGTTTAGGTGACTGTTGCAGAAAATTCAAAAGTTCTAGTTTGTTTTTATCATCACATATAGCCATTTTAATCCTAGATTAAGTCCAGAGAGACGTTTGAAAGGCCTTTGGAATTACAGGTTACTCATACGCCATGGTGTACTTCTCACAGGAGATCCCCTCTCGTCATTCCCTTTGAACGAATAGTTGTTTAGGTGACTGTTGCAGAAAATTCAGGAGTTCTAGTTTGTTTTTAACATCACAGTTAGCTATTTTAATCCTAGATTAAGTCCAGAGAGACGTGTGAAAGGCCTTTGGAATTACAGGTTACTCATACGCCATGGTGTACTTCTCACAAGAGATCCCCTCTCGTCATTCCCTTCAAACAAATAGTTGTTTAGGTGACTGTTGCAGAAAATTCATGGTGTACTTCTCACTTCTCAAGAGATCCCCTCTCGTCATTCCCTTCAAACGAATTGTTGTTTAGGTGACTGTTGCAGAAAATTCAAAAGTTCTAGTTTGTTTTTAACATCACATATAGCCATTTTAATCCTAGATTAAGTCTAGAGAGACGTTTGAAAGGCCTTTGGAATTACAGGTTACTCATACGCCATGGTGTAAATCTCACAACAGATTACCTCTCGTCATTCCCTTCAAACGAATAGTTGTTTAGGTGACTGTTGCAGAAAATTCAGGAGTTCTAGTTTGTTTTTAACATCACAGTTAGCTATTTTAATCCTAGATTAAGTCCAGAGAGACGTTTGAAAGGCCTTTGGAATTACAGGTTACTCATACGCCATGGTGTACATCTCACAAGAGATTCCCTCTCGTCATTCCCTTCAAACGTTGTTTAGGTGACTGTTGCAGAAAATTTAAAAGTTCTAGTTTGTTTTTAACATCACAGTTAGCTATTTTAATCCTAGATTAAGTCCAGAGAGACGTTTGAAAGGCCTTTGGAATTACAGGTTACTCATACGCCATGGTGTACTTCTCACAAGAGATCCCCTCTCGTCATTCCCTTCAAACAAGTAGTTGTTTAGGTGACTGTTGCAGAAAATTCAGGAGTTCTAGTTTGTTTTTAACATCACAGTTAGCTATTTTAATCCTAGATTAAGTCCAGAGAGACGTTTGAAAGGCCTTTGGAATTACAGGTTACTCATACGCAATGGTGTACTTCTCACAAGAGATCCCCTCTCGTCATTCCCTTCAAACAAATAGTTGTTTAGGTGACTGTTGCAGAAAATTCAAAAGTTCTAGTTTGTTTTTATCATCACATATAGCCATTTTAATCCTAGATTAAGTCCAGAGAGACGTTTGAAAGGCCTTTGGAATTACAGGTTACTCATACGCCATGGTGTATTTCTCACAGGAGATCCCCTCTCGTCATTCCCTTTAAACGAATAGTTGTTTAGGTGACTGTTGCAGAAAATTCAGGAGTTCTAGTTTGTTTTTAACATCACAGTTAGCCATTTTAATCCTAGATTAAGTCTAGAGAGACGTTTGAAAGGCCTTTGGAATTACAGGTTACTCATACGCCATGGTGTAAATCTCACAACAAATTCCCTCTCGTCATTCCCTTCAAACGAATAGTTGTTTAGGTGACTGTTGCAGAAAATTCAGGAGTTCTAGTTTGTTTTTAACATCACAGTTAGCTATTTTAATCCTAGATTAAGTCCAGAGAGACGTGTGAAAGGCCTTTGGAATTACAGGTTACTCATACGCCATGGTGAACTTCTCACAAGAGGTCCCCTCTCGTCATTCCCTTCAAACGAATTGTTGTTTAGGTGACTGTTGCAGAAAATTCAAAAGTTCTAGTTTGTTTTTAATCCTAGATTAAGTCTAGAGAGACGTTTGAAAGGCCTTTGGAATTACAGGTTACTCATACGCCATGGTGTACTTCTCACAAGAGATCCCCTCTCGTCATTCCCTTCAAACGAATTGTTGTTTAGGTGACTGTTGCAGAAAATTTAAAAGTTCTAGTTTGTTTTTAACATCACAGTTAGCTATTTTAATCCTAGATTAAGTCTAGAGAGACGTTTGAATGGCCTTTGGAATTACAGGTTACTCATACGCCATGGTGTACTTCTCACAAGAGATCCCCTCTCGTCATTCCCTTCAAACAAATAGTTGTTTAGGTGACTGTTGCAGAAAATTCAAGAGTTCTAGTTTGTTTTTATCATCACATATAGCCATTTTAATCCTATATTAAGTCCAGAGAGACTTTTGAAAGGCCTTTGGAATTACAGGTTACTCATACGTCACGGTGTACTTCTCACAAGAGATCCCCTCTCGTCATTCCCTTCAAACGAATTGTTGTTTAGGTGACTGTTGCAGAAAATTCAAAAGTTCTAGTTTGTTTTTAACATCACAGTTAGCTATTTTAATCCTAGATTAAGTCCAGATAGACGTTTTATAGGCCTTTGGAATTACAGGTTACTCATACGCCATGGTGTACTTCTCACAAGAGATCCCCTCTCGTCATTCCCTTCAAACGAATAGTTGCTTAGGTGACTGTTGCAGAAAATTCAAAAGTTCTAGTTTGTTTTTAACATCACATATAGCCATTTTAATCCTAGATTAAGTCTAGAGAGACGTTTGAAAGGCCTTTGGAATTACAGGTTACTCATACGCCATGGTGTACTTCTCACAAGAGATCCCCTCTCGTCATTCCCTTCACACGAATAGTTGTTTAGGTGACTGTTGCAGAAAAATCAAAAGTTCTAGTTGGTTTTTATTATCACATATAGCCATTTTAATCCTAGATTAAGTCCAGAGAGACGTTTGAAAGGCCTTTGGAATTACAGGTTACTCATACGCCATGGTGTACTTCTCACAAGAGATTCCCTCTCGTCATTCCCTTCAAACGAATTGTTGTTTAGGTGACTGTTGCAGAAAATTCAGGAGTTCTAGTTTGTTTTAACATCACAGTTAGCCATTTTAATCCTATATTAAGTCCAGAGAGACTTTTGAAAGGCCTTTGGAATTACAGGTTACTCATACGCCATGGTGTACTTCTCACAAGAGATCCCCTCTCGTCATTCCCTTCACACGAATAGTTGTTTAGGTGACTGTTGCAGAAAAATCAAAAGTTCTAGTTTGTTTTTATCATCACATATAGCCATTTCAATCCTAGATTAAGTCCAGAGAGACGTTTTATAGGCCTTTGGAATTACAGGTTACTCATACGCCATGGTGTACTTCTCACAAGAGATCCCCTCTCGTCATTCCCTTCAAACGAATAGTTGTTTAGGTGACTGTTGCATAAAATTCAAAAGTTCTAGTTTGTTTTTATCATCACATATCGCCATTTTAATCCTAGATTAAGTCCAGAGAGACGTTTGAAAGGCCTTTGGAATTACAGGTCACTCATACGCCATGGTGTACATCTCACAAGAGATTCCCTCTCGTCATTCCTTTCAAACGAATAGTTGTTTAGGTGACTGTTGCAGAAAATTCAGGAGCTCTAGTTTGTTTTTAACATCACAGTTAGCTATTTTAATCCTAGATTAAGTCCAGAGAGACGTGTGAAAGGCCTTTGGAATTACAGGTCACTCATACGCCATGGTGTACATCTCACAAGAGATTCCCTCTCGTCATTTCCTTCAAACGAATAGTTGTTTAGGTGACTGTTGCAGAAAATTCAGGAGCTCTAGTTTGTTTTTAACATCACAGTTAGCTATTTTAATCCTAGATTAAGTCCAGATAGACGTGTGAAAGGCCTTTGGAATTACAGGTTACTCATACGCCATGGTGTACTTCTCACAAGAGATCCCCTCTCGTCATTCCCTTCAAACGAATAGTTGTTTAGGTGACTGTTGCAGAAAATTCAAAAGTTCTAGTTTGTTTTTATCATCACATATAGCCATTTTAATCCTAGATTAAGTCCAGAGAGACGTTTTATAGGCCTTTGGAATTACAGGTTACTCATACGCCATGGTGTACTTCTCACAAGAGATCCCCTCTCGTCATTCCCTTCAAACGAATAGTTGTTTAGGTGACTGTTGCAGACAATTCGAAAGTTCTAGTTTGTTTTTATCATCACATATAGCCATTTTAATCCTAGATTAAGTCCAGAGAGACTTGTGAAAGGCCTTTGGAATTACAGGTTACTCATACGCCATGGTGTACTTCTCACAGGAGATCCCCTCTCGTCATTCCCTTTGAACGAATAGGTCTTTAGGTGACTGTTGCAGAAAATTCAGGAGTTCTACAAGTTTGTTTTTAACATCACAGTTAGCCATTTTAATCCTATATTAAGTCCAGAGAGACTTTTGAAAGGCCTTTGGAATTACAGGTTACTCATACGTCATGGTGTACTTCTCACAAGAGATCCCCTCTCGTCCTTCCCTTCAAACGAATTGTTGTTTAGGTGACTGTTGCAGAAAATTCAAAAGTTCTAGTTTGTTTTTAACATCACAGTTAGCTATTTTAATCCTAGATTAAGTCCAGATAGACGTTTTATAGGCCTTTGGAATTACAGGTTACTCATACGCCATGGTGTACTTCTCACAAGAGATCCCCTCTCGTCATTCCCTTCAAACGAATAGTTGCTTAGGTGACTGTTGCAGAAAATTCAAAAGTTCTAGTTTGTTTTTAACATCACATATAGCCATTTTAATCCTAGATTAAGTCTAGAGAGACGTTTGAAAGGCCTTTGGAATTACAGGTTACTCATACGCCATGGTGTACTTCTCACAAGAGATCCCCTCTCGTCATTCCCTTCACACGAATAGTTGTTTAGGTGACTGTTGCAGAAAACTCAAAAGTTCTAGTTTGTTTTTATCATCACATATAGCCATTTTAATCCTAGATTAAGTCCAGAGAGACGTTGGAAAGGCCTTTGGAATTACAGGTTACTCATACGCCATGGTGTACTTCTCACAAAAGATTCCCTCTCGTCATTCCCTTCAAACGAATTGTTGTTTAGGTGACTGTTGCAGAAAATTCAGGAGTTCTAGTTTGTTTTAACATCACAGTTAGCCATTTTAATCCTATATTAAGTCCAGAGAGACTTTTGAAAGGCCTTTGGAATTACAGGTTACTCATACGCCATGGTGTACTTCTCACAAGAGATCCCCTCTCGTCATTCCCTTCACACGAATAGTTGTTTAGGTGACTGTTGCAGAAAAATCAAAAGTTCTAGTTTGTTTTTATCATCACATATAGCCATTTTAATCCTAGATTAAGTCCAGAGAGACGTTTTATAGGCCTTTGGAATTACAGGTTACTCATACGCCATGGTGTACTTCTCACAAGAGATCCCCTCTCGTCATTCCCTTCAAACGAATAGTTGTTTAGGTGACTGTTGCAGAAAATTCAAAAGTTCTAGTTTGTTTTTATCATCACATATCGCCATTTTAATCCTAGATTAAGTCCAGAGAGACGTTTGAAAGGCCTTTGGAATTACAGGTCACTCATACGCCATGGTGTACATCTCACAAAAGATTCCCTCTCGTCATTCCCTTCAAACGAATAGTTGTTTAGGTGACTGTTGCAGAAAATTCAGGAGCTCTAGTTTGTTTTTAACATCACAGTTAGCTATTTTAATCCTAGATTAAGTCCAGAGAGACGTGTGAAAGGCCTTTGGAATTACAGGTCACTCATACGCCATGGTGTACATCTCACAAGAGATTCCCTCTCGTCATTTCCTTCAAACGAATAGTTGTTTAGGTGACTGTTGCAGAAAATTCAGGAGCTCTAGTTTGTTTTTAACATCACAGTTAGCTATTTTAATCCTAGATTAAGTCCAGATAGACGTGTGAAAGGCCTTTGGAATTACAGGTTACTCATACGCCATGGTGTACTTCTCACAAGAGATCCCCTCTCGTCATTCCCTTCAAACGAATTGTTGTTTAGGTGACTGTTGCAGAAAATTTAAAAGTTCTAGTTTGTTTTTAACATCACAGTTAGCTATTTTAATCCTAGATTAAGTCCAGAGAGACGTTTTATAGGCCTTTGGAATAACAGGTTACTCATACGCCATGGTGTACTTCTCACAAGAGATCCCCTCTCGTCATTCCCTTCAAACGAATAGTTGTTTAGGTGACTGTTGCAGAAAATTCAAAAGTTCTAGTTTGTTTTTATCATCACATATAGCCATTTTAATCCTAGATTAAGTCCAGAGAGACGTTTGAAAGGCCTTTGGAATTACAGGTTACTCATACGCCACGGTGTACTTCTCACAGGAGATCCCCTCTCGTCATTCCCTTTGAACGAATAGTTGTTTAGGTGACTGTTGCAGAAAATTCAGGAGTTCTAGTTTGTTTTTAACATCACAGTTAGCCATTTTAATCCTAGATTAAGTCCAGAGAGACGTGTGAAAGGCCTTTGGAATTACAGGTTACTCATACGCCATGGTGTACTTCTCACAAGAGATCCCCTCTCGTCATTTCCTTCAAACGAATTGTTGTTTAGGTGACTGTTGCAGAAAATTTAAAAGTTATAGTTTGTTTTTAACATCACAGTTAGCTATTTTAATCCTAGATTAAGTCCAGAGAGACGTTTTATAGGCCTTTGGAATTACAGGTTACTCATACGCCATGGTGTACTTCTCACATGAGATCCCCTCTCGTCATTCCCTTCAAACAAGTAGTTGTTTAGGTGACTGTTGCAGAAAATTCTGGAGTTCTAGTTTGTTTTTAACATCACAGTTAGCTATTTTAAAAGTTCTAGTTTTAAACTTTTAAAGAAAATTCAAAAGTTCTAGTTTGTTTTTAACATCACATATAGCCATTTTAATCCTAGATTAAGTCTAGAGAGACGTTTGAAAGGCCTTTGGAATTACAGGTTACTCATACGCCATGGTGTACTTCTCACAAGAGATCCCCTCTCGTCATTCCCTTCACACGAATAGTTGTTTAGGTGACTGTTGCAGAAAAATCAAAAGTTCTAGTTTGTTTTTATCATCACATATAGCCATTTTAATCCTAGATTAAGTCCAGAGAGACGTTTGAAAGGCCTTTGGAATTACAGGTTACTCATACGCCATGGTGTATTTCTCACAGGAGATCCCCTCTCGTCATTCCCTTTAAACGAATAGTTGTTTAGGTGACTGTTGCAGAAAATTCAAAAGTTCTAGTTTGTTTTTAACATCACATATAGCCATTTTAATCCTAGATTAAGTCTAGAGAGACGTTTGAAAGGCCTTTGGAATTACAGGTTACTCATACGCCATGGTGTACTTCTCACAAGAGATCCCCTCTCGTCATTCCCTTCACACGAATAGTTGTTTAGGTGACTGTTGCAGAAAAATAAAAAGTTCTAGTTTGTTTTTATCATCACATATAGCCATTTTAATCCTAGATTAAGTCCAGAGAGACGTTTGAAAGGCCTTTGGAATTACAGGTTACTCATACGCCATGGTGTATTTCTCACAGGAGATCCCCTCTCGTCATTCCCTTTAAACGAATAGTTGTTTAGGTGACTGTTGCAGAAAATTCAGGAGTTCTAGTTTGTTTTAACATCACAGTTAGCCATTTTAATCCTATATTAAGTCCAGAGAGACTTTTGAAAGGCCTTTGGAATTACAGGTTACTCATACGCCATGGTGTACTTCTCACAAGAGATTCCCTCTCGTCATTCCCTTCAAACGAATTGTTGTTTAGGTGACTGTTGCAGAAAATTCAGGAGTTCTAGTTTGTTTTAACATCACAGTTAGCCATTTTAATCCTATATTAAGTCCAGAGAGACTTTTGAAAGGCCTTTGGAATTACAGGTTACTCATACGCCATGGTGTACTTCTCACAAGAGATCCCCTCTCGTCATTCCCTTCACACGAATAGTTGTTTAGGTGACTGTTGCAGAAAAATCAAAAGTTCTAGTTTGTTTTTATCATCACATATAGCCATTTTAATCCTAGATTAAGTCCAGAGAGACGTTTTATAGGCCTTTGGAATTACAGGTTACTCATACGCCATGGTGTACTTCTCACAAGAGATCCCCTCTCGTCATTCCCTTCAAACGAATAGTTGTTTAGGTGACTGTTGCAGAAAATTCAAAAGTTCTAGTTTGTTTTTATCATCACATATCGCCATTTTAATCCTAGATTAAGTCCAGAGAGACGTTTGAAAGGCCTTTGGAATTACAGGTCACTCATACGCCATGGTGTACATCTCACAAGAGATTCCCTCTCGTCATTCCCTTCAAACGAATAGTTGTTTAGGTGACTGTTGCAGAAAATTCAGGAGCTCTAGTTTGTTTTTAACATCACAGTTAGCTATTTTAATCCTAGATTAAGTCCAGAGAGACGTGTGAAAGGCCTTTGGAATTACAGGTCACTCATACGCCATGGTGTACATCTCACAAGAGATTCCCTCTCGTCATTTCCTTCAAACGAATAGTTGTTTAGGTGACTGTTGCAGAAAATTCAGGAGCTCTAGTTTGTTTTTAACATCACAGTTAGCTATTTTAATCCTAGATTAAGTCCAGATAGACGTGTGAAAGGCCTTTGGAATTACAGGTTACTCATACGCCATGGTGTACTTCTCACAAGAGATCCCCTCTCGTCATTCCCTTCAAACGAATTGTTGTTTAGGTGACTGTTGCAGAAAATTTAAAAGTTCTAGTTTGTTTTTAACATCACAGTTAGCTATTTTAATCCTAGATTAAGTCCAGAGAGACGTTTTATAGGCCTTTGGAATTACAGGTTACTCATACGCCATGGTGTACTTCTCACAAGAGATCCCCTCTCGTAATTCCCTTCAAACGAATAGTTGTTTAGGTGACTGTTGCAGAAAATTCAAAAGTTCTAGTTTGTTTTTATCATCACATATAGCCATTTTAATCCTAGATTAAGTCCAGAGAGACGTTTTATAGGCCTTTGGAATTACAGGTTACTCATACGCCATGGTGTACTTCTCACAAGAGATCCCCTCTCGTCATTCCCTTCAAACGAATAGTTGTTTAGGTGACTGTTGCAGACAATTCGAAAGTTCTAGTTTGTTTTTATCATCACATATAGCCATTTTAATCCTAGATTAAGTCCAGAGAGACTTGTGAAAGGCCTTTGGAATTACAGGTTACTCATACGCCATGGTGTACTTCTCACAGGAGATCCCCTCTCGTCATTCCCTTTGAACGAATAGGTCTTTAGGTGACTGTTGCAGAAAATTCAGGAGTTCTACAAGTTTGTTTTTAACATCACAGTTAGCCATTTTAATCCTATATTAAGTCCAGAGAGACTTTTGAAAGGCCTTTGGAATTACAGGTTACTCATACGTCATGGTGTACTTCTCACAAGAGATCCCCTCTCGTCATTCCCTTCAAACGAATTGTTGTTTAGGTGACTGTTGCAGAAAATTCAAAAGTTCTAGTTTGTTTTTAACATCACAGTTAGCTATTTTAATCCTAGATTAAGTCCAGATAGACGTTTTATAGGCCTTTGGAATTACAGGTTACTCATACGCCATGGTGTACTTCTCACAAGAGATCCCCTCTCGTCATTCCCTTCAAACGAATAGTTGCTTAGGTGACTGTTGCAGAAAATTCAAAAGTTCTAGTTTGTTTTTAATCCTAGATTAAGTCTAGAGAGACGTTTGAAAGGCCTTTGGAATTACAGGTTACTCATACGCCATGGTGTATTTCTCACAGGAGATCCCCTCTCGTCATTCCCTTTAAACGAATAGTTGTTTAGGTGACTGTTGCAGAAAATTCAAAAGTTCTAGTTTGTTTTTAACATCACATATAGCCATTTTAATCCTAGATTAAGTCTAGAGAGACGTTTGAAAGGCCTTTGGAATTACAGGTTACTCATACGCCATGGTGTACTTCTCACAAGAGATCCCCTCTCGTCATTCCCTTCACACGAATAGTTGTTTAGGTGACTGTTGCAGAAAAATCAAAAGTTCTAGTTTGTTTTTATCATCACATATAGCCATTTTAATCCTAGATTAAGTCCAGAGAGACGTTTGAAAGGCCTTTGGAATTACAGGTTACTCATACGCCATGGTGTATTTCTCACAGGAGATCCCCTCTCGTCATTCCCTTTAAACGAATAGTTGTTTAGGTGACTGTTGCAGAAAATTCAAAAGTTCTAGTTTGTTTTTAACATCACATATAGCCATTTTAATCCTAGATTAAGTCTAGAGAGACGTTTGAAAGGCCTTTGGAATTACAGGTTACTCATACGCCATGGTGTACTTCTCACAAGAGATCCCCTCTCGTCATTCCCTTCACACGAATAGTTGTTTAGGTGACTGTTGCAGAAAAATAAAAAGTTCTAGTTTGTTTTTATCATCACATATAGCCATTTTAATCCTAGATTAAGTCCAGAGAGACGTTTGAAAGGCCTTTGGAATTACAGGTTACTCATACGCCATGGTGTATTTCTCACAGGAGATCCCCTCTCGTCATTCCCTTTAAACGAATAGTTGTTTAGGTGACTGTTGCAGAAAATTCAGGAGTTCTAGTTTGTTTTAACATCACAGTTAGCCATTTTAATCCTATATTAAGTCCAGAGAGACTTTTGAAAGGCCTTTGGAATTACAGCTTACTCATACGCCATGGTGTACTTCTCACAAGAGATTCCCTCTCGTCATTCCCTTCAAACGAATTGTTGTTTAGGTGACTGTTGCAGAAAATTCAGGAGTTCTAGTTTGTTTTAACATCACAGTTAGCCATTTTAATCCTATATTAAGTCCAGAGAGACTTTTGAAAGGCCTTTGGAATTACAGGTTACTCATACGTCATGGTGTACTTCTCACAAGAGATCCCCTCTCGTCATTCCCTTCACACGAATAGTTGTTTAGGTGACTGTTGCAGAAAAATCAAAAGTTCTAGTTTGTTTTTATCATCACATATAGCCATTTTAATCCTAGATTAAGTCCAGAGAGACGTTTTATAGGCCTTTGGAATTACAGGTTACTCATACGCCATGGTGTACTTCTCACAAGAGATCCCCTCTCGTCATTCCCTTCAAACGAATAGTTGTTTAGGTGACTGTTGCAGAAAATTCAAAAGTTCTAGTTTGTTTTTATCATCACATATCGCCATTTTAATCCTAGATTAAGTCCAGAGAGACGTTTGAAAGGCCTTTGGAATTACAGGTCACTCATACGCCATGGTGTACATCTCACAAGAGATTCCCTCTCGTCATTCCCTTCAAACGAATAGTTGTTTACTGTTTACTGTTGCAGAAAATTCAGGAGCTCTAGTTTGTTTTTAACATCACAGTTAGCTATTTTAATCCTAGATTAAGTCCAGAGAGACGTGTGAAAGGCCTTTGGAATTACAGGTCACTCATACGCCATGGTGTACATCTCACAAGAGATTCCCTCTCGTCATTTCCTTCAAACGAATAGTTGTTTAGGTGACTGTTGCAGAAAATTCAGGAGCTCTAGTTTGTTTTTAACATCACAGTTAGCTATTTTAATCCTAGATTAAGTCCAGATAGACGTGTGAAAGGCCTTTGGAATTACAGGTTACTCATACGCCATGGTGTACTTCTCACAAGAGATCCCCTCTCGTCATTCCCTTCAAACGAATTGTTGTTTAGGTGACTGTTGCAGAAAATTTAAAAGTTCTAGTTTGTTTTTAACATCACAGTTAGCTATTTTAATCCTAGATTAAGTCCAGAGAGACGTTTTATAGGCCTTTGGAATTACAGGTTACTCATACGCCATGGTGTACTTCTCACAAGAGATCCCCTCTCGTAATTCCCTTCAAACGAATAGTTGTTTAGGTGACTGTTGCAGAAAATTCAAAAGTTCTAGTTTGTTTTTATCATCACATATAGCCATTTTAATCCTAGATTAAGTCCAGAGAGACGTTTTATAGGCCTTTGGAACTACAGGTTACTCATACGCCATGGTGTACTTCTCACAAGAGATCCCCTCTCGTCATTCCCTTCAAACGAATAGTTGTTTAGGTGACTGTTGCAGACAATTCGAAAGTTCTAGTTTGTTTTTATCATCACATATAGCCATTTTAATCCTAGATTAAGTCCAGAGAGACTTGTGAAAGGCCTTTGGAATTACAGGTTACTCATACGCCATGGTGTACTTCTCACAGGAGATCCCCTCTCGTCATTCCCTTTGAACGAATAGGTCTTTAGGTGACTGTTGCAGAAAATTCAGGAGTTCTACAAGTTTGTTTTTAACATCACAGTTAGCCATTTTAATCCTATATTAAGTCCAGAGAGACTTTTGAAAGGCCTTTGGAATTACAGGTTACTCATACGTCATGGTGTACTTCTCACAAGAGATCCCCTCTCGTCATTCCCTTCAAACGAATTGTTGTTTAGGTGACTGTTGCAGAAAATTCAAAAGTTCTAGTTTGTTTTTAACATCACAGTTAGCTATTTTAATCCTAGATTAAGTCCAGATAGACGTTTTATAGGCCTTTGGAATTACAGGTTACTCATACGCCATGGTGTACTTCTCACAAGAGATCCCCTCTCGTCATTCCCTTCAAACGAATAGTTGCTTAGGTGACTGTTGCAGAAAATTCAAAAGTTCTAGTTTGTTTTTAACATCACATATAGCCATTTTAATCCTAGATTAAGTCTAGAGAGACGTTTGAAAGGCCTTTGGAATTACAGGTTACTTATACGCCATGGTGTACATCTCACAAGAGATTCCCTCTCGTCATTTCCTTCAAACGAATTGTTGTTTAGGTGACTGTTGCAGAAAATTCAGGAGCTCTAGTTTGTTTTTAACATCACAGTTAGCTATTTTAATCCTAGATTAAGTCCAGATAGACGTGTGAAAGGCCTTTGGAATTACAGGTTACTCATACGCCATGGTGTACTTCTCACAAGAGATCCCCTCTCGTCATTCCCTTCAAACGAATTGTTGTTTAGGTGACTGTTGCAGAAAATTTAAAAGTTCTAGTTTGTTTTTAACATCACAGTTAGCTATTTTAATCCTAGATTAAGTCCAGAGAGACGTTTTATAGGCCTTTGGAATTACAGGTTACTCATACGCCATGGTGTACTTCTCACAAGAGATCCCCTCTCGTCATTCCCTTCAAACGAATAGTTGTTTAGGTGACTGTTGCAGAAAATTCAAAAGTTCTAGTTTGTTTTTATCATCACATATAGCCATTTTAATCCTAGATTAAGTCCAGAGAGACGTTTGAAAGGCCTTTGGAATTACAGGTTACTCATACGCCATGGTGTACTTCTCACAGGAGATCCCCTCTCGTCATTCCCTTTGAACAAATAGTTGTTTAGGTGACTGTTGCAGAAAATTCAGGAGTTCTAGTTTGTTTTTAACATCACAGTTAGCCATTTTAATCCTAGATTAAGTCCAGAGAGACGTGTGAAAGGCCTTTGGAATTACAGGTTACTCATACGCCATGGTGTACTTCTCACAAGAGATCCCCTCTCGTCATTTCCTTCAAACGAATTGTTGTTTAGGTGACTGTTGCAGAAAATTCAGGAGTTCTACAAGTTTGTTTTTAACATCACAGTTAGCCATTTTAATCCTATATTAAGTCCAGAGAGACTTTTGAAAGGCCTTTGGAATTACAGGTTACTCATACGTCATGGTGTACTTCTCACAAGAGATCCCCTCTCGTCATTCCCTTCAAACGAATTGTTGTTTAGGTGACTGTTGCAGAAAATTCAAAAGTTCTAGTTTGTTTTTAACATCACAGTTAGCTATTTTAATCCTAGATTAAGTCCAGAGAGACGTGTGAAAGGCCTTTGGAATTACAGGTTACTCATACGCCATGGTGTACTTCTCACAAGAGATCCCCTCTCGTCATTCCCTTCACACGAATAGTTGTTTAGGTGACTGTTGCAGAAAACTCAAAAGTTCTAGTTTGTTTTTATCATCACATATAGCCATTTTAATCCTAGATTAAGTCCAGAGAGACGTTTGAAAGGCCTTTGGAATTACAGGTTACTCATACGCCATGGTGTATTTCTCACAGGAGATCCCCTCTCGTCATTCCCTTTAAACGAATAGTTGTTTAGGTGACTGTTGCAGAAAATTCAGGAGTTCTAGTTTGTTTTAACATCACATTAAGCCGTTTTAATCCTATATTAAGTCCAGAGAGACTTCTGAAAGGCCTTTGGAATTACAGGTTACTCATACGCCATGGTGTACTTCTCACAAGAGATCCCCTCTCGTCATTCCCTTCACACGAATAGTTGTTTAGGTGACTGTTGCAGAAAAATCAAAAGTTCTAGTTTGTTTTTATCATCACATATAGCCATTTTAATCCTAGATTAAGTCCAGAGAGACGTTTTATAGGCCTTTGGAATTACAGGTTACTCATACGCCATGGTGTACTTCTCACAAGAGATCCCCTCTCGTCATTCCCTTCAAACGAATAGTTGTTTAGGTGACTGTTGCAGAAAATTCAAAAGTTCTAGTTTGTTTTTATCATCACATATCGCCATTTTAATCCTATATTAAGTCCAGAGAGACGTTTGAAAGGCCTTTGGAATTACAGGTCACTCATACGCCATGGTGTACTTCTCACAAGAGATCCCCTCTCGTCATTCCCTTCAAACGAATTGTTGTTTAGGTGACTGTTGCAGAAAATTCAGGAGCTCTAGTTTGTTTTTAACATCACAGTTAGCTATTTTAATCCTAGATTAAGTCCAGATAGACGTGTGAAAGGCCTTTGGAATTACAGGTTACTCATACGCCATGGTGTACTTCTCACAAGAGATCCCCTCTCGTCATTCCCTTCAAACGAATTGTTGTTTAGGTGACTGTTGCAGAAAATTTAAAAGTTCTAGTTTGTTTTTAACATCACAGTTAGCTATTTTAATCCTAGATTAAGTCCAGAGAGACGTTTTATAGGCCTTTGGAATTACAGGTTACTCATACGCCATGGTGTACTTCTCACAAGAGATCCCCTCTCGTCATTCCCTTCAAACGAATAGTTGTTTAGGTGACTGTTGCAGAAAATTCAAAAGTTCTAGTTTGTTTTTATCATCACATATAGCCATTTTAATCCTAGATTAAGTCCAGAGAGACGTTTGAAAGGCCTTTGGAATTACAGGTTACTCATACGCCATGGTGTACTTCTCACAGGAGATCCCCTCTCGTCATTCCCTTTGAACGAATAGTTGTTTAGGTGACTGTTGCAGAAAATTCAGGAGTTCTAGTTTGTTTTTAACATCACAGTTAGCCATTTTAATCCTAGATTAAGTCCAGAGAGACGTGTGAAAGGCCTTTGGAATTACAGGTTACTCATACGCCATGGTGTACTTCTCACAAGAGATCCCCTCTCGTCATTTCCTTCAAACGAATTGTTGTTTAGGTGACTGTTGCAGAAAATTTAAAAGTTATAGTTTGTTTTTAACATCACAGTTAGCTATTTTAATCCTAGATTAAGTCCAGAGAGACGTTTTATAGGCCTTTGGAATTACAGGTTACTCATACGCCATGGTGTACATCTCACAAGAGATTCCCTCTCGTCATTCCCTTCAAACGAATAGTTGTTTAGGTGACTGTTGCAGAAAATTTAAAAGTTCTAGTTTGTTTTTAACATCACAGTTAGCTATTTTAATCCTAGATTAAGTCCAGAGAGACGTGTGAAAGGCCTTTGGAATTACAGGTTACTCATACGCCATGGTGTACTTCTCACAAGAGATCCCCTCTCGTCATTCCCTTCAAACAAATAGTTGTTTAGGTGACTGTTGCAGAAAATTTAAAAGTTCTAGTTTGTTTTTATCATCACATATAGCCATTTTAATCCTATATTAAGTCCAGAGAGACTTTTGAAAGGCCTTTGGAATTACAGGTTACTCATACGCCATGGTGTACTTCTCACAAGAGATCCCCTCTCGTCATTCCCTTCAAACAAATAGTTGTTTAGGTGACTGTTGCAGAAAATTCAAAAGTTCTAGTTTGTTTTTATCATCACATTTAGCCATTTTAATCCTAGATTAAGTCCAGAGAGACGTTTGAAAGGCCTTTGGAATTACAGGTTACTCATACGCCATGGTGTATTTCTCACAGGAGATCCCCTCTCGTCATTCCCTTTAAACGAATAGTTGTTTAGGTGACTGTTGCAGAAAATTCAGGAGTTCTAGTTTGTTTTTAACATCACAGTTAGCCATTTTAATCCTATATTAAGTCCAAAGAGACTTTTGAAAGGCCTTTGGAATTACAGGTTACTCATACGCAATGATGTACTTCTCACAAGAGATCCCCTCTCGTCATTCTCTTCAAACGAATTGTTGTTTAGGTGACTGTTGCAGAAAATTTAAAAGTTCTAGTTTGTTTTTAACATCACAGTTAGCTATTTTAATCCTAGATTAAGTCCAGAGAGACGTTTTATAGGCCTTTGGAATTACAGGTTACTCATACGCCATGGTGTACTTCTCACAGGAGATCCCCTCTCGTCATTACCTTCAAACGAATAATTGTTTAGGTGACTGTTGCAGAAAATTCAAGAGTTCTAGTTTGTTTTTAACATCACAGTTAGCCATTTTAATCCTAGATTAAGTCTTGAGAGACGTTTGAAAGGCCTTTGGAATTACAGGTTACTCATACGCCATGGTGTACTTCTCACAAGAGATTTCCTCTCGTCATTCCCTTCAAACGAATAGTTGTTTAGGTGACTGTTGCAGAAAATTCTAGAGTTCTAGTTTGTTTTTAACATAACAGTTAGCCATTTTAATCCTAGATTAAGTCTTGAGAGACGTTTGAAAGGCCTTTGGAATTACAGGTTACTCATACGCCATGGTGTACTTCTCACAAGAGATCCCCTCTCGTCATTCCCTTTGAACGAATAGTTGTTTAGGTGACTGTGGCAGAAAATTCAAAAGTTCTAGTTTGTTTTTATCTTCACATATAGCCATTTTAATCCTATATTAAGTCCAGAGAGACGTTTGAAAGGCCTTTGGAATTACAGGTTACTCATACGCCATGGTGTACTTCTCACAGGAGATCCCCTCTCGTCATTCCCTTTGAACGAATAGTTGTTTTGTTGACTGTTGCAGAAAATTCAGGAGTTCTAGTTTGTTTTTAACATTACAGTTAGCCATTTTAATTCTATATTAAGTCCAGAGAGACTTTTGAAAGGCCTTTGGAATTACAGGTTACTCATACGCCATGGTGTACTTCTCACAAGAGATCCCCTCTCGTCATTCCCTTCAAACAAATAGTTGTTTAGGTGACTGTTGCAGAAAATTCAGAAGTTCTAGTTTGTTTTTAACATCACAGTTAGCTATTTTAATCCTAGATTAAGTCCAGAGAGACGTGTGAAAGGCCTTTGGAATTACAGGTTACTCATACGCCATGGTGTACTTCTCACTAGAGATCCCCTCTCGTCATTCCCTTTAAACGAATAGTTGTTTAGGTGACTGTTGCAGAAAATTCAGAAGTTCTAGTTTGTTTTTAACATCACAGTTAGCTATTTTAATCCTAGATTAAGTCCAGAGAGACGTGTGAAAGGCCTTTGGAATTACAGGTTACTCATACGCCATGGTGTACTTCTCACAAGAGATCCCCTCTCGTCTTTCCCTTCAAACGAATTGTTGTTTAGGTGACTGTTGCAGAAAATTCAAGAGTTCTAGTTTGTTTTTAACATCACAGTTAGCCATTTTAATCCTAGATTAAGTCCAGAGAGACGTTTTATAGGCCTTTGGAATTACAGGTTACTCATACGCCATGGTGTACTTCTCACAGGAGATCCCCTCTCGTCATTACCTTCAAACGAATAATTGTTTAGGTGACTGTTGCAGAAAATTCAAGAGTTCTAGTTTGTTTTTAACATCACAGTTAGCCATTTTAATCCTAGATTAAGTCTTGAGAGACGTTTGAAAGGCCTTTGGAATTACAGGTTACTCATACGCCATGGTGTACTTCTCACAAGAGATCCCCTCTCGTCATTCCCTTTGAACGAATAGTTGTTTAGGTGACTGTGGCAGAAAATTCAAAAGTTCTAGTTTGTTTTTATCTTCACATATAGCCATTTTAATCCTATATTAAGTCCAGAGAGACGTTTGAAAGGCCTTTGGAATTACAGGTTACTCATACGCCATGGTGTACTTCTCACAGGAGATCCCCTCTCGTCATTCCCTTTGAACGAATAGTTGTTTTGTTGACTGTTGCAGAAAATTCAGGAGTTCTAGTTTGTTTTTAACATTACAGTTAGCCATTTTAATTCTATATTAAGTCCAGAGAGACTTTTGAAAGGCCTTTGGAATTACAGGTTACTCATACGCCATGGTGTACTTCTCACAAGAGATCCCCTCTCGTCATTCCCTTCAAACAAATAGTTGTTTAGGTGACTGTTGCAGAAAATTCAGAAGTTCTAGTTTGTTTTTAACATCACAGTTAGCTATTTTAATCCTAGATTAAGTCCAGAGAGACGTGTGAAAGGCCTTTGGAATTACAGGTTACTCATACGCCATGGTGTACTTCTCACAAGAGATCCCCTCTCGTCTTTCCCTTCAAACGAATTGTTGTTTAGGTGACTGTTGCAGAAAATTCAAAAGTTCTAGTTTGTTTTTAACATCACATATAGCCATTTTAATCCTAGATTAAGTCTAGAGAGACGTTTGAAAGGCCTTTGGAATTACAGGTCACTCATACGCCATGGTGTACATCTCACAAGAGATTCCCTCTCGTCATTCCCTTCAAACGAATAGTTGTTTAGGTGACTGTTGCAGAAAATTCAGGAGTTCTAGTTTGTTTTTAACATCACAGTTAGCTATTTTAATCCTAGATTAAGTCCAGAGAGACGTGTGAAAGGCCTTTGGAATTACAGGTTACTCATACGCCATGGTGTACTTCTCACAAGAGATCCCCTCTCGTCATTCCCTTCAAACGAATTGTTGTTTAGGTGACTGTTGCAGAAAATTCAAAAGTTCTAGTTTGTTTTTAATCCTAGATTAAGTCTAGAGAGACGTTTGAAAGGCCTTTGGAATTACAGGTTACTCATACGCCATGGTGTACATCTCACAAGAGATTCCCTCTCGTCATTCCCTTCAAACGAATAGTTGTTTAGGTGACTGTTGCAGAAAATTTAAAAGTTCTAGTTTGTTTTTAACATCACAGTTAGCTATTTTAATCCTAGATTAAGTCCAGAGAGACGTTTGAAAGGCCTTTGGAATCACAGGTTACTCATACGCCGTGGTGTACTTCTCACAAGAGATTCCCTCTCGTCATTCCCTTCAAACGAATTGTTGTTTAGGTGACTGTTGCAGAAAATTTAAAAGTTCTAGTTTGTTTTTAACATCACAGTTAGCTATTTTAATCCTAGATTAAGTCCAGAGAGACGTTTTATAGGCCTTTGGAATTACAGGTTACTCATACGCCATGGTGTACTTCTCACAAGAGATCCCCTCTCGTCATTCCCTTTAAACGAATAGTTGTTTAGGTGACTGTTGCAGAAAATTCAAAAGTTCTAGTTTGTTTTTATCATCACATATAGCCATTTTAATCCTAGATTAAGTCCAGAGAGACGTTTTATAGGCCTTTGGAATTACAGGTTACTCATACGCCATGGTGTACTTCTCACAAGAGATCCCCTCTCGTCATTCCCTTCAAACGAATAGTTGTTTAGGTGACTGTTGCAGAAAATTCAAAAGTTCTAGTTTGTTTTTATCATCACATATAGCCATTTTAATCCTAGATTAAGTCCAGAGAGACGTTTGAAAGGCCTTTGGAATTACAGGTTACTCATACGCCATGGTGTACTTCTCACAGGAGATCCCCTCTCGTCATTCCCTTTGAACGAATAGTTGTTTAGGTGACTGTTGCAGAAAATTCAGGAGTTCTAGTTTGTTTTTAACATCACAGTTAGCCATTTTAATCCTATATTAAGTCCAGAGAGACTTTTGAAAGGCCTTTGGAATTACAGGTTACTCATACGCCATGGTGTACTTCTCACAAGAGATCCCCTCTCGTCATTCCCTTCAAACGAATAGTTGTTTAGGTGACTGTTGCAGAAAATTCAAAAGTTCTAGTTTGTTTTTATCATCACATATAGCCATTTTAATCCTAGATTAAGTCCAGAGAGACGTTTGAAAGGCCTTTGGAATTACAGGTTACTCATACGCCATGGTGTACTTCTCACAGGAGATCCCCTCTCGTCATTCCCTTTGAACGAATAGTTGTTTAGGTGACTGTTGCAGAAAATTCAGGAGTTCTAGTTTGTTTTTAACATCACAGTTAGCTATTTTAATCCTAGATTAAGTCCAGAGAGACGTGTGAAAGGCCTTTGGAATTACAGGTTACTCATACGCCATGGTGTACTTCTCACAAGAGATCCCCTCTCGTCATTCCCTTCAAACAAATAGTTGTTTAGGTGACTGTTGCAGAAAATTCATGGTGTACTTCTCACTTCTCAAGAGATCCCCTCTCGTCATTCCCTTCAAACGAATTGTTGTTTAGGTGACTGTTGCAGAAAATTCAAAAGTTCTAGTTTGTTTTTAACATCACATATAGCCATTTTAATCCTAGATTAAGTCTAGAGAGACGTTTGAAAGGCCTTTGGAATTACAGGTTACTCATACGCCATGGTGTAAATCTCACAACAGATTCCCTCTCGTCATTCCCTTCAAACGAATAGTTGTTTAGGTGACTGTTGCAGAAAATTCAGGAGTTCTAGTTTGTTTTTAACATCACAGTTAGCTATTTTAATCCTAGATTAAGTCCAGAGAGACGTTTGAAAGGCCTTTGGAATTACAGGTTACTCATACGCCATGGTGTACATCTCACAAGAGATTCCCTCTCGTCATTCCCTTCAAACGTTGTTTAGGTGACTGTTGCAGAAAATTTAAAAGTTCTAGTTTGTTTTTAACATCACAGTTAGCTATTTTAATCCTAGATTAAGTCCAGAGAGACGTTTGAAAGGCCTTTGGAATTACAGGTTACTCATACGCCATGGTGTACTTCTCACAAGAGATCCCCTCTCGTCATTCCCTTCAAACAAGTAGTTGTTTAGGTGACTGTTGCAGAAAATTCAGGAGTTCTAGTTTGTTTTTAACATCACAGTTAGCTATTTTAATCCTAGATTAAGTCCAGAGAGACGTTTGAAAGGCCTTTGGAATTACAGGTTACTCATACGCAATGGTGTACTTCTCACAAGAGATCCCCTCTCGTCATTCCCTTCAAACAAATAGTTGTTTAGGTGACTGTTGCAGAAAATTCAAAAGTTCTAGTTTGTTTTTATCATCACATATAGCCATTTTAATCCTAGATTAAGTCCAGAGAGACGTTTGAAAGGCCTTTGGAATTACAGGTTACTCATACGCCATGGTGTATTTCTCACAGGAGATCCCCTCTCGTCATTCCCTTTAAACGAATAGTTGTTTAGGTGACTGTTGCAGAAAATTCAGGAGTTCTAGTTTGTTTTTAACATCACAGTTAGCCATTTTAATCCTAGATTAAGTCTAGAGAGACGTTTGAAAGGCCTTTGGAATTACAGGTTACTCATACGCCATGGTGTAAATCTCACAACAAATTCCCTCTCGTCATTCCCTTCAAACGAATAGTTGTTTAGGTGACTGTTGCAGAAAATTCAGGAGTTCTAGTTTGTTTTTAACATCACAGTTAGCTATTTTAATCCTAGATTAAGTCCAGAGAGACGTGTGAAAGGCCTTTGGAATTACAGGTTACTCATACGCCATGGTGAACTTCTCACAAGAGGTCCCCTCTCGTCATTCCCTTCAAACGAATTGTTGTTTAGGTGACTGTTGCAGAAAATTCAAAAGTTCTAGTTTGTTTTTAATCCTAGATTAAGTCTAGAGAGACGTTTGAAAGGCCTTTGGAATTACAGGTTACTCATACGCCATGGTGTACTTCTCACAAGAGATTTCCTCTCGTCATTCCCTTCAAACGAATAGTTGTTTAGGTGACTGTTGCAGAAAATTCTAGAGTTCTAGTTTGTTTTTAACATAACAGTTAGCCATTTTAATCCTAGATTAAGTCTTGAGAGACGTTTGAAAGGCCTTTGGAATTACAGGTTACTCATACGCCATGGTGTACTTCTCACAAGAGATCCCCTCTCGTCATTCCCTTTGAACGAATAGTTGTTTAGGTGACTGTGGCAGAAAATTCAAAAGTTCTAGTTTGTTTTTATCTTCACATATAGCCATTTTAATCCTATATTAAGTCCAGAGAGACGTTTGAAAGGCCTTTGGAATTACAGGTTACTCATACGCCATGGTGTACTTCTCACAGGAGATCCCCTCTCGTCATTCCCTTTGAACGAATAGTTGTTTTGTTGACTGTTGCAGAAAATTCAGGAGTTCTAGTTTGTTTTTAACATTACAGTTAGCCATTTTAATTCTATATTAAGTCCAGAGAGACTTTTGAAAGGCCTTTGGAATTACAGGTTACTCATACGCCATGGTGTACTTCTCACAAGAGATCCCCTCTCGTCATTCCCTTCAAACAAATAGTTGTTTAGGTGTCTGTTGCAGAAAATTCAGAAGTTCTAGTTTGTTTTTAACATCACAGTTAGCTATTTTAATCCTAGATTAAGTCCAGAGAGACGTGTGAAAGGCCTTTGGAATTACAGGTTACTCATACGCCATGGTGTACTTCTCACTAGAGATCCCCTCTCGTCATTCCCTTTAAACGAATAGTTGTTTAGGTGACTGTTGCAGAAAATTCAGAAGTTCTAGTTTGTTTTTAACATCACAGTTAGCTATTTTAATCCTAGATTAAGTCCAGAGAGACGTGTGAAAGGCCTTTGGAATTACAGGTTACTCATACGCCATGGTGTACTTCTCACAAGAGATCCCCTCTCGTCTTTCCCTTCAAACGAATTGTTGTTTAGGTGACTGTTGCAGAAAATTCAAGAGTTCTAGTTTGTTTTTAACATCACAGTTAGCCATTTTAATCCTAGATTAAGTCCAGAGAGACGTTTTATAGGCCTTTGGAATTACAGGTTACTCATACGCCATGGTGTACTTCTCACAGGAGATCCCCTCTCGTCATTACCTTCAAACGAATAATTGTTTAGGTGACTGTTGCAGAAAATTCAAGAGTTCTAGTTTGTTTTTAACATCACAGTTAGCCATTTTAATCCTAGATTAAGTCTTGAGAGACGTTTGAAAGGCCTTTGGAATTACAGGTTACTCATACGCCATGGTGTACTTCTCACAAGAGATCCCCTCTCGTCATTCCCTTTGAACGAATAGTTGTTTAGGTGACTGTGGCAGAAAATTCAAAAGTTCTAGTTTGTTTTTATCTTCACATATAGCCATTTTAATCCTATATTAAGTCCAGAGAGACGTTTGAAAGGCCTTTGGAATTACAGGTTACTCATACGCCATGGTGTACTTCTCACAGGAGATCCCCTCTCGTCATTCCCTTTGAACGAATAGTTGTTTTGTTGACTGTTGCAGAAAATTCAGGAGTTCTAGTTTGTTTTTAACATTACAGTTAGCCATTTTAATTCTATATTAAGTCCAGAGAGACTTTTGAAAGGCCTTTGGAATTACAGGTTACTCATACGCCATGGTGTACTTCTCACAAGAGATCCCCTCTCGTCATTCCCTTCAAACAAATAGTTGTTTAGGTGACTGTTGCAGAAAATTCAGAAGTTCTAGTTTGTTTTTAACATCACAGTTAGCTATTTTAATCCTAGATTAAGTCCAGAGAGACGTGTGAAAGGCCTTTGGAATTACAGGTTACTCATACGCCATGGTGTACTTCTCACAAGAGATCCCCTCTCGTCTTTCCCTTCAAACGAATTGTTGTTTAGGTGACTGTTGCAGAAAATTCAAAATTTCTAGTTTGTTTTTAACATCACATATAGCCATTTTAATCCTAGATTAAGTCTAGAGAGACGTTTGAAAGGCCTTTGGAATTACAGGTCACTCATACGCCATGGTGTACATCTCACAAGAGATTCCCTCTCGTCATTCCCTTCAAACGAATAGTTGTTTAGGTGACTGTTGCAGAAAATTCAGGAGTTATAGTTTGTTTTTAACATCACAGTTAGCTATTTTAATCCTAGATTAAGTCCAGAGAGACGTGTGAAAGGCCTTTGGAATTACAGGTTACTCATACGCCATGGTGTACTTCTCACAAGAGATCCCCTCTCGTCATTCCCTTCAAACGAATTGTTGTTTAGGTGACTGTTGCAGAAAATTCAAAAGTTCTAGTTTGTTTTTAATCCTAGATTAAGTCTAGAGAGACGTTTGAAAGGCCTTTGGAATTACAGGTTACTCATACGCCATGGTGTACATCTCACAAGAGATTCCCTCTCGTCATTCCCTTCAAACGAATAGTTGTTTAGGTGACTGTTGCAGAAAATTTAAAAGTTCTAGTTTGTTTTTAACATCACAGTTAGCTATTTTAATCCTAGATTAAGTCCAGAGAGACGTTTGAAAGGCCTTTGGAATCACAGGTTACTCATACGCCGTGGTGTACTTCTCACAAGAGATTCCCTCTCGTCATTCCCTTCAAACGAATTGTTGTTTAGGTGACTGTTGCAGAAAATTCAAAAGTTCTAGTTTGTTTTTAACATCACAGTTAGCTATTTTAATCCTAGATTAAGTCCAGAGAGACGTTTTATAGGCCTTTGGAATTACAGGTTACTCATACGCCATGGTGTACTTCTCACAAGAGATCCCCTCTCGTCATTCCCTTTAAACGAATAGTTGTTTAGGTGACTGTTGCAGAAAATTCAAAAGTTCTAGTTTGTTTTTATCATCACATATAGCCATTTTAATCCTAGATTAAGTCCAGAGAGACGTTTTATAGGCCTTTGGAATTACAGGTTACTCATACGCCATGGTGTACTTCTCACAAGAGATCCCCTCTCGTCATTCCCTTCAAACGAATAGTTGTTTAGGTGACTGTTGCAGAAAATTCAAAAGTTCTAGTTTGTTTTTATCATCACATATAGCCATTTTAATCCTAGATTAAGTCCAGAGAGACGTTTGAAAGGCCTTTGGAATTACAGGTTACTCATACGCCATGGTGTACTTCTCACAGGAGATCCCCTCTCGTCATTCCCTTTGAACGAATAGTTGTTTAGGTGACTGTTGCAGAAAATTCAGGAGTTCTAGTTTGTTTTTAACATCACAGTTAGCCATTTTAATCCTATATTAAGTCCAGAGAGACTTTTGAAAGGCCTTTGGAATTACAGGTTACTCATACGCCATGGTGTACTTCTCACAAGAGATCCCCTCCCGTCATTCTCTTCAAACAAATAGTTGTTTAGGTGACTGTTCCAGAAAATTCAGGAGTTCTAGTTTGTTTTTAACATCACAGTTAGCTATTTTAATCCTAGATTAAGTCCAGAGAGACGTGTGAAAGGCCTTTGGAATTACAGGTTACTCATACGCCATGGTGTACTTCTCACAAGAGATCCCCTCTCGTCATTCCCTTCAAACGAATTGTTGTTTAGGTGACTGTTGCAGAAAATTCAAAAGTTCTAGTTTGTTTTTAACATCACATATAGCCATTTTAATCCTAGATTAAGTCTAGAGAGACGTTTGAAAGGCCTTTGGAATTACAGGTTACTCATACGCCATGGTGTAAATCTCACAACAGATTCCCTCTCGTCATTCCCTTCAAACGAATAGTTGTTTAGGTGACTGTTGCAGAAAATTCAGGAGTTCTAGTTTGTTTTTAACATCACAGTTAGCTATTTTAATCCTAGATTAAGTCCAGAGAGACGTTTGAAAGGCCTTTGGAATTACAGGTTACTCATACGCCATGGTGTACATCTCACAAGAGATTCCCTCTCGTCATTCCCTTCAAACGTTGTTTAGGTGACTGTTGCAGAAAATTTAAAAGTTCTAGTTTGTTTTTAACATCACAGTTAGCTATTTTAATCCTAGATTAAGTCCAGAGAGACGTTTGAAAGGCCTTTGGAATTACAGGTTACTCATACGCCATGGTGTACTTCTCACAAGAGATCCCCTCTCGTCATTCCCTTCAAACAAGTAGTTGTTTAGGTGACTGTTGCAGAAAATTCAGGAGTTCTAGTTTGTTTTTAACATCACAGTTAGCTATTTTAATCCTAGATTAAGTCCAGAGAGACGTTTGAAAGGCCTTTGGAATTACAGGTTACTCATACGCAATGGTGTACTTCTCACAAGAGATCCCCTCTCGTCATTCCCTTCAAACAAATAGTTGTTTAGGTGACTGTTGCAGAAAATTCAAAAGTTCTAGTTTGTTTTTATCATCACATATAGCCATTTTAATCCTAGATTAAGTCCAGAGAGACGTTTGAAAGGCCTTTGGAATTACAGGTTACTCATACGCCATGGTGTATTTCTCACAGGAGATCCCCTCTCGTCATTCCCTTTAAACGAATAGTTGTTTAGGTGACTGTTGCAGAAAATTCAGGAGTTCTAGTTTGTTTTTAACATCACAGTTAGCCATTTTAATCCTAGATTAAGTCTAGAGAGACGTTTGAAAGGCCTTTGGAATTACAGGTTACTCATACGCCATGGTGTAAATCTCACAACAGATTCCCTCTCGTCATTCCCTTCAAACGAATAGTTGTTTAGGTGACTGTTGCAGAAAATTCAGGAGTTCTAGTTTGTTTTTAACATCACAGTTAGCTATTTTAATCCTAGATTAAGTCCAGAGAGACGTGTGAAAGGCCTTTGGAATTACAGGTTACTCATACGCCATGGTGAACTTCTCACAAGAGGTCCCCTCTCGTCATTCCCTTCAAACGAATTGTTGTTTAGGTGACTGTTGCAGAAAATTCAAAAGTTCTAGTTTGTTTTTAATCCTAGATTAAGTCTAGAGAGACGTTTGAAAGGCCTTTGGAATTACAGGTTACTCATACGCCATGGTGTACATCTCACAAGAGATTCCCTCTCGTCATTCCCTTCAAACGAATAGTTGTTTAGGTGACTGTTGCAGAAAATTTAAAAGTTCTAGTTTGTTTTTAACATCACAGTTAGCTATTTTAATCCTAGATTAAGTCCAGAGAGACGTTTGAAAGGCCTTTGGAATTACAGGTTACTCATACGCCATGGTGTACTTCTCACAAGAGATCCCCTCTCGTCATTCCCTTCAAACAAGTAGTTGTTTAGGTGACTGTTGCAGAAAATTCAGGAGTTCTAGTTTGTTTTTAACATCACAGTTAGCTATTTTAATCCTAGATTAAGTCCAGAGAGACGTTTGAAAGGCCTTTGGAATTACAGGTTACTCATACGCCATGGTGTACTTCTCACAAGAGATCCCCTCTCGTCATTCCCTTCAAACAAATAGTTGTTTAGGTGACTGTTGCAGAAAATTCAAAAGTTCTAGTTTGTTTTTATCATCACATATAGCCATTTTAATCCTAGATTAAGTCCAGAGAGACGTTTGAAAGGCCTTTGGAATTACAGGTTACTCATACGCCATGGTGTATTTCTCACAGGAGATCCCCTCTCGTCATTCCCTTTAAACGAATAGTTGTTTAGGTGACTGTTGCAGAAAATTCAGGAGTTCTAGTTTGTTTTTAACATCACAGTTAGCCATTTTAATCCTATATTAAGTCCAAAGAGACTTTTGAAAGGCCTTTGGAATTACAGGTTACTCATACGCAATGGTGTACTTCTCACAAGAGATTTCCTCTCGTCATTCCCTTCAAACGAATTGTTGTTTAGGTGACTGTTGCAGAAAATTCAAAAGTTCTAGTTTGTTTTTAATCCTAGATTAAGTCTAGAGAGACGTTTGAAAGGCCTTTGGAATTACAGGTTACTCATACGCCATGGTGTACTTCTCACAAGAGATCCCCTCTCGTCATTCCCTTCAAACAAATAGTTGTTTAGGTGACTGTTGCAGAAAATTCAAAAGTTCTAGTTTGTTTTTATCATCACATATAGCCATTTTAATCCTAGATTAAGTCCAGAGAGACGTTTGAAAGGCCTTTGGAATTACAGGTTACTCATACGCCATGGTGTATTTCTCACAGGAGATCCCCTCTCGTCATTCCCTTCAAACAAATAGTTGTTTAGGTGACTGTTGCAGAAAATTCAGGAGTTCTAGTTTGTTTTTAACATCACATATAGCCATTTTAATCCTAGATTAAGTCCAGAGAGACGTGTGAAAGGCCTTTGGAATTACAGGTTACTCATACGCCATGGTGTACTTCTCACAAGAGATCCCCTCTCGTCATTCCCTTCAAACAAGTAGTTGTTTAGGTGACTGTTGCAAAAAATTCAGGAGTTCTAGTTTGTTTTTAACATCACAGTTAGCTATTTTAATCCTAGATTAAGTCCAGAGAGACGTTTGAAAGGCCTTTGGAATTACAGGTTACTCATACGCCATGGTGTACTTCTCACAAGAGATCCCCTCTCGTCATTCCCTTCAAACAAATAGTTGTTTAGGTGACTGTTGCAGAAAATTCAAAAGTTCTAGTTTGTTTTTATCATCACATATAGCCATTTTAATCCTAGATTAAGTCCAGAGAGACGTTTGAAAGGCCTTTGGAATTACAGGTTACTCATACGCCATGGTGTATTTCTCACAGGAGATCCCCTCTCGTCATTCCCTTTAAACGAATAGTTGTTTAGGTGACTGTTGCAGAAAATTCAGGAGTTCTAGTTTGTTTTTAACATCACAGTTAGCCATTTTAATCCTATATTAAGTCCAAAGAGACTTTTGAAAGGCCTTTGGAATTACAGGTTACTCATACGCAATGGTGTACTTCTCACAAGAGATTTCCTCTCGTCATTCCCTTCAAACGAATTGTTGTTTAGGTGACTGTTGCAGAAAATTCAAAAGTTCTAGTTTGTTTTTAATCCTAGATTAAGTCTAGAGAGACGTTTGAAAGGCCTTTGGAATTACAGGTTACTCATACGCCATGGTGTACTTCTCACAAGAGATCCCCTCTCGTCATTCCCTTCAAACAAATAGTTGTTTAGGTGACTGTTGCAGAAAATTCAAAAGTTCTAGTTTGTTTTTATCATCACATATAGCCATTTTAATCCTAGATTAAGTCCAGAGAGACGTTTGAAAGGCCTTTGGAATTACAGGTTACTCATACGCCATGGTGTATTTCTCACAGGAGATCCCCTCTCGTCATTCCCTTCAAACAAATAGTTGTTTAGGTGACTGTTGCAGAAAATTCAGGAGTTCTAGTTTGTTTTTAACATCACAGTTAGCTATTTTAATCCTAGATTAAGTCCAGAGAGACGTGTGAAAGGCCTTTGGAATTACAGGTTACTCATACGCCATGGTGTACTTCTAACAAGAGATCCCCTCTCGTCATTCCCATCAAACGAATTGTTGTTTAGGTGAATGTTGCAGAAAATTCAAAAGTTCTAGTTTGTTTTTAACATCACATATAGCCATTTTAATCCTAGATTAAGTCTAGAGAGACGTTTGAAAGGCCTTTGGAATTACAGGTTACTCATACGCCATGGTGTAAATCTCACAACAGATTCCCTCTCGTCATTCCCTTCAAACTAATAGTTGTTTAGGTGACTGTTGCAGAAAATTCAGGAGTTCTAGTTTGTTTTTAACATCACAGTTAGCTATTTTAATCCTAGATTAAGTCCAGAGAGACGTGTGAAAGGCCTTTGGAATTACAGGTTACTCATACGCCATGGTGAACTTCTCACAAGAGATCCCCTCTCGTCATTCCCTTCAAACGAATTGTTGTTTAGGTGACTGTTGCAGAAAATTCAAAAGTTCTAGTTTGTTTTTAATCCTAGATTAAGTCTAGAGAGACGTTTGAAAGGCCTTTGGAATTACAGGTTACTCATACGCCATGGTGTACATCTCACAAGAGATTCCCTCTCGTCATTCCCTTCAAACGAATAGTTGTTTAGGTGACTGTTGCAGAAAATTTAAAAGTTCTAGTTTGTTTTTAACATCACAGTTAGCTATTTTAATCCTAGATTAAGTCCAGAGAGAAGTGTGAAAGGCCTTTGGAATTACAGGTTACTCATACGCCATGGTGTACTTCTCACAAGAGATCCCCTCTCGTCATTCCCTTCAAACAAATAGTTGTTTAGGTGACTGTTGCAGAAAATTTAAAAGTTCTAGTTTGTTTTTATCATCACATATAGCCATTTTAATCCTATATTAAGTCCAGAGAGACTTTTGAAAGGCCTTTGGAATTACAGGTTACTCATACGCCATGGTGTACTTCTCACAAGAGATCCCCTCTCGTCATTCCCTTCAAATAAATAGTTGTTTAGGTGACTGTTGCAGAAAATTCAAAAGTTCTAGTTTGTTTTTATCATCACATATAGCCATTTTAATCCTAGATTAAGTCCAGAGAGACGTTTGAAAGGCCTTTGGAATTACAGGTTACTCATACGCCATGGTGTATTTCTCACAGGAGATCCCCTCTCGTCATTCCCTTTAAACGAATAGTTGTTTAGGTGACTGTTGCAGAAAATTCAGGAGTTCTAGTTTGTTTTTAACATCACAGTTAGCCATTTTAATCCTATATTAAGTCCAAAGAGACTTTTGAAAGGCCTTTGGAATTACAGGTTACTCATACGCAATGATGTACTTCTCACAAGAGATCCCCTCTCGTCATTCTCTTCAAACGAATTGTTGTTTAGGTGACTGTTGCAGAAAATTTAAAAGTTCTAGTTTGTTTTTAACATCACAGTTAGCTATTTTAATCCTAGATTAAGTCCAGAGAGACGTTTTATAGGCCTTTGGAATTACAGGTTACTCATACGCCATGGTGTACTTCTCACAGGAGATCCCCTCTCGTCATTACCTTCAAACGAATAATTGTTTAGGTGACTGTTGCAGAAAATTCAAGAGTTCTAGTTTGTTTTTAACATCACAGTTAGCCATTTTAATCCTAGATTAAGTCTTGAGAGACGTTTGAAAGGCCTTTGGAATTACAGGTTACTCATACGCCATGGTGTACTTCTCACAAGAGATTTCCTCTCGTCATTCCCTTCAAACGAATAGTTGTTTAGGTGACTGTTGCAGAAAATTCAAGAGTTCTAGTTTGTTTTTAACATAACAGTTAGCCATTTTAATCCTAGATTAAGTCTTGAGAGACGTTTGAAAGGCCTTTGGAATTACAGGTTACTCATACGCCATGGTGTACTTCTCACTAGAGATCCCCTCTCGTCATTCCCTTTAAACGAATAGTTGTTTAGGTGACTGTTGCAGAAAATTCAAAAGTTCTAGTTTGTTTTTATCATCACATATAGCAATTTTAATCCTAGATTAAGTCCAGAGAGACGTTTGAAAGGCCTTTGGATACAGGTTACTCATACGCCATGGTGTATTTCTCACAGGAGATCCCCTCTCGTCATTCCCTTTAAACGAATAGTTGTTTAGGTGACTGTTGCAGAAAATTCAGGAGTTCTAGTTTGTTTTTAACATCACAGTTAGCTATTTTAATCCTAGATTAAGTCCAGAGAGACGTGTGAAAGGCCTTTGGAATTACAGGTTACTCATACGCCATGGTGTACTTCTCACAAGAGATCCCCTCTCGTCTTTCCCTTCAAACGAATTGTTGTTTAGGTGACTGTTGCAGAAAATTCAAAAGTTCTAGTTTGTTTTTAACATCACATATAGCCATTTTAATCCTAGATTAAGTCCAGAGAGACGTGTGAAAGGCCTTTGGAATTACAGGTTACTCATACGCCATGGTGTACTTCTCACAAGAGATCCCCTCTCGTCATTCCCTTCAAACAAATAGTTGTTTAGGTGACTGTTGCAGAAAATTTAAAAGTTCTAGTTTGTTTTTATCATCACATATAGCCATTTTAATCCTATATTAAGTCCAGAGAGACTTTTGAAAGGCCTTTGGAATTACAGGTTACTCATACGCCATGGTGTACTTCTCACAAGAGATCCCCTCTCGTCATTCCCTTCAAACAAATAGTTGTTTAGGTGACTGTTGCAGAAAATTCAAGAGTTCTAGTTTGTTTTTATCATCACATATAGCCATTTTAATCCTAGATTAAGTCCAGAGAGACGTTTGAAAGGCCTTTGGAATTACAGGTTACTCATACGCCATGGTGTATTTCTCACAGGAGATCCCCTCTCGTCATTCCCTTTAAACGAATAGTTGTTTAGGTGACTGTTGCAGAAAATTCAGGAGTTCTAGTTTGTTTTTAACATCACAGTTAGCCATTTTAATCCTATATTAAGTCCAAAGAGACTTTTGAAAGGCCTTTGGAATTACAGGTTATTCATACGCAATGATGTACTTCTCACAAGAGATCCCCTCTCGTCATTCTCTTCAAACGAATTGTTGTTTAGGTGACTGTTGCAGAAAATTTAAAAGTTCTAGTTTGTTTTTAACATCACAGTTAGCTATTTTAATCCTAGATTAAGTCCAGAGAGACGTTTTATAGGCCTTTGGAATTACAGGTTACTCATACGCCATGGTGTACTTCTCACAGGAGATCCCCTCTCGTCATTACCTTCAAACGAATAATTGTTTAGGTGACTGTTGCAGAAAATTCAAGAGTTCTAGTTTGTTTTTAACATCACAGTTAGCCATTTTAATCCTAGATTAAGTCTTGAGAGACGTTTGAAAGGCCTTTGGAATTACAGGTTACTCATACGCCATGGTGTACTTCTCACAAGAGATTTCCTCTCGTCATTCCCTTCAAACGAATAGTTGTTTAGGTGACTGTTGCAGAAAATTCAAGAGTTCTAGTTTGTTTTTAACATAACAGTTAGCCATTTTAATCCTAGATTAAGTCTTGAGAGACGTTTGAAAGGCCTTTGGAATTACAGGTTACTCATACGCCATGGTGTACTTCTCACTAGAGATCCCCTCTCGTCATTCCCTTTAAACGAATAGTTGTTTAGGTGACTGTTGCAGAAAATTCAAAAGTTCTAGTTTGTTTTTATCATCACATATAGCAATTTTAATCCTAGATTAAGTCCAGAGAGACTTTTGAAAGGCCTTTGGAATTACAGGTTACTCATACGCAATGATGTACTTCTCACAAGAGATCCCCTCTCGTCATTCTCTTCAAACGAATTGTTGTTTAGGTGACTGTTGCAGAAAATTTAAAAGTTCTAGTTTGTTTTTAACATCACAGTTAGCTATTTTAATCCTAGATTAAGTCCAGAGAGACGTTTTATAGGCCTTTGGAATTACAGGTTACTCATACGCCATGGTGTACTTCTCACAGGAGATCCCCTCTCGTCATTACCTTCAAACGAATAATTGTTTAGGTGACTGTTGCAGAAAATTCAAGAGTTCTAGTTTGTTTTTAACATCACAGTTAGCCATTTTAATCCTAGATTAAGTCCAGAGAGACGTTTGAAAGGCCTTTGGAATTACAGGTTACTCATACGCCATGGTGTATTTCTCACAGGAGATCCCCTCTCGTCATTCCCTTTAAACGAATAGTTGTTTAGGTGACTGTTGCAGAAAATTCAGGAGTTCTAGTTTGTTTTTAACATCACAGTTAGCCATTTTAATCCTATATTAAGTCCAAAGAGACTTTTGAAAGGCCTTTGGAATTACAGGTTACTCATACGCAATGATGTACTTCTCACAAGAGATCCCCTCTCGTCATTCTCTTCAAACGAATTGTTGTTTAGGTGACTGTTGCAGAAAATTCAAAAGTTCTAGTTTGTTTTTAACATCACAGTTAGCTATTTTAATCCTAGATTAAGTCCAGAGAGACGTTTTATAGGCCTTTGGAATTACAGGTTACTCATACGCCATGGTGTACTTCTCACAAGAGATCCCCTCTCGTCATTCCCTTCAAACAAATAGTTGTTTAGGTGACTGTTGCAGAAAATTCAGAAGTTCTAGTTTGTTTTTAACATCACAGTTAGCTATTTTAATCCTAGATTAAGTCCAGAGAGACGTGTGAAAGGCCTTTGGAATTACAGGTTACTCATACGCCATGGTGTACTTCTCACAAGAGATCCCCTCTCGTCATTCCCTTCAAACAAATAGTTGTTTAGGTGACTGTTGCAGAAAATTTAAAAGTTCTAGTTTGTTTTTATCATCGCATATAGCCATTTTAATCCTATATTAAGTCCAGAGAGACTTTTGAAAGGCCTTTGGAATAACAGGTTACTCATACGCCATGGTGTACTTCTCACAAGAGATCCCCTCTCGTCATTCCCTTCAAACAAATAGTTGTTTAGGTGACTGTTGCAGAAAATTCAAGAGTTCTAGTTTTTTTTTATCATCACATATAGCCATTTTAATCCTAGATTAAGTCCAGAGAGACGTTTGAAAGGCCTTTGGAATTACAGGTTACTCATACGCCATGGTGTATTTCTCACAGGAGATCCCCTCTCGTCATTCCCTTTAAACGAATAGTTGTTTAGGTGACTGTTGCAGAAAATTCAGGAGTTCTAGTTTGTTTTTAACATCACAGTTAGCCATTTTAATCCTATATTAAGTCCAAAGAGACTTTTGAAAGGCCTTTGGAATTACAGGTTACTCATACGCAATGATGTACTTCTCACAAGAGATCCCCTCTCGTCATTCTCTTCAAACGAATTGTTGTTTAGGTGACTGTTGCAGAAAATTTAAAAGTTCTAGTTTGTTTTTAACATCACAGTTAGCTATTTTAATCCTAGATTAAGTCCAGAGAGACGTTTTATAGGCCTTTGGAATTACAGGTTACTCATACGCCATGGTGTACTTCTCACAGGAGATCCCCTCTCGTCATTACCTTCAAACGAATAATTGTTTAGGTGACTGTTGCAGAAAATTCAAGAGTTCTAGTTTGTTTTTAACATCACAGTTAGCCATTTTAATCCTAGATTAAGTCTTGAGAGACGTTTGAAAGGCCTTTGGAATTACAGGTTACTCATACGCCATGGTGTACTTCTCACAAGAGATTTCCTCTCGTCATTCCCTTCAAACGAATAGTTGTTTAGGTGACTGTTGCAGAAAATTCAAGAGTTCTAGTTTGTTTTTAACATAACAGTTAGCCATTTTAATCCTAGATTAAGTCTTGAGAGACGTTTGAAAGGCCTTTGGAATTACAGGTTACTCATACGCCATGGTGTACTTCTCACTAGAGATCCCCTCTCGTCATTCCCTTTAAACGAATAGTTGTTTAGGTGACTGTTGCAGAAAATTCAAAAGTTCTAGTTTGTTTTTATCATCACATATAGCAATTTTAATCCTAGATTAAGTCCAGAGAGACGTTTGAAAGGCCTTTGGATACAGGTTACTCATACGCCATGGTGTATTTCTCACAGGAGATCCCCTCTCGTCATTCCCTTTAAACGAATAGTTGTTTAGGTGACTGTTGCAGAAAATTCAGGAGTTCTAGTTTGTTTTTAACATCACAGTTAGCTATTTTAATCCTAGATTAAGTCCAGAGAGACGTGTGAAAGGCCTTTGGAATTACAGGTTACTCATACGCCATGGTGTACTTCTCACAAGAGATCCCCTCTCGTCTTTCCCTTCAAACGAATTGTTGTTTAGGTGACTGTTGCAGAAAATTCAAAAGTTCTAGTTTGTTTTTAACATCACAGTTAGCCATTTTAATCCTAGATTAAGTCCAGAGAGACGTTTTATAGGCCTTTGGAATTACAGGTTACTCATACGCCATGGTGTACTTCTCACAAGAGATCCCCTCTCGTCATTCCCTTCAAACAAATAGTTGTTTAGGTGACTGTTGCAGAAAATTCAGAAGTTCTAGTTTGTTTTTAACATCACAGTTAGCTATTTTAATCCTAGATTAAGTCCAGAGAGACGTGTGAAAGGCCTTTGGAATTACAGGTTACTCATACGCCATGGTGTACTTCTCACAAGAGATCCCCTCTCGTCATTCCCTTCAAACAAATAGTTGTTTAGGTGACTGTTGCAGAAAATTTAAAAGTTCTAGTTTGTTTTTATCATCGCATATAGCCATTTTAATCCTATATTAAGTCCAGAGAGACGTGTGAAAGGCCTTTGGAATTACAGGTTACTCATACGCCATGGTGTACTTCTCACAGGAGATCCCCTCTCGTCATTACCTTCAAACGAATAGTTGTTTAGGTGACTGTTGCAGAAAATTCAAGAGTTCTAGTTTGTTTTTAACATCACAGTTAGCTATTTTAATCCTAGATTAAGTCCAGAGAGACGTGTGAAAGGCCTTTGGAATTACAGGTTACTCATACGCCATGGTGAACTTCTCACAAGAGATCCCCTCTCGTCATTCCCTTCAAACGAATTGTTGTTTAGGTGACTGTTGCAGAAAATTCAAAAGTTCTAGTTTGTTTTTAATCCTAGATTAAGTCTAGAGAGACGTTTGAAAGGCCTTTGGAATTACAGGTTACTCATACGCCATGGTGTACATCTCACAAGAGATTCCCTCTCGTCATTCCCTTCAAACGAATAGTTGTTTAGGTGACTGTTGCAGAAAATTTAAAAGTTCTAGTTTGTTTTTAACATCACAGTTAGCTATTTTAATCCTAGATTAAGTCCAGAGAGAAGTGTGAAAGGCCTTTGGAATTACAGGTTACTCATACGCCATGGTGTACTTCTCACAAGAGATCCCCTCTCGTCATTCCCTTCAAACAAATAGTTGTTTAGGTGACTGTTGCAGAAAATTTAAAAGTTCTAGTTTGTTTTTATCATCACATATAGCCATTTTAATCCTATATTAAGTCCAGAGAGACTTTTGAAAGGCCTTTGGAATTACAGGTTACTCATACGCCATGGTGTACTTCTCACAAGAGATCCCCTCTCGTCATTCCCTTCAAATAAATAGTTGTTTAGGTGACTGTTGCAGAAAATTCAAAAGTTCTAGTTTGTTTTTATCATCACATATAGCCATTTTAATCCTAGATTAAGTCCAGAGAGACGTTTGAAAGGCCTTTGGAATTACAGGTTACTCATACGCCATGGTGTATTTCTCACAGGAGATCCCCTCTCGTCATTCCCTTTAAACGAATAGTTGTTTAGGTGACTGTTGCAGAAAATTCAGGAGTTCTAGTTTGTTTTTAACATCACAGTTAGCCATTTTAATCCTATATTAAGTCCAAAGAGACTTTTGAAAGGCCTTTGGAATTACAGGTTACTCATACGCAATGATGTACTTCTCACAAGAGATCCCCTCTCGTCATTCTCTTCAAACGAATTGTTGTTTAGGTGACTGTTGCAGAAAATTTAAAAGTTCTAGTTTGTTTTTAACATCACAGTTAGCTATTTTAATCCTAGATTAAGTCCAGAGAGACGTTTTATAGGCCTTTGGAATTACACGTTACTCATACGCCATGGTGTACTTCTCACAGGAGATCCCCTCTCGTCATTACCTTCAAACGAATAATTGTTTAGGTGACTGTTGCAGAAAATTCAAGAGTTCTAGTTTGTTTTTAACATCACAGTTAGCCATTTTAATCCTAGATTAAGTCTTGAGAGACGTTTGAAAGGCCTTTGGAATTACAGGTTACTCATACGCCATGGTGTACTTCTCACAAGAGATTTCCTCTCGTCATTCCCTTCAAACGAATAGTTGTTTAGGTGACTGTTGCAGAAAATTCAAGAGTTCTAGTTTGTTTTTAACATAACAGTTAGCCATTTTAATCCTAGATTAAGTCTTGAGAGACGTTTGAAAGGCCTTTGGAATTACAGGTTACTCATACGCCATGGTGTACTTCTCACTAGAGATCCCCTCTCGTCATTCCCTTTAAACGAATAGTTGTTTAGGTGACTGTTGCAGAAAATTCAAAAGTTCTAGTTTGTTTTTATCATCACATATAGCAATTTTAATCCTAGATTAAGTCCAGAGAGACGTTTGAAAGGCCTTTGGATACAGGTTACTCATACGCCATGGTGTATTTCTCACAGGAGATCCCCTCTCGTCATTCCCTTTAAACGAATAGTTGTTTAGGTGACTGTTGCAGAAAATTCAGGAGTTCTAGTTTGTTTTTAACATCACAGTTAGCTATTTTAATCCTAGATTAAGTCCAGAGAGACGTGTGAAAGGCCTTTGGAATTACAGGTTACTCATACGCCATGGTGTACTTCTCACAAGAGATCCCCTCTCGTCTTTCCCTTCAAACGAATTGTTGTTTAGGTGACTGTTGCAGAAAATTCAAAAGTTCTAGTTTGTTTTTAACATCACATATAGCCATTTTAATCCTAGATTAAGTCCAGAGAGACGTGTGAAAGGCCTTTGGAATTACAGGTTACTCATACGCCATGGTGTACTTCTCACAAGAGATCCCCTCTCGTCATTCCCTTCAAACAAATAGTTGTTTAGGTGACTGTTGCAGAAAATTTAAAAGTTCTAGTTTGTTTTTATCATCACATATAGCCATTTTAATCCTATATTAAGTCCAGAGAGACTTTTGAAAGGCCTTTGGAATTACAGGTTACTCATACGCCATGGTGTACTTCTCACAAGAGATCCCCTCTCGTCATTCCCTTCAAACAAATAGTTGTTTAGGTGACTGTTGCAGAAAATTCAAGAGTTCTAGTTTGTTTTTATCATCACATATAGCCATTTTAATCCTAGATTAAGTCCAGAGAGACGTTTGAAAGGCCTTTGGAATTACAGGTTACTCATACGCCATGGTGTATTTCTCACAGGAGATCCCCTCTCGTCATTCCCTTTAAACGAATAGTTGTTTAGGTGACTGTTGCAGAAAATTCAGGAGTTCTAGTTTGTTTTTAACATCACAGTTAGCCATTTTAATCCTATATTAAGTCCAAAGAGACTTTTGAAAGGCCTTTGGAATTACAGGTTATTCATACGCAATGATGTACTTCTCACAAGAGATCCCCTCTCGTCATTCTCTTCAAACGAATTGTTGTTTAGGTGACTGTTGCAGAAAATTTAAAAGTTCTAGTTTGTTTTTAACATCACAGTTAGCTATTTTAATCCTAGATTAAGTCCAGAGAGACGTTTTATAGGCCTTTGGAATTACAGGTTACTCATACGCCATGGTGTACTTCTCACAGGAGATCCCCTCTCGTCATTACCTTCAAACGAATAATTGTTTAGGTGACTGTTGCAGAAAATTCAAGAGTTCTAGTTTGTTTTTAACATCACAGTTAGCCATTTTAATCCTAGATTAAGTCTTGAGAGACGTTTGAAAGGCCTTTGGAATTACAGGTTACTCATACGCCATGGTGTACTTCTCACAAGAGATTTCCTCTCGTCATTCCCTTCAAACGAATAGTTGTTTAGGTGACTGTTGCAGAAAATTCAAGAGTTCTAGTTTGTTTTTAACATAACAGTTAGCCATTTTAATCCTAGATTAAGTCTTGAGAGACGTTTGAAAGGCCTTTGGAATTACAGGTTACTCATACGCCATGGTGTACTTCTCACTAGAGATCCCCTCTCGTCATTCCCTTTAAACGAATAGTTGTTTAGGTGACTGTTGCAGAAAATTCAAAAGTTCTAGTTTGTTTTTATCATCACATATAGCAATTTTAATCCTAGATTAAGTCCAGAGAGACGTTTGAAAGGCCTTTGGATACAGGTTACTCATACGCCATGGTGTATTTCTCACAGGAGATCCCCTCTCGTCATTCCCTTTAAACGAATAGTTGTTTAGGTGACTGTTGCAGAAAATTCAGGAGTTCTAGTTTGTTTTTAACATCACAGTTAGCTATTTTAATCCTAGATTAAGTCCAGAGAGACGTGTGAAAGGCCTTTGGAATTACAGGTTACTCATACGCCATGGTGTACTTCTCACAAGAGATCCCCTCTCGTCTTTCCCTTCAAACGAATTGTTGTTTAGGTGACTGTTGCAGAAAATTCAAAAGTTCTAGTTTGTTTTTAACATCACAGTTAGCCATTTTAATCCTAGATTAAGTCCAGAGAGACGTTTTATAGGCCTTTGGAATTACAGGTTACTCATACGCCATGGTGTACTTCTCACAAGAGATCCCCTCTCGTCATTCCCTTCAAACAAATAGTTGTTTAGGTGACTGTTGCAGAAAATTCAGAAGTTCTAGTTTGTTTTTAACATCACAGTTAGCTATTTTAATCCTAGATTAAGTCCAGAGAGACGTGTGAAAGGCCTTTGGAATTACAGGTTACTCATACGCCATGGTGTACTTCTCACAAGAGATCCCCTCTCGTCATTCCCTTCAAACAAATAGTTGTTTAGGTGACTGTTGCAGAAAATTTAAAAGTTCTAGTTTGTTTTTATCATCGCATATAGCCATTTTAATCCTATATTAAGTCCAGAGAGACGTGTGAAAGGCCTTTGGAATTACAGGTTACTCATACGCCATGGTGTACTTCTCACAGGAGATCCCCTCTCGTCATTACCTTCAAACGAATAGTTGTTTAGGTGACTGTTGCAGAAAATTCAAGAGTTCTAGTTTGTTTTTAACATCACAGTTAGCTATTTTAATCCTAGATTAAGTCCAGAGAGACGTGTGAAAGGCCTTTGGAATTACAGGTTACTCATACGCCATGGTGAACTTCTCACAAGAGATCCCCTCTCGTCATTCCCTTCAAACGAATTGTTGTTTAGGTGACTGTTGCAGAAAATTCAAAAGTTCTAGTTTGTTTTTAATCCTAGATTAAGTCTAGAGAGACGTTTGAAAGGCCTTTGGAATTACAGGTTACTCATACGCCATGGTGTACATCTCACAAGAGATTCCCTCTCGTCATTCCCTTCAAACGAATAGTTGTTTAGGTGACTGTTGCAGAAAATTTAAAAGTTCTAGTTTGTTTTTAACATCACAGTTAGCTATTTTAATCCTAGATTAAGTCCAGAGAGAAGTGTGAAAGGCCTTTGGAATTACAGGTTACTCATACGCCATGGTGTACTTCTCACAAGAGATCCCCTCTCGTCATTCCCTTCAAACAAATAGTTGTTTAGGTGACTGTTGCAGAAAATTTAAAAGTTCTAGTTTGTTTTTATCATCACATATAGCCATTTTAATCCTATATTAAGTCCAGAGAGACTTTTGAAAGGCCTTTGGAATTACAGGTTACTCATACGCCATGGTGTACTTCTCACAAGAGATCCCCTCTCGTCATTCCCTTCAAATAAATAGTTGTTTAGGTGACTGTTGCAGAAAATTCAAAAGTTCTAGTTTGTTTTTATCATCACATATAGCCATTTTAATCCTAGATTAAGTCCAGAGAGACGTTTGAAAGGCCTTTGGAATTACAGGTTACTCATACGCCATGGTGTATTTCTCACAGGAGATCCCCTCTCGTCATTCCCTTTAAACGAATAGTTGTTTAGGTGACTGTTGCAGAAAATTCAGGAGTTCTAGTTTGTTTTTAACATCACAGTTAGCCATTTTAATCCTATATTAAGTCCAAAGAGACTTTTGAAAGGCCTTTGGAATTACAGGTTACTCATACGCAATGATGTACTTCTCACAAGAGATCCCCTCTCGTCATTCTCTTCAAACGAATTGTTGTTTAGGTGACTGTTGCAGAAAATTTAAAAGTTCTAGTTTGTTTTTAACATCACAGTTAGCTATTTTAATCCTAGATTAAGTCCAGAGAGACGTTTTATAGGCCTTTGGAATTACAGGTTACTCATACGCCATGGTGTACTTCTCACAAGAGATTTCCTCTCGTCATTCCCTTCAAACGAATAGTTGTTTAGGTGACTGTTGCAGAAAATTCAAGAGTTCTAGTTTGTTTTTAACATAACAGTTAGCCATTTTAATCCTAGATTAAGTCTTGAGAGACGTTTGAAAGGCCTTTGGAATTACAGGTTACTCATACGCCATGGTGTACTTCTCACAAGAGATTTCCTCTCGTCATTCCCTTCAAACGAATAGTTGTTTAGGTGACTGTTGCAGAAAATTCAAGAGTTCTAGTTTGTTTTTAACATAACAGTTAGCCATTTTAATCCTAGATTAAGTCTTGAGAGACGTTTGAAAGGCCTTTGGAATTACAGGTTACTCATACGCCATGGTGTACTTCTCACTAGAGATCCCCTCTCGTCATTCCCTTTAAACGAATAGTTGTTTAGGTGACTGTTGCAGAAAATTCAAAAGTTCTAGTTTGTTTTTATCATCACATATAGCAATTTTAATCCTAGATTAAGTCCAGAGAGACGTTTGAAAGGCCTTTGGATACAGGTTACTCATACGCCATGGTGTATTTCTCACAGGAGATCCCCTCTCGTCATTCCCTTTAAACGAATAGTTGTTTAGGTGACTGTTGCAGAAAATTCAGGAGTTCTAGTTTGTTTTTAACATCACAGTTAGCTATTTTAATCCTAGATTAAGTCCAGAGAGACGTGTGAAAGGCCTTTGGAATTACAGGTTACTCATACGCCATGGTGTACTTCTCACAAGAGATCCCCTCTCGTCTTTCCCTTCAAACGAATTGTTGTTTAGGTGACTGTTGCAGAAAATTCAAAAGTTCTAGTTTGTTTTTAACATCACATATAGCCATTTTAATCCTAGATTAAGTCCAGAGAGACGTGTGAAAGGCCTTTGGAATTACAGGTTACTCATACGCCATGGTGTACTTCTCACAAGAGATCCCCTCTCGTCATTCCCTTCAAACAAATAGTTGTTTAGGTGACTGTTGCAGAAAATTTAAAAGTTCTAGTTTGTTTTTATCATCACATATAGCCATTTTAATCCTATATTAAGTCCAGAGAGACTTTTGAAAGGCCTTTGGAATTACAGGTTACTCATACGCCATGGTGTACTTCTCACAAGAGATCCCCTCTCGTCATTCCCTTCAAACAAATAGTTGTTTAGGTGACTGTTGCAGAAAATTCAAGAGTTCTAGTTTGTTTTTATCATCACATATAGCCATTTTAATCCTAGATTAAGTCCAGAGAGACGTTTGAAAGGCCTTTGGAATTACAGGTTACTCATACGCCATGGTGTATTTCTCACAGGAGATCCCCTCTCGTCATTCCCTTTAAACGAATAGTTGTTTAGGTGACTGTTGCAGAAAATTCAGGAGTTCTAGTTTGTTTTTAACATCACAGTTAGCCATTTTAATCCTATATTAAGTCCAAAGAGACTTTTGAAAGGCCTTTGGAATTACAGGTTATTCATACGCAATGATGTACTTCTCACAAGAGATCCCCTCTCGTCATTCTCTTCAAACGAATTGTTGTTTAGGTGACTGTTGCAGAAAATTTAAAAGTTCTAGTTTGTTTTTAACATCACAGTTAGCTATTTTAATCCTAGATTAAGTCCAGAGAGACGTTTTATAGGCCTTTGGAATTACAGGTTACTCATACGCCATGGTGTACTTCTCACAGGAGATCCCCTCTCGTCATTACCTTCAAACGAATAATTGTTTAGGTGACTGTTGCAGAAAATTCAAGAGTTCTAGTTTGTTTTTAACATCACAGTTAGCCATTTTAATCCTAGATTAAGTCTTGAGAGACGTTTGAAAGGCCTTTGGAATTACAGGTTACTCATACGCCATGGTGTACTTCTCACAAGAGATTTCCTCTCGTCATTCCCTTCAAACGAATAGTTGTTTAGGTGACTGTTGCAGAAAATTCAAGAGTTCTAGTTTGTTTTTAACATAACAGTTAGCCATTTTAATCCTAGATTAAGTCTTGAGAGACGTTTGAAAGGCCTTTGGAATTACAGGTTACTCATACGCCATGGTGTACTTCTCACTAGAGATCCCCTCTCGTCATTCCCTTTAAACGAATAGTTGTTTAGGTGACTGTTGCAGAAAATTCAAAAGTTCTAGTTTGTTTTTATCATCACATATAGCAATTTTAATCCTAGATTAAGTCCAGAGAGACGTTTGAAAGGCCTTTGGATACAGGTTACTCATACGCCATGGTGTATTTCTCACAGGAGATCCCCTCTCGTCATTCCCTTTAAACGAATAGTTGTTTAGGTGACTGTTGCAGAAAATTCAGGAGTTCTAGTTTGTTTTTAACATCACAGTTAACTATTTTAATCCTAGATTAAGTCCAGAGAGACGTGTGAAAGGCCTTTGGAATTACAGGTTACTCATACGCCATGGTGTACTTCTCACAAGAGATCCCCTCTCGTCTTTCCCTTCAAACGAATTGTTGTTTAGGTGACTGTTGCAGAAAATTCAAAAGTTCTAGTTTGTTTTTAACATCACATATAGCCATTTTAATCCTAGATTAAGTCCAGAGAGACGTGTGAAAGGCCTTTGGAATTACAGGTTACTCATACGCCATGGTGTACTTCTCACAAGAGATCCCCTCTCGTCATTCCCTTCAAACAAATAGTTGTTTAGGTGACTGTTGCAGAAAATTTAAAAGTTCTAGTTTGTTTTTATCATCACATATAGCCATTTTAATCCTATATTAAGTCCAGAGAGACTTTTGAAAGGCCTTTGGAATTACAGGTTACTCATACGCCATGGTGTACTTCTCACAAGAGATCCCCTCTCGTCATTCCCTTCAAACAAATAGTTGTTTAGGTGACTGTTGCAGAAAATTCAAGAGTTCTAGTTTGTTTTTATCATCACATATAGCCATTTTAATCCTAGATTAAGTCCAGAGAGACGTTTGAAAGGCCTTTGGAATTACAGGTTACTCATACGCCATGGTGTATTTCTCACAGGAGATCCCCTCTCGTCATTCCCTTTAAACGAATAGTTGTTTAGGTGACTGTTGCAGAAAATTCAGGAGTTCTAGTTTGTTTTTAACATCACAGTTAGCCATTTTAATCCTATATTAAGTCCAAAGAGACTTTTGAAAGGCCTTTGGAATTACAGGTTACTCATACGCAATGATGTACTTCTCACAAGAGATCCCCTCTCGTCATTCTCTTCAAACGAATTGTTGTTTAGGTGACTGTTGCAGAAAATTTAAAAGTTCTAGTTTGTTTTTAACATCACAGTTAGCTATTTTAATCCTAGATTAAGTCCAGAGAGACGTTTTATAGGCCTTTGGAATTACAGGTTACTCATACGCCATGGTGTACTTCTCACAGGAGATCCCCTCTCGTCATTACCTTCAAACGAATAATTGTTTAGGTGACTGTTGCAGAAAATTCAAGAGTTCTAGTTTGTTTTTAACATCACAGTTAGCCATTTTAATCCTAGATTAAGTCTTGAGAGACGTTTGAAAGGCCTTTGGAATTACAGGTTACTCATACGCCATGGTGTACTTCTCACAAGAGATCCCCTCTCGTCATTCCCTTTGAACGAATAGTTGTTTAGGTGACTGTGGCAGAAAATTCAAAAGTTCTAGTTTGTTTTTATCTTCACATATAGCCATTTTAATCCTATATTAAGTCCAGAGAGACGTTTGAAAGGCCTTTGGAATTACAGGTTACTCATACGCCATGGTGTACTTCTCACAGGAGATCCCCTCTCGTCATTCCCTTTGAACGAATAGCTGTTTTGTTGACTGTTGCAGAAAATTCAGGAGTTCTAGTTTGTTTTTAACATTACAGTTAGCCATTTTAATTCTATATTAAGTCCAGAGAGACTTTTGAAAGGCCTTTGGAATTACAGGTTACTCATACGCAATGATGTACTTCTCACAAGAGATCCCCTCTCGTCATTCTCTTCAAACGAATTGTTGTTTAGGTGACTGTTGCAGAAAATTTAAAAGTTCTAGTTTGTTTTTAACATCACAGTTAGCTATTTTAATCCTAGATTAAGTCCAGAGAGACGTTTTATAGGCCTTTGGAATTACAGGTTACTCATACGCCATGGTGTACTTCTCACAGGAGATCCCCTCTCGTCATTACCTTCAAACGAATAATTGTTTAGGTGACTGTTGCAGAAAATTCAAGAGTTCTAGTTTGTTTTTAACATCACAGTTAGCCATTTTAATCCTAGATTAAGTCCAGAGAGACGTTTGAAAGGCCTTTGGAATTACAGGTTACTCATACGCCATGGTGTATTTCTCACAGGAGATCCCCTCTCGTCATTCCCTTTAAACGAATAGTTGTTTAGGTGACTGTTGCAGAAAATTCAGGAGTTCTAGTTTGTTTTTAACATCACAGTTAGCCATTTTAATCCTATATTAAGTCCAAAGAGACTTTTGAAAGGCCTTTGGAATTACAGGTTACTCATACGCAATGATGTACTTCTCACAAGAGATCCCCTCTCGTCATTCTCTTCAAACGAATTGTTGTTTAGGTGACTGTTGCAGAAAATTCAAAAGTTCTAGTTTGTTTTTAACATCACAGTTAGCTATTTTAATCCTAGATTAAGTCCAGAGAGACGTTTTATAGGCCTTTGGAATTACAGGTTACTCATACGCCATGGTGTACTTCTCACAAGAGATCCCCTCTCGTCATTCCCTTCAAACAAATAGTTGTTTAGGTGACTGTTGCAGAAAATTCAGAAGTTCTAGTTTGTTTTTAACATCACAGTTAGCTATTTTAATCCTAGATTAAGTCCAGAGAGACGTGTGAAAGGCCTTTGGAATTACAGGTTACTCATACGCCATGGTGTACTTCTCACAGGAGATCCCCTCTCGTCATTCCCTTTGAACGAATAATTGTTTAGGTGACTGTTGCAGAAAATTCAAGAGTTCTAGTTTGTTTTTAACATCACAGTTAGCCATTTTAATCCTAGATTAAGTCTTGAGAGACGTTTGAAAGGCCTTTGGAATTACAGGTTACTCATACGCCATGGTGTACTTCTCACAAGAGATCCCCTCTCGTCATTCCCTTTGAACGAATAGTTGTTTAGGTGACTGTGGCAGAAAATTCAAAAGTTCTAGTTTGTTTTTATCTTCACATATAGCCATTTTAATCCTATATTAAGTCCAGAGAGACGTTTGAAAGGCCTTTGGAATTACAGGTTACTCATACGCCATGGTGTACTTCTCACAGGAGATCCCCTCTCGTCATTCCCTTTGAACGAATAGCTGTTTTGTTGACTGTTGCAGAAAATTCAGGAGTTCTAGTTTGTTTTTAACATTACAGTTAGCCATTTTAATTCTATATTAAGTCCAGAGAGACTTTTGAAAGGCCTTTGGAATTACAGGTTACTCATACGCAATGATGTACTTCTCACAAGAGATCCCCTCTCGTCATTCTCTTCAAACGAATTGTTGTTTAGGTGACTGTTGCAGAAAATTTAAAAGTTCTAGTTTGTTTTTAACATCACAGTTAGCTATTTTAATCCTAGATTAAGTCCAGAGAGACGTTTTATAGGCCTTTGGAATTACAGGTTACTCATACGCCATGGTGTACTTCTCACAGGAGATCCCCTCTCGTCATTACCTTCAAACGAATAATTGTTTAGGTGACTGTTGCAGAAAATTCAAGAGTTCTAGTTTGTTTTTAACATCACAGTTAGCCATTTTAATCCTAGATTAAGTCCAGAGAGACGTTTGAAAGGCCTTTGGAATTACAGGTTACTCATACGCCATGGTGTATTTCTCACAGGAGATCCCCTCTCGTCATTCCCTTTAAACGAATAGTTGTTTAGGTGACTGTTGCAGAAAATTCAGGAGTTCTAGTTTGTTTTTAACATCACAGTTAGCCATTTTAATCCTATATTAAGTCCAAAGAGACTTTTGAAAGGCCTTTGGAATTACAGGTTACTCATACGCAATGATGTACTTCTCACAAGAGATCCCCTCTCGTCATTCTCTTCAAACGAATTGTTGTTTAGGTGACTGTTGCAGAAAATTCAAAAGTTCTAGTTTGTTTTTAACATCACAGTTAGCTATTTTAATCCTAGATTAAGTCCAGAGAGACGTTTTATAGGCCTTTGGAATTACAGGTTACTCATACGCCATGGTGTACTTCTCACAAGAGATCCCCTCTCGTCATTCCCTTCAAACAAATAGTTGTTTAGGTGACTGTTGCAGAAAATTCAGAAGTTCTAGTTTGTTTTTAACATCACAGTTAGCTATTTTAATCCTAGATTAAGTCCAGAGAGACGTGTGAAAGGCCTTTGGAATTACAGGTTACTCATACGCCATGGTGTACTTCTCACAGGAGATCCCCTCTCGTCATTCCCTTTGAACGAATAATTGTTTAGGTGACTGTTGCAGAAAATTCAAGAGTTCTAGTTTGTTTTTAACATCACAGTTAGCCATTTTAATCCTAGATTAAGTCTTGAGAGACGTTTGAAAGGCCTTTGGAATTACAGGTTACTCATACGCCATGGTGTACTTCTCACAAGAGATCCCCTCTCGTCATTCCCTTTGAACGAATAGTTGTTTAGGTGACTGTGGCAGAAAATTCAAAAGTTCTAGTTTGTTTTTATCTTCTAGTTTGTTACTCATACGCCATGGTGTACTTCTCACAAGAGATCCCCTCTCGTCATTCCCTTCAAACAAATAGTTGTTTAGGTGATTGTTGCAGAAAATTCAAGAGTTCTAGTTTGTTTTTATCATCACATATAGCCATTTTAATCCTAGATTAAGTCCAGAGAGACGTTTGAAAGGCCTTTGGAATTACAGGTTACTCATACGCCATGGTGTATTTCTCACAGGAGATCCCCTCTCGTCATTCCCTTTAAACGAATAGTTGTTTAGGTGACTGTTGCAGAAAATTCAGGAGTTCTAGTTTGTTTTTAACATCACAGTTAGCCATTTTAATCCTATATTAAGTCCAAAGAGACTTTTGAAAGGCCTTTGGAATTACAGGTTACTCATACGCAATGATGTACTTCTCACAAGAGATCCCCTCTCGTCATTCTCTTCAAACGAATTGTTGTTTAGGTGACTGTTGCAGAAAATTTAAAAGTTCTAGTTTGTTTTTAACATCACAGTTAGCTATTTTAATCCTAGATTAAGTCCAGAGAGACGTTTTATAGGCCTTTGGAATTACAGGTTACTCATACGCCATGGTGTACTTCTCACAGGAGATCCCCTCTCGTCATTACCTTCAAACGAATAATTGTTTAGGTGACTGTTGCAGAAAATTCAAGAGTTCTAGTTTGTTTTTAACATCACAGTTAGCCATTTTAATCCTAGATTAAGTCTTGAGAGACGTTTGAAAGGCCTTTGGAATTACAGGTTACTCATACGCCATGGTGTACTTCTCACAAGAGATCCCCTCTCGTCATTCCCTTTGAACGAATAGTTGTTTAGGTGACTGTGGCAGAAAATTCAAAAGTTCTAGTTTGTTTTTATCTTCACATATAGCCATTTTAATCTTATATTAAGTCCAGAGAGACGTTTGAAAGGCCTTTGGAATTACAGGTTACTCATACGCCATGGTGTACTTCTCACAGGAGATCCCCTCTCGTCATTCCCTTTGAACGAATAGTTGTTTTGTTGACTGTTGCAGAAAATTCAGGAGTTCTAGTTTGTTTTTAACATTACAGTTAGCCATTTTAATTCTATATTAAGTCCAGAGAGACTTTTGAAAGGCCTTTGGAATTACAGGTTACTCATACGCAATGATGTACTTCTCACAAGAGATCCCCTCTCGTCATTCTCTTCAAACGAATTGTTGTTTAGGTGACTGTTGCAGAAAATTTAAAAGTTCTAGTTTGTTTTTAACATCACAGTTAGCTATTTTAATCCTAGATTAAGTCCAGAGAGACGTTTTATAGGCCTTTGGAATTACAGGTTACTCATACGCCATGGTGTACTTCTCACAGGAGATCCCCTCTCGTCATTACCTTCAAACGAATAATTGTTTAGGTGACTGTTGCAGAAAATTCAAGAGTTCTAGTTTGTTTTTAACATCACAGTTAGCCATTTTAATCCTAGATTAAGTCCAGAGAGACGTTTGAAAGGCCTTTGGAATTACAGGTTACTCATACGCCATGGTGTATTTCTCACAGGAGATCCCCTCTCGTCATTCCCTTTAAACGAATAGTTGTTTAGGTGACTGTTGCAGAAAATTCAGGAGTTCTAGTTTGTTTTTAACATCACAGTTAGCCATTTTAATCCTATATTAAGTCCAAAGAGACTTTTGAAAGGCCTTTGGAATTACAGGTTACTCATACGCAATGATGTACTTCTCACAAGAGATCCCCTCTCGTCATTCTCTTCAAACGAATTGTTGTTTAGGTGACTGTTGCAGAAAATTCAAAAGTTCTAGTTTGTTTTTAACATCACAGTTAGCTATTTTAATCCTAGATTAAGTCCAGAGAGACGTTTTATAGGCCTTTGGAATTACAGGTTACTCATACGCCATGGTGTACTTCTCACAAGAGATCCCCTCTCGTCATTCCCTTCAAACAAATAGTTGTTTAGGTGACTGTTGCAGAAAATTCAGAAGTTCTAGTTTGTTTTTAACATCACAGTTAGCTATTTTAATCCTAGATTAAGTCCAGAGAGACGTGTCAAAGGCCTTTGGAATTACAGGTTACTCATACGCCATGGTGTACTTCTCACAAGAGATCCCCTCTCGTCATTCCCTTCAAACAAATAGTTGTTTAGGTGACTGTTGCAGAAAATTTAAAAGTTCTAGTTTGTTTTTATCATCGCATATAGCCATTTTAATCCTATATTAAGTCCAGAGAGACTTTTGAAAGGCCTTTGGAATAACAGGTTACTCATACGCCATGGTGTACTTCTCACAAGAGATCCCCTCTCGTCATTCCCTTCAAACAAATAGTTGTTTAGGTGACTGTTGCAGAAAATTCAAGAGTTCTAGTTTTTTTTTATCATCACATATAGCCATTTTAATCCTAGATTAAGTCCAGAGAGACGTTTGAAAGGCCTTTGGAATTACAGGTTACTCATACGCCATGGTGTATTTCTCACAGGAGATCCCCTCTCGTCATTCCCTTTAAACGAATAGTTGTTTAGGTGACTGTTGCAGAAAATTCAGGAGTTCTAGTTTGTTTTTAACATCACAGTTAGCCATTTTAATCCTATATTAAGTCCAAAGAGACTTTTGAAAGGCCTTTGGAATTACAGGTTACTCATACGCAATGATGTACTTCTCACAAGAGATCCCCTCTCGTCATTCTCTTCAAACGAATTGTTGTTTAGGTGACTGTTGCAGAAAATTTAAAAGTTCTAGTTTGTTTTTAACATCACAGTTAGCTATTTTAATCCTAGATTAAGTCCAGAGAGACGTTTTATAGGCCTTTGGAATTACAGGTTACTCATACGCCATGGTGTACTTCTCACAGGAGATCCCCTCTCGTCATTACCTTCAAACGAATAATTGTTTAGGTGACTGTTGCAGAAAATTCAAGAGTTCTAGTTTGTTTTTAACATCACAGTTAGCCATTTTAATCCTAGATTAAGTCTTGAGAGACGTTTGAAAGGCCTTTGGAATTACAGGTTACTCATACGCCATGGTGTACTTCTCACAAGAGATTTCCTCTCGTCATTCCCTTCAAACGAATAGTTGTTTAGGTGACTGTTGCAGAAAATTTAAAAGTTCTAGTTTGTTTTTAACATCACAGTTAGCTATTTTAATCCTAGATTAAGTCCAGAGAGACGTTTTATAGGCCTTTTATAATTGTTTAGGTGACTGTTGCAGAAAATTCAAGAGTTCTAGTTTGTTTTTAACATCACAGTTAGCCATTTTAATCCTAGATTAAGTCTTGAGAGACGTTTGAAAGGCCTTTGGAATTACAGGTTACTCATACGCCATGGTGTACTTCTCACAAGAGATCCCCTCTCGTCATTCCCTTTGAACGAATAGTTGTTTAGGTGACTGTGGCAGAAAATTCAAAAGTTCTAGTTTGTTTTTATCTTCTAGTTTGTTACTCATACGCCATGGTGTACTTCTCACAAGAGATCCCCTCTCGTCATTCCCTTCAAACAAATAGTTGTTTAGGTGACTGTTGCAGAAAATTCAAGAGTTCTAGTTTGTTTTTATCATCACATATAGCCATTTTAATCCTAGATTAAGTCCAGAGAGACGTTTGAAAGGCCTTTGGAATTACAGGTTACTCATACGCCATGGTGTATTTCTCACAGGAGATCCCCTCTCGTCATTCCCTTTAAACGAATAGTTGTTTAGGTGACTGTTGCAGAAAATTCAGGAGTTCTAGTTTGTTTTTAACATCACAGTTAGCCATTTTAATCCTATATTAAGTCCAAAGAGACTTTTGAAAGGCCTTTGGAATTACAGGTTACTCATACGCAATGATGTACTTCTCACAAGAGATCCCCTCTCGTCATTCTCTTCAAACGAATTGTTGTTTAGGTGACTGTTGCAGAAAATTTAAAAGTTCTAGTTTGTTTTTAACATCACAGTTAGCTATTTTAATCCTAGATTAAGTCCAGAGAGACGTTTTATAGGCCTTTGGAATTACAGGTTACTCATACGCCATGGTGTACTTCTCACAGGAGATCCCCTCTCGTCATTACCTTCAAACGAATAATTGTTTAGGTGACTGTTGCAGAAAATTCAAGAGTTCTAGTTTGTTTTTAACATCACAGTTAGCCATTTTAATCCTAGATTAAGTCTTGAGAGACGTTTGAAAGGCCTTTGGAATTACAGGTTACTCATACGCCATGGTGTACTTCTCACAAGAGATCCCCTCTCGTCATTCCCTTTGAACGAATAGTTGTTTAGGTGACTGTGGCAGAAAATTCAAAATTCTAGTTTGTTTTTATCTTCACATATAGCCATTTTAATCCTATATTAAGTCCAGAGAGACGTTTGAAAGGCCTTTGGAATTACAGGTTACTCATACGCCATGGTGTACTTCTCACAGGAGATCCCCTCTCGTCATTCCCTTTGAACGAATAGTTGTTTTGTTGACTGTTGCAGAAAATTCAGGAGTTCTAGTTTGTTTTTAACATTACAGTTAGCCATTTTAATTCTATATTAAGTCCAGAGAGACTTTTGAAAGGCCTTTGGAATTACAGGTTACTCATACGCAATGATGTACTTCTCACAAGAGATCCCCTCTCGTCATTCTCTTCAAACGAATTGTTGTTTAGGTGACTGTTGCAGAAAATTTAAAAGTTCTAGTTTGTTTTTAACATCACAGTTAGCTATTTTAATCCTAGATTAAGTCCAGAGAGACGTTTTATAGGCCTTTGGAATTACAGGTTACTCATACGCCATGGTGTACTTCTCACAGGAGATCCCCTCTCGTCATTACCTTCAAACGAATAATTGTTTAGGTGACTGTTGCAGAAAATTCAAGAGTTCTAGTTTGTTTTTAACATCACAGTTAGCCATTTTAATCCTAGATTAAGTCCAGAGAGACGTTTGAAAGGCCTTTGGAATTACAGGTTACTCATATCTTCTAGTTTGTTACTCATACGCCATGGTGTACTTCTCACAAGAGATCCCCTCTCGTCATTCCCTTCAAACAAATAGTTGTTTAGGTGACTGTTGCAGAAAATTCAAGAGTTCTAGTTTGTTTTTATCATCACATATAGCCATTTTAATCCTAGATTAAGTCCAGAGAGACGTTTGAAAGGCCTTTGGAATTACAGGTTACTCATACGCCATGGTGTATTTCTCACAGGAGATCCCCTCTCGTCATTCCCTTTAAACGAATAGTTGTTTAGGTGACTGTTGCAGAAAATTCAGGAGTTCTAGTTTGTTTTTAACATCACAGTTAGCCATTTTAATCCTATATTAAGTCCAAAGAGACTTTTGAAAGGCCTTTGGAATTACAGGTTACTCATACGCAATGATGTACTTCTCACAAGAGATCCCCTCTCGTCATTCTCTTCAAACGAATTGTTGTTTAGGTGACTGTTGCAGAAAATTTAAAAGTTCTAGTTTGTTTTTAACATCACAGTTAGCTATTTTAATCCTAGATTAAGTCCAGAGAGACGTTTTATAGGCCTTTGGAATTACAGGTTACTCATACGCCATGGTGTACTTCTCACAGGAGATCCCCTCTCGTCATTACCTTCAAACGAATAATTGTTTAGGTGACTGTTGCAGAAAATTCAAGAGTTCTAGTTTGTTTTTAACATCACAGTTAGCCATTTTAATCCTAGATTAAGTCTTGAGAGACGTTTGAAAGGCCTTTGGAATTACAGGTTACTCATACGCCATGGTGTACTTCTCACAAGAGATCCCCTCTCGTCATTCCCTTTGAACGAATAGTTGTTTAGGTGACTGTGGCAGAAAATTCAAAAGTTCTAGTTTGTTTTTATCTTCACATATAGCCATTTTAATCCTATATTAAGTCCAGAGAGACGTTTGAAAGGCCTTTGGAATTACAGGTTACTCATACGCCATGGTGTACTTCTCACAGGAGATCCCCTCTCGTCATTCCCTTTGAACGAATAGTTGTTTTGTTGACTGTTGCAGAAAATTCAGGAGTTCTAGTTTGTTTTTAACATTACAGTTAGCCATTTTAATTCTATATTAAGTCCAGAGAGACTTTTGAAAGGCCTTTGGAATTACAGGTTACTCATACGCAATGATGTACTTCTCACAAGAGATCCCCTCTCGTCATTCTCTTCAAACGAATTGTTGTTTAGGTGACTGTTGCAGAAAATTTAAAAGTTCTAGTTTGTTTTTAACATCACAGTTAGCTATTTTAATCCTAGATTAAGTCCAGAGAGACGTTTTATAGGCCTTTGGAATTACAGGTTACTCATACGCCATGGTGTACTTCTCACAGGAGATCCCCTCTCGTCATTACCTTCAAACGAATAATTGTTTAGGTGACTGTTGCAGAAAATTCAAGAGTTCTAGTTTGTTTTTAACATCACAGTTAGCCATTTTAATCCTAGATTAAGTCCAGAGAGACGTTTGAAAGGCCTTTGGAATTACAGGTTACTCATACGCCATGGTGTATTTCTCACAGGAGATCCCCTCTCGTCATTCCCTTTAAACGAATAGTTGTTTAGGTGACTGTTGCAGAAAATTCAGGAGTTCTAGTTTGTTTTTAACATCACAGTTAGCCATTTTAATCCTATATTAAGTCCAAAGAGACTTTTGAAAGGCCTTTGGAATTACAGGTTACTCATACGCAATGATGTACTTCTCACAAGAGATCCCCTCTCGTCATTCTCTTCAAACGAATTGTTGTTTAGGTGACTGTTGCAGAAAATTCAAAAGTTCTAGTTTGTTTTTAACATCACAGTTAGCTATTTTAATCCTAGATTAAGTCCAGAGAGACGTTTTATAGGCCTTTGGAATTACAGGTTACTCATACGCCATGGTGTACTTCTCACAAGAGATCCCCTCTCGTCATTCCCTTCAAACAAATAGTTGTTTAGGTGACTGTTGCAGAAAATTCAGAAGTTCTAGTTTGTTTTTAACATCACAGTTAGCTATTTTAATCCTAGATTAAGTCCAGAGAGACGTGTGAAAGGCCTTTGGAATTACAGGTTACTCATACGCCATGGTGTACTTCTCACAAGAGATCCCCTCTCGTCATTCCCTTCAAACAAATAGTTGTTTAGGTGACTGTTGCAGAAAATTTAAAAGTTCTAGTTTGTTTTTATCATCGCATATAGCCATTTTAATCCTATATTAAGTCCAGAGAGACTTTTGAAAGGCCTTTGGAATAACAGGTTACTCATACGCCATGGTGTACTTCTCACAAGAGATCCCCTCTCGTCATTCCCTTCAAACAAATAGTTGTTTAGGTGACTGTTGCAGAAAATTCAAGAGTTCTAGTTTTTTTTTATCATCACATATAGCCATTTTAATCCTAGATTAAGTCCAGAGAGACGTTTGAAAGGCCTTTGGAATTACAGGTTACTCATACGCCATGGTGTATTTCTCACAGGAGATCCCCTCTCGTCATTCCCTTTAAACGAATAGTTGTTTAGGTGACTGTTGCAGAAAATTCAGGAGTTCTAGTTTGTTTTTAACATCACAGTTAGCCATTTTAATCCTATATTAAGTCCAAAGAGACTTTTGAAAGGCCTTTGGAATTACAGGTTACTCATACGCAATGATGTACTTCTCACAAGAGATCCCCTCTCGTCATTCTCTTCAAACGAATTGTTGTTTAGGTGACTGTTGCAGAAAATTTAAAAGTTCTAGTTTGTTTTTAACATCACAGTTAGCTATTTTAATCCTAGATTAAGTCCAGAGAGACGTTTTATAGGCCTTTGGAATTACAGGTTACTCATACGCCATGGTGTACTTCTCACAGGAGATCCCCTCTCGTCATTACCTTCAAACGAATAATTGTTTAGGTGACTGTTGCAGAAAATTCAAGAGTTCTAGTTTGTTTTTAACATCACAGTTAGCCATTTTAATCCTAGATTAAGTCTTGAGAGACGTTTGAAAGGCCTTTGGAATTACAGGTTACTCATACGCCATGGTGTACTTCTCACAAGAGATTTCCTCTCGTCATTCCCTTCAAACGAATAGTTGTTTAGGTGACTGTTGCAGAAAATTCAAGAGTTCTAGTTTGTTTTTAACATAACAGTTAGCCATTTTAATCCTAGATTAAGTCTTGAGAGACGTTTGAAAGGCCTTTGGAATTACAGGTTACTCATACGCCATGGTGTACTTCTCACTAGAGATCCCCTCTCGTCATTCCCTTTAAACGAATAGTTGTTTAGGTGACTGTTGCAGAAAATTCAAAAGTTCTAGTTTGTTTTTATCATCACATATAGCAATTTTAATCCTAGATTAAGTCCAGAGAGACGTTTGAAAGGCCTTTGGATACAGGTTACTCATACGCCATGGTGTATTTCTCACAGGAGATCCCCTCTCGTCATTCCCTTTAAACGAATAGTTGTTTAGGTGACTGTTGCAGAAAATTCAGGAGTTCTAGTTTGTTTTTAACATCACAGTTAGCTATTTTAATCCTAGATTAAGTCCAGAGAGACGTGTGAAAGGCCTTTGGAATTACAGGTTACTCATACGCCATGGTGTACTTCTCACAAGAGATCCCCTCTCGTCTTTCCCTTCAAACGAATTGTTGTTTAGGTGACTGTTGCAGAAAATTCAAAAGTTCTAGTTTGTTTTTAACATCACAGTTAGCCATTTTAATCCTAGATTAAGTCCAGAGAGACGTTTTATAGGCCTTTGGAATTACAGGTTACTCATACGCCATGGTGTACTTCTCACAAGAGATCCCCTCTCGTCATTCCCTTCAAACAAATAGTTGTTTAGGTGACTGTTGCAGAAAATTCAGAAGTTCTAGTTTGTTTTTAACATCACAGTTAGCTATTTTAATCCTAGATTAAGTCCAGAGAGACGTGTGAAAGGCCTTTGGAATTACAGGTTACTCATACGCCATGGTGTACTTCTCACAAGAGATCCCCTCTCGTCATTCCCTTCAAACAAATAGTTGTTTAGGTGACTGTTGCAGAAAATTTAAAAGTTCTAGTTTGTTTTTATCATCGCATATAGCCATTTTAATCCTATATTAAGTCCAGAGAGACGTGTGAAAGGCCTTTGGAATTACAGGTTACTCATACGCCATGGTGTACTTCTCACAGGAGATCCCCTCTCGTCATTACCTTCAAACGAATAGTTGTTTAGGTGACTGTTGCAGAAAATTCAAGAGTTCTAGTTTGTTTTTATCATCACATATAGCCATTTTAATCCTAGATTAAGTCCAGAGAGACGTTTGAAAGGCCTTTGGAATTACAGATTACTCATACGCCATGGTGTATTTCTCACAGGAGATCCCCTCTCGTCATTCCCTTTAAACAAATAGTTGTTTAGGTGACTGTTGCAGAAAATTCAGAAGTTCTAGTTTGTTTTTAACATCACAGTTAGCTATTTTAATCCTAGATTAAGTCCAGAGAGACGTGTGAAAGGCCTTTGGAATTACAGGTTACTCATACGCCATGGTGTACTTCTCACAAGAGATCCCCTCTCGTCATTCCCTTCAAACAAATAGTTGTTTAGGTGACTGTTGCAGAAAATTTAAAAGTTCTAGTTTGTTTTTATCATCGCATATAGCCATTTTAATCCTATATTAAGTCCAGAGAGACTTTTGAAAGGCCTTTGGAATAACAGGTTACTCATACGCCATGGTGTACTTCTCACAAGAGATCCCCTCTCGTCATTCCCTTCAAACAAATAGTTGTTTAGGTGACTGTTGCAGAAAATTCAAGAGTTCTAGTTTGTTTTTATCATCACATATAGCCATTTTAATCCTAGATTAAGTCCAGAGAGACGTTTGAAAGGCCTTTGGAATTACAGGTTACTCATACGCCATGGTGTATTTCTCACAGGAGATCCCCTCTCGTCATTCCCTTTAAACGAATAGTTGTTTAGGTGACTGTTGCAGAAAATTCAGGAGTTCTAGTTTGTTTTTAACATCACAGTTAGCCATTTTAATCCTATATTAAGTCCAAAGAGACTTTTGAAAGGCCTTTGGAATTACAGGTTACTCATACGCAATGATGTACTTCTCACAAGAGATCCCCTCTCGTCATTCTCTTCAAACGAATTGTTGTTTAGGTGACTGTTGCAGAAAATTTAAAAGTTCTAGTTTGTTTTTAACATCACAGTTAGCTATTTTAATCCTAGATTAAGTCCAGAGAGACGTTTTATAGGCCTTTGGAATTACAGGTTACTCATACGCCATGGTGTACTTCTCACAGGAGATCCCCTCTCGTCATTACCTTCAAACGAATAATTGTTTAGGTGACTGTTGCAGAAAATTCAAGAGTTCTAGTTTGTTTTTAACATCACAGTTAGCCATTTTAATCCTATATTAAGTCCAAAGAGACTTTTGAAAGGCCTTTGGAATTACAGGTTACTCATACGAAATGATGTACTTCTCACAAGAGATCCCCTCTCGTCATTACCTTCAAACGAATAATTGTTTAGGTGACTGTTGCAGAAAATTCAAGAGTTCTAGTTTGTTTTTAACATCACAGTTAGCCATTTTAATCCTAGATTAAGTCTTGAGAGACGTTTGAAAGGCCTTTGGAATTACAGGTTACTCATACGCCATGGTGTACTTCTCACAAGAGATCCCCTCTCGTCTTTCCCTTTTAACGAATTGTTGTTTAGGTGACTGTTGCAGAAAATTCAAGAGTTCTAGTTTGTTTTTAACATCACAGTTAGCTATTTTAATCCTAGATTAAGTCCAGAGAGACGTTTTATAGGCCTTTGGAATTACAGGTTACTCATACGCCATGGTGTACTTCTCACAAGAGATCCCCTCTCGTCTTTCCCTTCAAACGAATTGTTGTTTAGGTGACTGTTGCAGAAAATTCAAAAGTTCTAGTTTGTTTTTAACATCACATATAGCCATTTTAATCCTAGATTAAGTCCAGAGAGACGTGTGAAAGGCCTTTGGAATTACAGGTTACTCATACGCCATGGTGTACTTCTCACAAGAGATCCCCTCTCGTCATTCCCTTCAAACAAATAGTTGTTTAGGTGACTGTTGCAGAAAATTCAAGAGTTCTAGTTTGTTTTTATCATCACATATAGCCATTTTAATCCTAGATTAAGTCCAGAGAGACGTTTGAAAGGCCTTTGGAATTACAGGTTACTCATACGCCATGGTGTATTTCTCACAGGAGATCCCCTCTCGTCATTCCCTTTAAACGAATAGTTGTTTAGGTGACTGTTGCAGAAAATTCAGGAGTTCTAGTTTGTTTTTAACATCACAGTTAGCCATTTTAATCCTATATTAAGTCCAAAGAGACTTTTGAAAGGCCTTTGGAATTACAGGTTACTCATACGCAATGATGTACTTCTCACAAGAGATCCCCTCTCGTCATTCTCTTCAAACGAATTGTTGTTTAGGTGACTGTTGCAGAAAATTTAAAAGTTCTAGTTTGTTTTTAACATCACAGTTAGCTATTTTAATCCTAGATTAAGTCCAGAGAGACGTTTTATAGGCCTTTGGAATTACAGGTTACTCATACGCCATGGTGTACTTCTCACAGGAGATCCCCTCTCGTCATTACCTTCAAACGAATAATTGTTTAGGTGACTGTTGCAGAAAATTCAAGAGTTCTAGTTTGTTTTTAACATCACAGTTAGCCATTTTAATCCTAGATTAAGTCTTGAGAGACGTTTGAAAGGCCTTTGGAATTACAGGTTACTCATACGCCATGGTGTACTTCTCACAAGAGATTTCCTCTCGTCATTCCCTTCAAACGAATAGTTGTTTAGGTGACTGTTGCAGAAAATTCAAGAGTTCTAGTTTGTTTTTAACATAACAGTTAGCCATTTTAATCCTAGATTAAGTCTTGAGAGACGTTTGAAAGGCCTTTGGAATTACAGGTTACTCATACGCCATGGTGTACTTCTCACTAGAGATCCCCTCTCGTCATTCCCTTTAAACGAATAGTTGTTTAGGTGACTGTTGCAGAAAATTCAAAAGTTCTAGTTTGTTTTTATCATCACATATAGCAATTTTAATCCTAGATTAAGTCCAGAGAGACGTTTGAAAGGCCTTTGGATACAGGTTACTCATACGCCATGGTGTATTTCTCACAGGAGATCCCCTCTCGTCATTCCCTTTAAACGAATAGTTGTTTAGGTGACTGTTGCAGAAAATTCAGGAGTTCTAGTTTGTTTTTAACATCACAGTTAGCTATTTTAATCCTAGATTAAGTCCAGAGAGACGTGTGAAAGGCCTTTGGAATTACAGGTTACTCATACGCCATGGTGTACTTCTCACAAGAGATCCCCTCTCGTCTTTCCCTTCAAACGAATTGTTGTTTAGGTGACTGTTGCAGAAAATTCAAAAGTTCTAGTTTGTTTTTAACATCACATATAGCCATTTTAATCCTAGATTAAGTCCAGAGAGACGTGTGAAAGGCCTTTGGAATTACAGGTTACTCATACGCCATGGTGTACTTCTCACAAGAGATCCCCTCTCGTCATTCCCTTCAAACAAATAGTTGTTTAGGTGACTGTTGCAGAAAATTTAAAAGTTCTAGTTTGTTTTTATCATCACATATAGCCATTTTAATCCTATATTAAGTCCAGAGAGACTTTTGAAAGGCCTTTGGAATTACAGGTTACTCATACGCCATGGTGTACTTCTCACAAGAGATCCCCTCTCGTCATTTCCTTCAAACAAATAGTTGTTTAGGTGACTGTTGCAGAAAATTCAAGAGTTCTAGTTTGTTTTTATCATCACATATAGCCATTTTAATCCTAGATTAAGTCCAGAGAGACGTTTGAAAGGCCTTTGGAATTACAGGTTACTCATACGCCATGGTGTATTTCTCACAGGAGATCCCCTCTCGTCATTCCCTTTAAACGAATAGTTGTTTAGGTGACTGTTGCAGAAAATTCAGGAGTTCTAGTTTGTTTTTAACATCACAGTTAGCCATTTTAATCCTATATTAAGTCCAAAGAGACTTTTGAAAGGCCTTTGGAATTACAGGTTACTCATACGCAATGATGTACTTCTCACAAGAGATCCCCTCTCGTCATTCTCTTCAAACGAATTGTTGTTTAGGTGACTGTTGCAGAAAATTTAAAAGTTCTAGTTTGTTTTTAACATCACAGTTAGCTATTTTAATCCTAGATTAAGTCCAGAGAGACGTTTTATAGGCCTTTGGAATTACAGGTTACTCATACGCCATGGTGTACTTCTCACAGGAGATCCCCTCTCGTCATTACCTTCAAACGAATAATTGTTTAGGTGACTGTTGCAGAAAATTCAAGAGTTCTAGTTTGTTTTTAACATCACAGTTAGCCATTTTAATCCTAGATTAAGTCTTGAGAGACGTTTGAAAGGCCTTTGGAATTACAGGTTACTCATACGCCATGGTGTACTTCTCACAAGAGATCCCCTCTCGTCATTCCCTTTGAACGAATAGTTGTTTAGGTGACTGTTGCAGAAAATTCAAAAGTTCTAGTTTGTTTTTATCATCACATATAGCAATTTTAATCCTAGATTAAGTCCAGAGAGACGTTTGAAAGGCCTTTGGATACAGGTTACTCATACGCCATGGTGTATTTCTCACAGGAGATCCCCTCTCGTCATTCCCTTTAAACGAATAGTTGTTTAGGTGACTGTTGCAGAAAATTCAGGAGTTCTAGTTTGTTTTTAACATCACAGTTAGCTATTTTAATCCTAGATTAAGTCCAGAGAGACGTGTGAAAGGCCTTTGGAATTACAGGTTACTCATACGCCATGGTGTACTTCTCACAAGAGATCCCCTCTCGTCTTTCCCTTCAAACGAATTGTTGTTTAGGTGACTGTTGCAAAAAATTCAAAAGTTCTAGTTTGTTTTTAACATCACATATAGCCATTTTAATCCTAGATTAAGTCCAGAGAGACGTGTGAAAGGCCTTTGGAATTACAGGTTACTCATACGCCATGGTGTACTTCTCACAAGAGATCCCCTCTCGTCATTCCCTTCAAACAAATAGTTGTTTAGGTGACTGTTGCAGAAAATTTGAAAGTTCTAGTTTGTTTTTATCATCACATATAGCCATTTTAATCCTATATTAAGTCCAGAGAGACTTTTGAAAGGCCTTTGGAATTACAGGTTACTCATACGCCATGGTGTACTTCTCACAAGAGATCCCCTCTCGTCATTCCCTTCAAACAAATAGTTGTTTAGGTGACTGTTGCAGAAAATTCAAGAGTTCTAGTTTGTTTTTATCATCACATATAGCCATTTTAATCCTAGATTAAGTCCAGAGAGACGTTTGAAAGGCCTTTGGAATTACAGGTTACTCATACGCCATGGTGTATTTCTCACAGGAGATCCCCTCTCGTCATTCCCTTTAAACGAATAGTTGTTTAGGTGACTGTTGCAGAAAATTCAGGAGTTCTAGTTTGTTTTTAACATCACAGTTAGCCATTTTAATCCTATATTAAGTCCAAAGAGACTTTTGAAAGGCCTTTGGAATTACAGGTTACTCATACGCAATGATGTACTTCTCACAAGAGATCCCCTCTCGTCATTCTCTTCAAACGAATTGTTGTTTAGGTGACTGTTGCAGAAAATTTAAAAGTTCTAGTTTGTTTTTAACATCACAGTTAGCTATTTTAATCCTAGATTAAGTCCAGAGAGACGTTTTATAGGCCTTTGGAATTACAGGTTACTCATACGCCATGGTGTACTTCTCACAGGAGATCCCCTCTCGTCATTACCTTCAAACGAATAATTGTTTAGGTGACTGTTGCAGAAAATTCAAGAGTTCTAGTTTGTTTTTAACATCACAGTTAGCCATTTTAATCCTAGATTAAGTCTTGAGAGACGTTTGAAAGGCCTTTGGAATTACAGGTTACTCATACGCCATGGTGTACTTCTCACAAGAGATCCCCTCTCGTCTTTCCCTTCAAACGAATTGTTGTTTAGGTGACTGTTGCAGAAAATTCAAGAGTTCTAGTTTGTTTTTAACATCACAGTTAGCTATTTTAATCCTAGATTAAGTCCAGAGAGACGTTTTATAGGCCTTTGGAATTACAGGTTACTCATACGCCATGGTGTACTTCTCACAAGAGATCCCCTCTCGTCTTTCCCTTCAAACGAATTGTTGTTTAGGTGACTGTTGCAGAAAATTCAAAAGTTCTAGTTTGTTTTTAACATCACATATAGCCATTTTAATCCTAGATTAAGTCCAGAGAGACGTGTGAAAGGCCTTTGGAATTACAGGTTACTCATACGCCATGGTGTACTTCTCACAAGAGATCCCCTCTCGTCATTCCCTTCAAACAAATAGTTGTTTAGGTGACTGTTGCAGAAAATTCAAGAGTTCTAGTTTGTTTTTATCATCACATATAGCCATTTTAATCCTAGATTAAGTCCAGAGAGACGTTTGAAAGGCCTTTGGAATTACAGGTTACTCATACGCCATGGTGTATTTCTCACAGGAGATCCCCTCTCGTCATTCCCTTTAAACGAATAGTTGTTTAGGTGACTGTTGCAGAAAATTCAGGAGTTCTAGTTTGTTTTTAACATCACAGTTAGCCATTTTAATCCTATATTAAGTCCAAAGAGACTTTTGAAAGGCCTTTGGAATTACAGGTTACTCATACGCAATGATGTACTTCTCACAAGAGATCCCCTCTCGTCATTCTCTTCAAACGAATTGTTGTTTAGGTGACTGTTGCAGAAAATTTAAAAGTTCTAGTTTGTTTTTAACATCACAGTTAGCTATTTTAATCCTAGATTAAGTCCAGAGAGACGTTTTATAGGCCTTTGGAATTACAGGTTACTCATACGCCATGGTGTACTTCTCACAGGAGATCCCCTCTCGTCATTACCTTCAAACGAATAATTGTTTAGGTGACTGTTGCAGAAAATTCAAGAGTTCTAGTTTGTTTTTAACATCACAGTTAGCCATTTTAATCCTAGATTAAGTCTTGAGAGACGTTTGAAAGGCCTTTGGAATTACAGGTTACTCATACGCCATGGTGTACTTCTCACAAGAGATTTCCTCTCGTCATTCCCTTCAAACGAATAGTTGTTTAGGTGACTGTTGCAGAAAATTCAAGAGTTCTAGTTTGTTTTTAACATAACAGTTAGCCATTTTAATCCTAGATTAAGTCTTGAGAGACGTTTGAAAGGCCTTTGGAATTACAGGTTACTCATACGCCATGGTGTACTTCTCACTAGAGATCCCCTCTCGTCATTCCCTTTAAACGAATAGTTGTTTAGGTGACTGTTGCAGAAAATTCAAAAGTTCTAGTTTGTTTTTATCATCACATATAGCAATTTTAATCCTAGATTAAGTCCAGAGAGACGTTTGAAAGGCCTTTGGATACAGGTTACTCATACGCCATGGTGTATTTCTCACAGGAGATCCCCTCTCGTCATTCCCTTTAAACGAATAGTTGTTTAGGTGACTGTTGCAGAAAATTCAGGAGTTCTAGTTTGTTTTTAACATCACAGTTAGCTATTTTAATCCTAGATTAAGTCCAGAGAGACGTGTGAAAGGCCTTTGGAATTACAGGTTACTCATACGCCATGGTGTACTTCTCACAAGAGATCCCCTCTCGTCTTTCCCTTCAAACGAATTGTTGTTTAGGTGACTGTTGCAGAAAATTCAAAAGTTCTAGTTTGTTTTTAACATCACATATAGCCATTTTAATCCTAGATTAAGTCCAGAGAGACGTGTGAAAGGCCTTTGGAATTACAGGTTACTCATACGCCATGGTGTACTTCTCACAAGAGATCCCCTCTCGTCATTCCCTTCAAACAAATAGTTGTTTAGGTGACTGTTGCAGAAAATTTAAAAGTTCTAGTTTGTTTTTATCATCACATATAGCCATTTTAATCCTATATTAAGTCCAGAGAGACTTTTGAAAGGCCTTTGGAATTACAGGTTACTCATACGCCATGGTGTACTTCTCACAAGAGATCCCCTCTCGTCATTCCCTTCAAACAAATAGTTGTTTAGGTGACTGTTGCAGAAAATTCAAGAGTTCTAGTTTGTTTTTATCATCACATATAGCCATTTTAATCCTAGATTAAGTCCAGAGAGACGTTTGAAAGGCCTTTGGAATTACAGGTTACTCATACGCCATGGTGTATTTCTCACAGGAGATCCCCTCTCGTCATTCCCTTTAAACGAATAGTTGTTTAGGTGACTGTTGCAGAAAATTCAGGAGTTCTAGTTTGTTTTTAACATCACAGTTAGCCATTTTAATCCTATATTAAGTCCAAAGAGACTTTTGAAAGGCCTTTGGAATTACAGGTTACTCATACGCAATGATGTACTTCTCACAAGAGATCCCCTCTCGTCATTCTCTTCAAACGAATTGTTGTTTAGGTGACTGTTGCAGAAAATTTAAAAGTTCTAGTTTGTTTTTAACATCACAGTTAGCTATTTTAATCCTAGATTAAGTCCAGAGAGACGTTTTATAGGCCTTTGGAATTACAGGTTACTCATACGCCATGGTGTACTTCTCACAGGAGATCCCCTCTCGTCATTACCTTCAAACGAATAATTGTTTAGGTGACTGTTGCAGAAAATTCAAGAGTTCTAGTTTGTTTTTAACATCACAGTTAGCCATTTTAATCCTAGATTAAGTCTTGAGAGACGTTTGAAAGGCCTTTGGAATTACAGGTTACTCATACGCCATGGTGTACTTCTCACAAGAGATCCCCTCTCGTCATTCCCTTTGAACGAATAGTTGTTTAGGTGACTGTGGCAGAAAATTCAAAAGTTCTAGTTTGTTTTTATCTTCACATATAGCCATTTTAATCCTATATTAAGTCCAGAGAGACGTTTGAAAGGCCTTTGGAATTACAGGTTACTCATACGCCATGGTGTACTTCTCACAGGAGATCCCCTCTCGTCATTCCCTTTGAACGAATAGTTGTTTTGTTGACTGTTGCAGAAAATTCAGGAGTTCTAGTTTGTTTTTAACATTACAGTTAGCCATTTTAATTCTATATTAAGTCCAGAGAGACTTTTGAAAGGCCTTTGGAATTACAGGTTACTCATACGCAATGATGTACTTCTCACAAGAGATCCCCTCTCGTCATTCTCTTCAAACGAATTGTTGTTTAGGTGACTGTTGCAGAAAATTTAAAAGTTCTAGTTTGTTTTTAACATCACAGTTAGCTATTTTAATCCTAGATTAAGTCCAGAGAGACGTTTTATAGGCCTTTGGAATTACAGGTTACTCATACGCCATGGTGTACTTCTCACAGGAGATCCCCTCTCGTCATTACCTTCAAACGAATAATTGTTTAGGTGACTGTTGCAGAAAATTCAAGAGTTCTAGTTTGTTTTTAACATCACAGTTAGCCATTTTAATCCTAGATTAAGTCCAGAGAGACGTTTGAAAGGCCTTTGGAATTACAGGTTACTCATACGCCATGGTGTATTTCTCACAGGAGATCCCCTCTCGTCATTCCCTTTAAACGAATAGTTGTTTAGGTGACTGTTGCAGAAAATTCAGGAGTTCTAGTTTGTTTTTAACATCACAGTTAGCCATTTTAATCCTATATTAAGTCCAAAGAGACTTTTGAAAGGCCTTTGGAATTACAGGTTACTCATACGCAATGATGTACTTCTCACAAGAGATCCCCTCTCGTCATTTTCTTCAAACGAATTGTTGTTTAGGTGACTGTTGCAGAAAATTTAAAAGTTCTAGTTTGTTTTTAACATCACAGTTAGCTATTTTAATCCTAGATTAAGTCCAGAGAGACGTTTTATAGGCCTTTGGAATTACAGGTTACTCATACGCCATGGTGTACTTCTCACAAGAGATCCCCTCTCGTCATTCCCTTCAAACAAATAGTTGTTTAGGTGACTGTTGCAGAAAATTCAGAAGTTCTAGTTTGTTTTTAACATCACAGTTAGCTATTTTAATCCTAGATTAAGTCCAGAGAGACGTGTGAAAGGCCTTTGGAATTACAGGTTACTCATACGCCATGGTGTACTTCTCACAAGAGATCCCCTCTCGTCATTCCCTTCAAACAAATAGTTGTTTAGGTGACTGTTGCAGAAAATTTAAAAGTTCTAGTTTGTTTTTATCATCACATATAGCCATTTTAATCCTATATTAAGTCCAGAGAGACTTTTGAAAGGCCTTTGGAATTACAGGTTACTCATACGCCATGGTGTACTTCTCACAAGAGATCCCCTCTCGTCATTCCCTTCAAACAAATAGTTGTTTAGGTGACTGTTGCAGAAAATTCAAGAGTTCTAGTTTGTTTTTATCATCACATATAGCCATTTTAATCCTAGATTAAGTCCAGAGAGACGTTTGAAAGGCCTTTGGAATTACAGGTTACTCATACGCCATGGTGTATTTCTCACAGGAGATCCCCTCTCGTCATTCCCTTTAAACGAATAGTTGTTTAGGTGACTGTTGCAGAAAATTCAGGAGTTCTAGTTTGTTTTTATCATCACAGTTAGCCATTTTAATCCTATATTAAGTCCAAAGAGACTTTTGAAAGGCCTTTGGAATTACAGGTTACTCATACGCAATGATGTACTTCTCACAAGAGATCCCCTCTCGTCATTCTCTTCAAACGAATTGTTGTTTAGGTGACTGTTGCAGAAAATTTAAAAGTTTTAGTTTGTTTTTAACATCACAGTTAGCTATTTTAATCCTAGATTAAGTCCAGAGAGACGTTTTATAGGCCTTTGGAATTACAGGTTACTCATACGCCATGGTGTACTTCTCACAGGAGATCCCCTCTCGTCATTACCTTCAAACGAATAATTGTTTAGGTGACTGTTGCAGAAAATTCAAGAGTTCTAGTTTGTTTTTAACATCACAGTTAGCCATTTTAATCCTAGATTAAGTCTTGAGAGACGTTTGAAAGGCCTTTGGAATTACAGGTTACTCATACGCCATGGTGTACTTCTCACAAGAGATTTCCTCTCGTCATTCCCTTCAAACGAATAGTTGTTTAGGTGACTGTTGCAGAAAATTCAAGAGTTCTAGTTTGTTTTTAACATAACAGTTAGCCATTTTAATCCTAGATTAAGTCTTGAGAGACGTTTGAAAGGCCTTTGGAATTACAGGTTACTCATACGCCATGGTGTACTTCTCACTAGAGATCCCCTCTCGTCATTCCCTTTAAACGAATAGTTGTTTAGGTGACTGTTGCAGAAAATTCAAAAGTTCTAGTTTGTTTTTATCATCACATATAGCAATTTTAATCCTAGATTAAGTCCAGAGAGACGTTTGAAAGGCCTTTGGATACAGGTTACTCATACGCCATGGTGTATTTCTCACAGGAGATCCCCTCTCGTCATTCCCTTTAAACGAATAGTTGTTTAGGTGACTGTTGCAGAAAATCCAGGAGTTCTAGTTTGTTTTTAACATCACAGTTAGCTATTTTAATCCTAGATTAAGTCCAGAGAGACGTGTGAAAGGCCTTTGGAATTACAGGTTACTCATACGCCATGGTGTACTTCTCACAAGAGATCCCCTCTTGTCTTTCCCTTCAAACGAATTGTTGTTTAGGTGACTGTTGCAGAAAATTCAAAAGTTCTAGTTTGTTTTTAACATCACATATAGCCATTTTAATCCTAGATTAAGTCCAGAGAGACGTGTGAAAGGCCTTTGGAATTACAGGTTACTCATACGCCATGGTGTACTTCTCACAAGAGATCCCCTCTCGTCATTCCCTTCAAACAAATAGTTGTTTAGGTGACTGTTGCAGAAAATTCAAGAGTTCTAGTTTGTTTTTATCATCACATATAGCCATTTTAATCCTAGATTAAGTCCAGAGAGACGTTTGAAAGGCCTTTGGAATTACAGGTTACTCATACGCCATGGTGTATTTCTCACAGGAGATCCCCTCTCGTCATTCCCTTTAAACGAATAGTTGTTTAGGTGACTGTTGCAGAAAATTCAGGAGTTCTAGTTTGTTTTTAACATCACAGTTAGCCATTTTAATCCTATATTAAGTCCAAAGAGACTTTTGAAAGGCCTTTGGAATTACAGGTTACTCATACGCAATGATGTACTTCTCACAAGAGATCCCCTCTCGTCATTCTCTTCAAACGAATTGTTGTTTAGGTGACTGTTGCAGAAAATTTAAAAGTTCTAGTTTGTTTTTAACATCACAGTTAGCTATTTTAATCCTAGATTAAGTCCAGAGAGACGTTTTATAGGCCTTTGGAATTACAGGTTACTCATACGCCATGGTGTACTTCTCACAGGAGATCCCCTCTCGTCATTACCTTCAAACGAATAATTGTTTAGGTGACTGTTGCAGAAAATTCAGGAGTTCTAGTTTGTTTTTAACATCACAGTTAGCCATTTTAATCCTAGATTAAGTCTTGAGAGACGTTTGAAAGGCCTTTGGAATTACAGGTTACTCATACGCCATGGTGTACTTCTCACAAGAGATCCCCTCTCGTCATTCCCTTCAAACAAATAGTTGTTTAGGTGACTGTTGCAGAAAATTCAGAAGTTCTAGTTTGTTTTTAACATCACAGTTAGCCATTTTAATTCTATATTAAGTCCAGAGAGACTTTTGAAAGGCCTTTGGAATTACAGGTTACTCATACGCCATGGTGTACTTCTCACAAGAGATCCCCTCTCGTCTTTCCCTTCAAACGAATTGTTGTTTAGGTGACTGTTGCAGAAAATTCAAAAGTTCTAGTTTGTTTTTAACATCACAGTTAGCCATTTTAATCCTAGATTAAGTCTTGAGAGACGTTTGAAAGGCCTTTGGAATTACAGGTTACTCATACGCCATGGTGTACTTCTCACAAGAGATTTCCTCTCGTCATTCCCTTCAAACGAATAGTTGTTTAGGTGACTGTTGCAGAAAATTCAAGAGTTCTAGTTTGTTTTTAATCCTAGATTAAGTCTAGAGAGACGTTTGAAAGGCCTTTGGAATTACAGGTTACTCATACGCCATGGTGTACATCTCACAAGAGATTCCCTCTCGTCATTCCCTTCAAACGAATAGTTGTTTAGGTGACTGTTGCAGAAAATTTAAAAGTTCTAGTTTGTTTTTAACATCACAGTTAGCTATTTTAATCCTAGATTAAGTCCAGAGAGACGTGTGAAAGGCCTTTGGAATTACAGGTTACTCATACGCCATGGTAAACTTCTCACAAGAGATCCCCTCTCGTCATTCCCTTCAAACGAATTGTTGTTTAGGTGACTGTTGCAGAAAATTCAAAAGTTCTAGTTTGTTTTTAATCCTAGATTAAGTCTAGAGAGACGTTTGAAAGGCCTTTGGAATTACAGGTTACTCATACGCCATGGTGTACATCTCACAAGAGATTCCCTCTCGTCATTCCCTTCAAACGAATAGTTGTTTAGGTGACTGTTGCAGAAAATTTAAAAGTTCTAGTTTGTTTTTAACATCACAGTTAGCTATTTTAATCCTAGATTAAGTCCAGAGAGACGTTTGAAAGGCCTTTGGAATTACAGGTTACTCATACGCCATGGTGTACTTCTCACAAGAGATCCCCTTTCACACGTCTCTCTGGACTTAATCTAGGATTAAAATAGCTAACTGTGATGTTAAAAACAAACTAGAACTCCTGAATTTTCTGCAACAGTCACCTAAACAACTATTCGTTTGAAGGGAATGACGAGAGGGAATCTGTTGTGAGATTTACACCATGGCGTATGAGTAACCTGTAATTCCAAAGGCCTTTCAAACGTCTCTCTAGACTTAATCTAGGATTAAAATGGCTATATGTGATGTTAAAAACAAACTAGAACTTTTGAATTTTCTGCAACAGTCACCTAAACAACAATTCGTTTGAAGGGAATGACGAGAGGGGATCTCTTTTGAGAAGTACACCATGGCGTATGAGTAACCTGTAATTCCAAAGGCCTTTCACACGTCTCTCTGGACTTAATCTAGGATTAAAATGGCTATATGTGAAGATAAAAACAAACTAGAACTTTTGAATTTTCTGCCACAGTCACCTAAACAACTATTCGTTCAAAGGGAATGACGAGAGGGGATCTCCTGTGAGAAATACACCATGGCGTATGAGTAACCTGTAATTCCAAAGGCCTTTCAAACGTCTCTCTGGACTTAATCTAGGATTAAAATGGCTATATGTGATGATAAAAACACATAGCAGAAAATTCAAAAGTTCTAGTTTGTTTTTAACATCACATATAGCCTTTTTAATCCTAGATTAAGTCCAGAGAGACGTGTGAAAGGCCTTTGGAATTACAGGTTACTCATACGCCATGGTGTACTTCTCACAAGAGATCCCCTCTCGTCATTCCCTTCAAACAAATAGTTGTTTAGGTGACTGTTGCAGAAAATTTAAAAGTTCTAGTTTGTTTTTATCATCACATATAGCCATTTTAATCCTATATTAAGTCCAGAGAGACTTTTGAAAGGCCTTTGGAATTACAGGTTACTCATACGCCATGGTGTACTTCTCACAAGAGATCCCCTCTCGTCATTCCCTTCAAACAAATAGTTGTTTAGGTGACTGTTGCAGAAAATTCAAGAGTTCTAGTTTGTTTTTATCATCACATATAGCCATTTTAATCCTAGATTAAGTCCAGAGAGACGTTTGAAAGGCCTTTGGAATTACAGGTTACTCATACGCCATGGTGTATTTCTCACAGGAGATCCCCTCTCGTCATTCCCTTTAAACGAATAGTTGTTTAGGTGACTGTTGCAGAAAATTCAGGAGTTCTAGTTTGTTTTTAACATCACAGTTAGCCATTTTAATCCTATATTAAGTCCAAAGAGACTTTTGAAAGGCCTTTGGAATTACAGGTTACTCATACGCAATGATGTACTTCTCACAAGAGATCCCCTCTCGTCATTCTCTTCAAACGAATTGTTGTTTAGGTGACTGTTGCAGAAAATTTAAAAGTTCTAGTTTGTTTTTAACATCACAGTTAGCTATTTTAATCCTAGATTAAGTCCAGAGAGACGTTTTATAGGCCTTTGGAATTACAGGTTACTCATACGCCATGGTGTACTTCTCACAGGAGATCCCCTCTCGTCATTACCTTCAAACGAATAATTGTTTAGGTGACTGTTGCAGAAAATTCAAGAGTTCTAGTTTGTTTTTAACATCACAGTTAGCCATTTTAATCCTAGATTAAGTCTTGAGAGACGTTTGAAAGGCCTTTGGATACAGGTTACTCATACGCCATGGTGTATTTCTCACAGGAGATCCCCTCTCGTCATTCCCTTTAAACGAATAGTTGTTTAGGTGACTGTTGCAGAAAATCCAGGAGTTCTAGTTTGTTTTTAACATCACAGTTAGCTATTTTAATCCTAGATTAAGTCCAGAGAGACGTGTGAAAGGCCTTTGGAATTACAGGTTACTCATACGCCATGGTGTACTTCTCACAAGAGATCCCCTCTTGTCTTTCCCTTCAAACGAATTGTTGTTTAGGTGACTGTTGCAGAAAATTCAAAAGTTCTAGTTTGTTTTTAACATCACATATAGCCATTTTAATCCTAGATTAAGTCCAGAGAGACGTGTGAAAGGCCTTTGGAATTACAGGTTACTCATACGCCATGGTGTACTTCTCACAAGAGATCCCCTCTCGTCATTCCCTTCAAACAAATAGTTGTTTAGGTGACTGTTGCAGAAAATTCAAGAGTTCTAGTTTGTTTTTATCATCACATATAGCCATTTTAATCCTAGATTAAGTCCAGAGAGACGTTTGAAAGGCCTTTGGAATTACAGGTTACTCATACGCCATGGTGTATTTCTCACAGGAGATCCCCTCTCGTCATTCCCTTTAAACGAATAGTTGTTTAGGTGACTGTTGCAGAAAATTCAGGAGTTCTAGTTTGTTTTTAACATCACAGTTAGCCATTTTAATCCTATATTAAGTCCAAAGAGACTTTTGAAAGGCCTTTGGAATTACAGGTTACTCATACGCAATGATGTACTTCTCACAAGAGATCCCCTCTCGTCATTCTCTTCAAACGAATTGTTGTTTAGGTGACTGTTGCAGAAAATTTAAAAGTTCTAGTTTGTTTTTAACATCACAGTTAGCTATTTTAATCCTAGATTAAGTCCAGAGAGACGTTTTATAGGCCTTTGGAATTACAGGTTACTCATACGCCATGGTGTACTTCTCACAGGAGATCCCCTCTCGTCATTACCTTCAAACGAATAATTGTTTAGGTGACTGTTGCAGAAAATTCAGGAGTTCTAGTTTGTTTTTAACATCACAGTTAGCCATTTTAATCCTAGATTAAGTCTTGAGAGACGTTTGAAAGGCCTTTGGAATTACAGGTTACTCATACGCCATGGTGTACTTCTCACAAGAGATCCCCTCTCGTCATTCCCTTCAAACAAATAGTTGTTTAGGTGACTGTTGCAGAAAATTCAGAAGTTCTAGTTTGTTTTTAACATCACAGTTAGCCATTTTAATTCTATATTAAGTCCAGAGAGACTTTTGAAAGGCCTTTGGAATTACAGGTTACTCATACGCCATGGTGTACTTCTCACAAGAGATCCCCTCTCGTCTTTCCCTTCAAACGAATTGTTGTTTAGGTGACTGTTGCAGAAAATTCAAAAGTTCTAGTTTGTTTTTAACATCACAGTTAGCCATTTTAATCCTAGATTAAGTCTTGAGAGACGTTTGAAAGGCCTTTGGAATTACAGGTTACTCATACGCCATGGTGTACTTCTCACAAGAGATTTCCTCTCGTCATTCCCTTCAAACGAATAGTTGTTTAGGTGACTGTTGCAGAAAATTCAAGAGTTCTAGTTTGTTTTTAATCCTAGATTAAGTCTAGAGAGACGTTTGAAAGGCCTTTGGAATTACAGGTTACTCATACGCCATGGTGTACATCTCACAAGAGATTCCCTCTCGTCATTCCCTTCAAACGAATAGTTGTTTAGGTGACTGTTGCAGAAAATTTAAAAGTTCTAGTTTGTTTTTAACATCACAGTTAGCTATTTTAATCCTAGATTAAGTCCAGAGAGACGTGTGAAAGGCCTTTGGAATTACAGGTTACTCATACGCCATGGTAAACTTCTCACAAGAGATCCCCTCTCGTCATTCCCTTCAAACGAATTGTTGTTTAGGTGACTGTTGCAGAAAATTCAAAAGTTCTAGTTTGTTTTTAATCCTAGATTAAGTCTAGAGAGACGTTTGAAAGGCCTTTGGAATTACAGGTTACTCATACGCCATGGTGTACATCTCACAAGAGATTCCCTCTCGTCATTCCCTTCAAACGAATAGTTGTTTAGGTGACTGTTGCAGAAAATTTAAAAGTTCTAGTTTGTTTTTAACATCACAGTTAGCTATTTTAATCCTAGATTAAGTCCAGAGAGACGTTTGAAAGGCCTTTGGAATTACAGGTTACTCATACGCCATGGTGTACTTCTCACAAGAGATCCCCTTTCACACGTCTCTCTGGACTTAATCTAGGATTAAAATAGCTAACTGTGATGTTAAAAACAAACTAGAACTCCTGAATTTTCTGCAACAGTCACCTAAACAACTATTCGTTTGAAGGGAATGACGAGAGGGAATCTGTTGTGAGATTTACACCATGGCGTATGAGTAACCTGTAATTCCAAAGGCCTTTCAAACGTCTCTCTAGACTTAATCTAGGATTAAAATGGCTATATGTGATGTTAAAAACAAACTAGAACTTTTGAATTTTCTGCAACAGTCACCTAAACAACAATTCGTTTGAAGGGAATGACGAGAGGGGATCTCTTTTGAGAAGTACACCATGGCGTATGAGTAACCTGTAATTCCAAAGGCCTTTCACACGTCTCTCTGGACTTAATCTAGGATTAAAATGGCTATATGTGAAGATAAAAACAAACTAGAACTTTTGAATTTTCTGCCACAGTCACCTAAACAACTATTCGTTCAAAGGGAATGACGAGAGGGGATCTCCTGTGAGAAATACACCATGGCGTATGAGTAACCTGTAATTCCAAAGGCCTTTCAAACGTCTCTCTGGACTTAATCTAGGATTAAAATGGCTATATGTGATGATAAAAACACATAGCAGAAAATTCAAAAGTTCTAGTTTGTTTTTAACATCACATATAGCCTTTTTAATCCTAGATTAAGTCCAGAGAGACGTGTGAAAGGCCTTTGGAATTACAGGTTACTCATACGCCATGGTGTACTTCTCACAAGAGATCCCCTCTCGTCATTCCCTTCAAACAAATAGTTGTTTAGGTGACTGTTGCAGAAAATTTAAAAGTTCTAGTTTGTTTTTATCATCACATATAGCCATTTTAATCCTATATTAAGTCCAGAGAGACTTTTGAAAGGCCTTTGGAATTACAGGTTACTCATACGCCATGGTGTACTTCTCACAAGAGATCCCCTCTCGTCATTCCCTTCAAACAAATAGTTGTTTAGGTGACTGTTGCAGAAAATTCAAGAGTTCTAGTTTGTTTTTATCATCACATATAGCCATTTTAATCCTAGATTAAGTCCAGAGAGACGTTTGAAAGGCCTTTGGAATTACAGGTTACTCATACGCCATGGTGTATTTCTCACAGGAGATCCCCTCTCGTCATTCCCTTTAAACGAATAGTTGTTTAGGTGACTGTTGCAGAAAATTCAGGAGTTCTAGTTTGTTTTTAACATCACAGTTAGCCATTTTAATCCTATATTAAGTCCAAAGAGACTTTTGAAAGGCCTTTGGAATTACAGGTTACTCATACGCAATGATGTACTTCTCACAAGAGATCCCCTCTCGTCATTCTCTTCAAACGAATTGTTGTTTAGGTGACTGTTGCAGAAAATTTAAAAGTTCTAGTTTGTTTTTAACATCACAGTTAGCTATTTTAATCCTAGATTAAGTCCAGAGAGACGTTTTATAGGCCTTTGGAATTACAGGTTACTCATACGCCATGGTGTACTTCTCACAGGAGATCCCCTCTCGTCATTACCTTCAAACGAATAATTGTTTAGGTGACTGTTGCAGAAAATTCAAGAGTTCTAGTTTGTTTTTAACATCACAGTTAGCCATTTTAATCCTAGATTAAGTCTTGAGAGACGTTTGAAAGGCCTTTGGAATTACAGGTTACTCATACGCCATGGTGTACTTCTCACAAGAGATCCCCTCTCGTCATTCCCTTTGAACGAATAGTTGTTTAGGTGACTGTGGCAGAAAATTCAAAAGTTCTAGTTTGTTTTTATCTTCACATATAGCCATTTTAATCCTATATTAAGTCCAGAGAGACGTTTGAAAGGCCTTTGGAATTACAGGTTACTCATACGCCATGGTGTACTTCTCACAGGAGATCCCCTCTCGTCATTCCCTTTGAACGAATAGTTGTTTTGTTGACTGTTGCAGAAAATTCAGGAGTTCTAGTTTGTTTTTAACATTACAGTTAGCCATTTTAATTCTATATTAAGTCCAGAGAGACTTTTGAAAGGCCTTTGGAATTACAGGTTACTCATACGCCATGGTGTACTTCTCACAAGAGATCCCCTCTCGTCATTCCCTTCAAACAAATAGTTGTTTAGGTGACTGTTGCAGAAAATTCAGAAGTTCTAGTTTGTTTTTAACATCACAGTTAGCTATTTTAATCTTAGATTAAGTCCAGAGAGACGTGTGAAAGGCCTTTGGAATTACAGGTTACTCATACGCCATGGTGTACTTCTCACAAGAGATCCCCTCTCGTCTTTCCCTTCAAACGAATTGTTGTTTAGGTGACTGTTGCAGAAAATTCAAAAGTTCTAGTTTGTTTTTAACATCACATATAGCCATTTTAATCCTAGATTAAGTCTAGAGAGACGTGTGAAAGGCCTTTGGAATTACAGGTTACTCATACGCCATGGTGTACTTCTCACAAGAGATCCCCTCTCGTCATTCCCTTCAAACGAATTGTTGTTTAGGTGACTGTTGCAGAAAATTCAAAAGTTCTAGTTTGTTTTTAATCCTAGATTAAGTCTAGAGAGACGTTTGAAAGGCCTTTGGAATTACAGGTTACTCATACGCCATGGTGTACATCTCACAAGAGATTCCCTCTCGTCATTCCCTTCAAACGAATAGTTGTTTAGGTGACTGTTGCAGAAAATTTAAAAGTTCTAGTTTGTTTTTAACATCACAGTTAGCTATTTTAATCCTAGATTAAGTCCAGAGAGACGTTTGAAAGGCCTTTGGAATCACAGGTTACTCATACGCCGTGGTGTACTTCTCACAAGAGATTCCCTCTCGTCATTCCCTTCAAACGAATTGTTGTTTAGGTGACTGTTGCAGAAAATTTAAAAGTTCTAGTTTGTTTTTAACATCACAGTTAGCTATTTTAATCCTAGATTAAGTCCAGAGAGACGTTTTATAGGCCTTTGGAATTACAGGTTACTCATACGCCATGGTGTACTTCTCACAAGAGATCCCCTCTCGTCATTCCCTTCAAACGAATAGTTGTTTAGGTGACTGTTGCAGAAAATTCAAAAGTTTTAGTTTGTTTTTATCATCACATATAGCCATTTTAATCCTAGATTAAGTCCAGAGAGACGTTTTATAGGCCTTTGGAATTACAGGTTACTCATACGCCATGGTGTACTTCTCACAAGAGATCCCCTCTCGTCATTCCCTTCAAACGAATAGTTGTTTAGGTGACTGTTGCAGAAAATTCAAAAGTTCTAGTTTGTTTTTATCATCACATATAGCCATTTTAATCCTAGATTAAGTCCAGAGAGACGTTTGAAAGGCCTTTGGAATTACAGGTTACTCATACGCCATGGTGTACTTCTCACAGGAGATCCCCTCTCGTCATTCCCTTTGAACGAATAGTTGTTTAGGTGACTGTTGCAGAAAATTCAGGAGTTCTAGTTTGTTTTTAACATCACAGTTAGCCATTTTAATCCTATATTAAGTCCAGAGAGACTTTTGAAAGGCCTTTGGAATTACAGGTTACTCATACGCCATGGTGTACTTCTCACAAGAGATCCCCTCCCGTCATTCCCTTCAAACAAATAGTTGTTTAGGTGACTGTTGCAGAAAATTCAGGAGTTCTAGTTTGTTTTTAACATCACAGTTAGCTATTTTAATCCTAGATTAAGTCCAGAGAGACGTGTGAAAGGCCTTTGGAATTACAGGTTACTCATACGCCATGGTGTACTTCTCACAAGAGATCCCCTCTCGTCATTCCCTTCAAACGAATTGTTGTTTAGGTGACTGTGCAGAAAATTCAAAAGTTCTAGTTTGTTTTTAACATCACATATAGCCATTTTAATCCTAGATTAAGTCTAGAGAGACGTTTGAAAGGCCTTTGGAATTACAGGTTACTCATACGCCATGGTGTAAATCTCACAACAGATTCCCTCTCGTCATTCCCTTCAAACGAATAGTTGTTTAGGTGACTGTTGCAGAAAATTCAGGAGTTCTAGTTTGTTTTTAACATCACAGTTAGCTATTTTAATCCTAGATTAAGTCCAGAGAGACGTGTGAAAGGCCTTTGGAATTACAGGTTACTCATACGCCATGGTGAACTTCTCACAAGAGATCCCCTCTCGTCATTCCCTTCAAACGAATTGTTGTTTAGGTGACTGTTGCAGAAAATTCAAAAGTTCTAGTTTGTTTTTAATCCTAGATTAAGTCTAGAGAGACGTTTGAAAGGCCTTTGGAATTACAGGTTACTCATACGCCATGGTGTACATCTCACAAGAGATTCCCTCTCGTCATTCCCTTCAAACGAATAGTTGTTTAGGTGACTGTTGCAGAAAATTTAAAAGTTCTAGTTTGTTTTTAACATCACAGTTAGCTATTTTAATCCTAGATTAAGTCCAGAGAGACGTTTGAAAGGCCTTTGGAATTACAGGTTACTCATACGCCATGGTGTACTTCTCACAAGAGATCCCCTCTCGTCATTCCCTTCAAACAAGTAGTTGTTTAGGTGACTGTTGCAGAAAATTCCGGAGTTCTAGTTTGTTTTTAACATCACAGTTAGCTATTTTAATCCTAGATTAAGTCCAGAGAGACGTTTGAAAGGCCTTTGGAATTACAGGTTACTCATACGCAATGGTGTACTTCTCACAAGAGATCCCCTCTCGTCATTCCCTTCAAACGAATTGTTGTTTAGGTGACTGTTGCAGAAAATTCAAAAGTTCTAGTTTGTTTTTAATCCTAGATTAAGTCTAGAGAGACGTTTGAAAGGCCTTTGGAATTACAGGTTACTCATACGCCATGGTGTACATCTCACAAGAGATTCCCTCTCGTCATTCCCTTCAAACGAATAGTTGTTTAGGTGACTGTTGCAGAAAATTTAAAAGTTCTAGTTTGTTTTTAACATCACAGTTAGCTATTTTAATCCTAGATTAAGTCCAGAGAGACGTTTGAAAGGCCTTTGGAATTACAGGTTACTCATACGCCATGGTGTACTTCTCACAAGAGATCCCCTCCCGTCATTCCCTTCAAACAAGTAGTTGTTTAGGTGACTGTTGCAGAAAATTCAGGAGTTCTAGTTTGTTTTTAACATCACAGTTAGCTATTTTAATCCTAGATTAAGTCCAGAGAGACGTGTGAAAGGCCTTTGGAATTACAGGTTACTCATACGCCATGGTGTACTTCTCACAAGAGATCCCCTCTCGTCATTCCCTTCAAACGAATTGTTGTTTAGGTGACTGTTGCAGAAAATTCAAAAGTTCTAGTTTGTTTTTAATCCTAGATTAAGTCTAGAGAGACGTTTGAAAGGCCTTTGGAATTACAGGTTACTCATACGCCATGGTGTACATCTCACAAGAGATTCCCTCTCGTCATTCCCTTCAAACGAATAGTTGTTTAGGTGACTGTTGCAGAAAATTTAAAAGTTCTAGTTTGTTTTTAACATCACAGTTAGCTATTTTAATCCTAGATTAAGTCCAGAGAGACGTTTGAAAGGCCTTTGGAATCACAGGTTACTCATACGCCGTGGTGTACTTCTCACAAGAGATTCCCTCTCGTCATTCCCTTCAAACGAATTGTTGTTTAGGTGACTGTTGCAGAAAATTTAAAAGTTCTAGTTTGTTTTTAACATCACAGTTAGCTATTTTAATCCTAGATTAAGTCCAGAGAGACGTTTTATAGGCCTTTGGAATTACAGGTTACTCATACGCCATGGTGTACTTCTCACAAGAGATCCCCTCTCGTCATTCCCTTCAAACGAATAGTTGTTTAGGTGACTGTTGCAGAAAATTCAAAAGTTTTAGTTTGTTTTTATCATCACATATAGCCATTTTAATCCTAGATTAAGTCCAGAGAGACGTTTTATAGGCCTTTGGAATTACAGGTTACTCATACGCCATGGTGTACTTCTTACAAGAGATCCCCTCTCGTCATTCCCTTCAAACGAATAGTTGTTTAGGTGACTGTTGCAGAAAATTCAAAAGTTCTAGTTTGTTTTTATCATCACATATAGCCATTTTAATCCTAGATTAAGTCCAGAGAGACGTTTGAAAGGCCTTTGGAATTACAGGTTACTCATACGCCATGGTGTACTTCTCACAGGAGATCCCCTCTCGTCATTCCCTTTGAACGAATAGTTGTTTAGGTGACTGTTGCAGAAAATTCAGGAGTTCTAGTTTGTTTTTAACATCACAGTTAGCCATTTTAATCCTATATTAAGTCCAGAGAGACTTTTGAAAGGCCTTTGGAATTACAGGTTACTCATACGCCATGGTGTACTTCTCACAAGAGATCCCCTCCCGTCATTCCCTTCAAACAAATAGTTGTTTAGGTGACTGTTGCAGAAAATTCAGGAGTTCTAGTTTGTTTTTAACATCACAGTTAGCTATTTTAATCCTAGATTAAGTCCAGAGAGACGTGTGAAAGGCCTTTGGAATTACAGGTTACTCATACGCCATGGTGTACTTCTCACAAGAGATCCCCTCTCGTCATTCCCTTCAAACGAATTGTTGTTTAGGTGACTGTTGCAGAAAATTCAAAAGTTCTAGTTTGTTTTTAACATCACATATAGCCATTTTAATCCTAGATTAAGTCTAGAGAGACGTTTGAAAGGCCTTTGGAATTACAGGTTACTCATACGCCATGGTGTAAATCTCACAACAGATTCCCTCTCGTCATTCCCTTCAAACGAATAGTTGTTTAGGTGACTGTTGCAGAAAATTCAGGAGTTCTAGTTTGTTTTTAACATCACAGTTAGCTATTTTAATCCTAGATTAAGTCCAGAGAGACGTGTGAAAGGCCTTTGGAATTACAGGTTACTCATACGCCATGGTGAACTTCTCACAAGAGATCCCCTCTCGTCATTCCCTTCAAACGAATTGTTGTTTAGGTGACTGTTGCAGAAAATTCAAAAGTTCTAGTTTGTTTTTAATCCTAGATTAAGTCTAGAGAGACGTTTGAAAGGCCTTTGGAATTACAGGTTACTCATACGCCATGGTGTACATCTCACAAGAGATTCCCTCTCGTCATTCCCTTCAAACGAATAGTTGTTTAGGTGACTGTTGCAGAAAATTTAAAAGTTCTAGTTTGTTTTTAACATCACAGTTAGCTATTTTAATCCTAGATTAAGTCCAGAGAGACGTTTGAAAGGCCTTTGGAATTACAGGTTACTCATACGCCATGGTGTACTTCTCACAAGAGATCCCCTCTCGTCATTCCCTTCAAACAAGTAGTTGTTTAGGTGACTGTTGCAGAAAATTCCGGAGTTCTAGTTTGTTTTTAACATCACAGTTAGCTATTTTAATCCTAGATTAAGTCCAGAGAGACGTTTGAAAGGCCTTTGGAATTACAGGTTACTCATACGCAATGGTGTACTTCTCACAAGAGATCCCCTCTCGTCATTCCCTTCAAACAAATAGTTGTTTAGGTGACTGTTGCAGAAAATTCAAAAGTTCTAGTTTGTTTTTATCATCACATATAGCCATTTTAATCCTAGATTAAGTCCAGAGAGACGTTTGAAAGGCCTTTGGAATTACAGGTTACTCATACGCCATGGTGTATTTCTCACAGGAGATCCCCTCTCGTCATTCCCTTTAAACGAATAGTTGTTTAGGTGACTGTTGCAGAAAATTCAGGAGTTCTAGTTTGTTTTTAACATCACAGTTAGCCATTTTAATCCTATATTAAGTCCAAAGAGACTTTTGAAAGGCCTTTGGAATTACAGATTACTCATACGCAATGGTGTACTTCTCACAAGAGATCCCCTCTCGTCATTCCCTTTGAACGAATAGTTGTTTAGGTGACTGTGGCAGAAAATTCAAAAGTTCTAGTTTGTTTTTATCATCACATATAGCCATTTTAATCCTAGATTAAGTCCAGAGAGACGTTTGAAAGGCCTTTGGAATTACAGGTTACTCATACGCCATGGTGTACTTCTCACAGGAGATCCCCTCTCGTCATTCCCTTTGAACGAATAGTTGTTTAGGTGACTGTTGCAGAAAATTCAGGAGTTCTAGTTTGTTTTTAACATTACAGTTAGCCATTTTAATTCTATATTAAGTCCAGAGAGACTTTTGAAAGGCCTTTAGAATTACAGGTTACTCATACGCCATGGTGTACTTCTCACAAGAGATCCCCTCTCGTCATTCCCTTCAAACAAATAGTTGTTTAGGTGACTGTTGCAGAAAATTCAGAAGTTCTAGTTTGTTTTTAACATCACAGTTAGCTATTTTAATCCTAGATTAAGTCCAGAGAGACGTGTGAAAGGCCTTTGGAATTACAGGTTACTCATACGCCATGGTGTACTTCTCACAAGAGATCCCCTCTCGTCTTTCCCTTCAAACGAATTGTTGTTTAGGTGACTGTTGCAGAAAATTCAAAAGTTCTAGTTTGTTTTTAACATCACATATAGCCATTTTAATCGTAGATTAAGTCTAGAGAGACGTTTGAAAGGCCTTTGGAATTACAGGTCACTCATACGCCATGGTGTACATCTCACAAGAGATTCCCTCTCGTCATTCCCTTCAAACGAATAGTTGTTCAGGTGACTGTTGCAGAAAATTCAGGAGTTCTAGTTTGTTTTTAACATCACAGTTAGCTATTTTAATCCTAGATTAAGTCCAGAGAGACGTGTGAAAGGCCTTTGGAATTACAGGTTACTCATACGCCATGGTGTACTTTTCACAAGAGATCCCCTCTCGTCATTCCCTTCAAACGAATTGTTGTTTAGGTGACTGTTGCAGAAAATTCAAAAGTTCTAGTTTGTTTTTAACATCACAGTTAGCTATTTTATTCCTAGATTAAGTCCAGAGAGACGTTTGAAAGGCCTTTGGAATTACAGGTTACTCATACGCCGTGGTGTACTTCTCACAAGAGATTCCCTCTCGTCATTCCCTTCAAACGAATTGTTGTTTAGGTGACTGTTGCAGAAAATTTAAAAGTTCTAGTTTGTTTTTAACATCACAGTTAGCTATTTTAATCCTAGATTAAGTCCAGAGAGACGTTTTATAGGCCTTTGGAATTACAGGTTACTCATACGCCATGGTGTACTTCTCACAAGAGATCCCCTCTCGTCATTCCCTTCAAACGAATAGTTGTTTAGGTGACTGTTGCAGAAAATTCAAAAGTTCTAGTTTGTTTTTATCATCACATATAGCCATTTTAATCCTAGATTAAGTCCAGAGAGACGTTTTATAGGCCTTTGGAATTACAGGTTACTCATACGCCATGGTGTACTTCTCACAAGAGATCCCCTCTCGTCATTCCCTTTGAACGAATAGTTGTTTAGGTGACTGTTGCAGAAAATTCAGGAGTTCTAGTTTGTTTTTAACATCACAGTTAGCCATTTTAATCCTATATTAAGTCCAGAGAGACTTTTGAAAGGCCTTTGGAATTACAGGTTACTCATACGCCATGGTGTACTTCTCACAAGAGATCCCCTCCCGTCATTCCCTTCAAACAAATAGTTGTTTAGGTGACTGTTGCAGAAAATTCAGGAGTTCTAGTTTGTTTTTAACATCACAGTTAGCTATTTTAATCCTAGATTAAGTCCAGAGAGACGTGTGAAAGGCCTTTGGAATTACAGGTTACTCATACGCCATGGTGTACTTCTCACAAGAGATCCCCTCTCGTCATTCCCTTCAAACGAATTGTTGTTTAGGTGACTGTTGCAGAAAATTCAAAAGTTCTAGTTTGTTTTTAACATCACATATAGCCATTTTAATCCTAGATTAAGTCTAGAGAGACGTTTGAAAGGCCTTTGGAATTACAGGTTACTCATACGCCATGGTGTACATCTCACAAGAGATTCCCTCTCGTCATTCCCTTCAAACGAATAGTTGTTTAGGTGACTGTTGCAGAAAATTCAAAAGTTCTAGTTTGTTTTTACCATCACAGTTAGCTATTTTAATCCTAGATTAAGATCAGAGAGACGTTTTATAGGCCTTTGGAATTACAGGTTACTCATACGCCATGGTGTACTTCTCACAAGAGATCCCCTTTCGTCATTCCCTTCAAACGAATAGTTGTTTAGGTGACTGTTGCAGAAAATTCAAAAGTTCTAGTTTGTTTTTATCATCACATATAGCCATTTTAATCGTAGATTAAGTCCAGAGAGACGTTTGAAAGGCCTTTGGAATTACAGGTTACTCATACGCCATGGTGTACTTCTCACAGGAGATCCCCTCTCGTCATTCCCTTTGAACGAATAGTTGTTTAGGTGACTGTTGCAGAAAATTCAAAAGTTCTAGTTTGTTTTTAACATCACATATAGCCATTTTAATCCTAGATTAAGTCTAGAGAGACGTTTGAAAGGCCTTTGGAATTACAGGTCACTCATACGCCATGGTGTACATCTCACAAGAGATTCCCTCTCGTCATTCCCTTCAAACGAATAGTTGTTTAGGTGACTGTTGCAGAAAATTCAGGAGCTCTAGTTTGTTTTTAACATCACAGTTAGCTATTTTAATCCTAGATTAAGTCCAGAGAGACGTGTGAAAGGCCTTTGGAATTACAGGTTACTCATACGCCATGGTGTACTTCTGACAAGAGACCCCCTCTCGTCATTCCCTTCAAACGAATTGTTGTTTAGGTGACTGTTGCAGAAAATTTAAAAGTTTTAGTTTGTTTTTAACATCACAGTTAGCTATTTTAATCCTAGATTAAGTCCAGAGAGACGTTTTATAGGCCTTTGGAATTACAGGTTACTCATACGCCATGGTGTACTTCTCACAAGAGATCCCCTCTCGTCATTCCCTTCAAACGAATAGTTGTTTAGGTGACTGTTGCAGAAAATTCAAAAGTTCTAGTTTGTTTTTATCATCACATATAGCCATTTTAATCCTAGATTAAGTCCAGAGAGACGTTTTATAGGCCTTTGGAATTACAGGTTACTCATACGCCATGGTGTACTTCTCACAAGAAATCCCCTCTCGTCATTCCCTTCAAACGAATAGTTGTTTAGGTGACTGTTACAGAAAATTCAAAACTTCTAGTTTGTTTTTATCATCACATATAGCCATTTTAATCCTAGATTAAGTCCAGAGAGTCGTGTGAAAGGCCTTTGGAATTACAGGTTACTCATACGCCATGGTGTACTTCTCACAGGAGATCCCCTCTCGTCATTCCCTTTGAACGAATAGTTGTTTAGGTGACTGTTGCAGAAAATTCAGGAGTTCTAGTTTGTTTTTAACATCACAGTTAGCCATTTTAATCCTATATTAAGTCCAGAGAGACTTTTGAAAGGCCTTTGGAATTACAGGTTACTCATACGCCATGGTGTACTTCTCACAAGAGATCCCCTCTCGTCATTCCCTTCAAACGAATAGTTGTTTAGGTGACTGTTGCAGAAAATTCAAGAGTTCTAGTTTGTTTTTACCATCACAGTTAGCCATTTTAATCCTAGATTAAGTCTAGAGAGACGTTTGAAAGGCCTTTGGAATTACAGGTTACTCATACGCCATGGTGTACTTCTCACAAGAGATCCCTTCTCGTCATTCCCTTCAAACGAATAGTTGTTTAGGTGACTGTTGCAGAAAATTCAGGAGTTCTAGTTTGTTTTTAACATCACAGTTAGCCATTTTAATCCTATATTAAGTCCAGAAAGACTTTTGAAAGGCCTTTTGAATTACAGGTTACTCATACGCCATGGTGTACTTCTCACAAGAGATCCCCTCTCGTCATTCCCTTCAAACGAATAGTTGTTTAGGTGACTGTTGCAGAAAATTCAAGAGTTCTAGTTTGTTTTTACCATCACAGTTAGCCATTTTAATCCTAGATTAAGTCTAGAGAGACGTGTGAAAGGCCTTTGGAATTACAGGTTACTCATACGCCATGGTGTACTTCTCACAGGAGATCCCCTCTCGTCATTCCCTTTGAACGAATAGTTGTTTAGGTGACTGTTGCAGAAAATTTAGGAGTTCTAGTTTGTTTTTAACATCACAGTTAGCCATTTTAATCCTATATTAAGTCTAGAGAGACGTTTGAAAGGCCTCGTCGTTCCCTTTAAACGAATAGTTGTTTAGGTGACTGTTGCAGAAAATTCAGGAGTTCTAGTTTGTTTTTAACATCACAGTTAGCCATTTTAATCCTATATTAAGTCCAGAGAGACGTTTTATAGGCCTTTGGAATTACAGGTTACTCATACGCCATGGTGTACTTCTCACAAGAGATCCCCTCTCGTCATTCCCTTCAAACGAATAGTTGTTTAGGTGACTGTTGCAGAAAATTCAAAAGTTCTAGTTTGTTTTTAACATCACATATAGCCATTTTAATCCTAGATTAAGTCTAGAGAGACGTTTGAAAGGCCTTTGGAATTACAGGTTACTCATACGCCATGGTGTACTTCTCACAGGAGATCCCCTCTCGTCATTACCTTCAAACGAATAGTTGTTTAGGTGACTGTTGCAGGAAATTCAGGAGTTCTAGTTTGTTTTTAACATCACAGTTAGCCATTTTAATCCTAGATTAAGTCCAGAGAGACGTTTGAAAGGCCTTTGGAATTACAGGTTACTCATACGCTATGATGTACTTCTCACAAGAGATCCCCTCTCGTCATTCCCTTCAAACGAATTGTTGGTTAGGTGACTGTTGCAGAAAATTTAAAAGTTCTAGTTTTTTTTTAACATCACAGTTAGCTATTTTAATCCTAGATTAAGTCCAGAGAGACGTTTTATAGGCCTTTGGAATTACAGGTTACTCATACGCCATGGTGTACTTCTCACAGGAGATCCCCTCTTGTCATTACCTTCAAACGAATAATTGTTTAGGTGACTGTTGCAGAAAATTCAAGAGTTCTAGTTTGTTTTTAACATCACAGTTAGCCATTTTAATCCTAGATTAAGTCTTGAGAGACGTTTGAAAGGCTTTTGGAATTACAGGTTACTCATACGCCATGGTGTACTTCTCACAAGAGATCCCCTCTCGTCATTCCCTTTGAACGAATAGTTGTTTAGGTGACTGTGGCAGAAAATTCAAAAGTTCTAGTTTGTTTTTATCATCACATATAGCCATTTTAATCCTAGATTAAGTCCAGAGAGACGTTTGAAAGGCCTTTGGAATTACAGGTTACTCATACGCCATGGTGTACTTCTCACAAGAGATTCCCTCTCGTCATTCCCTTCAAACGAATTGTTGTTTAGGTGACTGTTGTAGAAAATTTAAAAGTTCTAGTTTGTTTTTAACATCACAGTTAGCTATTTTAATCCTAGATTAAGTCCAGAGAGACGTTTGAAAGGCCTTTGGAATTACAGGTTACTCATACGCCGTGGTGTACTTCTCACAAGAGATTCCCTCTCGTCATTCCCTTCAAACGAATTGTTGTTTAGGTGACTGTTACAGAAAATTTAAAAGTTCTAGTTTGTTTTTAACATCACAGTTAGCTATTTTAATCCTAGATTAAGTCCAGAGAGAAGTTTTATAGGCCTTTGGAATTACAGGTTACTCATACGCCATGGTGTACTTCTCACAAGAGATCCCCTCTCGTCATTCCCTTCAAACGAATAGTTGTTTAGGTGACTGTTGCAGAAAAATCAAAAGTTCTAGTTTGTTTTTATCATCACATATAGCCATTTTAATCCTAGATTAAGTCTAGAGAGACGTTTGAAAGGCCTTTGGAATTACAGGTCACTCATACGCCATGGTGTACATCTCACAAGAGATTCCCTCTCGTCATTCCCTTCAAACGAATAGTTGTTTAGGTGACTGTTGCAGAAAATTCAGGAGCTCTAGTTTGTTTTTAACATCACAGTTAGCTATTTTAATCCTAGATTAAGTCCAGAGAGACGTGTGAAAGGCCTTTGGAACTACAGGTTACTCATACGCCATGGTGTACTTCTCACAAGAGACCCCCTCTCGTCATTCCCTTCAAACGAATTGTTGTTTAGGTGACTGTTGCAGAAAATTTAAAAGTTCTAGTTTGTTTTTAACATCACAGTTAGCTATTTTAATCCCAGATTAAGTCCAGAGAGACGTTTTATAGGCCTTTGGAATTACAGGTTACTCATACGCCATGGTGTACTTCTCACAAGAGATCCCCTCTCGTCATTCCCTTCAAACGAATAGTTGTTTAGGTGACTGTTGCAGAAAATTCAAAAGTTCTAGTTTGTTTTTATCATCACATATAGCCATTTTAATCCTAGATTAAGTCCAGAGAGACGTTTTATAGGCCTTTGGAATTACAGGTTACTCATACGCCATGGTGTACTTCTCACAAGAGATCCCCTCTCGTCATTCCCTTCAAACGAATAGTTGTTTAGGTGACTGTTACAGAAAATTCAAAACTTCTAGTTTGTTTTTATTATCACATATAGCCATTTTAATCCTAGATTAAGTCCAGAGAGTCGTGTGAAAGGCCTTTGGAATTACAGGTTACTCATACGCCATGGTGTACTTCTCACAGGAGATCCCCTCTCGTCATTCCCTTTGAACGAATAGTTGTTTAGGTGACTGTTGCAGAAAATTCAGGAGTTCTAGTTTGTTTTTAACATCACAGTTAGCCATTTTAATCCTATATAAAGTCCAGAGAGACTTTTGAAAGGCCTTTGGAATTACAGGTTACTCATACGCCATGGTGTACTTCTCACAAGAGATCCCCTCTCGTCATTCCCTTTGATCGAATAGTTGTTTAGGTGACTGTTGCAGAAAATTCAGGAGTTCTAGTTTGTTTTTAACATTACAGTTAGCCATTTTAATTCTATATTAAGTCCAGAGAGACTTTTGAAAGGCCTTTGGAATTACAGGTTACTCATACGCCATGGTGTACTTCTCACAAGAGATCCCCTCTCGTCATTCCCTTCAAACGAATAGTTGTTTAGGTGACTGTTGCAGAAAATTCAGGAGTTCTAGTTTGTTTTTAACATCACAGTTAGCTATTTTAATCCTAGATTAAGTCCAGGGAGACGTGTGAAAGGCCTTTGGAATTACAGGTTACTCATACGCCATGGTGTACTTCTCACAGGAGATCCCCTCTCGTCATTCCCTTTGAACGAATAGTTGTTTAGGTGACTGTTGCAGAAAATTCAGGAGTTCTAGTTTGTTTTTAACATCACAGTTAGCCATTTTAATCCTAGATTAAGTCCAGAGAGACGTTTGAAAGGCCTTTGGAATTACAGGTTACTCATACGCCATGGTGTACTTCTCACAGGAGATCCCCTCTCGTCATTCCCTTTGAACGAATAATTGTTTAGGTGACTGTTGCAGAAAATTCAGGAGTTCTAGTTTGTTTTTAACATTACAGTTAGCCATTTTAATTCTATATTAAGTCCAGAGAGACTTTTGAAAGGCCTTTGGAATTACAGGTTACTCATACGCCATGGTGTACTTCTCACAAGAGATCCCCTCTCGTCATTCCCTTCAAACGAATAGTTGTTTAGGTGACTGTTGCAGAAAATTCAGGAGTTCTAGTTTGTTTTTAACATCACAGTTAGCTATTTTAATCCTAGATTAAGTCCAGGGAGACGTGTGAAAGGCCTTTGGAATTACAGGTTACTCATACGCCATGGTGTATTTCTCACAAGAGATCCCCTCTCGTCTTTCCCTTCAAACGAATTGTTGTTTAGGTGACTGTTGCAGAAAATTCAAAAGTTTTAGTTTGTTTTTAACATCACATATAGCCATTTTAATCCTAGATTAAGTCCAGAGAGACGTGTGAAAGGCCTTTGGAATTACAGGTTACTCATACGCCATGGTGTACTTCTCACAAGAGATCCCCTCTCGTCTTTCCCTTCAAACGAATTGTTGTTTAGGTGACTGTTGCAGAAAATTCAAAAGTTCTAGTTTGTTTTTAACATCACAGTTAGCTATTTTAATCCTAGATTAAGTCCAGAGAGACGTGTGAAAGGCCTTTGGAATTACAGGTTGCTCATACGCCATGGTGTACTTCTCACAAAAGATCCCCTCTCGTCTTTCCCTTCAAACGAATTGTTGTTTAGGCGACTGTTGCAGAAAATTCAAAAGTTTTAGTTTGTTTTTAACATCACATATAGCTATTTTAATCCTAGATTAAGTCCAGAGAGACGTGTGAAAGGCCTTTGGAATTACAGGTTACTCATACGCCATGGTGTACTTCTCACAAGAGATCCCCTCTCGTCATTCCCTTCAAACGAATTGTTGTTTAGGTGACTGTTGCAGAAAATTCAAAAGTTCTAGTTTGTTTTTAATCCTAGATTAAGTCTAGAGAGACGTTTGAAAGGCCTTTGGAATTACAGGTTACTCATACGCCATGGTGTACTTCTCACAAGAGATTCCCTCTCGTCATTCCCTTCAAACGAATAGTTGTTTAGGTAACTGTTGCAGAAAATTCAAAAGTTCTAGTTTGTTTTTAACATCACAGTTAGCTATTTTAATCCTAGATTAAGTCCAGAGAGACGTTTGAAAGGCCTTTGGAATTACAGGTTACTCATACGCCGTGGTGTACTTCTCACAAGAGATTCCCTCTCGTCATTCCCTTCAAACGAATTGTTGTTTAGGTGACTGTTACAGAAAATTTAAAAGTTCTAGTTTGTTTTTAACATCACAGTTAGCTATTTTAATCCTAGATTAAGTCCAGAGAGACGTTTTATAGGCCTTTGGAATTACAGGTTACTCATACGCCATGGTGTACTTCTCACAAGAGATCCCCTCTCGTCATTCCCTTCAAACGAATAGTTGTTTAGGTGACTGTTGCAGAAAATTCAAAAGTTCTAGTTTGTTTTTATCATCACATATAGCCATTTTAATCCTAGATTAAGTCCAGAGAGACGTTTTATAGGCCTTTGGAATTACAGGTTACTCATACGCCATGGTGTACTTCTCACAAGAGATCCCCTCTCGTCATTCCCTTCAAACGAATAGTTGTTTAGGTGACTGTTGCAGAAAATTCAAAAGTTCTAGTTTGTTTTTATCATCACATATAGCCATTTTAATCCTAGATTAAGTCCAGAGAGACGTTTGAAAGGCCTTTGGAATTACAGGTTACTCATACGCCATGGTGTACTTCTCACAGGAGATCCCCTCTCGTCATTCCCTTCAAACAAATAGTTGTTTAGGTGACTGTTGCAGAAAATTCAGGAGTTCTAGTTTGTTTTTAACATCACAATTAGCTATTTTAATCCTAGATTAAGTCCAGAGAGACGTGTGAAAGGCCTTTGGAATTACAGGTTACTCATACGCCATGGTGTACTTCTCACAAGAGATCCCCTCTCGTCATTCCCTTCAAACGAATTGTTGTTTAGGTGACTGTTGCAGAAAATTCAAAAGTTCTAGTTTGTTTTTAACATCACATATAGCCATTTTAATCCTAGATTAAGTCTAGTCCATTTTAATCCTAGATTAAGTCCAGAGAGACGTTTTATAGGCCTTTGGAATTACAGGTTACTCATACGCCATGGTGTACTTCTCACAAGAGATCCCCTCTCGTCATTCCCTTCAAACAAATAGTTGTTTAGGTGACTGTTGCAGAAAATTCAGGAGTTCTAGTTTGTTTTTAACATCACAATTAGCTATTTTAATCCTAGATTAAGTCCAGAGAGACGTGTGAAAGGCCTTTGGAATTACAGGTTACTCATACGCCATGGTGTACTTCTCACAAGAGATCCCCTCTCGTCATTCCCTTCAAACGAATTGTTGTTTAGGTGACTGTTGCAGAAAATTCAAAAGTTCTAGTTTGTTTTTAACATCACATATAGCCATTTTAATCCTAGATTAAGTCTAGAGAGACGTTTGAAAGGCCTTTGGAATTACAGGTTACTCATACGCCATGGTGTACATCTCACAAGAGATTCCCTCTCGTCATTCCCTTCAAACGAATAGTTGTTTAGGTGACTGTTGCAGAAAATTCAAAAGTTCTAGTTTGTTTTTAACATCACAGTTAGCTATTTTAATCCTAGATTAAGATCAGAGAGACGTTTTATAGGCCTTTGGAATTACAGGTTACTCATACGCCATGGTGTACTTCTCACAAGAGATCCCCTCTCGTCATTCCCTTCAAACGAATAGTTGTTTAGGTGACTGTTGCAGAAAATTCAGGAGTTCTAGTTTGTTTTTAACGTCACAGTTAGATATTTTAGGGAATAGTGGTTTAGGTGACTGTTGCAGAAAATTCAGGAGTTCTAGTTTGTTTTTAACATCACAGTTAGCCATTTTAATCCTATATTAAGTCTAGAGAGACGTTTTAAAAGGCCTCTGGAATTACAGGTTACTCATACGCCATTGTGCACTTCTCACAATGGTGTACTTCTCACAGGAGATCCCCTCTCGTCATTCCCTTTAAACGAATAGTTGTTTAGGTGACTGTTGCAGAAAATTCAGGAGTTCTAGTTTGTTTTTAACATCACAGTTAGCCATTTTAATCCTATATTAAGTCCAGAGAGACGTTTTATAGGCCTTTGGAATTACAGGTTACTCATACGCCATGGTGCACTTCTCACAAGAGATTCCCTCTCGTCATTCCCTTCAAACGAATTGTTGTTTAGGTGACTGTTGTAGAAAATTTAAAAGTTCTAGTTTGTTTTTAACATCACAGTTAGCTATTTTAATCCTAGATTAAGTCCAGAGAGACGTTTTATAGGCCTTTGGAATTACAGGTTACTCATACGCCATGGTGTGCTTCTCACAAGAGATCCCCTCTCGTCATTCCCTTCAAACGAATAGTTGTTTAGGTGACTGTTGCAGAAAATTCAAAAGTTCTAGTTTTTATCATCACATATAGCCATTTTAATCCTAGATTAAGTCCAGAGAGACGTTTGAAAGGCCTTTGGAATTACAGGTTACTCATACGCCATGGTGTACTTCTCACAGGAGATCCCCTCTCGTCATTCCCTTTGAACGAATAGTTTTTTAGGTGACTGTTGCAGAAAATTCAGGAGTTCTAGTTTGTTTTTAACATTACAGTTAGCCATTTTAATTCTATATTAAGTCCAGAGAGACTTTTGAAAGGCCTTTGGAATTACAGGTTACTCATACGCCATGGTGTACTTCTCACAAGAGATCCCCTCTCGTCATTCCCTTCAAACAAATAGTTGTTTAGGTGACTGTTGCAGAAAATTCAGGAGTTCTAGTTTGTTTTTAACATCACAGTTAGCTATTTTAATCCTAGATTAAGTCCAGAGAGACGTGTGAAAGGCCTTTGGAATTACAGGTTACTCATACGCCATGGTGTACTTCTCACAGGAGATCCCCTCTCGTCATTCCCTTTGAACGAATAGTTGTTTAGGTGACTGTTGCAGAAAATTCAGGAGTTCTAGTTTGTTTTTAACATCACAGTTAGCCATTTTAATCCTATATTAAGTCCAGAGAGACTTTTGAAAGGCCTTTGGAATTACAGGTTACTCATACGCCATGGTGTACTTCTCACAAGAGATCCCCTCTCGTCAATCCCTTCAAACAAATAGTTGTTTAGGTGACTGTTGCAGAAAATTCAGGAGTTCTAGTTTGTTTTTAACATCACAATTCGCTATTTTAATCCTAGATTAAGTCCAGAGAGACGTGTGAAAGGCCTTTGGAATTACAGGTTACTCATACGCCATGGTGTACTTCTCACAAGAGATCCCCTCTCGTCATTCCCTTCAAACGAATTGTTGTTTAGGTGACTGTTGCAGAAAATTCAAAAGTTCTAGTTTGTTTTTAACATCACATATAGCCATTTTAATCCTAGATTAAGTCTAGAGAGACGTTTGAAAGGCCTTTGGAATTACAGGTTACTCATACGCCATGGTGTACATCTCACAAGAGATTCCCTCTCGTCATTCCCTTCAAACGAATAGTTGTTTAGGTGACTGTTGCAGAAAATTCAAAAGTTCTAGTTTGTTTTTAACATCACAGTTAGCTATTTTAATCCTAGATTAAGATCAGAGAGACGTTTTATAGGCCTTTGGAATTACAGGTTACTCATACGCCATGGTGTACTTCTCACAAGAGATCCCCTCTCGTCATTCCCTTCAAACGAATAGTTGTTTAGGTGACTGTTGCAGAAAATTCAGGAGTTCTAGTTTGTTTTTAACATCACAGTTAGATATTTTAATCCTAGATTAAGTCCAGAGAGACGTGTGAAAGGCCTTTGGAATTACAGGTTACTCATACGCCATGGTGTACTTCTCACAGGAGATCCCCTCTCGTCATTCCCTTTAAACGAATAGTTGTTTAGGTGACTGTTGCAGAAAATTCAAGAGTTCTAGTTTGTTTTTAACATCACAGTTAGCCATTTTAATCCTAGATTAAGTCTAGAGAGACGTGTGAAAGGCCTTTGGAATTACAGGTTACTCATACGCCATGGTGTACTTCTCACAGGAGATCCCCTCTCGTCATTCCCTTTAAATGACTAGGGAATAGTGGTTTAGGTGACTGTTGCAGAAAATTCAGGAGTTCTAGTTTGTTTTTAACATCACAGTTAGCCATTTTAATCCTATATTAAGTCTAGAGAGACGTTTTAAAAGGCCTCTGGAATTACAGGTTACTCATACGCCATTGTGCACTTCTCACAATGGTGTACTTCTCACAGGAGATCCCCTCTCGTCATTCCCTTTAAACGAATAGTTGTTTAGGTGACTGTTGCAGAAAATTCAGGAGTTCTAGTTTGTTTTTAACATCACAGTTAGCCATTTTAATCCTATATTAAGTCCAGAGAGACGTTTTATAGGCCTTTGGAATTACAGGTTACTCATACGCCATGGTGTACTTCTCACAAGAGATTCCCTCTCGTCATTCCCTTCAAACGAATTGTTGTTTAGGTGACTGTTGTAGAAAATTTAAAAGTTCTAGTTTGTTTTTAACATCACAGTTAGCTATTTTAATCCTAGATTAAGTCCAGAGAGACGTTTTATAGGCCTTTGGAATTACAGGTTACTCATACGCCATGGTGTGCTTCTCACAAGAGATCCCCTCTCGTCATTCCCTTCAAACGAATAGTTGTTTAGGTGACTGTTGCAGAAAATTCAAAAGTTCTAGTTTGTTTTTATCATCACATATAGCCATTTTAATCCTAGATTAAGTCCAGAGAGACGTTTGAAAGGTCTTTGGAATTACAGGTTACTCATACGCCATGGTGTACTTCTCACAGGAGATCCCCTCTCGTCATTCCCTTTAAACGAATAGTTGTTTAGGTGACTGTTGCAGAAAATTCAGGAGTTCTAGTTTGTTTTTAACATTACAGTTAGCCATTTTAATTCTATATTAAGTCCAGAGAGACTTTTGAAAGGCCTTTGGAATTACAGGTTACTCATACGCCATGGTGTACTTCTCACAAGAGATCCCCTCTCGTCATTCCCTTCAAACAAATAGTTGTTTAGGTGACTGTTGCAGAAAATTCAGGAGTTCTAGTTTGTTTTTAACATCACAGTTAGCTATTTTAATCCTAGATTAAGTCCAGAGAGACGTGTGAAAGGCCTTTGGAATTACAGGTTACTCATACGCCATGGTGTACTTCTCACAGGAGATCCCCTCTCGTCATTCCCTTTAAACGAATAGTTGTTTAGGTGACTGTTGCAGAAAATTCAGGAGTTCTAGTTTGTTTTTAACATCACAGTGAGCCATTTTAATCCTATATTAAGTCCAGAGAGACTTTTGAAAGGCCTTTGGAGTTACAGGTTACTCATACGCCATGGTGTACTTCTCACAAGAGATCCCCTCTCGTCATTCCCTTCAAACGAATAGTTGTTTAGGTGACTGTTGCAGAAAATTCAAGAGTTCTAGTTTGTTTTTACCATCACAGTTAGCCATTTTAATCCTAGGTTAAGTCTAGAGAGACGTGTGAAAGGCCCTTGGAATTACAGGTTACTCATACGCCATGGTGTACTTCTCACAGGAGATCCCCTCTCGTCATTCCCTTTGAACGAATAGTTGTTTAGGTGACTGTTGCAGAAAATTTAGGAGTTCTAGTTTTTTTTAACATCACATATAGCCATTTTAATCCTAGATTAAGTCTAGAGAGACGTTTGAAAGGCCTTTGGAATTACAGGTTACTCATACGCCATGGTGTACTTCTCACAGGAGATCCCCTCTCGTCATTACCTTCAAACGAATAGTTGTTTAGGTGACTGTTGCAGGAAATTCAGGAGTTCTAGTTTGTTTTTAACATCACAGTTAGCCATTTTAATCCTAGATTAAGTCCAGAGAGACGTTTGAAAGGCCTTTGGAATTACAGGTTACTCATACGCAATGATGTACTTCTCACAAGAGATCCCCTCTCGTCATTCCCTTCAAACGAATTGTTGTTTAGGTGACTGTTGCAGAAAATTTAAAAGTTCTAGTTTTTTTTAACATCACAGTTAGCTATTTTAATCCTAGATTAAGTCCAGAGAGACGTTTTATAGGCCTTTGGAATTACAGGTTACTCATACGCCATGGTGTACTTCTCACAGGAGATCCCCTCTTGTCATTACCTTTAAACGAATAATTGTTTAGGTGACTGTTGCAGAAAATTCAGGAGTTCTAGTTTGTTTTTAACATCACAGTTAGCTATTTTAATCCTAGATTAAGTCCAGAGAGACGTGTGAAAGGCCTTTGGAATTACAGGTTACTCATACGCCATGGTGTACTTCTCACAGGAGATCCCCTCTCGTCATTCCCTTTAAACGAATAGTTGTTTAGGTGACTGTTGCAGAAAATTCAGGAGTTCTAGTTTGTTTTTAACATCACAGTGAGCCATTTTAATCCTATATTAAGTCCAGAGAGACTTTTGAAAGGCCTTTGGAGTTACAGGTTACTCATACGCCATGGTGTACTTCTCACAAGAGATCCCCTCTCGTCATTCCCTTCAAACGAATAGTTGTTTAGGTGACTGTTGCAGAAAATTCAAGAGTTCTAGTTTGTTTTTAACATCACAGTTAGCCATTTTAATCCTATATTAAGTCTAGAGAGACGTTTGAAAGGCCTCTGGAATTACAGGTTACTCATACGCCATTGTGCACTTCTCACAATGGTGTACTTCTCACAGGAGATCCCCTCTCGTCGTTCCCTTTAAACGAATAGTTGTTTAGGTGACTGTTGCAGAAAATTCAGGATTTCTAGTTTGTTTTTAACATCACAGTTAGCCATTTTAATCCTAGATTAAGTCCAGAGAGACGTGTGAAAGGCCTTTGGAATTACAGGTTACTCATACGCCATGGTGTACTTCTCACAGGAGTTCCCCTCTCGTCATTCCCTTCAAACGAATAGTTGTTTAGGTGACTGTTGCAGAAAATTCAAAAGTTATAGTTTTTTTTTTAACATCACATATAGCCATTTTAATCCTAGATTAAGTCTAGAGAGACGTTTGAAAGGCCTTTGGAATTACAGGTTACTCATACGCCATGGTGTACTTCTCACAAGAGATTCCCTCTCGTCATTCCCTTCAAACGAATAGTTGTTTAGGTGACTGTTGCAGAAAATTCAAAAGTTCTAGTTTTTTTTAACATCACATATAGCCATTTTAATCCTAGATTAAGTCTAGAGAGACGTTTGAAAGGCCTTTGGAATTACAGGTTACTCATACGCCATGGTGTACTTCTCACAGGAGATCCCCTCTCGTCATTACCTTCAAACGAATAGTTGTTTAGGTGACTGTTGCAGGAAATTCAGGAGTTCTAGTTTGTTTTTAACATCACAGTTAGCCATTTTAATCCTAGATTAAGTCCAGAGAGACGTTTGAAAGGCCTTTGGAATTACAGGTTACTCATACGCAATGATGTACTTCTCACAAGAGATCCCCTCTCGTCATTCCCTTCAAACGAATTGTTGTTTAGGTGACTGTTGCAGAAAATTTAAAAGTTCTAGTTTTTTTTAACATCACAGTTAGCTATTTTAATCCTAGATTAAGTCCAGAGAGACGTTTTATAGGCCTTTGGAATTACAGGTTACTCATACGCCATGGTGTACTTCTCACAGGAGATCCCCTCTTGTCATTACCTTTAAACGAATAATTGTTTAGGTGACTGTTGCAGAAAATTCAAGAGTTCTAGTTTGTTTTTAACATCACAGTTAGCCATTTTAATCCTAGATTAAGTATTGAGAGACATTTGAAAGGCCTTTGGAATTACAGGTTACTCATACGCCATGGTGTACTTCTCACAAGAGATCCCCTCTCGTCATTCCCTTCAAACGAATAGTTGTTTAGGTGACTGTTGCAGAAAATTCAAAAGTTCTAGTTTGTTTTTATCATCACATATAGCCATTTTAATCCTAGATTAAGTCCAGAGAGACGTGTGAAAGGCCTTTGAAATTACAGGTTACTCATACGCCATGGTGTACTTCTCACAAGAGATCCCCTCTCGTCTTTCCCTTCAAACGAATTGTTGTTTAGGTGACTGTTGCAGAAAATTCAAAAGTTCTAGTTTGTTTTTAACATCACATATAGCTATTTTAATCCTAGATTAAGTCCAGAGAGACGTGTGAAAGGCCTTTGGAATTACAGGTTACTCATACGCCATGGTGTACTTCTCACAAGAGATCCCCTCTCGTCATTCCCTTCAAACGAATTGTTGTTTAGGTGACTGTTGCAGAAAATTCAAAAGTTCTAGTTTGTTTTTAATCCTAGATTAAGTCTAGAGAGACGTTTGAAAGGCCTTTGGAATTACAGGTTACTCATACGCCATGGTGTACATCTCACAAGAGATTCCCTCTCGTCATTCCCTTCAAACGAATAGTTGTTTAGGTGACTGTTGCAGAAAATTCAAAAGTTCTAGTTTGTTTTTAACATCACAGTTAGCTATTTTAATCCTAGATTAAGTCCAGAGAGACGTTTGAAAGGCCTTTGGAATTACAGGTTACTCATACGCCATGGTGTACATCTCACAAGAGATTCCCTCTCGTCATTCCCTTCAAACGAATAGTTGTTTAGGTGACTGTTGCAGAAAATTCAAAAGTTCTAGTTTGTTTTTAACATCACAGTTAGCTATTTTAATCCTAGATTAAGTCCAGAGAGACGTTTTATAGGCCTTTGGAATTACAGGTTACTCATACGCCATGGTGTACTTCTCACAAGAGATCCCCTCTCGTCATTCCCTTCAAACAAATAGTTGTTTAGGTGATTGTTGCAGAAAATTCAAAAGTTCTAGTTTGTTTTTATCATCACATATAGCCATTTTAATCCTAGATTAAGTCCAGAGAGACGTTTGAAAGGCCTTTGGAATTACAGGTTACTCATACGCCATGGTGTACTTCTCACAGGAGATCCCCTCTCGTCATTCCCTTTGAACGAATAGTTGTTTAGGTGACTGTTGCAGAAAATTCAGGAGTTCTAGTTTGTTTTTAACATCACAGTTAGCCATTTTAATCCTATATTAAGTCCAGAGAGACTTTTGAAAGGCCTTTGGAATTACAGGTTACTCATACGCCATGGTGTACTTCTCACAAGAGATCCCCTCTCGTCATTTCCTTCAAACAAATAGTTGTTTAGGTGACTGTTGCAGAAAATTCAGGAGTTCTAGTTTGTTTTTAACATCACAGTTAGCTATTTTAATCCTAGATTAAGTCCAGAGAGACGTGTGAAAGGCCTTTGGAATTACAGGTTACTTATACGCCATGGTGTACTTCTCACAAGAGATCCCCTCTCGTCATTCCCTTCCAACGAATTGTTGTTTAGGTGACTGTTGCAGAAAATTTAAAAGTTCTAGTTTGTTTTTAACATCACATATAGCCATTTTAATCCTAGATTAAGTCTAGAGAGACGTTTGAAAGGCCTTTGGAATTACAGGTTACTCATACGCCATGGTGTACATCTCACAAGAGATTCCCTCTCGTCATTCCCTTCAAACGAATAGTTGTTTAGGTGACTGTTGCAGAAAATTCAAAAGTTCTAGTTTGTTTTTAACATCACAGTTAGCTATTTTAATCCTAGATTAAGATCAGAGAGACGTTTTATAGGCCTTTGGAATTACAGGTTACTCATACGCCATGGTGTACTTCTCACAAGAGATCCCCTCTCGTCATTCCCTTCAAACGAATAGTTGTTTAGGTGACTGTTGCAGAAAATTCAGGAGATCTAGTTTGTTTTTAACATCACAGTTAGCTATTTTAATCCTAGATTAAGTCCAGAGAGACGTGTGAAAGGCCTTTGGAATTACAGGTTACTCATACGCCATGGTGTACTTCTCACAGGAGATCCCCTCTCGTCATTCCCTTTAAACGAATAGTTGTTTAGGTGACTGTTGCAGAAAATTCAAGAGTTCTAGTTTGTTTTTAGCATCACAGTTAGCCATTTTAATCCTAGATTAAGTCTAGAGAGACGTGTGAAAGGCCTTTGGAATTACAGGTTACTCATACGCCATGGTGTACTTCTCACAGGAGATCCCCTCTCGTCATTCCCTTTAAATGACTAGGGAATAGTGGTTTAGGTGACTGTTGCAGAAAATTCAGGAGTTCTAGTTTGTTTTTAACATCACAGTTAGCCATTTTAATACTATATTAAGTCTAGAGAGACGTTTGAAAGGCCTCTGGAATTACAGGTTACTCATACGCCATTGTGCACTTCTCACAATGGTGTACTTCTCACAAGAGATCCCCTCTCGTCATTCCCTTCAAACAAATAGTTGTTTAGGTGACTGTTGCAGAAAATTCAGGAGTTCTAGTTTGTTTTTAACATCACAATTAGCCATTTTAATCCTAGATTAAGTCTAGAGAGACGTGTGAAAGGCCTTTGGAATTACAGGTTACTCATACGCCATGGTGTACTTCTCACAAGAGATCCCCTCTCGTCATTCCCTTCAAACGAATAGTTGTTTAGGTGACTGTTGCAGAAAATTCAGGAGTTCTAGTTTGTTTTTAACATCACAGTTAGCTATTTTAATCCTAGATTAAGTCCAGAGAGACGTGTGAAAGGCCTTTGGAATTACAGGTTACTCATACGCCATGGTGTACTTCTCACAAGAGATCCCCTCTCGTCATTCCCTTCAAACGAATTGTTGTTTAGGTGACTGTTGCAGAAAATTCAAAAGTTCTAGTTTGTTTTTAATCCTAGATTAAGTCTAGAGAGACGTTTGAAAGGCCTTTGGAATTACAGGTTACTCATACGCCATGGTGTACATCTCACAAGAGATTCCCTCTCGTCATTCCCTTCAAACGAATAGTTGTTTAGGTGACTGTTGCAGAAAATTCAAAAGTTCTAGTTTGTTTTTAACATCACAGTTAGCTATTTTAATCCTAGATTAAGTCAAGAGAGACGTTTGAAAGGCCTTTGGAATTACAGGTTACTCATACGCCGTGGTGTACTTCTCACAAGAGATTCCCTCTCGTCATTCCCTTCAAACGAATTGTTGTTTAGGTGACTGTTGCAGAAAATTTAAAAGTTCTAGTTTGTTTTTAACATCACAGTTAGCTATTTTAATCCTAGATTAAGTCCAGAGAGACGTTTTATAGGCCTTTGGAATTACAGGTTACTCATACGCCATGGTGTACTTCTCACAAGAGATCCCCTCTCGTCATTCCCTTCAAACGAATAGTTGTTTAGGTGACTGTTGCAGAAAATTCAAAAGTTCTAGTTTGTTTTTATCATCACATATAGCCATTTTAATCCTAGATTAAGTCCAGAGAGACGTTTTATAGGCCTTTGGAATTACAGGTTACTCATACGCCATGGTGTACTTCTCACAAGAGATCCCCTCTCGTCATTCCCTTCAAACGAATAGTTGTTTAGGTGACTGCTGCAGAAAATTCAAAAGTTCTAGTTTGTTTTTATCATCACATATAGCCATTTTAATCCTAGATTAAGTCCAGAGAGACGTTTGAAAGGCCTTTGGAATTACAGGTTACTCATACGCCATGGTGTACTTCTCACAAGAGATCCCCTCTCGTCATTCCCTTTGAACGAATAGTTGTTTAGGTGAATGTTGCAGAAAATTCAGGAGTTCTAGTTTGTTTTTAACATCACAGTTAGCCATTTTTATCCTATATTAAGTCCGGAGAGACTTTTGAAAGGCCTTTGGAATTACAGGTTACTCATACGCCATGGTGTACTTCTCACAAGAGATCCCCTCTCGTCATTCCCTTCAAACAAATAGTTGTTTAGGTGACTGTTGCAGAAAATTCAGGAGTTCTAGTTTGTTTTTAACATCACAGTTAGCTATTTTAATCCTAGATTAAGTCCAGAGAGACGTGTGAAAGGCCTTTGGAATTACTCATACGCCATGGTGTACTTCTCACAAGAGATCCCCTCTCGTCATTCCCTTCAAACGAATTGTTGTTTAGGTGACTGTTGCAGAAAATTCAAAAGTTCTAGTTTGTTTTTAACATCACATATAGCCATTTTAATCCTAGATTAAGTCTAGAGAGACGTTTGAAAGGCCTTTGGAATTACAGGTTACTCATACGCCATGGTGTACATCTCACAAGAGATTCCCTCTCGTCATTCCCTTCAAACGAATAGTTGTTTAGGTGACTGTTGCAGAAAATTCAAAAGTTCTAGTTTGTTTTTAACATCACAGTTAGCTATTTTAATCCTAGATTAAGATCAGAGAGACGTTTTATAGGCCTTTGGAATTACAGGTTACTCATACGCCATGGTGTACTTCTCACAAAAGATCCCCTCTCGTCATTCCCTTCAAACGAATAGTTGTTTAGGTGACTGTTGCAGAAAATTCAGGAGTTCTAGTTTGTTTTTAACATCACAGTTAGCTATTTTAATCCTAGATTAAGTCCAGAGAGACGTGTAAAAGGCCTTTGGAATTACAGGTTACTCATACGCCATGGTGTACTTCTCACAGGAGATCCCCTCTCGTCATTCCCTTTAAACGAATAGTTGTTTAGGTGACTGTTGCAGAAAATTCAGGAGTTCTAGTTTGTTTTTAACATCACAGTTAGCCATTTTAATCCTATATTAAGTCCAGAGAGACTTTTGAAAGGCCTTTGGAATTACAGGTTACTCATACGCCATGGTGTACTTCTCACAAGAGATCCCCTCTCGTCATTCCCTTCAAACGAATAGTTGTTTAGGCGACTGTTGCAGAAAATTCAAGAGTTCTAGTTTGTTTTTAACATCACAGTTAGCCATTTTAATCCTAGATTAAGTCTAGAGAGACGTGTGAAAGGCTTTTGGAATTACAGGTTACTCATACGCCATGGTGTACTTCTCACAGGAGATCCCCTCTCGTCATTCCCTTTAAATGACTAGGGAATAGTGGTTTAGGTGACTGTTGCAGAAAATTCAGGAGTTCTAGTTTATTTTTAACATCACAGTTAGCCATTTTAATCCTATATTAAGTCTAGAGAGACGTTTGAAAGGCCTCTGGAATTACAGGTTACTCATACGCCATGGTGTACTTCTCACAAGAGATCCCCTCTCGTCATTCCCTTCAAACGAATAGTTGTTTAGGTGACTGTTGCAGAAAATTCAAAAGTTCTAGTTTGTTTTTATCATCACATATAGCCATTTTAATCCTAGATTAAGTCCAGAAAGACGTTTTATAGGCCTTTGGAATTACAGGTTACTCATACGCCATGGTGTACTTCTCACAAGAGATCCCCTCTCGTCATTCCCTTCAAACGAATAGTTGTTTAGGTGACTGCTGCAGAAAATTCAAAAGTTCTAGTTTGTTTTTATCATCACATATAGCCATTTTAATCCTAGATTAAGTCCAGAGAGACGTTTGAAAGGCCTTTGGAATTACAGGTTACTCATACGCCATGGTGTACTTCTCACAAGAGATCCCCTCTCGTCATTCCCTTTGAACGAATAGTTGTTTAGGTGAATGTTGCAGAAAATTCAGGAGTTCTAGTTTGTTTTTAACATCACAGTTAGCCATTTTTATCCTATATTAAGTCCGGAGAGACTTTTGAAAGGCCTTTGGAATTACAGGTTACTCATACGCCATGGTGTACTTCTCACAAGAGATCCCCTCTCGTCATTCCCTTCAAACAAATAGTTGTTTAGGTGACTGTTGCAGAAAATTCAGGAGTTCTAGTTTGTTTTTAACATCACAGTTAGCTATTTTAATCCTAGATTAAGTCCAGAGAGACGTGTGAAAGGCCTTTGGAATTACTCATACGCCATGGTGTACTTCTCACAAGAGATCCCCTCTCGTCATTCCCTTCAAACGAATTGTTGTTTAGGTGACTGTTGCAGAAAATTCAAAAGTTCTAGTTTGTTTTTAACATCACATATAGCCATTTTAATCCTAGATTAAGTCTAGAGAGACGTTTGAAAGGCCTTTGGAATTACAGGTTACTCATACGCCATGGTGTACATCTCACAAGAGATTCCCTCTCGTCATTCCCTTCAAACGAATAGTTGTTTAGGTGACTGTTGCAGAAAATTCAAAAGTTCTAGTTTGTTTTTAACATCACAGTTAGCTATTTTAATCCTAGATTAAGATCAGAGAGACGTTTTATAGGCCTTTGGAATTACAGGTTACTCATACGCCATGGTGTACTTCTCACAAAAGATCCCCTCTCGTCATTCCCTTCAAACGAATAGTTGTTTAGGTGACTGTTGCAGAAAATTCAGGAGTTCTAGTTTGTTTTTAACATCACAGTTAGCTATTTTAATCCTAGATTAAGTCCAGAGAGACGTGTAAAAGGCCTTTGGAATTACAGGTTACTCATACGCCATGGTGTACTTCTCACAGGAGATCCCCTCTCGTCATTCCCTTTAAACGAATAGTTGTTTAGGTGACTGTTGCAGAAAATTCAGGAGTTCTAGTTTGTTTTTAACATCACAGTTAGCCATTTTAATCCTATATTAAGTCCAGAGAGACTTTTGAAAGGCCTTTGGAATTACAGGTTACTCATACGCCATGGTGTACTTCTCACAAGAGATCCCCTCTCGTCATTCCCTTCAAACGAATAGTTGTTTAGGCGACTGTTGCAGAAAATTCAAGAGTTCTAGTTTGTTTTTAACATCACAGTTAGCCATTTTAATCCTAGATTAAGTCTAGAGAGACGTGTGAAAGGCTTTTGGAATTACAGGTTACTCATACGCCATGGTGTACTTCTCACAGGAGATCCCCTCTCGTCATTCCCTTTAAATGACTAGGGAATAGTGGTTTAGGTGACTGTTGCAGAAAATTCAGGAGTTCTAGTTTATTTTTAACATCACAGTTAGCCATTTTAATCCTATATTAAGTCTAGAGAGACGTTTGAAAGGCCTCTGGAATTACAGGTTACTCATACGCCATTGTGCACTTCTCACAATGGTGTACTTCTCACAGGAGATCCCCTCTCGTCATTACCTTCAAACGAATAGTTGTTTAGGTGACTGTTGCAGAAAATTCAGAAGTTCTAGTTTGTTTTTAACATCACAGTTAGCTATTTTAATCCTCGATTAAGTCCAGAGAGACGTTTTATAGGCCTTTGGAATTACAGGGTACTCATACGCCATGGTGTACTTCTCACAAGAGATCCCCTCTCGTCATTCCCTTTAAATGACTAGGGAATAGTGGTTTAGGTGACTGTTGCAGAAAATTCAGGAGTTCTAGTTTATTTTTAACATCACAGTTAGCCATTTTAATCCTATATTAAGTCTAGAGAGACGTTTGAAAGGCCTCTGGAATTACAGGTTACTCATACGCCATTGTGCACTTCTCACAATGGTGTACTTCTCACAGGAGATCCCCTCTCGTCATTACCTTCAAACGAATAGTTGTTTAGGTGACTGTTGCAGAAAATTCAAAAGTTCTTAACATCACATTGTTTGTTTTTATCATCACATATAGCCATTTTAATCCTAGATTAAGTCCAGAGAGACGTTTGAAAGGCCTTTGGAATTACAGGTTACTCATACGCCATGGTGTACTTCTCACAAGAGATCCCCTCTCGTCATTCCCTTTAAACGAATAGTTGTTTAGGTGACTGTTGTAGAAAATTCAGGAGTTCTAGTTTGTTTTTAACATCACAGTTAGCTATTTTAATCCTCGATTAAGTCCAGAGAGACGTTTTATATGCCTTTGGAATTACAGGGTACTCATACGCCATGGTGTACTTCTCACAAGAGATCCCCTCTCGTCATTCCCTTCAAACAAGTAGTTGTTTAGGTGACTGTTGCAGAAAATTCAGGAGTTCTAGTTTGTTTTTAACATCACAGTTAGCTGTTTTAATCCTAGATTAAGTCCAGAGTGACGTTTTATAGGCCTTTGGAATTACAGGTTACTCATACGCCATGGTGTATTTCTCACAGGAGATCCCCTCTCGTCATTCCCTTTAAACGAATTGTTGTTTAGGTGACTGTTGCAGAAAATTTAAAAGTTCTAGTTTGTTTTTAACATCACAGTTAGCTATTTTAATCCTAGATTAAGTCCAGAGAGACGTTTTATAGGCCTTTGGAATTACAGGTTACTCATACGCCATGGTGTACTTCTCACAGGAGATCCCCTCTCGTCATTCCCTTTAAACGAATAGTTGTTTAGGTGACTGTTGCAGAAAATTCAGGAGTTCTAGTTTGTTTTTAACATCACAGTTAGCTGTTTTAATCCTAGATTAAGTCCAGAGAGACGTTTTATAGGCCTTTGGAATTACAGGTTACTCATACGCCATGGTGTACTTCTCACAAGAGATCCCCTCTCGTCATTCCCTTCAAACAAGTAGTTGTTTAGGTGACTGTTGCAGAAAATTCTGGAGTTCTAGTTTGTTTTTAACATCACAGTTAGCTATTTTAATCCTAAATTAAGTCCAGAGAGACGTGTGAAAGGCCTTTGGAATTACAGGTTACTCATACGCCATGGTGTACTTCTCACAAGAGATCCCCTCTCGTCATTCCCTTCAAACAAGTAGTTGTTTAGGTGACTGTTGCAGAAAATTCAGGAGTTCTACTTTGTTTTTAACATCACAGTTAGCCATTTTAATCCTAGATTAAGTCCAGAGAGACGTGTGAAAGGCCTTTGGAATTACAGGTTACTCATACGCCATGGTGTACTTCTCACAGGAGATCCCCTCTCGTCATTACCTTCAAACGAATAGTTGTTTAGGTGACTGTTGCAGAAAATTCAGGAGTTCTAATTTGTTTTTAACATCACAGTTAGCTATTTTAATCCTAGATTAAGTCCAGAGAGACGTGTGAAAGGCCTTTGGAATTACAGGTTACTCATACGCCATGGTGTACTTCTCACAAGAGATCCCCTCTCGTCATTCCCTTCAAAGAAATAGTTGTTTAGGTGACTGTTGCAGAAAATTCAAAAGTTCTAGTTTGTTTTTATCATCACATATAGCCATTTTAATCCTATATTAAGTCCAGAGAGACGTTTTATAGGCCTTTGGAATTACAGGTTACTCATACGCCATGGTGTACTTCTCACAAGAGATCCCCTCTCGTCATTCCCTTTAAACGAATAGTTGTTTAGGTGACTGTTGCAGAAAATTCAGGATTTCTAGTTTGTTTTTAACATCACATATAGCCATTTTAATCCTAGATTAAGTCTAGAGAGACGTTTGAAAGGCCTTTGGAATTACAGGTTACACATACGCCATGGTTTACTTCTTACAAGACATCCCCTCTCGTCATTTCCTTCAAACGAATAGTTGTTTAGGTGACTGTTGCAGAAAATTCAAAAGTTCTAGTTTGTTTTTAACATCACAGTTGACCATTTAAAACCTAGATTAAGCCCAAAGAGACGTTTGAAAGGCCTTTGGAATTACAGGTTACTCATACGCCATGGTGTACTTCTCACAAGAGATCCCCTCTCGTCATTCCCTTCAAACGAATAGTTGTTTAGGTGACTGTTGCAGAAAATTCAGGAGTTCTAGTTTGTTTTTAACATCACAGATAGCTGTTTTAATCCTAGATTAAGTCCAGAGAGACGTGTGAAAGGCCTTTGGAATTACAGGTTACTCATACGCCATGGTGTACTTCTCACAAGAGATCCCCTCTCGTCATTCCCTTCAAACAAATAGTTGTTTAGGCGACTGTTGCAGAAAATTCAGGAGTTCTAATTTGTTTTTAACATCACAGTTAGCTATTTTAATCCTAGATTAAGTCCAGAGAGACGTGCGAAAGGCCTTTGGAATTACAGGTTACTCATACGCCATGGTGTACTTCTCACAAGAGATCCCCTCTCGTCATTCCCTTCAAACAAATAGTTGTTTAGGTGACTGTTGCAGAAAATTCAAAAGTTCTAGTTTGTTTTTATCATCACATATAGCCATTTTAATCCTATATTAAGTCCAGAGAGACTTTTGAAAGGCCTTTGGAATTACAGGTTACTCATACGCCATGGTGTACTTCTCACAAGAGATCCCCTCTCGTCATTCCCTTCAAACGAATTGTTGTTTAGGTGACTGTTGCAGAAAATTTAAAAGTTCTAGTTTGTTTTTAACATCACAGTTAGCTATTTTAATCCTAGATTAAGTCCAGAGAGACGTTTTATAGGCCTTTGGAATTACAGGTTACTCATACGCCATGGTGTACTTCTCACAAGAGATCCCCTCTCGTCATTTCTTTTAAACAAATAGTTGTTTAGGTGACTGTTGCAGAAAATTCAAGAGTTCTAGTTTTTTTTTAACATCATAGTTAGCCATTTTAATCCTAGATTAAGTCCAGAGAGACGTGTGAAAGGCCTTTGGAATTACATGTTACTCATACGCCATGGGTATTACATGTTACTCATACGACAGGAGATCCCCTCTCGTCATTACCTTCAAACGAATAGTTGTTTAGGTGACTGTTGCAGAAAATTCAGGAGTTCTAATTTGTTTTTAACATCACAAATTTAAAAGTTCTAGTTTGTTTTTATCATCACATATAGCCATTTTAATCCTATATTAAGTCCAGAGAGACTTTTGAAAGGCCTTTGGAATTACAGGTTACTCATACGCCATGGTGTACTTCTCACAAGAGATCCCCTCTCGTCATTCCCTTCAAACGAATTGTTGTTTAGGTGACTGTTGCAAAAAATTTAAAAGTTCTAGTTTGTTTTTAACATCACAGTTAGCTATTTTAATCCTAGATTAAGTCCAGAGAGACGTTTTATAGGCCTTTGGAATTACAGGTTACTCATACGCCATGGTGTACTTCTCACAAGAGATCCCCTCTCGTCATTTCTTTTAAACAAATAGTTGTTTAGGTGACTGTTGCAGAAAATTCAAAAGTTCTAGTTTGTTTTTAACATCACATATAGCCATTTTAATCCTAGATTAAGTCCAGAGAGACGTTTTATAAGCCTTTGGAATTACAGGTTACTCATACGCCATGGTGTACTTCTCACAAGAGATCCCCTCTCGTCATTCCCTTCAAACGAATAGTTGTTTAGGTGACTGTTGCAGAAAATTCAAAAGTTCTAGTTTGTTTTTATCATCACATATAGCCATTTTAATCCTAGATTAAGTCCAGAGAGACGTTTTATAGGCCTTTGGAATTACAGGTTACTCATACGCCATGGTGTACTTCTCACAAGAGATCCCCTCTCGTCATTCCCTTCAAACGAATAGTTGTTTAGGTGACTGTTGCAGAAAATTCAAAAGTTCTAGCTTGTTTTTATCATCACAGTTAGCTATTTTAATCCTAGATTAAGTCCAGAGAGACGTTTTATAGGCCTTTGGAATTACAGGTTACTCATACGCCATGGTGTACTTCTCACAAGAGATCCCCTCTCGTCATTCCCTTCAAACGAATAGTTGTTTAGGTGACTGTTGCAGAAAATTCAGGAGTTCTAGTTTGTTTTTAACATCACAGTTAGCCATTTTAATCCTATATTAAGTCCAGAGAGACGTTTGAAAGGCCTTTGGAATTACAGGTTACTCATACGCCATGGTGTACTTCTCACAGGAGATCCCCTCTCGTCATTCCCTTTGAACTAATAGTTGTTTAGGTGACTGTTGCAGAAAATTCAGGAGTTCTAGTTTGTTTTTAACATCACAGTTAGCTATTTTAATCCTAGATTAAGTCCAGAGAGACGTTTTATAGGCCTTTGGAATTACAGGTTACTCATACGTCATGGTGTACTTCTCACAAGAGATCCCCTCTCGTCATTCCCTTCAAACGAATAGTTGTTTAGGTGACTGTTGCAGAAAATTCAAAAGTACTAGTTTGTTTTTATCATCACATATAGCTATTTTAATCCTAGATTAAGTCCAGAGAGACGTTTGAAAGGCCTTTGGAATTACAGGTTACTCATACGCCATGGTGTACTTCTCACAGGAGGTCCCCTCTCGTCATTCCCTTTGAACGAATAGTTGTTTAGGTGACCGTTGCAGAAAATTCAGGAGTTCTAGTTTGTTTTTAACATCACAGTTAGCCATTTTAATCCTATATTAAGTCCAGAGAGACTTTTGAAAGGCCTTTGGAATTACAGGTTACTCATACGCCATGGTGTACTTCTCACAAGAGATCCCCTCTCGTCATTCCCTTCAAACAAATAGTTGTTTAGGTGACTGTTGCAGAAAATTCAGGAGTTCTAGTTTGTTTTTAACATCACAGTTAGCTATTTTAATCCTAGATTAAGTCCAGAGAGACGTGTGAAAGGTCTTTGGAATTACAGGTTACTCATACGCCATGGTGTACTTCTCACAAGAGATCCCCTCTCGTCATTCCCTTCAAACGAATTGTTGTTTAGGTGACTGTTGCAGAAAATTCAAAAGTTCTAGTTTGTTTTTAACATCACATATAGCCATTTTATTCCTAGATTAAGTCTAGAGAGACGTTTGAAAGGCCTCTGGAATTACAGGTTACTCATACGCCATTGTGCACTTCTCACAATGGTGTACTTCTCACAGGAGATCCCCTCTCGTCATTCCCTTTAAACGAATAGTTGTTTCGGTGACTGTTGCAGAAAATTCAAAAGTTCTAGTTTGTTTTTAACATCACAGTTAGCTATTTTAATCCTAGATTAAGTCCAGAGAGACGTTTTATAGGCCTTTGGAATTACAGGTTACTCATACGCCATGGTGTACTTCTCACAAGAGATCCCCTCTCGTCATTCCCTTCAAACGAATAGTTGTTTAGGTGACTGTTGCAGAAAATTCAGGAGTTCTAGTTTGTTTTCAACATCACAGTTAGCTATTTTAATCCTAGATTAAGTCCAGAGAGACGTGTGAAAGGCCTTTGGAATTACAGGTTACTCATACGCCATGGTGTACTTCTCACAGGAGATCCCCTCTCGTCATTCCCTTTAAACGAATAGTTGTTTAGGTGACCGTTGCAGAAAATTCAGGAGTTCTAGTTTGTTTTTAACATCACAGTTAGCCATTTTAATCCTATATTAAGTCCAGAGAGACTTTTGAAAGGCCTTTGGAATTACAGGTTACTCATACGCCATGGTGTACTTCTCACAGGAGATCCCCTCTCGTCATTCCCTTTAAACGAATAGTTGTTTAGGTGACCGTTGCAGAAAATTCAGGAGTTCTAGTTTGTTTTTAACATCACAGTTAGCCATTTTAATCCTATATTAAGTCCAGAGAGACTTTTGAAAGGCCTTTGGAATTACAGGTTACTCATACGCCATGGTGTACTTCTCACAGGAGATCCCCTCTCGTCATTCCCTTTAAACGAATAGTTGTTTAGGTGACCGTTGCAGAAAATTCAGGAGTTCTAGTTTGTTTTTAACATCACAGTTAGCCATTTTAATCCTATATTAAGTCCAGAGAGACTTTTGAAAGGCCTTTGGAATTACAGGTTACTCATACGCCATGGTGTACTTCTCACAAGAGATCCCCTCTCGTCATTCCCTTCAAACGAATAGTTGTTTAGGTGACTGTTGCAGAAAATTCAGGAGTTCTAGTTTGTTTTTAACATCACAGTTAGCCATTTTAATCCTATATTAAGTCCAGAGAGACTTTTGAAAGGCCTTTGGAATTACAGGTTACTCATACGCCATGGTGTACTTCTCACAGGAGATCCCCTCTCGTCATTCCCTTTAAACGAATAGTTGTTTAGGTGACCGTTGCAGAAAATTCAGGAGTTCTAGTTTGTTTTTAACATCACAGTTAGCCATTTTAATCCTATATTAAGTCCAGAGAGACTTTTGAAAGGCCTTTGGAATTACAGGTTACTCATACGCCATGGTGTACTTCTCACAAGAGATCCCCTCTCGTCATTCCCTTCAAACGAATAGTTGTTTAGGTGACTGTTGCAGAAAATTCAGGAGTTCTAGTTTGTTTTTAACATCACAGTTAGCCATTTTAATCCTATATTAAGTCTAGAGAGACGTTTGAAAGGCCTCTGGAATTACAGGTTACTCATACGCCATTGTGCACTTCTCACAATGGTGTACTTCTCACAGGAGATCCCCTCTCGTCATTCCCTTTAAACGAATAGTTGTTTCGGTGACTGTTGCAGAAAACTCAGGAGTTCTAGTTTGTTTTTAACATCACAGTTAGCCATTTTAATCCTATATTAAGTCCAGAGAGACGTTTTATAGGCCTTTGGAATTACAGGTTACTCATACGCCATGGTGTACTTCTCACAAGAGATCCCCTCTCGTCACTCCCTTCAAACAAGTAGTTGTTTAGGTGACTGTTGCAGAAAATTCAGGAGTTCTAGTTTGTTTTTAACATCACAGTTAGCTGTTTTAATCCTACATTAAGTCTAGAGAGACGTTTGAAAGGCCTTTGGAATTACAGGTTTCTCATACGCCATGGTGTACTTCTCACAGGAGATCCCCTCTCGTCATTCCCTTTAAACGAATAGTTGTTTAGGTGACTGTTGCAGAAAATTCAGTAGTTCTAGTTTGTTTTTAACATCACAGTTAGCCATTTTAATCCTATATTAAGTCCAGAGAGACTTTTGAAAGGCCTTTGGAATTACAGGTTACTCATACGCCATGGTGTACTTCTCACAAGAGATCCCCTCTCGTCATTCCCTTCAAAGGAATAGTTGTTTAGGTGACTATTGCAGAAAATTCAAGAGTTCTAGTTTCTTTTTAACATCACAGTTAGCCATTTTAATCCTATATTAAGTCCAGAGAGACTTTTGAAAGGCCTTTGGAATTACAGGTTACTCATACGCCATGGTGTACTTCTCACAGGAGATCCCCCCTCGTCATTACCTTCAAACGAATAGTTGTTTAGGTGACTGTTGCAGAAAATTCAGGAGTTCTAGTTTGTTTTTAACATCACAGTTAGCTATTTTAATCCTAGATTAAGTCCAGATAGACGTTTTATAGGCCTTTGGAATTACAGGTTACTCATACGCCATGGTGTACTTCTCACAAGAGATCCCCTCTCGTCATTCCCTTCAAACGAATAGTTGCTTAGGTGACTGTTGCAGAAAATTCAAAAGTTCTAGTTTGTTTTTAACATCACATATAGCCATTTTAATCCTAGATTTAGTCTAGAGAGACGTTTGAAAGGCCTTTGGAATTACAGGTTACTCATACGCCATGGTGTACTTCTCACAAGAGATCCCCTCTCGTCATTCCCTTCAAACGAATTGTTGTTTAGGTGACTGTTGCAGAAAATTTAAAAGTTCTAGTTTGTTTTTAACATCACAGTTAGCTATTTTAATCCTAGATTAAGTCCAGAGAGACGTTTTATAGGCCTTTGGAATTACAGGTTACTCATACGCCATGGTGTACTTCTCACAAGAGATCCCCTCTCGTCATTCCCTTCACACGAATAGTTGTTTAGGTGACTGTTGCAGAAAACTCAAAAGTTCTAGTTTGTTTTTATCATCACATATAGCCATTTTAATCCTAGATTAAGTCCAGAGAGACGTTTGAAAGGCCTTTGGAATTACAGGTTACTCATACGCCATGGTGTATTTCTCACAGGAGATCCCCTCTCGTCATTCCCTTTAAACGAATAGTTGTTTAGGTGACTGTTGTAGAAAATTCAGGAGTTCTAGTTTGTTTTTAACATCACAGTTAGCCATTTTAATCCTATATTAAGTCCAGAGAGTCTTTTGAAAGGCCTTTGGAATTACAGGTTACTCATACGCCACGGTGTACTTCTCACAAGAGATCCCCTCTCGTCATTCCCTTCAAACAAATAGTTGTTTAGGTGACTGTTGCAGAAAATTCAGGAGTTCTAATTTGTTTTTAACATCACAGTTAGCTATTTTAATCCTAGATTAAGTCCAGAGAGACTTTTTATAGGCCTTTGGAATTACAGGTTACTCATACGCCATAATGTACTTCTCACAAGAGATCCCCTCTCGTCATTCCCTTCAAACAAATAGTTGTTTAGGTGACTGTTGCGGAAAATTCAGGAGTTCTAATTTGTTTTTAACATCACAGTTAGCTATTTTAATCCTAGATTAAGTCCAGAGAGACGTTTTATAGGCCTTTGGAATTACAGGTTACTCATACGCCATGGTGTACTTCTCACAAGAGATCCCCTCTCGTCATTCCCTTCCAACAAGTAGTTGTTTAGGTGACTGTTGCAGAAAATTCAGGAGTTCTAGTTTGTTTTTAACATCACAGTTAGCTATTTTAATCCTAGATTAAGTCCAAAGAGAAGTGTGAAAGGCCTTTGGAATTACAGGTTACTCATACGCCATGGTGTACTTCTCACAAGAGATCCCCTCTCGTCATTCCCTTCAAACTAATTGTTGTTTAGGTGACTGTTGCAGAAAATTTAAAAGTTCTAGTTTGTTTTTAACATCACAGTTAGCTATTTTAATCCTAGATTAAGTCCAGAGAGACGTTTTATAGGCCTTTGGAATTACAGGTTACTCATACGCCATGGTGTACTTCTCACAGGAGATCCCCTCTCGACATTACCTTCAAACGAATAGTTGTTTAGGTGACTGTTGCAGAAAATTCAGGAGTTCTAATTTGTTTTTAACATCACAGTTAGCTATTTTAATCCTAGATTAAGTCCAGAGAGACGTTTTATAGGCCTTTGGAATTACAGGTTACTCATACGCCATGGTGTACTTCTCACAGGAGATCCCCTCTCGTCATTCCCTTTGAACTAATAGTTGTTTAGGTGACCGTTGCAGAAAATTCAGGAGTTCTAGTTTGTTTTTAACATCACAGTTAGCCATTTTAATCCTATATTAAGTCCAGAGAGACTTTTGAAAGGCCTTTGGAATTACAGGTTACTCATACGCCATGGTGTACTTCTCACAAGAGATCCCCTCTCGTCATTCCCTTCAAACAAATAGTTGTTTAGGTGACTGTTGCAGAAAATTCAGGAGTTCTAGTTTGTTTTTAACATCACAGTTAGCTATTTTAATCCTAGATTAAGTCCAGAGAGACGTGTGAAAGGTCTTTGGAATTACAGGTTACTCATACGCCATGGTGTACTTCTCACAAGAGATCCCCTCTCGTCATTCCCTTCAAACGAATAGTTGCTTAGGTGACTGTTGCAGAAAATTCAAAAGTTCTAGTTTGTTTTTAACATCACATATAGCCATTTTAATCCTAGATTTAGTCTAGAGAGACGTTTGAAAGGCCTTTGGAATTACAGGTTACTCATACGCCATGGTGTACTTCTCACAAGAGATCCCCTCTCGTCATTCCCTTCAAACGAATTGTTGTTTAGGTGACTGTTGCAGAAAATTTAAAAGTTCTAGTTTGTTTTTAACATCACAGTTAGCTATTTTAATCCTAGATTAAGTCCAGAGAGACGTTTTATAGGCCTTTGGAATTACAGGTTACTCATACGCCATGGTGTACTTCTCACAAGAGATCCCCTCTCGTCATTCCCTTCACACGAATAGTTGTTTAGGTGACTGTTGCAGAAAACTCAAAAGTTCTAGTTTGTTTTTATCATCACATATAGCCATTTTAATCCTAGATTAAGTCCAGAGAGACGTTTGAAAGGCCTTTGGAATTACAGGTTACTCATACGCCATGGTGTATTTCTCACAGGAGATCCCCTCTCGTCATTCCCTTTAAACGAATAGTTGTTTAGGTGACTGTTGTAGAAAATTCAGGAGTTCTAGTTTGTTTTTAACATCACAGTTAGCCATTTTAATCCTATATTAAGTCCAGAGAGTCTTTTGAAAGGCCTTTGGAATTACAGGTTACTCATACGCCACGGTGTACTTCTCACAAGAGATCCCCTCTCGTCATTCCCTTCAAACAAATAGTTGTTTAGGTGACTGTTGCAGAAAATTCAGGAGTTCTAATTTGTTTTTAACATCACAGTTAGCTATTTTAATCCTAGATTAGGTCCAGAGAGACTTTTTATAGGCCTTTGGAATTACAGGTTACTCATACGCCATAATGTACTTCTCACAAGAGATCCCCTCTCGTCATTCCCTTCAAACAAATAGTTGTTTAGGTGACTGTTGCGGAAAATTCAGGAGTTCTAATTTGTTTTTAACATCACAGTTAGCTATTTTAATCCTAGATTAAGTCCAGAGAGACGTTTTATAGGCCTTTGGAATTACAGGTTACTCATACGCCATGGTGTACTTCTCACAAGAGATCCCCTCTCGTCATTCCCTTCCAACAAGTAGTTGTTTAGGTGACTGTTGCAGAAAATTCAGGAGTTCTAGTTTGTTTTTAACATCACAGTTAGCTATTTTAATCCTAGATTAAGTCCAAAGAGAAGTGTGAAAGGCCTTTGGAATTACAGGTTACTCATACGCCATGGTGTACTTCTCACAAGAGATCCCCTCTCGTCATTCCCTTCAAAGAAATAGTTGTTTAGGTGACTGTTGCAGAAAATTCAAAAGTTCTAGTTTGTTTTTATCATCACATATAGCCATTTTAATCCTATATTAAGTCCAGAGAGACGTTTTATAGGCCTTTGGAATTACAGGTTACTCATACGCCATGGTGTACTTCTCACAAGAGATCCCCTCTCGTCATTCCCTTTAAACGAATAGTTGTTTAGGTGACTGTTGCAGAAAATTCAGGATTTCTAGTTTGTTTTTAACATCACATATAGCCATTTTAATCCTAGATTAAGTCTAGAGAGACGTTTGAAAGGCCTTTGGAATTACAGGTTACACATACGCCATGGTTTACTTCTTACAAGACATCCCCTCTCGTCATTTCCTTCAAACGAATAGTTGTTTAGGTGACTGTTGCAGAAAATTCAGGAGTTCTAGTTTGTTTTTAACATCACAGATAGCTGTTTTAATCCTAGATTAAGTCCAGAGAGACGTGTGAAAGGCCTTTGGAATTACAGGTTACTCATACGCCATGGTGTACTTCTCACAAGAGATCCCCTCTCGTCATTCCCTTCAAACAAATAGTTGTTTAGGTGACTGTTGCAGAAAATTCAGGAGTTCTAATTTGTTTTTAACATCACAGTTAGCTATTTTAATCCTAGATTAAGTCCAGAGAGACGTGCGAAAGGCCTTTGGAATTACAGGTTACTCATACGCCATGGTGTACTTCTCACAAGAGATCCCCTCTCGTCATTCCCTTCAAACAAATAGTTGTTTAGGTGACTGTTGCAGAAAATTCAAAAGTTCTAGTTTGTTTTTATCATCACATATAGCCATTTTAATCCTATATTAAGTCCAGAGAGACTTTTGAAAGGCCTTTGGAATTACAGGTTACTCATACGCCATGGTGTACTTCTCACAAGAGATCCCCTCTCGTCATTCCCTTCAAACGAATTGTTGTTTAGGTGACTGTTGCAGAAAATTTAAAAGTTCTAGTTTGTTTTTAACATCACAGTTAGCTATTTTAATCCTAGATTAAGTCCAGAGAGACGTTTTATAGGCCTTTGGAATTACAGGTTACTCATACGCCATGGTGTACTTCTCACAAGAGATCCCCTCTCGTCATTTCTTTTAAACAAATAGATGTTTAGGTGACTGTTGCAGAAAATTCAAGAGTTCTAGTTTTTTTTTAACATCATAGTTAGCCATTTTAATCCTAGATTAAGTCCAGAGAGACGTGTGAAAGGCCTTTGGAATTACATGTTACTCATACGCCATGGGTATTACATGTTACTCATACGACAGGAGATCCCCTCTCGTCATTACCTTCAAACGAATAGTTGTTTAGGTGACTGTTGCAGAAAATTCAGGAGTTCTAATTTGTTTTTAACATCACAAATTTAAAAGTTCTAGTTTGTTTTTATCATCACATATAGCCATTTTAATCCTATATTAAGTCCAGAGAGACTTTTGAAAGGCCTTTGGAATTACAGGTTACTCATACGCCATGGTGTACTTCTCACAAGAGATCCCCTCTCGTCATTCCCTTCAAACGAATTGTTGTTTAGGTGACTGTTGCAGAAAATTTAAAAGTTCTAGTTTGTTTTTAACATCACAGTTAGCTATTTTAATCCTAGATTAAGTCCAGAGAGACGTTTTATAGGCCTTTGGAATTACAGGTTACTCATACGCCATGGTGTACTTCTCACAAGAGATCCCCTCTCGTCATTTCTTTTAAACAAATAGTTGTTTAGGTGACTGTTGCAGAAAATTCAAAAGTTCTAGTTTGTTTTTAACATCACATATAGCCATTTTAATCCTAGATTAAGTCCAGAGAGACGTTTTATAAGCCTTTGGAATTACAGGTTACTCATACGCCATGGTGTACTTCTCACAAGAGATCCCCTCTCGTCATTCCCTTCAAACGAATAGTTGTTTAGGTGACTGTTGCAGAAAATTCAAAAGTTCTAGTTTGTTTTTATCATCACATATAGCCATTTTAATCCTAGATTAAGTCCAGAGAGACGTTTTATAGGCCTTTGGAATTACAGGTTACTCATACGCTATGGTGTACTTCTCACAAGAGATCCCCTCTCGTCATTCCCTTCAAACGAATAGTTGTTTAGGTGACTGTTGCAGAAAATTCAAAAGTTCTAGCTTGTTTTTATCATCACAGTTAGCTATTTTAATCCTAGATTAAGTCCAGAGAGACGTTTTATAGGCCTTTGGAATTACAGGTTACTCATACGCCATGGTGTACTTCTCACAAGAGATCCCCTCTCGTCATTCCCTTCAAACGAATAGTTGTTTAGGTGACTGTTGCAGAAAATTCAGGAGTTCTAGTTTGTTTTTAACATCACAGTTAGCCATTTTAATCCTATATTAAGTCCAGAGAGACGTTTGAAAGGCCTTTGGAATTACAGGTTACTCATACGCCATGGTGTACTTCTCACAGGAGATCCCCTCTCGTCATTCCCTTTGAACTAATAGTTGTTTAGGTGACTGTTGCAGAAAATTCAGGAGTTCTAGTTTGTTTTTAACATCACAGTTAGCTATTTTAATCCTAGATTAAGTCCAGAGAGACGTTTTATAGGCCTTTGGAATTACAGGTTACTCATACGTCATGGTGTACTTCTCACAAGAGATCCCCTCTCGTCATTCCCTTCAAACGAATAGTTGTTTAGGTGACTGTTGCAGAAAATTCAAAAGTACTAGTTTGTTTTTATCATCACATATAGCTATTTTAATCCTAGATTAAGTCCAGAGAGACGTTTGAAAGGCCTTTGGAATTACAGGTTACTCATACGCCATGGTGTACTTCTCACAGGAGGTCCCCTCTCGTCATTCCCTTTGAACGAATAGTTGTTTAGGTGACCGTTGCAGAAAATTCAGGAGTTCTAGTTTGTTTTTAACATCACAGTTAGCCATTTTAATCCTATATTAAGTCCAGAGAGACTTTTGAAAGGCCTTTGGAATTACAGGTTACTCATACGCCATGGTGTACTTCTCACAAGAGATCCCCTCTCGTCATTCCCTTCAAACAAATAGTTGTTTAGGTGACTGTTGCAGAAAATTCAGGAGTTCTAGTTTGTTTTTAACATCACAGTTAGCTATTTTAATCCTAGATTAAGTCCAGAGAGACGTGTGAAAGGTCTTTGGAATTACAGGTTACTCATACGCCATGGTGTACTTCTCACAAGAGATCCCCTCTCGTCATTCCCTTCAAACGAATTGTTGTTTAGGTGACTGTTGCAGAAAATTCAAAAGTTCTAGTTTGTTTTTAACATCACATATAGCCATTTTATTCCTAGATTAAGTCTAGAGAGACGTTTGAAAGGCCTCTGGAATTACAGGTTACTCATACGCCATTGTGCACTTCTCACAATGGTGTACTTCTCACAGGAGATCCCCTCTCGTCATTCCCTTTAAACGAATAGTTGTTTCGGTGACTGTTGCAGAAAATTCAAAAGTTCTAGTTTGTTTTTAACATCACAGTTAGCTATTTTAATCCTAGATTAAGTCCAGAGAGACGTTTTATAGGCCTTTGGAATTACAGGTTACTCATACGCCATGGTGTACTTCTCACAAGAGATCCCCTCTCGTCATTCCCTTCAAACGAATAGTTGTTTAGGTGACTGTTGCAGAAAATTCAGGAGTTCTAGTTTGTTTTCAACATCACAGTTAGCTATTTTAATCCTAGATTAAGTCCAGAGAGACGTGTGAAAGGCCTTTGGAATTACAGGTTACTCATACGCCATGGTGTACTTCTCACAGGAGATCCCCTCTCGTCATTCCCTTTAAACGAATAGTTGTTTAGGTGACCGTTGCAGAAAATTCAGGAGTTCTAGTTTGTTTTTAACATCACAGTTAGCCATTTTAATCCTATATTAAGTCCAGAGAGACTTTTGAAAGGCCTTTGGAATTACAGGTTACTCATACGCCATGGTGTACTTCTCACAGGAGATCCCCTCTCGTCATTCCCTTTAAACGAATAGTTGTTTAGGTGACCGTTGCAGAAAATTCAGGAGTTCTAGTTTGTTTTTAACATCACAGTTAGCCATTTTAATCCTATATTAAGTCCAGAGAGACTTTTGAAAGGCCTTTGGAATTACAGGTTACTCATACGCCATGGTGTACTTCTCACAAGAGATCCCCTCTCGTCATTCCCTTCAAACGAATAGTTGTTTAGGTGACTGTTGCAGAAAATTCAGGAGTTCTAGTTTGTTTTTAACATCACAGTTAGCCATTTTAATCCTATATTAAGTCTAGAGAGACGTTTGAAAGGCCTCTGGAATTACAGGTTACTCATACGCCATTGTGCACTTCTCACAATGGTGTACTTCTCACAGGAGATCCCCTCTCGTCATTCCCTTTAAACGAATAGTTGTTTCGGTGACTGTTGCAGAAAACTCAGGAGTTCTAGTTTGTTTTTAACATCACAGTTAGCCATTTTAATCCTATATTAAGTCCAGAGAGACGTTTTATAGGCCTTTGGAATTACAGGTTACTCATACGCCATGGTGTACTTCTCACAAGAGATCCCCTCTCGTCATTCCCTTCAAACAAGTAGTTGTTTAGGTGACTGTTGCAGAAAATTCAGGAGTTCTAGTTTGTTTTTAACATCACAGTTAGCTGTTTTAATCCTAGATTAAGTCTAGAGAGACGTTTGAAAGGCCTTTGGAATTACAGGTTTCTCATACGCCATGGTGTACTTCTCACAGGAGATCCCCTCTCGTCATTCCCTTTAAACGAATAGTTGTTTAGGTGACTGTTGCAGAAAATTCAGTAGTTCTAATTTGTTTTTAACATCACAAATTTAAAAGTTCTAGTTTGTTTTTATCATCACATATAGCCATTTTAATCCTATATTAAGTCCAGAGAGACTTTTGAAAGGCCTTTGGAATTACAGGTTACTCATACGCCATGGTGTACTTCTCACAAGAGATCCCCTCTCGTCATTCCCTTCAAACGAATTGTTGTTTAGGTGACTGTTGCAGAAAATTTAAAAGTTCTAGTTTGTTTTTAACATCACAGTTAGCTATTTTAATCCTAGATTAAGTCCAGAGAGACGTTTTATAGGCCTTTGGAATTACAGGTTACTCATACGCCATGGTGTACTTCTCACAAGAGATCCCCTCTCGTCATTTCTTTTAAACAAATAGATGTTTAGGTGACTGTTGCAGAAAATTCAAGAGTTCTAGTTTTTTTTTAACATCATAGTTAGCCATTTTAATCCTAGATTAAGTCCAGAGAGACGTGTGAAAGGCCTTTGGAATTACATGTTACTCATACGCCATGGGTATTACATGTTACTCATACGACAGGAGATCCCCTCTCGTCATTACCTTCAAACGAATAGTTGTTTAGGTGACTGTTGCAGAAAATTCAGGAGTTCTAATTTGTTTTTAACATCACAAATTTAAAAGTTCTAGTTTGTTTTTATCATCACATATAGCCATTTTAATCCTATATTAAGTCCAGAGAGACTTTTGAAAGGCCTTTGGAATTACAGGTTACTCATACGCCATGGTGTACTTCTCACAAGAGATCCCCTCTCGTCATTCCCTTCAAACGAATTGTTGTTTAGGTGACTGTTGCAGAAAATTTAAAAGTTCTAGTTTGTTTTTAACATCACAGTTAGCTATTTTAATCCTAGATTAAGTCCAGAGAGACGTTTTATAGGCCTTTGGAATTACAGGTTACTCATACGCCATGGTGTACTTCTCACAAGAGATCCCCTCTCGTCATTTCTTTTAAACAAATAGTTGTTTAGGTGACTGTTGCAGAAAATTCAAAAGTTCTAGTTTGTTTTTAACATCACATATAGCCATTTTAATCCTAGATTAAGTCCAGAGAGACGTTTTATAAGCCTTTGGAATTACAGGTTACTCATACGCCATGGTGTACTTCTCACAAGAGATCCCCTCTCGTCATTCCCTTCAAACGAATAGTTGTTTAGGTGACTGTTGCAGAAAATTCAAAAGTTCTAGTTTGTTTTTATCATCACATATAGCCATTTTAATCCTAGATTAAGTCCAGAGAGACGTTTTATAGGCCTTTGGAATTACAGGTTACTCATACGCCATGGTGTACTTCTCACAAGAGATCCCCTCTCGTCATTCCCTTCAAACGAATAGTTGTTTAGGTGACTGTTGCAGAAAATTCAAAAGTTCTAGCTTGTTTTTATCATCACAGTTAGCTATTTTAATCCTAGATTAAGTCCAGAGAGACGTTTTATAGGCCTTTGGAATTACAGGTTACTCATACGCCATGGTGTACTTCTCACAAGAGATCCCCTCTCGTCATTCCCTTCAAACGAATAGTTGTTTAGGTGACTGTTGCAGAAAATTCAGGAGTTCTAGTTTGTTTTTAACATCACAGTTAGCCATTTTAATCCTATATTAAGTCCAGAGAGACGTTTGAAAGGCCTTTGGAATTACAGGTTACTCATACGCCATGGTGTACTTCTCACAGGAGATCCCCTCTCGTCATTCCCTTTGAACTAATAGTTGTTTAGGTGACTGTTGCAGAAAATTCAGGAGTTCTAGTTTGTTTTTAACATCACAGTTAGCTATTTTAATCCTAGATTAAGTCCAGAGAGACGTTTTATAGGCCTTTGGAATTACAGGTTACTCATACGTCATGGTGTACTTCTCACAAGAGATCCCCTCTCGTCATTCCCTTCAAACGAATAGTTGTTTAGGTGACTGTTGCAGAAAATTCAAAAGTACTAGTTTGTTTTTATCATCACATATAGCTATTTTAATCCTAGATTAAGTCCAGAGAGACGTTTGAAAGGCCTTTGGAATTACAGGTTACTCATACGCCATGGTGTACTTCTCACAGGAGGTCCCCTCTCGTCATTCCCTTTGAACGAATAGTTGTTTAGGTGACCGTTGCAGAAAATTCAGGAGTTCTAGTTTGTTTTTAACATCACAGTTAGCCATTTTAATCCTATATTAAGTCCAGAGAGACTTTTGAAAGGCCTTTGGAATTACAGGTTACTCATACGCCATGGTGTACTTCTCACAAGAGATCCCCTCTCGTCATTCCCTTCAAACAAATAGTTGTTTAGGTGACTGTTGCAGAAAATTCAGGAGTTCTAGTTTGTTTTTAACATCACAGTTAGCTATTTTAATCCTAGATTAAGTCCAGAGAGACGTGTGAAAGGTCTTTGGAATTACAGGTTACTCATACGCCATGGTGTACTTCTCACAAGAGATCCCCTCTCGTCATTCCCTTCAAACGAATTGTTGTTTAGGTGACTGTTGCAGAAAATTCAAAAGTTCTAGTTTGTTTTTAACATCACATATAGCCATTTTATTCCTAGATTAAGTCTAGAGAGACGTTTGAAAGGCCTCTGGAATTACAGGTTACTCATACGCCATTGTGCACTTCTCACAATGGTGTACTTCTCACAGGAGATCCCCTCTCGTCATTCCCTTTAAACGAATAGTTGTTTCGGTGACTGTTGCAGAAAATTCAAAAGTTCTAGTTTGTTTTTAACATCACAGTTAGCTATTTTAATCCTAGATTAAGTCCAGAGAGACGTTTTATAGGCCTTTGGAATTACAGGTTACTCATACGCCATGGTGTACTTCTCACAAGAGATCCCCTCTCGTCATTCCCTTCAAACGAATAGTTGTTTAGGTGACTGTTGCAGAAAATTCAGGAGTTCTAGTTTGTTTTCAACATCACAGTTAGCTATTTTAATCCTAGATTAAGTCCAGAGAGACGTGTGAAAGGCCTTTGGAATTACAGGTTACTCATACGCCATGGTGTACTTCTCACAGGAGATCCCCTCTCGTCATTCCCTTTAAACGAATAGTTGTTTAGGTGACCGTTGCAGAAAATTCAGGAGTTCTAGTTTGTTTTTAACATCACAGTTAGCCATTTTAATCCTATATTAAGTCCAGAGAGACTTTTGAAAGGCCTTTGGAATTACAGGTTACTCATACGCCATGGTGTACTTCTCACAGGAGATCCCCTCTCGTCATTCCCTTTAAACGAATAGTTGTTTAGGTGACCGTTGCAGAAAATTCAGGAGTTCTAGTTTGTTTTTAACATCACAGTTAGCCATTTTAATCCTATATTAAGTCCAGAGAGACTTTTGAAAGGCCTTTGGAATTACAGGTTACTCATACGCCATGGTGTACTTCTCACAAGAGATCCCCTCTCGTCATTCCCTTCAAACGAATAGTTGTTTAGGTGACTGTTGCAGAAAATTCAGGAGTTCTAGTTTGTTTTTAACATCACAGTTAGCCATTTTAATCCTATATTAAGTCTAGAGAGACGTTTGAAAGGCCTCTGGAATTACAGGTTACTCATACGCCATTGTGCACTTCTCACAATGGTGTACTTCTCACAGGAGATCCCCTCTCGTCATTCCCTTTAAACGAATAGTTGTTTCGGTGACTGTTGCAGAAAACTCAGGAGTTCTAGTTTGTTTTTAACATCACAGTTAGCCATTTTAATCCTATATTAAGTCCAGAGAGACGTTTTATAGGCCTTTGGAATTACAGGTTACTCATACGCCATGGTGTACTTCTCACAAGAGATCCCCTCTCGTCATTCCCTTCAAACAAGTAGTTGTTTAGGTGACTGTTGCAGAAAATTCAGGAGTTCTAGTTTGTTTTTAACATCACAGTTAGCTGTTTTAATCCTAGATTAAGTCTAGAGAGACGTTTGAAAGGCCTTTGGAATTACAGGTTTCTCATACGCCATGGTGTACTTCTCACAGGAGATCCCCTCTCGTCATTCCCTTTAAACGAATAGTTGTTTAGGTGACTGTTGCAGAAAATTCAGTAGTTCTAGTTTGTTTTTAACATCACAGTTAGCCATTTTAATCCTATATTAAGTCCAGAGAGACTTTTGAAAGGCCTTTGGAATTACAGGTTACTCATACGCCATGGTGTACTTCTCACAAGAGATCCCCTCTCGTCATTCCCTTCAAAGGAATAGTTGTTTAGGTGACTATTGCAGAAAATTCAAGAGTTCTAGTTTCTTTTTAACATCACAGTTAGCCATTTTAATCCTATATTAAGTCCAGAGAGACTTTTGAAAGGCCTTTGGAATTACAGGTTACTCATACGCCATGGTGTACTTCTCACAGGAGATCCCCCCTCGTCATTACCTTCAAACGAATAGTTGTTTAGGTGACTGTTGCAGAAAATTCAGGAGTTCTAGTTTGTTTTTAACATCACAGTTAGCTATTTTAATCCTAGATTAAGTCCAGATAGACGTTTTATAGGCCTTTGGAATTACAGGTTACTCATACGCCATGGTGTACTTCTCACAAGAGATCCCCTCTCGTCATTCCCTTCAAACGAATAGTTGCTTAGGTGACTGTTGCAGAAAATTCAAAAGTTCTAGTTTGTTTTTAACATCACATATAGCCATTTTAATCCTAGATTTAGTCTAGAGAGACGTTTGAAAGGCCTTTGGAATTACAGGTTACTCATACGCCATGGTGTACTTCTCACAAGAGATCCCCTCTCGTCATTCCCTTCAAACGAATTGTTGTTTAGGTGACTGTTGCAGAAAATTTAAAAGTTCTAGTTTGTTTTTAACATCACAGTTAGCTATTTTAATCCTAGATTAAGTCCAGAGAGACGTTTTATAGGCCTTTGGAATTACAGGTTACTCATACGCCATGGTGTACTTCTCACAAGAGATCCCCTCTCGTCATTCCCTTCACACGAATAGTTGTTTAGGTGACTGTTGCAGAAAACTCAAAAGTTCTAGTTTGTTTTTATCATCACATATAGCCATTTTAATCCTAGATTAAGTCCAGAGAGACGTTTGAAAGGCCTTTGGAATTACAGGTTACTCATACGCCATGGTGTATTTCTCACAGGAGATCCCCTCTCGTCATTCCCTTTAAACGAATAGTTGTTTAGGTGACTGTTGTAGAAAATTCAGGAGTTCTAGTTTGTTTTTAACATCACAGTTAGCCATTTTAATCCTATATTAAGTCCAGAGAGTCTTTTGAAAGGCCTTTGGAATTACAGGTTACTCATACGCCACGGTGTACTTCTCACAAGAGATCCCCTCTCGTCATTCCCTTCAAACAAATAGTTGTTTAGGTGACTGTTGCAGAAAATTCAGGAGTTCTAATTTGTTTTTAACATCACAGTTAGCTATTTTAATCCTAGATTAAGTCCAGAGAGACTTTTTATAGGCCTTTGGAATTACAGGTTACTCATACGCCATAATGTACTTCTCACAAGAGATCCCCTCTCGTCATTCCCTTCAAACAAATAGTTGTTTAGGTGACTGTTGCGGAAAATTCAGGAGTTCTAATTTGTTTTTAACATCACAGTTAGCTATTTTAATCCTAGATTAAGTCCAGAGAGACGTTTTATAGGCCTTTGGAATTACAGGTTACTCATACGCCATGGTGTACTTCTCACAAGAGATCCCCTCTCGTCATTCCCTTCCAACAAGTAGTTGTTTAGGTGACTGTTGCAGAAAATTCAGGAGTTCTAGTTTGTTTTTAACATCACAGTTAGCTATTTTAATCCTAGATTAAGTCCAAAGAGAAGTGTGAAAGGCCTTTGGAATTACAGGTTACTCATACGCCATGGTGTACTTCTCACAAGAGATCCCCTCTCGTCATTCCCTTCAAACTAATTGTTGTTTAGGTGACTGTTGCAGAAAATTTAAAAGTTCTAGTTTGTTTTTAACATCACAGTTAGCTATTTTAATCCTAGATTAAGTCCAGAGAGACGTTTTATAGGCCTTTGGAATTACAGGTTACTCATACGCCATGGTGTACTTCTCACAGGAGATCCCCTCTCGTCATTACCTTCAAACGAATAGTTGTTTAGGTGACTGTTGCAGAAAATTCAGGAGTTCTAATTTGTTTTTAACATCACAGTTAGCTATTTTAATCCTAGATTAAGTCCAGAGAGACGTTTTATAGGCCTTTGGAATTACAGGTTACTCATACGCCATGGTGTACTTCTCACAAGAGATCCCCTCTCGTCATTCCCTTCAAACGAATTGTTGTTTAGGTGACTGTTGCAGAAAATTTAAAAGTTCTAGTTTGTTTTTAACATCACAGTTAGCTATTTTAATCCTAGATTAAGTCCAGAGAGACGTTTTATAGGCCTTTGGAATTACAGGTTACTCATACGCCATGGTGTACTTCTCACAAAAGATCCCCTCTCGTCATTCCCTTCAAACGAATAGTTGTTTAGGTGACTGTTGCAGAAAATTCAAGAGTTCTAGTTTGTTTTTAACATCACAGTTAGCCATTTTAATCCTAGATTAAGTCCAGAGAGACTTTTTATAGGCCTTTGGAATTACAGGTTACTCATACGCCATGGTGTACTTCTCACAAGAGATCCCCTCTCGTCATTCCCTTCAAACAAATAGTTGTTTAGGTGACTGTTGCAGAAAATTCAGGAGTTCTAATTTGTTTTTAACATCACAGTTAGCTATTTTAATCCTAGATTAAGTCCAGAGAGACGTTTTATAGGCCTTTGGAATTACAGGTTACTCATACGCCATGGTGTACTTCTCACAAGAGATCCCCTCTCGTCATTCCCTTCAAACAAGTAGTTGTTTAGGTGACTGTTGCAGAAAATTCAGGAGCTCTAGTTTGTTTTTAACATCACAGTTAGCTATTTTAATCCTAGATTAAGTCCAGAGAGAAGTGTGAAAGGCCTTTGGAATTACAGGTTACTCATACGCCATGGTGTACTTCTCACAAGAGATCCCCTCTCGTCATTCCCTTCAAACAAATAGTTGTTTAGGTGACTGTTGCAGAAAATTTAAAAGTTCTAGTTTGTTTTTATCATCACATATAACCATTTTAATCCAATATTAAGTCCAGAGAGACTTTTGAAAGGCCTTTGGAATTACAGGTTACTCATACGCCATGGTGTACTTCTCACAAGAGATCCCCTCTCGTCATTCCCTTCAAACAAATAGTTGTTTAGGTGACTGTTGCAGAAAATTCAAAAGTTCTAGTTTGTTTTTATCATCACATATAGCCATTTTAATCCTAGATTAAGTCCAGAGAGACGTTTGAAAGGCCTTTGGAATTACAGGTTACTCATACGCCATGGTATATTTCTCACAGGAGATCCCCTCTCGTCATTCCCTTTAAACGAATAGTTGTTTAGGTGACTGTTGCAGAAAATTCAGGAGTTCTAGTTTGTTTTTAACATCACAGTTAGCCATTTTAATCCTATATTAAGTCCAGAGAGACTTTTGAAAGGCCTTTGGAATTACAGGTTACTCATACGCAATGATGTACTTCTCACAAGAGATCCCCTCTCGTCATTCCCTTTAAACTAATTGTTGTTTAGGTGACTGTTGCAGAAAATTTAAAAGTTCTAGTTTGTTTTTAACATCACAGTTAGCTATTTTAATCCTAGATTAAGTCCAGAGAGACGTTTTATAGGCCTTTGGAATTACAGGTTACTCATACGCCATGGTGTACTTCTCACAGGAGATCCCCTCTCGTCATTACCTTTAAACGAATAGTTGTTTAGGTGACTGTTGCAGAAAATTCAGGAGTTCTAATTTGTTTTTAACATCACAGTTAGCTATTTTAATCCTAGATTAAGTCCAGAGAGACGTTTTATAGGCCTTTGGAATTACAGGTTACTCATACGCCATGGTGTACTTCTCACAAGAGATCCCCTCTCGTCATTCCCTTCAAACGAATAGTTGTTTAGGTGACTGTTGCAGAAAATTCAAGAGTTCTAGTTTGTTTTTAACATCACAGTTAGCCATTTTAATCCTAGATAAAGTCCAGAGAGACGTGTGAAAGGCCTTTGGAATTACAGGTTACTCATACGCCATGGTGTACTTCTCACAGGAGATCCCCTCTCGTCATTACCTTCAAACGAATAGTTGTTTAGGTGACTGTTGCAGAAAATTCAGGAGTTCTAATTTGTTTTTAACATCACAGTTAGCTATTTTAATCCTAGATTAAGTCCAGAGAGACGTGTGAAAGGCCTTTGGAATTACAGGTTACTCATACGCCATGGTGTGCTTCTCACAGGAGATCCCCTCTCGTCATTACCTTCAAACGAATAGTTGTTTAGGTGACTGTTGCAGAAAATTCAGGAGTTCTAATTTGTTTTTAACATCACAGTTAGCTATTTTAATCCTAGATTAAGTCCAGAGAGACGTTTTATAGGCCTTTGGAATTACTGGTTACTCATACGCCATGGTGTACTTCTCACAAGAGATCCCCTCTCGTCATTCCCTTCAAACAAGTAGTTGTTTAGGTGACTGTTGCAGAAAATTCAGGAGTTCTAGTTTGTTTTTAACATCACAGCTATTTTAATCCTAGATTAAGTCCAGAGAGACGTGTGAAAGGCCTTTGGAATTACAGGTTACTCATACGCCATGGTGTACTTCTCACAAGAGATCCCCTCTCGTCATTCCCTTCAAACAAGTAGTTGTTTAGGTGACTGTTGCAGAAAATTCAGGAGTTCTAGTTTGTTTTTAACATCACAGCCATTTTAATCCTAGATTAAGTCCAGAGAGACGTGTGAAAGGCCTTTGGAATTACAGGTTACTCATACGCCATGGTGTACTTCTCACAGGAGATCCCCTCTCGTCATTACCTTCAAACGAATAGTTGTTTAGGTGACTGTTGCAGAAAATTCAGGAGTTCTAATTTGTTTTTAACATCACAGTTAGCTATTTTAATCCTAGATTAAGTCCAGAGAGACGTTTTATAGGAATAGTTGTTTAGGTGAATAGTTGTTTAGGTGACTGTTGCAGAAAATTCAGGAGTTCTAATTTGTTTTTAACATCACAGTTAGCCATTTTAATCCTATATTAAGTCCAGAGAGACGTTTTATAGGCCTTTGGAATTACAGGTTACTCATACGCCATGGTGTACTTCTCACAAGAGATCCCCTCTCGTCATTCCCTTTAAACGAATAGTTGTTTAGGTGACTGTTGCAGAAAATTCAGGAGTTCTAGTTTGTTTTTAACATCACATATAGCCATTTTAATCCTAGATTAAGTCTAGAGAGACGTTTGAAAGGCCTTTGGAATTACAGGTTACACATACGCCATGGTGTACTTCTCACAAGAGATCCCCTCTCGTCATTCCCTTCAAACAAATAGTTGTTTAGGTGACTGTTGCAGAAAATTCAGGAGTTCTAATTTGTTTTTAACATCACAGTTAGCTATTTTAATCCTAGATTAGGTCCAGAGAGACGTTTGAAAGGCCTTTGGAATTACAGGTTACTCATACGCCATGGTGTACTTCTCACAGGAGATCCCCTCTCGTCATTCCCTTCAAACAAATAGTTGTTTAGGTGACTGTTGCAGAAAATTCAGGAGTTCTAATTTGTTTTTAACATCACAGTTAGCTATTTTAATCCTAGATTAAGTCCAGAGAGACGTGTGAAAGGCCTTTGGAATTACAGGTTACTCATACGCCATGGTGTACTTCTCACAAGAGATCCCCTCTCGTCATTCCCTTCAAACAAATAGTTGTTTAGGTGACTGTTGCAGAAAATTCAGGAGTTCTAATTTGTTTTTAACATCACAGTTAGCTATTTTAATCCTAGATTAAGTCCAGAGAGACGTGTGAAAGGCCTTTGGAATTACAGGTTACTCATACGCCATGGTGTACTTCTCACGAGAGATCCCCTCTCGTCATTCCCTTCAAACAAATAGTTGTTTAGGTGACTGTTGCAGAAAATTCAAAAGTTCTAGTTTGTTTTTATCATCACATATAGCCATTTTAATCCTATATTAAGTCCAGAGAGACTTTTGAAAGGCCTTTGGAATTACAGGTTACTCATACGCCATGGTGTACTTCTCACAAGAGATCCCCTCTCGTCATTCCCTTCAAACGAATTGTTGTTTAGGTGACTGTTGCAGAAAATTTAAAAGTTCTAGTTTGTTTTTAACATCACAGTTAGCTATTTTAATCCTAGATTAAGTCCAGAGAGACGTTTTATAGGCCTTTGGAATTACAGGTTACTCATACGCCATGGTGTACTTCTCACAGGAGATCCCCTCTCGTCATTACCTTCAAACGAATAGTTGTTTAGGTGACTGTTGCAGAAAATTCAAGAGTCCTAGTTTGTTTTTAACATCACAGTTAGCTATTTTAATCCTAGATTAAGTCCAGAGAGACGTGTGAAAGGCCTTTGGAATTACATGTTACTCATACGCCATGGTGTACTTCTCACAGGAGATCCCCTCTCGTCATTACCTTCAAACGAATAGTTGTTTAGGTGACTGTTGCAGAAAATTCAGGAGTTCTAATTTGTTTTTAACATCACAGTTAGCTATTTTAATCCTAGATTAAGTCCAGAGAGACGTTTTATAGGCCTTTGGAATTACAGGCTACTCATACGCCATGGTGTACTTCTGACAAGAGATCCCCTCTCGTCATTCCCTTCAAACAATTATTGTTTAGGTGACTGTTGCAAAAAATTCAGGAGTTCTAGTTTGTTTTTAACATCACAGTTAGCTATTTTAATCCTAGATTAAGTCCAGAGAGACGTGTGAAAGGCCTTTGGAATTACAGGTTACTCATACGCCATGGTGTACTTCTCACAAGAGATCCCCTCTCGTCATTCCCTTCAAACAAATAGTTGTTTAGGTGACTGTTGCAGAAAATTCAAAAGTTCTAGTTTGTTTTTAACATCACAGTTGACCATTTAAAACCTAGATTAAGCCCAAAGAGACGTTTGAAAGGCCTTTGGATTTACAGGTTACTCATACGCCATGGTGTACTTCTCACAGTAGATCCCCTCTCGTCATTCCCTTCAAACGAATAGTTGTTTAGGTGACTGTTGCGGAAAATTCAAAAGTTCTAGTTTGTTTTAAAAATCACAGTTAGCCATTTTAATCCTAGATTAAGTCTGGAGAGACGTTTGAAAGGCCTTTGGATTTACAGGTTACTCATACGCCATGGTGTACTTCTCACAGAAGATCCCCTCTCGTCATTACCTTCAAGCGAATAGTTGTTTAGGTGACTGTTGCAGAAAATTCAGGAGTTCTAGTTTGTTTTTAACATCACAGTTAGCTATTTTAATCCTACATTTAATTCCAGAGAGAAGTTTTTTAGGCCTTTGGAATTACAGGTTACTCATACGCCATGGTGTACTTATCACAAGAGATCCCCTCTCGTCATTCCCTTCAAACGAATAGTTGTTTAGGTGACTGTTGCAGAAAATTCAAAAGTTCTAGTTTGTTTTTAACATCACATATAGCCATTTTAATCCTAGATTAAGTCTAGAGAGACGTTTGAAAGGCCTTCGGAATTACAGGTTATTCATACGCCATGGTGTACTTCTCACAAGAGATTCCCTCTCGTCATTCCCTTCAAACGAATAGTTGTTTAGGTGACTGTTGCAGAAAATTCAAGAAAATTCAATTCAAGAGTTCTAGTTTGTTTTACACACCATAGTTAGCCATTTTAATCCTAGATTAAGTCTAGAGAGACGTTTGAAAGGCCATTGGAATTACAGGTTACTCATACGCCATGGTGTACTTCTCACAGGAGATCCCCTCTCGTCATTCCCTTCAAACGCATAGTTGTTTAGGTGACTGTTGCAGAAAATTCAAGAGTTCTAGTTTGTTTTTAACATCACAGATAGCCATTTTAATCCTAGATTAAGTCCAGAGAGACGATTGAAAGGCCTTTGAAATTACAGGTTACTCATACGCCATGATTTACTTCTTACAAGAGATCCCCTCTCGTCATTTCCTTCAAACGAATAGTTGTTTAGGTGACCGCTGCAAGAAATGCAGAAGTTCTAGTTTGTTTTTAAAATCACAGTTAGCCATTTTAATCCTAGATTAAGTCCAGTTAGACTTTTGAAAGGCCTTGGAAATTACAGGTTACTTATACGCCATGGTGTACTTCTCACAAGAGATCCCCTCTCGTCATTCCCTTCAAGCGAATGTTTAGGTGACTGTTGCAGAAAATTCAAAAGTTCTAGTTTGTTTTTAACATCACAGTTCGCCATTTTAATCCTAGATTAAGTCCAAAGAGACGATTGAAAGGCATTTGGAATTACAGGTTATTCATACGCCATGGTGTACTTCTCACAAGAGATCCCCTCTTGTACTTCCTTTCAAACGAATAGTTGTCTAAGTGACAGTTGAAGAAAATGCAGAAGTTTTAGTTTGTTTTTAACATCACAGTTAGCCATTTTAATCCTAGATTAAGTCCAGAGAGACGATTGAAAGGCCTTTGGAATTACAGGTTACTCATACGCCATGGTGTACTTCTTACAAGAGATCCCCTCTCGTCATTTCCTTCTAACGAATAGTTGTTTAGGTAACCGCTGCAAGAAATGCAGAAGTTCTAGTTTGTTTTTAAAATGACAGTTAGCCATTTTAATCCTAGATTAAGTCCAGTTAGACTTTAGAAAGGCCTTGGGAATTACAGGTTACTTATACGTCATGGTGTACTTCTCACAAGAGATTTCCTCTTGTACTTCCCTTCAAACGAATAGTTGTCTAAGTGACAGTTGAAGAAAATGCAGAAGTTCTAGTTTGTTTTTAACATCACAGATAGCCATTTTAATCCTAGATTAAGTCCAGAGAGACGATTGAAAGGCCTTTGGAATTACAGGTTACTCATACGCCATGGTGTACTTCTTACAAGAGATCCCCTCTCGTCATTTCCTTCAAACGAATGTTTAGGTGACTGTTGCAGAAAATTCAAAAGTTCTAGTTTGTTTTTAACATCACAGTTCGCCATTTCAATCCTCTATTAAGTCCAGTGACAATTTTGAAAGGCCTTTGGAATTGTGGGTTACTCATACGCCATGGTGTACTTCTCACAAGAGATCCCCTCTTGTACTTCCCTTCAAACGAATTGTTGTCTAAGTGACAGTTGAAGAAAATGCAGAAGTTTTAGTTTGTTTTTAACATCACAGTTAGCCATTTTAATCCTAGATTAAGTCCAAAGAGACGATTGAAAGGCATTTGGAATTACAGGTTATTCATACGCCATGGTGTACTTCTCACAAGAGATCCCCTCTTGTACTTCCTTTCAAACGAATAGTTGTCTAAGTGACAGTTGAAGAAAATGCAGAAGTTTTAGTTTGTTTTTAACATCACAGTTAGCCATTTTAATCCTAGATTAAGTCCAGAGAGACGATTGAAAGGCCTTTGGAATTACAGGTTACTCATACGCCATGGTGTACTTCTTACAAGAGATCCCCTCTCGTCATTTCCTTCTAACGAATAGTTGTTTAGGTAACCGCTGCAAGAAATGCAGAAGTTCTAGTTTGTTTTTAAAATGACAGTTAGCCATTTTAATCCTAGATTAAGTCCAGTTAGACTTTAGAAAGGCCTTGGGAATTACAGGTTACTTATACGTCATGGTGTACTTCTCACAAGAGATTTCCTCTTGTACTTCCCTTCAAACGAATAGTTGTCTAAGTGACAGTTGAAGAAAATGCAGAAGTTCTAGTTTGTTTTTAACATCACAGATAGCCATTTTAATCCTAGATTAAGTCCAGAGAGACGATTGAAAGGCCTTTGGAATTACAGGTTACTCATACGCCATGGTGTACTTCTTACAAGAGATCCCCTCTCGTCATTTCCTTCAAACGAATGTTTAGGTGACTGTTGCAGAAAATTCAAAAGTTCTAGTTTGTTTTTAACATCACAGTTCGCCATTTCAATCCTCTATTAAGTCCAGTGACAATTTTGAAAGGCCTTTGGAATTGTGGGTTACTTATACGCCATGGTGTACTTCTCACAAGAGATCCCCTCTTGTACTTCCCTTCAAACGAATAGTTGTTTAGGTGACTGTTGCAGAAAATTCAGGAGTTCTAATTTGTTTTTAACATCACAGTTAGCTATTTTAATCCTAGATTAAGTCCAGAGAGACGTTTTATAGGCCTTTGGAATTACAGGCTACTCATACGCCATGGTGTACTTCTGACAAGAGATCCCCTCTCGTCATTCCCTTCAAACAATTATTGTTTAGGTGACTGTTGCAAAAAATTCAGGAGTTCTAGTTTGTTTTTAACATCACAGTTAGCTATTTTAATCCTAGATTAAGTCCAGAGAGACGTGTGAAAGGCCTTTGGAATTACAGGTTACTCATACGCCATGGTGTACTTCTCACAAGAGATCCCCTCTCGTCATTCCCTTCAAACAAATAGTTGTTTAGGTGACTGTTGCAGAAAATTCAAAAGTTCTAGTTTGTTTTTAACATCACAGTTGACCATTTAAAACCTAGATTAAGCCCAAAGAGACGTTTGAAAGGCCTTTGGATTTACAGGTTACTCATACGCCATGGTGTACTTCTCACAGGAGATCCCCTCTCGTCATTCCCTTCAAACGAATAGTTGTTTAGGTGACTGTTGCGGAAAATTCAAAAGTTCTAGTTTGTTTTAAAAATCACAGTTAGCCATTTTAATCCTAGATTAAGTCTGGAGAGACGTTTGAAAGGCCTTTGGATTTACAGGTTACTCATACGCCATGGTCTACTTCTCACAGAAGATCCCCTCTCGTCATTACCTTCAAGCGAATAGTTGTTTAGGTGACTGTTGCAGAAAATTCAGGAGTTCTAGTTTGTTTTTAACATCACAGTTAGCTATTTTAATCCTACATTTAATTCCAGAGAGAAGTTTTTTAGGCCTTTGGAATTACAGGTTACTCATACGCCATGGTGTACTTATCACAAGAGATCCCCTCTCGTCATTCCCTTCAAACGAATAGTTGTTTAGGTGACTGTTGCAGAAAATTCAAAAGTTCTAGTTTGTTTTTAACATCACATATAGCCATTTTAATCCTAGATTAAGTCTAGAGAGACGTTTGAAAGGCCTTCGGAATTACAGGTTATTCATACGCCATGGTGTACTTCTCACAAGAGATTCCCTCTCGTCATTCCCTTCAAACGAATAGTTGTTTAGGTGACTGTTGCAGAAAATTCAAGAAAATTCAATTCAAGAGTTCTAGTTTGTTTTACACACCATAGTTAGCCATTTTAATCCTAGATTAAGTCTAGAGAGACGTTTGAAAGGCCATTGGAATTACAGGTTACTCATACGCCATGGTGTACTTCTCACAGGAGATCCCCTCTCGTCATTCCCTTCAAACGCATAGTTGTTTAGGTGACTGTTGCAGAAAATTCAAGAGTTCTAGTTTGTTTTTAACATCACAGATAGCCATTTTAATCCTAGATTAAGTCCAGAGAGACGATTGAAAGGCCTTTGAAATTACAGGTTACTCATACGCCATGATTTACTTCTTACAAGAGATCCCCTCTTGTCATTTCCTTCAAACGAATAGTTGTTTAGGTGACCGCTGCAAGAAATGCAGAAGTTCTAGTTTGTTTTTAAAATCACAGTTAGCCATTTTAATCCTAGATTAAGTCCAGTTAGACTTTTGAAAGGCCTTGGAAATTACAGGTTACTTATACGCCATGGTGTACTTCTCACAAGAGATCCCCTCTCGTCATTCCCTTCAAGCGAATGTTTAGGTGACTGTTGCAGAAAATTCAAAAGTTCTAGTTTGTTTTTAACATCACAGTTCGCCATTTCAATCCTCTATTAAGTCCAGACACAATTTTGAAAGGCCTTTGGAATTGTGGGTTACTCATACGCCATGGTGTACTTCTCACAAGAGATCCCCTCTTGTTCTTCCCTTCAAACGAATTGTTGTCTAAGTGACAGTTGAAGAAAATGCAGAAGTTTTAGTTTGTTTTTAACATCACAGTTAGCCATTTTAATCCTAGATTAAGTCCAAAGAGACGATTGAAAGGCATTTGGAATTACAGGTTATTCATACGCCATGGTGTACTTCTCACAAGAGATCCCCTCTTGTACTTCCTTTCAAACGAATAGTTGTCTAAGTGACAGTTGAAGAAAATGCAGAAGTTTTAGTTTGTTTTTAACATCACAGTTAGCCATTTTAATCCTAGATTAAGTCCAGAGAGACGATTGAAAGGCCTTTGGAATTACAGGTTACTCATACGCCATGGTGTACTTCTTACAAGAGATCCCCTCTCGTCATTTCCTTCTAACGAATAGTTGTTTAGGTAACCGCTGCAAGAAATGCAGAAGTTCTAGTTTGTTTTTAAAATGACAGTTAGCCATTTTAATCCTAGATTAAGTCCAGTTAGACTTTAGAAAGGCCTTGGGAATTACAGGTTACTTATACGTCATGGTGTACTTCTCACAAGAGATTTCCTCTTGTACTTCCCTTCAAACGAATAGTTGTCTAAGTGACAGTTGAAGAAAATGCAGAAGTTCTAGTTTGTTTTTAACATCACAGATAGCCATTTTAATCCTAGATTAAGTCCAGAGAGACGATTGAAAGGCCTTTGGAATTACAGGTTACTCATACGCCATGGTGTACTTCTTACAAGAGATCCCCTCTCGTCATTTCCTTCAAACGAATGTTTAGGTGACTGTTGCAGAAAATTCAAAAGTTCTAGTTTGTTTTTAACATCACAGTTCGCCATTTCAATCCTCTATTAAGTCCAGTGACAATTTTGAAAGGCCTTTGGAATTGTGGGTTACTTATACGCCATGGTGTACTTCTCACAAGAGATCCCCTCTTGTACTTCCCTTCAAACGAATAGTTGTTTAAGTGACAGTTGAAGAAAATGCAGAAGTTTTAGTTTGTTTATAACATCACAGTTAGCCATTTTAATCCTATATTAAGTCAAGAGAGACGATTGAAAGGCCTTTGAAATTACAGGTTATTCATACGCCATGGTGTACTTCTCACAAGAGATCCCCTCTTGTACTTCCCTTCAAACGAATAGTTGTTCAGGTGACAGTTGCAGAAATTGCAGAAGTTCTAGTTTGTTTTTAACATCACAGTTAGCTATTTTAATCCTCTATTAAGTCCAGAGAGACTTTTGAAAGGCCTCTGGAATTACAGGTTACTCATACGCCATGGTGTACTTCTCACAGGAGATCCCCTCTCGTCATTCCCTTTAAACGAATAGTTGTTTAGGTGACTGTTGCAGAAAATTCAGGAGTTTTAGTTTGTTTTTAACATCACAGTTAGCTATTTTAATCCTAGATTAAGTCCAGAGAGACGTTTTATAGGCCTTTGGAATTACGGGTTACTCATACGCCATGGTGTACTTCTCACAAGAGATCCCCTCTCGTCATTCCCTTCAAACAAATAGTTGTTTAGGTGACTGTTGCAGAAAATTCAAAAGTTTTAGTTTGTTTTTAACATCACAGTTAGCCATTTTAATCCTATATTAAGTCCAGAGAGACGATTGAAAGGCCTTTGAAATTACAGGTTACTCATACTCCATGGTGTACTTCTCACAAGAGATTCCTCTTGTAATTCCCTTCAAACGTATAGTTGTTTAGGTGACAGTTGCAGAAATGCCGAACTTCTAGTTTGTTTTTAACCTCACAGTTAGTAATTTTAATCCTCGATTAAGTCCAGATAGACTATTGAAAATGTTTTGAAATTACATGTTACTCATGCTGTACTTCTCACAAGAGATCCCCTCTCGTCATTCCCCTTAAACGAATAGTTGTTTAGGTGACTGTTGCAGAAAATTCAAAAGTTCTAGTTTGTTTTTAACATCACATATAGCCATTTTAATCCTAGATTAAGTCTAGAAAGACGTTTGAAAGGCCTTTGGAATTACAGGTTACTCATACGCCATGGTGTACTTCTCACAAGAGATCCCCTCTCATCATTCCCTTCAAACGAATAGTTGTTTAGGTGACTGTTGCAGAAAATTCAGGAGTTCTAATTTGTTTTTAACATCACAGTTAGCCATTTTAATCCTAGATTAAGTCCAGAGAGACGTTTTATAGGCCTTTGGAATTACAGGTTACTCATACGCCATGGTGTACTTCTCACAAGAGATCCCCTCTCGTCATTCCCTTCAAACGAATAGTTGTTTAGGTGACTGTTGCAGAAAATTTAAAAGTTCTAGTTTGTTTTTAACATCACATATAGCCATTTTAATCCTAGATTAAGTCTAGAGAGACGTTTGAAAGGCCTTTGGAATTACAGGTTACTCATACGCCATGGTGTACTTCTCACAAGAGATTCCCTCTCGTCATTCCCTTCAAACGAATAGTTGTTTAGGTGACTGTTGCAGAAAATTCAAGAGTTCTAGTTTGTTTTTAACATCACAGTTAGCCATTTTAATCCTAGATTAAGTCTAGAGAGACGTTTGAAAGGCCTTTGGAATTACAGGTTACTCATACGCCATGGTGTACTTCTCACAAGAGATCCCCTCTCGTCATGTCCTTCAAACGAATAGTTGTTTAGGTGACTGTTGCAGAAAATTTAAAAGTTCTAGTTTGTTTTTAACATCACATATAGCCATTTTAATCCTAGATTAAGTCTAGAGAGACGTTTGAAAGGCCTTTGGAATTACAGGTTACTCATACGCCATGGTGTACTTCTCACAAGAGATTCCCTCTCGTCATTCCCTTCAAACGAATAGTTGTTTAGGTGACTGTTGCAGAAAATTCAAGAGTTCTAGTTTGTTTTTAACATCACAGTTAGCCATTTTAATCCTAGATTAAGTCTAGAGAGACGTTTGAAAGGCCTTTGGAATTACAGGTTACTCATACGCCATGGTGTACTTCTCACAAGAGATCCCTTCTCGTCATTCCCTACAAACGAATAGTTGTTTAGGGTACTGAATTTTTGCAGAAAATTCAAAAGTTCTAGTTTGTTTTTAACATCACAGTTAGCCATTTTAATCCTATATTAAGTCCAGAGAGACTTTTGAAAGGCCTCTGGAATTACAGGTTACTCATACGTAATGGTGTACTTCTCACAAGAGATCCCCTCTCGTCATTCCCTTCAAACGAATAGTTGCTTAGGTGACTATTGCAGAAAATTCAAAAGTTATAGTTTGTTTTTAATATCACAGTTAGCCATTTTAATCCTAGATTAAGTCCAGAGAGACGATTGAAAGGCCTTTGGAATTACAGGTTACTTATACGTCATGGTGTACTTCTCACAAGAGATCCCCTCTTGTACTTCCCTTCAAACGAATAGTTGTCTAAGAAACAGTTGAAGAAAATGCAGAAGTTTTAGTTTGTTTTTAACATCACAGTTAGCCATTTAAATCCTAGATTAAGTCCAGAGAGACGATTGAAAGGCCTTTGGAATTACAGGTTATTCATACGCCATGGTGTACTTCTCACAAGAGATCCCCTTTCGTCATTCCCTTCAAGCGAATGTTTAGGTGACTGTTGCAGAAAATTCAAAAGTTCTAGTTTGTTTTTAACATCAGAGTTCGCCATTTCAATCCTCTATTAAGTCCAGAGACAATTTTGAAAGGCGTTTGAAATTGTGGGTTACTCATACGCCATGGTGTACTTCTCACAACAGATCCCCTCTTGTACTTCCCTTCAAACGAATAGTTGTTTAGGTGACTATTGCAGAAAATTCAAAAGTTCTAGTTTGTTTTTAACATCACAGATAGCCATTTTAATCCTAGATTAAGTCCAGAGAGACGATTGAAAGGCCTTTGGAATTACAGGTTACTCATACGCCATGGTGTACTTCTTACAAGAGATCCCCTCTCGTCATTTCCTTCTAACGAATAGTTGTTTAGGTAACCGCTGCAAGAAATGCAGAAGTTCTAGTTTGTTTTTAAAATCACAGTTAGCCATTTTAATCCTAGATTAAGTCCAGAGACACTTTTGAAAGGCCTCTGGAATTACAGGTTATTCATACGCCATGGTGTACTTCTCACAAGAGATCTCCTCTTTTACTTCCCTTCAAACGAATAGTTGTTTAGGTGATTTCAGTTGCAGTATATGCAGAAGTTCTAGTTTGTTTTTAACATCACAGTTAGCCATTTTAATCCTCGATTAAGTCCAGAGAGACTTTTGAAAGGCCTTTGGAATTACAGGTTACTCATACGCCATGGTGTACTTCTCACAAGAGATCCCCTCTCGTCATTCCCCTTAAACGAATAGTTGTTTAGGTGATTTCAGTTGCAGTATATGTAGAAGTTCTAGTTTGTTTTTAACATCACAGTTAGCCATTTTAATCCTCTATTAAGTCCAGAGAGACTTTTGAAAAAGTCCAAAGTCACGTTAGTAACGAATGCTAACGAATGAAAGCCGCTGATGGAACGAGTGAATAAATTACTAGTATAAAAGAACAGTAACAAGAGAAGAGCCGTTAACGTGGGTGAATACAGTGGATGACAATGACGGTGGTCTCCTCCACATGACACTGACGATGGCTAGTATTTTAAAAACCATAACGAAACATAAACTACGATGACTGAAAGAGGTGTAGGATTAGTAACACAGGAAGAAGGAAAAGAAGGAGAAGAAGAAGACGAAGATGAGGAAGATTATGAGGGTACCCAAATGAATGAAGGTTTTATGGTGATGATTTTTTTTATAAACCAATTTAATACAAGTATTATGATTATTAATGCGAATGATTGACAGACGCACAAAATGATGATAACGATAACGGTGAAAGCAATGTTAAACGGTGAAAGCAATGATGATTAAGATAGAATAATTGTGTTTTCAGTAAATGATTTTTGTGTTAATGTTAAAGGAATTTTAACAATGATAAAGATCTTTGCAATAGAAATTATAATTGGTTATGATGATTAAAATACAAATATTTTTGCGGATATTTTTTGCCACAAATCGTTTTTTTCCACAAATCGCTTTTGCCACAAATCGCTTCTTTGCAGGGGTGAGCCCATAGCAGCCCACAAGTTGTTTTAGCTTTGTGTCGTACCTTTTGAGGATAACCCTGTATTAAATATTACTCATTGACGTTAATGATAATTATAATTTATTTTGCTGGCAATCGTTGCCACGTTGTTAATGTAATTTTGTGTTATGATTATCAATGATAGGTTTATGATAACAATGATTTGTAAAGTTTTTTCTTTTTGTCCTCTTTTTTACTAACACCTTTTTATTCTTCTTCTTCTTCTTCTCCTTCTACATTTAAGTTACTGTCCTTTTCCATCATTATATTTCACATTCATTCCGTTGAAAGAGTATGTATTTTATTGTTACTATGCTTATCATTGTTCGTTGTTGAATCGTTTTGGTCTTTGTCTATTTCGTTGTTGCTTATGATGTTGTTGTTTTTGTTGTTGTATTGTTAGCACTGGCGATAATACAAATTTGCATATGAATTGAGAATTAAGACCATTCCATTTTACACATCGTCAGCGTCCAAGTTTTCGCCGTTGGCGCGTTGGCGCGTTCAGCTTGAGCTAAGCTGAAAAATTTATGAAGGAAAATTCAACTGAGGCTAAGCGTTCATGCATAAAAGAGAAGAGCCAGAAAAGTTAGTTATGTTAGTTGTTGCTACCGTTGTCGCTGTTTTTGTTGTTGCTGTGGTTCTTGCTGTTATTTTTGTTTATGTTGATTGAGTTGCCATCAATGAAAGATAAAATAGTATTTTCTTTTTAAAAATCTAAACCAAATTAAAAACGAAAAGAATTATCAGAGAAAATCAGAGAAAAATTTTCAGTATCGACAATTCTAGCAACAATCAGCATTCTTTAAAATTAAACTTGTACAGTATTTATATGAACATTATCTCTTATGGGTTAGTTGGTGGTAGTTTTTTTTTGTTGTTTTTGTCTTTTGTATTTCGTTGTAGCCAAACTTTGCATAAATTTTGACACAAAAGTTAACAACGAAAATAATTCAATTAAAAGACTTTTCGCCACGCCACGGACAGACGATACAGCGAACAATTACACAATTTAAACACAAAAAGTAACACACATAGACACACACTACACGAGACGCCAAAGGGCACAGGAAAGTAAGATAAGGGGATGTATGAGGGCGGAGTGTGGTGGGCGGGTGGAGTGCGGTGTGTGTGTAAACTGAAGAAGTCACTACGTGTGACAATCGTTACCGCACACCAAAATCAAGCAGTGGACAATTCGCTACGACTACGAAAATGTCCCCGGGCACAATAAAAACAAATACAACCAACAATTCTGAAAGTGGGTGTGGTTGTAAGTGCCAAAATAGCGCATAGAAAGAGCGTGTATGTGTGTATTTTTGTGGGTAGGTATGTGTTTCAGTGTGTGGCTTGAAAGTTTTCTGTACGGACCAGAGGTTACGGTACCTCATTGTTATTCTTATTATTGTTAAATATTGTTGTTGCTGTTGTTGTCGAGGTCCTTGTTGGTATGTTCACTGTTTTAGTGGGTTTTGTTGTTGTGGAAAAGCCGCAAAGTAGCTCTTGTTAGCTACCAAAATGCTTAACTTAGACACGATGAGACTGTATTATAAATTAAACACACAGCTACGCACGAAGGCACACACACACACACACATTTGCACGTACTTCAAAACCCTCTCACACCACCTCACAAATATGTATGTATTCACAAACTTCATCAACAAGAACTCTAAACATTACATGAAACGACTGACATTACAAAAACGACAACAAAAAAATTAACTAGCTCAACGATAACACAGCGATTTCGGCTCTGTTGTCTTAAGTGATTAAATGCATGCATACCCACACACTCACACACACTTATCCAAGCATGCACACGCACTAGAAGGCCGGCCGGCCACAGCGAGCTTCCAAGTTATTAATTGCAAAAGTCGTGCCTGAATATTTTCGCCAACGATTCATGAATGGTTTGTAAATGAATGAATGAATTGTTGTGTGTTTTAAATTGACTTTTTAATTGGCATTAGAATATTTTTGCACATATTTACATTAAAAAAAAAAAACACCGGCTTTATCAAAATTAACCCAACAAATTAAGAAAGTTGCTTGAAGAATTTTAGAAAATTTTATCAAATTAATTCGCCGTTGTTCTGCTCTTATCTTCTTTATATTTTGTGTTGCTTTAAAACTAAATTAAAATTATCATCATTACATTAAAAAACAAATCCAAATATCATTTTATTCATTACGAAATCATTTGTCATCACATTTTAATGACTAGAAGAATTTATGACGTACTCAGACTTTGTTTTGTTTTTATTCAGATGCAAGAAAAAAAGCAAGAAAATCAACGACCATTTTTATAACATCCACGCCTACCGAATCAAAGGCACCAGCCTGGACAATCCAACACAAACTCACATACACGAACACCCGCATACACACCTACAGCCGCGTGGCATATGATGTATACATATGTCAAGTGTCAGGCGACATGTGTCACTGAACAAAAACAACAACAACAACAACCGACGAGATAGTCATGAAAAATTTTTAAATTTATTTAAGCAAATTTGTAGCTGCCATTCGAAATTTCTGTACCGGCACGCTCTTCCTCTGCACACTTTCTTCACCTCTGTGAAACAACTGTACCGTACCGTACCGTCCCTGCCGTTCTGCTTCCATTTTCCTCCTCATCATCGTTTTACTTAAACGAGCATAATTTTTTATTGCCCCGTTTGAAATACCTTTGAATAACTTTGTACCTTTGGTTAAATATATATGTATCTGTGCATAAGTGCGTGTGTGTTTGTGGGTAAACGTATGTACATAAGTTTCGGTATGACTGGTTCGACCCTCGACATAATTAAAGCACATTAATCACTCGCTTTTAGCACTCATACACTCCAAAATATATAGAGACAAGACCCTCGTTTCTCGCGTCACAATTGGCGACTTACATTGTGTAAAGTGCTAAAATGACGACGCTGTTATTGTTGTTTTGGTTGAACTGGAAATATCACCTTTAAAATTTAAAACTGCAATAATTATTAGGAAGTTTGAGTAGGTGGCAATTATCTTTCATATTTTTAAAATGAAGACAAAGTCAGCGTGGAAAAATATATGCATAGTTGCGTGTACTCGAGCGAGTGTACGAGAGCAATAAAAAGTATGTAAGATCTTGGTAAATTTTACTTATCGACAAATTTGTTTAAACCTTTTCGGAATTACAAACAAAAACAAAGAAAAAATTTTGATATTAGGACATTCTTGGGGAAAAGCAAGTATGAAAGAAAGAAGAAAGGAAGGAAAGAAGGAGAGAAGGAAAAAAGGAAAGAAAGAAGGTAGGAAGGAAGGAAGGCAGGCAGAAAGAAAGGAAGGAAGTTTTAGGGCTCAGTATACGAAGACAAATTGTTATATTATTTTCCTTTTAAGAATAAGTCCATAATAGTAAAATAGCTCTCTCCCTCTCTTCCTCTTCTGATAAAAATTAAGGTAAAATTATCGCATTATCACAAGAAACTCTTAACAAGTTCCTTTAGAGGTTGAAATTGTATGGTCACTTTATAACAGCTTTTTGCATTATTCTAACTTCTTGCTACTCTCCCACGAATTATTGTCATTCCCCTTACCCACTCTCTCTCTTCCCTTTTATTTTATTTTCTTCCTTTCGTAAATGATTCAACTAAATTGCATTTTCTTTATTTTAAATGCTTGGCAAGTTTTCAAATAAACTTCTACTTCTTTTGCTGAGAGCTCATTAAAGAACTAGAAAAGCAACAAAAGCAACAAACTAAAATCCAAAACGTTTCTTGCGTCGACATTTTATATACAAAAACTTTATTACAAAATCAGTTTTGAAAACATTAAAACATTTACCTCAAAAGCAGACATAAAAGAATGAACAGAGATGCCAAATAAATAAATTGGCGAGCATGAAAAGAAGAAATAAGAGCCACTTTACAAAACTAAAATGACTAAAGGATCGAAAAGGTCTTGGGTCGCATCATGACCCATTATAATCTCTCTCGAACTCATTCTGTTCAAGTTTTTGTTTTTGTCTTTTGATTCTTTTAAGCTAAACATAAATTGATAAGAAAAATTGTTGGACAGATTTTCAAAAGATGAAAAGAAATTAAGCGAAGAAATACATAATAGAAAGAAAAGAAGATAAAGGTGGGAGGCGAAAACGGAAACGGAAAGTTGTTTCCATTTCCTTCTTGGTTAAAGAGACTCTTAAAAAGCCTTCAATTTTTTCCTTACGATTTCAATCTCGTTTCATACGCTTCCATTCACTGAAAGCTTATTTTATTTTATGCCCTGTTTAGACCCGGATTTAACCGTTCAGACTCAACCGTTTCCTGCGGAATCGATATAATGCCCTCGCACCGTCACTGTGTCGTCACACTGTCGCATTACTCTCTTTTCCTGTAAATTCTTTTACTAGTCTTTCTTTAACCTCTTTAAAAAGGGAAGGAACTTAACCTCTATTTTTTGTGTTGCGCATTTCTTTGAATGCCTCACAAAAGGTACAAAGAATACAAAAGGAAGAAAGAACACAAAGTGTCCAGGAAGTGTTTTTCGGTGAAAGTGTCTTTTAATTGCACTGACCAACGTTATGTTCGTTACGTAACGCTTCAATAAGTTCGAGCACATACATACGTACCGCCCCAGAAATTGTTATAAGTATCGATGATTCGGGTGGCAGGCAAGCTGTAGATTACATTATTTTCTCTCTCTCGCTCTCTCTCTATCTCTCTCTCTTTCTCTCTCTCTCTCTCTCTCTCTCTCTTTCTTTCTCTCTCTCACACCACACTTTTTGCGTATTGAGTCAAGTGGCTTTTTTCAGGTCATCAATGAAAGTAAGGCCCACCCAGAGCGTACCGTAAGTGCTTTCCATTGCCTCCGGTGACATTTTCGTCGTCTCTACTTCGTTTTCTTGGACTACCGACCCACCCATTTCTCCCCTTTCCTTTAACTTTATCTCCCAGCGCGATCCCATTCTTTGTCTTTCTAACCTTTTCGAAAAATTTCAAAGTGTTATATATTTTTCTTCTCTATTAACGATTTTTTTACTATTTTTTATTATTTCCTCTCTGATTTTTTCACTTTTTTCCTGTTTCCTTCCTTTTGAAATTTTGGTCTCTTTGGTCTCGAGAAAGTCTTTTTCTATTCTTTTCAATTCGTACTGCATTCCTTTCTTCTACTGATTCGAATGAATGAGAGCAGTTTGTCCGTTTAAAAGCAAGTAAAGTCATTTCAATTGCAATGAAATTGCTTTTAATTGGCAACTCTGTCTAACTCCGAATGCTTTCAACACTTTTTTTGATATCATTTTGCCAAAAACCAATTACTTTCTTCACATGCTTTAGGTGATTGTTATTGTTTTTAGATATGCTTGTTGTTGATGTTGTTGTTGTTGGTGTTGCGGAAATGATTTTTTTTTGCTATTTTTCAATACTATTTATTCTTTGATATAATAGTTAATAGTGCTTATGATATAATAACTTACGGCCTAAACTTATTCTCTATGTTAATGCAGAAGGCGTCCGTAGGCTCCTTTAAGTTTTTTAATTTAAATGTTTAATTGTTTTTTATTTAGTAATATTCAATTGTTTTATTTTCGTTATTTCTTGTTTTAAAGACAACCGTATTTTTCATCGAATTAGTATATTGTACAATATTATCTGCAGTGTTTTTATGCAGCAGTCAAAATATATTGTCAGAACGTTATATGGCTATATTCAATATTCAGTAAAGAGGCAGAGAAGTCGCGGCTCTCTCTTCAATGTTATCAACCAACTTCTTTCTTTTTTGTTAAATTATCATTTTTGTTATTGCTTCCAGTCGTCGTCGACCAACGACTACGCCACGCGACAAAAAATGTCCGATAGGAGACAGTTTGACAGCGCGTGACAAACAGTCGGCCTCAATGGTTCTTTGGGGGGATATTTTTTATACTCCCTTTAGTCTTTTTTTCTCCAAAAATGGTTGTTGTTGTTTTTTCGTGTGCTGCCGTATGATGTGTTTTTGGCAAAAAGTTTGAATTTTTTGTCGAATTTATTCAACACTTGTGTAGTACTGCATTTAAAAATGTGTCTTTAATTTAGTTCTTTCACTAAAAATGCATCGATTTTATGTACATAAAATAAAAACTATAATAATGTAAGTATAAATTCCATTCGAGACTTTTACGGCTACGAGAAAAATCTAATCAAAAGAGATTTGTAGAACAGAAAAGATGCCACAAAACTTTTTTCATAAAATGTATGGGTTGGTAGCTCTGGAAAATTGCAATTCAGCCGAAAGCAAAGCTTTGGCAAGAAAAATTTTCAAACTTTAGAGGCGCATTTTTCTAAAAATTAAAAAAAGCTGGCAACAAAAAAAATTGAACTAAAAGAATTAAAGATGAATAATATGGAAAAATATATTAAGAGTTAAAGAAAATAAAACCTGAAAGGAAGCGTAACAAATTCTACAACAACATAACCTAAAAAGGCATCCTTTACTTACATTTTTTTAATATGCTCTGCTTAATTTTATTTAAAACTTCCTTCAGGCCGAAAGTTTAGCGCAAAGAGAACTGAGAAAGCGAAAAAAAAAAGTTAAAAGGAAGAAGAATGAGAGTAAGAATGCACAGCAAGCAACTACAACAACAGCAAAAATCGTTTCAACGGCTGAGGTCTTCAAGATGCATCATCATCATCCATCGTGCGTCAAGCATATTTTTCACGCATCGTTGAACTTCTCAAACTGCTGCGGCAACCCTTTATTTTCTTAACCCCTCCCTTCCCACCATCACCAACTTACCACCTTACAACCTTCCCGACCTAAGCTTCCTCCTGCCTTTCTTCTTCGCCTCCCTTCCGGTAGAGATCGGCGACCATCTTACTTAATTTCGTTGAAGGACTCTGCTGCAAGTAGCGACCGCCTGCTGCTGCTGTTTAGCCAAAAGTTGTTGTTGCTTGCTACTGGTGCTTCCGGTTTCAGGCGTAAAAGTTTTAACGCTGTGCTGAAGCTGCACAAATTCATCAGAAAGGAATAAAATTGAAAGGATGATTTTGTTGAGGGAAAAAAAATATTTTCTTTTTTAAATGATTATAACGTTAAGATCGAAGTAATGTAGGGCAGACGCCTATCTGATGATGATTATGATCATACAATAATAACGATGAGGACAATGATGAGGACAATGACAATAATGAGAAAGTTATTACTTTTGTTAAGCCAACATTTCAATATTTTTGAATTGCTAGCATTAAAAAACGTCCTTCATTATTCGGCGATAATCTTATTTATTTCATAATTTCGTTTCATAATTCGTTTAATTATTTCGTCGATTTATTTAATTTCTTGTTTTATTGTACTGTTGTACAATCAATCTGAATTTAATCCGTTTAAGCGGTAATAAATTCTTTAGAGCTTTTTGGCTAAAGAATATGCTTTCTTCGGATTTATTCCAGCATCATAACTTTTTGTCGTTATTCTACCCGTTTTTTATTGTAGTCATTTTAAAAATAACTCTTACTCAGATTACAATTTATTTTACTCGATAAAATTAACAGTTTGACATTTTATTTGTGCTGAGGCTTCTCTTTTTACTTAAGGGCATTATAACGACGGCAACTATCGGGAAAACTTTTAGATAAATCTAGAAGCGCTATTAAAATGAAATCTGCTTAACAGATTTTATAATTTTTCTGTAAAGCTTTTTTCATTTGATTGCAATGAAATTAGAATTTATTCTTTATTTCATTTATTTATTTATATATTCTTTATTTCAGAATTTTTTTTTAGGTAATGAAATCCCTTCAAATCCTCTTACGATTTTTTATCTCTTGCAGAGATTATGAAAAACATATGCATGATGTATTGGAAACTATTGCTGCTAAATCGCCTTTAATTTGAAATTTTTTGTCGGAGGCAAATTTTCAAAGTCTGAAAATTCAATACAAGAAATTTTATTGGCTTCGAAATAATCGTAGTTTCTTTTCTAAAAATAGACAAAATAGCAAAACCTCGTTGTACGTCTCTATCTCTCTGCATCAGTTTTCGAATTTCTTAAATAAATATCTAAGGATTACTTTTTTCATCTATCGGATTGTCTTCTGGCAATCGAATAAATCGGATCACCTGGACGGCATTTCTCGTCCTTCCCGATACTTCAACGAAAGGGTCAAAATCGTACAGAACAACAGGAAAAAAATGTAAAATGTTTCTTCTCGTCTGGAATAACGTAACAATTTACGAAAAGCCATATCCGGCTGCAAGCAAGCACCTACGAGTACGTACAAGTGGGCGTGTATGATGACCCGGCCCATGTTTTGTATGTTGCTTACCTTTACAAATTGTTCTCTTCGTTGCTTTCAGTTGATTTTTTGTGTTGTTCTTATGATTGCGTCCGTTTTATTGTTGGTATTTACGAATCAGTTTCGTTTTATGGTAGTTTTTGTCAATGTCTAACAATGCGTTTAGTATTAAGCTTTTATCTATTATTCTGTAGTATTGCAGATTTTTCCGACCTTTTGTTATTATGAGAATATTCAATTTTTTTGTTGTTGTTGTTGGTGTTGTTGTTATTATTGTCTTTATTGTAGTCAATGGAGCCTAACTTATTGCAATCGATTGCCTGAAAAATGATTGCTTGATAAATTGTTGGCGAACTGAACGGATGGGGCGGATCATTACTTTTAACGGATTCCAGGAAGCATCAGCGTGCTTCTTTCGTGACACAAATGAAATTGTTGTCAATAATTTAAAAGTCATGCCAATTTGGTTTGGATTAGTCTCTTTTGGAAATAATCCAACTGATTTCATATATTTTTTTCCAGCTCGTGGCACTTATTGAGGCCCTTTTAAAAACAAAGAACTTCAACTTGACGAAAAGATAAATCGTCAAAAAAATAAAAACTCGAAATCAGCGAGTCTAAATCGAGAAACAGCGAGTGGATTGTGGATTTTGTTTTTTATATTTTGTTCCCAACTTTTATCTTTTCTATCTTTTTATCGATTTTACCATCTGGACCATCTCAAACAGATTGCAATGTTGTACGTGGCCGCAACATTTTTAATGCAAATGGCTTGGACACTCTAGCAACAACAACAACGATTACCTATCTCTATTACCACACGAAAACCGAACAAAATTCTTTTTCATTCTTCTTCTGGAGTTTTTTTCTTATTCACCTCAGGCTCAAAAAGCTGAGGTAAAAAAGTTTTTAAAAAACAGAGAAGTAAAATCGTTGTTACTTTTGGTTGTTTTTGTTGTTACAGAGACAAATGGGCACAATGTTTCTAACCGCATGCAGTAGCATAAAATAAATGAAATCACTGCAATAGAATAAAATCTGTAACAGAGAGAGAGAGAGAGATAGAAATTAAAAACAATGACCATCACAATCACTATCGTCTTGCCTCAATGACCACAAAAACCAGTATTTAAAAGTGGCAAGATTGACCAACAAGATTGGACAGACACTGAGAGGATAAAAAGAGACAGCAAGAAAAAAAAAATGAAAACAAAAAAGATGTGGTGAGAAAAGTAACCAAAATTAGACAACATAATTTAAACTTGAAATTTGAAACCATTTCAAATGGCTTCGAAACAGCACAACAATTAAAAACTATGTTTAGTCGAAATCATTGTAATGGTTAAGAAAACCTTAAGAAGCAAAACCTTTATAGTCTTTCGAGGAACCTTTAAAACCTTTTAAATTCAACATTTTTTAATCGCAAAACAGTTACTTGGAATTTCAAAAGCTGTACAACCGTATTAAAGCCTTTGAAACTAAATCATTGCAAAAAATAGATGCATCCTTAAAGAAAATGCTTTCCAAAAGTCCACACTTGCTTTTTAAAAGAATAAGTAATATCTTTTAAGCGTCAAGGGACGGTTTTATATGCATTTGGTTCAGTTTGTCATTACTAATATTTTCATAGCATTTATTATCACCATTAATTGATTGACTTTTAAATGCTTTCTCTCCAACAAAATTAAGTATTGATTACCATTTCAACGTCATCGTCGTGTCCCCGCCCCCTTTCCGCTTCCAACCCTTCCTGATACTACCTTTTCCTCTTTATTGAGGGTAACTCTTAAAAGCATTATCAAGTATTTTGCAAATATTTTCTGTTCCATTTACATATTGATGATGATGATGATGATGGTATTGGTAATGGAGATGTTAACGGAGTTGACGAATATGGTGACGGCTACGCTCTTGAAGATTGCATTGATTTCTATGACAATCCGTCACTAGACAACCAGTCTCTAGACTGTTACTTAAAAGATCGTTCCTCAACCTCATTCTCTTACTGCCTCTTCTCCTGCTCCTGCTTATCAGCACCCTTCTTCTTCTCCAGCAAACACTTCAAAAAGTAATTAGCAAGTTGAAGCAAGTGGTACACATTTTAGAGTTACGACATGAGACGGGTTCTCATTAGGCCACTCCGGACTCGGAATGGTACTCGTAGGTGCCGACAGCGAAGTGCTGTGGCTGTGATGATAATAAAAAATATTGTGATGGCGATGGTGCTATGATGTTACGATGATGGTGAACCCAATTGATTGATTCTAAAAGTGATGAAGTATTGAAGTGTTGAGCATATAAAACACAAGAAGAATTTAAGAGGCTCACGCCTTGAAGTGTAAAGTTTATAAAAAAAAGAGTTATTGCATTTTTTCTAAATGGCTAATAAGGTTAATATGGTTTTAAAGGAGTTGGAATGGCTGCAAAGAAGAAAGATATTCGTCTTTAAAAGACGACCTACGAAGGTACGTACAAATGTATATTCCTTTAAAGAATCTTAATTTTTGTAGACACACAAAGAAAAATAGTACCACATAAAAATAATAAGATCTCCTTATTGAACGATTTTACTATGAAGTCTTATTGAAACATACAAATAATATGCTTTTTTCATAGAGAAATCTTATTATTTTTATAAAGAAAATCTTATTGTCTTGAAACAAAAAGTTAATCTTATAAATTTCGTGATTTTAATATGAAATTCATATTTTTCAAAACTTCAAAACGTCAAGAACTCATGAAATAAACAAGTCTGTATGAAAGTATGAAGAATTCTTATTATATACTTCTTTTAATAAGAAATACTTCTTATAAAATATCGTCTGTCTGGCTGGAACTTTGAGAGTAATATTTTTGCTGTCAGGTTTACTTCAGATCTATAATTCGTATTAATTTTTTTTTACATTGGCGTTATTTATAATGGACGATCTTTGCTTCTCAGTTGTGAGTACTTTCCGTCTTTATAAATACAATACTTTGCAAACAAATAACAAATAATAGCATATTACTTTTCAGGCTTGAACCATGAAATTTTGTGATTAATATTCTTGAAATCTTGTATGAATAAAATGAAATAAAAAACATGAAAAAATATTTTTATTTTTATAAGACTGGAAAAGAATACGATTTTCTTATTGAATATGTATTTTAATATGATCGTCTCTATGAAAACAATAAGATATTCTAATCGAATATGTATTTTAATAAGATCGTCTTTATGAAAACAATAAGATTTTCTTATTGAATATGTATTTCAATAAGATCGTCTTTATGAAAAACAATAAGATTTTCTTATTGAATTAGTATTTTAATATGACTTTCTTTTTAAATTTTAAATTAATCAGATTTTCTTTTTTCTTCTATTTTTTCTTCTATTTTATGTGGTTTTTTGGCTCTGTGCAGAAACATTTTCAAACTTAATTATTTTAAGACAAAAATTCGAAGGCTAAGGTTAAAGGGGCAAATAGACAGACTTTTTCTAAAACAGACAGAACTAAAGCAACAGAAATAAAAACACACTGGTCCTTCACTCCTTTACTCTATTCATCTTTTACTAATTTTAGATAATTAGATTATAATTCTCACTATATTTCTAATTATATTTTCTTATGTAAATATACAAAAATTAACCAAAAAAGGTATTCTACCTATCTCTCACTCTTGTCCAAACGAACAACGCGAAGCTACAACAAAACTCGTACACATTAACAAAAATATATATTTTATTGTCCACTGAAAGACCTCTTTTAATAAACTTAACTACAAGCTCTGCAATTCGGAGAGAGAAGAAGATTTATAAACACTTAAATGAAGCTGTAAAGGATAACAGATGCTGCACTGCGGCAGAATGGAATGAAGTTCAGTTCAAAAACAGTAGAGTCGATGAAAAATGAACTTGATTTTGCGGAATTATGAACTGAGAAACCATTTTTATTGCTTGAAGTATTAAATTCAAAGGCGTTTATTCAAAATCTGCAAAGAACACTGATCGGCAAGATACATAAATTGACGAATGGACAATTACAATGAAGAATTTCTTTAATGAATACAAATTTCTTCTAGAAAAATCATATTTAATTTTTAATTTGTCAGCAAAAAAGTTTGTGCCTTAATAAAATTTTAAGCTCCTAAACGTTATAAAATTTTTATCCGGTACTGTAGAAACACATAAAATATTAAACTAAATTGAGATTTCAGAATACTCCAGCAAATTCCTTGCACAGACAAAGGATATACTCGTACACTACGCAATTGTCTCTGCAACTTCGAGAAAAAAGTAAAAAACAAATGAAATTTTCTCAAATTCATGGTACAAAGAGAGAAAGAAAGAAAGAGAGAAAGAGCTGCACAAGTCGGTCATTGTGCGTTGCTTAAAAGTGCTGATAATAACAACGAAAATGAAATAAAGTATTACTATCTCACTTTTACACTAGCAATGTGTTACTATGCCCTTTGCCCTTTGTTAGTCTCTGTCTCTCTCTCTCTCTCTCTCTCTCTCATCCCCACCGCATCTGTTGAGAAAATCTAAAATATAAAGTGGCAAAAATAAGCATCTGGTTTGCATGTTTCACGACTGAGAGTGCGAAAAATGTGTCCAAAAGCGTTGCTACAAACTACGAACGAGTGTGAGCAGTACACAAAAAAGAATGTGTGCACTTGCTCGACACTTCCGTTTCCGGAAGTTGAAAAATGTGCGGCCAGACGCGAAAAATGAAAAGAACAAAACACAAAACGTAATAGTACAAAACTTGAACAGCTGCAACAGATGCTGATGTTGCTGCTAATGCTGCCTGTTGTAGCAAGTACAACTTTAGCGCAATTTTTTGTGGGAAGAAGTAGGAGGAGAAGGAACAAGTTAAAAAATTAAACCAAAAATTAAGTGAACACCAAAAGAACAAATCACAGACATTTCTTTTGGTAACTTCGAATGGTTACAGTATTTAAGTGTCTGCTTAATCATGAACTTGTCAGCGGCACTTGCTTAAAACATCGTCACAAACATAAGTCACTGGATTGCTTGCAAATTTCTTTAAGCTTATAACAAGAATGAAATCTTGAAGAGCTCTCAAATTCCGGTCCAAGTCGGTGCAAGCAGACAATTCTTGCTGAATTATATAGATTGAATGGGAGACAGTTAAAATCCCGAATTACAAAATCCCGAAACGACAAAATCCCGAAAAATTTTAAAATCCCGAAACGACAAAATCCCGATGCGACAAAATCCCGAAACGACAAAATCCCGAAAAATTTTTAATACCGAAATGAGAAACCCCGAAAATCACGAAATCAAATTTAAATTAATGAAGAAATGACATTTAAGTCAAAATTTTTTCCGAAGTACGCGCCTACTTGCCTTTCTTTACAATGGCAGAAAAGCAAAGTTGTAATATCGAGAGAATTTTGTTGTCTGAAGGTTATAGTCTGCAATATGCAAAAAACTTCACATGACCGTGAGGATTCTACTGATTGAGGGTTATGATCCCTGCCACGGCCGAAGGCCGCCAATACGCGGAAAAACCTGTATGCAAAAACTTCACATGACCGTGAGGATTCTGCTGATTGAGGGTTATGATCCCTGCCGCGGGCGAAGGCCGCTAATACGCGAAAAAACCTGAATGCAAAAAACTTCACATGACCGTGAGGATTCTGCTGATTGAGGGTTATGATCCCTGCCGCGGCCGAAGGCCGCCAATACGCGAAAAAACTTGTATGCAAAAAACTTCACATGACCGTGAGGATTCTGCTGATTGAGGGTTATGATCCCTGCCGCAGCCGAAGGCTGCAAATACGCGGAAAAACCTGTATGCAAAAAACCTCACATCACCTCACCTCAGAGCCTCCGAGAGGGCTCTGCTAAAAATTTTTTAATAATGTTTTTTTTTTATTTTTTAATAATAATTTTAGAGAAGTAAAATAAGAGTAATTTTTATTACTTTCTTGGAATTGTTTGCTAGTGGTTTTAAATTGTTCAAAAAGATGGAGAATACCGAAAAACTAGTTTTGTAATTTCGGGATTTTGTTATTTCGGGATTTTTTCGTTTCGGGATTTTGTCATTTCGGGATTTTGTCGTTCGAGATTTTGTCGTTCGGGATTTTGTCGTTCGGGATTTTGTCTTTCGGGATTTCGTTACCAACCCAGATTGAATACATTGAGAATAGTATAATTTCTTTGAAAATTGCATCTGTTGTTTTCAATAATGACCAACGATTTCAAAACCATTAAGTAACATAACATAAACGATAATTAAATAATGTTTTACTTCAAAAAGTCCATTCCTAGTTTTTCCAGTTTTCTCTGAATTATTTTAGCTGATTTTAAAAAATGTCTTAAGGCTTTAAGTAGTTTTTACAGAGCTGACCATTTTGCAAGATAAATATTCAAATAGGATGAAAAAAAATAATGAAAAAGCAAAAAAAAACAAATAAAAAAAATTAATTTAATGCAACATGGAATGAAAAGCAAGCAACATTCTCCCACAACTACCACAACAAAAACCACGTGGGACACGTGCCATAAAAATAAAAAAAAATTAATAAAAATGCGGCTTAACTGCGTGAAATTGGACACTGGCCACTGGAGCTGTTGAGGCACCCGCCCAGCATGTGTTACAATTAAAAAATTACTTCCAGGGCGGCTATAATAAATTTTAATTAACAATGATTAATTACGCACGTCAGACTGAGCTGACGTGAATCATGCTTGCAACATGGAGGCGTGTTATTAAAATAAAATATGTCGAAAAGGTACTGCGCAATTATTATGAAATTCCATTTCAATTACAATAACTTTCCTTTTGATTATTATTTATTTCTTTGAAGTATGTACTCGTGTAATGTAACCCATACTTTCGTGCTTAGCGTATTCTTTAGGCAATAAGAATTTTTATTAAAGTTTTTTGCGAAAAATTTTTTTTTAAATTACGAAAAAAGTCAAATGTCACGAAAGTAAAATAATTAGGAGTACAGTTTTCTTTGAAACTTGTCTCAATTCGTAAAAAACCTTAAAAAAACAACGAATTTCTTAAAAAAAGTAAAAAGTAAATAAATTTTATGGGTTTTTAAGAATTTTCGTCTTTCACTTTATTTTATTTTAGGTATTTTATGTACTTTACTTCTTTTTTCTTTACTTTTTTTTTATTTTTTTTGTTTTGACAATTTCCTTGCTTTTGTTCTTTTTTTCTTTAAATTAATTGATTTACTTTGACAGATTTACGAGATCGAACATAAAATTACTTCATTATTTTGTTATTAGCATCCAATTAAGCTTCAACTTCATTTTCAATTCAGTTGATAAAAAACTTAAACAATATTTATTGTCAATTGAAATTGCGTAAAATATTTTTATGGGAACGCACTGGAGCCACCAATATTTTAAATAACTGTAGCAAATTGTGTCCGAAATTGTTGTTATTGTTGTTGGAATATGTTCGTTGACGATTGATTTATGCGGACTAATTCTTTTTTTATTTTGCGATTTTTAGTTTTTTTTATTTATTTTTTTTTTCTTTTTACTTATGGGTTAATAAAATATTCCGCATATGTCGCCGTACGTCGTTTAGTTTTAACCGTACGTCGGTTTAGTTTTGTATTATTTTCGTAAATATTTGACCAATAGAAAAAATCATTATTTAAGCTTACAATTTTTTTGTAAAAACCTAACTCTTTTGTTCTTTTATTTTTGGCTAAGACTACTTGAGTAGTTTAGTAGTTCTTCGTTGAAAAACAAACCAATTTTTGTGTCTTGCATCTTAAAAACAGTAATTTTTTTTGGTCATTGTTTTGAGTATTCATTTCATTATACTACATACTTATTTTCATTTACATTATTTGCACGTGTTTGCCATGTTATTTCTATTCCGATTTTAAACAAAAGTTCATTATTTCCTTTTTTCCATTTGTCTACAAATTGTTCATGATAATATTTTGAAATTTTGTCTTAGACATGTAACCGCGTCTGTTGAGGCTCAATCAGTCTAATAATCTTTGGTTTTAATAATTTTTGGTATAATAATAATATTTTATTTATTAGAGACACTCATATTTTTAGTACTTATACAACTTTATTTGCCCAAGGTCTTTATCCCAATCTTTTTCTTTTCTTACCAACTAATAACTGTATTTAATTATATCAAAATAATACGCTTTAAAAAAAAATAATTAACAGGTTTATTGAACACCCAACAAAAAACTTCTGCTACAACGAACTTCAACAAGTTCAATGTCAAAAATCGACAGAAAACCCAAACGATAAATATTTTGTCACAAATCAAGCAGTTCCTTCATCAAGTCATTCCTTCCAAATTTTCACACTGCACCGGAAGCAACAAAAAATAAGGAAAAACATAAAGTGCAAATTGACTAAAAAAACAACCAATGCATTGTCAATGCAACTCTGCAACGTCAATGCAACGCATTATAATGCAAGTCATTAACCATTTTTTATGCTCATTGATTTACAAAAATAACCATCGGTTGAACGCAATTAACCAGAAAAATGACAACGTAAAGAAGAGCGAACATGAAAACAACGATTAAAACAACAACAATAATGACATGTAGAGGAGAGCATTTTTTATTAATTATAAAATTTTGCAAAAATGTCACAAAATGTCACAAATGAAAACTTAAAACAAGTGAAGAATGATGAAAACTTTGGAAAATGGTAAAACGTTTGCTAAAAAGAAAACACAAATAATAATAAAAAACAGCTGAAACAACCATGAAAAAAATAGCTATCCTCAAACCCACAACCACAACAACAACAACTGCAATAACAACCAACCTTACAACCATTAATAATTTTCAACACGTTCAATCTGTTGCGTGACGGAATCAAAGCACGCATTGCATGATGGCATTACGCACGCTCAAGCAAACGATAATAAAATATTAATTGATTTTATTTCTATTCAAATCAAAAGGAAAATACAATACAGAAATAGCAAAAAACAAACAAACTTAAAAGTCAAAAACACGAAATTAATTTTATAAATGCATTTAAATGCATTGCATAGATCATCGATCAATAATTGATTTTTAACAACGGAGCACCTTCAAATTGTTTAACTAAAAATGGATCCGTGACGTGTGGGGCTGCTGCGGCTGCGGCTGACGGCCGCTGTCTGAAGGCGAGGAAAAGATGAGTCAAGTTTTAGACAATGTAACAACAAAATGGCGTGACGATGAAAAATGAAATCAAGGTAAGAATAGAAAATTACAAATTACACAAAAAACAGCAAATTATTTTACTTCTATAAGAAATTTCAATAAACTTTGAAATTGCAACAGAAAAAAGAAATTGCATGTATTCGATAAATGTGCAGTTTGGACACAAATCAACATTTAACAGTGATCATGAATAGGTCTGTTCAACTTTCTTAGGAGGTTATAAGGTTTGAAGCTATGTCGATTCGATTTATAAAATTCATTCTTTTCAATTCTTACCATTCGCTTAAATCAGAAACTGCAATATTTCGTGCTCTTTGCTCTTTTTTTAAAACATTTTTTATGAAAAAATATTTCAAAATCACTATTTATTCATCCTCTACGTCTTCTTCTCTATCTACTTTTTTGTTTTCGCGTATAACTTAATTCGCGTATTTCTTAATCTGATCAGGTTGACTTTCAACTTTAGCGACGATCAACCGATAAGAAGGCATTACCTCCTCCACTTCCACTAACTTTTACACAACTTTCTCTTCCCCTTCATATCTTTCCTTTACTGTATTATGGCTTGACAATTTTTTGCATTCTGATCATAAAAAATACGGACTCTGTAAATGTGTTGCTCTCATTTTTGTTATTGTTTGTTTTTTGTACTAAAATGAATTATCACATTGAAGAGCAATAAAAACAAATCGTTAACAACATTTTCATTATGCACGATGAGAAACATACTGACACTGATACTGACCTTAAATGTTGTGTCGTACAATAAAATGAGAGAAGCATTGATTAATTTTTTGTGGATTGGATTGTCCAATGATAAAAAAAAAGACGGCTCGAGGATACTTTAAAACGATGAATATTTAGAAAAGTTTCTTCTCTTTCTGAAGAAAATTCATTATCAATGCAGTATTCCCCAAAAGTTAAGGGAAGTTTAACCCTCATAGAACAAGCCAGCAAAAAATTTCCTCGGCCTATTTAAATTATTATATTAATTTTAGAAAATGCCATTTTTTTTTAAATAAATAAATATTATGGAGAAGAGAGTTTACGATCGTCTTGACCTAAGTTAACTAAAAATATATCTTTATTTTTCTCAATGTGATGATTGCTTCATTTTTCTTCTAAGTTCTCTTTTAAATCGCAAAATTTTCTCTTTGTGAAGAATTGATATTTTTAATAATGAAATGCATTTACGCATGTAAAAAGAAAATATAAGAAAATAAATAAAAAATTAAAGGAAAATAAATTAAAAAAAAAAAAATCACTTTTATAAAGAATAAATCTAAAAATATATTAAAAAAATACTTATTGTTTGCCAAAAATGATTTAATTCCAAAGAAAAGCCGCTTCATTGAAAAGTTTAAATCATCATATAAAAATATGCAATTGATTGATTATGGGTGATAAATAGACTGTCGGTCAGTCTATTTGGCTCATCACGTCAAAGCCCAAAAGGGCCAAAAAACCAAAAATATGCGTTGTTTTTATACTTGCTGTGAATATGAATGGAAATAAATAAAAAATTAAATAGCAACATTAATTTATAAATAAATCCAATCCAGAAATAGACAAATATGTATTGGGAAGAAATGAGAGGAGTCTCATAAGATCTTTTCCACCCGCTCGTTTTTCCGGTAGAGTCTTTTCGATCAAGCGAAATTCTTGTAGTCATTACTAAGTTATTCTTCTTCTTCGAAGTTATTTTTCTTCTTCTTTTTCCTCGTCTTCTTCTTGTCATTGTTAGTACTATTAATAGAGCTATTGTTATTGCTGTTTTTGCCTCTATAAAGTCATCATATTGACATCGGCTGTAGAAGGGGAAGGCAACAGAATGTTTTTCTTCTGAAAGCTCCAAGAAGTAAGAGGGGGTAAGAGTATTAGCACGGATACAAACAGAACCTTCCTTGCATGCTAAATAGAATGTTGCGTCGCCGCCGCGCAGTGTCACTTTATTCCGTTGAGCGGGCGTTAAATTTCTTTGTCTTTTTTTTTAATTTGTCCTCCTTTTTTGGCTTTTATTTAGTTTGAAGTAGTTGTTTGCCGGTTTTTTTTTTGGTATGTTTTTTTGTTTTTGTTTACTTTTTGTATTGATTCTGCAATGAGTTTTCGTATATAAATCTAACGACAAACGTAGAAAAGGTATCACTTCTTTGGTGGAAACTTAAGTGCCAAGTTTAGCTCCAGGTTTCATCGTGTCATCGATCATATCCTCTTGCCATAGGATTGAAATCGATAATTTGTGCCAAAAAACACTATACGTGAATGTTCAAAATATAGCGTGTCCTGTTAAGTGTTAATCCTTATCCAAAACTGCTTGATTTTTTCTTGAAAGAGTTTTATACTCGTGTGCCAAAGCGAGAGAGAGAGAGAGACAGACAGTGTTAGAAAGATGAAATTTAGTGCAGCACTTATTTTGATAGTGATCCTTGGATTAGTCACCAACAGCTCAACGTTACCAGCCAGAAAACGTATGTTAAAAACAATTTTTTTATCCATAAAAAAGTATTAGGTCCTCCAAAATTTTTATACAAACTGATAAAAGTTATTAAAAGGATAAATTCAGAATATTATTTCTCAATTTCTTTTTTGTTCCAAAAGAATTCTTGTTATCAAAATAATCGTTGTTCCAAAAAATCTGTATTCTGAAAAGGATCTACATATTTCCTTTTCAAAACGGTTTATAGAAGGAAGCTTAAGAGCTTTAAGCTCTTTTTGAATATCACTTAATTACATTATATAGTTTTAATAAAAAGTTTTTAAGTTTTACAAGCTTTTCCGTTGAATAATTCTCCAAACCCGACTTCATAAATTCCGACTAAATCCTTTTCGATTTCAATTTAGTTTTACTTAATCGAAACCAATCGGGTTAAATTTAAAGTAGTCCCATACAAACGATACATTCATATCGCCAGCTTCTCCCAAAAGACCATCGTTACTTTTGCAAATTTATACCTCAGTCTCCTTCGCAGGCATGGTATATGTCCAACAACAGCCTCAGTGGCACCATGGCGGTCCTCAACGCATGATGTACGTACAATATGTGCAACCATCGCGTACTCACGCACGATCCACGCAAGCGGCAGCTGCTCTAGTCGCTGGCGACTCTATTGCCACCGGTACATACTTAAACGGTAAGTTTCGGTCGCGCTCGCTTACTTGAGGGAAAATCAGGGTTTCGTTCGTTCGTACACGCAGAACTCAATACTATTTTTGGCATTTCTTTTAATTCTAAGATTGTAATCATTCAGAGGCTGATATCGCGGTTGCTGGATCTGATGGAACCAGTGCGTTACAACAGAAGGCAGAAGAATCACAATTACAACAAAACGGCGAAGATATTTTAGGAGCCAGCGATGTACATAGTGCTCAGTCCGTTGCTGAAGCATATCCCGAAGAGAACGAGATTCAAATACAAGCTGATGAGGTGGTTCCTCTTCAAATCGCTGCCGGGGAAGGAGTTGTTGAGGCTGCAGCTGCTGTTGCTGAGAGTGAAGATACATCCATTGGAAGCTCTTTCGCAAAAGAAACTGCACATAATGCTGCCAAGGCGCCTAGAGGATACAATTTTGCTGCTGGCACCGTGGCTGATACCGAAAATCAAGCAGCCCCTGAGACTGACGCTGAAACTGAAGCCGAAAAGCCTGTTGAAGCGCAAGGGATCGCTGATAGTGCTACTGTCGATGTTACCGCCGATTTGCCACCACCAGCTCCAATCGTTCCTATCGCAGCCATTCCTGCCAAGCCGGCCAGGCGTTATCTGCCTGCTCACAAGAAAGTCTATGTAGAATTGGAGCAATCGGCTGAAGATGATGCCGCAGAAGTAGCTGAAGAGGAACAAGTCGATGCCTTCAACGCCAATGAAGAGGAAGACGACAGCTATGCTCTCCCTCCTACGCCTGTGAATCCAGTACGTGTACCGAATGCTCATCGCCCCACAAAGAAAGTCATCAGCAACAAGCCTAAGAAAGCTGCTCAAAGTGCTCCTGCCCCGCAACCACCTCGGGCGCCAAAGCCTCTGCCCGCCGGCACCTTCTTCCCCGTCGACTTTGGTGGAGCGACTGGTGGTGCCATCGCTATTGCTAATTCTTTCAGCACCGGCGAGGGAGGCTCCGCCACCAGCCATGCCATTGCTTATGGAGCTCCTGATACGCCACGAGCTCGAGTTCGTCCCAGCAGATTACACTGAGCTGGTCGAGCGCAGGAGTGACCACAACATGCAACTACACAAGGCAGAATATCGACAACCCCAAACCATTTTCGATTATCGACTGGGTGCGACTTTTTGCTCTAATTTAAAATTCCAAACGATATTTAATTTCTGTATGTAGCCTAATTTTAAAAAATTTTATAAAACGAAGAAAACTGGAAAATAAAAAGAAACTATATTACCCTTTACATAAGGACATGTTTTAGTTTTAATATAATTTGATTTGAAACTGAAACAATTTTAGAAAAACCTCATTTTCAAGGAATAACTTCTGCATTCAAAGGATGCCTACATCATAAAAGTCTATTATAGAAACAGATTATGAATAGTATCTACTCTTTTTTTAATAAAATGGTTGACTAAAATTGCTTATTATTCATTCATTTATTGTTATATCGTATATATTTGCAGTAAATATTGTTCTCATGTATATATTTATATATTTAATTGTTCACAATATGAAAATAAAACCATAAACTTTCAGAAACCTCCAAAAATTACCAAAAATAAAACTATTTCTCAAGACAGCAAAAATAAACTTCGAAAAGGAACAAACGGAAGACAAACATTTTCGAAAAATTTCGTAGTATATAAAGAAAAAACTTATACTTAGTGGTGTTCTCTACTGCCTAGTATTCTCCTTTTTTGCTAATTTTAGGATTTTATTTTTCAAAGTTAAAAAGGTTTATTGCGTCTACCGATAAAGTGAAACGTTTTATCTATATTCTTTTTCTATTTCGTTTTAATTTTTAACGCTTTAATCAAAAAATCGCGTTGTGACAAAAAAAGAATTGGAAAGCTACTAAAGATGGAAAGATACGTCAACATTTTGTCATCATTCGCCACCAACAAAGCTATCAGTAGCCGCCGTATTTATCCTGTAACGTTGACATGACATCACTGGCAATGGAGCTCAAACGACCAGCCACTTTTGTAACGCCCTGACGCACACTCTCCTTTAAATCATCTAATTCGGGTGCTTGGAAATTTACGGCCGTGTTGTACCCTGTAAGCAAGCAAACACATTATCAATTCAAATGGCAGCCAATGTTGGTGAAATTAATTGCTTTGAATGCTCACCTTTGCCACCAGAACGCTGCGACGTGGTACTGCTACCATCATTGAAATAATCCGACGACGAAATGCTGTTCGAACCTTGGAAACGTGATAAATTCGAGCCGACATCCGCATCAGCACCTTGCTGATTACCAAAATATTGCTCCGAACCGAAACCTTTGGCACTGCCGAACTTCTTTTGTGCCATGTTGTCATCATCGTAGTTCTGGGCTTGTTTTCCGGCACGGTTACCGCCACCAGTATTAGTGCGGCGTGTTGTCGAGAAACTATCACTCGATTTCGAAATCGATGTTTTCGTAGTTGAAGAGCGATTCTTATCGCCAGAATCACCGGCACCAGAAAACATTGAAGTTATATTGGAATGTTGAGAATTGATGGGGTCAATCGATTCGAAACCCATAATTTCGAGTTCGTACTTGTCGACTTTCGAAGTTGAATTCGTGTACAAACTACTGCCGCTATTACTGCCGCTGTACATGGTCGGTGAGTAGTCGTTGAAAAAACTATCGCTGTCGAAGAATGCAGCAACTTTCGCTTGTTGTGATGAAGCGCTTTGTGATTTGGTCGCTTGTGCCTGAGGTATGGTTTGCATATCATTCACAGCTGAATGTGAAACATCAGAGCTACATAACGAAATATGTTCAATGATGAAAGGATAATGATAAAAGAAAGCATTTAATTATTTGTTAATGTTGAAAGAGCGAACTGAACCAACCCGCGTAAATTGAAACCCATGCCTAAACGTTCCATTTGCTTCGCTTTCGAGGGATCGATTGTCTTCAGTTTTGCCTCCTCGCGACTTTTTTGCAGCGAGAGATCCTGATAAGCCAAACGTACACTCGCAACCGTTTCCTGCTCCTCTTCCGCAGTTAAGGGCTTCTCAGAAAATCCTGCGACAACAGCGGTATCTTTACCGTGATTGGCCAACGAGGCACGTTGCTCGATTTCAGCAAAATTGGTTTTAACTTTGGTCGCTCCTAAGCCGCCTGTTTTACGCGCGCCCAACTGTACAGAAATTATAAAAAATCATTACATAAAAGACAGTTTTATTCTCAATTTTTAAGAAAAACGTACCCCTGACTTTTTCGGTTGAATTTTGCGAACGCCTATAGACGAAGTTACCGGCGTTGGTGGCAGCACAGAGGTTAGCAAATCAACGCTGGGCGCATCGGTGGCTAATTTTTCACCTGCTGAAGGTGTTTTATTCTTTGCCATCATGTCGAACTACAAAGAGACTCAGTGATTATTAAGCGCTTTATAAATTAAATACATACGTTACAAATCATAAGAAAGAAACGTTATAAATCATAATTCAAGCAAACCCAAAAAAAAAATCCAACCATTAAAACAAACTTACCTTATTCGAAGTACCCATTTCGGGATTGTTATTTTCGAACAGTATATCTTTGTTATTATCATTTTCGCACTGCGCAAAGAAATCCTCTTCCTCTTGAGTTTTCGACTCATTCTCATTACCTTCAGTTTTGTCAGACTGTTCCAAATGCAGCTACGAGAGTGAAGAGCAGAAGCATTACGACAAATAAAATGTCAAAAAATAAAAAACTCTCAAGCAAAGAAAGTGAACATGAACAAATTATCTCCGTTTCGAAATAAACTAATGATGTTAGAAAAAATAACAACAGAAATCTGTAAAACATTATTGAATAAAACAAACTACATAATTACAGAACAAAGATTATTAAAAACGGTCAACAAAACAACTCAAGAAAATAAACAAACGTAGCAAAAGCATATTTTCTAAATCTCTTTACCTTCGTTCCATGCACTTTCATAGCTTGTTGGGCTTGATGGGAAAGTTTGTCGCGATACAATTGGGCTGCACGCGAATTATACTTCTGCTGCGCATCGGTGGTGACACAATTATGCTGGCGGAAGAATTGTGCAGCGTTCGCGTTGCCGCCCAACTGCATCTGACGCAGCTGCTGCCACGTCCAGTTTGTGTCCAAATTCGTGGAGCGCACAAACGTCAAATGTACTCCCAGACTGCGATGTACAGCGGAACAGTCAATGCAAATGAAAACGCCGTAAGTGACGGAGGACCAGGTGGGCGCTTTGGCGGAGCAATCGAAGCAAGACTGAAATATTCAAAATATAGGCAGAGTAGTTTAAGTTCAATTGGCACAAGAAATTACAAAAAATAAAACAAAGATAAGCATTGCAGAAAGTGGTTATATTTGATCGCGGTCCTTGGAAAATTGCCCTCTTTAACCGAATAAAATAAAACCATTTATTTACACATTTTGTCTTCTCCCCAAAAGGACTTAAAGCCCGTTTAACTCTTCAAGACTGTAGTGATATTAATTACCCCCCGCTCTCTTGATCCACGAACAACCTTTCATACCATATGCTCCATAGCTCTACACTTACCTTATTCGCTGGCTGCCCCCTCAAACGACTGAAGATAGCTTCGATTTCCTGTTTTGTCGGCCCTGCTCCAGAATTTGACATCTTTAAACTTTGTCGAGTTTAGACAAATTTTCCAAATTGCCCTAATTTACTCCAATTATCCTTGTAAATGCGTGGTTGCAATTCAATGGACGTTGGTCTCGCAACTTTATAGGCACTTCAAATACTTATTTCTCTTGTTCACAAGCAATTTCCTTCTTGTTCTCCACAATTATTTCACCAAATTGAAATTATTTATTATATTTTTCTTTAGGTTCTCCCACTTCAATTTTCTAACCATTCAATTATTCCATCATTTTATAAAAAAATTTGACGTGTTGCTTCCAGATGTCTACTTCCAATATCATATTCCACGTTTGTGAAAGACGAATACAAATGTCAGTTCTGAGCAGTGCTGCCAAGTTGTAGGATGTAGGAAGGAATTGGGTAACCAAGCATTAAATTTTTTCAGCTCAGCTCCGCAGCTCCCTGTGTTTCTGCTGTTACTAAAGAAATTATTCTGGCAAACATCACAAATCACAACTTTATGGCATAATAAAATAAATTTGTATACTTTAATTACATATCACACATTGTGAGCTGAAAATAACAACAAAAAATGTGAAAATGAGAAAATATGAAAATACATAAATTTTCATATTGTTGAAGTACGAAAACTGGGAATTTCTCTTGTAGCTTTCCAACGTTTTTTTTAAATTGTAGAAGAATATTGCCTTATTTGCAATTTTGAATGTTACTTGCTCTTAAATATCAATTAACCATGTGTGTTATGTGGCTGTGGGCTTGCAGTGACGCTTTTGCCAAAATCCACTTTAGATTTTAAAAAGCATGAATTAATTGTTCTAAATCATTCTAAAATGTTATCATTTGATTATGGAAGTAATGCGATCACACTTTGTTAACAAGTCCATTTTCATACTAAATATAATAATTTATGTAGTACTAGCTGTTGCCCGCAACTTCGTTCGCGCGAAATAGTGCTCGCTCTAAGTTAGTTTGATTGAATGAAATACATATGTACACCTCACAGTCGTTCGCTTGCAGTATGTATATGTACATATGATATACACGACACTTTTTTATTTGGATAGGAGGGGCCCGTTATAGGGTTTCCTTGATAACTCGAGGGTCCCAGAGATACTTCTTGCTTGTTTGTGTCTTACCACGATATAAATTCATTTATTATTGACATTTATTCTGTCCAGCACAATGTTAACTTAATTTAAAATTGAGACTAAATTCCCCTACAATCCTTTATTTCCTATTTAGAGGTTGACTTTTTATAAAATAGGTACCCTATGTCCCTCGTCAGGGTTCCAGCTATCTCCACACCAAATTTCACCAAAATCGGTGCAGCGGTTTAGCCGTGAAAAGGTAACAGACAGACAGGCTTACTTTCGCATTTATAATATTAGTATAGATTTAAATACGCCCAAAAATAAATGGGTTTAAAATCAGATACCTGTAGGATGGGCAGACATTACAAAGAAAACAGACCGATATAAAATCACACCTTTATTTATAGATTGATTTATGGAAAATGCATATTTAGGGCCTGTGCGAAATGTGACTAAATATTAGTGATATACTATTTGCTGTCGAACTGCTTTACAACCTTTCTGAACTGTGCGAATTACTTTCCAATTCAAATTAATGACAGAATTTTATAATTTGAAATTTTTGAAAAAACCTTATTTTTGCTTAAAATTTTCCGATAATTATGGATTGATTCTATGATTCCAAACTATTCACAGCCATATTGCTGTTGAAATCATTTTCAATTATTCCTTACATTCAAATAGTACGGTCGAAAAAATACTAAATTTTAGTTCAAAAAACTGTTGACATTTAGTGTATACTGTAATGCCGGCGTAGCCTTTTTTATCGACATTTCCAATGATTTAGCAAAATACTAAATTTTAGTGTCAATTCGCACAGGCCCTTATTTTTAAGTACTTTTATTAAATTAAAAAGTATTATTTTTGTGATCTCTGTGCAACAGAGAAGCCCATCTGTCATGCGTTAATGTGTATGTGTGCGAATTGGCATCAGGAGGAAAAATTTTATCAGCACCCAGAAATATTTTCACAAAATATAATTTTAATATTAAAAGTAGTGAAAACAATGATCATTCGACAATACTAATAAGAGAACTAATATAAAATTAGTACCATATTGTGAGGAATAATATATTTAAAAAAACAGCTGCAATAACCTAAAGCAGAAGCTCTGCACTTTAGTGCAAGTGCGTGTGTGTGTCGGTTTTTATGTGACTAATTTTCTTCACGGACAGTGTTTCCAAAGCATTTCCCTTGATTTATTAAAAGTGACAATTTCGAATTTTCCAAAACAAAAAATCCAATCGAAATATGCAAATAATGCATTAAAAGCGAGATCGAAGAGCAAAAATTGAATTTTTTAAAATTTACGCTTGCAATTTGTTTTTGTGTTTTGGTTCACCGTTGGGCAAAAGATCCACAAAGGTAAGAAATCACCTTTGGGTGGAGTGGAGTGGCGGATATGGCGAGAACAAAATTTTTAATTAGAGGAACTTTACCTGCTCAAAACCACTTTAAGGAAGTGCAAACTCTTACCAAATACATAATCTTGAGATGATGATGGGTGGGAGGACAACAGCAATTAAAACACAAGGGTGTAGCTATTCTCCATTAATTGAAATGAATTTTTTCATGCCTAACAATTTGACCTTTTAATTTACATTGCTTTAAATTTACATTGCGTTGGTTTTATTTTTATTTATGCACTGCACACATGGTTTATCCTTGTTTTTGTATTGGCGTCAAATACAAATCAAGGTGGGCGTCTCCATGCATGACGCTACCGGGAGCGGTGTAGTCACAAAAAAGGAAGGGCTTCTGTTTTTGTTTTGGTGAAATAATCTATGGTTCAAACTCTACAAATATTTTACCTCAATTTTTTCGATATATAAAATTGTTTTTGCATGTCTTTACCTCTTTCTTTCTTTCTCCCTTTCTCACTCTCTAGATAGACGCTGTGTGGGGCTGGACTTCTACTCCGCTGCGCTTGGCGGCACCCAGAATGGGCGATCCGCTGCTCGGCGGAGGTGCCACCGATAGGCCACCCTCGCCGGCGCGTCTATCGCACACCTCCGAGAAGCATCCCAAGGTGACACTATCGGAGCTAAACATGCTAAGGCGACACCGCGAACTGTGCGACGTCGTACTTAATGTCGGCGGACGTAAAATATTTGCACATCGTGTCATTTTGTCGGCATGTAGTCCGTACTTCCGGGCAATGTTCACCGGTGAACTGGAAGAGTCCCGTCAAACGGAGGTCACCATACGCGACATCGATGAAACAGCCATGGAGCTGTTGATCGATTTCTGCTATACCGCACACATTATAGTCGAGGAGTCGAATGTGCAGACTCTGCTGCCCGCAGCTTGTCTGCTGCAGTTGGTGGAGATACAGGATATTTGCTGCGAGTTCCTCAAGCGCCAGCTGGACCCAACAAATTGCTTGGGCATACGCGCCTTCGCCGACACGCACTCGTGCCGCGAGCTGCTGCGCATTGCCGACAAATTCACACAACACAACTTCCAGGAAGTGATGGAGAGTGAAGAGTTTCTATTGCTCCCGGTTGGACAGTTGGTGGACATTATATGTAGTGATGAGCTGAATGTGCGTTCCGAGGAGCAAGTTTTTAATGCAGTCATGTCATGGCTGAAATATAATGTGGCAGACAGACGCCAACATTTGGCACAGGTACTAACTGCTTTACAAAAATTTTAAAAATTGATTGTGGCGTTTTTTAAACTTGAAACTTTTCCACTGTCAGGTTCTTCAACATGTGCGTCTTCCTTTGCTAAGTCCAAAATTCTTGGTGGGCACTGTCGGCTCTGATCTACTTGTGCGTTCCGATGAAGCCTGCCGTGATCTGGTCGATGAAGCCAAGAACTATTTACTGCTACCGCAAGAACGTCCACTTATGCAGGGACCGCGCACGCGTCCGCGCAAGCCCACTCGGCGCGGTGAAGTGCTCTTCGCTGTGGGCGGCTGGTGTTCCGGTGATGCCATTGCTTCCGTTGAACGCTTCGATCCGCAAACGAACGATTGGAAAATGGTTGCGCCGATGAGCAAACGTCGCTGTGGTGTCGGTGTGGCGGTTTTGAATGATTTGCTCTATGCTGTCGGTGGACACGACGGACAAAGCTATCTGAATAGCATTGAGCGGTACGATCCACAAACGAATCAATGGTCTTGCGATGTGGCACCCACGACTTCATGTCGCACCAGTGTCGGAGTCGCTGTTTTGGATGGTTTTCTATACGCTGTTGGTGGTCAGGATGGTGTGCAGTGTTTGAATCATGTTGAACGTTACGATCCCAAAGAGAACAAATGGTCAAAGGTAATTAAGATCAAGAGCGAAAAAATAAAAAAAAATTTTCCAAAAAATATAACAAAAAACAATAATTTCGCTGAATCAATTTATTTGCTGAATAATTACGCAGGTGGCTCCCATGACCACGCGGCGTCTCGGTGTTGCTGTTGCTGTGCTCGGTGGTTACCTTTATGCTATTGGCGGTTCCGATGGACAGTGTCCTTTGAATACCGTGGAACGTTACGATCCCAGACAGAACAAATGGTGCCCTGTGAATCCAATGTCCACCCGCCGCAAGCATCTGGGCTGCGCTGTCTTTAACAATTACATTTACGCTGTGGGCGGTCGTGATGATTGTATGGAGCTGTCCTCAGCAGAGCGCTACAACCCAATTACAAACACTTGGAGTCCCATTGTGGCTATGACATCGCGTCGCAGCGGAGTAAGTATGGAGTAAGCAGTTTAAAATTACGGTAACTCAGCCAAAATCTATGCCCGTAGGTCGGTCTGGCGGTTGTCAATGGTCAGTTGTATGCAGTGGGCGGCTTTGATGGCTCCGCTTACCTGAAGACAATCGAAGTTTATGATCCCGAAACGAATCAGTGGCGCTTATGCGGCTGCATGAATTATAGACGTTTGGGCGGCGGCGTTGGCGTCATGCGTGCCCCGCAGACAGAAAATTATATGTGGTATGAAAGCAGCAGCAAAAATAATTTTAATTTAATCTGAAATTAAATTCTAAAAATTGCATTTTACAATGTTTAGGATACGCAAGGATTCAGTTGTTTAAGCAGTGCAAGATAATAAGAGAGACAATGGAAGAGAAAGAGAGAGAGTCTAATCAATTGAAAATGTATTATTTATTAAAGATAAAGATATTCTCCGAAGTATAAACAAATCTCTATAGAAATAAAAATAGACAAAAACACAAAACAATTGATAAGACCAAATTCCAGTCGACAGTGAAACCTAATTTTTATTAACGAAAAAAGTTTTCAAAGTTTCTACAAAATCTAAATACTTTACTGTCGCTAAAAAGACTAAATTTAAATGGATTTCAACTTTTTCCACGATTTCATTCCGAATTCGTTAAGTCCTCGTCACTTAAACTCATAAAATTTCAGTACATATCAATTAGTCGACTGGCAAAAAAATGAAAATATATTAAAAAACATTTTAAAAACAAAAGCTGAAGTTGCATACAGTTTTTAGAAAAATGGTCAGCTAAAAAACACACTGCGCTGCAACCTGCCAAATTTTTTTTATAAATCATGGATGGCATTATGGCTTCGAAAAAATGAAATTAATACCAATCCAGCGCTTTGGCGCCATTGATTTCGAATGCTAACAAAAAACAAACTAAATTAAAAATCAATAGATATAAAAAAAAATAACACTAACTTAAGTAAAGTTTAAAATTGAAAACACAAGCGACTAAAATTATTTATTTATTAAAATAAGCAACATTATAGCATTCTGTTTTAATTGTATGTATTTATAGAAATATTGTACAAGTACGTACACATATATAAAAGAAAAAAGAACAAAAACCTAGAGCTTAGAAATACTTTTTAGAGTTTCAGTCTAAGAAAACTAAAACAGTCTTAAATATGCTAAAAATTAATAAAAAATATGATATAAAAGTTATGCTTTGCTTAAGTAATCAATATAAGGGTTAACATAACTTGAAAATTAGAAATATATTATATATCAACAGAAAAACATGTTAAATTTGGGCCTAAAAAATATTATTTATATAAAAAAGAAACATTAATGAATATAATAGATTTTTTTTTGTTAATAAACTAAGAAATTAAGCGTTAAGTATGTATGTAAAATATATTTAATTTAAACTTTTCTCCTTTGGCAGCTTTAAAATAAAAAATAAAACGCAGTATATAAAAATTTAATATATATGAAGTTTTACTTATTAAAAACAGGAAATAACGAGAATACAAACACCTACATTGCTTACAACCACTAGCAACAGGTGCAACGAGTATAATTTTACAAATTTTTAAACGAAACGTCTATTCACCACGCATTAATGCTTAAATAACGAATTGTCAAAACAGCAACTCTGCGCTGTATAAGCAGCGAAGCGACTGCACAGTTACCTGCTGAAAATATCTGATTGCCTGGTACCTCAACAGAAGAGATGCATGAAAACTTATGGACAGACAAGAAAAAACGAGAAAGCAGTGAGAGAGAGAGAGAACAGTCACACACGACAGTTATTATTTAATAGGAAAAAATAGCAAAGTTATCAGCCTACAAGCTGAGGCATGTATCAGGAGATCATAAATTTGCAGCAACACAATAACTGCGCTGGCGTCACTGCTTCGCTGCTTGTTTATACCGTGGTTACACAAGCGAGACTATTATTACACTATGTGTAAGCAAAAAGAGGCACTGATAACTCTGTTCGAGGTTCTATTTCCTCTCTGTCGCTTGTGTAACCAGAATATAAATACAAATACAATATGAGCTTGCTTACTGGGACGCGCTTGCCTTCTGAAAATTTATGTTGGCCTGTTACTGTCTCAGCTGGTAGTTTAGTTTTACAATTTTCACCAATTCAATCAAATATTTGATTTTAAATGGCGCATAATCACGCAAATTTTTAATAGTCATTATTTTTTTTTTAACTTTAACATTTTAGCATCTAATCTCAAGTTTTAAAGACATTGTTCGTTCGGCCGGTAGAAATACCAGGCAATCAGAAATTTTTAGCAGTGAGACGATTGCGCAGTCATCATCAATAATAGCGTAATTTGTAATAGACATCTTTGTGGCGACAGCTATATATGTACATACGTATATGTACATATATATTCCATAATTAGGCGCACTATTGTAAGCAGATGCTTCAAATTATCGACACAATCATTAGAATTCTCTGATCCTAATTATTATTTACACCTCATTTATCGTCAACTTAAAATGTATCTCTCTGTACTTACCTCGTTTGAGCTCACCGTGGTTTCTATAATAACCTGGACAGAAAATTACGGATTGGTCATGTCGGTTCGACATAATTCCTCTTGGATTAGAGCCAACCCAAACAGTATCTTTATTGATGGTCGATCAATGTTAAACTACAATTTTTATATCTTTATTTTCATTGTTATTATTGTTAGAGTAAGATTTCATTTTTGTTGTCAATATCAATAAGCTTACAACTAAATCTTATATCGTACTATATTATATTATATTTTATGTTATTTAATAAGAAAGACACGAAAGGAAAAATATAGATACATATATAAAATTAATTATATATGTATGTATGTATGTGTATATTGTCTGAAAAAAAATAATACGTGGTTATTTCCAAGTACAAAAAAGTAATGAATAGAAAAACTTTATACACTTCATTGATTAAATTTGTACAGTAAGAAAATATAAAACAAAAAAAAATATTAATCATGAAAATTTGTCTGTTGTAGTTTTGGTTTGTAATCGAAAAAGAAAAAAAAAATAATCAATAAAGGTAAGCATTTTAAGAGTACTTGATTAATATAAACAACATTTTACGTGTTTTTGTTATTTATTTATTAATTTTTTGTTTTATTTTTTTTTTTTGTTCTCTGAGGCGCGTCTTTTTATTTTATTTGTCTTCTGATACCATCACACCATTATCGCCACTATAGATGGCATGATTTTTTTAAATGTTAAAAGGAAATTTCTTGAAAGCAAAATAAATTGCAGAGTAACAAACTAATGATTTCAGCACGGAAGATATAAGAAAGCATTTTTTATTTTCTATAACCACCGTCGTCGTATTACGGTATTTTACGAATATAATTAAAATAGATTATTTCTGTTTACTTTTTTGTTGAAGCTGTTAAGAGTAAATACAAATTATTTTTTATGATTATGTTTAGTAAATTTTATTTTACTATTAGATTATTTTTTTTTATACTATTGGATTATTTTTTTTTCATATTTCTTTTAAAGAATTATAGCATTTCTTTGGAAATAATAATAAACTTATATGTTTTTGCTTCGATTTTAAAATTTTGTTTGTTTATTACTCCTATATTTTATTCTCATATAGTGTTGTATTAAAAACAAAACTATTATGTTTTTATCTTTTATTAATTTTGTTATATCTACTGTATACCCTCGTAATTAAATTTTGAACAATTAATTTTTTTTGTGTTTAGCGTCCTTTGCGTTGTTTAGAGTGTCCGCTACATAATTTATTAAAGACACAAATCGATCTTAAAAAAAACTTGTAAAATCACCAACCGACAACTTTAAAAAAGTATTTTTTTCTTATTATTTTCATAATAATCTAAAGCTAAATATTTATAAAGAAACAAATTGTAATAATAATTGTTATAATGTACTTGCTCGTATGTGATTAAGACTGGTTATGGGTAATAATTAAAATTTATTAGCAAAAACTTGTAGTTTTTTCTCGATTTTATTTTTATACAAGTCCATAAATTTTTTCAAAATAAACTAAAGAAAAACATATATTAATATTGCAAATAATATTATAAGTTTTAGCAAACAGTACTTTTATTTGTTTGAAAACATTTGACAACTATATTTACTGATCGTAATCAGTTTCAGATTAAAGGTCAGTTTTGTCTTTCTTTAGACTTTCTTTATATAAAAAAGGGAGAAGAGATGAAGAGGGATGTTTTTGGTGCCACCTAAGATATATTTTACATTCGTTTCTTCTTCTCATGTACTAATCGCAGCTGTTGTTAGTTTCATATTAATGTATATGTTGTATATATTTATATAAAAACGTATATAACTTGATGTTTACGTCTATATAAATATTTCCTCGAAGTCCTTGTGGACAGCCTACCACACCACCATGCCTCTATAATTAGTGTAGAGAACACATTTTGTAAGGAATACTGTTTAGCTGCTTCTTGCCGGTTTTTGTTTTAAGTTTTAAGTGTTAATATTTTCGTTTATTTGTTTCTTCCCTTAATTTAGAGGAAGTTACAAGTTTATCTTATTTATTGTGAAACTTCATGAAATCTTTTCTGACGTTCCAAACTCTCCACTTCAGCCCAAGAATTACGCATGTTACGAAAGAGCTAAAACAGGAAAGAAACGTTTTAATAAAAATGTCTCTACTTTTCAAAAGTTGAAGAGCGAAATCTTGAGCAAAATTGAGACTTGTATTTTTTTTACGAATTTTGTTGTGAATTCAAGCCGAACAGCCCAACAATTTTATTTTTATCAATTTTAAGATAAGATTATACCAGAACCAAAGTTTTCTTATCATCAACTCAAATTTTTCATGAAGTAGATTTGTTCCACTTTTAAGATAAGCGACGAATCAATTTGTTTAATTTTATATAAAATCAAACTATTATTGTTAGTTATTCTTATTCTTCTTCATCTTACCTCATCTACCCAATTATGTTCAGCTAGTAAATCATTTAAGATCTCTGTCGATGATTTGCCTGAATTTTCTTGTTGTTGTTCAGCGACACGACGAGAACAATTTATAAATAGATTGTATTTTTCATGCGCAATTTTATGGAATATATCAGCACGTGCAGCGCAAATGCGACAAAGTAATATATCCTTGAATTTAAAGTAAAAAAGAAACAATAATACCAATTAGTAAACACACCAGCAGAAAAAAGCAACCTCTGAAATTACCTTTTCGTATGTAATGCGCGAATCTACCGGTACCGTTTGCATGGTATTTGAATTATATGGATGACCAAAGAGTAGGAAACGCACTGAAATACCGGGCTGATGACAGCCTCCGCAATTTTTTTGCGTTAAATTATTCTGTCCCCATTCAGTGAAAACATGACATTTGGGCCAAGTTTCAATAGAAACGATGATACTACGAGTCCAGGGAGTAATCGAGAGTAATTTGCGTTTACAATTCTCCATGATTGTGTCAATGGCACGCACACTACCCAAAAAGTATTCGTCTGTCGAAAGATTGCAGTTAGCCTAGATCTAAAAACGTATAAATATCGTCTACTCTACAAACCTTTTTCTCTGGTGATCTCAGAGAAGAAGCTCGGATCGAGCACCTGCGATATCATTGTCTGTATATAGATCTCAAAATGATCACGATACGATAAATAATCTTCCATTATTTTCTCAATAAACTGTTCAGTATCATCGGCCAGCAACTCGGAACGCATAAATTCAACAATTGTTTCAGTGTGCGATTGTATTTGTATGCGTACGGGAGCCTTTAAATATAACTTCTTTGTTTCCAGATTCCAGGAGGTGTACTACAAGGAGTCAAGTATAAGAGATTTTTATAAATTAATTGCAACTAAAGAGGACATTTGAGATTAGGCACCTTTATTACTCGAACCGTACGGTATTGCAGCTGTCTAATCTTTAACCAAAAAAGATCTGTGACAATTTGCGCGAATACCGAATGAACTAATGCTTAGTAAAAATTTGTACAAGACTTTGGTATATAAATGCAGATGCAGTGGCTACATTGAAAAGCTTTAGACAAAAGCAGGTTCTCAACGCTGAAAAACGATTAGATTGCAAGATTAACCTAACAGCAGAGGACAGTTAATGGTTTAATCATTTTAATGTGGCAATTTTCACGGGATAAGAACATAAAGCATATCATTGAAAAATTATTGGAAATTTAAAATATGGTCTTAGTGGGGTGAACTTGTCTAAGTTTGAGTGGCAACCAAAGAGGCTTACATACACCATGCATTTGTTGCGTTAGTGATTGCTAAACAAAGCTACGCAATTTAAAGGCTCACAAGCTCCATTCCGAGTAGCTGCATCAAAAAATTCGTTGTACAACTCTTTTACAACAACTAATCATAAAATCCGCTGTAAAAAAGTATTGCAGATATGAGATTTTCGCCTTCTTCTTCAACAGCTTCCAATAATATTAATTTACAATGCTATCGATAACTTTGGAAGAACCTACTGGCAGTCATTAGTCATACACTGTTACACCTACCTTGGACATATTACGATAAAACATTTTGCCATTCTGACAAAAAGGTTCGTATTTCTGCAAGATACACTTGGAGTCAACTTGCCAAATGGTGGGCCAATCATGCACCAAATCCGAACGCAATACGATAAATTCACTTGTCTGTATAGTAAGAGAGAAAAGACAATACGAAAAACTTCAATAATGTAGAAACAACATTTCGCAGGAATTCTAAATAAATTTTACTTTAAAATTATTATCTAGCGCGGCTGAACCACTTCCATAGTTTCCGGTTGTAGCGTTAGTTATTCCTTGATTGGGATTATAGTTGTTTTCATTGTCATTATTTCTCACAATATCATTCTGAGGTTGCTGCTGCTGTTGTTGTTGATGATGTACTTGCTGTTGTTGCTGTTCTTGTTGTGGTGGAGGATTTTGTGTTGTAGGCTGAGAGTGTTGCTGGTGTTGTGGTTGTTGTTGTTGCTGCTGCTGTGGTTGGTGTTGATTGTGAAGGTAGTTACTTCTTCGCGGTGTTCCTTTACCTCGCCTGGTTTTACGTCTATATTCTTTACCATCATCACTCTGTGGGTTTTCGAGAGAAAAGAGAGGAAAGGAAGAATCGGTCAGGTTATGGTCTAATAATAATAACGAGTGCATGAAGAATTGATAATGAATAAGTAATAATACTTGTAATGATCTTTTTTGCCTCGAACCCTGACGTTTCGGAGGTTATTGTTCGCAGACTAGAACACTTCACACAAATGTCGTGAGATTTACAGATCTCGCAGAAATGGATAGAATGTAGAAAAACAATTGTGGGAGAGGAAAATATGAACTCATAATGGGCCTAACAATTTCTACGCTATAAGTCTAACAACGTTTCTTTTTAAAATCTGGAAGCACTTTAATTTCGCTTTAAAAGGCTAGTTTATGAGTTAAATGTCCCAAAGTCATTATCATTAATAAATTCCGTTTTCTATTTAAGCAGATAACTATAAAGGATTTTAGCTTTAAATATAAAATAAAATTACTATAGAATTATGAGAACAGTTGTATTCCTGTGTTTACGCAGCTCTTGAACGGATTCTATGAAACTTGAAAATTTTCTGTTCCGTCGCTATCCGCAAGTTGTAATAGATTTCTGACGGATACGCACGCAAACGGACTCTATGAAACCGAGCCTTAACGTAAATTCCAAATTTGTGCTAAAAGCTGTCCGTAAGCTCAATGAGTCTGCTCAATAAAAATGCAACTTTCTGCTATATTACAGAAAGAGTGAGTCTTAGTTGGCTAACTGCCTTGATAACAGGACATTCCCAGCTTCAAATATCATTTACGTAAGATCAGTCTAGTTGGGAATAATGTTTAAGGGCTGTGGTAGAAGGACGCCGTTCGTTATTTTGAGTCGCACTTTATTGCGGCATTGGCATGCAGGGAGACCTCCATTCTTAAGTGTTAATTTATTAAGGTAAAATTAGTAGAAGACCTCAGTTTCAAGAGGCATGCTCCATTCCTGTGGGGGTTACTGAAGGTGGAACCTTTTAGAATGAAAATTCTTGTTAACACAATAAGCCTTCTTTAGAAACCGGTTCTCATTTTCGTCTGCTAGCAAATTGTTTAATGATTAATGTTGAAAAAATTTACCACAAGCTCAAAATAACCGGATCCGGGGAGGAAGGAAGCGAGGGAATTGTAAAAACATCAGGAGAAGGAAAAGCTAAAAATGAGCCGTCGACTTTGAAAGTGCGCCAAAAGGCCCATCTTTCTCCCAAAATCTTTTTTAAGAAAATCATATTGATTTGTAAGCGATTGTTTTCTAAACTAGGCAAATATTTAAGAAGAATGGCCAGTATTCTCAATAAGTTTTTCATGACCTCAACTTGCTCCACTTTCAAAATAAACGACTCATGAACCAACACAATGAAAAGTAGCCATTTCATATTTTTTTGTTGTTGTATTGTGCTGATAACACTTACATCATCATCCTGTGGCGTCCAAACGGGATCGGTATCCGAATCGGCAAATTCATCTGGTTCGGCCAATTGATCGTCGGGACCATTTGCAGGACCACCGCCGCCGCCGCCCACAGAATTGCTCATCATCATGGCTTGTATGCTGCTCTGTTTAGCTTTGCGTAAGCATTGCTCACGGCGCGGTGGCAACGTGAGTGGATCTAAAAACATAACATCGGAGAGGAGAGACATAAAGAGGAGAAAGAGAGAGAGAGAGAAAGAAAGAGGCGAGGAATTTCGGATAGATTCGAATACGGCTTGATGCTAGATCTAAACTTGAAGTAATACATCCTTGTCGTTTGTTTCTTCGCTGAACTTACGATAATTACGTATCATTACAATGAGATAATGTCAGAGTTTAGTAGAGAAAATGTATGGCTTAAGGAAATTATGGCTCTCTTTTGCAATTTAAAGTCTATATGTTGGAGAGAGGGAGAGAAAGGGTAGAAACAGAGGAGATGTGTGACGTAGGAAGCAGCAAACGAATGAATGATGATAACTTGCTCGTATTTGTTTATGTTTCGTGTTTCCCAGCGTCCGGTTAATCATTAAAGAAATCACCAGTCAGAAGAAGAACTTGTCGGATTTTCCTACGAGACTTATTTTCTACAATTTTCAGTCACTAAAATTACTAAATGTTTTTCGAGGTTTACTGAAGACATTTTGAGATATCAAATTTCTAAATCCAGTGTGGTCGCTTCTCTTAAACTCTTTAAAATTTGTTTATTATTTGACGAATTTCTTTGAACTCTCTTCGAAACTTTGTGTTGAAAATATATACTTTTTCTTAATTTTTTTTTTAAATGAAACTAACGAGGATACAATCTTTTTTATGTGACTTTATTAAAAAATATTTCTTTTATGTTTAATTCTCATTTATTTGATTTCATCTGTTTTACATTATTTATCAATACTGAAGATTAAAAAGAGGATGGATGATATTCTTCTTCTTAAGTTTTAAATCTAGTTTTGTTTTTTTTCTACACTTCTTCCCTGTCTCCTAAATTTTAGTTAGTTTACAGTTTTTCTTCATATTACAGTTTTTCTTCACAAAAGCTATGAAGGAATTTTAAGCCAAAATCGATACCTTAATTTCAAATTGATATCTTCTCCTCCACCACCCTCTTATCACCCGCCTCCACTGAGCGTACGTTTAAAAATCTATAATAATTCGGAAAGTAATTTAATTACAAGTAATGAGAGTAAATGTCGCAAGAGTAACCGAAATTTTGTTAATTTTTTAAATTAGTATGAAATGAATCGTAGAAAAACGAATTTTCGAACGTTGTACAGAATGAAAGGAGCGAAGAGGATCAATAATTTTTTAACTAACCCTTTTTTTGATACACCGTGATTAATTTAGATTTTCGAAAGCGTGTTCTGTGGAAGAGATCACTTTTCGTTTTAAAGTTCTATCCTTTATACTCTACCGCTCTCCCTCCCTTCCACCCACCCTCCCTCTCTTCGAACTGGTGATTCTTTAAACGATTTCGCAAACACAGACCTCTGTTTAACAGTTAATTTTCTTCTTTTTCTTTTTCTCTTTTTTTTTTTTTTGTTTATGTTGCTTTCCTTTGTTTTTTTTTTTTTTTGTTTGAAAGAATTTAAAAAAATGCTGTTGTAGCTCTTCCGCGAATCTTCGTTTTCAATTTTGTTTACCGTTTCGACTGCACCAGCACGCGAGCCGTGCAGTCACGCTCACGCCCGGACTTCTTCTCGGTCGCAACAAAACAACAAAATACGAGTAAGTGTGTTCTCAATGCCAATGCCGCAGAAAGTTTAATATATGATGATGATTAGATGGAACGCTAGCGGAGGTGGTGCTATTGGGATTGTGATGGTCAAGAAACATACCTTGACTGTGGTTGCCGCCGCCGCCGCCACCGTCGCCTCCAAGTTGTACGCACTGCTGCTGATTGGCATACGCTTGATGTTGCTGCAGCTGCTGATGTGTGGCTGCTGCTGCTGCAGAATGATGCGCCTGTTGAGGTGACTGCTCCTGCTGTTGCGCATAGGGACGAAATGATTGCTGCTGTTGTTGCGGTGGCACTGCTTGCTCGGCCGGATGCTGAATAACGGATGCAGCCGAAGTGCCTCCGCCGCTCGACGTTGTTGGAGAGGAGGCTGATGAGGAGACCGATGCCGTTGATGATGACGATGTGTGGGCGGCAGCCGCGGCGGCTGCTGCAATTTGTGCATGCGGTCGCTTCTTCGGCAGTATTTGAGTCTGCGAAAGGATTTTTATTTTATGCCCATCATCGCCAACTGCAGCATTAGCACCATCCGGCTGCTGCTGTTGCTCAGTGGCACCACTCACCGCTGTTTGCTGCTGCTGCTCACTTTCGCTCACGCTCTGCTGCTTGTTGCGCTTGGGCGGTCCCGGCGACTTCTGGTAGTTTACCTTGCGTCCTGTTTTCACCACCGGCGGCGGTGAGTCGTCACGCTCGCCCTGCAAGAATTTCAGGTAGCTGTCCATGAATTGGGTCTTCTTTTCGCCGATCGATGTGCCGGCGCAGATATTCTTTTTTTCGGGCAACATAAACGACGTATTGCCGCCGCCACCGCCACCACCACCAACAGCGCCCACATACGGCGACGAAGAGGTATTTGCGGCATCATTGCTACTTGCAGCATTCAACGCATTCGGATTGCGTATGCCGAAATTCGTGTTGTTCAGATGGTTCGTGGCATCGGGGCGTGTTGCCACGGCCGAGTTGGCAAAGCCTTGCTTCGGCGCTGAAGCATCGGCGAGAAAGTCGAGCTCTTCCTCGATGTTCGGCACAATGACTTTATTGATGGCGTCGTTGACTGGCGCTGGCGTCGGCGCTTCCGGCGGTTGTGGTGGTTGTTGCAGCTGTTGTGCGTGTTGTAAGTGTGCATGTTGTTGTTGTTGTTGTTGCTGCTGCTGCTGTTGATGTTGTAGCTGCTGTTGCGGTGGTTGCTGTTGTTGTTGTGGCTGAGGTGTAGCATGCTGCACTTGCTGTTGATGCTGGTGCTGTTGTTGTTGCTGCTGCTGATTAAGATTATACAGCGTGTGCTGAATGGCGCCAGCAGCTGCCGACTGTTGCATGCAGGCCGTGTATTGCGATGCTATTTGTTGTGGAAAGGCCGGATAGTATGAGGCCAGATTCGCTAAATGCGGATGAGCCTGCGCCTGTGATGATTGCAGATGAGCGGGTTGAGGAATTTGTTGCTGTTGCTGTGGCTGTTGTTGTTGCGGTGGTTGCTGTTGTTGTTGGTGCTGTTGCACTGCCTGCTGCTGCTGCTGCGCCACATGAGGGTTGACATACGTCGGTATGCTGATGGCAGCTGCTGGTGCCACCGGCGAAGGTGAACTATTTTCCATTTTTAATGGAGCATTCCATTTATTATTAAAATCATAGTAGGTCGCCTGTTGCTGCTGCTGTTGTTGTTGCGCATGTTGCTGCTGTTGTTGTTGCTGTTGTTGATGATGTTGCTGCTGCTGCTGCTGCTGTTGTTGCTGCTGCTGCTGTTGAGTACTCTCCTGCTGCGGGCTGCGCACTGCAGTGTAATCATTGGCAACAAGCGTCTTCTTCGGTTGTCGCTTACGCGGTGTTTTTGCAGGCTTCGCCGGTAGCTGTTGTTTGACTGGTTCTTGCTCCGCCTGGATGCACGATGAACCGAAAAGAAGGAAAGAAAGAATAAAAGATAACAATAAGTAAGAATGTGAATGTATAAACAATTAAAATTGTTTCTTATGGAAGGAATAAAACGAGAACGACCATTTAATGATACACATTTATCAAGCATTTAATAACAATATCAATATAGTTTTCGAGCCTTTACCTTCCTCTTTCTTCTAAATCAATTCAATGAAACCTAAACTTGCTATTTCTCTGCTCAAAAACTTTATAGCATAGTTTTTTCTATTCTATGAAAAAGAAAATTGTGCCATACATTTGTCCATATTGATTTAGGTATAAAAGATTCAGTATGAAAAAGGACTAAGAGAATTTATAAACCTTCAGTAAAGCCATTAAAGATTTTTTTTCTCTTAGTGATCGTAGAGAAGAACTTTTAATACAAAACGGTATAAATTATGATTTTGACTGATTTTTACTAGATATTAAAATGGGTTTTGCTAAAATGGGTGCATGCTAAGGTTATTTAAAACACAGCCTTTTTTAAGACTCTCAAAGAAAGCCTTAAAACTCTTAGACTTTCAGACGAGACTTTCTTTTCTCAACATTAAAATCAACACCGATAAATTTAATACAGAATAAAAAGCATATTAAAAAACGCATATTAAACAAATATGATTGAAAGGGTAATCAGTCTTTAGAATGATCCGAACATGGTTGATAAGCTCCCCCCGAATAGAATAATAATATAAAATCATAGAAAAAAAATTTTTTTAGTAAAAAATGGGTCTAAAATAGAGTTGATAAAACTTCTAAACTTCTTTTAGGCTAAAGAAGTTTCTTTTAATGATGTAAAAATTAAATTTAAATAGAATGCGGCATTATTTAAAATCATGGGAAGATATTTCTGTTATTAAAAAATCCTTCGAAATGTTAGTATAGTTTTAAAAGAAGGGTTTATAAGCCCAACAACTGAATAGTTTTGAAGAACCCTTAAAAATTATTATATATTCCTCAAAGAAAAATTGACAAAGCTTTCATTCCTTACGAGTATTCAGCAGAAGTCTCTTTATACATCTAGCAACTAACATAAAGCATGCAACACACCGCGATAAATATTAATAACACATACTTTTATATCAAGAAAAATTATTGCAAATCGGAATAAAACTGGAATGAAATAAATTTCAGGGTATAACAACGAAACATGAAGGCACAATAACTAAATAGGAGGCAATTCACTAAGCCATTAAATCGAAGAGAAAGACAAGAGTGACAAAAGAGAGAAATAATATCCATAGAATCATCATAGAATAAATAACCATTTAGACATGATAATTTGAATAGTTTCAAAGACGTCGGTAGCATAAGACATACATACATATTTATTTCTACGACATGCTGCTGCTATATATATATTTTTTTTATTCCTTGATGTTTCTTTATTATTCATTTGGTTGTTTAAATATTAATTTAGTTAGTTAAATTATGACTATATCGTATGATAAATTAATTGAAAAAAGGTTTTCTTACTCTCATCTTCCTCATCATCGCGCGCAATGTTTTTTTTTAAAGCGTCGTCACAGGTTCAAATGATTTTGATGTATAATATTTGTATATGATATATTTACAATATTAAATTTTTTGTTGTTGTTGTTGTTGTGGTTACATTTTATGGGAGAATTGTTGGTGTTTTTTTTTTGCAAAAAAGAAAGCGAAAGTAATGCATTATAATAAATTGAAGGCGAATAAAAAATTATACAAAAATAAACTAAAAAAAGTATTTGTTAATAAGAATTATTTTATGGATATTAAATTAAAGAGAGTGGAGAAGAGAGAACGAGAGAAAGAGAAAGAGAGAGAGAGACCGATGAGTGTCAGGAGTGCTGTGAAAAAAGGCACGTGTGTTCGGACCTCCAGTTTTTATTTGAGAGTTTTAATAAAAACCAGATTCCGCCATAGAAAAAAGAAGAGAGACAAAGAATATAAGAAACAAAATTGTTTTTCTTTGTTATATGAATTATTATTTTAAAACAATAATCCTTTTTATATGAAATAAGCTTTATTGAAATAAATGCATTAATAATTCCAAAAGAAATTATATTGGTTGAAAAAATTCGTATGATTTTCCTTCGAAATTATTCAATGAAACGGTAACCAAGAAGTTAAAATAGTAAAAAGAAATTAATACAAAATTTTAGAATAATATAATGTTGCCAAAGCATTTTACAAAACTGATTTCATTGCTACAATTAATACGTTTTGGGTCCTTTTTGTCGTTTTGATTTAAATACATTTCTTGGTATAAGATAAATAACTTAAAGTTATTATGGCCGAGTTTCTTGCTATTTTTTGAGATATAAAGATATATAAAACTATATGCGGACATACAAAATTATTTATTGGTTTTTTTGAAAATATCACAAGAGGAAGATGATTGTATTTTTAATTATTTTTTATATTTTTATTTTCAGAAAAATACAAAGGTAAAGGTATTTGTTGAGAGAAACAAGCTACATGAGGAATGAATATGAATGTTTTTTTATTATACCCTTTTATTAGTAAATATTTAATGAATTTATACAATGATTTTTTTTCAAACTTGAAGCATCAAAAGCGAAGTAATGTATCATCAAGAAAGACTTTAGAAAAAAAAAACATTATTAAGAAAGACAAATAGCGTTATACTCATAAGGAATCTTGCGAAAGTTTTAACATTTATGATTTTTTTGGAGTGAAAAAATTATTGATTAAAGAAAAAAATACTTAAAGAAATAAATATATTAGAAAAAGAAAAGATGTATTTATGTATTGTAGTTAATTACATAATAATCGATTTTAAAATAAATTAAATGATGAAAGCAAAAAAATATATACATATGTTATATAAATATATGTTATTTGGAGTCTATAAGACTTTAGATTAAGTGGTTGAAATGGGTTCGAAAAAATGGTTCTGCAGTAGAAAATCCAGGAAATATCCAAGTTTAATTCAAAAAGATTAGACTTAAGAATAATCAAAAGCACTAAAGCTCTTTTTTGCACGCAGAAACATCTTCTTTTTAATATTTTTCTTTAAATTGAAAACAATAATTTTATGATACATATTTTCTTCCAAGATTTTGAAAATCCAAACAAAAAATCGTAGTTTTTTCATTTTCAAGAAATTAAAAAAAAAACACAAAAAGCAAAAAAAATTACAAACAAAGAAATAATATTACACTTATAAACAAACTACACAGAAAAACAAAAAGAACAAAAACAATACAAACGCAAATAAATTCACAAACAAGAAAGTAAAACAAACTAAACCTATTTTAAAGACAATAACAAAAAAACATTTTATAGAAAAGACAGGGCCATCTTTTATGTCGGTATGTGAATATTGAACAACTTCAAATTTCAACCTCATAACTTAAAAAAAACAACCGATTTCCATATATGAGGTATTTTTAAGTGGCCACCACTTTAACCAAAGTAAAATGTGCCCTTTTTGCTGCATTTTCCATCACTTTTTCGAGCATCACTATTTCAGCGCGTTGTTTCGGTGTAAAGCGATTCATGGTAAATTGTACTCAATTGACGTTTCAAAACCGTAAACATGTCAAGTCAATCGGTTGATAAATGTTAAAGCTATTCAATGTTTACATACGACATAAAACGACATAAAAGATGGCGCATCCTGTACATAAACTCGTACTTCCAACAAAATTTCAACAACAATAATTAAAAAAAAACAACAAATAACAAAAAGCCAAAAAAGGACAAGACCAAAAAGAAAAATGAGAGTGGAAAAAAATTTAACAACACAAAAAGTACAAACCTTTTCTATCAAATGAATCTGTGACGCTAGCGCAGACGTTGCTGACGACGATGCTGCTGAAGATGAGGAATTCGCCGTCGCTAATTGTAGCGGCGAATTCGGCTGCGCGTGAGTCGCTACAACGGTTGAGGTAACAGCGGCTGCTGTTGGCGACATCAACATATTAGCGACCACATGCTGACGTCTTTGACGCTCATGATGTTGCAATTTCTGTTGTTGCTGCTGCTGCTGTTGTTGTTCTTGACTGTTACTGCTGCTATTATTGTATACACTATTTTCCATTAGACTGGCAGTACCACTAACTAGATGCGCTTGCTCAGTGTGCTGCAGTACGGTGGCAGCACCAGAATTTGGATCAAATATGGTCTGTTTTATTTGTAGACCTGGAGGCAGATTGAAGATAAGATTTTCACCGGCATCATCGTTTGTAAAATATGCCAATTGTTGGTGCTCTTGCTTTACTTGTAATTGCAATACATTCTTAATGTCGTTTGTAATGACATCACCACCATCACTGCCGGCGTCAGTACCAGCACCGCCCTCGTTACGACTTGAGGGAGCCGCATCTTCAATTTTCGTCCAACAATTCGCGGACTGTAATTGTTGCTGGTGTTGTTGTTGCAGCGTACTTTGTATCACAGATGAATAGGCCACAGTTGATTGAGCAGGCGAACCAGCGCTTGCATTAATGTTACGTCTAATGGGCGATTCATTACCGCCATCGCCGCCGCCGACGCTCACCGAGCCTGTTTTATATACAATAACATGAGGCGAGCCCTCGCTTGCGTGTAAATTAGTTACCACCGCAGCGGGTGAGCCGCCAGCTGAACTCAAGGCAGGACTGGCATAAACAGGATACGCGGCCGGGCTGGCATCATGATTGACTATGATTTGCTGTTGATGCTGCTGCTGCTGCTGTTGTTGTTGTTGTTGTAGGTGTTGACTATTGACATGGACTTTTCTTTGCGCTATGACTTTATAATGGGGTTGTGGCTGTGGCTTCAGAGCCGATGCTGGCAACGTATATGTTAATTTACCATCAACAATGGTATAATAGCCTTCTGTTTCCGTTTGGTGGTGTTGTGCTTGTTGTTGTTGCTGCTGCTGCTGCTGCTGTTGCTGTACATCTTCTTCATCCTGTTGCTGTTGTTGTTGTCGTTGCATATGTTGTGTAAGATAAATAATGTCATTGTAACTTTTTATTTGCGCTTTACTCTGTACACTTTCTTGCTTGATTTGCTGATTTAAAAACGCGAATTTAGAGCAATTTTTTCAAAAAATCAATCATTTAATTAATTCATACATACTTTATAAGTATACATAGCAATAGCAATACTTTATACATATATGAATATTTGACCTAGAGTGTAAAAACTGATAACGTTTGGAGTATGAAATTGTGAAAATAAGTCCGAGGAAAAGTAAGCAAGGAAAGTTTGAGCACTAATTTTCCCTCACAATCAATGTATTTAAGTATTGGCTAAATATTATTTGACTAGGATTATCTACGATACATATTTTCATGCATTTGTTTGAAGCAGGAAAAGGTTCATAATTGAATAAAAATGCAACAATTAAAACAGAAGTTGTTCTCCAAACGAATTTTTCTATATCATTGTATATATTATAGACGTGATTATAAACATTATAACAGCCCACACTTTTCAGGCTCAATGTTACGAGAGCAACAAAAATATTTGTCCTGATCCTGATTTCTTGCATCTTCTGAGTTGTGAAGGAATGTGAAATCAAAAACGGAAATACTCTTACAAAAATTTCTATAGAAAATGCGCATTTTCATAATTTTTTAAATAAATTTTTTTTCAAAAATTAAGTCTCCTTTCGTGCAAAATCTTACTAGAAGCATTTAAATTACTAAGTTTTTTAACAACTAAATGCAACTAAATCATTATTATATTTATTAATTATAAAATTTTTACCAGTTTTTTCTATTTTAGACGCTCAGCGCTAAAGCGGCCTATGCCCAAATTTATTGAATAGAGATAATTAGGTTCGAAAGAAAACAAGAAATTTAAAAAAAATTATATTTTTATGTAAATAGAAAAACAAAATTTTTACTTTCAGTTTATACTAATTTAAAATACATGTTTTTGTAAGCGTAAAAGAAACTTTTCAACATAACTTAAAGACGGCTCCATACTACCGCTTTGGCAATTTTCGACATATATAAATTTTTAAAATGAAGCTTTTAATATGTTCTCAGCTTTATTTAGGAAAATTTGTGGCTTAGGCCGCTTTAGCGCTGAGCGCCTCATTGGCTTGTTGACAAACATTTCACTACTCACCACCTTATCTGCCACTAAATTCAATTGTTGTTGCTGCTGCTGCTGCTGCTGATGTTGTTGTTGCTGCTGTTGCTGCTGTTGTTGCTGCTGCTGCATAGCCAAAAATGTATTGGATATCATGGGATTGTTCCAACTGAGTGTGGTCGATGTTATGGCTGCTGTGGTCGGCGATGGTGACGCGCCACTCGATGATGAGTTCTCGCCATAGTAATTCGATGGCACATTCGATGTGGCTGCAGCAGCAGCTGCAGATGACACTGCCACAGCTGCCGCTGCTTGATTCTGAAATGAGCTCAGTTGCTTGTCCATGGTAGCGGGCAACTGCAGTTGACGATGTGGCGTATTAACTGCTGTCGAGGCGTAGTGGGCGGGTTTCGGTTGCACGCTGGCGGCCGCATGATGGTAAATTTGCTGTATAACAGGATTGTAACTGCTGATGGGCGATGGCGAGACGAAACTACCACCGCCCGCAGCAGCCGCGTTAAAGCTGGCAGCAATGCCAGAGTGAGCGGCTTGCAGCAGCAGCGATTGAGCGCTCTGACCGGCTGCGGTTATGGAAGCGAAATGTGGATGCTGAAATTCTTCACCAGTGGTGCCAGCGGTGGCAGGAGGAACGATACGATTGTAGGCGTACGCCCAGGGACTGGAATTTGGATCCATGATGCACAAGAGGGTAATTGCTAAAAATTAAAATAAAGCAACATTATTCTGAGTTGAGCTTCTCCGTTTGTCTCCCCCCATCAAAAAACAAAATAATCGTTTCATGCATAAGAACTCCGTAATCACAAAAATATAAAAAAATCTGATTAAATTCTTATTAGGACCATGAACTGCCGCTCAGAACTTACCGCGTTGCAACAGCGACAGTTCTTCACCACACCCCCTGTCAATCAAAATCAAAAAGCACACAAAACCAATGAAGAAAAAACAAAAAATTTCGGACTAGCACTCAACCTTCAAATAAACCAAAGTTTTGTTCTTTCAATTCCCTCCTTTCTATGCCCGCTGACAATTAACAAACCTCATGCTTATGTACTCACCTTTATAAAAAAATCTACAACTAATTACAATACTAAAAATTTTACAAATTCCACACGCGGAATTCCCAGCATATTATACAAGGGCGCAAATATTTTCATGCCAGCGGAGCACCCAGTAGCATTCGTACTCAACGAGCCCTTATTGTTTCTCGTTTTTAGTGCAGTCGTTTTTCCTGTTTTTACACTCTTATTTTGTATTATACAAAGGTTTTCTCTGAATCTGCATATTATTTACATATCCAACTATTTAGTGTTAATCTTTTTTCACAAATTTTCTGTTCCAGTTAACTCTTATTTTAGCTTTTTTTACAAATTTTCCACACTTTAATCCCTACTCGCGATTAATCAAAGCGCCATTTTAGAAAATATGGTGGAAAAACATTGCGACTCCGAAACTGCCGTGGTTCAGTGGACTCCGAAAATATGTATTTTCAAATATTTTCTCCTGACAGCTAAAGTTTTAAGGTTATTATGCATTCTGTGAATTCAACGTGGATATTACCCATGTGGAAATCACATCAATATTTCGGGTAACGATATATACACCTTGAGCGCACTAAAAGTAGTCGCCGTGTAACAACGCAAAAAGTTATAAACTTATAAAACTTAAAATACACTAATAAACCTTGACACTAAAATTTTTTTAAAATTGGAAACTAAAGTTAATCGATTTTGGAAGCTAACCATTCATATGAGGGTTACGTGCTTTTTGCATTAATAATTCGTCATTCGTCAAACTCGGAGATAGTGGTTGATCGTTTTATAGAAATTAAAGAATAGACTAAAAGCAATACAAAAATTACTATATCTTAGATTTTGCCGTGGGTTGGTTGCCTTCTGCAAAACTATGTTTTATTTGCGCCCAGAAGGTTAAGAGTACCAGAATCTGAATTTAAAATAATAAAGTTTTGGACAACTGGACAAAAATATGTCAAAAGTACACAGGCATCATTGTTTCGTCGCCATTATGTGACCACGAAGGTACAATTTTGGCATGAAATCCGTTGCACGTGTAAACACCGGCTTTCAATTGTTCTGTAAAAGGCTTTATAATTTTCAAATCCTTTACATATTGGTAGTACTGACTCGTATGTCTATGATGGTTGTCTCTTTTCATCTTGCATTTAATTTATTCATCACTTTATTTCTTAAAATTTTGAAGTGTTGTCATCTTGATTTTTGTAATTTTGGTTTGTATACTTATTTAAGAAATTTTCGTCCATTATCATTTGTGCGTTCCGCTGACTCAACTATTACTGTATTCTCCACAATAGCTTAAATAAAGAAAAAATAAGGTGCATATTGTATTTTTTATCACAGAAATTAAAATTTTGGTTTTTTGTAGCCAAATATAATGGATTTTGGGGACGATGACTTTGCGTCCAAGGATGATGTAGATCCGGCTGCCGAATTTCTGGCACGCGAGCAGTCTGTCCTTGGAGAATTAGAGGCGGAAATATTACCAGCAGCCAGCAGCATTGGGGCGCCAGTGGCTGCCGCAGTCGTTAATGACGACTCGCTACTAGGTGGTGGGTTGAATGGTGTTGATGGCCCTGCGGCGGATCTCGCTGTCCCGAATATAGGCAGCGGCTTGGAGTCGTCGACAGGTAGTTTTGAAATGATACAGAATTTTGGGGGCGAAAACAACGACGCGATTGGCATTTCTGGACCACCGCCCTCACGAGTAGAGCCCGAAAAAATTCGTAAATGGCGTGAGGAGCAAAAAAAACGCCTCGAAGAGAAAGATCGTGAAGAAGAACGTAAACGCGAAGAACTTCGTTTGCAGGCAAAACAAGAGCTAGAGGATTGGCTTCGCCAAACCGAAGAATCAATTGCAAAGACAAAGGCTGCTTCACGACAGGCCGAAAAACAGGTATCGCTGGAAAATGGGGGGCCAATGGAGCCCGGAACCGAATGGGAACGCATCGCCAAACTATGCGATTTTAATCCAAAGACGTCAAATAAGTCGAGCGGTAAAGATGTCTCACGTATGCGTTCAATATATTTGCATCTAAAGCAACATCCCATACCGATGCAAAAAAAGGTTTGAATCGTGGGTTAAAATCTAAAGCGCATTCCGGCAGTGAAAATACAGACAAAGATATTGGACGAAACAAAAAAATATTACAAATGTTATAAATAAAAATGTATTGAACCTGAAGTATTGTAAAAATTGCAATATATTTTAAAAATTAAAGAAAAGTACTTATTTTGTAGTTTTGAGGGGCGGTGCCGAACATTTACACAGCAATCAGCCAGTCGTGGCAGTCGTTGTTGTCGTATGAAAAGAGGTTTCGTTTTCGTAATTTACCTAAAAGTAAAAGTATTAACATTTGCCAAAGAAAAATCGGGAATAATATAATTTGGCTCTTTCTTGTTTTTCAGAATCTCATAATGATTTGGAAAGTAAACTGACGGCAGTACATATAACCTCGAACGAAAAACGTACTAATTATTTAAGTTGGGATGACTATTTCATGGCGACTGCTTTACTTGCCGCTAAACGCAGCAAAGACCCGGTTACACAGGTTGGCGCCTGCATCGTCGATGCTGATTACTGCATTGTTGCTATCGGCTACAATGGCTTTCCACGCAATTGTTCGGATGATATCTTTCCTTGGGGCAAGCAGCCCCAAGCTATTGATCATCAAGCTATTAATTTATTGGAGGACAAACGCATGTATGTCGTTCATGCAGAAGCGAACGCTATACTGAACAAGAATACAGCAAATCTGAAGGGTACCCGTCTTTATGCTACCCTTTTTCCTTGTAATGAATGTGCCAAACTCATTATCCAGTCTGGAATCGTTGAGGTGCTCTTCATATCGAACAAATACCATTCGAAGCCAGCATATCGTGCATCTAGGCGTATGTTTGATGCTGCTGGAGTACGCTATAGACGCTATCTGCCTTCACAGAGTAGACTAATCATAGATTTTGAAGAACATATCGGCAATGAAGAGTCTTAGCATTGGTTTTATTAGCTTTAATGAATCGCAATTATGCCACTGACTCTAGCAACTGCAATCAATCATTGCCTTATATTTATTTCATTAAAAACAGATTAAATTTTAATGTGGATTCAGAACTGATTTTTCAAATTCAGGACTATTTTAATGTAGATAATAACGAAAATTGTTTATATATTACGAATATGTAAATTAAAGTGTGTTTTTTGTGTTGTTTTTTTACAGAATGTTTTCATAAATTTTTAAAATTTGTGGGGTTATTTAATTGTTGAAACATACTCTATGAGTTTTTGTGTATATTTCATAAATTTTTAAAATAAGAAATTGTACAATGTTTGAAAGTTTAAAATTAAACAAATTCAAAATTTTAAAACTACACATTCATAAAAACCAAGCAAAGAACACAGAAATTTAGCTTTAATAAATTGTCCTTTCAAATGTTACCAATAATTTATAAATATGTATGTTAAAAAAGCCAAACAACATTATAAACCTGCTTATAATAAAAGGTTTAGTGATTTCATTAATTTCGCCTTCACTGTACTCACCACTCTTTCGGTTTTTGAAAGTAACTACAAAAACAATATTACACATTTGATGTAAGACAGAATTGAATTTTGAGAGAGAAGGAATCATAACATAAACCAAAAACAATTAAAAGGCAACCTTGTGGAGGCAAGCAACGTCAGCTGATTTTTAAAATTTTGTTATGAGGAGACAGTGAAGCACGAGCATACTGAGAAGGATGTCGTTGACTTTTGTGTGAGAATGCTGGCTTATTAGTTATTTGTTGTAGTTGTTGTTCCTGCTTTTGGAGATGCACTGTGTTTCTGACTCAACTGTGCTCTACTTCTTTTCTTTGTGTCATATTCTTGTTTGTGTTGGTTGTTCCAATCGGAAAAGTGACAAGAAAAGCGTGCATGCGTATTTCCATTGCTTCAGTTTTTCGCGGAATTTTGTGCGGTGTGGATTGTTTTCAAGCGATTTTGGGAATGAATGTGCCAGTTGGACTGATGACGTCGAATTTACTCGTATGATCCGTTAGACACAATCAGTTGCAGACAGTAACGCGAAAGCATAAGTACTCGCTCGTCATTATCAAATCGTAAAAGAGTGAACGAGTATGCAATAAATTATGAAAAGTAAAAAAAATGAAATGTTGTGAGTGTTGGATTTTTCGCTGCGTGGCGTTGGCTTTGTTGTTTTAAAGTGATTGTTATAATGAATAACTAGAAGTTTTCTGCGGTAAATATTGCATAATTAAAAAAGTAATGAAGTACATATATGTACATATAAAAATGAAATGAAAAAATTCTGAAAATGTTTTCTTTTTGTAATATTTAAGTGTTATTTTAAATGAATGCATAATGAGTGCTTGTTTGAACGAATGTTTTTTTATTGCTTTATGCGTGTGCTTTTCTTTGTTTTTGCCAGTTTGTGTGTGAGAGCGCTCGCAAACTGAAGTATCAAAGAAACTAAACATACATACATACATATAAACACTTAAACAAGCTTTACAATCGTTTAGTGGAAAATTAAAAAAAAAGAAAGAAATAAATTCAGAACTTAATAAAAAGTAGTAATAAATTAGCTGAATGCATATGAGACAGCTGCTTTTTATTTATTCTCTGCCTAAGTTGATTTCTGTTTAAGTCAATAAAAAACTGAAAATTTTTTTGGTTTCTGTCGCTAACTTTGAAGCATTAAAAGTTTTAAAAAACAAAATATTTTTTGGGTAAAGTTTATTTATGTTTATGTTTTTACTTTTTTTATGTTTAAAAAAAGTAGTAGTTTTTCATCATTTGTATTTCGTTATTTTTTTATATTTTTTTTTCTAATTTTTTTATAATAATATTTTTGTCCATTCATTTTTAATTCTGTAATTTGTTAAAAAAATACTTTTTTATATAAATTCTGGTAAAAAATATTCAAATTCTTAAATCAATTATAATTGAATTCTTCATTATACAATTAAAAGTATTTTGTGTTCATTTGTTTACCTACATATTAATTTTCTATTTATATTTAAGATTTCCAATTTAAATTTTTAATTTGTAGATTTCAAAGATATTTTAATAATTTCAGATTTTTTATTAATTTCAGTATAACTTATAATTAGAATTTCTTAAGAAAAAATTGTTTATAAAAATATTTATATATCATGTGTGTTTTCGTATTTATATTCTTTGGCGAGTTGACCAAATTATTTTGAAAAGGCGACTTTTAATTAAATAATTTATTCTAAAATTTTTTATAAAAATGTATGTCAATATGTACATACGTTTTTATAAAAAATTTTATTTTTATGTTTTAGTATGTTTTTTTTTTTATTATTAGTAAATGCATAATAATGAATTTATTTTTTAATAAAGTTCCTTTCTTTTAAAAAAATAGCTTTCTTTTTAATATTTTAATATTTTTTTTTTCGCTGTTTTTTTTTTGTTTTTATATTTAACGGCGAACTGAAGGTTTATTTTCCCGTTCCATGAAACGAAATGAATTTTGGAAATAAGTTTAATAATGAAATTAAAAAATGATGCTTTTTAATAACAAAATTGTTGTTGCTTTTAATAGAAAGTCTTTGTTAGTCTACGAGATGTATTCAATTTTATTACGTTTATTAAATTTATTATTATTTATATATACAAAAATTATAGCATTTAAAGCTTTCAATTCGCTCATTCGAGTTTTATATGCCAACACATTTCCTTTTCTTCTCCCTTTTTCGAAGCAAATTCGTTCCCCGCAAACCCGACGCAGCCATAGCATTATCTATGAACACTTCGAAGCAGCCACAGCCAATAAACCCATAAAACACTATCGTTGTGATGTCTGTCGAGAATAGATTCGACCTTGCGGCGGTCCCAAGTCGCTCGTTGTCTGAGAAAATACTAAAAAAGGGCTTTGTATGGTCGCCAGCACTAAAAACTTTTAGCATAAAATGAATAATTGAAATATTGCCGGCGGAAAAAAGGTTAGAAGCAGATGAATTTCACTTCTAATACTTCTAGTGCTCTTGCGAATCCACCTCTTTCTGCTTTTCTCCTTTTACTCCTTTTTCTCATTTTCCTCCTTTCTCTCTTCATTTTTATATTCGTATCGATTTTTATTTGCTCTATTGATAAACGACATGGCGAATTCTCCCAAATTCTCCAAACTCAGATTCATCATTTATTGTGGATTGAGGTTAGTAGGTGGAATAGAAGATGAAAAAAACGATAGAAAGAAGAGAAAGATTAAAGAGGCAATGCGAGCTGTTGAGAGGTTAAACAGCTTCGCCATTTAGTTTTTTGTCTCTTCTAAGCAATTCAAAGGATGAAAATATGTCGTCTGGCTAAGAATATATGTATATAAAAATATTAATACCGTATTTAATATGTGTATTCATGTTTTAAGTCTTTGGCAAAGAGTTGGAGAAATTATTTTAAGAAGTATACTTTATACTTTTAAGTTAAAGTTTATAGTAGAAGTAGTACAAAAAGAGGCTATAAAATCACTAAGATCAATAACTTAGACACGCTCCAGCATCTAAAAAGTATAAATTTCTTTATCTTTAGTAGGTCACTTTTTTCAACTCGTTGACTCAAATTTCTCTAAACACCATTCTTCCATACCATTCTTCCCCCCGCCCTCCGTTTATTATCCGAGTAATAAAAACTTTCCGCAAAAGAAATAAAAAAATAAAGACAGTTTGCATTTAATTTAAATTTAGCAATTTTTATAAAATTTGTAGATAATAGTTTAGGAAACAATTCCATTTTACTTCGTCGTTCTTCGTAAATGAATTTGCTTCTTTCTAAGACAATATAATTTTATTTGATTATTTGATTATGATTTATGAAAATGTCCATCCCTTTCTCAGTCTCTCCAACTACCATCCGACCACGCTCTTCCTCTACGCAATGATGATTGTATGATTGTATACAACAACAGTCGTTGAATTTAATTTATTACACTATAGCGAACAACGAACATCGTACACTTTCATTTTCGCCTCTACTCGTAGATTTCATTTGATTTCATCGTTTTATACTAAAAAGAGATTTCTGCCCCTTAATCATGTTCTTCTTCTTCTTTTTGTTCTTCCGCTTGAGCTTTTCCCATTCAGTTGCCATCAGATTTTGAAATTTTACTGATTTCCACTGAAATCCACTGACATAATCGTTGTAATTGTAATTATTCACATTGAACAAAATGTGAAAGAAAACGAAATGTCACAAAGGACGATGAATGATTACCGGGAAGAATTAAGGATTAACGTAAAAATAAATTAAGGATAGACGTAGTGAACAATATTTTATACAAGAAGGTAAAGAGAGTGAGAGTGAACTTAAATGAATATTTATATTAAACAATTTGTAAATATTCATTATCATTATCAATTATAATGAAGGAAGGCGGGTAATAATTACTATGTAATAAATTAAATTAAATAGTTAATAAATTAAGATATTAATTAAAATTATACTCGAATACTTCTATTTAATTGTTACCTTTTTTTGCAATATTCACTCCAGATGATATTATTTTTCGTTATTTTTGAATTGATATTGAAAATTAATGTTTTGTTTAGTTCGTTTTAATCAAATCGTTCGTTTTTCGAAATTCGTTCAAACGGTATTCATTATATGAGACTGTATTTTTTACACTTCAAATAAAAATGCAACTGATTCGTTAAATTGTAATCGTAAAAAAAATAATCTTTTCGTCTAATAATCTATTTGTTACTTACGAAAATCGATTAGTTATTGATTCTTTATTTACGAAAATCGATTCGTTACTTACGAAAATTGATTCTTTACTTATCAAAATCAATTCGTTGCTAACGAAAATCATTGCTAATAACATAAATTCACATTTCCTCCACTCGTTACTCGCAACTATGTTAGGTACAAATCTTTACTCTTTTATTCTCTTCATTTATTGTAACGAAATCTATTCGATCTTCACTGTTCGATCTTAAAAATGGGCTAATTTTATTTATTCGTTGCATTCGCATTAGAAATCTCTTCCTTTTAAAACGAAATCTCATTGTTACCAACAAATTTTTTCTCTAATCGTTAAAAATTGTTTTCTTTATTCGCTACATTTCGCTACATTGTAAACGACAACACTTTCGAACTATATTATTTGGAATAATTTAATATTTTCACTTACCTCGAAATCAATACATCATTCATTATATTCTAAGTAGTTTTTAATACATCATTGCATTATCTTGTTCTTATAAAAATGAAATATGTATTTTCGTTGATGGCTCTTAAGTGATTGCATGAAGTGGTGAAGAGTAATTTTTCTTTTCCTTTATACACTTCTTGTGACAGATTTCTATTACGATTTATCTACGTACACGCTCACTAATATTTCACCTCTATTGATAAAAAGTATGGGGTAAAAGCGTTCCACCGGAAGCATGCGGCGAATTTCTATGCGAATATCTTCATATTTATCAAACTTTTGTTTGATATTATTCCCTTCCATTTTGATTTTTTTTAAAGCAATTGCATCAAAATAGAAGTGATGTACCAAATAAACCAAAACATCGTTCTATCTTAATCTTATGCAGCAATCAATCTTATCTTGGACCTTCATACTTATTTCAACATATCCGCACAAAAAAGTTAAGATACTCGTATCAAGAAAGAAAGAAAACGAAAAATTTAAGCTTTACTTTTTTTGTTGTTTCAATGAACAAAAAGTGGAGGAAATGCTCAACACACTCAACCCATAAAATGCCAAAAGTTTTTATAGAGCGGAACTTTAACCGACCAAGCAAAATTCTCATCATCAATACTCTCGAAATGTTGCGAGACGGAACTGGCATCAATACGAGTAAGTTGCTAAACTACCCGGCAAGAAATTGGGCAACCACTCACTGAGGAACAAGCTCTGAACAAACAGGAGCGCTGCAGAAGCGTTTTCAAATAGTATAGACTCTGTTTTATTTAAAAGTAATGAAGAACTAGTTAATTTAATGAAATATCATTATCGAATCATTCAGGACGACTATGACGACTTGAAATCGAAGCGCTAACAAAAGATACACAAAAGAAAGGTTTCTCTCGGCTTTGTTTATTTTTTAAACAAGATTTTAATGGTATGAGGTTGAAATGTTCTTTACATATGTAATTTTAATATAGTAACATTTCTAGAGAAAAGAGAGATTTCTCGCTTCTCAGTTAAAAAAATTCTAGCTGCTATTGTCAATTGGTATAGTCAATAGTTTGAAGAGATTTTTTTGGAAGATACTTGTGTTGTAAGATTTTCATGGGTTTTGTAAATCACCAAAGTCAAAGAGCTTGTTCTAACTACTTCGGGCCTTACGATTATTTTTGCCACTATAGTTGCGTTCTTATTTTGGAAATTCTGGGTTCAAATCACGCCAGAAGAGTATGATGTTATATTAAAGTTTTAAATTTATTATCACTGTAAATAGTGTCGCGAGTAGCTTATAAAAAATAAGTTTAATCCTTCCAGTTATCGTGGCAGTGCCGCATGTTAGCGGGTTTGTTTAAAAGATGCAGCTTGTAACAATATAGTTCTTCTTTAACCAGTTCTTTACATGACAATGCCATTGAACTACTTCTTTCCAAAAACAAAGGCGCCTAAATTTCACCAATTATTAATTTTTTTAAAGTACATAGTTCGAACAAAAACTATCTTTCTTGCAGGGTGTGTGTGTGTGTGTGTGATTGTATGAGCATGCAAGTCTGGCTGGGTTTATATCTGCAAGTATGTGTGCGTGTGTATGTGTATTTAACATTCATACATACATACATACATACATACATGTATGTGTTAATATTATGTTTTTAATACTTTATCATCATTTAGTTTCCCTTTTTTTTCCCCCTTATTCCCCGTTCATTTTTTCCCTGTCTCTTTTTGTGCTCACATTTTTTCTCATTTTTTTGGGCATTGTTTAAATTTTTTTTGTTAGGTTTCCGATCCTGATTGTTTTGTTTTGTCCTTGTCCAGCGAGCCGTGAAATTGTGCTGATAAAAATAAATGAAGTTGAAAAATGCCAACGTTAAATTTTTGTTTGAACAGAGAAAAAAAAATACGAATTTATTGCTCAATCGTTTTTTATTACGGCCGAAAAGTTCTAAAGTGAACTTAATCTTGACAGCAGGCCTTTTCGGTTTATTTTGGCTGGGATTAAATTAATTCTATTGCGTTTTATTATTTTATTTTACATGTTTAAAATGTCAAATAAAATATGAAATATGGTTTAAGAATTTATAAAATAATTTTAATTATGTATATATAAATTTCCTTAAACTTAAAAAAGAGTAACGCTTTATTTAGCTCATTAAATATTTGTTTAATATGCTAATTTACTAAATTTAATTATATAATGAAAAAATCAGAAAGAGAGAAAGTATTTTATAACAAGTTTATTAGGAAAAATATTTTAAAAAATTAATACAAATTTTTATAACAAAATACATAATTATTTTATGTAAAGAAACTAAAAAAACTGAATTTTTTTGTATAAGCTTATTTGCAGTAAAAATTCTTTTTCTTTCTCAGTCTTTTTAATTAGAAAATATTTTGAAAAATACATTTCAAATTGTTGCTTGTCGCGTGCAAGCGACATTCGTCAGAATTACTTTACTCCAAAAATCGCGCCTCATTTTCTTTGATTTCTTTTTATTCTGCCATTTTGTCGTGCCAACAACAGCAACAACAACGTATTGGTTGTTGTGGTTGGCTTTAAGCCAATAAGAAAATATGCCTTTTTTAGACATTTTAGTGGTATAATTTCTTTCTTGAACTTGTCACGATTGAGAAAGAATTAGCTAAAAAAGAAGCAATAAATTAACTAAAAATTTCCTTTTCCTTAAAAAAAAGTTTTTCTATATACAATCTTTTTTTTTTTTAAATTTTCAAAAATTGTACTTCGAAAGCTTTTAACACTTTTAATCAAAACAACAAGAAAATTAAATTAGAAACATGGAAATTGTTTATGAACAGTTTTCCAAAATGTGAGTTTTTTATACAATCTAATGCGCCCTAAAGTCTACCAAAAATTTGGGCTTATTCCAAAAAAATGGATACGCTTCTTTGCAATCAATAAATTTATTCAATTTACTTTACTACTTTGCAAATTGCATGCAAATGCAAATCGTTTCTTCAAAACGATGTCAAAAATGTATTAAATTGAAAAGTATGGAAAAAAGATGATTGGATTGCATGCAAACCTTCATCGAGTTTAATTGGCAAAAAATTAAAATAAATTGTAATAATAGGAAATGTTTATATCACGATAAAATAATACCAAAAAGATAACATATTCTTAGAAAATACTTATAAAATATGAGCCTCCGAAAAACTGAAATTACACTCGCGGAAGGTTCCTTTAGTCAATTTGTTCGGAACTATTTATTCTCACAACGAAAAAAGACGCTCAAGATCTCACATCATCTTAACCGAATTGTGTCTAAATCAATTTTGACAGGAGCTCACGGAAATTATTTCGAAAAGAAACAAGACACATCGTTACCCAGCGCTCGTGCCACATCTAACAAGATCTACCAAATTATTTATTCCTTCGATACAGCAAAGCGTTACTTTACGATTTTAATATTCTTTAGGGTTCATACTTAAACTGCTTAAATACACCTAAATAGATTATAATAATTCGCGAAACTTACAAATATTAATTCTCTTCGAAAAAGGTTTCATCTTCATTTAATTTAATTTAATTAATTTTGATGGATGTTTTTTAAATTTCCTAAAACCGCATTATTCATATAAACATATAATTAATTTTTATGTGCACTCCATAAATAAAATTAATGTTCTACTCTGTGCAAATAGAGTGAGAAACAGAACGTAATAGCTAATGTGAAACGAGAGTAATAGATTCCTTCTAAAGAGTTTTCGCCGTTAAAACTAGTGTGTATCGTTAAATAAGCGGTTCGGTGTAAGTGAGTGATTACCATATTTTTGGGTACTAACTACGGCAGGTTCCAACGGCAGGTTCATACGCCAAAGGAAAGTAATAAATAACTCGAACGTAAGCAATGAGCGGCGAACACATTAGTTCATGGTAAAATGTTTTAACGCCACGAACACCTGAAGATATCAGTAATACCTTCATACATCAAGCTAAGACTAAGTACACTATAAATCATACCCACATTTATATACACACCAACAAATAAACTGATATAGGCGTCACCTGCGTCGTTTCCACTGAATAAATTCATGCTGAAAATTAATTTTGTGGTCCTATAATTAAATTACGAAAAAAGAACGAGACTGAGTAAGCAATAATTGAATATAAATTAAAAAATTAAAAATATAAAATGGAATGCTTCTCATTCATATGGATTGAAATATGATAATGCTTAATTGAAAAGTTCTTTAAAAGAAGCACGCAGACAAAAGCCACAAAAAACACCTTGGAAAGAAAAAGCAAAAAGAAAAAAAACAACAAAATAAACAAAATATTCAGTTATTATTTTTCGTCGAGTTGTTTATGTTTGTGTTTGTATGTGTGTGTATGTCAGTCCCAACAAAATGTCGTTTCGTACAGAAAAAGCCATTTTGTGCAGATCAACCGATGATATCCGGAGTGTGTGCTGTCTGTCAATTTCGTTACAGTACTTGAGAAATCAATGCGGTTGAAAGCGCGTAATCAAGCACGAGTGTGTGTGGATGTGTGAGGTTTTGTAAATGTTAGAGGATCTGCGTTAACTTCGGGTATAAGTGCACGGTGTGTGAGCGTGTGTGCGTGCGTGTGCGGATATACCAAATATGCTTATGTATGTTGAGTGTGCGTCCGTGCGTAGACAAGAGTTCATGTCATGTCAAAGCTACCTCGTTAGTTTGTTCGCTCCTGACATAAGCGCTCATTGGTGTTGTTGTTATTGTTGTTGTTGTTGTTGTTGTTGTTGTTGTTGATGTTGTTGTTGTTGTTAACATGTCGTCGGTAGTAGCTAAAAAGGTAAAAAATTGCTTACTGTTGGTAAATTCTTCAATGTAAAAATTTCATGTTTACCTCAAAAATATTTTAATAGAAATTACTTCACTGAAATCTTTCAACTTCGTAAAAAGAGAGTACTTTAGAAAGAATATTTCATTTTCGCAAAAATCTTTTGCAATGCTTTTATGTTTGGTGTTGGTTTTTTTGTTGCCTTCTTAAAAGTAATTTTTTAAAAACTGTTTTCCTACGACGTGATTATATTATGTTTTTTTCCTCCTTTTCTTTATTGTTAAAGTAAAACGTATTTTTAGGTCACAAAAGGTAAAAAAGGTAACTCGCTTTGATCCTAAAAAGTATAGAACTCATACATGTTGAGGTCTTTAAATGGGTAGGAAAATTGTTTCAAAGAGCAGGGAAAAGGATTTCAGTAACCAAGAAAAAACTAGTGTGTCGTTAGTACACCATAAAGTAACAAAATAACCACACTTTACCACTGAACTGAAGTGAAACTAAAACCGACTCAGAACTTCTGTATTACAAAAAGTTTTTGCAGCCCAAGTGCGAAGAAGCGAAGTGGTCATGTTTGAGGTTATGTGACATTTCGCGCTAATATTTTTCCAAACTAAAGCGTTATGGTATTTGTTAACATGTTGTATAATGTCAAACACCAAATATGTAAAACATATAAAAAATGTTATAAATTTGATAATTTGATAATCATATAATTGTAATTCACGGCTTATGTTATAATTTTCCAGATTTAGAATTATCTTCCTGATTGTAGAGGACCAAAATGGTCAGCGCGAACAATACCACTAACGATAACACGTATGGATGGTACTGTTACGCTGTAGAAAATATACAAATCTATTTATAACAATTTAAAAAAGTATTTCAATATTCAATAATTGAATTATTTTCGAAAAATAAAATAACAAAAAAATAAAATTTGTCCGAAGAGATGCTCGTATCCAATAAATGTTTCGTAGCATTTATACATCGCGATGCGTCGTCTAGTATTTATTTATACAACTTGTACGTGCACGAGTGTATTCTCGTAACGAGTTTGAGATAATTGAATTTTTTGTTAATGGATGCAATGTCATCAAAGTTGACGTTTTTGAAAATTTCCCGAAGTTTCGTTAAAACAAAATTTATGAATTAATTCAATTGCATGAGTAAAAAATGAATGAATTGCACTCACCGGAATTCAAAGAATTTGCATTTCTTCAAAATGTTCACCAATCAACATTAGATTGAAATGAAAACATATAGAACATATAAATATATTACTTTCAAATAATTCTTTATAAAAGAGCAATATTGCTCTCTCTTTCGATTACGACGTGAAGCGAAATTTGCAGGAAATCTTTTTGTTTAATTATTTTATATTTTATTTTAATTCATATAATATTTTATATGCATATATTTTTGGTCATTTTCAGTTGGATTTTTGTTATTTTTCGTTTTTCTTTTTTAAGTTTTTTCGTATTGTTGTTTGTCAAATAAAGGAAAAAGTTGTGGCATAAGTTGGACAAACTCTTAACCTAATTTCAATAATCAACGATTTGTGCTGCTTCCGTGGTTGTAATTCTTCTTCTTCTTCTTCTTCCCTTCTTCTTCTTTTCTGCAATACAGTAGTTACGTTTCCTTTTTCATTAACGTGTTTAATCTCATGGAGCTTTTAAAAAACGTTTAGAAAACGTTTGTAAATTGGTTTCCATTTTCTTATTGAAAATGTGATTTTTTTTTTTTCTTTTCGATGCTACTGCTCTTCTTCTTGTTCTGATTATAGTTGAGTCTCTGTTATTGCTATTGTTTCTGTTATTGTTGCTGTTTTCGCTTAACTTGCTGCTAAATTAAAATAAAATCTTGAGCAGTTTGGATTAAAGCTAAACACATTCTGGGGCATAGGCTATACGCACGTTAGATACACACACACATACTGTGTATGTGAAACACCTAACCGCACACACTGGCACAATCTACAAACACACACGCACACGCCCATCGACATACACAATTTAACCGATGTCCGTGCATTTTTGCGGTACGTTTTCAATCAATTTCTCTTTTCGCTTGATTTTGTGGGATTTTCTGATTGGTTTTGTTGTTGTTATTTTATATTTTGTTGTTATTTTTTGCTATTTTTTGTTGATTATTCGTGTATGGATTTTAATGAAAAACACTATAAAACGCATTACGTAAATTGTATTCCCTCTTTTAATTTTACATTGTTAACAATTTTACTCCTGTTGTTTTTTTAGTTAGTAACTTTTATACGTGTGTGTGCGTGCGTGCGTGCGTGTATATGTGTATATGCAGACCTGAACGTGCCTGTGTGTCTGTATGTTCACATTGATCTAGTTTTTGCAACGTACGTTGCATTTTGTACGTTCATGGTTTTCTAACTCTTTGTGTATGCTTCTCACAATAATAAAAATAACAGCAAAAACAACAACACTGTAACTACAATAACAAAAACAATAAACACAAGAACGGCATTGATACCACAAATTCTATCGTATACAAAATTTACATTAGCTTAAAAGCATACCTTTTTTGCCTTTAAAAAAAGTTAATAGAGAAAAAGTTGTGGCATAAGTTGGACAAACTCTTAACCCAATTTCAATAACCAACGATTATTGCTACTGCTGCTGTTATTGTTTTTGTTCTTCTTTCTCTTCTTCTTCTTCTTCTTCTTCTTCTTCTTCTTCTTCTTCTTCTTCTTCTTGCCTCTCTACTACTACTACTGCTTTTGTGAAACACATTAAGAGTGCATTCGTTGAAGTGAGGTTTCCGTTTACAGCGTATAAACACGTCAAAATAAGTTCTTAAAAAGAAGCTTACTGCAAATTTGATTTAAACAATTTCAAAATACTTTTTATTTTATTTTATTTTACTTTATTTTATTTTATTTTATTATCATAAGTAAACTAAAATATGAATGGATTTCAATTTTTTAAAAGGAAAGTCATTAGTCAAAAAATGTATAAAACAATAAATAGTACTCGCAAAACAAAACTAAACAAAATTTTATAAAATAGTTCAAAAAAGTTTAATAAATATTATTATAACTTTAATAATAAAGTTTTAAAGTTTTTCAAAGTATTTTATAAAATATTTTATAAAATTGTTATAAACTTCATAAATTTTTTAAAGCCGAAAAACACGTAAAAAGCAATTACCGCATATGCTAAATTTTATGCTTATTTATTTTACCTCTTTCTCTCTCTTAAAATTTACTTTAATGTTTTCATTCAAAGCATTTTAATTAAAAAAGCTTTTTATTACGTAGTACCAGATATTATACGCTTTCGTTCGTCCGTCTCATACATTCCGCTCTTTCTCTTCTCTGTACACTTAAAATAAAAAATATGCTATTTTAATTAATGTTACTCATACGACGACGTACTCATACAACGACTTAGCATTGAAATCCAGACAATTTTTTTAATTGTTTGCCAGGTTTTAATCTTTTAACTCTTTCAGATTTTCGTGCGGGTAAGAATGACAAAAGGAAAACGTCAATACTACCATCATCATCATAATCATTATCACCATCAGCAACCTCAAGACCATAATTATTACTGCTACTGTACTTCTACCGGTTATACCACAACAAATAAGTACCATTCGAAATGACAACCAAAAGCAGTCTGAGAAACAACGAAGTTCTATGTTGCATCGAAAGTGAAAAGTGAATAATTTTTATAGAAAAAGAGGGAGAAGGAAAGAAAACCACGAACAAATAAACAAAAAAACAGCAAAAATGGAAAAATATTAAAAGACAAAAAGAAATAAACCGCGACAACAACCATTACGTCATTTGTGTACGTATGAGAGTGATATCATTCACACAAAAGAACACACTTACACACTTTAACAAACAACACACTCACAAATAAACACACACACACACACTCACACTCGTAACCATGTTACGTAGCTGCGTCTGCTTTGGCCGTCAAGGAAGTAAGCGTCGCACTTCCTCTGTCGAGGATACATCATCGTGTCGTTCTTCGGAAATCGAACGGGTCGGAGCGTTGGCACGATCGAGCGACAACGGTGCTTCATCTGCAGCCGTTGCCAGCGTCGGCAGCTACAGTTTGATTCAGTTGTTTCAATCGCATGGTTGGTATCGTCACTGGCGCAAAGCGGACAACAAAATGGACATGACTAAAGCCGAATGCGGTGAGTACAGAAAAAAAAGCAATTCTTTAATGTGCGTACAATAAAAAAAAAATCTTTATGGTTTTTATGCAATATTTTTGTAGTGATTTTAAAAGAAATATCTCAAGTATTTATAGTGTAGAATTTTGCAATCAATGTTTATCGACCTGAAATGACTAATAAAATAGTCATATCTATAATAGCAGTCTAATAATTGGGGATGAAAGAAAAATTCTAAAACGACCTGAGATGTCTTATGCGAAAATATTAGAAATGAAAGAAACTTTTTTTGGAAAGGATAGAAATTTTTGAGAGGATATTCTTTAACTTGAATAAAGAACTTACATTTTTTACCTCTCAAAAACTTATCTTCTTTCCAAAAAAAGGTTTCTTTCAGTTTAAAAGTTTCCGCATAAAATCTCTGAGTTCGTTTTAATGCGGCTCGTTTTTTACTCTTTTATTTGTTTATTTTTAAGCAGGTACTTAAGGACCGCGTTATCTCCATTAACGATATCCATTGCCAAACTCTTAAAAAAAGCCATTTTCTGTTTCTTCTTGCGTGAAAAAGCAATCCTTCCACGCTCATCCTTCCATTCCTTTTTTGAATTTTTCTCTTGGACTCCACACTTTTCCTGTTGCCCTGTTGAAAAATAATTTTAGTAATATTATGCCATTTTTTTTACGTGCTTATCTTATTACCTTTAACATTCTGTACCTTGTCGTTGCCTTCGCCACTGAAACCTTAATCAATTACGTGGTTATCTCATGCTCTAATTTTGAAAATGTGAAATGAGGAGCATTAAGAAGGCGCCGGATGTCTCTCTCCCCAAACTTTGTCTCTTCTCTCTGATTGCCAGAGTTTTCTGATTATAGCTTCTCCTTATTTGACTTGAATGCAAATAAGATTGACTTAACCTGAGTGGAACGAATTTATTTGAAACGAACTAAAGTACAATAGAATGAATTTCTATTTACTAAAGTACTATATAATATATAATATATAATACGAACTAAAGTACTATATAATGAATTTCTATAGAATGAATTTCTAGAAGTATGTAGAAAAATTCATTAAAATTTAACCTCACAAGTATTTCGTTCCATTTGAACCTGGTGGAAGCAGTAAGAATTAATTTAACCAAACTTTGAGAAAACCTTGAAAATCTTTAGTCTTTGTATTATTGAAAATGTTCGAACGAAAAAAGACTCTTAAGATGGCACATTACCGAAACCAAGTTGTCTCCAAACCGAACTTGCCAAAGAACAGCGGAAATGTTCAAACGGAAATGTCTAGGAAATCCTGTTCCTAGACCGTCTTTTCTTTAAATCTTTATTTTTAACTTTCCAGCAAATGAGTAATGGCTATTTAATGGTTATTAGAAAAAAGATGAGCATATCTTAAAATTTTCATAATAAAAAATATTTAATCATATTTACGATCCGATATTTCTCTACAATAAAAAACTTTACTACTATTCCTTCTTAGACTTTTTGGTACATTTTGGTAAAGTTATTACCTTCATTCTCAATCTTTTGATGTCCTTCGTGTGATTATGTCTTGTTGTATAATTTTACGACTTTTATTTTATAGTCTTGTACAAATGATAAGCAAGCGCGCAATATTAAATTGTGGACAATTAATGACTTATAAGTCTTTATTACGTCAGTTAAAGATTTGTGAATGTCAGCTTGTGGCATTATCGAATTATGAGGAAAAAACGGATGCTTTATTGAAGTTTATGAGACTTTGCAGTGAATTTTGCTGAACGAATAAAAATATTTTTTTTTAACTTCCTTAGATTAATATAATTTCATTTAACCATTTTTTTGTGAACTTTTTCTAAAGATTAATTAGTTTCAGCTTGTTCGAGAAAAGATTTATGCAGTTTAGTATACATGATAAATTTCAATTTAAAACTTCTAAAAAAAAATTGAGTTAAAACTAAAAGAAAGAGAACAAAAAGCATGGTTACTTGATGGATTAAACAAATTTGTATACTACGAGTATATCATACCACTCACGCGATGTCACAACCGAAGCACAGTGGTCATTAAAGGGCACTTATAACTACACAAATATTAAATAGTCGAAATGTAGAACTTTATGTACTTTATGGCTTGAGTACGTCTTATTATTCTTATGCCATTATAATTTATTATCTTCACTATGATGAAATTATTTCTATAAATCATTACGGAATTTTTTTGCTCTCATTGCATTTTTCATTACGATTTTACTGATTTTACTAATACGAAAATCTCTTTTTTTCTTCGTTGTTATGAGTTTCTGTGAGTTTTTTTAATTTGACCATAGCTTTCTTCTGTTTTTTGTTGTTATTCAAATTTTTGTTTGTTGGAGAGTTTGATGGCTCATTTTGTTACTAAACATTTAGTGAGCCTTTCTATACATGAATATATATTCATACTGCTTCTACGTAAACACATATTACACCTGCTGCATGAATTTTCTTTAACGTAAACACCAATGATGTCTTCATTGATATACACAAGTATTGATATTTCTTCTACGTTAACAAATATTGAACAGATTCTATCATGTAACTATCCCAAGAGCCTTCTTATTTAAGATAAACATTTTAAACTCTGAGCCCTTTAAACACGAGTTTTAAGCTCATTTTCTTTTATCTTCTTGCTTAATGAATGTCTGGGGAGGGTTTTCTTATTCTGGCTACGACTTTCTTCTCTCTTAAAGCAAGTGAATTTGATAATTGTAGCTTTCTTTACGAGTCTTCAGACGCTCTTTTTCTAAAATAATCTGTTCGTGTTTTAATGTCATGACAAAACTCGTGTTGTGCCAAAACTCTTTCCCACTCTACCGAGAAGCTTCTTTATTATCCAATATTCTTCTCTTCATTGTCATCAACCAACATTGTCTTCGTTATTTCAATGCTTTAGATTTAATTAAACTGCAAACGAGCACGTAATAATTGAAAATTATACCCATAAACTTATTATTATATTAAAACTGTAAAGTAAATGATCCCATTTCGACCCACTGTTACTTTATGTTCTAAATGCAGAGAACAAAGTGGACAACTTGAAACCACAAAAAAGTGGGTCAGTTTGGGATTTTCGAAGGACATGCAAGCATGAGGGACACAAAATGAAGAGAGCATGGATACAAAATTTTAATGGTGTTAAAAGTTTAAAGGTTTTGAATTTGTTTGTTTGTTTTGTATCAGTTTCAATTTTGTCGCTGATGTGGTTTTTTGGGCAAAAGGAAGCTAAGTCAGACCTTCTACAAATGCAACACGATATCCAAATTCAGTATAATATGATCATATTATTGTTTTTTGGCTTCACCTTGAAGTATGAAAGAAAGAAGGAAAGTTTTTCAAGAGAAGTCAGGAAAATAGTTTCCAAAGAAAGACACGACACGATACAATAATTTTTGTGTACTTTAAAGTTTAAACTTCAAAAGAAATTATCAAAATTAGATTTTTATGCTTGAACTTTTTCATGTAATGCCATTTCGGTAAGTTCGTCCGTATTTCATTTCCTTTTGAAAGCAGCAAAATGTTCGCTGGTACCTTCTGCTGGCACATCGTACCAAAATATATAATAATTTTTAATAAAGAAATAAATAAATTCAACTAAATACAAAGCTTACGAATATACTTGTATACGAATGTATAGATGTACATAAGAGTATAAACTCTGCATTGTAAAGGTCAGGTCATAACCTTTAAACTTTCATCTTCAAAAGAGGTCTTTTGTTGTCCCCTCGTGTTTTTTTTTTGTTAAATTTTATGATGTCTGATGGCATTGTTTGTACTGTTATGACAACTTTTACCTCTTTTTCTGCTTATTCTTTTTCTTTATTGATATTTTTCTTTTGTAGCGTTTTCATTTTCATTCCGTGACGTATCACTTCCGCCTTCGTCAGCTTGAACCTGATTTTAATTAGTTTGGTTCGGTCTCAGTGTTTCTGTTGCTACGAGAGTAGTAAATTGTTTTTTCTCGTTTTTTCTTTTTCCAATACAACCTTATTTTTATTTTTACAACGATTTCTTTTTCATTCATTAGACTTTTTCACTAAGGATTTCATTAAAGATACTTTTAATTAAAACTACCATGATAAAAAAACAGAAAAAGTAGCTGTAAAAGAACATTATGTTATGAATGAATGTGGAGCACAAACTAAAATGTTGGTTTTTTTTTGTTATGACTCGAATTAATTACCAGCACAAACTATTTCCGTGTCCTGCTGGTTGCAAAAGCATTAAGATAGAGATTGAGTGATAGAGAAACAGAGAAAATGAAAGTAGATAGAAAGAGTAAATTACTCTATGATTTCACTAATCTGTGATGAAATATTGTATGGTCTTAACATAATATGCTTATAATTTGTTATACGATATGTTATTATATATTATATGTTATAAACAGTGGTCATGACACATTTGCTTAAAAAATGTCGTTGTCAATTCTTATGATAAATAAAATTTGAATAGTTATAAGAGTATGTCATAAAATGCTACATTTTCAAGCGCGAAGTATTGACACAAACATTTGCGCGCATTTGTCTTTTTTTTTTTTTTGCTATATTCGTTTTTTTCATTTGATAAAAGACTCGTATTTCTTTAATATTTTTCAACCGATAACTCAAACAATGACTGCAAGTATGTACACTGGGTCAAGAAATAGAAAAGAGGAAATACGGAAGAAGGTTATACTCGGTGTAACACACACACACATGCACAAACATCGACACCTTTGACCCTCACTATTCGCCATGTATGACGAAGACGGACACGGACCACCGCTCAGCGGACCGACCGACCAATCGAAGCTAATGGAAGCATTGTTGTTGTTTTGTATTTTTATTTTCCTTTTTTTTCACGGGTTTTCATTTCTATGCTTTCGTTTGCGGCTTTGTTACTCGAATTATGTATTATTGTTGCCGTTTTATCGTTGTATTTTCGTCTAAACAGCTTCTGAGGTATTGACTGCTATACCATTTGTTGTTGTTTCAGTTGTTTTTTATGTATTGTTGCCAGTTACCTAATGCGCGACTGAAATTGAAAATGCGACACGAAGACGATAAGAAGAAAGATAATACGAGTACCAACGACAAATAGGTACAAACAAAAAATACAATGTCTTAAAATAGCAAATCGTGGGTATCTTAAAGCAGAGTTTCCCAACCGTATTTTTGCTCCGCGTAGATCTAATGTTCCGTGCGAAATTTCAAACATTATTGGAGAGTATCGTCAGTATGCAAAAATACTCGAATCTGGTTTAAAGCAGATGCGTACGACTTCGATTATCAGGATCATGAATATGAAATTCAAATAGAATTCCGCTTAATCTACAATACATTTTCGGATTTTCCAAGTTCTGAGTGCTACGAGGATCTTACCGATCCGAAAGAGAGATTGGTTTTATACAATAAGATCACTTTGCTCTCCGTCCGCAACAATTTCTCGTTCTACAGACTGTAATAATTTTGTTACTAATTTAGACAAAGATCTTTGTCAAATTATCTTTTGACCATCTTGATCTTTTTTCAAATTAGATTGAAAAAACTACTCTGGCAAGTTTTTCAACAGTCTCTTTTTTAACGCTAATGAAATTAGTTTGTTATCGAGAAAGGATTACGCAACGACGCGTCGACTCGACTGAACTCTTTTCTAATCATTATTCTAGAATTCGAATCAACGCGTCGATGCCGTGGAGTGAAAGCGTGATAAAGAGATTATTATCAAACGAAAATTTTGAGGATTTTATTGAAGTGAATATGAAACTTTGATTTTACACATTAACAATTTTTAATAATCATTAACAATTCATGTTTATGATTTTCGAAAACATTTCGAGGTAGTATTGTTCTTTAAATCACTAATACACTATAACGTCATGATAGTTTAGGTTTTCTGGACAAACAAGTCTTTTCTTACAACATTCCGGGTAATCGAGAGATGGGTACGCATCAACGGCGGTACAACCAGGTACATGGAAGTGCACGGGATTTTTTTTTATTATTTTAATTATTTTTAATATGTTTTAAATCGAACAGTGATGCTCGGGTTTTGCATTCTGCTTACCCCCTTCCAAATCAAGGTTTGGAGCAGCAAACGAAGTGGTCAGTACCAAACACAAACATACAAAGATTTTCATATTTTTTTACTAGAGTTTCCCTTTTAACCAAGAGATGATCAACACGAAAATGATTTCGTTTGATTCTTGCAGGTGCTTTTATAGTCGTTTTAATCTCGGTTACAGAAAAAAATTTCAACTAAATCAAGGCAAGCTTGGTATTTCTTATCTCAATTTACAATGTTAGGGCCGTCTTTGGGTTAAATTTAATTAATTTATGTTTCTGAGGTTTGAGGGCATATGCAAAATGCCTATTTCTTGGAAAACCGTTCTTTGGAAATACGTTGTTCTTATTTAGATTTAGAATAGTGTAACTTAGTTATGAAGTTATGAAATTTGAGCCACTTCGACCCAGTGATAATGTTTGTATTCAAAAAAGGGGAAAACGGGTACATATTAATAATGCTTAATATTGCTTACATGAAAATGAAAAATTTTCATGCGATGTACAAAACGACTGATGTATGGAGTGGAAAACTACCGAATATGCCGGTATAAACTACGATGCTGATGTACGTACATAATTTACGTACATAAAAAGTTAACGAAACTGAGAAAATCAATCCTGGAAAAACAGAAAATGTAACCTTTTCAGATAATCTTCAGTTATGTTTCTCGATTTCATCAAATAACGCAGTGCATTAAGCATTAAGGAGCTATGAATGTCCCTCAAACAGCGCAATTTAAGATCTTTTTTATTTTTGTTGTTGTAATATAGATCTGCATTGAAACTTTGAAATGAAAATCAAGGGATTTTTGTCCTTTTTTTGGCTGGAGGATAAGTCTGAAATCTTTGTTATATTGAAATACAGTTATGTATATACATGCATTTATTTAAGTTTATGACTGTGCCACCTCAGTGAAGAAATTCATGATAAATATATTTGATTTTGGCGCGAAAATGTTCAAATATCGAAAAAGCTTGGGAGCCACTTATTCACGGCCTTAAAAGGAAAAGAACAACAACCATTGTAACACTTTCAAGAGCCATTTTACGATATGTTACGGTAAGATGTGAGTAAAAACATTAAAAGCAACAACAACAAGATTAACAATAACAACAACAACAACAAGCAGTCAATGTTATTTAGCATTTTAATAAGTTGAACACTAAAAAAATTCTTTTTAAAAAAATCGATTAAATATGAACGTTTTAAAATCGAGAAGAGCGTGAAAAGGGAGCTCGAGAGAGAATTAGAGAGGAAAACGAATCTCGGAAGTATACGAGTTTTTTACACTCGTTTGTCTTCGGAAAAGGCAAGTATTTATTTTGAGGTGAGTAAGAAAGAGTGAATGAAAAAGTCAACGAAGAAAAAAATTATTTAAACAAATCAACTCAGGCGTCAAAAATCAGATTGAATTCAAACGTAATTTCATACTCTTTGACAAGGAAAAAATTATCTAATTAAATATTTTAAGACGAGATACTAAAATTCAATAAAAAAAACAGAAGAATGCAAAGGAGATTGTATTAAAAAATTATATTTTAAAAAGTATTTATTTAAGTGTTCGTCTCGTTGTGGGTTGGTGTGAAAAAAGCAAAAAAATTGTTGCAATAATATACCGAGTATATATAGATAGATATGCATACTATATATGTAGAAAGAAAACATTCTCACAAAACTTATGGGCAAAATTTATAAGAACGTAAAAAGTTAATATAATTTTGGCAACGTTTTTTCGCTCACAAAAAAGCTTTTACGTGAAAGCAAAAGTTGAATGATCAAGCAAAGACGAAGTAAAAAAGAAGGATAAAAATAAGACAATAAAAGAATTTATGAAGCAATAAAAGATGTGCATGTACATATCTTCAACGTGCATGTAAATGTAAAATGGAAATTACCAATACTTATTAACGTCCACATCGCCAAAGTCCATAACGAAACGCAAACATAGGCACACATACATCCATACGTACATACATTGGCAAAACTTCCAGGTGAAAAGAACAAGCATGCAGATCATCGTAAATGTCGAAAACGTTTAAAAACGTGACATCTTCCAAACCGAAAAAGTAACCATAAAGTGCAATTCAAAAACAATGTAAAATGTGAATGTGAAAAAGCAATTATAACAACAACAATAACAACTTTACCAATCAACAACAACAACAACAGCAAACTCCAGCTCCAGCAGAAAATAAAATGGCAAGATCCATTGTAATAAAACACGGACGATAAATCAAATCAGCAATAGCAATAAAATAAGACGAAAAAACAATAACAAAAAAGAAATAATACCACCAAAATATACGACGCAACAATAACATTACACAATAGCAAAAACAACAACAACGACAAAATGGCGTTATGATGATTGCATTGTACAGAAGAGCAATGGAATAACATAAATAATAATAAAAACAATAACAACTCGCTTGTAACAACTAAAAGTAGGTTCATACTGTGTATAAGAAGAGGAAGGAGAACAGCATAAACAACAACAACAAGAAGTAGATTTCAAACAAAAAGTAACAAAAAAGGCACCAAAACTACAAAATTTGACAAAACTTAAACCAGCGAAGAAATATTAGCAAATCCATAGAAAGAAACTGTGCAGCAAATCATCAAAAACAAAAAAAAAATGACCACAAAAGAAAACAACAAAAGAAAATATTAGCGAAAATAATAAAACAGAAAATAGTGTGGTGTATTGTTATAAAAGATCAAAATAATATGAAATATCTCAGAGTAAGAGTAAGAATAATAACAACAAAAATAACATAAAAATATCACAACAACATCAACAATAAAAACGATTAAAATTTAACAATATACTTTATTAATTATATAATCGTATTAAAATTTCGGCCTTATGCGACGAGACAATTCTTTTAAAACTTGTCTTCTTATTTTTATCCTTTCTTTTGTATGTATTTACACAAAATAATATTAACGAGAACAACTGCAATCAACAACAACAACAACAACAACAACAATAATAATATTAATAGTTTCTCTTTGTGGTTGATATTATGGACGGTGAAGTTCCTTGTATTTAATTTTTATAAAAAATACATGGATACTCAACTGATTTTTATTATAAAAGTCAAGAATAAATTCAATTTGATGGGTTGTATATCAGGAAGAGCTGAACGACAACAACAACAAATACAAAACCAGAGCACCGACCTTGTTATATGTTAGTATTATTTACTATTTATTATTTCTTCAAAGGAAGAATCCTTGCCATCTTTTTGAAGACTTCTGAAAGAATGTTTTAATAATGGGAAAGGTTTAAATAGGTATTCTGTCCTCAAAAAAGTGCTTGTGCATGGTATTCTGGCACTCTTTTAAAAAAATATACGAGATATCTCTATTTTATTTAATACTTTTTAACTCAATTGCCCAACACTTAAGTTAGTTACAACAAATATACATACATAGTACATATCTATCCCATAAGGCTTTTCTAACAAATTGAGCCCATTCCTTAATGTTTCAAATCTTCTCTTTATAATTGGTGTGGAAATTTTTCAATTTATCGAAAAACCTCCGAAAAGTTTTGGAAATTGATTTTAAACATTAAAAAATGCAGGTTTTTGATTTGGTCCGAAAAGTTATTATTTCAATTTATTCATTCCTTATTTCCAATTATTCATTAAAAACATCTTAAAAATACGTTTACATTAATAATGCAATTTAATTTTAATATTTCAAATTTTGCAATGTTACAGTATGTATAGTTAAATTTTACTGCATAATAAATAATTCAAATTTTAGAATTCAGCGAGTATATTCAGAAGTCAGCTTGAAATGACATTATCATGATGATAATTGCAGTCCTTGAGTCTTTGAGTCTTTGACAAAAACTACAGACAAATTTAAGTACATGCAAAAGTGTGAAGAAATAATATTCCTTTCATGACGACAAACTTTTTTATTATAAATACAAACTTTCCAAGAACATAGTAATGACGTGACTGAGTAACAAAATAAAAAAGACGTTTCAAGAAACCAATACATTAGTCTTCCGGGGTATAAAAGTATTCAAGAGTTAAACAACCAACAAGAATCTTGCTCGTATTTTTTAAGTTTCATGAATGGCTACACCTGATATCCATTTCTTACCTGGCATTACTCTCGCTATCATACCTTTTTCGTCTAAAGTTTCGTCTAAATTAGTTTTTATTTTCCTTCTTGCTATTTAAACAACAAATTTGGAGGTAAATAGTCCTTTTTACTAATGAAAATCCATAAGAAAGTGTCAGAGTTGTTTGTCTTAACATTAATTAAAAAGCAATCAGCAGTCTGTGTAGAAAATCTTTAACGGCAATTTAACAACTCGGGACTTTTTTCCAGAAGTAAATTTTCGAAAGATATATAAAATTGAGTTATCAGTTTGATAATTCTATTAGGACTGATTAGTCCTAAAAAAGAAATGTAACTTATTACACTGTATTTAACGTAAGATATTTTTAAAACAGAAATTCTAAATAAATATTTGCACGCAACAGTAAAATACGATTGCGACTTTTAGCAATTCAACACATTTTTTAAAGTCATTGTGAGAATTATGCCATTTTATTAGAAAACCTACAATCGAATAAAAAGGGAGGTAAAAATATTATGCGTCTAATGAATTCAATTTGAATAGTAGCAGAGACTTTTCTCTGAAGTTATATTTTTTCGTTCCAAAGTTAACTTCGTTTCGTTAAATTTCGTTTTATAAAATGAAATTTAGCAAACAGAAAAAAACGAAAACCCAAAGAGATGCAAGAAAATAAAAATGTACGATTATGAACAGAAAAAACTGCGGTCAAGTCAATAAAAAATTTTAACAAATCATCATTACGGTTAAAATGATGTTTTTCTTTTGATAAACTTCTCGTAAATAAAGAAGAAAAATTTTGTAATTTTTAAAAAACTTTCTAACTTCTTTAGATTTTTGCAATTCTTTAAATCTCTGTAATTTTTTTATTTATTCTCCAATAAATATGTATTTAATTTTTTCGTTCTTTTTACAGCAATAAAAGCAGCTTTACTCATCCAACGATGGTATCGTCGGTATGTGGCACGTTTGGAAATGCGTCGCAAGTATACTTGGACAATATTCCAAAGTATTGAATATTCTGGAGAAAATGATCAAGTGGAGGTAAGTAGAAAATAGTTTTTGAAAAATTTGATTTTCAAATTCAATTAAAAACATTCGAATTTATATTAATTTTTTTCTAAAAAATTCTAATAAATTCCTAAAATGAAATTCCTAAATCAAATAAAATCATTTTTGTTCAAATTGCTTTTGGCCAAATTTAATTCTCTCCTCTCCCACACCACTTCGGTTCAATACTCGTATCTTCAGTTTTGTCCTTCAATCAGGCAATCAATCAGCTAACCAATCAACCAGTTTTGTAACTTTTAGCTGTCATTGACTTTCTTTTATTTCGATTGTGTTAGTGGGCGTGTGTTGCTATCAGTGGTTAGTCAGGGTGTTCGTTTGATTTTTTCCCTCTGCTTCTCTTTTTGTTTCTTCACTACATACACGTAAAATTCTATTAAACTTATTCTTTTCCATCAAACCCTTCAAAGAGAAGCACTTGAAAGGTTTTGAAATTCAATAAATGCAAAAATATTGCAAAAATATAAAGCTTGCCAGAAATAAGTTCTTAAACCGCACGAAATATTTGAGTTAAATTATAATCACAGACATCGTTGTCATTATTAGCAGCATTTATCATTATCAAAATCTTTTAGCGCCAATATGATCAATCTATATGATCAAAATATACTGTTCGATTAAAAGCTCGATTAAACAGTGACAATTTGATTTTACCTCGTCGTTACGTAAAACCGTTTGAAGCTTTATTTGAAAGACTAAAGGTCAAAATCTACTCATTGCTTTTCTAATATTTGGATCAGGTATTTAATATATCCATATATCCATAGCATTAATCCATCTACATTTTTAAAGTTAAGCGCTGAAAACAGTAAAAGTAAAGAAAATAATTAAGCGTGGTATTGTTTCTGTAAATGTCCAAGCACTTAACATAACACAAAAGAAACCATAAAGAAGCATAGAATACAACAAAAAATACGAGACAATCTGCATACATAGGTACATATGTATGTATACTCTCGCATGCGCACATATACAACTTTTTCATTAAGCTCTAGATTCTAAATGTTAATATATTCTTGGTACTTTTATAAGCTCTAATTACTCGTATCTTGTCTTGGCTTCATTGAATTCTTTACAAGAACAAAATAATTGCTCTCATTTCATTTGACGCCTTCAGAAGTGTTAACTTTTTAACATTAGAAGACTTTTAATATTTATCTCCTCTTTAGCCTTTAATTTTTTAAAGCATTTGTAAAATTTGGTGCGACGGCGAAAACACAATCATAGCGCTTAATATATACCATTCCTTATTATTTGTGTGATGTAGAGTGTAGTCCGACTCATCATTGCGTACCAAAAATTTTCATAGAATTAGAAATGGCGCTATGAAGATATGCACACTTAACACTTATATTTAATATTACAACAACAGCGAAAAGTAAATAAGGAAAATAAGAAGAAGAAGAACAAGCAAATAATTCATTGACTTTATCGATTAATTTACATAAGACTCATTTCACCGAAAGGTAATTATATTTACTTACTCTTGCTTTCATCCAACGTTTCGGTGACAAAGCAAGGATACATTTTTTAAAGAGGGTTAAAATTCTGTTTAGGACTTTAGAAATTCTAATTTTAAACCTAAAATATTAAATTTCAATATTCCAATCTAATAAATGTTAAATAGGTCGAAAGGTTAAGATGCAATTTTTTATTTTACAATTTATCTTACTCTTAAGCAGAAGTTCTGCTCTTAAGCAGAAACTTATTTGGTGCTATTACCATTATTCAAATTAAAGCTACGTACCATTTTATAACTTATTACGAGTATTTTTATAAATTTTTTTAACAACAATATGTATTGTCCGCTCTTCACATTGACAGCTATACAATTTCTTCAATGCTCTTCTTACACACATTCCCGGCGCAGCAGAGAGAGCGCGTGGCATCTCACGTTCTCCGTCGCCACACAAAGGTATTAATTAATTCACTAACTATAAAACTTTTTGGGAAAACTTTCTTATTAAATGAATTTTAATTTCTCAGAACAAAGAATTCCTGAAATCGACGACGTGGATCCAAGAACTGACAAAAATTATCATGGTCCGCATTTAACTTTTCCTCTTACACGAAATGATCTCACCACGTTGATTGATTTATTCCGAAGGAGAAAGGTACATACATCGCTGAAAGAAAAAGAAAGTAATAAAACTTACGTACTTATTTCAATTTCTCTTTCTCCCTACGTCTCTTTTCACATTGATGCCAACCGTAGAATAATCAGCTTCATCCAAAATATGTTGCCGGTATTTTACGTGAAGCGGAAGCCCAATTGAAACGCATGCCGAACTTGAGTGTGGCTTCCACTTCCATTTCGAAACAAATCACCATCTGCGGCGATTTGCATGGCAAATTGGATGATCTACTCGTGGTATATCACAAGGTAAATCTCAATCTTACTTCTTTTGTTGTACTTTATTTTTATTTTTTGTTAACTTTGTATAAAGAATGGTCTACCGAGCGCTGAAAATCCATACGTGTTTAATGGAGATTTTGTCGATCGTGGTAAAAAAGGTTTAGAAGTGTTTCTTCTGTTACTTGCCAGCTTTTTAGCAGTTCCTAATGCGGTATTTCTTAATCGTGGTAATCATGAGGATTCTGTGATGAATGCACGTTATGGATTCATACGTGAAGTACACACAAAATATAAAGTAAGTACAAAGAAATTATAATATAAAATACAAGAATATAATATATATAATATATTATAATATAATATATAATATTTGCATAATGTATGTAAAAATATAAAATAAATAATAAATTTTTGTTACTCTTTTTATGTTTAATCCTTGACCTACGACATTTTTTTACATTCAACACATTTTCTATAACTGTCTCATTTCTTCCTCTTTTTTGGCCTCTCGATACAGTCGGCTGAACGATTATTAGGATTAATCGAAAATGTCTATCGTTGGCTACCGCTGGGCACAATTATTAATAATCGAGTGTTGGTGGTTCACGGCGGGATATCGGATACAACCGATTTGGATTTAATTAGAAGTATTGACAGAGGCAAGGTAAATATAAATTCGTAATTGTGTGTGTGTTTATGTGTATGTAATCTTGAGGAGATGTATGTATGTGTTCGTACTCGTTAAGAGATGTAAATACTCGTTGTTATACTCATTAACTTCAGCCAACGTGAGCCTTTTTATTTACAAGAATGTTACGAGTATAATTTTCATTAGTACCAATTTTGTAGTTCTTGTTGTTAATTTATGCTATTGTTGCATAAATGCTTAACTGTCTACTATGTGATTACTTAATTACTTTGCTCATTACGAGTATATAACGAGGATAACTCAAGTTGAATCCTTAACACTTACGGTTGGATAATTGTTAGAAAATTTATTAAATTTTTTATAGAAAAGTTATAGTTATAGAAAAATTAAAATTTAAAATTTTAATTATAAAAACAATTTTCATTAAAAATTAAAACTTTAAAAAATTAAAACTACAAATTATAAAGTAATTTTTTCTCTTCTTTTGTCTCTCATTTCATTGTCGTTATTTTTGTGTTTTCCTTTTCCGGCTGTTATCTGGTCAATATGTCCATGATTCAGTATATATCAATTTTACGGCCACCAATCGAGATCACCGGCAGTCATGAAGCTATCGATAAAACGGAATGGAAGCAGGTAAGAACGTATAACATTTAAAGACTTCAGACCGAATTCAGTTGAAGGTATTTACTCATGTATGTACGTTAGTTCTTAAATGTCAACGATGACGATGGTGATGATGGTCGGTCGGTCGTGGGCGCATGAATACATACGAATACATATTTGAGTAGAAAATTAAAAGAAAAAAAAAAAAACCATTATCTACTATTACCATTGTCACCATTATGGACCATTATTACTATTATCTATTAAAGATAATTTCTTTTGCACAGTTTCACAAAAGTATATACAAAACAAAATGTTTCAATCCAGACAAAAATTTAGTTAAATGTTTGTAATTTTTTTTAATTTTTTTTAATTTTTGCAACGTTCATGCAATTCATATAAATTATGTTTTTATGAATATTGAAAAAATTTTTACTTTCTTTAAATTTTTAATATCTTTGAAATTACTCTAAATTTAATAAATTTTTGAATAATTATGTATTTACATATATTCAAACGTCTTTTAAAGAAGTAGTCACGATTTAAATAAAATATTTCCTTTATGAAAAGTTTTAACTGGAACAATTAATATCATACCGCTTCCGCTGTGAAAAAAGTCAAGAAGGTCAAGACCGACACGATAGTACCTATTAATTTAGTTTAAATAAATAATGGATATTTTAAGAAATTTTTGATAAAATTCAAAACAACAAAACATTAAAGAATTCCCAAAAAAGGTCACGCCGTCTCAAAGTGACAACACTAATTACTATAATACATTACAAGGCGGCACTGTTACGTGACATATCGTATGATGTTTCAGCAAAAGGATGTGTTACTGATACTCACTTAAGACCTTCGGTGAATTTGCACGAGTTCATTTGTTGACACATCAACACATATCGAAAATATGTCAGTCGAACAAAAACATGTATGAAGAGAAGACTAACTGCTTAATTAATCGAATGATTGATAGACTGTTTGATTACTTGTTTACTTGTTTATCCGCGTTAGTAACTGCATGTTCTTATTGTTTGTATTATTGTGTTGAATTGTTTTTATTTTAGAAAAAATCGCAAAATATGAGTTTATAATTCAGAATAAATCATAAAATCTCATCTCATTATTTCTGGCTTTTAACTTTGCAATTAAAGCGTCCGCGATTTTGCCGTTCGGTCCTGGCTTTTTATTTTCCATAAAGATGGAAATGGAAAAGAAATAAATTCCAATAAAATCGCAGAGAAATTAATTTTTTGCTCAATTACTGCGTTTGAAAATTCTTCTTTGTATTTCTGAACAAATATGTATAAAGATTCGAGTTCAAACAGTAGGTGCGGTTTTGAGCCTGCCCGTTTGCCCATTTTGAACTCCAAATTGGAACAAATTGTTCCAAAGTTTATCGCGATATGAGTAAGAGCTATTATTTAATACGGTACAATCGAAAGAACAAAGTAAATACACTCTTTCCATATACGTACACTCCATCGCGTGAAGCGTGCAAACATATTCGTAGATATTTTCTAGGAAATAAATAGAAATACGATGAAGAGATGCAATAGAAAAATAAGAAACTACGATAAAAAAGGAAATAGATGGAGAGGAAAAGTTATAGATTGAATGCACGTGCAAACACAAACACAAACACGCACACACACATACACGTGCTCACAATATTTCACACATGTGCTTTTTATGAGGTGCCGTCATCTGGTTTTTTTTTATTGTTCAATATATTGAAACTTTAGTGTAAAAAGTCTAGTACGAGTACAAAAGAAAAGTAATAATGAAGTTCACACTTAACAAATTAAATAAGAATTTATCATAAATGACAACCGAAGAGTATTACTTAAGAAAATTGTATTGCACAATAAAAAAAAACTAATTTATAATAATAAAAAGTTCCGTAAAACAATAAAAAGGAAAAGTGGAAAAGTCTGCGAAAAGCAAAGAAACAATTTTTCAATTTAGTTAGTTTTTACTGACTGAACTATTTTTTACGATAATTTATTTACTGAGCTCAATGGTAAAAAATATGCTACTCACTAACGGTTAGTATTAAAAAATATTTTCAATCACTATCACTAAAAAATGGGGCTAATGGAAAAGGATAATAAAAAGGTTCAATGCATTACGAGTATTTGTTAGATACTCGTAATAATAAAATATGAAATGAAATCAAATAAAGTAATAACAGACCATTGTCTTTGTTAGTAATTAATTGTTTAGTGCTCTTCACGTTGCAGATGCAATAAACTATCATACAATGCTAATTAATTTAGTGGAACGACTTGTATAATAAAAAACAACAGCAGCAACAACAACAACAATAGCTACAACAGCAGCAACAGTCATAAAGTAAACAACTAAACCTATTGCCATACAGTTTGTGTACAGTTAAAAAACATTAAATAGAACGAAATGCGCCCATCATAATAAAAACCTGCAGTTAATTATGCAGGTTTTTCTAACAATACTTCAGAACAGTCATTGAAAGAATTGAAAATAAAGTCAACAATAAAAACAACACCAACAACACCAACAACACAAAAACAATAACGAAAGTAACAACACTTTTTTAGTCTGTGTGTTGAATTAACAAAGGATAGCGTAACAAATATGAAACAGTAATGAATGAATTATGCGCAAATTAAAAATGTTTTAATAGCTTTGGATTTGGTGCATAGCATGGCTTCGGATGTAATTGCCAAATCAAATTAACTCCACTTTTAGGATTTCTAAGATTCTTTCACCATTTAAATGACCTCATGTCAGAGTCCTTCTGCTTTTATTTACAACAAATTTCTATCTATTCATGACTAAATGAGCCGGGTTTTTTTGTTTGAAAGCTAGACAAGTACATTAGTTTTTGCCTTTTCCGGTGGCAGTAAAGGCTGCTTCAATGGCGCTCTACAAAGTGTGGTATTTTATTTTATTTTTACGTTGAAAGAAGCTGACGTGGAATAAAACAAAATTATTAATCAAGCGTTTAGAAAAATCTACCTTTAGGTTGAGAAGCTTTCAATGGAATCTTCCATCGTCATTAGTCTGGGAGAAATCCATGATAACAAATTGGAAATTTTTAACACTAAAGCGTGGCGGTGATTAATCTCTTGACTGTGAAAAAAGGTTAAGCGGTCCATCTATCAAGCTAGTTCTTCGTAAAAACTGAATTTTTCGTAAATAAAATTTTCTTAAGGATAGATCTAAAGTGATTTTCAGCGCGCAAGACCTACGTATAATACTCTTATCATGTAAAATACAAATTTTTTATCCTCGCGAAATTTAATATTATCATTTATTTCATTTTTCAAAATTTTGTATGGACTTAAGTATGTAAAGGAAACATGGCTTCCACGTAACCATACAGAAGAATAGTACTGGCATAAATAAGAAGCCAATTCTTAAAGAATACACATCACAGTAATAAAGCTTTTTATGGTTAACTTTACACCTAGCTATCTTCTCACCTTACCACCTTACCGTGGAACTCTGTCTGCGTCCAATACATTTTTCACCCCAACAAAGCATTTGTCTTTTCAACAAATAGTCGGCAACTCTCTTGACTTGTCTTCTGCATTCTAATTAAATAAAAGCAACTTATAAAAAGTTGCAAAAATTGTGCATATTCTTACAAAAAGGTGAATAGAAGGGAAGAAGAAGAAGAAGAAGAAGAAGAAGAAGACTTTCTGTCGACTGCTGGTGATGGATGAAGCCATGACACTTGACGACAAAATATTGTCTGCACTGCAGAAAGACCACGAACGAAGCCATGAAGGAAAATTTTTAACTTCGGTACCATTAATAAAGACATACGCGTATAGTGAACGAGTATCCGCGCGGGTGTGTATGTGCCGCAGAGTGCTACAAATGCTTTTGTATAGGTCTGCAGTTGGGTACGGAATGAAAGTTAGTGGAAATGTAGCAAAAATGTCGCTTGCATTCTTTTTTATACTCTTATACTTCAGAGAAAAGCAGAACGCTATCGTTTATGTTATGAATGTTGTGTCTTGTCCCACTGACGCATATACTTAATCACAAATGCAGTGACACATACACATACACGTAAACTAATGTATTCATTTATTTAGTGAATGATCTTACCGATCATTAATCATTGAATAGAAAATGAAAATAAAAAAAATACCTGAATAATCACAACTTTTTTTGTGATTGATATATTCTCTACTAAATTCTAAATAAAATACTTTCAACCGGAAGGAGCAAAAAAGAAAAGTTGGGAACGTCAACTTTTTCTTGCACCCATCAAAATACAATTAAGAATTTCGATTTCGAACGCAATAATTTATAAAATGCCTAAAGAACTCTTTCTATCGTCTCCATCAGGTATTCGATATGATGTGGTCAGATCCGCAGAACAACAATGGTTGTGCACCGAATACATTACGTGGTGCCGGTACTTATTTTGGGCCTGATGTAACCCAAAACTTTTTAACAAAACATAAATTGAAACTTCTGATACGCTCGCATGAATGTAAACCGGACGGTCATGAGTTTACGCATAATAAAAAGGTAAGATAATGTTAACGATTAGCATTACTATATATACATATGTATGTACATTCGTATACCTTATAAGAATATAATGCACGGAGATTAACATAATTTTTACAAATAGGTCATCACAATCTTTTCGGCTTCAAATTATTATGCAACGGGTTCAAATCATGGCGCTTATCTTAAATTAAATCCACATCTGGATACACATTTCGTAAGATATACATCGGCAGCATCGAAGAGTAGCAAATTGACCTTCCGTGAGAAGATGGGCATAATCGAGGGTTCGGCCATACGAGAATTAGGCGCCAAATTGCGTGAAAAACGTCATGAACTAGAGAGAGAGTTCCGCAGACACGATCCTAAAGGCACAGGTAAAAAATAGGGAGACAATATGGTTGGAGAATCAGATAAATTAGCGCACAAAAAGATTAGTATAAGTTTTAAAAAATGTTTATTAAAAAAACATTATTTAATACAGAAAGAAATATGTCATAAATTTGATGAAAATTTAACAAAAATAGGTATCTTTTTTGTAAAAATACTTACTTCTCTAGTTCGTTGTCTCGCCATTATTTCGACTTATAATTAAGAGCGTGGTACCTTCCATTTAGGGGAGTGGTATCTTTTTCTAGGTTTTCCATCAGTAAAATCAAGTTCATTCTTTCCATCGTGATATTCAATTTTGCAATGATATAGAGCGACGTGACTCAGCAACAGCAAAATATATAAAAACAATTTCTAGAAATTAAAAAAAATAAAATATTTAACGAATTTTATTAATATGTATTTAGAGAAATTACCATATTTTTCTCTCTCCAAAAAATATGAAAAAAATAATAATACTTGTACAATGAGATCGAGAATCGTAAGCTTTCACAAGAAAAACATTCTTTTATAACCATGAAAATATTTCAACCCATCATGCAATTTTTTCTTTAAATAAGCTTGACAAATTCTTTTTAAACGGTTATTGTTCGAGAAATTGGTGGAAATAGTTAATTATTTAGTATTTTTAATTGCTCCTTTTTAAATTTCCGTCCCATTTTTTTGCATTTCACATTTCAGGCAAGATTAGCCTCACGAAATGGTGTGAATCTTTAGAGAAGGTTACACATCTTGGCTTAACTTGGCGTTTATTGCGCGAAAAGTTAGCGCCCATGGAGCCTGACCAGGAGAATTCATCAGATATTAATTATTATAGTACACTCGAACTCTTGAATTCGGATGCTATCGTAAGTGATCAATGAAAAACAGAATAAAAACGTATACTAAAAAAATACACACTTATAGATCGATGCACAATCCTCCGGAACCAGTGTCGCTGATTCATTATATGAAAACAAAAGTAGTTTGGAAGCAATATTTCATATTCTCGATAAGGATAATTCCGGTAAGACCCTCATCCACTAAGTAGAGTACAATATTTCCTTTGATTACTTTTTTCACTGCATTCCCATAATTTTCGTTGGAATTTTTGAATTCTTATATTTTTTTATAATCTTGCAAAATGAAAGAAATTACTCTCTATCCGTCGCGCAGGTCAAATTTCACTGGAGGAGTTCAGTGAAGCGATCGATCTACTGGAGAAACACATTCACACCAGCACTCGTCAGGATCTGCTTAATATGTGCAAAATGATGGACATCAATAAGGATGGACAAGTTGATCTCAATGAATTCCTTGAAGCATTCCGTTTGTGTGATCAGTCCAAGAAGAAGAAGGCTACTACTAGCCAAAAGCCATCTAGCAGTGCACCAAAGCGTAAATATATCAGCATTCAATATCTTATACTCGTATGTACACTTTGTTATATCAATTGCATGATTCATTTCCATTTGCAGCTCGTCAATCGCACCGCGTTTCTGAAGTTGCTGCCACTCTGGTCAAGCAACCATCCGACGGAGAAATGGATATCGACCCTCGGGACACGGTGACGAAATTGGATGTTGTAAAAAAAGACGACCGTGCTTCCAGAAGACACTAGAAGCTAAAAATTGTGAAAAACCGAAAACAGAAACAAACACATCCAAACAAAAAAATTACCATTTTATCCTGTATTATCATCGTATTATCGTGTTACTATTGATTAATCTCATCACAAATGAAAAAATTACATCATCATGAGAACATGGTCATGAGTAAGGTTTTTCAAAGAAATTTTGATGCTCTCAAATTATTATTATTATTAAAAAAGAGTATTTAAAAAACCAAAATTTATTCTATATGAATATAATAAATGTTAAAAATTATTTACAATAAGCCAATTTTTACATAAATTTTCCGCCAAGCTGTAGCTTAAAAAGCTTGTGCGGAAAAATATGTACTAACAGCTTTACAAAAAAGCTTAATAAAAATTCAATTGTAAGCTTAATGCTTAAAAATTGTACTTATCTGAAAAAAAATTGATTGTAATAAATGACGGTAAATTATAGCTTTACATAAATGCCAAAATTTTGCAAATCTTAACGCAAACAAACAAAAATTTAATTCATTTAACAATATGAAACAAAAAATCTTTTTAAGATCAAGTAACGGAAGCTATAGTCTTAGAACAGAGAAAAGTTATCATATAATTTTATATAAGAGTGAAATCTTAAAGCTTTTTAAAAAAATTCTTCATCTAATACAGCGAAAGCATGAATCACTTTCTGGGTGTAAAATCAAAAGCCCAGTACTTTCTTCGGTGACCTAAATTTCAACGCTTAAACACTCCGCGTTTACTTTTTTGTTCTATGAAGACAAACTTATGTACATCTAGATGATAATTTATCTCTGCTCAGACTATTAAAAAGAAAGCTTTATTTTAACTCTTGGTTAAAGAAAGTTTCTCTCTAAAGAATAATCTTAACCAAATCTTAATTTACGAAAACTGAATTCTGAAGCTAAAGCAACGTAAGACCAAAGAGTGTAGAATCCTATAGACCTATTCTAAGAAGGACGATCAGAAAGAATTGTCGTTCCATGCGAAAGCTTTAAGTAAATAAACGAGAACTATGTCTTTAGGGCTTAAAAAGTAGGAAAACTTAGAAGGAAAGTTTGCAAAAATAAAGCTTGCCGAAAAACAACGTCCATGTTCCTAAAATGCTTTTCAACTCTCGGTCTCTCCCCCACTCTCAGTAAAATGTTTAAAGTTTTTATACATTTAGAATACATATTATTTTTCGTTATGGTGTTTCATTCTAGTCATTTTTAAAATGTAAAAACTCTTTAGAATATAGCTCTGAATTTATTGAAAGTTTAGGAGAAAAAAATATTTAACAAAAAAGTTGAAGAAATAGAAAAGAAAAACTAAGCAAAAATTTTTTATTGTAATTTAAATATTTATAACCAATTCTTTTATAAAATATTAATCGCTGTTGTTGTCGGATCTCGTATTTGAATAAATTCGCAATTATAATAAAAAAAAAATTAAAAAACTAAAATATTTTGTTTTTAAATAGTTATAAAAATATAAATATAAAAAATCAAAAGATGCGTTTAAATAAATGTGAAAAATTAAAAAACCTAATAGCATAAACATAATTTAACATTTTATTGTATGGTATTTATACTATTATGTATTACTACTATATTAATCTATAATCCGCTAAACGCAAAAAATTATGGGAACAATTTATTATAAAAATTTTGCAAGATTTATGTGAAAAACCAAAGAAATAAATACAAAAAAACATATATACATACATATATCTCTAAATATATCAAATGAAAAGTATAAAACACTTATTCTGTGTAATACATTTGAATCTAGTACACACAGAATTTTAGGAATTTTCTTTAAGTACAAAAAATTAATTACAACAATTTCAAAAACTAGAGCAATTAATTAATTAAATTATTTTCAATGCCTGAAAGTAAACGAAATGCAATTTAAACTTCGTCACAAGCTTTAAAAATATATGTATAAATAAAATAAAATAAACAAAAAGAGTAAGAAAAATTATATATGCATGAAAATTAAAATAAGCAAAATATATTTTCACATAAAAAGACAAAGAAAAACATTAATTTTAATTGGTGTGTTTACAAAAAAAAATTTTAAATATCACAAAACGAAAATACACTATGCAAATTAAATTAGAATTATGAAAAAGTAGCCGTAAAACTTGAATATTGAAATGTTTTTATTCTTAGTTTGTAAAACGTAATCTTGTAAATGTCGAATTATTTTTTTTTACGAAATTTGAAATATTTCATTTTAAATATGGCATTCATTACTGTGATTAGTAGAAATTGTATATCATTTAAGAACTTCAGATATTTTATTTTCGAAATGTCCAGAATTAATAATTACTTATTATGCTAAGTGCGAAAAAATCCATACATTCCTTTAAAAAGTTAGCATTAACTAATTCAACTTACTTAAATTTCGTAGTTTAGATAGAGGAGTACGAATTTACCTGTTCTTTTAAATCATTACTTCTATAATTTATTTTTCTATTAAAAGTAACCTCTATTAATTGTTATCAGATATTATTGATGATACTGATTTTCTTGCTCAACTTGTAATTACTAAGTACATGCTAAGTACTAAATACATTTTTTAAGAAATGTATATTAATTTAGTTCTTAATAATAATCAGGAAAATGAGTCCACAATATTTTTAATATTTTATTTATCTATCCTCATTCTTTGAGAAAAAACAACACATTCGTTTAGAATAAAAGCAACAAATGCAAATGAAAATTAAACTAATCCATACTTCTAAAATTATTGAATTGATGTTTGATGTAACTATATGTATGTACAATTTACATATGTAATTTACTCTAAGCTATCACTCTACATAAAAACAAACGTATTATTCTTGTATATTAATATGAAAAACTAATGTATTATTTTTCATACTTTTCCATAAATCGTACATATTTTACCTTCACGTTATCAATACAACGATCATTGATATGTATATTGATTAAAAATTCCAAAAATTATACACTTATGTATGTATGTATGCACTTAAATAATGGTACTCACAATTTGGCTCTTTAACTAAACATTTTCACTTCTACTATCGCCATAAAAATGTATTATAATAATCTATAGATTATACTGAACTTTCTTAATTACCTTATCTTTCCAATTTCACTTGACCCAAACTTTTTTTTGTTACATAAATACATATCCAAATATCTTTATAAATATTTAATAGTTTTTAATCTTATAAGTCTCTATAAATTTTTCTATATGGTTTTTCTTTAACGCTATTTGTTCTCTGAATTGTGAAATTAATATATGAAGCATATAAGAATAGGCTTATAAAAAATAATATAAAAGTTTTAAGTAACAAAAGAAATAAAACTAAATGAAAAAATTGAACTATTTGTTGAAGATTTGAAAAATCATTTAACCCAAAAAAGTCATGACATGCTATTACTCTTACACAAAATTAATATTTATTTAAAGAAATAATAAAAAATGCATTCTATAAAAAGTCGTGGTTTAATTTTTTTCTTTACTAAGGAATAAAAATTCTCGAATAAAAAAACGTCAGAAATTTTAAAAAATATTAAGAATGTAAAAAAGGTAGTTATTTAATAATTCCTTTTTTTATCCACCCTGTAGCAGTAGATTGCGTATAGTTTATGCGGAAAGCGAAGATTGAAACCTTCGAACATAAACGGAAATTAATGCCAACAAGACGTAACGAGTAGGTTGACTACTCGTTGTACCTAATTTTTTTAACTTGATATTAACGAGTACAAATACGTGCTGTTAATTTCTGATGGCCTGGTTCGCTGGCGCTGAAATAAAAGAAGTTCGTTTCGATGGGATCCGACACGGACCGGAAAAAAACCCACTGGAAAAAAAAAAACAATTTCACAAACGGATAGATCAGATTTAAGTAAAAATAGAAATAAATAACCAAAAATCAATTAAATAATAAATAATTTTATTTATTTTATTTTCAAGTTTTCTTTATTTTTTTATAATAAATAATAATAGCAATTTTTACAGTCAGTTATAACAAAAATTGATTACAAATTATAAATACAAATATATGTATATATGCATATTTTTAATACTGGGAAAATATACGTATGTACTACCAAAGTTTTTTAAAAAGAATTTTAGGTTTTTGTAATTAATTGATTTTACAGATTTTTATTTTTTAATGAAATTGGTTTAATCAACTGATGGCGGCCATTGTACAGTTTAGTAAGTAATAACTAGAATTATATACTCGTATATAGTATATATAATATGTAGAGATATATAAATACAAACATACATCGAGTTTTATATGCACATGTACATATATAGAAGTGTGTATATCTTTTTTTTAAAATATATTTTGAATACTCGCTTAAATAGTTTTTTAAATATATATTTTTAAATGCTTTTTTCTATTGAACACTCAAATTTTTTTTCTTGATTATATTTTTTTAAACTTTTTCCAATTTTTTTAAAATTTTATTTTGCTTTCAATTTTAATTTTTTAAAAACATTTTCTTAGTTGTTTTCTAGCGTTTCAATAAAAGTTTTGAAATTGTTGGCTTTCTATTTCCAATATATGTTTATGATGTTGATGATTGATGATGATTGCGTGCTGATGGCTAAATCTAAATATGTTTGCTTTATTTAAAAACTATTATAATTTATTGATTGTAACTTTTCATTCGATTCGTTATTTAAATTATTGCTTTTTATAATAAATAATATAATTTTTATATGTACTTTTTTATTATTGGTAAATATTTTTATATATTTATTTTTAAGTCATTACTGTGTGATTATTTTTTTGTTTTTATAATTTTTATGACAGCTTTGGTTTCGGTTTAAGAACTAAAAAAAAAAATTAAACATTTAAATTAAATTAGTTAAAAAAATTAAAAGTAAAAAACTCAATTGACTAGAATAATTTAAAGGCCGCTATTTTGTTAAAAACTAAAGCGAAAATAAAAATTCAATATTAATGTAGTATATATAAAAAATTTTGTTTAAATCTAAATACGTACATGAATTAATTTAAGCGTAATTTTTTTGTTAGTCAAAAGCCGAAATTAAAGAAAACTAATCAAATAACTTGTTTAATACTTTTCTAATATTATATAAATTTACTTTACTTATACATATATACTTAAATAACAATGACTTATACTTAAAAAGTATTAAAAATTATTATTAAATAATTACACTAAAGCAAGAGCATTTAGTTTTATTTGAATTCTGAATTTAATTTATCCATTATCCAATTAATTTTAATTCTTTTCATAATTAGAAAATATGTATTCTATTTTATGTTTTTTAATTTTATATTTATTATATAAATTAACTAATAAGTTTTATTAAATGATTAAAATTTTTTTAGTTCATGTACTTGTTGTTTTATGATTTTATTTTTTTTTATAACTTTTAAAAGCTTGTTTTTTCTTTCACTTTTGTCTTTTTTATTCCTTAATTTTTTTTTGTTTTTTTATATGTTCATGCAACTAAACAAAATTTTTGTGATTCATAAATTTTTAAAATCTACACGTTCCACATACAAATTATATATATATATATAATATATATAACATATATTTATATATTATATTTATATATTTATATGTATATATATATATATATATATATATATATATATTATATATATATATATATAAATTATATATATATATATGTATATAAATGTTATAAATACAGGGTGCCTTCGGAAAAACATGCTAATCAGAAGAACTTTTGATTTTTGGACCCTGTTTATTGTTATCTTCAGAAGACTACAATTTATTTTTTTTTAATTCATACAATTTCAATTCTAAAATTATTTAACTTTATTTTTTTTTACAAATTACAGAAAATAAATTTTCCATTGCTTTAACTGATTTTTTTCATTTAAAGAAAATTTATAAAACTCCCTAAAAATTTCCTTAAATTACCTAAAGAAAATATTTTAAATTAAATAGTTAAAAATAAAATATTAAACAATTATTGGTATAAATAGTAATTATGATAAAGTGTGAAAATATTTACACTAATTTTCTTCACTTTATCTCTTTAAACCACCCTGTATTTGTTTATAAAAATGAAATATTTGAAGAAAACATTATTAACTAAACTGAGCATTTTCTTTTTAGTTCACTAAATTTTTACCGATCCAAAGTCGTTTCATAATCCTTCTACAACTTCTCACCTCCCTTTCTACCCTCCTTCCTTCTTCCTATCTCATCGCTTTCACCTCATACTTCAACCTCCCGCAAAATACTTGTCGCACTGTTGCGTTTTACCGTCTGCCGCTTCTGCTGAGCGAATGGTGGCGATGCCGCTTCTGTGCGCGGCCCCAGCTTTAAATCCAATTCGCGTGTCGCGTCATGGTCGCTGCTCTCACTCTCGTCCGCAAATTGTATATCATCCAGAGCAAGAAAATCTTGCAAATCGCTGGGCGACTTCACCACCGCCGTCTCCTTTTCTGCATACGAATCGCACGAGTGATCGTCTTCGCCCGGTGACGGTGTCGTCGCTGTGCGTCCCGTTGCTATGCTGCGCGCTGATTTCGTGCTGCTCAGCTCGTGCATTGCCAGCGCTTCGCCGCCATCGATAGCGGTGCGCAGTGACAGCGTCGAGTGACTGTGTCTTTTGGCAGCGCGACGCTCTCTGCGCGACAGTCGCGGTGTCGCCGGACGTGTCGACAGGCTACTACTGCCGGCACCGCCGCTGCCACTGCTACCGTCACGTTTGCCAATCGCTTTCTGCATAAGACAATTTTTCACATTATTATTGTTGTTGCTGTACGCCTCGCTGCTGGGAGTGGTGGCTTTCGATTGGTGTTTGCTGCTGAGTGGCGAAAATTCATCGCAAATGGAAGCGGATGAGGCAGTCTCTGTGTTACTGGCCGGACCCAGGTAGTGTCCATAGCGTGGTACTTTTATTTCCTCATAGAGCGGTTCAGTCTCCGCAGCGTTTTCGTTTCGATCCTCCGCATCCTCATCCTCTTCTTCGGCAATGTCACCGGTGACGTTGTCGAAGGGCGGTATCCAGATGAGATAAGCCGGATCCATGCCCAGATACGAGCCCGGCGTAGCGCCCGCATTGTCTACATTGTAGTCGTAGTAGTCCAGCTCCAGCTCCTCCTGATTGCCCAACGAAAATTCGCTGCCGGGGCGAGCCAGCAACAACTTTTTGCGATTCTGTTTTTCTTTGCTCTCTTTGGGATTCGTGCTGGTGGTCGTAGTGCGTACCGTAGCGGTGCTGACGATGCTAGCGGCAGGTGAGTAACAGCCCTGCAAAGAGTCAATGAAGGATTGAAAGAGGAAGAGCAACGAACGGTTCAAGTAATTACGTTGGTTAGAGAGACGGTAGCACTGCGCCCCGTCGTCCCTCTACCCACCAGTTGACTGCTGCTGCTGGGGCGTTCATAGTCGCGCATGCAGCTCGAACGCGGTGACTCAAAATCCTGAAGCGTCAACGCGTCATCGCCGCGTAACTTCAACGTGGCGGCATCGTAACGATCTGAGTATCGGCTGGCACGCTTCGAGTGCATCGGCGGGCTGTTGCACAATGAACTCATGCCCGATGAAATGAACGAATCGGTATCCTTGGCACTGTCTTTCTCTTTGCGAGTGAGGGTGCCGGAGTGCGAACTGGCGGTAGCGAACTCGTTGGCGTTGCCATTGCCGTTGCCGCTGACGCTGTGTGCGGGCGTATTGCGAAGTGTTGCAATAGAACCGGAGCTGCATGAAGCTTCATCACTGCAAAAGAAGACGAAATAGTTTTTTATTTAAAGAAGTCGATTTTTTATTGCTGGCTTTGTTGTTGTTTGCTTTGCCTCTCACCACTTCGATGTACGAGCGCGCGCTTCGTCCTCAGTGTTGCCGAATTCGGTTTCACGTGCTAGCGCTTCAGCATCGACGCTCTCGCGTAGTATCGAATGACGCGGCTGACGCTTGGGCCGCATTTTAACCAGATAAATCACTTCCGAGATAAGCGTCGTCGTGGAGACGGCACGTGACGGCGGTTGATGCAGTGAGCCGGTCGAGGTGAGCGGCGTGTGTAGGCGAGATCCTTCATCACGTCGACGCGCTATCGCCAAATGGTACTTGCGGTAACGTAGAACGTATTGAGCTCCTGAGGAAGAGAGAAACCATCAAGCATCTCCGGCAAAGTTTCGAATTTTTTCAATAATTCTCTACCTCTTTTAACCCTTTAACTACTCACCCAGTAACGCACTAATAAGTATGATGATGCTGGCGAAAACCACAGCACTCAAATGCACCAGCGTAAATCCGGAACGCAAGCGTTGCACCTTCTGAACGACCACGCGACTCTTAACCGACGCTGTGCGAGTGGTCGCCGGCAACGGAGCAACGGTGCTATTTTTCGGTGCTGAAACACAAAACAATAGTCGGCAACAATTGGTTGGTGAAAAACGATACAAACGAAAACAACAACAAAAACTACCGATTTGCAACACATTCGCCAGAAAGCCGCCCGTACAACCCAAATTGGCAGCACCTGAGCCACTAACAGCATTCGATGGCGATGGCGATGGTGATGGTGTTGTTGTTGTGGTTGTAGCTACTGCTGCATTCTGCATTGAATAATGGGAAGCTTTTACATTGTTGTTGTTGTTGTTGCTATTCATAGCAGCAGCAGTAGCATCATCATCTGCATAGAACTCCACCAACAAGTGAGCGCCTGTGGATTCCAGCTCCACGGGCAGCATCATATTATTTCCACCTCTCAGCTCAATGAGCAAAGTCGATGATAACGACGCACCGTCGCGCACTTTGATGTACTGACTGGCGCACGGTAGACGCAAAAAGTTCAAAGTTAGTCTAATCGTTTCCTGACCATCAACCTGGACCGGAAGAAGAAGAAGATGAAAAAAATTACACTAAAAAGAATTCGAATGTTGTCATTGAAAAAGACATCAACAATCTCAATTGAATTGTGTTGAACACAAATTTTGTTTTAACAGTATAACATTAGAAAGTGTAAACCGAATTTAAGGACAATTATTAAACAGAAATTTCACTTTTTATACAATAGCATTCGAAGATCTAAATAACTTTTTTCTATTTTTGAAAAAAATTAAATTAATTCTGTCTTACATAAGTCTGTTAACTCTTTGTGGTAACTATTTCTTGATGTTCTTTATGAGTTAACAGACTCTGTAGAATAACAATTAGTTAAAAATTTCTGGACATTTTGTCAAATACTTTTCGATGTTAATATAAATTTACGAACTTAGAAATCTGTTAACTTTTTCTAGTCTTTATTTAATTTTTTTAAAGTGTAAAAAGAAAAAAAAAATTTTAAATAAAGGAGAATGAAAATGAAAACGCAAAGACAGAAAAAGAAGAAGAAAAAACCAGTAGGAGTTGTTGAAAGAGCAGCGTTTAGTTTTTTTACTTAATTTATATTTATTGTTTGGTAGCAATCGCCGTCGGCAAAGCGGTGCACCACAAACAGCTACAAAATTGGTCAGAAGCAGGGCGTGGAAAAGGGAAATCGAATGGAAATCGAGAGAATCGGGCGGAAAATGGGTGTGGAAGAGATCTAAGGTAAAACAAGTTTAAAGTTTAGCGAAATCATGCAAAACCACCGAAAAGTGGCTTTCTTGTAAAGAGATGAGGTGGAAGTTATAGAAAGAAGAGGGCAGGGCTTTCTGTTTCAAATTTACACGGTTCCACAATCCATATATAAATCCCATTAATTGAAATCTGCGGTTAAAATTTAAAATTATAAACTCATCCAGTGGCGTGCATTTTAAAGCTTTAAAACTATATAAAACTTTAAAAACCTTACTTTTTAAAATTTTATAAAAATTCATAATAAAATTCTTTCTGGAAATTTAAAAATTTAACATAAAAAAGATTATTATTAATTTCAAAGCTTACGATTGTTTCATAAGTCTTTTTAAATTTTTCACCTCAACGCGTTTAAGTAGAAGCGCATTTAGAAAAAAGCATAAAAACATCATCATATTTTCCGCTCAATTGAGCTGGAAATACTGACTGGTAAGTCCGTGGTTGAATGAAAAAGAAAGAAAGATCAAGAGCAAGAGCCTTTCGTTCCCCTTCTCCCCCTGCTCCTGCTCATTCCACTGCCTTATTGGTCAAAATAAACTAAATCACTCAACGGCCTTTAAACTTTCGGCTCAGCTTAAAATTTAGCATTTACTAAAGTTTTTTTTAAAAAACTATTTAAAATATATTTATGGAAGGTGACATCCTCGTAGATCACCTCTAAGGTAATCTAGGCATTGATTATCTCATAAGAAGAATCATTTGGAGGGAGGTTTGTTGGTGCGATACTTAGGTTCCATTTACGTTCTCGGCGACGTGGCATGCGTGTAAATGGAATTCATGTGAAACTTCTTAGGTCTACTGATAAAATTTACTCATCGAAGCTTGTAAGAGATTAAATCTGTGAGCTCAATAGATTCGAGCAATTGAAAAAAACAAGAAGCTCTGAGTCCATACTAAGTGACTTCAGAGAATTTCTTAAAGTCTGCTCAATGGGGTTGATTTTTTATTCTTCTTTCTTCCTCCCTTCTTCCCTTTTGTCCTTCTTTAAATGTAACCGTAATATTGAAAATCAATTGAGAGTTTTTGCTTGAATGCTTGATTTTCGCTTCTGAAAATCTGAAGAGATCGCAATTCATGCATGTCACTAGAAAACATAAAAGAAACGAAGATGAAAATGGAATGAGAGAAAGCGACCACATCTCTTCTCTTCCACTCTCTCCCCACCGCAAAGCCATAAAATCCTTTAGTGGTTCGGGGTCAATCAGTGAATGCGTTTGTGGAAGTGATTGTGGGTGGATTCGTGGTGTTGATGTCATCAGCACTTAAAATTACGAAATACATTCGATGGATGGTGTTAAAAATAATGGCCACCATTTTGGCGACAAACGGTTAGAGATGGGTCTGCATTAGTGGTGCACACAAACGAGATTTTCCGAGATTTTGGGGATTCCATGCTCGTAGCGCGCCACGACCAAAAAGTCCTGATTTATTTCGGAATGAAACGTCTCGTCTCGACTGAAAGATTCTGATCAAGGTTTCGCAACCTAAAGAACGAAGAATCTGGTCTCATGATTTCGTCTTGACTGAAGAATCAATCCCTTTCTGGTCTCGCTAATTAACTTCGATGTAACAAATTTTTACTGTTTCGACTGAAAAGTCCTTTTTCGTCTTGTCTTGGAAAAGTCCTGTATCGTCTTGACTGAAAAATCCCTTTCATCAGGTTTCCTCTCGATGGAAAAACTTTGATTCGTCTCGAAATCTCTTTTCGACCGAATAGTACTTGTAGTCTTGTCTGAAAATGTCGTCCTCACTGAGAAGTCCTGCTTCGTCTCGGTATCTCATCTTTTTTCTCACCTCAAGATTTTGTCTTGATTGTAAAAAACTGTCGCGTCTGCGAAATTCGTCTGGACTAAAAAAAATACTGCCTCTTCCCGGGCTTTAGATGATCTCTTGCTACTAAATATCGTCTCAAAATTTCAAAAAGCAAATGAAATGTTTCTGTACTTACTTGTAGCAACCAAAATGATCGGCCCGGACAACTCTGTGTAGCACCCGCTATAAGTCGCTTCGGTTTAGATGATCCCAAATGAACGATACAGCCGCATCGACAGCCCGGACCAATCTCCTGACTAACCTCCGTCCGATTTACATTGGCCGCCAGGGTACCACTCGATTCGTAAATGCAGTCCCAGGTGTCGCCAATTGTTTCACCGCACTTCTCAGTCTCTACCGAAGGTCCCTGTCAATAAAAGTTGCAGTAAAAGAATTTTATATTGTTAGGAATTTTAAAATTTTATTGTAATATCGTTCATAAAGACCACATTACATGGCATCCATCATTCCACAACATCAAAAGAAAAAGCATTTTTTCCAAAATAATTTCTTTTTTATTCTTGCTTCGACCATTTGTAATTCAATAGAACAGATTAATCGAATTTTCTTCTTCTTCTTCTTCATCATCTTCATAAATGGCCTCTGTTGTTGTCGCACCGCCAGCATCTTCAGGATCCGCCGCTCTCTGTGGCGCTGGGGCGGCCTGTGATGTTTTGGGCGACACTGTCTTCTCAGTCGAGACTTTAGAGTGGCGCGACACCGACGACTGATAGTCGCTGCTCGTTCCTTCTTCTCCACCGTCGAGCGGTTCTTCCTCCACGCGGGCGGCCTCCAGATCTTCGTCGGGCGATGATGAGACGTACAACGTCGAGCCCAATTCGACGTCGAACAAAGACTGACCATCGATGCTGCGTACCTTCGGTATTATTTTGCTATCCTCAGGCTTCACCTGAAACTCGGGCAATAAGGACTCGACGGTGGGCACTTTGCGGGCGTCGTACTTGAATATTTCCATCAACGAAGACGCGGGCCGCGGCAGGAAGCCAAGCTTGCCGGGCTGGTAGATGCTTGAGGCGGGCGACAAGGTGCTGATGGAGGGCGTCGGCGGCAAACGATCCGAGTGGCTACTAACGATCGTCATCAGCTCCTGCAAGAGATTACGCCGTCTATGTTGCCGCAAGGCTTCTGCGGTTTCAGCATCTTCGCCTTCCTCCGCCTCCGCCTTGGACATTCTGTCCACACCTGCTTTCAGCGTTGGTGTGGCGGAAGGAGCCGTAGTCAAGTCCATGGCTGCTACAAGGGTCGACTTTATGTCTTGTATTATGTCACGCAGGCGTAGTATTTCATCCTCGTGCTGCTGATGCAGAGCGACCAGTCGACCCTTTTCCACCTTCAAAGTGTCGATTCGTAGGCTTTGGGCTCGCACCTTCTTCGCCATTTCGGCGTGCGTGAGATGTTCGCAAGTGTCGCGACTAATGAGAGATTGATACAATTTGCGATACCTGGACGCGTCGACGTATTTGCCTTTGAGCTTCTCGTAGCTGGTCGTCAGTTTCTCGATTATCGTGATTTTGTTCTGAGACGAGAGAATGAGCTGCTTCTTCATCTGATCCAGCGACTCATACTGCTCGCGCATCTCCTTGTGGCGCTCCACCTGCTCATCGTGCTGCTCCTGCATCTTCAGCTGCGAGACCACGAGCATGTCGATCTCCTTCTGCAGAGCGATGTTCTCGCGTATAAGGCGGCGCGTGTAGCCGGCATTGCGTATCTCGCTGGAGCGCGTGAAATCCTCGGATACTTGCAGCAGCTTCGTCTCGACATCCTTCTTGATGGCGTTCTTCTCGACGACAGCCTTCTGTTCCATCTGGAAGAGTGCTTCCTGATGCTGGCGAATCTTCTCCTGCATATCGTCATCTTGTCTATCGAACTTAGCCAACAGCAGGTCGCGCTGCACACGAAACTCGTCCAGCGAGTTCAGTTTGCCGTTTAGCAACTTGATCTCGGACTGCAGTTGATCGTGCATGGCTCGGTAACGAGTCTCTAGATCCTTGATTTTTTCACTCGATTCGCGATTCTCTCTCAAACGCAGAGTTTCGATCTCCTTGAGAGTTTCCTCCAGTACATGAATTGTCTCGTTGGCATCGGTCAGTTTGCGATCAAGATGAGCCGCCACATCGACACGATCTTCATGCAATTCGCGCAGTTTCTCGCTCAGATCGTTTTTAGTCTCCTCCATCGACGCAAAATGCGCACGCAAGCGCGCCAACTTCTTGTTGATATCGGCGATGGTGAGTTCATAGAAGGTACGATCCACTTTCATTAATTTATGAGGATCGTCAGCTTTTTTCTTCCCCTTCTTGCCTTTGCCGCCTTTGCCTGCTTTCCCTTTAGCACTCATTTTTTTACTTTTATTGCACTAATAATTGATTTAGAAATTTAGGATGCAGGAGGCGACACCTTCTAATGCAACGGATGTGAATTTAAGTATTAATAAAAGAGTTTTTCTTTTTCAGCTAAAAAATAAATAATATATTTGATGTTTTACTCTGCTGACAGTCGTCCGGCAATTGATTCAGAGCATTTTCAGCAGCTGGATATTGATCCAACCAAAATCGCGGGCACAACAAGTTGTCAAGGTAAATTTGGAAGAAGTAAGGAGTGGAAACGGAGAACAGCAAAGGAAAACCCAAAAGAAGAGAGCGTCGACGAGCAATCGTATCACAGCTAAAGCATTTTTAAAGCTACGAGCATGAGCTTTAAAGTTCATACGAAACCGTTTAGTAGTTTAAAAGAAAGTTTATAGCGCTAGAGTAACTGCAAAGTATTAAAATTTTCTGTGGAGCATTCCCAGGGCCTTTCATCTAAAGGTTAATTAATCTACATACTAGAAAAAGTATATAGTGTAGAAAAAGTAGACTATATACTAGAAAAAGTATAAAAGTACTATAGTCAATTGAATACAACACTTTTTTGATCCCAGAGAGAAGAGAGACAGAATTGTTTGCTTCTTTAAAACCATTATTTATTTAATATTGATGGCATTTTTATTATAGTCACAAGAGAGGAACGAATTAATGCAATGGCAAGCTGGTTATCGATATAGCACTATGTTCACCCATACTTAAAATGGGCGGCATAAGTTTGAAGCACTTCGGATGGTGGATAAAGAAGGAATCGAGGAGGAATCTATATATATTTAGATTCTTCCCTGCCTTCTGTTCTTCCTTCCTTCCTTCCTTCCTTCCTTCCTTTCTTCTTTCTTTATCGAAAACCAGCAAATAATTGATAATAATTCCTTCCTCTTTTTGCTTAACGTAACGACTTCTTCTAAAAGATGCGTATACTATGTTTTTCGACTAAAATACTTCGCCTTGTCAAACGGTGGAACAGTTTTGGCCCGCCTCTCCCCGTATTTGCGACAAAATTTTTATTTCCTCTTGCAGCTCCTTTTTGCAGCGCTGCCGACTTAACCTGAATTTGGCGCGACGCGTCTGATTGTAGCGTGTAAAATCCTTCGACAGCCTTTCCAATTTCGCTTTAACTTCTTGCTGCAACGCCATGCGTTCTATTAACATTTTCAGTTCGACAGCATAAAGTGCTTCCTTGTGAGCATCTTCGCTCGCCTTTAGTTGACGTTCTTGTTCGGTGAACAGCGACAACAGCGTGTCGCGCCGTTGTCGAAACTCTTCAAGCGTCTGCAGTTTTGAGGTCAACAAATTGATCTCGCACGACAGTTGCGTATTCATAGCCTTGTATTGAGCCTCCAGCAGGTACAGTTTGTCGTAGGCTTCAGTATCGATTTCGGTAGCGCTGCGGTCTTTCTCGAAAAAATTCAGCTGCGCCTCAATTTTAGCAATTGTCTCTTTACCGTCCTCGAGGTTGTGTACGAAATGTCGCACGGCATTGGCGCGATCGTCTTCCAGAGCATGCAAGTTTTTGGCGAGCAATTGATTGGTCTCGACCAGAGTTGCCAGATGCTTGCGCAAATGCCACATACGCTGATTGAGGCCTTGAATGGTGAACTCGAAGAAAGTTCGATCAGTTTTCAATAGATTTTGACGATCCTCATTGGGCTGCTTCTTAACTGAACTCTTCCGTCGCTTGCCTTTCATTTCTTCGGGAATTGTTTTTGGGAGGGAGGGTGGTGTGGGGCGTGGTGTTTGCGCTGCTGCGTTATTTGATTGTTCTTGAGGTTCACAAGAAGTGGAAGATTGCAGGCGAAAAGTCTGTTTAGGATTTTTTTGTTAATTTTGATTTTTCGTAATGTAATTTAAAATAAAAGAAATTTTGATTGTTTTCTAAAGAACAGATTTTTGACATTTTCGAAATTCAATGAAGCTCAGAGAGATAGAGGAATGACAGAAAATCAGCAGTTTCAATTTTTTTGGAAAAAATAAGTGGAACGAATTTTATTATAAGGAATTAATTTCAAGCGCTCCATACACATATAAATGAATAAAATATGGAATGAACCAAATGAGATAATTAAAAAAAAATTTAGCAATGAATATTCCTCTTACTTTTCCTTTTTAAAACCGAAATTAAGTGCTAAGGGCTATTTATATAATACAAAGCTATTTAAAAATACCAGAGTTATACGCCTTTAAATAAAGATAATACAATAAAACTACGATACATATAATATAATATTTAATGACATGATATGATTGTATGATACTTATATACACTTTCAGGATTTTAAGGTTTAGTCATGACGACCGGTAAAGGAATGAATGCGTTATGGGTTGTTGCCATTCATATTTCAGTTAATTTATACCATATATTTCTCACAGCATTACTTGTGAAAAAGTTCTAAAACGTTTCCAACAAAAGTTTCGCAAAATAATTTCTTCCTTATGTTCCTATATCCCCTCCTTCTTCCTTCCCATTCTTCCTTAAAATCCATTCCATTCGTTGCAAAATGTCTTTAACAGCTCTCTACAAATATTTATTTTAGGCACCGAAAAATATGCCTTAAGAGATTTATTTCTATGTAACGCGAAGCAGGCAAGCAAACGAGCCCTTATATACGAACTTATGTATCGTACATAAATATTTAGTAGTTCTGAAATTTAACTTACTCTGCGTCATCGTTTCGCAAGAGCTGGCGGAAAAACTTATTTTAAAGGAAATTGCTTTAGAAACAAGAAACACAAGTGCGCTCACAGCAATCAAAGTTTTCTTGTTTATCAACAAGAAGAACAAGAAGAGCACTAAAACTTTCATCGTGCTAATTTCTACTCTGTAGAATTGAACAATGCGTGGCTTGTGTTTTTCTTTTGTTTCTAAATCTTCTAAAAAACATTAACATTTTAATGACATTCTCGTAAGAACTTTGAAGAGAATACTAATGGCCATAGTTTTCGTTACCAAAATACTGATAACCTCAGCACACATTCATTACTATAGTTATTATTATTGTATAATACAAGAATTATTACTACAAATATAGTTTGCCAACAAGTTCATCATTTTTCCTCAGACATTTGGTAGACTTTTACTCGTAAAGTCGAGACGATTGTGACAGGACTTTGTCAGTTGAGGCCACACAGAACTTGTTAGTGTAGACGAGACGCTTTGTGTCACCTGACACGAGACACACTTTGTAAGTCAGTCGAACGACACTTTGTTAGTCGGGACAAGACAGACTTTATCAGTCGATACAAGAAAGAACTTTGTTACTCCAGACCTAAAAAGACACTTTGTGAGTAGAAACGAAACAGGACAGGACTCAGTCGAAACGAGACAGATCTTGATCTGTCTATGTAGATGAGACACATTTCGAGACCGTCGAAACGAGACAAATTTCGTTCAAGTCATCAACGGTGATGGAAGCACCTTTCACAGATATTGCGGAAAACCTATCATCAACTTCATTACAACCATAATCCCCATTCCTCTAACACCCCCCCCCCCCCTCTTCACCCACAACTCAACCCCTCCTAATGTTATTATCAAAATCATCATTTCTGCCAAAACATTACAGTCATTAGTTTAATTTAAACCATTCTTCTCAGTAACTAGTTCAACGCTTTCAAATTTTAATACAGCGTTCGCCCTTATTGTAGTTTCTTTCTCTCTCTCTCTCTCTCTCTCTCTCTCTCTCTCTTGTTGCACCAAAAGTTTGTCAAATACTCACACATTCGGAGTGAAAAGTAATCTTCTCGTTATCATTTTTACGAACGCAAACACACACACACACATACAAACGAGCGTAAGTATGGTGTTTACTCTGCGGTCTGGTTCAACGCCTTCAAATCTCTACACTCAGCATGCACTGACGTGATGTAAGGTTGTGTAGCATTATGAATATAAGACCGACAGAACAAAACATTTTGCGTTCCAAAAACATTGCGTTTGCGTTCCTTGTTTTTTTTTTTTAGCCTCCATTCGTTACATTTTCATTTGGCATTGTTTCGAAAGATTTTACACTACGGGACAACTGCCAAAACACTGCGTTTCCTTCCTTCACTATCAGTTGTTATGATGACAAATCATAAAAAAAATATATATACGATACATACGTACTCGCATTATGATAACCGCATGCGAAAAATATTTGTACTCGTATGTCATGACTAAAGGAAAGTTTCAACATACAAAAAAGGAACGACAAAAGCGGAGACAGTTTTTTAAATTCTTTGTAAGAACAGAAAAAATGCGCACTTATTTGTTCTCAAACATTTTTTGAAAGCGAATAATTTTGGCATGACAATATGTACATACTTTCTTTGATGGCGGCGGTGAGAGATGACGTTAATGATGATAATGTCAAAATTTAAATTTTCCCATAATTTTAGAATTTTTAAAAAGGAATGCCACGATTTTTTAGGACCTTCTTTCCACCTGAGTTATTTGTCAATTTGTCAAAAGAAATTTTTTTTTAATTGAAATGTTGCCCCCTTTTTTTGGTTTTGCTTAAAACCACCTAAACCTTAAATGTTAAAATCTTTCGTTGTTTTGTGTTGTGTTGTGTTCCTTCAGCTCTTCCGTCCCAAAAAAGCTGTGGCTTGTGGCAAAGGTGCAGAGGCCTCCTACGCCACATTACCAAACCCCACCAGACCAGACCAAACCACTGACAAAAGGTTCATAATAACCGTAAATTCCTTACATAATCTGGATCAAGTGTTGTACGGTTTTGCCTTTTTCCACTTGACTCTCCCTTTCGCTTCACTACCGCTTTCCTCTTGCTGCTAACTTTAGCATCAGCAACACTGGCAGCGGCAGCACCAATACGGTATAAATTATAACACATACTTCTATGGATGCATCTCCAAAACAACAACAACAACAACAACCACATCAGCAACAATAATGGAAAAGGGCAACAGGACAACAAAGAACAGATATAACGAGAGCAATAAGAGCTACCTCGCTAACAGCAGCACCAGCAGCAACAACAACAACACTGTCAACAATATCTGTGTTAGCCAGCCAGGATTTTCATTTCCATTCCGTCCGTTGTTTGTTGTTGGCGTCTATTGTAAATTCGCACTTTACAGTTAGATGGTTATTGTTGTTGTATGCTGTGTGTTACTTTCATGGATGTTATGGCGGTTATTGTTGCTTAACTTTAAGGAGGAGGAGGCTGAGGAGCAACAACACACAACAAATTTGTTCAGCCTTTCTTCAACTCGCCTTCAAAAATCCTTTTAGCATACTACATACAGTTCGCATTCTTGTGTTTTCTTCTCTTTTCAGTCTTTCAGTCTCGCTGCTTTTTCAAATTTTTATTTTTCAATTGAAAAATTTACAGTTTGTTAGCCTTACGATGATTTAAAAAATACCATAATATTATGGAGGTAATAATGACATAAAGAAGAAGAAGAACGACAACAACAACTGTACAGTGTACACTGATCAAATGTTAGAAACAATTAAAATAGAAAACAGTAGCAAAAAAACAATACTGTTGGCAACACTCAAAATTAAATCAGGTACACACACATCAACACACACGCACACACACGCACACACACGCACACACACACACACACACACACACACACGAATAAAAGTCAATCATCACTGCTCGATACTTACTTCGCAGAATTTGGCGCCATAACGTGGCGGCGGCGAGTCACAAAATCGGTAACGATTACGAGTGCCACCCAAACAATTCGTTGAACAGGGCGTCCATTCGCTCCAGGGACCCCAACCGCCCGTGTCGGATTCTGTGAAGCAGAAGAAGAAGAAGAGGAAGAACAATAAGAAAAAAGGAGTAGAAAACAATGCACGATCATTGAGTAAATAACGAAAAAAAAAGAAAGAGAAAAACGCAGTCTTCTTCATACGACTAAAAATTAAAACCATGCAAACGCAGGCTACACGAAACGCACATACTCGTACGTATACGAATACATATTGTGTCATCAGAGGGTTAAGTGAAGAGTGTCGCAACGAGTGTGGAATTCGTTCAAATGAAGGAAATCAAGGAGAAATCAAAACGTATGAACGATGGTTTGAGGAGCAAAAATGAGTCGTTTCTGGAGCGACAAAAAATGTCGTTCGTTTGCAAAGAAAAAACAACATTTTTTGGTTGGAAAAAATCATCGCCGCTGCAATGTTGTTAGCAGATGACGGCAAGAATGAACTCTCATAAAGCAAATAACTTGAAGTCATCGTTCCAAATCGAGCCAAATGATGATGATGGCGAAATGTCATCGTGACCCAAATTGAAAATATTGAACCAAGTCAGCAATGTAAACTGATGACTTGACAGATTGTTGACAATATGAACGCATTAGAAAATTAAATATTTATGGAAATTCGCCATGAAAAAGATGACATTTTGCATGCAGTCACAAACTGCAGATTTTAATTTATATAATTTTCAGCTTCTGCTGACAAAGTAGAAATAGATAACAAGAAGAGAAACCGTTAAACGTAATGGATTTTAAAGAATTTCTCTAAACTGAAATTATGTAGCAGCAAGTTGCGTAATTTATTGCGAGGATTGCTAGTTTTTCTTAATATTAAAAAATTGCAAATTTATCATTAGTTTATCGGTCGGTTTTTACGATACTTACCGCTCACCGGTAGCGTCGGCACACAATCCATTCGCACATCGGCCACTGCGCCCGAGATCGCTTGACTGACGTAAACGAAACAATACTCGACGTACTTCTCCGTAAAAAGATCGCAGCTGAAGTACAAAGAATACTGACTCTTGACGACGCGCTGCTCGGCGACATAATGCAACGACGTCGGCGGCTTCAATGAGGCAACATCAGCACGCAGCTTCGCATAGACGCGCACACGATCACCCTGCTCCAGTATGCAGGCGGGATACTCGTACAGAACACCGATCCCGGTGTGAGGATCGCATGGGAAAATACTGCGTGCGTACACATTGAACACGAACTTATCGCTCCAGTCGACGCTCAGGAGGCGACGCGTCACCGGCACCTGCCAAGCCGCAGCCAACATGGGACGCAACTGCACCGCATAGTTGCCGGCCAGACCGAAGAGTTCACAGCCTAAACGCAGCGACTTGCGCTTGGGGTAGCCGCGTATTTGTTCGGCGTACAAAATGGCCGATTTGGACACATTTTGCGGCTGCTGCTGAGAGCAGTGACGCTCCTTGCCGCAGTAGATGAGCTCCAGCCAGAACTCGGGCAAATTGTGACTGAGCCAGGCACGGTCGCAGTTGACTTCGGGAAAGCGTAGCTCCACCGCGACCGGAGCCTCTGGATAGGTTTTCAGTTGCAGCGGCGAAACGTGCATTTCCGCTGCCGGCCATCGAACATCGAGCGTTTGTCGCAGACGTTCATCGCTGATGGGCATCAGAGTGGTGGTGGTGACGGTGGGTATGGGTGCGCTTCGCTCTCTGTTAACACCTCTGTTGTTATTGCTCATGTTGATGTTGCTGTTGGTCTTATTGTTGTTGCTGCTGTGGGGACTGTACTTGGCCTCAGCAATTGTCTGCGGCATGCTCGTCTTGATGTTCGTCACTACTTGCATCTCGTAGAGGCCGCCCTGCATGAATGTCTGGCAGGGTACAGCGATTTGGGTGACATTGTGCCGGGGATCGGGGTAAAGAGGGATATTTTCCACGACCTCCTTACGCTTACGGTGAAGTATCTGCTCGTAACCGGAATCCACTGAAATAGTAGCAATAGTATCTCCTGCTGTTGCTTCTACTGATGCCGATGATGGCGATTGTGATGATGACGAGGACAACGATGAAGATGAAAATGAAGACGATGACGGCATTGACGCCGACGGTGGCAAATCATCAATGTATTTACTAATCACTAAACTTGTTACTATAGTATTTTCTATTTTATCGCTTATTATTGATGTTGTTGTTGTTTCAACTTTCCCGCTTTCAGACGTGCGCGTTCTTTGTGTCGCCGTCGCTGTCGTCATCGGTGCTAACGTTGTTCTCGTTAACTTCGTGCCAAAATCCACTTCGTCTGCACTGAACTGAATCTGAACATGAAGATCTCCACTCAAGGCGGTGAAGGAGCTCGGCGACATCAGGCGGCCCTTTCGAATGGCGAGCACGTGACCTTTTTTTCGCCCCCGCGCCCCATCGCAGCAGCAGCAATGAAGATGTTTGCGTTATTGTTGTTTTTATTGTTGTTCGGTTTCAATTAAAGAAAAGAGAGAGAGAGAGAGGGGAAGAATTGAATTTATAAATCTGTATAATTTCATTTTTATTGCGAAAAGAGATATTGCTTTATGCGTAAGTAACAGCTCACCACCTAATCTTTATACAATGTCTTTTGCACATACAGCTATAATATATGTATACTAAACATATATATTTGTTGAGGCAATAACAACAAAAGGATTCTCCTTCTTGGAAACCTCAAAATTTACAGGGTGAGTTATGAAAAACAAATCCTGTAAATTTGCAAATTTTAAGTGATACAATATAATCAATAAAATATAGTATAAAAACACAATTCTTTATCATCAAATCATTAAAAATCTATAAAAAAGTTAGAGGAGAGTTTAACAAATAAAATACATATTTTAAGTCATTAAAAATATTTTTGATATTTTTTTAAGAATGTATTGTAATATTTCTATTTCGATTTAGCTATTAATTGTTTGTATATTCAATTGAAGTCAAATTATTTTCAAATTTTTTAACCGTTGCCGGTTTTGCATTCTCGTTTCTTGTCTCATCTGATAGTCTCGTCTCGCGTTTCGATCTCTTTTAGAGTACAAAGATCTTTCTCGTTGCTGGAATATCGTCTCTACTAAAAACGTTTTTATCGTGCTCGAATAACGTCTAAAAAAATAAAATCGAGACAACAGCGAGACAAAAACGAAGACGAACTGTTTTGTCTTGTACGCATATCTTTACGAATTAGCATTATTAAAATAATACATTCCTTAGATTTGTATTTTTATTGATTTTGTTTTGTTGTTGTTAATGTACGGTACTCACTTATTTGACATAATAGCAGAATTATCGATGAAATAATTATTTTCCACCTGACTCCAGTTCTGTGTATTGTTGACGTTTGTGATATAGATAAAAATGTGGCCGCTGATGAGGATGATGATGATGATGATAAAGGCAGTGGTAATGACGATGATGCTAATGGCGTTGATGATAATAAGGTTTTCAATAAGAGCGCTGAGCTTTTCGTTATTGACAACAACGCTGATGATGATGATGATGGTGTTTTCGTTTGTGGTGCAAGTAATGAAGATGGTAATGGAGATGAGAATTCTGGTGATGATGATGATGCTAATGACGATGATGCTGATAATGTTAATGTCGGTATTGTGGGCGGTGGGACTTCACCTAAAGAATGGGTATTATCAAATTTTTGATTTTTTATGATCGCTCTTTCGGTGGCTTTGCACATTATTTGTGCCTCTCTCTGTCTCTTTCTCACTCTCGCTAATACTTCGACGACGAGGACGTTTTCTTAATTTTTTTAGAGCATTCGATGGATTTTTTATACTTTGTTTAATAACGTGTTTTTTTTTTTGGTGGTTGTTTTGTTTACGTAATCATTTTAGCAATTTGTATGCAAAAATCTTTTGAATAGAATGGAAACATGCATGTGTGGGTGTGTCTGTGTGGTTGTGAGTGTGTGTGTGTGAAGGCAAGCGGGTGTTTTTAGAATGCGTAAGTAGTATTTGCATGAGTATTTATATTATTTGATTGATCGCCATTGTTCACAATGTTAATTCGCCGTCTTCTTGTTTCTTCTTCCCCTTTCTTCTTCCCCTCTCCTTCTGCTTTTTTATATCTCTTGAAAGTTTAGCTCTTCTCCTCTTTGAAGTTGGTCATTTCGATCTGCAAGAAAAAATGGGTTAATTGAATTGAATTGAATTGAATTGAGGTTATTGAATTGTATGCGCAGGGCTGTGCGTGCTTATTTATCTTCCTCTTCTTTTTCTTCTTCTTCTGTTTTTACATACATATTAAAAGCTGCGTACATTTGTTAGGATTTCTTATTATTGATGACTGAATAAAAATACAATTTACAAAAATTGTATTGTATTCTTCACATAATATCATCATGACCATAATTGTAATGATGATAATGCTCATTGAAACATTAACCATTTTACTATAACCACCATGGGCATCTACTTTTTTTTAATGATTTGTGTAAAGTTCTTACCAAAAACGGGTTTTCTTTCTTTCAGTTTTCTCGCTACCAGATTTTTTCTCTTGGTCGTTCTGAAAACAATAAAATCGCTGTTGCTGAAAACCTTAAATTATGACTCTCTGGAAATGCCTTTAGCCAAGAGCTCTTCGTATTGACCAAAACTCAAAGCCAGACATTCTGGAAAATAATGATTGCAATTTTTGGGGGGCGGCAACTAGAATGACCAAATGGGAGAACAAGGCAGGAAGAAGAAAGCCCAAATAAAAACATACACAATAAAAACCAGGAACGCAAAAAAATTACTCCTATGAAGTAGATAAAAAAATTATGAAACGGCCAAAGTAAAAATCACAAAAATAAAGAAAACAATGGAACAATAACAAGGACAAAAATTATAGAAGAATAGAGGAAATTCATAACAACAACAACAACAACAAAAATAGTTATAACAGAGAATGCAGTAGTTGTAAACATGGTCAAATGCAATTAAGCCACGTTCACAACGCTTTGGATGACGTACATGCGAGCAAAAGGCCAAACAAATTGCGAACTAACAAGAGACGACGTCAACGACAGCGACAACGACAATGACGACAACAATGGCAAGGAAAGCACAATACAAGTCGGAGGGTATTGAAGAAGAAAAACAACAACAGCAGCAACAACAACTATTATGAGCACAGAGGCGCAAAATCCAGGGCAGAAAAAAATACAAGTCACTACAAACAGAAATAGACCAGACCAAACCAAATATGTATATTCAAAAATGATAGGAAAAGGTTGGGGTGAAGTGAGGTTGACGGAGGGGTTGAAGAAAGGTCGACCATCGTAAATCGTTGAACTTTATATAGAAAAGCCGTCACACAATCCAAAGAAATGTAGTCGTCCCTAAACGGTATGTAAGCACTCAAAGATAAGCTGAAAAGTTACTTGTTTGAATTTACATATCGTTCGGTCATCCGTAATAAGCTCGGACAGTTTGGATTTGCTGACCGTGACCAGGATTGCGTCAAAGCATCAAATTCTGTCGAGAATTTTAAAAAAAAAATCATTTGTTGTTAATAATTGTCAACACTCTATTCCAAATTCACGAAAGAATTTGATATTGGCGAGAAAAAAAGTGATACTTATTAGCGCAATTTTTTTAAAATATTTAGCTAAATAGCTTTTTTTACTTTAGCACTCTTACGGTTTAACCTAGCGGTCAATTTAAAAGGACATAACGACATACCGCGTGGTTATACCTTACCAAGAAGATGCATAATAGATGCAAAAGAAAGCTACAAAAAAGTGATGAAAGACGATGGGTTTCCAACCTGACATCCTGAGCCTTAATGCTTACGTTAAATAAAAATGCACTAGATGAATTAACTTCTGGGACGCGATCGTCGTCAGATGAGGTCGTAAAAGGTAGTAAAGATTACAAAAAAGATTTATTTTTATTCCGAAATACAAGAAACTTTTCAGCCGTTACTCTAGCATGCTTTGAAAATTTCCAGGCGGGTAAGAAAGCGTGCTTCCATCAAGTTTGACTTAACCTTATAATTGCTCTTGTATTATGCTCACACCCATAACCATACCACACCCATCCCCGCCTCGCCATCCCCGCCACTCATACCACCAAAAAAAAAAACAAGGAAAAAAGGGAATATTTTTCCACGAATTTCACAATAAAGAATTCTAAAAGAAAATAATGACGTTGATTTTCTACAACAGAACATGATAACAAATAAATAAATAAATAAACCTTTTGGTAAATACAGCACGAGTAAACCATTTAAAACAACAACAACAACAACAACAACACTAAGAAAACCACCCTCTCTGACAACCAAATCGGCACATTAATCACGTGATGTCTGCAAGACTTCCACGTAAATCTTCTCTGGCTTATGCACGAAATTTTCAATAAATTCGAAGTGCAGGCGAAGTCTCTGACTCCTCGAAGCGTGTTATGGGCTTAGGTGTTAAAGGGAGGGGAAAGGCTGAAGGAGGGAAGGAGGTGAAAGAGACGTTACGTAGAGCGTTTCTGCGGAGTCTTTCTCATAGTTCGCCGGACGTGTTAAAATCGAGAAAGCCATTAAAAGGTGATTAATTTCCGAGTTTCGTAGAGACAGTAAGCATCAGTATTTAATTAATATTTCAAGGCACAACAAATTTTCAACATGAATTCATACTAATCCATCTACAAACGATCGTAGTTTGTGTCGATACGTTGCACAAGATGGTAAGTTTTTAATATTTCATGTTTTAAATGAGTTTTAATGAAATGAAAATATTTATTTTAATATCAATTTTATATACTCGTATTTTCGTTTTAATTAATTGAAACATAATGAACACACTTTCAGTTAATGATCATAAAACATGCTTCGTCTTTGGCGTAAAAACTTATTTTAATTGAATAAAATTATGATTACGATAATAAATTAATGAAAAATTAATATTATGTACATTAAAATTATAATATTAAATTTTTATTGTATATTTTTAATATATAGACAAACAAACTTTAGAAAAGTACTCACTTTTTTTTTAAATTGAAAGTAAATATGAATTAATAAGAGTAAAAAAAGAATTGCCATAAAAAAGAAAAAATAAAACCATGGGAAGAAATAAAACTCAATTAATTAAAAATTTCAAAGTGACAAAAATAGAGACATATTAAAAAATTACGACAAAATAACTATGTGTAGATAAGAGTAATGAAGAAGAGAGTGAAAAAACATCAAAACTAAAAACTCTAATTTTCCGCCACTCAATTTGAATGTGATATTTTTCCCTCCAAAAAAAAGAAAACAACAACAAGAAACAGTCGCTGTCTTTATTTTTGGGGATGAAAATTTCCAAATGCATAGTAAAAACGTAGCAAAAGCAAGCATCCCTTGCAAACATGCAAAAGCAACAACAACAAAAACAACAATAACAACAACAATAACCACAACAAACGAGTGGCGGCAATACAACAACTCGACAAAGTATAACCAACAAAATTTTGCAAAGAGAATGACTATTTGTATATACGAGGAGCGACCGAGCATTGGCTCACACATACACACACCGAAACCGAAACACACACACACCCACATACAGCGACCCAAACACACTGCAGTTGAGGTCCCCGAGTTTGGCTGGCGCTGTAATGCACAACAGTGATGGCGACAGTGTGGGTGTGGGTGTGCCTGGTGGCGTCCGTGGTAATAATGGACTGGCCTGCGTGTACAAAATCGAAGCATACCATTAAGTGCGCATTTTTTTCTCGCTGCGTCGCGTGCTGGTTGAACTCTGCTCTAAAGCAGAGAGAACGAACGAGACTTCACCTCCATCGTAATCATTTCGTAGATTTTCATTACGGAGGGAGAGTCCCTCAATCTTTCGTTCTACTTCTCTGTGTAGTCCGAACCCATCGACCGACTATACCGCACGGCCAGCACACATTCTCAAGATATCTTGCGATTTTGTACGGCACGGTTGGTTGATTGGCTTTGATCATTATTGTTACTGCAGTTATAATATTTTCTGCTTGCAATTTTGTTGTTATCATTGAAATTGTTATTGTTTTTGTTGCTGTTGTTATGGTAGAGCATTGTTCAATTGAACTGCATTTAATAGTTTTTCAATATCGAGCAAAATACTTTTCTGGGCCACCCTAAAAAAAACAAAAGCAAAAGCAAAACAGATACATTGACCAGAGGCGCGCGATCACTGTCACTGTTTAGAGTCATTATCTCTGATAGTGAGTGAGTGTTTCAAATAAAACAGGGTGGTGGTGGTGATGGTCGTAATCGTGCTAGAAGCATTGATGTTGAGGCGTTCTGGGGAATATGGTTTATTGCCCTTACTCTGATTGGTACCGAGCTTTGGTACCGTAGTCTATTTAACGACATGAATTTTATGGCCCACGCTGCTGCCAACATTATGAGTTTTCTAAATTTTTATGAAATTTCTGGTCATTTGATCAGATCGATTGAGTGAACTGCTGCAATTTTTTACAATTTTCGAAAAGATTTTATGCCATTCTCCGTATTTTCAGAAGACTTATAAACCACTCACATCAAATAAATTTTTACAATTGTAGAGAAAAGTTGGTTATAATCTACAGAATCCTGGTAAAGGAATGGAATGAAAACCAAAAATTTTTAAAGTAAACTATAAAGAAATTACTTATAAAGTATATAGAAATTACTTACGATGTAAGGTATGAAGTATTTTCTAATAAAGTACGGGTAAGTATATTTTAATAAATTAAAAATACTGTTTAAAATAAAAATCTAATATACCGTAAAGTCTTTCTTTATGAATATTTCGTAGTTGCCACTTTTTCTATGGCCTCTTTTTTAAACGTATACATATACATATAATCTCTTTTCAATTTTTTTTAATAAATTTTCCTATATGTACTTAATTCGATTTTCCTTTATTGGTTACTTATTTTATCATTTCACATCAGGCCGCAACGGTTTAGCACTCAATAAATGCAATCTTACGAATGTCTCTATCAGACGGTATTAAACTGGGGTGAAAGCGCTTGACGCACGGACCATAAAAACGAATGTGCACCATTTAATTATTGATAGTTAAGTCTGGCAACGTTATTTGGTATGTCGCAGATAAAAAGAGAAAGTAGTAGACAGAAAGAGAAAAGTAGAAAAGGCAAAGTAAAACGGAAAAGACGTGAAAGAAAGGTAAGAAATTGGAAATTTTTACTGTAAGCTTTATACGATTATTCACTTCAGGTCATGATGAGGTTTCTTCTACTAATTCCTATTCAAAAAGTATATCATGTTAATAGCACTCCACTCTAATATCGCTCTATAATCTACTTAATAATCTCATTGTTAGCTCTTTATGCTAATTCTAAATTTCTGTAAACTCATTTATTCATAGAAGAACTTACTTCTCTACGTTAACTAACTCTACTTACACTTTTTCTCTATATTTAAAGCGGAGAGATATTGTCCACATTACAATTTCTCAATCAACTTTACTTTTCTACATTCTACCCTTCCTTCTCTTTATTACACTATATTGTCCCTAAATTAAAAACTATAGACACACTTTTAGTGCGTACCTTCAAATATACGCATTTTCTCTACTTATAATCTATTTATTTTAGGACCTAAGGACTACTTTTAGCTCTATTTTACCTTTTCTTATAAATACGTAAACAGAATTCTGGCTAAAGTTCTCTAAATTTAGTTTAGGCATATGTCTAAATTTGTCTAAACTAAAATCTAAATTGAAATCTTTTACTTTTATAGAAAAACGCACAATACTCTTCTTAAATTTCTATTTTCAATTTAACTGGATTAATGTTATGTAAATAGATTTATACCGTTCAGCTCTGTCATTATGTACGAGTACACACAACTTGGGCGTGTATAGTCTGTCTAGAGCAAAAAAAAAAACACTTATTCCTTGAAGGTTGAATAGAGGTAGTCACGATACAGTTCAGACGCATATAAATTCACACAACCGTCAGCACTATTTTATCGTAGCTGCTAGGTTGATAGCATGAAACAGAAGAAACACTCTTCTGGTTAATGCTTCTGTTGCAAATTATTACAGGTGTTACCTTTAAGACTGCTAAGCAAAAGGCGTTTAAAGAAGACGAATAATGTGGTGCATTATCAGAGTCTTTCATTATTCATATTATCTTTGTCTTTGAGATTAGACTAACATTAATATTAACTTGACTATTATGAAATGAACTATTCCGTGAACTATTAACGTCATTTCTATTTGACGGTAATTTCATACATATATTCCTCTCTCCTCTTTGGACTATATCTACATATTTGAGCCTCAGTGCCTTCATTTCACTCTTGCGAAGTAAAACCTTTTCCACCATTTCCGCGACTATAATTTTTTTTATTTTGAATCGCATTTCATTTATTTGATCTTCATTACGTCTACTTGATCTATTCGACCGTTTTGTGGTCTATTTTACTTTACTTTATCCTTATCTATCTATCTTTACTTTACTGTCACTTCATTTATAACTCAAGAGAGAGAAAGAGAGAGTGAGAGAGAGTTACTTGCCCCATTTGACTCCGGCTTCAACATTGTTTTAATTGGTCTATTCGAATCTTCCTCTATAACCGAAACTTCATCTATAAAGATAAGTCTCTTATAAGATCTATAAGAGAGATTCAGTTCTTGTTCTTCAGTTCTTCTCTCCTTCACTTGATTTTACACTCTCAATTGATCTCTTTAAACCTGGTGTATTTAACTCTCTCTTGTCCCATTTAACTCTGACTTTATCTACATATCTTACTCCAAATTTATGAACTCTTTGAGTATACTTTCGTATTTCGTTTACTTTCACTTCGTTTGTTTTCTGTTTTCTTCAGCTCTCACCTCATTCATTTAGATTTCATTTTGTTTATTTTATTCTCTTTACACTCTACTGAGAACTGTCTCTCATAAATTTAATGGTCTGTCTGATAGACCTCCTCCCATTTCTGTCCCACTGTATCTTCGTAATTATTCCTTAACGGGTTTAAACATGCAACATGGTAAAAGGTAATTTAAAGCATGTGTATGGGAGTATATATGTATGTATGTGTGTACATGTGAGTTTAAGCAATACATACCGCAAGGGTTTATGAATCTATCTGTCTCTCCGTCTGTCTGTCCCACAACTCATGGCAGGTATGGGTTAATGTTGAGCCTTTGGCTTGTCGTTTTACGTTCATGGTTCGTATGTACGTTGGTTCCTACATTTTTTCGTCCTTTTGCTAAAAGTTTTAATGGCTTCGCTTGTAGTCGACGACAAAAGCTGTAAGCTACTAAAACTATGAAGTCGCTCGCTATAAAGTCGTCCACTGTGAAGTCCCACGCTATGAAGTCCAACGTAGACGAAATTCCATGCAGAATTTTCCATTTATTCACAGAATTTAAATACAAACAGGGTGATTAATAAATATATCTGGTACTTTTTAAACTTTAAAAGATATTCAAAACATTTTATAAATAATTGTGATTTTTCTAAAACCAAATAATTTTTAGAAAATGTTTTATACGACTACTTACTATATTATGAAATATATTTTATTTATGGATTTAAATTAAATTTCTGTACATTTTTTTTTTTAAATGTTTGAAAAGTTTACGAAAAGATTAAATTTTTTAATATCATTATGCTATCTGTCGAATCTAATTCAGATTTGACTGATCAATCAAAATCTTATCTAAACAACTTGTATGATGAGGTGCATGAGTGCAAAGAACATTACTGAAGAAGCACCTGAGATACATCTTTCATTTTGAATTTATGACAGACATCTAAACTGGCAGAAGGGATAGCGGAACTAAGGGACGACAGAACTGAGGGATGGGTAAACCGACGGATAGGTTGAACTGAAGTGAAAGAGCAGAAAATATATGCAGAAAAACTAAAAGGTCCTACGAATATGTTCGGAATACAGAAGAAGAGAAAGTTTGATGAGGCGGGAGAAGATGAGACCCAGAGGTAATGAAGGAAGTGATGGAAATTTAGGAGATAAGTGAGTATAAAAGCAGATGAGCAGCTGGAAAAAAGGAAAAGAAGTCTGTACACAGCGAGAAAAAGCTTACTAATTTTTAAACGGTGCTTATTTAATAACGGTTTGATATAACTTTTTCCCATTTATTTATTTATTAATAAACAAACAAGTTAATTGATATTTTCAGTGGTTTTTAATTAATTATCTTTCAGTAAATAAGTCGTAAATTATTTAGTGGTAAAGTAAGAAAACAGAGACTAATGCAAACACAGCAAGAAAGCACAAAACCTTCAATAACAACAACAACAACAACAAAACTATCACAGTTAGCCGGAAAATCGTACAAATTACGAAATCATCATTAATTAAATGCTCTCCTAAACCCATTATCTTCATATTTCAATGCTTTCAACACAATCAAAATATCTGAATTGCTCTATTTAACTTCCTTCTCACCACCTCTCCGTCTTCACTCTTCTGTGTGAGCGCAAAATTGCAAAATTAATAAATACACATTAAATTAAATATAACCTAAATTATTACTCTTCAGATAAGAATAGATTAAGTTAGAAATTTACATTTTTTGAACGCAAGACTCTCTGGCTTAGATTTTCCAACGAAATGAACAAGTAATTAAATCATTTTAATTTTAATAAATTTAATGGCAAACGTAAGAGAGAAAGGAATGAAGCAGTGAATAAGAATGTAGAAATGCCTTTATGTGCTCATTTAAGATTATAACCAAATTCCAACTTTCCATGCTTTCCCAAATTCAAATGCATTATTAGTGATGAATGAAAAATTTGAGTACGTCCTATATTCGAATACTTTAAATCTAAGCAAAATTTGAAGTACCCGGATAAAATCATAGAAGTATGTACTGAATATCATTAGTTAATGTTGGAATAGTATAAAAAAACGCTATCGAGAAAAAATGTCTGAATACATCTACATTTATTATGTTACTTTTCTCTTTCTTATTCAAAACGGTATCATGAATCTTTTTTGGGTCGGATATCTGGTTTAAATTCTTATAGAATTGAGAAATTACCATGGTTGGATAAGTGGAAATTGGTCTCTATTAGTATGTAGATTTCATCCAACATACATAACTCTGGAAGATCTACATACATACATAACATATCGTATGTAACGGAAAAATATACTGCGGATATGAGACACTTCGGGCCCCTCTAGAGGAATGAAAATTGGCGATATTACTCTTGAATCCATTATTATCGGTGTCTCTGAGATGATTATCTAAAAAACTGTCACTTATAATCTCCTTTCGTTTACGGTTTGCTGTTATAATCCGGATACAATCTATAGGTATCGATGGTTGTAATGAATTTTAGGTTTTTCAGAATAGAAAAATAAATTTGCATTCAAAAATAGTTGATTTGAAAACAGTATTATATTAATATTGCATTCGAAACGAAATTGAATCTGAAAAAATAATCGATAATCGTATTCGCATCTGAATAGGAAAATTATCTGCATCTTATTTTATACATCTTTTAAAAGGGGTCTAGTATTCGCCTTACAGTCGATTACTTTTTTTAGCATCACTATTGATTGTGTATTACTCAAAGCTATATAGTGACACACACACACACACACACACACACATTGAAGCAAACTCCTGTGGATTGAGTATGGCGAGCTTGATGTGTAACAATGTATGTACAATGTATGTATGTACGATTTGTACAACCAAATTTTTTTTTTATTGCAGACAAATCATTTGAGATAATATAAAATTTGCAATGGCATTTTAAATTTATATTTTATACTACGATAATTTGAATTTTTTTTATTAATAAATGCTATAATGCAATAAATGCTATTCTGATTGAAGATATTTTCATTTATTTCTTATGTTTAAGAAATTTTAAAGAAATCTAAAAATTTAAATTATGTAGAAGTTTACTAAATTGAAATTATTCATTTTAAACAATTTAAATACAATACTATATTCTTGCATACTTTAACTTCTTTCATCGAAGACAGGAAGATTAAATAGAGCAACAGACTCGTAGTTTCAAATTCTCCAAAAACAACAACAACATACTTATGGTTAAATCAAGCAATGAACATCATCATTACATGAGAAATTTGCAACCAGACATCAGCAAGCAACCAAAAAATTCTTATCAAAAATGATCACATGCATATTTTATGCTTTAACTTTTCTTTCGAAGAAATTTTCGTTCCCTTAAATATTATTTGCTCACTACAAATCCATTTTCGCCTCCTTCCTCATCCTCCCCCCACTCCCTTCCTTTCCTTCAACTGCCATCACTTCACTCCAAAAACAAATTTACATTTTCAATTTGTAGCATGCTGAAAGAATTTTTCAAGCAGTTTGCAATCTTGTTCTGGCAAAAAAAAAATTGTCGAAAATCAACAATGAAGAAATAACTACGAAAACAACAATAAAAACCTCTCAACAACAAGTGATGCCAATTTGACAAGGCAGCAAAAAATCGAAAGAAAGAAACGATGAAAGAATATAAAAACCATGAATGAATGAATGAATGAAGCAAGCATGATTCTGAAATTCAATCAGGCGTTCGTTGAAAAGAGTGATCATAAGACAGAACAAACGGGAAGAAGAATCACTTGTCTCTTCTTGAAGAATCACAGAAGAAGAGACTTGTCGATTAAAAGATGGTCGGGAAGTAGTGAAAGGCTCACAGGAAATATCAAAAGACACACACTAGCAACCGAAACGAAGGAGGAAGGAATAGAGGAAAAAAGGAAGGAAGGAAGAAAGGAAGGAAGGAAGGAAGGAAGGAAGGAAGGAAGGAAGGAAGGAAGGCAGGAAGGACACAAGAACTGACAAGATCAACCATGAACTAAAGGACTTCGGAGGAGACCCAAGAAAACTTAAAGCGACCAGCTCACAGACAGACAATTTGCCGACACTAACAGAAAAGAAAGAGGAGAGGAGAAGAAGAAGAAAAAGCCGGATACTTGTTGACAAATATATACGTGAAAGGATAAAAAAAATAATCTAAATTTTTTGTCATTTACTAAAAGAAAATGACTTAATAAACTTAATAAATATTTGCCTAATTTTACAAAATACGTGTTTGTATGTCGATAAGAGGATATCAATTTACACCGATATACAGATTGACTTCGATTTTCCAGGCATTCAATTTCTACTATTTATTTCTGTTAGGACAGTTTGGATATAGTGGAATAATTTCTTTTAACACGGATTTGTATTTCACTTTAATGCTTTATATGATCTAATACATATATAATATCCAAATTTCCTATTTAATTTTTTCGTTTTGTTTAAGCTATTTTCATTCGGTATTTTCATAGAACGAAATAACCGTGTAAATCGAGCGTCAACTGAAAAATGTAAAATTTTACAGGAAAATGAGTTAGTTGGTTTGGTAAAAATGTCATACTTGATGTCATACTTAATTTTGAAAAAAGCTCTTTTTCTTCATAATTATGGGTTGGTAACGAAATCCCGAAAGACAAAATCCCGAACGACAAAATCCCGAACGACAAAATCCCGAACGACAAAATCCCGAAATGACAAAATCCCGAAACGACAAAATCCCGAAATAACAAAATCCCGAAATTACAAAACTAGTTTTTCGGTATTCTCCATCTTCTTGAACATTTTAAAACCACTAGCAAACTTCAATTTAGCCACTAAATTTATTTAAAAAAAAAATTTTTTAAATTTTAGCAGAGCCCTCTCGGTAATATGAGGTTTTTTGCATACAGGTTTTTCCGCGTTTGGCAGCCTTCGGCTGCGGCAGGGATCATAACCCTCAATCAGCAGAATCCTCACGGTCATGTGAAGTTTTTTGCATACAGGTTTTTCCGCGTATTGGCAGCCTTCGGCTGCGGCAGGGATCATAACCCTCAATCAGCAGAGTCCTCACGGTCATGTGAAGTTTTTTGCATACAGGTTTTTCCGCAAATTGACGGCCTTCGGCCGCGGCAGGAATCATAACCCTCAATCAGCAGAATCCTCACGGTCATGTGAAGTTTTTTGCATACAGGTTTTTTCGGATTTTTCGGTTTCGGAGGATCATAACCCTCAATCAGCAGAATCCTCACGGTCATGTGAAGTTTTTTGCATTCAAGTTTTTTCGCGCATTGGCGGCCTTCGGCCGCGGCAGGGATCATAACCCTCAATCAGCAGAATCCTCACGGTCATGTGAAGTTTTTTGCATATTGTAGATTATAACCTTCAGACAACAAAATTCTCTCGATATTACAACTTTGCTTTTCTGGCATTGTAAAAAAAGGCAAGTAGGCGCGTACTTCGCTTCGGAAAAAATTGTGACTTAAATGTCATTTCTTCATTAATTTAAATTTTATTTCGTGATTTTCGGGATTTCTCATTTCGGTATTAAAAATTTTTCGGGATTTTGTCGTTTCGGGATTTTGTCGCATCGGGATTTTGTCGTTTCGGGATTTTAAAATTTTTCGGGATTTTGTCGTTTCGGGATTTTGTAATTCGGGATTTTGACTGTCTCCCCATAATTATCTATCTCTTTTCTATCTACTATTACGGCATAAGAGAATATTATGTCAATATACAATATACATACATATATAATTATATCAACAATGATAAGTTAAATAAATGATGATCAGTTAATATAATCTGCCTAATATCAAATGATCATTATTTATTTCCAAATAAAATAAAAGAAAATACTCCAACTTAAGACACAAAATTCTTCTGAAGCACATTTTACTAAAAAATACCTAACATTGAAATATTTTACGAGAATGTGCTTGAGGAATCGTCGTTCATTGTGCCTCATAAATTTCAAGCGTGAAATTCTTGGAGCACATTGAAACGCTTCCACCCACACACACACACGCGTCCTTAGTCTTTCAAACACACCAGCAGCGATAGCGATTGATGAAAGAAAGTTCTGTGCGCTGTGAGCTGAATTAGATGGAGTCCTCCTCTTCTTCTTTCATCCGACAACGTAAATCAAGTGCCTAAATGTATGCAAGCTCTTTTATTTGCATCTCTTAATATTCACAATCAACCAATGAAGTTGAACTTCACGCAGTGTTAGTAGATTACGAGAGAATCCACTATGGGCGAATAGTAGTAACAGTCAAAACAACAACAACAACAATAAAAAACAAAAGAAATTATTCTAAAGAAAGTTATTAACAAGAGAAACTTTTTAAGTACTACGAGCCAGGCCACTGGCATTGCTTAAGGAGAGAGTGCAGGGTTACCAAGCTTCAAATAAAATTATGTATTAAACAAAGAAAGAAAACTTTAGCACGACAAATTAGACTCATTTAAAATATTTTATTTTTAAAGTTTATACAAAAGGAAAAAATATAAAAACTTAACAAAGAAGGTCTCAATACTTATCAAATATAAAACAAGTAGAATACATTGAAAACTTTTTAGTGTACGTGTACCCTCGTAGAACTTGAGCTCTTAGCTTAAAGAATTACAATATTTAACCTCACACTTTTTGCTCAGTTCCTGCGTCTCTTTTGATGCTGCCTGTTTTCGTTCCATTATTACAAATTTTTAAACAAATTAAGGATATCAAATTTTCGTTGTTCATTTTAATTACAAATTTTTAACATCATCACAGCATATTTTTCTCTACTTTCTTTCTTTTAATGAGGATAAAATAAAAGAAATGCAGGAGAAAGAATGCAATTCTTTTGAAACCTAATAGTTTCAAAGTCTCAACAACAACGTTAAATACAATATAAACATACGAGTATAAGAATATTAAATGTTATGTTTTCTAAATTCTTGCCGTCAGCACTTGATGACGCCGGCGTTTTATTTTGACTTTGAGGAAATTAAACTCCGCTTAAGTGCACCCATACCGAATTTCATTCCATGCTCCAGCGGCAGCCATACAATATACTCGTATTTTCAATTTTATTAAAATGAGGGAAGAAAGAAAAGTATCAAATAAAGCATAAACCGTAACGAAAACAATGTTGCCAACTTAAAATGTTAACTGTTAATTGAAAACCAACGAGACATTGAAACACAATTTGGTGCGCAGAGCACAAATGTACATACGAGTACTATACTCATATAAGGTTTATAACGTGTTTACTCGGATATGGCTGTGTGGGGCTGGCTGTGCGTGTGTCAATGTGTGTGTGTGAGTGTGCTCATGTGTTTCCGTGCGACGCGTATGTAACATGATATCCTTTAAACTGGCGGGAATGAGTGCGAATGCATTTCACGACGACTATGTTTGCGAGTTGATTCTGTAAATGCATTCATTCTCTATATGAAGCCCTTTTTGGCCGGTATATAAAGTGTTTGTTAATCGGTTGTTTTGTATTTGCTTAAATAGTTGTAAATGTTGGTAAAAACATTGCGAGTAATGCAGACCGACTGCCAAAACAACAGCTCTATACTTCACGAAATACTAAAATGAATGCAAAATTGAATGAATGAATGAATAAATAGATGGATGGATGAGTAAATGAAAAGAGATTAGGTATAATGATCCAGTATTAGGACTCTGGATAAGTATCCAGATTAGGGACTGATCCAGTATTTGGGAAAAGAACTGGATCAGTCAGATAATGACTGGTAGATAAGGTTTCTGCTAATTTTTTGACTTAAAGTTCTTTAAGTAGTCTAGTAGTCTACATTGTACATCTCTTTAACTACAATCGAACGGAAGGATTTCTTAACAGATTGATTGGATCACTGGCGCATTTATCTTATAGTTTTGGATCAAAATTCTTTGGGGCTCCAGGTCTTTTCAGTTGGAAAATTTTAAAATTTAGGAATTCTCTCGAAGTGCGAGACAAAATGGAACTTTTTCAATCAAGACGAGATCCAGAAACAACCAATGCCACACAGACCGGACGAGATCCCAAAGAGAGAAAGGGACCATCAGTCAGGCTTTCTCAGATCCAGGCTTTCTCAGTCTCGAAACGAGACAGAGCTTTTTTCAGTCGATCCGAAACCTCGAAACGAGGCAAAACTTTCAGTCGCATTTGCTTCCTGTGACGAAGCAGGACCTATCAGTCGGGATGAAAAAAGAGCTGAGCCTAGAGCTTTCAGTCGAGACGAGATTTCGCGGCAAGTGTGAACGTTTCAGTTCAGACGAGGTGTTAAAACTTTTCGTCTCAGACTTTTTACTTCGACACAAGAACAGCATACAAAAAAAAACTTTTCTGCGAAACAATAACTTTTCAGCATCTGTCTTCTCGGTTTGCTTCTTTGAAAATACCGATGGATTGTATTTCTATTGTTCTTGAGAGGATTTCTAAGTGCAGGCGCAACAAAGATCGAGATCAAATCTCGGAAAAAAGCTCTCTTCTTTGATTTAATGTTTTTTGCAATATTACTCAAGGTAACTTAACGACTTGGCAAACTGAGTACCTGACACACTGACTACCAAACATAACATTTCATAGTGTAAACACATCACTATGAAAAACAATGTGAACAAAGCCGCCGATTTTGTGGTTCTGTGGTTTTGAGCGGCCTTCAAGTTAACTAATTATAGAAAGAAATCTATATATGTAATGTCCCTGAATAACAAGATCATATTTCCTGACCTCTCTACTTGATCTTTTACCATTATTATGCTAATTTTTTTTTAAATATTCAATATTCAATGAAGTCAATATAAAATTTAAATTTTTTAATGTTTTAGAGGGTGAATGAACCCATGGTTTTAAGGAGCAGTTTAAAATGTTATAAACCTTTAAGAGAAGGCCTAAAAAAATCTTGGGACCTTCTTTGTCTTGATTTCATTGATATTTTAGTTGAATAAAAATAATAATCGTACTAACCGCACCGAATAATTTATTAAATCGGTAAAAAAATCATAAAACATTCGATAAGGATTCAATTTTCATACTTTTTAACTTTGAGCTATTTTAACATTAGTTTTGGTTTTTAAATTTTGTAAAACAGCATTAACTGAATTATACTCCACTCACTATAATTTAGTCTATTGAGTTATTTTTAATAATATTTTATAGTTTACTTCAAACGTGTTGAATTTTCGATATTTATTTGTTTTTATGTTATTGTTTTCCTCTCCTCACGGCTCACATTTAGCCTGAAATTTTTGCCAAATTTTTATCATCATTAAAGTCATAAAATCCCATTTATTTGAAATACTTTTTCAGCCCACTTTCCATTCAAGTAATTTAATTTCAAACTTAGCCAAATCTTCTTTAAGAGGTTTTGCGTGCCAACAAATATTGACCAAAAAACAATAAGAACAACGAACTTCAGTGGGCGGTGGGAGGTTCAATGGTAACACTCCTTTACGCAATGCGTAAATAAAAACACTGCTTTACCGACACTCCTTGAAATGGCGCACTCTAAGAAAAGGAACCTTAAGGATGTACTTGTCTTTAAGAGATTGCTAAGAAAATAAATACATTTAATGCACTATTTTTTCTTGTTTTTCTCCCTCTTCCTCTCTTATTCACTTCATTCTTATTGTCCTCAACCGTCGTTGCTGATGAGCTCGTCGACCGTATATTCTTTAACGCAAAAGCACTTGTTGTGCACTCAACGAAATCCAAGCTTCAACTGAAAAGCTTCAATGAAACTGAACTAAACTGAACTGAATGAATTGAAAAATCGTTGCAATATATTCCGACGGTTGCCGGTCATTTCGCATCATGTTGATGTTCAGAAAATTCAACATGAAAATTTTACAGTGTTAAATAATTTACCACGAATTTACCAAACAGCGCTACTAAAATAGCGACCACTATAAAAACTCCAACTACGATAGCAACAACAACGACGAGTAGACTGTAATAAGCCACCCCAAAATCACCCACAAGCGTACAAGCGAGCAAGCAGAAGCCTTCATAGGAGAAGAGCAACGATTACTGTTTTCGTAGTACATGCGACGAAGCCTTCGGAAGAGAAAGAGAGAGAGAGAGAGGCTCGCCTTTACAATGAACGGATGGGGAACATGATGCGTGTATAGGTAAATGGTGAATGGTAACAGTGGGTGTATGGTTGGATGGTTTTCACTGACGGACTCCACAAATGTGTGGTATTTCACAATCGAAAAATAACAAAAAAAAAAACAAACATATTTTTCGGAAATCATAAAAGCGAAAGTAAGACAATGACATCGTTACAGTGGCATGAGATTGTGTGTAAAAGGAAAAATTTAATTTAAAATTTATGTAGGTTTTAATTAAATGTAACATATTTAGGAAATTCTTTGACATGATTATTTTCATTACAATTATAAGAATTTGTATTTGTACTTAGAAAAAAAAAATTTCTTGGAGATATTTTTTTCAATTAATAATTAATTACTAATTAACCCTCTAACCTTTAAGAGAGCCTTAAAAAATTTTTTTTTAAAAGGTGCAGTATTTTGCTTTCAATTTATTCAATTGAATTTATAAAAAAACGAATTTATGTGTGTGTTTAGACCCGAAAACTGAATAGAGCCTCAAGGCCCTGTTGCGGTGTGGTGTATATTTTTATTCGTTATATTTTATACGTTATACATATATTTTTAAATATCGTTAAAAATGACGATCTCTTATAGACATTCAGAATTATCCGTCTTGACTGATGAACAGGTGCGGGAAATAATGCAATTGGTGCAATCGGATGAGGAACTTGATTTTAGTAGTGACGATGATATCGACGATCGAAACTACGAGCCAGATGAAATCAATTAAAAGATCACAAATGCCTATCACAGATCATTAGAACAATGCAGAGTTGGTGAAAGGGCAAAACATCCGGTTGATGATATCCGCTTCGACAGCATTGACCACTTTTCGATTGGTTGGCGAAGAAAGATGACAAAAGGTGGTGAAAATTTTGTAAAAAGTCACTTTCAAGAAAAGTGAATATTCATTTGTGTTGTTCAAATAGAAGATAATACCACAAAAAAAATTAATAGTAACTGATTAAAAATTAAAAAATCATAAGTATGTATTTTTTTAAGCTAAACCTGCAAAAGTGCCTTGAGGCACTCTTCCCTGTTTTTGATCTGGGAGGTTACCGAAGCTACCAAATGAATTTTGGATGATTTTTTCCTATTTAGAGGGCCATAATTAACTAAGAAAAAAATATTTAAACATTTCTCTGCCGTTTTTAAAGATTTGCGGGTTAGAGGGTTAAAAACAAAAAATTTTGCGCCGCAAACGGGGGTTATAATCGAAAACCGGGGGTTATAATCGAAAACCGGGGGTTATAATAAAAAACCGGAGGTTATAATCGAAAACCGGTGGTTTTAATCGAAAACCGGGGGTTATATTTGAAAACCGGGGGTTATAATAGCAAACGGGGGGTTATAATCGAAAACCGGAGGTTTTAATCGCAAACCGGGCGTTATAATCGAAAACCGGGGGTTATAATAGAAAACCGGGGGTTATAATCGCAAGCCGGGGGTTATAATCGAGAACCGGAGGTTATATTTGAAAACCGGGAGTTATAATCGAAAACCGGGGGTTATAATAGAAAACCGGTGGTTATAATCAAAAACCATGGGTTATAATTGCAAACTGGGGGTTATAATCGAAAATCGGAGCTTATAATCGAAAACCGGGGGTTATAATCGAAAACCGGGGGTAATAACCGCAAACCGGGGGTTATAATCGAAAACCGGGGGTTATAATCGCAAACCGGGGGTTATAATCGAAAACCGGAGCTTATAATCGCAAACCGGGGGTTATAATCGAAAACCGGAGCTTATAATCGCAAACCGGGGGCTTATAATCGAAAACCGGCGGAAACCGGAGGTTATAATCGAAAACCGGTGGTTATAATCGAAAACCGGGGGTTATAATCGAAAACCGGAGGTTATATTTGAAAACCGGGGGTTATAATCGCAAACCGGGGGTTATAATCGCAAACCAGGGGTTATAATCGAAAACCGGGGGTTATAATCGCAAGCCGGAGGTTATAATCGCAAAACCGGGGGTTATAATCGCAAACCGGGGGTTATAATCGAAAACCGGCGGAAACCGGAGGTTATAATCGCAAACCGGAGGTTATAATCGAAAACCGGTGGTTATAATCGAAAACCGGGGGTTATAATCGAAAACCAGGGGTTATAATCGAAGACCAGGGGTTATAATCGAAAACCGGGGGTTATAATCGCAAACCGGAGGTTATAATCGAAAACCGGAGGTTATAATCGAAAACCGGTGGTTACAATCGAAAACTGGGGGTTATAATCGAAAACCGGGGGTTATAATCACAAACCGATGGTTATAATCGCAAACTGGAGGTTATAATCGAAAACTGGGGGTTATAATCGAAAACCGGGGGTTATAATCGCAAACCGATGGTTATAATCGAAACCGGGGGTTATAATCGAAAACCGGGGGTTATAATCGAAAACCAGGGGTTATAATCGCAAACCGGGGGTTATAATCGAAAACCGGGGGTTATAATCGCAAACCGGGGGTTATAATCGAAAACCGGGGGTTATAATCGAAAAACGGATGTTACAATCGAAAACCGGGGGTTATAATCGCAAACCGGGGCTTATATTCGAAAACCGGTGGTTATATTCGAAAACCGGGGGAAACCGGAGGTTATAATCGCAAACCGGGGGTTATAATCGAAAACCGGGGGTTATACCGGTTTGCGATTATTGTCCCGTTGATTTAAATCTCGAAAAAGTTGCGGTGGTCGATGGAGCTTACATAGCCGAAGTAGTAAACATGCCAAGCATGCAAGCATCCAACATCAAGATCGCTGATGAGGAACGGTGGCTCGTTCCGAAATGGCTATACGATCTACCAAAAATTTATCTTAACGATCCACCAGAAATTAATTTTTCAGAACTAAAATTCAAATTGATCTCAACGATCCCTTGAAAAATTGTTTTCCACAAGCAATTTTCCACTACTGCGCTCCAGCACACATTTCCACATTAATAATAACCATAAGTTAATGATGGATTTTCACCTCTAAAAAAATTTCTTATTTTCAGAAAAATAAATATACAAATTTCTGAATAAAAGAAACAGTATTTTCAGAAGCAAAAGAATGTAAAGAAGCAAAAGAATGTAAAGAAGCAAGGAAGGAAGGAAGGAAGGAAGGAAGGAAGGAAGGATGATTTTAAATTAGTAAATTTTTCGAAGTTTTTTCATTGTTTCGAAAGCTAAGTGAAGTTAAGGTACTATAAAATTTTGGTTAATAAAAATACAAAATTAAAAATATTTACCCTCCGGACCGTACAACAAAGTTATCACGCTTATATCTATAAACTTAAAAAAAAATACAAGCATTCATTCAAAACTAAAATAAATAGCTTTATGCAAGAGCTACACAAATCTTATGGAACTGCATTAAGTAAATAAGTATAGAAAAAGCATCAAAACAAACAGGTACAAATAAAGGAAGAGAACAATTTTTTGTCATTCTCAAAGCGGGCTAATGAACGAGGTGCAATTAAAACATACTTTCCAGGACCTTTCAACTTATTCCCTTTCTTTTTTCCTCACTTACTTTATCCTTCCTTCCTTATTTCCTTTCGCTTATCCCTCACGAAGGCAAGAGGAATTTCCTTGGTATTTCCGTTTCGATATTACGTAGAACACGTAAGAAGGAAGCGAGATAAAGGTATAATGTTAAGCTTCTAACAGTTTCAAGTATAAACAGTTTTTTCCACTGAAGTAGCGGAAACGAAAAAAGCAACAAAACAAAAAGAACAGGTAGAAATGTTAACAACTGATATCATAAAAAACTCTACAAAAAGAAATAATATTCTGTTTGAAAAAAAACAAAACGAAGTTTAGCAAAGAGTCTTTTAAAAAGTACTTATTTTACAAATCCTGCTGGCATAAGCTAAATGCTAAAGAAATGCTGATATTAAGCGGTGTTCTTGTTGTTGCTGTTGTTGTTATTGTCGCCATTATCCTTTTAATATTACAAAATAGCTGTTTTTCTTTCGTTTAGTCTTTAGTCTTCATACTTACGTACGTCCTTCGTTACTCTTTATTCTAGCTTCAGAACAACTTTTAGCAACTTGTCATTCCAAATAGTTTCAGGCTTCATTTCATCATTTGATACCAAACATAACATAAGAAACAGTTTCCTTTGTTAAATCCTTAATGTAAATCCTTTACACTTCAATTCTCATTCACTTATTTTTCCCCCGCAAAGACAACCAGTCAGCAGTAGCAGCAGCTTAGACTCTGCTTCTGCTTCTATTAACATTCTCTGACGACAATATTTAAATTCCTTTACAACAGCGACAGCAGCAACAACAACATAACAACAACTGCAACATTTAAAACAGTATAAAATGGAAGAAACAAATAAAGAAAAGGATAAGAACGACGAGAGAGAGGGAGAGAGTTAAATAGATAGAGAGCGAGAGCAAGACTTGAATGAGCTCTATTAAGGTTAAGAGGATGGATGAGGTGTCATTGGTAGGAGCACAAAGGGGCGCATGAAGGTTAATATTTTTGCCTTCTAGAGCCTAAACACGTTCACGAGCAGCTAAATCGTGGCAGCGGTGGTCACTCTCAGCAATTCATTGCAACGTCACAGAGTTTGTTTACATTTTCAAAGTTTGGGGGCAAAACAGAAGATCGAGAAGGTAACGCCGCCCTCAACTGCGAGCCAATGTGCTCGCCAATGTGCTTAGGCTATTACTTGCTCCTTGCCTTATTGTGGCTTCGCACGTAAGCCATTCTTTCATACAAGAAATCATATAAATTTGTACAGTAGCTATTTTGCTCCTTGTTGTTGTTGTTGTTTCTTTTGCAGCTTTTGTTCTATGTTCTTAATATGTTCATAAAAGGGAGTACCTTTTAGGAACATATGTGATTACATCTGCCATAGAAGTTGCACATTCTTAATGTCCTTCCATATATCCTCCCTATAAATAAAACGAAAAAAAATCTAATTACCTTGAGGAGAAGGAAAATTAAAAAAGAACACGTTCTTGTGTTTTAACATTTCCTTTTTTAACTTTCTTTTTGTATTCTTAATAGAAAATATACGAGTATAAACTGGGCTCATAAAACTTGTATGTCGGTACGTACATATGTATGCACAAGAAGTCGTTGTTGTACAAGATATTTTAATGAAAATCTGAAAAGTTTATTGTAAGAAGTTTTCCAAAGAAAAAAGGTACAAAGTAATACTCCATACTAACTTCTAGTCTTAGGCCCTAATTATTAGGTCCTAGTCTTATCTTCTTCCTCATCGTCTCAGTTTAAATTGTACATTGTTACATAGTATTTTGTCCCTTTTGTAAACTAATCCACAAAGGCCTAAATCCACAAAGGCCTAAATGTTACAAATCAAAATATACTGTAGTGCGGTACTCTTTTCTGTGATTTTTTTGACGCGATTACAAAACAAATGATCACATATTATGTCATCGCACACAAAATAGGATACAAGAAACTTTTTAGACCATTCTCGTCTAGTATATTGTATTCATATCGTACTTACCTCAGGCTTGAAGTACGATGAAGATATGTTCCTTTGCTGAATTAGAAGACAAAAGGATATAAACATCAGTGCTGTCAGACTGATTTTCTTTGCATTTCATTCTCCTGTATCCTTCTTCATTATTTTACTCTTTCCATTTCATTATAATTCTTTATTACTTTACTCATTACACTTTATAATTTAACCGATTCTAATGCTTTATTATTCTTTAGTTTTTTTAGAATAATTTTTATTATTTCTTGTTTATTATTGCTTTTAAACTTATTTTAGCCGAGACGTTACGCCATGATTCACTTCGATTTTAATACGATACACGAGACGCTGTTCTCACAAACACTTTCAAACAGTAAGCGTTTTTTATGTATTATATGTATGTACGAGTAGGTTAAAGTAGCCTAAGGATATGCTTCCTTAATTTTTGCCGTTATGTCTCTTACTATTAGAACAAAAAACGTTCAATCATTTATTACAAAATGCTTTGAAGAAGTAACGCTTCCATTTTGTATAAAAGCTACAACACACAACAACTATGATAATGGATGGTAATGGAAGAGCGTGAAGAGAAGACCTTCCACTCACGAACAAGCCGAAAAATATACTGAACACGCGCCAAACACGAACCAAATATTTGAAATCTGTTTCGAAGCTGGTCGAACGTGAGGAACGTGATGAAAACGCTGCTGCTCTGACTGACTGACTGACTGACTGAATCTGTCTGACTGTTGGAGTTGTTGTTGTTATTGCTGTTTTAAGGGTGCTGAAAACGCCGGCTACTGCTGCCATCATGCCCCCTACTGTTGTTGTTTTCTGACTGTTTTCCTTTCTTCCAAAAGTTGAACAAAAAGCCGAAAGATAAAATAAAATGCATTGCTTTGCAATCACATGCCCGGCAACAACAACAGCGATAGTACCAACTACAATACATCAAACAACGCCAACAACACTAAAGGAGAGTTTGCCGTTGATACTCAGGGGGTGGTAGTCAGTCGTTAGTGTAGGGTTTTCGAACTTTAGGGTTGAGTCTGCTAGTGCCACCCCAACCCTAGGAGTAAGGGCTTAGAATTGACAGAGAGAGAGAAAGAGAAAAACATTGCGAGAGGAAGCATTTGTGAGAAAGGTTAAATGTTGGCTCGTTTCGTTAGGGTTGTAGAAAATTCGTACCTTTTCAGGTACGAGTAACGAGCCTTTTTGTAATTACATATTTCAAATTAATAATAATAATTAAATTAATAATAATCATAATCATAATGGTAACAGGGTTCAATTCACTATTGAATAATTTCTTATTATTTTACTTAAATAAGTAAAGAATGAGCTGTTAATTGCATTTTAAACGCAATGTAAATTCTTTTGATATATTTTCTTTTAAGCGAATTTTAACAAATGGCCTAATACCATTTATAAAAAACAGCTCTATTGTAAATTAATTGTAATTGTTTAATTGTAAAGTAACCGGTTATCCATCTGGCGTAACCAGTTACTTAAAAATTAATGTCGAAACTCCAACACTACGACTGCTTGCGCCGATTCCAAAGCTTTAAAATAAACCTACCTCAGGCTTGAAGTACGATGAAGATATGTTCCTTTGCTGAATTAGAAGACAAAAGGATATAAACATCAGTGCTGTCAGACTGATTTTCTTTGCATTTAATTCTCCTGCATCCTTCTTCATTATTTTAAGCGAATAATGAAGAAGGAAGGACGCATATTTTCTTTTAAGCGAATTTTAACAAATGGCCTAATACCATTTATAAAAAACAGCTCTATTGTAAATTAATTGTAATTGTTTAATTGTAAAGTAACCGGTTATCCATCTGGCGTAACCAGTTACTTAAAAATTAATGTCGAAACTCCAACACTACGACTGCTTGCGCCGATTCCAAAGCTTTAAAATAAACCATTAAAAACAAATCGTAGGTAAATCAACCACCAACCAACAGCCATCAACCATCATCATGATAGGAAAGAACCAAAGAAATAACTCCTACCATCTTTGCCCCCATCAACACATCTACCGGTAGTACCGCACCGGCTGCTTATCATCTCATCGTCTAGGTTCTAACGAGGAATCATGATTCCGAAATAAATTTGAAGTCAAGGGTTTGCGTGTTCGAGAGCCCTTTTAGTATTATGTTTTATTACTATACCAGGTTCTTGTATTTGTGTTTTGTAGTTGTGGTTGTTATTGCTGTAGCTGTTTTATCCCGACGCAGGCGCTCCAATCAATGAATTTGTTAGAGTAGAGTAAGACAATTTATAAATTATGCAACACTATTGCATGCATACAATAACAAAAACAATGCTCGTTTTGTTTTTTTATTATAGCATTGAAATTGCATGTCAGCTACTGTGGAATGAATAAGTGTCACTATGTTTAAAATTAAATGTATTATTGCTAATTATATTTTTCCTTTTTTTGTGGAAAAATTTGTTTTTTATTTTAGGGTTACTAAAACATCGGTTTATTAGTGTAATATTAAACTTATATTTAATTATGTTTCTTCGTGACTAAAAGTTAATAGTTCTTTAAAACGAATTTATATTCGCCCATATTTTTACTAGCTTCTTCCAAGAGGTTTCATTCCAAAGTTTCAAAAAAGTTATAAATAATGTTTTTTAATTAAAACTTATCCGATGGGTAAAACTTTTTTAAAGTTAAAGTAAAATGTAAAGTTTTTATATCAATTTATTAACAAATTGCAAAATTTCTAACTTACCAGAAATGTATCATCTAAACAAATATATTTTCTTAATTTTCTATTTTTATTTTTTTTACATCGTTTTCAATGACCATCTTCACGATCTTCCACCATTTCCTGCCATCGTTCATTTACAATAACGATCTGCTTTCATTTTACTGCGTCTATCCAATAAAGCTTCGTGCAAAATTCCTTGTTCTTTTGCAACTTCTAATTCCTTTACATCGTTTTTATTAATACGCAATTTCTTATCTTGAAATTTCTGAAACTTTTTCCTGTAAAGTTAAGAGAAGAAATTAAAATAAATAACATTGCTTCAAGTAGTTTAAGTAATGAAAATATTTCAACCTACACATAATTCTTTTCAACCTCGTTTAGATTGCCCTTTTCTTCTTTGGGTCCATCGTCCTTAACACAATCTCGTGCTGCGTTACAACGTATTTTACAAATTTCATGAACGCCCACTTTTTTACGCAGTGCTACGCAGGCATCATCTTCTGGATCGATAGACATAAAATATCCCGTCTCTGAAAGTAAAGCCATTCTGCCCTTATCAAACACTGGCTCCCATTGCTCCAAGCTGCCGACCGCCTCAGATCGACCCGTTACCATGCCATCTTTTTCCATTTTCAAATACTTTCCATAACCCGACTTGAATGCCACTTTATTGTCATTGATTGGAAAAGCCGTCAATATTTCCTCCGGACCCGGTTCGCTACCCTCGTCGTGAGGTGGCCCTAATGTGAATAAGCCATTGTCCAAAGCTTTGACATAGCTGCGTTCACCAAACTCTATAGCGACCGATCCGTTGAGATCCAGTGTCTGTTTCGCCTCCCACCAGCCGCCATGTCGTAACGCGTCTTCGTCTACTCGTACTTTAATGTGTGGTTCATCCTTGTCCTTGTGCTCCTTCTTTCGTTTTTTGCTTTTTCTGAAAATTTTTTTTCGGGAATTGCTTTTCAAAAATTTCTACTTAATTTCCTTATTATTAAAATTGGTGTCACTTACTTTGGCTTCTCTCCTTTTAACACCAATTTTCCGACACGTACATTATCGTAATCCGACATCCTTAAATAAATCCTCAGGTTAGTTGAAGATTGTTAATTTTATAATGTTCCTTTTCCTTGTTATTCTTTTTCTTTTGTTTTGTGTTGTCTCTTATATACGATCCTTTTACAATAAATTGTAAAAAATCCTATGCGCCCGAAAATTTTCAATGCATATTACAAACAGTGCCACCCGCGGCTGTGTTCAGGGCACTTGTTTTAAAATACAAAATAGAAAAATTTCATTTGTAAAGGGGCTTTCACAACGAAAGCGATTTTCGCTTAGCGACGCGGTGCGAATTTCATCTCTGAATATTGTAACTCTGAATGCTATACTAAGTACTTTTGACATATGGAATACTGAACATATACTCGTAGAAGAAAAAAAAATTTCCTCGGGAATTTTGAATTTTTTCCCGAATAGAATGAATAGAAAGATGTGTCACTGTGTTGAGTTTTGTCACTTTACCAGAATAGGGCTGTTAGTGTCAATTCGCACAGACCATTAATATATTTTCGACAAAATCGTCAAGTTCAAAGGTGTAAATGCAAAATGCAAACGTCAAAAATTTTGCATGAAAATTTTGCACATTAAAAATAACGAGTGTCTACTGCTTTACCGACAGGATAATGCTTTAAACACAGTTGGATGGACAAAGCGCTAAAAACCAAAACAAAAGTCCAAATTACGTAGGCTCTTATGGGAATCACGAAAAAATCAATTATCCAAATTGATTATCCGAATTATACAAAAAATCCGAAGATAAAGAAACAAATGTGTTCGGGTTGGCTCTATTTCGAAAGCCTTGAATACAGTTGGAGGGACAAAGCACTAAGCACATTGGTCTTTTGTTATCTTTTTTTTTACTTACGGATTAAATATAATTAATTCCCCCGAACTAAACCCAAATCTCATTTCTTTCGACTTCTTTGTTTCCACAGTAAAAAAAAAGACTTGCACTCGTTATATAAAAACTCTTTAAAATAACTAAAAACATAAAAAAAAGGATAAAAGATAACCGCACAAGAAAGTTTTTAGCGCTTTGTCCTTCCAACTGTGTTTAAGGCATAGAGATCTTACCCTGCGTTTACACGTGCAAATGTAAGCTCAAAAAACTCTGTCTCCATTCACATTTTTCACTAATCACTCACCCATTGGCCACTTGCAAAGCTACTGGCAACGAAATTTGCATGGTCCCCGATTCCATTGGGCAATTTTTCCTTTCAACTTTTCTTAAATAATTGCCACAGGTCTCATATGATTTAGCGAAAAGCACAAAAGCGAAAAAATTTACGGTACAGAGGTATCTGTACACCTTTTTACACATTCCCAGTTTTATTGAAAAAGTATTCATACATTTCCGTTTTTATTTTAGAACAATGGCTGCGTTCAGGACAACAAGCTGTGTCGGCTTTTTGCTGTTTTTTTGTCTGAGGGGGTTAGAAAGGTCAGAAGGGCTGACAAAGCATTCGCCATTTTTTCTAGCCAAAAATTTGTATGCTGGATCTGCTCAGAACTTTCTTCTCTGTCACTAATTTTCAGTGTTTTATTTCCTTCTCGTGTGGCGGCCACGTGGAATTTGGCAATGAAGTGTTGTTGTTGTTTAAATGTTGTTGTTTATCAGCAACGACTCAGCAAGGCGTTCAGAGAACATGGTTGCATTCAGGACAACAAGCTTTATTGGCTTTTTGGTGTTTTTTTGTCTAAGGGGGTTAGAAAGGCCAGAAGGGCTGACAAAGCCGTCGCCATTTTTTCTAGCCAAAAATTGCTGGATCTGCTCAGAACTTTCTTCTCTGTCACTCATTTTCAGTGTTTTGTTTACTTCTCGTGTGGCGGCACGTGGAATTTGGCAATGAAGTGTTGTTGTTGTTTAAATGTTGTTGTTTATCAGCAAAGACTCAGCAAACGTATTCAGAGAACATGATTTATTCTGACAAGAAAAAGCCAACACAGCTTGTTGTCCTGAATGCAACCCATGATTTATTCTGACAAGAAAAAGCCAACACAGCTTGTTGTCCTGAACGCAGCCAATTCTTCTAGGATGCATTGAACATAGCCTTCGTTCGGTTTCGTTCAATCCATGTGAATGAAATCGAAATGAAAACGAAAACAGCATAAATGTCGTTGGTCTCTGATGTCTTCTCAACAAAAAGTTAAAAATTCTTATTGCCATTGCTAACAAAATAAATCACTGCTCCAAAGGTAAAAATCGGAAGGTGAACCGATAAAATAAATAAATGAAATAAATTTATGCGCTAGCGAAAATAATGAAAGATAGTATGATAAAGTGAATGAATGTCTAGTATACGGTTGAAATTCCGTGTAGAATTCATGTACAGCTGATGAAATGTATTTAAGCGAAGTGAAGAGCAAGAGGCAGGACAAAACCACGATGAAGCTGAAGTTGAAAGCGCAGTGAGAACAGACGACATCGGTGTCTGTCATTTGGGTGAAGAAACGGTTTGTTGCTCGTGCGGGTTGAGTGCAGTGTAAAGAAACTACGACCCGGCGGCAGGAAGTAAATCAGGAAAAAAAAATAAAACCGAAAACTATCGGGAGAACAAGAGAAGCAAAGAATTCATTGCATTTCTTAACTCGCGCATGCAACGAGGGCTGGTCGAACAGCATCTTTTCCTATAGCGGGGTTAAAGGGAAAGCTACAAGAATATCCTGTGGATCCAGATTGTGGAGGCACGCAACGCAACGCACACATAAAACAACCTGGTTGGTGCAAGGAGAGGTTGTGGCACGAGAATTTTACCAGCCATTTTTATGATAGCTACAGCGAAATTCCTTTCCCCCACTAACATACATACATACAATATTCGCAAGACAGCGAAAAATCTTAATTTGGAAATTGATTTTAGGCTTTAAGCGGCGTTACAGCGTATAATTTTAATAACTTCTTTTAATTCGGTTCTCTTTGCATTTGCAGTGGCACTTCATCACGAGCGCTAAATAGGACTGATATACTACGTTGCTGGGATTATAATTTGCAGGGATACGCGTAACATTGTAACAAGGTATTTAGGCCTTAAACGTCGAAATAAATGCAATTGATTAATCCTTCTAGATAACCGGTCCTCTTGTCCGTCCCTCTTGTCACTTTTATAAGTTATTTTTACCTCAATACATTTTATTCACTGCCTTTAATTTCTTAATACTGGGACATTCTGAAAGAACATTTTATTTTATTTTTAATCAAATGCTTTGATAGCATAATGCTTTAATATAGAGAGAATTTAGCATCTTTCCGTTTACACGTTTTAATATTTTTTTTTTGTATTGCAGCTACAACATTCTCAATATTCGTTGAAGAATATACAATATAAAAATCTTCCAAACTTTTATACTTAAATAGACATAAACATAATAAAAAGGAAGGAAACTTCAGCATTTATTTAATCAAAGAATAAGGAAACAATTTCTAATTAAAAAAACTAACTTGCTTGCCATGCCCCGCGGTAAACGACGTGCAAATCACGATATGGGCGATGATGAGCGACAAACTTCCAAAAGACAAAGAAACTATACAACAAACACACAAACCAGCGGAAGGTGAGTTAATTAAATTGTGATCGGATATGATTTTTCGTTCAAAAGAAGTACACAATTTTTGTGATTTTTATGCAAGAGGATAACTAAACCTCTTTTCACGCCATAAAAACGATCTTGAATTACATCATCAGAAAATTTCAGATCTTCTTCGATTTCTCAAAAGGTTAAAGAAAAATTACCAACTATTTTATCAACATTAAAAGGTTTGATCAGAAATTAGCGAGGGAGAACTGTATTAAAATCTTCAGCGCAGGAAATGAAAGTTTGCGATAATTTGAATTTGGGGTTTTTTCACGTGGAAAACGTATTCTTTCTTCAGATCAGGGTTCAGATCTATTTCAGTATGACTTTTGTTTTTAATGAGATCTAACTCTATTTTTGGAAAGTTTTCAACCCAAACTAAAATTTAAGTAATCTAAGTAAACAGTAAACAACTTTTATAAGGGTTATATTGCGATATTGAAAACTTCTAAAGTTAGTAAAAGCCACTTTATATTACGATGAAATTTAAACAAGGCTAACTTTTCATAGATTAGATTACAATACATGTATTATGTTTTCTATGCTTCTTGATCGTCATTCGTTATGGCATAATATATTGTATATATGTATATCTAAAGTAAAAAGAGTTCTTAGTTCTTCTAAACTTAGAAGAATTACTTATTGATTTCCTTAAACATTATCTAAATTCATGTGTTTTTTTTGTTTTGTTTCTTTTTCATTTTATAATCTCTCACCAGTTTGATTTCTTCTTCTTTTTTTGTTTATTTTCTGTCGTTTATTTTTTTTTAAATATTTGGCAGTTTAGTTGAGCTCTTATACTTTGTTTTAAGTTATATTTAGCTTAAGAATGAACACATTGTCAAATTCTGAAGCAAACAGAAACTAAGAAGATTTATTTATTTATGAAAAATTTGTGTTTTTATCCGCCATTAATTACATTACGTTTAATTAGCTAATATTTTATATTATTGTAAACTAAAGTGTTATACAACGGGGAAGTAATGTCAAAGTAGGTTATTTTTAAGCATAAAAATTACGCATAAAAGTAAATATTTTCAATATTTGTTTTTAGAAAATATTTCTTTATTATATTTTTAATGTTACTGTTAAACAAATTGCATTATTTGATATTTTTTTTCTTTTTTAGACGCCACATCAAAGCTGAAGATACATTTAGTCAAAAACGTTGTGTTGCTTGGTTTCGTGAATATACAAACCCAGACGAACCAGACACTTTGGGTAAGCGTATATCAATTAATATCGTTAGATATATTGTAAAGAATTATTAAAATAGACAAAAGTGTAAAAAAAGACTTAAATTTTTCCAAACCAAACCAAAGTTGGTTTGGCATATTTAATGGAAAAAAGAAATGAATCATGAAAGAATCTTTAAAAATTGAATTGAAATCAATAAAAGAATGTGCTTGAAATGTTGATGCCTCTGATTATTCTAAACAACATAACTTTTCTTCTCAACACAAACGTTTTATTATCTTTCTTGCTCTCGAAAGCGAATATTCAAAAACAATATTTTTAAATAATGAAAATTGATAAAAAGTTTTTGGAAATTACACTACATTTTAACAAATGTTATATAGTTCGTAGCTAAAAATAAGTAGCCTTTTGAGGATATAATTTAAGTATTTCAGCTTTCATGACTTATAAGCTCTTAATTCATGAAAATTGCTTAAAAAAATTAATGACTTTTGGCCTATAACAACGATCGGTTTAGAAAAAGCAAAAATAACTTATGATCGCTGTCGTAAATTGCAGTAGAAATATAAGTGCTTTTAAAGCCAAGTATTACTTACATGAAACTTTTCTTCTTTCGTCCTTAACATTCCTGTTGATAGTTGTTGCTTTTATTTCGCATTAAATATTGCTTCTTATGTCTTTTAGGGCCTGATGGTATGGAGAAATTTTGTGAAGATATTGGCGTTGAACCAGAAAATGTAGTCATGCTTGTTCTGGCCTACAAAATGGGCGCCACACAGATGGGCTTCTTCAGTCAATATGAATGGGTCAAGGGTCTCACCGAACTTGAATGTGATTCTGCAGTTAAAATGCAATCAAAATTAGAATATCTTAAGAGTATATTAAATGATCCGAATGTCTTTAAAAGTATATACCGATATGCATTCGATTTTGCAAAGGTATTGAAAACGTACATACATATATTTTTGGATTTGATATTCATTTATATTCTGTTCATTTAAGGATTCCGATCAAAGAAGTATGGATATTATAACCGCGAAAGCAATGTTACAGCTACTGCTGGGAAAACACTGGCCACTCTATCCGCAATTTGCACAATTTCTAGAGCAGTCAAAGTACAAAGTTATTAATAAAGATCAATGGTGTAATATATTGGAATTCTCGCGTACGATTAATAATGATTTAACAAATTATGACATCGATGGTGCATGTAAGTGAACCAATTCAATAACGAACGCATTTCATTTTATTCATTTATCATTGCCTTTACTGACCATTTGCTGTTTTTAGGGCCGGTTATGTTGGATGAATTTGTTGAATGGCTGCGGCAACATCGTATGTGTACCACAACAACAACTACAGCAACGACAATATCAAGCTGAAATGTTTAAAATTTCTAATTTATTAAATTTAAAATAATAGAAATAATAACAGCATATGAAAAGTATGAATAAATTCACCGTCACACACACCCACAGATTCATACACTCTCCAACACTACTGCTATTATTATGAATAAATTATATTAATTCTGATAATTTTAAAATCAATAGTACATAATTTAAAACAAAAAGCAAGAAGTCAGAAAGAAAATTATGGCCGAAGTATAAACAACTTTCAAAGCAAAATAAACGAATGAAATTGTATAATTATTATTATTAATTGGAAAATGTGAGAAGGAAAATAAGGAGTAACAATTGTGGAAATATTTATTTTAGAAAAATTTGTTTTTAAATTTTAATTTTTCAATTCCTAAATTAATAAATAATAATCGCAGTTCATCTTCAAAGAAGAAATTGTTTTTTAAGGTAATATTTCTAATCTTTATAATGTTTTGCATCTTCTAATTTTTCCAAAAAAATATTGACAAAAACAATCGCGTTATTTCTTTGGGTTCTCGCTCAAAAATTCGCGGAACGCATCAGGCATATATCTTCGACAATTTCAGGTGACGTTTCCGTATTCGTGAAGCAGACAAGGATGGCAATTTATCATTTCTTAGAGGTCGTTCTGTAATCCTCGTAAATTTTTGCCTAGACAAGAGCCACATTTGTGTCATCGGTCGAAGATCCTCCTGTTCTGAGGCACTGTTGGTATTAAAAAATGGCACAAATCGCACCTTTTCGTACAGTAAATATAAATTCCGTCGCTGTCAGAACTGAATTTCTTATATTACCGTTTTAGAGTTAGTTATCGCACAAAAAATGGGCGTGATCTGAGTCCCTTCATTCCCTTGAGAAATCTGGGTGTAACCTCTGAGTCTGATAAATAAATAACCGGGGAAATTTATTTCAAAGAGTTGAATGAAAAGTTCTTTGTATACCATTACATTTTATTTGTATTATTATTTATATAAATATAGCTACAACTTTAAATTTTTTAAATTTGTTTTTTGTTTTAATAATATACGATTTTAAAGGCAATGAGTAAGTACTATTTTCTAAATGGTAATGGCGTAAGTTATACAAAAAATACAAGAACTTAATTTTCATATATTTGAATTTCAGCTAAATTCAGTCGTTTGGCTTAAGAGCGCGAGCGAATGAGGAATATCTGATAGACTGCGAATGATGATTTAAGAGATGCACAAAGAAATACGATGTAACGAAAAGAAAAATCAATGAAAAAAGACAAAAGTTCCCTAAACGTAAATTGAAAATATGAAATGAAATTAGGTAAAAATCCTAAAAGAAAGTAAGTAACTGAGTTCGAATAACAGCGAAAGATAAAATATAAAATAAACATAATAAATTTATAAAGGAAGTATTTTATAAAATAGCAAGAATTTTCGTAGCGTTTTAAAAATAGTAAACGTTGAGGAGTTAAAGTAGAGTGCGTAAAATCATAGGAAAAGTAGGAAAAAATAAAAACGAAGAACTTATTAAATAAAAAAAATGAAAACGATGACGACGCCGACTCGGTTGTGTTACTTAAAGTTGGTGTAAGAAAGTTCGGTTTCTCAGTTCGTGAGTCTTCTGTATAGCCACTTTGCCCCTCCCGTCGATTCGTATATGTATTTATATATTTATCGATGCAACGAAGATAGCACTCGATGAAGAGCTCTGCACTTCTAATACATTTTTTCCAGCATTTTATTAAGCTTCTCGTGTGCGTAACGAACTTTCTGGTAGAGATCCTTGGAGCAACCATGCTGAATAATTGTGGAAAAGCGATATGTGCGGAAATTCTTTTCACTGTCCATGCAAGTTATGGCGCTCATGCGGGGGCATAAAATGATTTTCACATGATCGGAAAAATTTAGCTGTAAGTGGATAAGGGTCGATTTGAATAATTGTCTTTTACTTACTGCATAGAAAAGGAACAAATTTTTTTTTTTTTAAACCCAAAGAAAATTTTAGAAAAACGTTTAAAATTTGCTGATTTCGTTTCAATTTCACGTAAAGATTTAAATGGAGGAATGCAAGCAACATTTTTCCTTACCTGCACTGAGCCATTTGTGAGATGCATCACCACGGCACACGTCGTTCTGAACCACGAATGCAAATGAGGTAACCGAGAGATTTGATCGCTCTCCATATTCACATTATTTGCACCGGCCTTAACCAAGTGTTCAGTCATGTAGCGTTTGAAGTATGACAGCAGTTTCATTTTCTTTTCAAGAGCTTTGGAGTATTCCGTGATAGTCATGTACGTCTCCTTACCATCTTTATCAATAAAATGCACATTGCTGGAAAATAGAAAAAAGCGTTTCTGTGAGCATCTGAATCCAAAAACGCAACCGACATTAACTGCTTACTGTCCATTGGGCAGCATTATTAATTTGGTGGTATCGTTGAACATAACACCCATGCCCTCGTCACACAACTGATAGCCGAAACCATACTTATCGCTATAGTCAACCCATTTGGAGACCCAGAACAGTGGCTGTGCAGCCGGATCGGTATTTTCGTCGCCAAGGTTGCCGTGTAGAAGTTTTGGCTGTAGACATTTTTGCAAGAAATTTATTATTTTGTGGGGGCGAAAGAAATCATGTCCTTTCTCATAAGAAATCATTGCTTTCTTTCTTACCTTGGCATTGATTAGATTGGTCAATTGCTGATACAAATTCTCAATATCGCCACGATAGTCTTCATTGTGTCGACAAACTTGTGCCGACGCTGTGATGGCATCATGCAGATTATTTTTGAGAAATGTTGACTCAAGGCGTGTATCATTGACACCATTCATTTCACATAAAGGCTTACGATGTAGGCCATCAGCGGACTCGGCGACCTCATCGACGCCTACACGCGGCGCCATGGTTAGACATGAACTGGGTAAGAACATTGGCACTGGGGCACTATTTAAAAATTCAAAACGTAATAAATCGTTGATGGTGGGACGCTTTTCGGGATTAGATTGCAACATGGCAATAACCATTTCTGCAGCCGATTTTCGCAGATAGCTGGGAACTCTGTGAGAAAAATATATTAAAAAATACATACATACAGTATATGAAAAGGAAAATACTTGAAAAGCTCTAGAAATTGGAGCTAATTAAAGGTTCTGAAGCTAACGAAGGCTAGCAGCTTACTTGTATTCGCATTTTTTAATTCTCGTATACGTGTCCTTCAGTGTCTTTGTCTCAAACGGTGGCTGTCCCACCAACAGCGTGTACATTACACAACCAATGGACCAAATATCCACCTCAAAGGAGTGCCCCTTTTTGGTTAATATTTCGGGGGCTATATAGTTTGGTGTGCCACAAAGGGTTTTCTTGCGTTCGCCATCATACTCGATGCGTGTGGCTAGACCGAAATCACCAATTTTGACGTGCAAATGATCGTTGAGAAAGAGGTTGCCCAGTTTGAGATCACGATGTATGATGCGATTGTCATGCAGGTATTTTACACCTTGTATAATTTGATAGATGTAGTAACGGCATTCGTACTCGGTGATGGTTTTTCGCCGTTTATGCAACTCCATCATAGACTATAAATAATACCAAAATAGAAAGAATGTGATGTTTTTTTTCTTTTCTTTTTTTTTGCATTTAAGGCGAGGCAACTTACGCGTTTTTTACACAGCTCTAAAACTATGTAAATATTATAGCTATCATCGAAGAAACCATGAAACTTTACAACGTTGGGATGATTGAGACTTTTGTGTATAGTAATCTCTTGCGTCATTTTCTCCTTCTGATTGTGTTTCATCATTAATTTCTTTGAGACGATTTTACCAGCATAAACATCGTTTGTGGCCACATCAACGATTTCGTAGCATTTTGCGAAACCACCCTGTAAATTGATGCAAAATTTATGAAGGCGGAGAGAAGAGGGGGTATTTCCTTTGTGTTTGCAAGGAAATTTGTGGGATTTAAGATATTTTTCAGAAGTAATTATTTCTAGAGATTTATACAGCAACACTTCAGACGTTTTTCTTTTACTTTATAGAATCAACATTCTTATGTTTTATAAGTTAAATATAATTTTATAGAACAAGCCTAAGGATACAATTTACATTGCATGAAAAGATGCTCTACGAGAATTAGAAAACATTTAATTTCACTCCAAAAACACATTTTTTATTACGCGCGTTAAAAAATTCAGGTAGAGACGACACAATGTATACACTACCACCAACAAATAGGAAAAGGACTATTGTCCTTAATAATAGAGGATTACTAGAGGAATTGCGACTACTTCATCTGAATACTATTTATTACAGATAAATGAGAATGCCATTATTATTTTAAATGAAAATAGTATAAAAATTACCTTGCCAAAAAATCGCATACGTTTATAACTGGTCGCTGTGTTGGAATCATATAAACGCTCCGGTATGTCGGTGGTCTTGTCATCAGGTCTTGTCGCCATTTCCAAAAAGGTTGCAAACTATTTTTCGCTTGAACTTAATTAAATTAACTTTTTTTAATTAACAATTCCACAATTAGTTGGGGATTCAATTCCAAGGCGAGAGATAAAATATAACTTTTAATTTGCAACTTTTCCAAGAACGCTTGGAAAAATATATATATACAAATACTTCGACAATTGTGGACAAACTCCTAAAATTATTACAAAAAAACTAATTTTAAATTATAAAACCACAAATATTCCCAAGCTAACTTCTCCTGTAGACGAATGCAACGAAAGGCGACGAGGAAGGCCACAAGCGATCCTCCCAAAGTACGAAAACCGTTTGAATTTTTCAAATAGAGTTTCGATATTCAGCCAACCTCTTTTCTTGTTATTTATTAAATAGCATATATTTTCTCGTTTCATTCTTACCTCAATTGTTTGCAGCTGTTGATAGTATTTTACTATCTATCTCTTTTTATCTGAAAAGTGTGTTTAATGTTTTCGAACATGCAGTTCAAGTGGACTAGGCTACCAGAGTTCTTTTTTGGTATTATACGCACGAACAAAGTTTTTAGAGTAATAGAAAAATTGACAATCTTATAGGGGACTAACCAGAATTATATTCTTCTAACCAATTCATTACTAGCCGTGTTTTTTTGTCGCAGGTATACGCTTACAAATTTTGTATAGGAAAATAAGCAGGCTGCCGCTTAGTTTCGCGTCGATAGCTATTAGAGAGCTGCACAAGACGCGAACATAACTTATGAGGGAAACTGTGAATTGCCTAATTATATGATATTGCGTAAAAATTTTATATTAATATCTTGTATACTCTTCGTATGAGAAGAAAATTTCTGCAAGGTCTAAACGTCTAAGCGTGTTCTGCGTTTTGAGTTGTGACAATCTTTAAGTAAATGATATATTATTTATTTATTTGGTAATGTTATATGAAGTTTCTGCTTGACTAACATATCAGAGTACAATCGACGAAACGATTTCCCCTATTAATATTAGTATTTATTAGTATTTATTTAGGAATTCCAAAAACCAATATATATTATAAATATATTAGTGTTATATTACTCTGCTCTTAAGATAATCTATCCATCAGGATAAGTATAAGCTTCTACTACGATATTAAACCTTTTTTTCCTACCTAGCTTAATAAATAGAAAATGTATTCGTACTTCTAGTCATTTCCCTCGAACACACGTAGAAGTTATATGTTTCCTTTAAACAACTGTCATCATTTTCTTCACAGCTGTCAAAAGTTGAAAAGTCAAATTCTCGTGGTTTCCCTTTTGAAAATTAGCGAACAAAACCGAGAATAAAGTGTACCACAAAATAGAATAGCTGAAAAGAAGGAAACTATTTTTGAGAGATTTTTGTGCATTGCAAAATAAATGCAACCTCATTGAAAGAATACATTTATAAAGAATTTAACTGATTTTAATTTAAAGCAAGATTTTAATAAAATACGGTTAACATAATAGGCTCAGACATGGTAAGTAGTTGGATGATGGAAGGATTATCTACTCGGCACTGTGATGGAACGCGCACAGAAGAATGCAAAATTGTGTCAATTATAAAATCTATTTACATTCAGCGTAGAATGAAAAATATATATACAAATTAGCGTAATTTTTACATTCAATGGTGAAAATGATAGAAACAATAAGAACTTGGCAGCGCAACGAAAGTGTGTTATAACTGAAATGGAAGTGAGGAACATAAAAATAGATCTGAAGGCCAAACTAATTGCATGACATGTTCCGAGTTGGACCAGCGACTTAAAACAAATTTCATAACAAACTATAACTGTAAAATTTATTACTCCGCTTCGACAATACCGTTAAAATCTCGGTATTTGTATCACAGTTAGTAGGTTTAGCGTAATTCTGTGCTGCTCCATTTCTGGTTGTATTCACACTACAGTTGTTCACAGCGTGTGGGACTTCTTTTAGTGCCAACCTATCTGTAACTTGATGGATGATATTTTATCTTTCTCACTTCCTTCCTATAGAACAAACTGAAGTCGGCTCAGAAGGATAAGGTAAAGAAATTCATATCGCTAACCCAAACCGGCGAACAGACTGCCATCTTTTGTCTGCAACAGAACGACTGGAAACTCGATTTGGCCAGCGATAATTACTTTCAAAACCCGGACATCTATTACCGTGAATTGGATCGCAAACGGATCGAGCAACTGTTCAGTCGCTATCGCGATCCTACCGATCCGCAGAAAATCACCTCCGAAGGTGTTATACGCTTCCTTGATGATCTGCAGTTAAGTCCCGATTCGAAGCTGGTGCTAATAATTGCATGGAAGTTCCGCGCTGAAACGCAATGCGAATTTACGCGCGAAGAATTCTGCAATGGCATGTACGATCTGGGCGTGGATAGTGTGGAGAAATTGAGAATGAAACTGAACCTGCTCGAATCGGAATTGAATGATGTCGGCAAATTTAAGGATTTCTATCAGTTCACGTTTAATTACGCGAAAGATCCGGGTCAAAAAGGCATCGAACTGGAAATGGCGATTGCGTATTGGGGCATTGTGCTGAATGGACGTTTCAAATTTCTCGACATATGGTGCAAGTTCTTAATGGTAGGTAGAGAAAGTAAGCGGATAGATACGATGTGTGATTCCGGGTTTTCATTAATTTCTCATTCATTCTGCGTAGGAGAAACACAAACGCTCTATACCTAAGGATACATGGAATTTGTTGTTGGATTTTGCCACGCACATCGATGATCGTATGTCTAACTATGATTCGGAAGGTGCTTGGCCCGTACTTATTGATGACTTTGTTGAGTGGTGTCATGAGAACAACTTCCACAATAGGCCACCCTCGCACCAACAATTGCAACAGCAGTCGCAGCTGCAGCTCCAACAACAGCAGCAAACACAACAGCAAAAGAACATATCGAACAGTTTTCAAACGCACAGTACAAACATGAATTATGGCTAACGAATAATTAATATTTTCATTATTTTATTATTGCTAAAATATTTACTTTTATTCATAATATTATAATAACTAAAAAAATTATTGAACATTATAAAACATTTGCTTGCTGCAAGCAATGTTTGCTGCCAATAGTTGTGCGCATACAAAAACAAACTGTTTTGCGAGAGCTATTTATATAGGAATATGTAATTAATTTTATGTTTACCGCTGCTACACAAACTATACATACGTATATTAACTCGAGAGAAGCAAGTGTATAGTGTAATGATTTCTATTGATTTTGTTCTGAAATGCGTTGATAGTTTTTCGTCCGTTTAGTTAAGTTATTTTCCTGAAATTTCCTCTAAATTTTTGCGTTGACATAATTTCAGCAAAATTACATACATAATAATAATAATAATAAATACCGTATATATAGCAACAAATAAAAGAGAAAATAATTAAATGAGCCAGCAAATTTAGTAACTAAATACTTGTTAAAACTTGGAATAAAAAAAGAAAATAAAACAAACACCAACAAATGCTAGAATATAGCTCCTGAAATGGAACAAATAATCCTTGTAAATCCTAATTAAGAAAACGCTCGATCTATCCAAATAAAAGCGGAAAACAATTGAATAACCGAAAAAAGTAATTTTTAAGAAATTAAATATAAAAAGTTTTAAGTATATATAATAAAGTTGAACGTGCGAGATAATGACTATGGTTTAATGAAAGATACTGAATAAAAACAACACAATCTTATTGTATTATTTTAAGTAACGCTGTTTTTTTTCAATTATTTGCTCATACATATCTCTAAAATAATTCTACACCTTTTCCAATTGTAGTTCAGAAAGCGTCAAATGTATTTCAGAAATGGTCATTTTTATTTCAGAAACCGTCAAATGTATTTCAGAAATGGTCAGTTTTATTTCAGAAATGGTCATTTTTATTTCAGAAATGGTCATTTTTATTTCAGAAACCGTCAAATGTATTTCAGAAATCGTCAGATTTATTTCAGAAATGGTCATTTTTATTTCAGAAACCGTCAAATGTATTTCAGAAATCGTCATTTGTATTTCAGAAACTATCAAATGTAGTTCAGAAACTATCAAATGTAGTTCAGAAATTATCAAATGTAGTTCAGAAACTGTCAAATGTAGTTCAGAAACTATCAAATGTAGTTCAGAAACTATCACATACACATAGTTCAGAAAATTTGAATTGTATAGGGTGTTTGTTTTCGGTGGGCCTATTCTATTGATGAGCTAATTTTTTAAGTTCCTGTGTATATACGTATGTAGAAAGGAAACACCATTAAATATTTCCTATTCCATAGGATTTATTGTTTTACATAATTTACAACATTGTTTAAACAGCTACATTCTTATATAATTAACAACATAGGTTTAATGCCCGTATGTAACAATAAATAAAACAGTAAAAAAAAATAGTAATATTTATGTTATATATAAATAATATAATAAAATAAACCAGTTGTTAATTATATAAGAATGTTGCTGTTTAAACAATGTTGTAAATTATGTAAAACAATAAATCCTATGGAATAGGAAATATTTAATGGTGTTTCCTTTCTACATACGTATATACACAGGAACTTAAAAAATTAGCTCATCAATAGAATAGGCCCACCGAAAACAAACACCCTATACAATTCAAATTTTCTGAACTATGTATATGTGATAGTTTCTGAACTACATTTGATAGTTTCTGAACTACATTTGACAGTTTCTGAACTACATTTGATAATTTCTGAACTACATTTGATAGTTTCTGAACTACATTTGATAGTTTCTGAAATACAAATGACGATTTCTGAAATACATTTGACGGTTTCTGAAATAAAAATGACCATTTCTGAAATAAATCTGACGATTTCTGAAATACATTTGACGGTTTCTGAAATAAAAATGACCATTTCTGAAATAAAAATGACCATTTCTGAAATAAAAATGACCATTTCTGAAATAAAACTGACGATTTCTGAAATACATTTGACGGTTTCTGAAATAAAAATGACCATTTCTGAAATACATTTGACGCTTTCTGAACTACAATTGGAAAAGGTGTAGATCTGTTGCGGTTAGAGGACAACACGTCGACATCTCGAAAATTGATTTATTTCCAAGGTGGTCAGTGAAGTCAATCCACTGAGAGTAGCAAGAATATTTAAAAAAGTGTAAAAAATTTAAACGGCCATTCTAGTTTAGATAAAAATCATCTGAAATTCTGGTCTAGCGAAAGTTGCTGAAAAATAGTATTGTACTGGAGCTACTACTATTTATTAGGCTCATGTTATTTTGAACTACTCTGTCTTCTACTATTTTATAGCACCGAGGCTTTTTCAATGCTATAAGCCCATTAAGTAATCCGTTGAATTTCAGTTTTAATTTGAATATTCCTTGGAAGTAAATGCCAAAAATTTGTTGTTTCTTTACAAAATTGGGAGAAATTAAAAAAAAATTGAATAAATTCAAAAATTTAATGGGTGAGGCCTTTCAAAATCTAAGGGAGCAAGGTAAGCGTGCACCTATTCGCTGAGCGAAAAGAGACGGAAATGAAAAGGGTTTTATTATTATTTCATTTGTAGGAAAAGGCGTGGTAGTCGATCGACAGGAGAATATTCTCATTGAGTGTAATGAGAATAATTCATTGAAGAAAAAAACGATTATCACCCGCGAGAGGTTTTCAAATATTCATCAAAATTCAACTTCGGCGATAGAACAGCACAAACCCAACACCATTAAGAACAACAACAACAATAACGCCATCAGCGACAACGACAACAAGCACAAGAACAACAACATCATTAGCAATCACTATGAAAACAACAACCATAACAATCATTATCCCGACCGGAGAGGAAGACACAAATTGAAAAGTAAAAATCATACTATACCCACAAGAAGAGACGCCCAGGAAGTGATCGCTAACACCCTCCGCGCCCCAAGCCAGTCGCTTGGCTCCTCGGAGGTGATCTGCCTGAAGCACGACATCGATGCGGAAATCGAACATTTGAAACGACAGCGACAGCGCCTGCTGGAGCAGCCCCATCATGTGGCTGAGAAATACGAAAAGATAAAGGAACGTCAGAGACCAGCCGTACACGAGGAGAAAACCTGGGATCAAAATTTTATTTCCAATAAAGCAAAGCCAAAAAAACACATCGAATGCCGGTACGAGCGAGTCGTGAGCACGCACAGACTGCATGGACCCAGACGCTGCAAGGAGTGTTCGTGTGCATGTCGGCCACGCATGCGCACAATCGGCCTGCAAAAGGGACAGTGCTGCCCGACTCTGGAAAAGTATCTCAACCTAAAGGAGTTCAGCATAACCAACCTAAAGCTCAATTACAATCCGGTGTCCGAGGTTATACCGACTGCGTACGGTTGCTTCGACTACGCACCGAATAGTGCATTTAACGACTATTACAACAGCAGCGCCAACAGCTGCAGCGGCACCTACTGCCATCCCTACACTGCGACGTGCGGCAACAGCAATCGCGGCGGCGTGTGCACCCAGGAAACACACTGTGTGTCCAGTCGGATGCCGTGCAGCGATTACAACTACTGCTGCGACACGTACTACTACAACTGTCCCAACTCGATGAAGTCGTGCTGCTGGCGACGCAAGACCTGCACGCCCGATGGCTGTCGACGATGCAGCGTTCACAGCTACGACTATCGTCGCCAGAAAACAGATCTCAGTGTGGAGGAAACTGCCCACGAGCGCCGAAAGGAAAAACTGGAACGCGATGCAGCCAGAGAAAAGGCGAGTAGACTGCGCAGTCAGTCGCGAGGAAACGGTGACAAAAGGAGAGCCCCGGAAAGGGTTGAAGAAAGTGCCGCGCGTATTGCAGCACAATTGCTCGGCGACAAGGGACGCCCAGGTGGCACTCCTACTGCCACATCGGACAGCGACGGACGAAGCTACCGTAAAAAAAAGAACAAATACAAAAGCACAAAGGAAACTTCGAATGTGGTGAGGAATCCACCCGCTGTTGAGTCCGAAACCGAGCGCACAGTGGAGCAAATAAATGTAAACCAGCACGCACCACACCACAAACGAGATAAGGACAACGGCGATGAGGAAAAGGAAAGCGCAACAGATGATAAAAAGGAGAAGCGCTATGAGGAATACATCAATAAATATCAGCAGTCCTCCTCCTGCCCGCTAACGGAGAAGGCGGACAAGGGCAAAACGAGGCCGGGACGTATGGAAAATGTACCCTCCAAGCCAGCGCCCAAGCCCAACGAAGAAGAGGCAAGTGCTGGCAGTAGGTCACAAAGGAAGTCAGCAGGCAAATCATCGTCGCCCTCTGAAATCCCAACGCCTCGAGAGGATGCACCTTCCGAGAAACCGAGTGCAACATCCTGCGAGGAATGCTTCCGAGATTGCGCTAATCAAACTGTTAACGATCAGTGTACCCAGTTTGGGACGATGGTGGATGCAAGTGCGGCTTGCGATGGTGAATTTGACGAACCCTTAACACTGCATGACCGTTTAGCCATAAGAAATGCTTTTCTGACTCCCAGTCGGGAGAACCAGAACCAAAACCACCGGGTGCATGAATGCAGAACTACTCAAACGACCAGATGCGAAGAATATTTGCAACTGCCGACTTGTCAGTCCAGTGAAAGCAGCGCTGAGGGGAACAGTGCGCGGTATCAACGTGACGGTTCTCAAGAGATCCTGCGTCGACTTGAAGAAATCTGTGGCCCAGGGCGTATATCGCGACCGACTGCAAGACAAGAAACCTGCTGCCCAGTTAATAGCTGCAGTTGTTCTTCAGCCGCCGACAGCAGAAGCTGTTGCTCCCCCGTCGAACGTATAGCGGGCGAAGAGATCCTTAGACGGATTAAAGAAAGACACACAGAAAATTCTCGAAACGGAGCCGCAACGATATCTGCCGCACAGAGCAAAGCATTGCATGCTATTTCGTGTAAATCAAACACTAGATGGACGAATAGAGATCCACAAATACCTCGCCCCATGAATAACACGAGAGAGCCGGACATGTGGAATGCGGAACAACAAGTGGAATGCATGAAGACGACGTCATCGGAACTGATCTCTCAAGGAAGCTCTGCTCAATTCAAATCGCACATCAAATGGAAATGCACCACTAGTTCTGTGAGGCCTGAACAAAACAGTTGGGCCGACTTGTTAGCGCCACCGAATCGGGATCAAACGCCAGACCAAAGTAGAACAGATTGCTATTGTAGATCATTCTCCGCTCCGAAAAAAGACTCTAAACCATTGTCAGACTCGAAAAAAAATAGTAGATTAAATTCGGCTCCGGGAGAAGATGGTCAATCATTGTCCCCTCAACAGAAACAATCTGAGCACATGTCGCGCTCTAGAGAACGCGTACAAAATCAAGGTGACATCCAAGAACAAGACTTGCGTAGATGTGATCTGGAGGCACGTTTGAGGTTTTGCGAAGAAGTATGCCAACAGGCAGCTCTGCTAAGACAAGGCGGTGGTAGCAGGCACAGGTCCAACAGCATGGAACGCATCATAAAACAATACTCTTCGCGTGATGAATGCAGATCTGCAAAAGTCACACAAGAACGATTCTCGCGACAAAAGCCGTTTCAGGAACAGGGAGAAGAAGAACAACCATCAAGTGGGATGCTTCCCTCACAATATGGTAAGTTGGGAGAAAGTTAGACGAAATGTCCTTTGAAATAATGTGATTACTGGTTTGTTAATATTATTACCTTTTTCACACCTTCTTCGCCAGTTACAGCAAGCTCTAATTATTCATTTGCCGCCAGTTACGGAAGCAACGATGACTGCGAATCGCGTTATCGACGTATACCGCTGCGCCGTCGTAGTCGAATGCGTATAGACCCAGTTCCCGAGTACACTGGATGCCAATGCATGTTGAACACTTATTTGGATATTCTCTCTGCTGTCAGTCAAACTAATAAAGACGGCATTTGCGGAGGCGCTAGACCTAGCGGAAGCAGCGGCATCGGCAGTGGCATGGGCTTCGGCAGTGACGGCGGTAGTGGCAGCGGCAGCGGCAGTGGCATCGGTGGCGGTGGCGGCGGCGGCAGTGGCATTAGTAGTCGCAGCCCCATGGGAACAGTCAGAAGTAAGAGCAAAAGCAGGACTTGTTGCGAGAAAAAAATTACATTTCGAAGATATTGATGATTTGCTTTTACGTTTTTTACAATGACGATAATAATGGCGATGGTGATGGTGATGGTTATGTTTGTTATGGAATTAGTTTAGAATTATTTTGTTTTGTGGTTTTTATTTTTTATTGTATTTATTGGAGCGTGAATGTTTTATGTAAATTAGGTAAATTTTAGTTATTTAATTAGCCATAGCTAATAAAAATTGTACTAGTTACAAAAACGGTCTTTAAATCTGACAACAAATTTGACAACAAATACGCGCAGCAAAGAGGCGGGAGCAAGTACAAGCAAAATAGGCGCGTGCGTATGGATACTTCAGTAGGTTCCTGATTGGGTGAGTGGACTTTGTTCACGACTGCGCGCTTGCCGGAAACGATCGTCGGTGATGTTGTGACGCAGCTCCTGATTCTGAACTTGATATTCATACGTTAAAGATTCCTGTTGCTTGCGACGTTCCTTCTCACTATCGAGCTCATTCTGCGCGGTAAAGAGGACATACATATACATAATGTATTATTAGATAATGTTTTGAGCAGAGTTTGGGTTCACTCACCAGCAGCTCTTCATTGGTTTTTCGTAAACGTACCAACTCTTGACTCAATTTACTATCAACTCTTATTTGCTCCTCGAGATCTCGCCGCGTTTTACTTAAAAGTTCCTCCAAAGTATCAGCAGAAACTTTCTTATCCGTTGTAAATCTTTCCAGATCATTACGCAGTTTATCATTCATATCTTCCAGCTAGAAAAGCTTGCAATATGGAATCCGTAATGCTTAGATTGCATTTTTTTACCTTTCTTTTGATTTCAATCATTCCATTGAGCTCAGCATTGAGCTTATCTTTCTCTATATCCAATTTATCGCATAGTGCTTTACGTGCCTGCAAATCAACTTTAAGTAAACGTTGACTATCGCTCGCTTCTTCCAGTTGATGTCTTAAGCATTTACTCTGAGATTCCACAGCGGATAACTGCATTGTCGAATGAATGCAAAAAAAAGATTTTTTAATATAGAAATTTTTTATGATGACCGAACGTCAACTCACTTTATTTTCAAGCTGTTGTATGATTCCATTGCGAGAGCTTACATCTTTCTTAAGCGTTTCAATTTCCAGCTCAAGTTCACAACATTGACGTCTTGTTTGATTTTGGTTTTTTTTTTTTTTTGAAGTTGTTGTATAAAATAAACCAAAGAAAATTATTACATTTGAAAACAAAAAAAGGAAGACTATAAAAATTAATAATCATTTCAAATTTAATGAGAATATTTACTACAACGACAATGACAACTTTTATTAGTTTTAGGTTGATTATAATTAGAGCAGCAAAAGAATAGAAGAATATCAAAATTGATTAAAAAATAATATGAAAAATTGACTGACATTTAATGGTTTTTAAATACTACGAATATTGTAATAAATGTTGAGAAAACTTACTTATACTCTGCTGCTTCTACTTCAAGACTTTGATTGCTGCCCTCAAGCATAACAGCATCATGCGAAAGACTGCGATAATGTTCCAACATTTCTTCACGTTCCTTTTCCTAAGAAAAAATAAATTATACATTATAAAATTATAATAAAAATAATTAGTACAATAATCTTTGTAGTTGTTCAAAGTTTTATTCTTTTGAAAGCTTTTTTGCATCTATTATTTTTTTAATGTTGGACTTTTTTGTGAATTTAAGATTTTTCAAAAAGTATTCTAAAAGAACATTAAAAACACATTGCAAAATCAATTGATTTTAAAGAGTCTGTGTCTTAAGTCTTTATATTTAAATACTTTGTATTATAAGTATTTTTTCGGGAAATCGTTTGTTAAAATAATTTATGCTATTATTTTCCTTTTTAATATTAGTTCTATATTAAAACAACAAAACTATTTCTTATACTAATAAAATTGTTTTATAAAGAAACTCAGAAATTGCCGAGGATTTGATCTTTAACCCTTTTGCTCTGAAAACAAGGAATGTTTCACACACATTTTTAAAGATAGTAATAATTTTTTTATTTTAAAATATATAATATTTGCACTATAGTTTACCTTATTCATAAGTAAATCTTCCGCTTTTTTCACTTCTTGAACATATTGCTGCAGTTGTTGTTTTAAATGTTCGATTTCTTTCTCCGAATCTCTTAATTTTCTTTTAAGTAATAAAATTTCTGCTTGACTTTCGGCTAAATCATTTGACAATCGTCTGTGAAAACAAAAAATGAACAAAAAATGCGAAAAATAAATAAAAATAATCTTTTCATTGTTTATACATTTTTGAAAGTTTTTCTAATTTCGAAATTAAGCTAAACGCTTAATCTTCTTAGCATACTCCGCAATGCTTTTTATACTTTTAATCATTTATTCATTCATTCATTTTTACAATAATATCATTAATTTATCATATTTATTCATCTTTCATTTATCTGTCATTATTTCATCCTTCATTTAATACTAATTTATCATAATTACATTTTTAACGGTACCACATTTTGACTTTATTGAGATTTGACCAACATATAGTTGTTATTGTAGTTGGTATTATTATTAATGTAATTGTCATTTCTTTAAACTCACCCATTTTCTGCGATCGCTTGATCTCGACTCGTCTTAAGCGCAGCAATTTGTTGACGCAAGCTTTTGCTTTCGGCTGATGTTTCATTGATTGCTGCATCACGTCCACGTGCCTTTGCTTGAAGTTTTCTGGCAAAAAAGACGACATATTAGTTAAAATAATCTTAGCTTAATTTTTGTATTAATATATCTATAATTTTATATTGTGTTATTATGTTTTCATTTAAAAAATTAACGAACGCCAATATTTTCCAAAGGCTTAAAACTTTTTCGACAACTTAGAAAATACATAATTCGATATTTTTACTGATTGACATTTATAACACTAAGAATGACATCAGTGGGTGTATATCACAGTGTGTGCATGGCTGGCTGTCTGTATGTGTGCGTGCATGATGCTTGCTTTTTTGTAGGCGAGTACAGCAAGAAATCATTCATGTGGTTTTTGTGGGTTTTTTAAAGAAATATAAAACTTTTTCGAGCTTACGAAAATGAAATTTCAAAACTGACAAAAATTGAAATTTGTTGATGTAATTATTATTTTTTTAATGAAAAGAATATTTCGTATACCAGATAATTTCGTAAGAAAAAATGAATTGAGAAAGTGAATTAAAATTAACTGCAAGAAGAACTCAATCAATGAAAGCCAATAAAAATTGAAAGGAACAAAAAATAAACTAAAAGATTTATTAGACTGCTTTTATTTATAATATAAACAAACAAGATACTGCTGCTCATAACTTTTTGATAGAAAGAAAGCAGATATAAATAGTAAAGTTATTAGATAATACGATACGAACAATTTCGTTGCTATTGACTTCTTTAATATTAACGAGTACAAAGCTCTTGCCCGCGCCTTCAATATCGACAATATCGATATTATTTATATCTACCGATTAAGTACTCATATAATTAATTTTTTCAATACTTTACTAACGTAGTAAAGGAGGTTTTTTCCATTACCTTTAGTAAGAAATTACCATGCTACTGCTATGCTACTGCTACTTCAATGTCATGATGATTCATTGCAATAAAAGTAAGGTGTTTTCCAATAAAAGCAAAGGTTTAGAGCATAACAGCATAAAACCAAAAAAACACGACAAACAAAAGAAGCTACTCATAAAATGCTATAAAAAGGAAATACTCGTAAAACATATCACACTGTTTTAATTCGTTTTTGCTTTACCATTGTTTTGCTTTGGCTCCACAGTTCAAAATCAAGGTTGAATGATTTTGTTTTTTTTTTATTGATTCATGCGAAAAGATATTAATTGAATAGCTTTGTTTTTATTTACTGCATATTCGTAGGTGTTTTGAAAATTTCCGGAGTTTCGCTGAATCAAATCCAAACAAATTAAGCAAACATATCGTACAAAACAATCGTACGTGATTTTTAATATAAAAAAACAAATTAAAGGCTTACGTGTTCACTACTGTAAACCCTCGAACCGATCGATGTAAAAAATCGAACCGATTCAATGATATCAAAGAGGTCGAGGCGTTTCAATGATAAGCAAAATGTTAATAACCTTTTAAATTGCATAATAAATTTGGGAGATAGTCAAAATCCCGAAACGACAAAATCCCGAAACGACAAAATCCCGAAAAATTTTAAAATCCCGAAACGACAAAATCCCGATGCGACAAAATCCCGAAACGACAAAATCCCGAAAAATTTTTAATACCGAAATGAGAAATCCCGAAAATCACGAAATAAAATTTAAATTAATGAAGAAATGACATTTAAGTCAAAATTTTTTCCGAAGCGAAGTACGCGCCTACTTGTCTTTTTTTACAATGGCAGAAAAGCAAAGTTGTAATATCGAGAGAATTTTGTTGTCTAAGGGTTATAATCTAAAATATGCAAAAAACTTCACATGACCGTGAGGATTCTGCTGATTGAGGGTTATGATCCCTGCAGCGGCCGAAGGCCGCCAATACTCGAAAAAACCTGTATGCAAAAAACTTCACATGACCGTGAGGATTCTGCTGATTGAGGATTATGATCCCTGCTGCGGCCGTAGGCCGCCAATACGCGGAAAAACCTGTATGCAAAAAACTTCACATGACCGTGAGGATTCTGCTGATTGAGGGTTATGATCTTTGCCGCAGCCGAAGGCTGCCAATACGCGGAAAAACCTGTATGCAAAAAACCTCACATTACCGAGAGGGCTCTGCTAAAATTTTTTTAATAATGTTTTTTTTTAATTTTTTTAAAATAATTATAGTTGTTTTAAAATGTTCAAGAAGTTGGAGAATACTGAAAAACTAGTTTTGTAATTTCGGGATTTTGTTATTTCGGGATTTTGTCATTTCGGGATTTTGTCGTTCGGGATTTTGTCGTTCGGGATTTTGTCTTTCGGGATTTCGTTACTAACCCATAAATTTTCATAAATTATACGTATAATATTATCTATGACGAACGAAGTTTTATAGTTATAAAAATGTTAATAACATTTCAAGAGCAAATACTCAAAACTGCTGAGTTTCTATTATTTCTTTTTAGCATTTCATTGAATATTTACACTAAGAAAAAATTGTGTAAAAATACTCTAAGCCTCAAAGAATTCAAGAGTTAATTGTGACTTTTAACATGTAATGATATGACGAATAACCGAGATGATCTGAAAATTCTTGAGCTTAAACTGCATTGAAGTTTTTGTGGAAAATTTGATGTGGTTTGGATTTTGAAAGAAATATTGAAAAATTCACTCAGAACCTAGACATTTTTTATGCGAACTTTATTATTTGTAAAATCTCTTTTTTTAATATTAGTAAAAAAACAAACCATTGTCATTGTACGAGTATGTATCATTTAGCTTTTTTGAACTCTGATAACTTTTTGAAATCTGAGAACTATTAGAGATTTATTTATTTTTATGAGGTTTTTGGAAGGAAATTACGTTATACAATTTTTGTTCTCAATGTGTTTTTCAGGCAAGTTTATTTAATTGAAATTGATACATTGTTAACAAATTGTTATTTTTTTATGTACAAATTTTGTGGTTGTAGAATGACGAATAAAAATAACGAAAGATAAGAAGTATTGTCAATAAAAATATTATAATGAAAATGATTTTTATAATAAAAAAAGAGGCGCTTAAATTTCAAGTCTTCCCCTGTAACCTCAATATCTATATTAGTAACAATTTTTTTTTATATAAACTAATACTCAAAAAGGCTGGAAAGTTATTGAAAACGAATAATAAAATAAAAAAATAATTAGCGAAGGCTTATTCGATTTTAGCGAAGGCTTTATTTTTTCCGTTGCGTGTTCTTGTGGAAGAAGTTTTTTAGCTGAAGATAAGGTGAAGCCAACATACTTGCATGCATACATATATTCCTTAAAAATATGTAGTCCTTCAATAAATATTCAATTCGAGAGTATTTTTAAGGCATTTTATTATACAATAAACTTCTTAAAAAACTGGTTAAAAAATAAAAACTCTGGCAGGTAAATAATTACTTAAGGATGAGACTTGTTTATTTACATTTTAAATGTAAAATGATAAGACCAAACAAAAATCATTAAAAACCAAAATAATGCTTATATTTTTGAATAATACAGTTTCGGCGAACTTCTGAAGGTTTTATAAACTGTACCAGAATATTTTTATTACCGAGATCTTCTGTTGGTTGTGTTTGAGTTTTCTCAGATTTTGAACAACGAATATGCTATTAAATTGTTTTAACTTCCTCTAAAGGATATAAACGGAGAGAAAGAACTTTTAGTATTTTAACGTAATACTAACAAATGATATGCACCCTACATTTTCTGTAAATACGGCATAATACTTTACCAAAAATTGGACATCCGATGAAGACCATTTCTATATACCTCGATATTTATTTATAATTAGCAAGTTATGAGTATCGTCAAGTAAAGACACATAGACACATAAGAATATTCACATAGAGAAAACTCATGAAGGCACTTTTGTGATATTGGCACAGAAATGAAGAGTCGTAAAAGGGGGGAAGGAGGGTAAATAATTATTATGCCAGGCACATGTTTCGAAAACAACAACTACAGAAAACAAAATCTTTACAATATAATCATGAATCTCTTGGAAATAAAAGACAAAAACAAGAAGCTAGAGAATAGAAAAATAAAAAGGAGGATCAAAGGAAATAAAGAGGTGAAGAAGTAGATAAAGAACAAGGACAAAAGACTAGAACACAGCAAATAAATTTTTAGAAAGGGCAAAAACCTTAAAAATTAAATGCAGTATGATTTGTAAATGAATACTGTTGGTTTTTTAAGCGCAATTATGGTTCCATAGTAACGATTTATGTATTCACATTCTGTCTACCTTCGCCTCTTTCTCACTCACTCTCTTCTCTCATTCTTTCTGTGTTTTTACTCCCTTCTAAAATAAAACATTTTACCTTATTTATTTGTTTAAAAAAATTCAATATACAAAAATTTTTTCAGCCCACTCTCGTTGTAGTCTGTTAAAAAAAAGGTATTACAAAATCTACGGTCAATAACCTGTTTTATATTTTTGTAATAATTTTTTTGTTTAAAACAGAATAAATATTCGCATTGAAATTATATATTATTTACCAGAAAATTAAAAAAGAAACCTCAGAAACTACGAGAAAAAATGCCTAAAGAAAAAAAATGCAAAAATAATGCCAATATTATTTCAACTTTTTTGGTTTCTTCTGAGGTTTTAAAGTAATTCGAAAGAGATGCCAACAAATCGATACTTTTTATGACATTCTTTTTTGGGTTAATGAAAAAAATGTTTGTTTGTTTGTTTGTTTTTAACGCAACTGAAGTAATTAAAAAAATAAACTCAAGGGTAATCATCAATAATATTGATAATCAGTTAAAGTTGTTGTTGTTATTGTCGTTGGGTTTTGCTGTTATTGTTTAAAATTTTCTGTTTTAATAAATAAACCTTTTGTTTTGTGTTGCTGTAGCCTTCAGCAATTTTTTTATTTCTTTATTACGTACAAGTTTTTTTAAAGGAATTATTATTTATTCAAGAAAATAAAAATAAAAAATACAGGTTTTTCAATCAATAACGGCTTCAATTTTTTTATTTAATTTTTTACTTATTTTTTGAATTTGTTTTTATATTTTTAATAGTTTTTTTCAATATTATAAATTTGAAGAAATAATTATTTGCCAAAAAAAATTCAATATAATATTTTATTTTTAGAAAGTACTGTATTCAAATTTATCCACTTCTATTTATTCGACTACGTCTTCTATAATTTTATTTTATAGCTATATCTTATTTTTTTAGATACAATTTTTTTTTAATATTATTTTTTTTTAGTTTTTATTTTATTTTATTTTCTTTTAATTTATTTTACTTAATTACTTTATTTTATATATTTTTTTTATCTTAACATTTCATCATGCTTTTGTTTTCTGCTTCGTTTTTTTTCAGGTTTTATTATGGTTGTCAATTAGCAACAAGTCTCTGAGATTTAAAATCGTATAACGCGACATAACGAGATAATTAGTCATTAACCACTGAAACTTTGTTGAAATAGCGCAAGTAATTTAAGTGAATAAGGTCATGCCCTCTGCAGTAACCGTTTTAATTACATAAAAAGCTTTGGCAATTAGTTTATATTGAAAAAACAAATTTAGATCATTCGAAAAGGTATTTTATAATCGCGTAATCGCACACCAACATCTTTATTATATTTAGTTGTACTTAAGGAAGGTTTTTGGAAAATGGAAAAACTATATAAAGAATTATTTTTTAATAAAATCTTATATTTTAAATGATTAAAACGATATGTTTTAAGAAATATGTGATATTTTTATCTGAGTCTAAGTAGCAGATTACATGGTAAATAACTACACTCTTCCCTCTCTTGAGCTCTATGGCTTTACTATTTGATAAACTTTTGGTAAAAAAAAAAACTTATTTAATAATTTCATTTGACAGACAACCTTTATCGCTTCGAAAATTTTTTTTAAATGTATAACATTTAAATTTTACAAATTTACATATATTTTCTCTGTTTTCTTTGTTGTTGTAATGACATTTAAATTATACGGTGGTTCTCAATTAGTCACCTCTTCTAGTATTCATTCATTTTTTCTTTTAAATATCATCTTACTCTTACCATCTGCAATGAATCATGTATAAATAGATATTGCAAAGACTAGACAATTATAAGAGAATAATCCTGAAGCTAAAAATAAATAAAAAGTGGAAGAAAAGAGTTAAGTATTGAATAAACAAAGAACGGTTACTTAGCAAAATATTACCAGCACCAACATACATATTCAAATTCTCAAAAAAGAGAAAAACCTGAAGTGAAGAGTTTTAAAAAACTAAGAGAGCAACACAAACTGAAGAAACCTTAGTAAAGGAGCAAAAAAGAGAGAGAGTGAAAGAGAGAGTCAAAACAACAGCCTACACAAAATGAAAAAAAACAAATGTTAAAATGGTACAAAGGAATAAGAATAAAGTTTAAATGTTAAATTCAAATATAACAAATTAAAAAAAAGAAATATAAAATATTTTCAAAAAAAGTATAAGATTGAGAAAAAGTACCTGAAGAAATCTTGGAAAAAAAGGAGGTAGGAAGAGTAAAAATGTGAAGTAAAACTTAAAGTTAATAAGTAACACGTTTTTTTTTGTAAACTGTAGAATAATATCTCTCTCAATATATTTTCAACCACGTATTAAGAATATTAACTACTAAAGAATTAGATATTAAAATAATTCACCAAAATTTGCTTTTTACAGAATATAAAAACGGAGAAGGAAACTAATTTATTTTTCCTCGAGCCTTACAAAGAAAATTATTTATTTAGCTTGAGCAAAAGTTTTGGCACATACTCGGCACCAGAAAGCCGAAAATTAGAAATAGTTCAGATCTGTTTCATGGGTTTTGTTTCTAAATTACAATTGATCAAAAAACAAATTACTCTCCACATTTCGCTCTATCAAACTCTCGGAAGTATTTACCTTTATAAAATGTACACTTTGTCTACAAAGTGTAGACAACGGTCTGTGTATAACAAAAGACCTTTTCCTTCGATAAATCTTTATCATTTTAATCCTCACAGTGTTATGGTGTGGGTTGCTACCAGTTGCTGTGTTGACGTGAGTAAGAGTAATTCTTTACGAGTCTTTGCTGAGAAACCAAAAAATGTTATTGGCTCTTTGCTGGCAAACAAAAACAAATTGCCTCTGTCTCACTCCGAAATAAACAGTAGTCGTCTGCAGAAGTTTTTCTGGTTTCATAGTTACCCGAGTTACCGAGTTACCGCATTATATCAGACGACGATATACCTTAGTAACGTTCAGTTCGTTGTTTTTGCGTTTTATAAAGAAATTAACGTGCGGGAATATGATTAAATTTAACCCAACAGTTTAAAATGTTAATTAATATAAAAAAGTAATATGTATAAAATGAAAATTGTTTAAAGATTTTAAAATTTGTTTTCTTCGGCAACGTTTGAATTTATTGAAATTAAATTTCATTCGAATAAAATTCTACTTTAAATGAGAGTTAAATTGAAATTTCGGTTAAATGCAAAATGCGAAAACGAAACAGAAAAACTGATAAAAATTGCTGATAAGTGTTAAGAGAGGATAATAAATTAAAAGAAACCAACAAACAAAGATTAACAAGTCAAGGCCAAGTTGAGGTCAGTTATGGATTTCTTGCTGTGATAAATATGTATATTGTTGTTACAAACATACGGAAATCTTTCAGAATAATGCAGAACAAGGGTCTTTTTGATGAGTATAAAAATAAAATATTGTGTTGTGTCACTTCAAGGATTTGATCGTAACACTGAGAAAAAAGAATTTTTCTTGAGAAATTGTAATCTTTTACTCCTCAAATTTTTTTCGAGACTTGATCCCTTCGAGTATAAATCAGAAAAAGATGACATAATTGAAATTAATAACATATAAAGCGGATATAGACGGAAACACACAAAAGAACAAAATCAGATAAGAGAATAATTTATTGTATCCGGTCTACGGTTCTGAGACTTCGAAGTCTAGGATTCAGGAGGACAAACATTTTTGCTGCTGAAGGTACTTAAATGGTGTAAAATTTTAAAACAAAAATTAAGTTCTTATGAATAACGTATAAAGGATATGCATTAAAATTAAACCTAAATTGACAGAATATATTTTTAACAAAAATATACTGAATATATTCCAAAAGAATTTTTTTACAAAATATATGGCGACAACTGGGTATAAATTTATCGAAATTTCTTGCAAGGCAGTGCTTCTTTTTTAGGAACTTATAAAGCTTTAGAAAGTTTTGGAAAAATATGCACTTCAGCATACTCGTATACACAGAACATGCTTAGATCCTCGCAGAATAAATATCTAAAGTAATACCACAAAATCAAAAATAGTAATTGTGGCATAAAGAACTCCGAATGGACAAAGAACTGAGTGAGTTCGGCTAAATTCGATTGACTTTACTATTGATATCGGTATCAATTATTTTTTGACGAAGTCAAATTAATGTTTCTGAAGATCCAAGAACAACCCAAGAAATGATAGGTGATGAACTGGGCTTGAATGCCATGTCTATGTCACGAAATGAACTAAATCATCACATGAACTTCCCTAAAAAAATTATGGGTTCCGCTAATTATGAGTGAGGACCAAAAAAGGCACGCGTTCGTTTTTCTCAATATTTTCTGGAACAATTTAAAAATTGAGAAAATTATAAAGATTAAAAATATTCCCCTAAACGTCCCCTCGTATATTTTTTTTTTTTTGTTGAGGTAGATTCAATAATATTTTGCAATCTTCAGGAAAAATAAATTGTCAAATAAAAAATCACAATGGAATTTGTGAAAGTATAAAAATTGTCATCTTTTTGGCGGGAAGTGGTTTCTTTTGAAAATTGGGAACATGAAATTATACTAAAATGATCAGTTTCCGTGAAATACAAGATCACGAAAATCAATTGCCAAAATTGTAATGAAACAATTAAACTTTCCATAAAAGATCCGACTTTTATGTGTCGGATAAGATCGCCCCTCGCATACTTAATTAATTACCTTTACGTACATGATTATAGTGATACAAGTAGGTATGTTTGAAATACTTCCCCAATTTTTTTTCTTTTTTGGTATATCAATGATTTAATTCGAATTCGAATTTTAATTTGGAATAATTATTGGAATTTTTTTCCCTTTGTAGATAATTTCTTTAAAGTAATAATAGGTTTCTGGGTGAGCAATAAATCAACCGATTGGCCACCGTCACGCCGCTAAACGCGGTCACTTGTTTAAGATGTCAGTACATTGTATCGTATTTGTTGTTATGAAATTTCTTTTGATTTTTTCTTTTTAATCTCAATGCTTTTCAACCACTCACTATACATCGTCATTCTGTCGGTCAATCGAACAATTGAACGTCCGTGCGTTCGAACAAACAAACGCTTAAAACCAAGACTGGTTTTTGTTTTGTGTTTTTTTTATTCCTTGCTCTTTTTCCTTTTCAAGGAATTATGGATCATGGAAATGTTTTGAAGTGTGAAGTAAGATTTTTGTGTGTTACTAGCGGTTGTTTTATCATCTTATGACCTTGACTTCTTTTGTTTTAAAAATCGCAATAGATTTTAATAAAAAAGTGGAGCATAAAAAATTTAATTAATAAAAAAATACTCTATAATAAATTATGTCGCAACTTAAAAAAAGGGGAAAAAATTATAAACAAGCATAAAAAGCAATATTGTGATGATCAATATAAGCGAGATATTGTTTAGAATTAACCACGGTGTTATTATTTCTATCATTTATTCACACCGAGCACGATCCTAAGACCTTATTTCTATCACTAAAAATCAGCATACACTTTTCGGATAATTAGAGAAGAATATCTCAAAGATAATAAAAATTTCGTTATTAATTTTGAAATAATAATGTTTTATCATTAAAGACAAATATATGTAGTCCTTACTTTATACCATCCGTCTGAAGGATGATTATATGCCAACTTCAGTGGCTTTTTCCTTTTCTCTCTGTCTTTTTTTTTCTAAAACATAAAATTTTACAAATATTCTCTATCTTTTTCCTAAACTCAAATCAGAAACCATTAATAACAAATGGAAATAAAAATATACTACATACGAAAATATACAAAAATACTTATTATATTCAGTTAAGAGAAGAGATATGTAGTTTTTTTTTTAATTTCAAAGTTTTTTTTTTTAAATTAATGGTTTTTCCTTTCAATTTGATATAGTTACTTTTTAGAAACTTTTGAATGATGAAGAGATTGTTCGAAATTTATTCGTTTTTAACTTTTCTATTCAATTTTATCTATTTAAATTAAACTCTAAGACACATTTCTTAACTGTAGCGTTAAGTATTAATTTCTTTGTTTTAATATTAACATATTAATAACATTTAATGAATGTACGTTCTTGATTTTCTTAACTTGTACGCGCAATAAATTAATTATAAATTCACCAAGCTTGCGCGCAAACTTAAAAAATCGATAAAATGAAAGAAAGCCAAAAATGAAATAAAAAATACGTATGCATATCATATATAACAATAGCAGAAAAAAAACCAGACAAGAAACAATCCAAACAACATCCTGTTATTGCCATCAATGAAAATAATATAATTGATTCTTGTTGTTTTTTTGTCGAATAATTCCTTGAACAAAATTATTTCCTTGAAATGTTTTCATTTTATAGGCGAAAAAGTACCTTGAAAAATACTTTTGCGTTCATAAAATTAACAATTAAAAAATAAATCGTGAATTAAAAAAAAAATTTTAATTTTTAAATGATTATGTTTTCTAATGATTTTCTAATGATATTTTTAGCAAAAACAATTCCCAACATGGAACAAATTTTGCTAACAAAATAAGACATCAAACAAACGTTTTAAACAAATTAAAACTTTAAGCTGCTGATAAGCCTAAAAGAGTTAAAGTTAACTTATTTTCAGTTTCTTGTACGCGAACCTCAAAAACTATTATTACTATTAGTTGTTTTATTGAAAGTTAGTTTTATACAATATGTTTTTATGTAATGATGTTATATAAAAATATGCATCAACAGTATCCGCTTGTTTTTTGAAACCTCAAATAAACGCAATTCCTCGAATATCGCAACCGTAAATTTAACTCCGTCATAATGTCAATAAGTACAACTTCTGGTGAATTGTTAACGTCGGTATAAGCATAACTATTGGTTCGTTTATAGATGAATTTGAAATTTTTTTTAATTTAGTATAAAACTACTTTAATAAATGACAATAAATGACTATATCGAAAGCTTTACACTACAGGAAAATGCCAAAAAACAACAAAAACACCTTTATTCTGCGAGAGTTATAGCAATTATTTTTATAATTTTTATAATTTTTATATATAATTTTTATATTTTTATGTATAATTTTTAAAAAATTTAAAAAAATAAATAAAAATTAAGAATTGTTAAAAAAAACAATTTATTAGATCAAAAGGGCTTTCAATATAATAAACATCTTTGAATTCGGCTAAACCACAAAACTCAGTTCATGCCACATTCTTTCGATTAGTCGGAATAATCGAGGGTATACTGTAGTGTAAACAAAACCAACAACACTGCCCCGCCATCAAACAATAAAAATCACTCTTAATGTCTCATTTCGGTTGCAATTGTTTTTTTTTTGTCATAAATTTTGTTAAATTTATTGTTGTTGTTTACTGTAGTGCTATGTCACACACTAACTCCAAACCCTAACTAACTCTAACCAATACATAACACCAACACGACAGCAGCACAACAACGGCAGCAGCAACATCAACAGAAAAAATTAATCCAGGAAAACCTTATAAGAAAAGTACAAAACATACTGAGCTGCTTAAACATCAGCTGTTTGATATTGTTATTATTATCGCTGTTGTCGTTGTTAATCTGGTTGGTGTTTTTGTTGTTGCTATTCTTGTTGTTGCTATTCTTGTTGTAACTATCTAGTTTACTAAAACGTTTTCTTGTCTTTTCTGTTTTTTTGTTTCATTACATTTTACGAACCTGTTTCTCTTTGAAACGTTGGTATTGTTGTTGCTTTCATTGTTAAAAAGAGTAAATGCTAAATAGTTATTGTTGTTGCTGTTGTTGTCTTTAACATTTCTAGTTATTACTACTATGACTGCTACCGGTAATGTTACCACTATTAACATTTATTTACACGAAATTTGCTCGCGAACAATGTTGTTTAAATTGATTTCTGTTGTTTTCAGAGGTCTTTGTTATTTTAACAGATCTTGTTGTAATTTTTCAAAATTCACTCGTTTTTTATTTACTATTTTGGCACCAGTTTTTCAGATTCCACACTCTTACCAATATTTTTTTCTTTTGACTTTTCGGCAAATGGCTCTAAGCATATTCAATAATACAAAAGAGAGTTAGATGGAAGTCTGAACACAATGAAGTGCCGCTGACGCTTCTTACAGAAGACTTAAGAAACGAACCTGTCGTCAAACCGCAATCGGTAGACTAATTTCTTACAACCGCCGACCGCCCTTAAAGGTCCTCTTCTTTATGTTAATCGAAAATTAATTATATTTTACCACGATTTAAAAGAATTATTGCAGTTTAAAGTACTAAAAAAGGGCATAGAAACGATTTCCAACAAAATCGAAAAATTTATAGCTCTGAAAATCTCTAAACTATAAAAAAATTAAATTCTTTTTTATACTAATTAATTCTTTTTTATTGAAAATAGAAAATAGTACCTCTTTCGCACCGTCATTCAACCTCCTCCACAAACAAATAATGAAATTGAAACGTCGAAAAATAATATTCTCGTATTACTGCACAGTCAGTATTGTTACGTTAGTAACGCTACTTGTGGTACAGACAACCGAGACTGCAATTGTGCCACCGCCATGGAGTGATCCCGAAAAAAATCCCTGTGCGGCCCTGCCTGGTGGATGGCAATTACTTTATTGGCCACCACTGATGAAGTGTTTCAAGATCTTCACTATCGGCCGTCCATGCCCGGAAACGATGGAACTAAGTCCTACGGCATTCAATGGAAACCTCAAGAACGGTCGTCATAATGTATCGACAGCTGAATGTCGCTGTCCGCCGGGTACAGCGCTTAGCACCGAAACGAATCGTTGTCATACGATATTCGAGCGAGGTCCTTGTGCTAGAAGACAATATTTTAGGCCGGTGCCAGTGGAACCTGGCCGCCAACAACTGAGTAAAAGGTATGGAAGTGAAAATAACCCTTCTATGTAAAATTATCACAACAATTTTTTTATTCAGAATAGATAACCATCGTTGGGGTAACTGCCAAACGCCTCGTCCTTGTCCAGAGAACATGATCTTTTGGCCCATGGATGGAAAGTGTTATACGAAGTTTACCAAAGGACCCTGCAGTAAGGGCAAGCTCTTGGTGCTGAATGCGGACGATTTGGCAGAATGCAAAGTAAGCTTTGGAAGGTGTTGCATGAAGGACAGAGTCCAAGTTTAAAAGAGTTTCTTACTTTTAGTGCCACGATGCCGGTGAGCTGGGTGCTTATTATTACGATGAGGAAGAAACATGCCATGAGCACTACACAAAAGGTCCCTGCTCTACACGTGGCCACCTCTTTCTACCGGGAGGACGTTGCGGTTGCCATAAAAGTTTGCCACATTTCCATGAAGAGCAACAGATGTGCTACGAGTTGAGTAAGTGGCAACAAAATTTCGGACCACATATTTTTTAAAAAATTAATCCTAAATATTATTCCTAAAGATTCTCCCGGTCCTTGTCCTTCGGGTCATATTTTCAATATACCCGAAAATGTGACCACCAACGACAATCGTTTCACTCGGGCACGTTGCCAATGTAAAGACGGTTATATCCCATGGTCCAATGGCAATTGCTACCGTCTTTACACCCGTGGTCCATGTGGCCCCAATGAATTCCTCATCAATGCTACTAGTTGCGTAAAGAATACGTGCGGCAAGAATCGTTTATATTTCCCCGATCAGAAATCATGTTATCGCATCGGCTCACAGGGACCTTGCTCTCTGCATCAGGTCGTGGTCTTCGATTTCACGGCCCGCCCCTCGCTCGATGGCATTTCGTATAATGGTATGTGCGGTTGTTCGGGCATTTTAACAAGCTTAAATCAGCAATGTATCAATGCCGAACGCAATCCAGAAGCCAACACTTGTGAGTCCACTCCGGGTATGGTCGAGCTGAATGGTGTTTGCTATAAACTTTATAATAGAGGACCATGTGGACCGGGACAATGGTTGGTACCGCTGAAGATACAGGCGAACGCGAAACAACGTATGGCACATATGGCTAAATGTGTTTGTCGTCCGGGCTATACCGCCAACATCAATGAGAACGCAGGCGAAGAAAAAAAGGACGATTTAATAGCTTTCGGTGGCATGATGAAAGGTTGTAACGCTCCAAGCGTCGGCATAGCAAGGTATTTAAATACTCAACGTCCAAATCATAGATTTGCTCAATTTCCTCCAGAGCACAACTTTCAGCATCCCTATTTGCAATTCCTGAACAAATTAATTAAATGAATGAATTTAAAGGACTTCTTTCTTTAATACTAATGGAACAATAATTTTCATTACAGTGCCAAAATAATAGACTAATAAGTTATAGTAATGTAACTGCTTGTGATATACATATGTTATGTTCTTCGTATTCGTAGTTAGCGAGCAATATTTTTTTACTAATTTGAGGATAGATTCTATACTAATAGTTTGATTTCGGAAAGGGTTTGATTTCTTTAGACTATTCGCCCTAAAGACTTAAAAAACTAATTACACAGCCTCTACGAACTCCTTCTTCTACGAGAAATTACCAACAAACTAATGCTCGATTTAAAAAGAACACAAGTATAACATTAGTAACATGAATACAGCTGATGATGTTGCCATTTTCTGCAACTGTATATTTTCCGTTCATCCGAAAGAGGACCTTATAGGATGAATAGAAAAAGGACATAAGAAGAACCAGCCGAACCAGACACTTACGGGAAGACTGTCAACTAGCAGACCAGAACAAGTTGGTCTCCTTTTTCGCCTTCTCCGCGTCAGCGCTTACCGTGGTCGCCCAAACAAATCAGGCCAGCCTTTTTATAACCAAGTCACGTATCAATGCAAGCATGTTTTTAAAGCCTCCTGGAAGAGCTTACAGATATTCTCCTCAAGAAGACCTATGTTCTGTAGATGACATTTGAACATGCCGTGACCAGAGCAGTTTGCCAACTAAGACTCTCATTTGTAATTGAACAATCTACTACTGGCCTCCCTACGAAGTGGTTGCTTAATAAACATCCTCGCCTTTTGATAAATGATTAGCACTTTCCACCTGCGTGTGACAACTTTTTGATAATTTGCGTTCATGCTTTCAAGCGGCATACGCACTCCACTGACCTCTTCATAGACGTGATTCAGAATGCGTCTATGCCCTGATAGAACAGCCTATTACATAAAACAGCCAACCCATAGGCTGTATGAACAACTAATGATATAGACTTTACGACGATAGTCAAAAAAATTTACTCATACTCAATCTTCTAAAGAATATCGGACGATTTTCAAAAACGTTGTCTGTGTGAAATCGGATTTTTTGTAAGTTTTTTGGGTCTTTTAAATCTTTAAATATTACCTTTTTATGTTTCTGTGTAATTTAATTTATCGCATGCTCGTTCGTAGAAAAAACTATATATAAGATTATCTTCTAAATTAAGCCATCTTTTCTGTTTTTTGCATGTTTTAAAGAGATTTTGCTGAAATTTTAAACCTAATTAGTGTTAAGTTAAATGGACACACTACAAAAAGTCTTCATTTTTTAGGTGGTTTCAAAAAATTTTTGGATAAGCTTCAATAAGAAAGAAACACTTGAAATTATGCCATTATAAAATTCAGTAATTAAATATGAAGTTCTTAGTATTAAGTTATATCCGTACTTAAGTTATTTAGGCGCCCAGATCATGTATACGCATACAATACAATTCTTCTTGTTTCTGCTATGTTCTTTTCATTGTTTTAAAGATTTGGTACCATACAGAAACATAACAAAAATCACAATAAAGAACGTATATATATATGTTGTTGCTCTTTTTACATGCTTTTCAGGCAAGACACTCCAATACTTGGTATCATGTAAGCTTCAAACCACAAGAAATCTTGCAAAAATCACAAGAAATCTAGATATGTCCAAAAATATAGATGTATGTATGTACAACTAAATAATTTGTATTTTCCTAACAAAAATTTATAATTTCTATTGCATTTTCAACTAAAATTTGTATGGTATTAAGATATTTAATATTCAATAGAAAAATTCCTGTAAACTGTAACGTTTCATTAAATATATAAAGATTATATTTAAAGCACTTTTTATTACTTAATATTCTTATAAATTCCGAGTTTATAAGATTTTGCCTATAATACAACTTTGCATTTTTGGTGTGCCATTCTTTGTGCATTTTAGATTCGAACAAAAATTTTAACACTTAATATTTATGAAAAATAAAAAAAAAAAGTGAAAGAAAGAAACAATAAATAACTCGAAAATCATGTACTTACTCAAACTTTTCTTCCAACTCTGTCACTTGCTGTTCCAAATTGTAACGTTTTTCTTTGCAAGCTTTCAATTCGAACTCCAACTGATAGGCTCGTTCAGTCTTGGCATCGAGTTGAGCCTAAAAGAGTGCAGTCACGAATTTTACTAATACGTGTCGATTTTATTTATCATAAAAACCAGTATCTCACCAGTATCTTATCCTTTTCATTCTCCAAATTCACATAAGTCTTCTTTAATGCTGCCACTTCATTGCGTAGCAAAGTCGTTTCTTGTCGCGTAGACTCGCGACTTGTATCCAATGTTTTTAAGCGATTTTCGGCCGCTTCCAAATGAGTATCGGCAACTAATAGTTTATTTTGATACTCCAATAATGAACCATGAGTTTGATCTTGTAAAATTCTACAAATAAGAGGCAAATTAATAGTTTTATTTCCAACGCGTTTTCTCTCCAACGCTTACTTCAGCTGATTCTGAGTGCTTCTTAGTTTACAATTTTCATCCTGCAAATCAGTCAGACGACGCTTCAGCTCATTGATCTCTTTTTTAAGTATAACATTATGAGCTTCGCTCGGAATTCGTGCTGATTGCAGCTCACGCACCTCACGCTCCAACTGTCGCATTCGATCTTTGGCCGCTTGCAGCTGGTCGTTGGCCATTTGTAATTGCTGTTGTTGTTGCTCATTTGTGGCATTGTTCAGTTGAGCATTTAGTTGAGTAAGACTCAAGTGCTTTTCTCTCAAAGCATCACGCTCACAGCGTACACGTTCCAACTCAGCACGCACACAATCACGTTCACGTTCGGCACGCAACACTATTGCTTGCACGCAATCACTTGAGTGGGCGGAGCTGGTGGAACGGGCAGAAAGTGGAAGTGATGGGGTGATTGTCATGGGGGCGTTTGCAGTGGCAGTGGTATAGGTTGGTGCTGGAGGAAGAGCTGGCTCTTGACGCAAACAGAGCTCCGCGCGTAAAATACGTAACTCTTCATCTTTTGATTTTACTTGGTCTTGCAGAAATGCAATCTCCTAAAGAAAAAAAAGTAAATTAAAAGGTTTTTCAAAATCTCCCCAGATTTAAAACCTTATCGGATCCGGTTTTGTTCATTAAACGTAAGTATTCTTTTTGGAAAAAGTCACGTTCAGATTTAATACGTATTTTTTCTTCGTCCAAATTGTGATCGCTACGAGATTCTTTGTCTTTGAGTTCTTAAAATAAGAAACTAATTATTTTAGGATCTTGAATGATTTATGAATATGTATTAAATGTTAAATATTAATGGACTGTAAACTTACCCTTTTGTAAATGATGAATTTTATGATGTAATTTTATTATCTTCTTTGATTGCATTTCATTTTCTTTGCGTAAATTGGAGGCTGGAGGTTAAAATATTTCAATAACGAAATAGCAAAGCTTTTCTATTTTAATTCTGTCTCACCTTTTTCACATTCGTCCACATAAAGTTTATGCATTGATACTTCCAATTTGGCTTCAGCTGCGTTTATTATGTTGCTCTCAGCACCATTCATTGGTCGCTTATTAAGCGTTTGTTCCACCGTCCCACGCTTCTCTCGCAACTCTTGTAACTGCCCATTTAGCTGTCTTATTTCTTGTTCGCGCTCGGCTATTTCTTTATTCGCTTGCGTTTCTACAGTCAGTGCTGCCTCCTTTAGCTCATCCAATTCTGTGAGTAAATTCTTATTCTGCGTCTCTAAATTCATGGCCCTTTGCATTGCCTCATGCATCTTATCTTCGTAGCTTTGCATTTTGGAGAACAGCTCAGATTTCTCACGCTGCAGAAGAACCAAATCCTCAGATAGTTTATCCATATCTTTGTAGCAACATTCCTTAGCCAACGCAGCTGGCGGCCGTCCACCACTAAGTAGTTCGTTTAGACGGCATATCTCACGATCTCGTGACTCATTCTATTAAGACCAAAATTAAAAATATTTTAATTGTTTTCGATTTTTCTCACTAACTTTTCGTTTTTGGAATTCAATTTGTTCTGTTAAGTCTTTAATCCGTTGCTCCAACTTTGAAATCTCTATTTTTAAGTTATGCGTGGTGCACACAGTTTTAGCATCACCTCCCGCGCCTAAGTCACCCTTTTGAAGATAAGTATTACCATTACATTTAGAGCATCGTATATTGGTAGAACAAGAAGGTGCAGCAATCTTTTCACCGGGTCGTACGGTACTGATGAAAGGCTTTTTTGCTACAGAAGTTAAGTGAAAGTTTTACTTCGAAATCGTCGGCTTTGATTTTAAGGTATTCTTCAGTCTTACATAATTCCTTTTGTTTCATTGTACGACTACTTCCGATAGCTTTGACCCCCAACACAGTCGATGTCTGCTTGGCCAGTACGCACTTAATTTGTTGTTCCAACTTCTGGCAGTGTTGCTCTAGGCAAACCTTGTCACTCTGCAACTGTCGTATGCGTTCATTAAAATCTACAAAAAGAAAATGATTGGGAAACTAGGTCGTATTTATTCAGAGAAAATAATTGTAGTTACCTCTTGAACAAAGTTCATATTCTTCCTTTTTCTTCAATAACCGTAAGTGCAAATCATTGCATTCGACCAGTAACCGTGAATTATCACATTTGTATGGCTCAACACCTAACTCCCAGCAGGACTTTTCCTAAGTACGACAAAACACCAAATCAAACTGCGTTACATACAGAATATCATAATATACTCGCTTCCAATGAGAGCAAATATTAAAAGAAAGTAAAAAACTAAAAGCAGGTCAGATACATATTAATAGCACAACACCACGGTTGATCATGACAACAGATATAATGTTGCGGCTGTGGGCAGTTTGTATTGGGCTAAAGGTTTTTTCTGTTTGTTTCGATTTTTTGAAGAGTGAACAAGTGAAAATTTTGTGTTGACCGACCAATAAAATTTTGTGTTGGCCAATAAAGGAGTAGAATTTTTAGAAATTACACTGTACACCTAATATATCAGACCTAATGTATCTACAGTATTATAAGGGACGTGTCCAATCAGAATCATCCATTGACCAAATTTCATAGAGCAACATACAGCAATGTGAAACCTAAAATTTGACTGCCTGATCAAATGGTCAAATACACCTACTTCCAAAAGATTTCCAATTTGTTCCTTGGCGTCACGGAGGCTCTCTGTCGTCTTAACCAAGTCTTCAAATAGTGTACCAACAAGTGGTATCGCGGCCAAAGGCAATGATTGCGTGTATCCGAGGACATCAAGTTTTTGACGTAGATTATTGTATACGCCATTGCTAAGACTCATAGTAGAAATATTCTTGTAAAATATACATTAACTAGGGCACTATTAAACATTTAAATTATAATAATAAATTCAAATCTTTAGACCAAAGTCAACGACAATCCAATAAATGCTGTCACTTCAGAGAGGTTGTCAAAAAACCTGTGCTGCCAAATTGCAGCTCTGCGACTCTTTGACACTTGGCGTTTCATATTTTGCATTTGACATCAGTTTTTTAAGAAGACAAGAAAAGATGAAAAATTTTTAAAACGGATAACTTTTGTGCGTAAAAATGTTAAGGCTTATATTTACCGTTTCGACACAGCTCCAATTTTGTTGTTATTGCTCTCGGTCCAGACCCCAACAAACACAAAATTTTTTGTCGCTCCCTCTTGGGGGCGGGACTGGAGCCCTTTGAAATTAGAAATTTAAACACCGTTTAAATTAAAAAGCTAATAAAAATACCGTTAATTTATGTTAAATAACTTTTTATCTATATATTTTTTTGTGTTTTTGAAATAAACACAATTTACTCTTTTTAATACTATTTTTTTACAGAAAAACATTTTCCCAAAGAGAAATGTGTAATTAACCCACATAATTATCCAAAAAATTAAGAAAGCTGATACAAACACCTTACTGAGAAAATTTATTTCATAAAATTTGGTGCAGGATTTACTACGTAATTTTCATTAAAATTAAAGTGGATTTTTCCTGAAATCTATGGATTTTTAGGGGTAGATTTCTGATCTACGAACGATTGACATATCGCTCGTTCCGCTTTGTTATTTTCCAAATTTGTTGTTGTTTACCAGCAAAAACAAGAAAATAAAAGTGGAACGAGCGATATGTCAATCGTTCGTAGATCAGAAATCTACCTCTTATTAATCTCTTTTAAAAAGCGTGGCAAATGAGACGCGATACTCGTTACTGCTTCGTGCGCATTTCCTTGATACAAATTCAAAATTGGTCGGAATTTTATTTCCTAACAGAATTATCCTTTCCTTTAATTTCAACAAATTTTTGATCTGCTCTACGAAAATATATTACTTACAATCCTTGCGGAATAAACATAAAAACATAAATAAATTTACAATTTATTCGTTCCAATCTTTCAAATTAATCTTCAAAATTTTATTTACTAAATTAGATTTTTATTCTATGTTTTTTCTTGAAATGTATGAAATACCTTAAACTTAAGAATGCACATTAGGTGGTTAATAAAGAAATACACAACTCTTTTATTCCTATATGCGGGTAATTATATATATTCCATTATATACAATTACGTCCGATAAAGCTTTTTTTAAAACAGATGGGATCCTCGCTCGGTAAATATTGCAATGTTCAAATGGCACAAATAAATTGCACATTACAATCTGTAGATTACTTAAAATGTCTTCAATAATTAATGATCTCCCATCGGTTTATACCCTTAGTGAAGCTCTCTGCGCCTTCTTACTCGTTTCGGTGCGCCGGACACGTTTGCGTGCGCTTTCCTGCCGCAAAATTGCATTCTGGAGTTTCTGGGAGAAGGGTGATAAAATGAGTTGTCGGCGATGTTCCCTTACCACCACAGAAAAACTAGGAGAAGAAACTGCTTGCCTTGTTTCGGACAAAACCATGGACGACTTGTGTCGAGAACAGCAATGGTCACTGGCATCATTGGCTTGAGTACCATCAACGAAATCACCCAATCGTATAAGCAGTTTTGGCTGGGCCGGCAAGCGGCCGCACATATGACTTGCCTTCCAAACGGCCTGACCACGTTTCGGTGTGGAGGACTGAAAATATTCGTTGGCGCATTCTTGTGGCAATGCCATTTTCAAATTGTCGTCGACAGGATCGATGTCTGTACCGCGTGGTGTTAGAACTTCATTTGTAATTCGCGATATTTCCTTGATTTCAGCCGCTATACTCAATTCCGGAAAGTACTCCTCCAAAGCTGTTTCAAAGAAATCACTGTTTTCACACGTCGCGCAGGCGTTCTCATTGATGTCGGCCATTTTTCAAAATAATTGTACTTTTTGTTCTACGTGTTCACTTGACCGCTTAATCCGATTGTTCCTGCCAGAAATGTATTCAAGGAACGAGCTCTTCAAAGGCACTTATCGAAATTGAGTGAATAAATATCTATTGCTTTTGCAGGTTAAATAGCTTTTTAAGATATCAATCCAGCTACCTAGCTTTTCAATTTTTACAAAAAGTAAAAACAAATATCATTTGACAATTTCATGTGCTGAGATATCTGAGCTCGGTTTCTATAGCTATCTCACTCTTACCTATCTTTGTCATTATCTTTCCATTATTTCATTGTTATTCCATTATATTTTCTACCTAGTGTAGGTAGAGCTCTCGTGTTGCCACTCAGTGAAAATTTATTGATGGGTATTCACTTGGGTATTAATATTAATTTATTTGGTATTTAAATGGTAGGTAAAACGGAAAAGATTTTCTTAATTATTGTATGACTTAGGTTTTTGAATACACATTTTAATCGGTTTCAGATATTGAATCTCATTATTTAAATTATGAAATTTGAAATTGCTCCGAAATTAGTATTCTAATCGAAGTTGAAATTTTTGAAATTTGCTTAAAACCGGCAACTCTGACTTCCAAGTGTGTATCTAATTAAACAGTACGTCTCATTCTTCCTTTCAAGGTTAAACGTTTATCAAGCGTGTGGCCTTACCTGAGACGTTTGAAGGATACCTTTTAAGGAAAGATGCCTTAAGAAATATTAGAAAAACAATGTTTCCTAGGAATTCAACTATTTTTATCTTTTGAAGTAATGTATGCATAGGAACTGCATCCAATTCTATAGATGTATATACATATATGCAATACTTATGCATCTAAGAAAACTCATATCTCATATGGCTTGGAAATATTATTGCGGATTTGTTAGTGTTCTTGTAAACCAAAAACCGAGAGGAAATGTATTTTAAATGGGAAAAGTGTTATAAAATAACCTTACACATAGTAAAAATCTGTGTTATTGCGCATTTACTTTAGAATAGATTTAGATATAGAGTTCAAGGTAGATTCAGATTTAATACATCCATATCAATATGTATGCAAATTCAATTCAGGAAAATACGCTTTGATTTCTGGTTAAAAAGTTTGTTGGTTTGTGTGATTGTTGTCCCCTGCCCCCTTTTTTATTCATAAACGACGTTTTTAACGCCTGTAACATTTCTATTTAATTAAATAATTTAAACATTTATGATATGGGTCACTTGTTTATTATTAGCAAAGGAATTTGTCCCACAAAATGGAATTGAAAGGTTCAGAATTTAAGGGCAAAAAAGGAAAATGTTTTCACAGAAGTTTTGATATAATGATTGCTTAATGCTATTGATGCGAAATTTTCATATAATCTGTTAAATTTGTGTATCCATCAATCTCATTTTCGTCATCCGTGTAATGTTCATAGGCGGTGAAGTACACGATCAGACTTATGACGGCCGATAGCACCAAAACAGAGCAAATGAAGCTTAATAACATGTTAAGAGCGCAATCGCAGCAACTAGAAAAAAAGGCAGAGTTTATTAGGAATTAAGCAATTAAGTACATATTAGAAAGGAAAGAGAATTTCTTTTATTCGAAAAAGGCACAAGGAACAAACTTTTTTATCGACGGGTTTTTGCAGAGGATCAGAAGAAAGGAGCTCCCTATAATTAACAATAATGTTATAAACTTTCACTAAAAGCATTTTAAAAGTGGCTTCTTTTTTGTAAGAATTTTCATATTTCAAAGGGTTCGTAAAGCGAAATTTATTTTCACAATTAAATCATGTCAATTAAGTCTAAACTAATGAACCAACCTCATAACCATTTGTTATTCTTTATTAAAATTATCTAAAAACAAATCCGTGAAAGAAGACGGCCAACTTAAAAATGTTAAAAAAAAAAGTATAATAACTCCCAGGAAATAATCCATGATGATTTTTAATTATACAGCTCCACATGATTCCATTTCTTTAATAGCTCACCAGCAGGCAACTCTTCCAGGACATTTAATTATTTCCGAAAGACAACAGCACATTTTTCTAGTCTAAAATTTATACTCTAAATCAATTAAATTCTATAACTTTTTTTTCTTTTTGCTAAGTTTCTAAACACAAAAACTGCACGCGACTGCGAAACTACACGTACATTCGTTGAAATTTATAAAACTACAGTTACTGACGGGTATATTCTTTAATTTCACTTATTTGTCAAGTTCTGCGCATTATATCGTATTTTAATACTAGCTAAAAAAAGTAATTGGCGAATCTAAAGAGTGCAATAAATACGAAAAAGTATTTTTCAATAATGCGTTAGTAAATAGCGTTGGCAATAATAGGAACGAGTATTAATTAAAGCTTGTTAAAATTAATAAAAAAAATGAAAATAAATGTAACAATATGGTGTAAATATATTCTTAAAAAAAATTGTGTGTGCTTGTGTATCGAGGTGTTTAAACGTATTTTTCCATTTTAAATAAAAGCGTTTAGTTCGCCGTGGCTTAAGCGTATAGAAGAGTACCCTACACCTACAGCTTTCGAACAAGCGCACACTGAATCATTAAATGCACGAGGAGAGTATGAGAAACCCAGAAGATAAATGGAAACGTTATAATTAAAAAGATCTTTTAAAAACTTGATCTCTGAAAAAGGTTGCTCCTAAAAAATAACATTACTGAATACTCTTGAAAATAATAGTTTTGACGCTATTATAGAAAGAGAACGGTATATATGAAAACATACTATAAATTAAGATTCCATAAGAATTCTAATAAGATATATATGGAGGAGTCACTTTTTCTGGTCGTAACCGATTAGGTTGCCCCTTTCGAGTAGTTTCATAATTTCCATGACGATTTTTCACGCTACTGAAAAAATTTTACTTTAAAATTATTTCCATTTATTTTTTGTATTTATTCAATACACATACATCACTTTTGTTTCTGTTTATTAATCTTCGTATACCCAAGACTAATATTTTAACTTCTTTATTATGAAAATTAACACATTCCTTAATGCTTTAATTAAAAAATGCTTTAATTAAAAAGTAACTTAGTTTATATTCTTTAAGTTTACTTTAAAAGTCTGTCATACTTGTCATACTTGCATGTTCTGAGAAGTAATATTTTTGATAATTTAGCCAATTTTAGTTTTATGGTTTTTTTGACGAGCAATATATGCATATATTTATTTTTAAGCTAGAAAGATTTTCAAGAAGCTTTGTCGCTCTATTTCGGGGGAAAATACGAAAATATAAAGTTTCGGTCTGTGAGACCTATGCCTGGGTATAGGAAGGTTAACTACTTCAAATTTCTATAGAATTTGTCTTTCTTTTTATAACTTGAAATAATTTGAATTTGCACGATTTCACGTGTAAAGAGGTGAAAAATATTTTTAATAATAATTAATTAAAATATTGTTCTTTTTGCAATATATTGTATGTATATGTCCGTATAAATCTAACAAAAATTGATCTCAACAAAATAATTTGTTGCTTGGATAAAAACATTTTATTGTTTTAAAATATTTGTATTCATGTTTTCTAAACGAAATGTTTCAAAATTAAAATAGGAAGTTTGAGTTTTGATCAAAAACTGTGAAATAAAAGAAATTTGCTGAAAATAAAAAAGGAAGCATTTTTATAATTAAAATCCAGGATGTGTAGCCATCAAGAAAAGCGGCATCCTACATTTATATACATACGTATAATTATAGCGTAGCTCTTGTGGGTCTAGTTGACCGTTTTACATTGAATTATATTTATTGATGCCAAAATAATAAATAAAATTATGCTTTTATGATAACTTGATCTATCAACAAGTGGACAACGTTGTATTGGTCGTAGAATACAATAAAAACGATGCAGACTTCTGTTGCAATGGATGTTGTTGAAACCACAGAAGCAAAAATACATTTTGTTCATTGTATAGAAGATTAACATAATGCTCATGGGATGCATTCTGTAGAGTTCTTAAAAGTATGCTATGGATTATGGATGAGTATGGAATGTTGCAAGTTGCATATTGGTATAACATCAAACGAAACAGCTTTGCAGTATCATGGTTGGTTCTGTGAAGATACATTTTTGGATACTATTTTATGGGAGCTTTTTCCGTCTTTCTCTCTGCAACTGTTTCCTTTCATTTTCCTGGCTAACTGGCTAATCTCTTATACTGCGTTTTCTTTGAGCGGTGATTATCTTTTGAGCGAAATGGTATTTTGTGCGCATGAACAATTTAATGTCAGTATGTTTTATCGAACAGCTGGTTTGCAGACGGTTTGCATTCCACTTGAATTCCACGAAATTACAGTAAGACAGCAGGACACCCAGCAGTCAGTCTGCCCATGATTTCTGAAGGCTGAAATGCAGCGGTAAAAAGCGAAGGTGGAATACTTAGCGCTTGTTGTAGAACAAAAATGCGGCAAGTTTTTCCCGTCTTTACGAAATTTCGAGGACGAACAAATCTCCGCAAAAAAATGCAAGATACATGACCTGAAAAATGTCTTTGAATTGTATACATTAGTACGAAGCTATCTATACATGCTATTGTTAATGCGACGCGTCAAGATTTGTCCTCTATTTTTCCTCTTCCTCTTTCCTTCTTCCGCCTCAGAAACTTTGTTTACTAGACCATAATCAGATTAATTAAAAGCAATGTGCATGGTTTTTTAAATATTTAACAGAAAGAAAAACATGCGAGCAGGCTGGCTATACAGTGTCCTTCTGCGGTAACAGTTTTTTAACATTAGATAAAATTCACAAATAGACGATTCATATAGAAAGGTTTTTAAGTTTTAATTTTACAAACAAAATTTGAAAATAAATTTTGGGTAAAAATCGTCGCCGTTTGAATGATTGTCGTCGTACCCGTTGCAGTTACTGTCAATATAACGAGCATGTACAAGCGAATGTGGATATAATGGAGAAGCTTTTCGTTCGTTTTGCAATCGTTGTAATCATGGCTGGCAAGCGCTGGATCTAAACAATGTGTTGCTGTCTCTAATGAATTCGAATGAACCATCGTTGTAAATGTGGCGGCTAGCATTTGAAAAGAGATGCAGAAGCGGTCGTAGAACGAGATGAAGCGGCTGTAGAACGAAAGGATGCTGGTTATGATGGTCCAGCCTGTTGGCAACACACAAACAACAACAATTTTTAGCGCACTCACAGATGCCCTCGTCACAGCAGTCAGTCGGCCAGCATAATTGTAATGAAGTGCGTGTGTGGTGGACTCATTGTGCCGCAGTACTTCCTTCCTTCGCGTAGTTTGAACAGTAGACCAACTGACCACTCAGGCTTGATGGTCTTTTGTTATTGTTGTTGTTGTTTGCATTCTAAATTTACTGCATTTATGCAAATCTGTCGCTGGTGTGGCGTATTAGCGGGATTTGTGTTGCATCCTGAGTAGTCTCTAGCTTCCGTTAGCGCGTATAAATACGTATTTGATCATTGCCAGAGGGTTTTTCATGGTTTCATCACTTTGTGAGAGGTCATGGCGTTTGTAATTCTAAAGAGAATGGGTTAAGGTATGGGTGCATGCATGAATGCAAGAATGATTTAATGAAGTTTGTTGTTCGCATCGACAAATGCTGAATAATTTTTCTACGAGATATGCAGATGCCATAAAGATGGAGAAAGACTGCGTTGGCGATGAATGCATCTCACGTTTTAAGTTATTGCTTTTGTTGTTGGCATTGTGTGGTTTAATCCAATCATCAATTGTACGTTGAAGTGTTGACTAAATATTAAATATTTTGCCAGTTCGTTTAAATTCAGTTCCGCAAACTCGAGGCCTATATATTCTTTTGTAATGGTTTAAAATAATTCCTGTGTAAAGTTTCCGAAGCGACAAGAAGTTTCTTTTCTCTGTTAAAATCACAAAATAATGACACCTCAAACAATTGTCAGGCATCTTGTTTTTTTTCTCGCATTGTGATTGTCAACTGAGTGAAGCAGATGCTTGTAGAAGTTGGTCATGCATGTTGCTCGCAGTGACACGCTATTTGAAAACGTACGATAAAACTTTTTCACGTCCTGGAACTAGTTCGTTCGTCAAGTGCTTAATAGTGGCCGACTGACAGAACTTGACAAGCTGTCGCAGGAACACTGTGACAAACTGAAGTAGTTGCGCACAAATGTATACCTACAGCTTTATACCTTTGTCGTAGTTGTGCTAACTTGACAGAAATTATTTCTGTTTCTGTGTGTGGGCGTATTATGAAATTGCGAAGTTATTTTACGTGTATAAAGTTATTTAAATGCGGATAGTTTTTTGAGAATAGTCCCATACATATTCATAAAATTCTTATATTGTAATTTAAAATATTATACGATACATTTGAATGTCTGCTTAAACATTATACACATTATCCTTTCGAAAATCGCTTGGAAAAGAAATTCTATTTTATAATTTATTCTTTTTATTCTGACAGTTCTGAGATTTTCCGAAATTTAGGCAATCTAGCTCTCGAATCTCGTCGTGACAGCAAATGTCTACTACTCGTAAAATGCACTGTTGCATATTTAAAATTGATAATATAATGAGCTGAATCTCAAGGAAAATCCTCATTCATATTCATTACGTCCACTAAATGATGCATGATGCTTCTGGTCTGCTGCTTCAAGTGTCCAGTGGAAGAGTAAGAAACGAGTGCGCATCGAAATAATGTGAAGGATCAGATATTGGCATATTTACTGCACAGAGCGATGCTTGTCGATGGCTGGCAGCCATTTGAAGCAGCCTAAAGTAACACCAAACGAAAACTCCGAACCTAAAAGGCTTAAATGCTGCTTATCGTCGAGTGAATTGTGGCCACCTTTTACCACTTTCGTTCAAGCCTCAACAGAACGCTTTCGCTTGAACTGGTTGCCAAGTATCATGCTGAAAATGGATGGGTGGGATTTTCTTCTGCATAACTAATATTGATTCGCCCCACATTCGATAATGTTGGAAACAAGCAATCCAGATTACATTATCTTCGTCGAGTGTTTTTGTTTAACGTGTTGTACATTTTGTTGGTGGGCAAATTGGGCCAAGTTGCCAAGAGACTGTTGTATAGGACGGGTATATAATGAAATTACCTAATCCTGCCTGCATACAATAGCAATTAAAATAGAACTCTATAAATTCAGTTGATACCAAATCGATTGGTATAAGATTGTGAAAGAAAGAACAAATTAACACTAAAACTCATACGCCATGGTGCTTTCTTTCATACGTAATTACGCTAGGATGAATCCCTTGCCAAATTTATTATCTTTTATCTTTAAAATATACCAAATACAAATATTTCAAAAATCCAATACTAAAAAAAATGTATCTATGAAAAAGAAAATGTATCTGTATTTAACCGGTTAAAGATAAGTATGACTGAACGAATGAATGAATGAATGAATGAATGAATAAATGAATGAATAAAATGAATAATGATTTGTTGTTAAACCAACAAATTTAAAACAAGCTAACAACATTTATTTAGCTAAAAGCTGCTATGAGTACATGGATTGTTATGTTTTTGCTTTCAAATTTACTTTATGTTTGTAATTCAGAATCACTTTTTCTTTTTAAGCAGATAAGGAATAGTCTTCTCTCTTCAATTGCTTTGGTTTTTCACATCGCTTAACTTATAATATCCGTTGGAAAAAATAACAAATTGATTCCAGGCAGTTGGGATGTTCATAACGCAAGATATACGAAATTTTAAAAGACAAAATTTCTATCCTAGCCAAAATCTCCCTAAAAGGCACAAAGGTTTTAGTGCCTGGCTAGAGTGAAGGCATGGCCAGGAGATTGTTACTTTGTAACAGACAGAAGATTTTGTCCTGTCTTCACAAAGGATTAAAACACTTTAAAACAACAAAAACTTAATGCTTTTGAAGGGCACCGAGACGGCCATGAATCTTTGTCTAATCTTAGTTGTTGCGCCTGAGGCTCGTGTAAAAATATTACTATTTCGTACAAAAGTTTAGTTACAGTCGGATATTTTTATACCATCATATAAGTCTTCAGCAAGTACGGAATCTATTATGTTTGTGTAATTTATTATTGACGCCTAGGCATGATTTATTTAAGATTGATGAAACATATCACAAAAAAATATCACAGAAAACATAGCAAAAAAATAAATGGAAATTGGAAAATTGAAACTATGTAGAAAATACCTTAACAAGTCCTTAAGGCAATTTTCAAAACTAGTAGGTATAGCTTATGAATATAAAGTCATATATGTATATAACTTTATATCATTTATCGTATATAAAGTCATTTGTAGATATAAACCACACAACATTTAGTTTTGACGTCAATCTTTGCAAGATTATAGAAAATCCACTCGCGCATCTCTGAAGTTATTCGTATGACAAAAAAGCGAATCACGCATGAAATTTCACCATCGTGCATAAATTGTGATAACTGAAACTGACATGCATGACATTTCGTCTCCGATTTGTACATGATGTTTCGAAAGTTAATTTTGGGTTTGGTGAGTTTCTGCGTGCATCCACCCGCCCAAAAACACACACGGATGCCCACTCAATTCCGTCGTTAGAATTTATGTCAAGAGTGACAAACTACTTGCTCTGCCCAACCATATAAACGAGACTGAACATTTCAGTAAGAAGGAACCAGGAGAATGAGAGAAGTAATCAATCTTGGTAGTAGCGAATATTGCAGTGAATCAACGCTTTACTTTTCTCCAGTGTTGCAACAACCCTGACAACAACACGAAAAGGGGGAGTTCAGGGGTTTTTAACGAGAACAATTTTCGTGCATCACTTGCGAGAATCTGGCAAGCTTTGAGTGCTAAACGTCGCCTCTATTCGCCGCCTGTCATGCGAAAAAAATTTATGACTGGCAAGATTTGGCCAGCAGGAGGGCTTGCAGGAATCTGCGCTGGCTGGGCAAAGGGATTATCTCTTGTGTGTGTGTGTGTGTGTGTGTGTGTGGTGTGGAGATAAGTCGGAGCTGCACCTGATGGTTTGAGTTTCGTTGAAGATTTTCTATAGATCATTAGCGTATAATTTATACTAAAGTGACAGAAAAGCTGTCTTAATGAATGCAGGCAAGTGCAGCTTTTAACCTAGAAACGTATATTCGCGCAACGATGATTATTTATCGTAACAAAACATCATTAAATGCCTTACAAAAGAAATTATGGAATAGAAAATATGTCTAGCTTCTTTTATTTTTTAACTGCTTGGTTTGTAAGTTTTAAACGAAAGTTAATTTTAAGCTTCTTTTCTGCAAACACAATCGCTAAACTATTAATGATTTTTAGACATTTCAACTTAATTTAATTTTATTATTTTCTAAAAGGCATTAAAACAACAATTTTCCCGTCAATAAATTATCCAACATTTCGCAAATTCTGTATGAATTTAAAAAAAAATTTCGTAGTTTTTTTTGAAAAAGTATCGTTTTAAAAGGATAAAATCTATGTTACCACAACCAGCTGAGTTTTCATAAACAAACAACAACAACTCGTTGAAATTCTATGCTTGCTTCTTTTTTAAAAGCCATTGAATTTTTTTTTACCAGAGAATACAAAATTCAATTTCAACGCGGAGAAATAATATGGTTTATTGTGTATGTGTGCCCGGACACGCAGGGCGAGCGGATATGTATAGATTTTTGGTTTCATGTGTACGTACTTGATGTCAATATTGACCAATTTACAGAATGGTATGTTTTTTGGTTCATCCGAGAAATAAAGCTATACGAAACCGATTGTCGAATTTTAAAATTGTCCATTCAGTGAAGAGTGGACTTTATGCACTCTTCAAAAAGTGCATAAAGTGTGCATTCACTCTTCGTTACCCAACATTATTTCTTTAGTACATTTTACCCCCAAATGTACGCAATAAAATCATGTTGTATTGAAAGCAATGAAAACTGGTGCAGAATAAAGAAATCTATGGCTTTAGTTGGAGTTAATTAAAAAATGAAGTATTTCTAGTGCAGAATAGAATATCGAATATATTTAGAACTCCAATCCAAAATTTTATTTCAATTAGTTGAACAAACTTGACCTTTAGACCACTTTGGACACTACTACCTGAATTATTAGCTACCTAACTTACTCTAGTGTTAAATTTCATCTCTTAAACACTTTTTCTTTAACGTTTTCACATCAAACGATATTCATCATATCGTTATTTATCATAAACTGATGCAAACGCGGGGCCAACTTTTAGCGGGCAGCTTCAGGATGTTCCTCTCAACTGCTTTGATGTAGAAGAATGTCAATTAGAAGGATCGTGACAATTAGAAGGAATGATATTAAATTTCATCGCAGAATAACGAGGTTTACAGGAACCCCCTTTTGCCTTTCTCTGCTGTAAGTTCTCCCAGCAGAATTCAATTGCTCTTAAATGCTTTTTTATAATTAATTTTGCATAGGAAAACACTCAAGGAATAGGTAAATTTTCATTTTAACAAAGTGTGAAAATAACAATGAAGCATGATAGCTAGCTCGCCCTACCCCGAGCACTATAATCCTTGAATTCGACATTTAAAAGATGGCTTCGTCTTCACATTTAAACAGAACGATGAGAGGTGGGAGTAATTGGGGGAAGTATAGCTGAGCTCTGCATCTGCTGCTGCCTTTCATCACAGTAAACAGTTCGTATTTGAAGAAAATTTCATTGTAAAATCTCTTTTCTTTCAGCCTTTCAGTTTTTCTTTAATCATAATTATTCGAAATCGATGAACTGGAAGAGAGTCTCTAAGTCTAGAAGCAAGCATTTAGTGATAAATTGAGCCTTCAGTGCCAGAGTACTCGTATATAGAATCTATAAGTGTTTATACAATTTGGATTAGACTGAAAATATCACAATTTCAAAGAAAACTTCTTCGATTTTTTAATAATTTAAAAAGTTATCGCATTTTTTAGAGAATAATTCGAATTTTTCCAGGTTTTTTTTTTAAAGAGTGAGATTTGACTTACAAAATTGTATGAGATGTTCTTTATACTAAGCTCTAGATATTTTCAGACTACATTATGCATTGCGTTGTATGGAATGAAAGAATATTGAATTGTACAGAATCGTGCGCTCTAAAGATTTTTCCATGACTTTAAAATCTCTTTGCGGTTCATTCTTTTTAACTATTTTCTTTTACTTCTACTTCTTCTTTTTCATCTTTTCATCTTTTTCTTCCGTCTCATAATGAATTCTTGAGTATTTGCTGTCTTCCATTATGAATGATTTATGCTCAAGGCGTTCAGGCATAAGATTTATCACATGAATAGTTTTGTGTAAAATCATCTTGTGCGCTATACCATTATGTCAGCGCATCTGTGACTGTACTCGTGTATTGTCAAACAACCTGCGGCCATGAAATGTGTAAGTATGTATGTAAGCGTGTATGTAAGCGTGTAGGAGTCTATAAGGATCTCTTAAACTCCTCAGGAATGAAAGCTAGATTTATTTAAAATTACCAACAAGCATATGCAATAATAAAACAAGTGAAAAAGTGTCTATTTTTTTTTATGAAGTAAAGTAACTTCATAATGTTAATTTCAATATTTTCAGGCTATGTCATCAGAACTTGACATCAGAAACGTTGTACAAATAGTGACTAATTATACCCAACAAAAGATACTATATGCAAATTTCAAGGAATATTTATTTTATTTTTCTATGTATAAGGAAGTATTGCATAAGGTACATTTCATTATTACAAGTAATTGCGTGGTATTTTGATTAAAAGGGATTGTTTTTAAAGAGATTGAGGTATTTTAGAGTATAAAAACTAGGTCTCTGTCGATACTTTTTTAACTCTAAAGTCTTCTTAAAAAGGTTTTAAGAAAATAAGAAATATGCGTAGAAAGAAGAAAATAAGTTTAGACTTTCATTTGATATCATATTTAATTTAATATGGAATTTAATTTAATATGGATTTACGATTTCAAAATTATTACAAAAATCTTTTATTTATGGAAGCTGCAAACCGCTAAAGCTAAAACCTTTAAACTCTTTGTATGGTTTCACTGCGGGCATATCAAAAAATATAAAAATTAGTGCGGATTATTTCTAGGCAAGTGCATAAGTGTGTGAGAGAGTTAGTGAGAGTGTGTATGTGTGTGTGTGTATGCGCAATATGCTTGCAGAATTTACTCTTTCTCACACTTTTAGGTGATAAAATATAGTAGCAGTAGCTTTCATTCTCACGGCTACCAGCCGAATTTGGTAGTGCAGCACTTCCTGCTGAACCTTTCATAAAAAGTAGTTGTTTTAGAATTTCGCGCAAAGCAACGCTTTGCCATGGCTGAGTTGGCGTTAGATAACCTTTTGCTCTGAAGGCACTTTCTCTAAAGTTAAAGATAATTTATGATGGCTAATTTTCCATTATACTGCAGAGAGAAAGCTGTATTTATTTTTATTGAAAAACTTAAAAGGAAGAACATTAAAGGTGAAGGATGTACTTTTTATTTTATTTCTTATCTCATTATTTTTAATTTTAAAATATAACATTCTCTCGTGGTGTTTTTCTTTTTAAAAATTATTTAAAAGTTGCTATAAAGAGATATAATATGGATAAAGAATAGATTGTAAGTTGAAGGAAAAGGAATTGGTAGTAAAATACATTAAATGATAAATAATTTAAACAATGTATGAATAATTAAAAAAGCTTGACGTGAAGGTGAAATTCCATTAAAAAATTCTCACTCTGAGCGTCAAAAACTTTAGATATAAAAAAATATATGGTCTGCTTTCTATTTGGTATTATCAAATACAAAAAATTTCTAGTAAAAAAAAACCCAATAAACCATAATAAGAAAAATCGTATTACCAGAATAAAAGCTGTATACGAGCTAATGTAGCATGTGAAAGAAGGTGTTAACGCATTGAATTTTTAATATTTATGTTTTTAAATTACAAAATAAATTGGGTTTGTGTATATTATATTTATTGGCAATAAAATTGCTAGAATTCCATAATACTAAAAAATACACAAAAAATTCTGGAAGCTTTTGATTTATTCGAATAAATTTCTTTAAAAAAAAAAACATAACACTAAAAAAATTTTATTTTCCTTTTTTTAATGGATTTAAAATATGTATGATTTGCGCAAAGCATGAAAACACTACCATCAAGACCATATAGACATGAATAAGTGTCATCTATAAAAATCGACCAACAAAATCTAATCGCTTATTTTTTTTTATTTTAGCATGAAAAAATATTGCGCGCCGTCATCATCTGTTCATTTTCAAATAAAGAAGATTAAATTATTTATTTGTTCTTCTAAAATGAATATACGATATTTAAAAAGCACATTCTCCAAAGCGGTGAATACACTGCGGTCAATAATATTTTAGATATTTCAAATATTATTTATTGAAAATAAATTGCACTAATTTAGTTTGGGCTTTAATCAAGTAGGTATGTACTCTTCTAATATAAACATATTAAAGATAATATGTACTCTTTTACTGAAATACAAGGGTTGTTCTATTACACAAAATTTTAAATTTGAATGCTTTAAAATTTATTCAACTGTTTCTTTATCTTTCATCCATAAGCATTGATATTTTTTTTTCTTTATTAATTCTGGAAAGGAAACAGACAAATACACTTTTTTAAGCAAGTCTTCATCCTTTAATATTTTCAATATTAAATTCTATGATACTCTTCCTAGACGTTTTATACACAACTTATTAAAGATTCTGCAAAGACTTTGCAAAGTGTTGCTGAGATCTCCCATTCTTTTGTTAAAGAGAAGAGCAAAAAGACAACGAAAAAATCAAAATCAACAAGTTTTTCGTACATTGAGGTTGATTTGGTTAGACAAGAAAACCATTAGATCTTGGGTTCGTAAATCCTAGGAAGAAGTAGGGCAGTGTCAACATTGAAGACGGCGAAAAATCAGCAGTTGTCTCTTCAGGGTTCTTCCATAAAAAACATCGTCTTGGCTTACTAGACAATGTTGTAAATTGTATCAGAAGGCTACTGATGAAGAAAGTTGCCAAAAATGAAAGAGAGGCTGAATATTTTGAGCGGGTTGGGGGGGCCTGATGAAGGAAGGAAAAACCGAGACTGAAAAGTAATAAAAGTGCAGACGAAATAAGCGAAGCAATTGCATCAACATTTTTTTTCCTTTAGCCAGGACTCGTGTAGTATTCTTTGCATTCCATAAGGATTAATGCACCTGCTGTGATTGATCGAAAACAGGACAATTTTAAAGTAAAAACCGATCAAGCACTTACTCGTAACTTCGTGAAGCCTTAAGTTGAGCTTATAATTTTTCCTAATATAAATATTATTTTTGAAAAACATAAAATGTAATAATTTTATTAAAATTCAGTACGTACACAGCTCTGTGTATTTTTATGTATTTAATTGGGCAATATTTACTTAATCATTGATAGCAATATCATTTAATTAGAAGTTACTCGCCAAATTGCAAATATTTATTTAAATAAATTGTCCCCAACCGAATAGAGTCGAAAATTAAACCACGTTGTAATTAATAATTCGTGAAATAATTATTCACAAATCCACCCATATCCACCTACCACTTCATTGACTTTACCTCATTCGAATATTTCAAACTTTTATAATGACTTAATCTAGTTGGCCCATTTTCACATGCAAACAATACAAACATAAATAAACATTTTGTAATCGCCTTTCAACTCGAGGCTCGAGTAACATAATATTTTTGTTAGTTTTGGCCAAAAGCTGCACGAAATCGAAGCGTTAAAACTACAGCGAATAGAAACGAATTCAGTTCTTCATAATTGCAATTAACAAAACAACGTTGCAAACAACGATAACAACACCACAAAACAAAAACTCTACATAGTGCTGCAAAGGCGTAAAACAACACAGTTTTGTGTTTCAGCTGGAGCTTAAAGTATTACGTGCTCGCCATTTTGGCACGCTTTGAACACCTCAAACTATGGCATGACATTATTTGGGTACCACCTACGCGATTCTGTTATCTGCACTGGTTTTGTGGCAGTATGATCACAGTAGGAAAGGTATCAAAAAGTATCAAAAAAAACGAAAGCAAGAATGTACAGTATCAAAATAATAAACGAAAGTCAGCTCCTGCAGATATCTCTTTACATTATTATACATTTTACATGAATCGATAATAGATTTCTAAAATTTATATTTATATATATTTTATATTTATATTTTATTTATATTTTATATTTATAATTATTTAAATTTATATTTATATTTCATCATTATTTTGTAAATTTTTTTCCCTGATGTGTCGATTGATTACGATTGACCAAGCTTACCATTAACCCTGCTTACGCCTTAATTATTTTTATGATAGCAAATAATGGAACAAAGTATGCATTTTTTCCCTACTGGGATACTAAATATAATAAAGCGTAGATATGTAAAAGCAAGTTCTCCGTAACTTTTCTTCCTTCCCTCCCTCTCTCTCTCTCTCCTCTTTAAAATAATATCAGTATTTCGATGAAAGATAATTTGCCAAAAAACAAGTTTATTTTTCATGAATGGTTTTTGAACGAAATAATCGTTTAAAACCATAATCGTTAAAAACCGCGCAAAACTTAGGACAAAATGGTTGTCAAAATTCCTTCGCTTATAACCGACTAATTGTCTTTGAAACCCGTGCGCCTTTGAATTCATAGTTTTGAATTTAGGTCTTTTTATTTGCTGAGCTGGCAGAAAGAATATACAAAATATGATCCATTTTAATGGACGTGGAAATGCAACAATAATTGCTTCTCGGTTTTACTGCTCTACTAAAATAGCGTGAAACAAACTACTCTCCTAAACCAGAATACATGTATGTACGTAATACGTATTAGAGGTCTGCATGAGACGTCTCGAAAGATTCGAAACTGACATAGCAACATTTATGCATTGATGCAGTACTTCCATTTGATTTCGAATCAAGCCGTGACTATCGAACTCATATGTGGTAATGTTTTCAGCAGCGCTTCCAAAAGGCTTGAATTGAAAGCAATGGAAGGATTTCAGGCAACCCCTAAAGCTTTTAAGACGTCTTGAACAAGCCCACGAGACGTCTCATGCGGCTCTCTAGTACGTATGTATGTACCTAAATACACACATACTTCTTCTATTGCTGTTGTGTATTAAGCTTTTATAGCATTTATTGCAGCAATTTAAATTAACCCTTCCTTTTGCTCGCTTATTTCGCGCAATTTAAAATTCGTACAGAATTCGGCATAAGTGTTCGGCTTACGGTGGGTTCCACCATGACTACAATCGGGAAATTAGGTTTGGATTATGTTGAAATGGCATCGTTTCAAGAGGGGCGCATTTACAGTGAGTGACAGTGAGAGAGAGAGACTACTATATGTAAAAACAGAGGAAAATCATCACCAAGAAACGGCAAAGTTTACGGCAAGGCAATGCAACTCCTCCCTTGGGGCTCTATGGAATCCCATTCATATTAGATTATAAGCATTAACTACTTTTATGACTTTTATTGCTCGACTCTCGAAAAGAGTTAAATGCATGAAGCATGATTAAATGCAAAAGTTATTGTAATAAAACTAATTTACTTAACTAGAAGTGTTTTTTAAGTGGCTAAATACAAAATCGATGGGCCAATACTATATTTCTATAGTTTTAGAAAATTCAAAATATACAATATACATAAATAACAGCAAAAAAATTAAACATAAAATACATAAAATTTCAATTTTCGACTTCATGTGATTCAGTGTCAACCAAACCAAACTAACTTCTTCCTGCCCTAAAACCACTTTGTTAACGTTGGCTGATTGAGCGAAAGTATTTGGTTTACGGGAAGAAGGGTATTTTTTGTATTCGTAAATAAAATTCTGGTTTGTTTTAGATTTTGCGGCATTATCGTTTTTGTTTTAAACTATCAAACGTTGAACTATCGTATAAAAAACTTTTACAATGAAAATTTGACAAATATTGTACTAGTAGTCGTATTTAATTTTAAAACTTTAACTATTTCATACTGCAATATAACCTTACTAATTATTTGTTTAAAATAGATTTCGGGTAGTGAAAATAATGCATTAACTTTGCAAAACAAAACTTTTTCGAAATATTAAGGCCATTTTTTAACTGACTGCATATTTATATTACGAAAAAGAAGTGCACTTAAATTGCACTTAATTAGTCGAAATTTGAATGAAAATTTGCTTTTTATTAGATTTGTTTTTTATTAGATTTGTTTTTAGGGTCTTTGTTTAGTGGTTTTGGAACCTGAATAATTTTTGTCTAATATATTTGAATACATTGAAAGAATACATTCAACATACGAGGTCTGTTCAAAAAGTATCGCGAATTTTGAATTCCCGCGGGTTACGTATATTCGATTTTCAATCGTTCAAAATTCAAAATTTCAAATTTGATACAGATTCTTTAATCCATTTTATGGAATAGGCAAAAATCGAAGACGAACCAACACGTCCAAGCAAAATAGCTGTCAATAGTTAACATTTAAAATGGCCGAACTATTTTTCATCAATACAATAAAAAGTTGAAAGCATATCAGAGCATTCTGTCTGCTTGAGAGTTTTATTCTTTAAGTATAGATGTAGAACTGGCCTGTTTAAAAAGGTCTAATTGACATTTCAAATGCTTCAAGCGTGCAGGCCTAGTGTAATTTGTCGTTAACTGTTTCAATGTACGTACATAGTACTTTTTTGATGAACTTTTCCTGAAAAGGGAAACAGTCAATTATGAAACGAGGAATAAATTGCCTATTTCGAAATTCAATTTAACAAAGACTGCAATCAGCAAATTCTGTAATCGAAACGCCTGGAGGTGGTGGTGGGTTTTCTGTTTTAGAAAGTGCTGGAGCATGCTTTTGTCCATTCCAGGTTTTTGCTATGGCCGTTGTTGCCATCGATTGTTATACACACAAAAAACCACCGTTGTACACACGTACGTATGATACGTAGTCGAAATTATTTTGACCTCGATTTCATTCACTGTATTTCATTTCACGCAACGAAATTAATCAGTGTTGTTCCATCAGAGATATACTCAAGCTGCAAAAATGTTTTATGTGTTACTTGAAAAGTTTAAAAAGCCCGTCCGTCGTTCGATTTTATCATCAACAGAGCATTTGTTGGAGTTCATTTGAACCTGAATATTATTAGATTTTCTGAAGGCATCATTTCAAAGAATTTCCATACGCTTCCAGCGCACAAAGTCAAAGAGCTTGAGAGCTTTTGGTCACTTCTTCAGTCTTTTTTTCTTTAAAATACATATATTTATTCTATTACTTATATAAGGAAATTATATTTTTTACTACAAGTATTTCTTATTATTTACTTTAAGTAATTTTTTTTTTTATTATAGAAAATCCGTTTGCTGCTTATGTACCAACCTTAGCTTGCTCAGCACAGCATCAAATGTGCTCACCTGCATTTAAATTGAATGCAAATGTAATGCATATATTCCTTGCTACGTGCAAAACGTCAACTTGTAAGAAAAGGTACGATTATAGTATAAAATATGAGTATGAATAAAAAATCGTTTGTGAAACGCATTGGTTTCCAAGAAGTTGGTCTGACCTTCTTCTCTGCTAAACTCTGCAGTGGCATGAAATCGTTAACTTTGCTGCATTGCAAAAAAAAATTAAAACGATTTCCTTTATGTAAAAATAAATTTGCATACCGCATGAAACATACGATAAAGCGTTTGAAACCTAAAGACTATGTTGATGCATTGTGTGCTTAAGAAAGTGGTGGTTTGTAATATATTTCTAATATAATGATGGAGTTCATGACACTCATCCATAATGCTCTTTAATTTGCTAAAATTTGTTGAGAATTCGTGATTTTTTTGCTTTTACTTATTTGAAGCCGAAAAATTTTATCCTTAACTTTTTCGTTACCACGCAAACAAGCTTCCGGCATTAGAAATTTTTTGGAAAAAACAGCAAACTTTTTTGAGTAAGACAGGATTAAAAATTAATTCCATTCTGGGTAGAAATAACTCCATTTAAGTAGCACAAATAAGTATTCGGTGGCTATAAAAACTGCCACTGGCTATTTTTTGGGTCACTCTAAGAATTAAATGCTTGATGGAATGCTCTATGGAAAAGCTTACACTGCGAAAAAATCGTTCATCCACATTTAAATTCTTTATTGATTAATTTTATAATATACAGTATCAAAAGCTACAATATCTTTCCACCTCAGTAGGATTAACGACTAAAAAAACTGAGTCTTTTGATATTTTCAAAAAGTTAAAAATTTAAGGTGGTCTATGGACCTACGTTCTAGCTTAGGATTCATTAACGACATATCCCGCTGATATGATGATTACCTAAGACTATGGATGATATGATTATCAAGGACGAAATGTCTATCGTCTATCGTCAGTATATGAGGACAATGATTAAATTTGAGTCTATTTAAATTAAAAATTCAAAAGTATCTATCATTATTACCTCAATTTTATTTTGAGTGTTTCGAAAAATCCTAGATAATATGCTATATACAAAAATGCTATATATTTGATATATACAATACATAAGTATTTGTTATGTTCACATAAACCAAGTGAAGCAAGCCATCATCAGTCAGTTTGCAAAGGAATCTTGTTTGCATTTTAAAATAATCGTAAACATTCGTTTATAAAAAAAAGTTCCTTTTGAAAACAAAAACAAGACTTCGCTTGTAAAAACAAGGAAAAACAACAAGAGCTTTTGCTGAATGTTTCTACTTGAATGATTTTATAGTGCCATATATATACATATATAGTATGTACCTATTGTATATGTGTATAGTTGTATACATATTGACATTGAGTGTCCTCGTTTTCATCGCATTTTTACTATTTTTTTTTTACATTATAGACATTAAATAAATATCAATTTAAAGTGAAATTCTGTTAAATTCAGTTTATAACAGCTCTTAACCAATGTAGAAATAATTAGTTCAGCATTTTTTTATTACCATTTTATGATTACTTATATTAAGAGATTACTTATATTACTTATATATAAGAGATTTATTTTATGGTCATAAAAGTTTAATTTGGTGACGTAGTAGTATGTCTTATGAGGCCATTTTTCAAACACTTTCTGCACTTCTTTATTTACTGGTAAACTCACACAGTATATGTATATCATGTAATATCTTTTCATCCTTTCTGAATTATTTCAGAGTAAGTGCAAATTTTCCTTCGGTGTACTTTTCTTTTATTATTTGAGAATCATTGCAAAGTTTCGCCGCTGTTTATTTTCTTGTAATTTTTTAGCTTTCCAGCAACATCGTGGGCGAGGCAGTTGTGTTGCTGATAAAATATGCGTTTGGTGTTTAAAAGTCTTGTATTGCCGGTTTCTTAATAGTAGGTATTGCATGCTTCGCTATAATCTTTTTCGAAAATGCAAATTCTTGGCTGCTTAGCTGTTAAATTCCTTTTAACAAAAACTAACATATTAAATTATAGAAATTATATCAAATTTAATACGAAAAATGAAGACACTTTTACTTTAATGCAAGCTATAAATCTCACGATTAACAGTGGAATGAAGTACAAGTATTGTACATATATGTGTGCAACACTTTACGAACTGTTTTTATGAAGTTTTCCGTAGTTAAGGGTTCGTTAAAGGTGTATTAATCAAACTTTGGTAGTTGTAACTTTTGTAAGCACTTGTATATATGTACATATACTCAATTTCTTAGCAGGGTGTGCTGTTTTTACGGGTGTCCTCGCATTAATGTCTATGTTTATGAAAACCATAATGTTGCATCATTAAACACAAATTATATTATACTTAATTTATTGTATATACATACATATTTCAGAGAACTTTCACAACATGCACATTTATGCACAATTTTGAACAAGATTCCGGTTATGAGCAGCCCGAAGAGTAGTGAACATCACAAGGCAAAGCGAACGATGATTTTGTAAAGTAATTAAGTGCAGTTAACCCGTTAGTAAATGCATTAAGGAGTGTCTTTATGCTCAAATATCAAATCATTTCCTATTACTGTCTCCCTCTCGCTCTCGCTCTCACTATAAAGAGCACCAACTCTCATTTCCTTTCCAAGAAATTTTCATTAAGAAGACGCATGATATAATTATCTCTAAAATGCTGTTAACTTGTGCGTAACTTGCGTGTAAGTGCGACTATGAAGTGTACATCTGACATACGATGTTAATGTTGAACTCTTAATGGGTCATAATTTGTAGAAATGATTTTTAGAAATGACGAGAAATGAGTTTTATGAGTTTTAAGAATCAAAAAGAATTATCTAAGCAAAAATCCAGTCCTAATAGACATGCATTTTCATGTAACACAACGAGTTTTTGTAGACTAGTTCTATTCTACAATACGTCTAGAGAGGACACGTTTTTTCCTGTTTGAGGATGCAGCGGGAAACAAACAGGTTTCGGCGTTGTACAATTTTCAATGTATTTTTCCATTCTCGAGAAATTCGCTCCAAAACCTACATATCATCATCCAACCCTGTCGGAAAACTTAACAAACTTGACGAAACTTTTTAATGTTTCCTTAATATTTTTATATCTCCTTTTCAAGGTTTTTTCATTTGTTAGTTTCTTGTTTACAGCAAGAGTAAGTTTTCACTTAGTGTATGTAGTTGCCTTTTGTGCTGAAAATGTTTGAAACGAACATATTTCAACAACAACAATAACAACAAAGTGCCTAAGGTGCAGAATATATGTACGTGCGTTTATATATGTCTGACCTGTGCTTTGACAATACATCCACAAAAAACAAATATACGAGTATTTTCACCTGAATGTGAAAAGCTATTGTTATAAAATGAGTTTGCTTTTTCTTGTCTTTTATTTTTTGTACGAATAGAATGGAAGTGGACATTGCATGTGACGTTCATAAAGAAAGTCAATTATAACACAAAAACTTTATTCATTTAAGGTACTTTAATTTAGAAGTTTTAGAATTGCCAAAAGTGCAAAAGGACTATTGTTTATAAAGGCATGCGAAGCACATACTCGTATATGAAACATTATATTTTTTTAGTTGTGTAAAATCATTTTAAGGATTCTCTTTTGTGAATCCTTTTCTGTGTGAACAAATTGTGTGCCATTAAAATTTCACAAAATATACAAAGTTTTATGAATTTTTTTTTTTTATTTTAACTTGCAGGCGAATTCTCCTTATTCTGCCTTCTCCTTCTTTCTGCCTCCTCCTTCTTTCTGGAAACGTAACAATTTGTCATTTTATGCGTTACTTGTTTCCTTTTTTAAAATCAGTTCATTCGGTTCTTTTGACGCACTGAACAAATTTTGCCTGAAGGGAAGTCGACTCTGTAACTTCTTCGTTAACATAACGTTTGTCGACTGATTGTCAACTGATTCATGATTTACCTTTTCCTTTACTAACGTCTAACGTTAAGTAAAAACATGTTAAACCAATCGACGTGACAGTTTTAGGATTACGATGTAGAGAGACTCAAATGAAACATTTATATTTGCATTTAGGAATTGCACAAAATGACAACTACCCCAGTTGTCATCTCGGCATTTGCACTATCACGCTTAGAAATCTTTTGCTGGCCAGACTCACTGAGACAAGTTGAGAGGACCGGAAGCAACAACGACGGCAACGGTTTGTAAAGTGAATATCAAAGCATTTGTCGCTAAGTTTGTCTCCTTTCCTTCTGCTCCTTTCCCTCTTTTTCTAATAAACAGCATACCAAAGAACTAGTGTGCCCTGAAAGTACCGCATAAACGTTTACCAATTAGGAAATAAGTGGACAGGACCTGGTTAACGAAAGAGCAAGAGTATACTCATTGAAAAGCAAGAGTCTATTCATTGAAAAGGCAAAATTTGTCCAGAAGTAGAACGATAAAGAAAATAGAATTATAAAGAAACCGTTCAATTGAACTAATTTAGGACATTTCAATTCAATTTCAGTTTCAAGCTAATTTAAAGACCTTCAATTTAAAAAAAGGGACTTTACTATTTCATTTCCTATTGCTAAAATATTATAAGATTTGATTAGTAGATTGGTCTTGAATGGTCTCACAGCAAAATTTTTCGAGATGGGGGCAAAGTCTAAAACCGAAAGCCCAGCCTAGTCTCGGACGGTCAGAATCCCGAAAACCAGAATCACATCATCACATCATAATGTTGAGAATGGTTTGAAAAAGCATTTCTTTTAGAATTCTGCAACCTTTTCATTTAGAGTGAATCATATTAAGGCACCTTTAATTGTTCCTGTACGGAAGCTTTAATTGCTTAAAATCGTTTCCTGTTTAAGAAATCATTCTTTGATTTCTTCCCTTTTAAGGCAAAATCTTTTTCTGTAGTCCTTCGACGTACGATAAACTCGTTAATTTAATTTAAAATTAAATAAGTTTAATTTATATTTTTTTTAAAAGTAAGATTCGTATACAAGTACGTATTCTGCGTACACTGTTGAAGAAAAGTTTCTTTTTTTATACTCTTAGACAAAAACAGGTGAAGCAAAAAATATTATGAAGCAGAAGAAAAAGAAACTGGTTCAAAAGATACCCAAAGGAACTGATCATGAAGCAGCAGAAAAGAAAAACTTCAAGAAACTCAGTGGAGCAGGTAGTTTTAAGAGTCCATGAATGGCTGGCTGCTGCATTCGGTTAATGAAAATACTTAAAAAATACTACGGATACTAAAAGTTTTTTACGTATCACAAAGACACCCGGTGGTATCGTAAGTAAGTTTTTTTGCTTTAAGTTTGGAGAAAAAAATTGCTGTACTTATTTTTTAATATCGTATTATTTCTTTAAATTACACAGTCTGACAAAAGCTTGTGCAATTTCTAAAGGTTGTTGATACACTGAATCCGAATCCAATAAAGTTTCACCATCGTAACTAGTTTATAGTTTATACGATGAAATTTTTAATCTAATCGAAAGTACAAACTACACTACTAATAATAAAGGGCTTTCCAATAGGGACGGGTCGATGTTGACAGTCTGTGGCGGCCATGTTGTTTTGGCGGTGTCTGACAAATCTATTGTTTATAATTCACTCAGTAATGCCAACTCAAGATACCATGGCAAGTTACACGATTCAGCAGCAGGTCTAAATGATAAACTATTGGTTTATCGGTTTTTCTAACAATCTTCTTAAGAACCAAACTTTTTTAAAAAAATTTTATTTAATTTCATGACAAAGGTGAAGAAGTGTATGAATATTTTCTAAAATAATCAATTAAAATATATTTTGTTCCTTTAGTATGTTTCTCATTAAAGTAAACGTAAAGTAATCTCTCAAACTCTCCAGATTTTGAATAATTAAAAATGTCAATAATTAATGATCGGTTTCAAAGAAAGTGTGTTTTTGCTCCTTTTTCAAAATTGCAAGAAATGTTCAGAAATTGTTATTAAAAAAATGACCAAAATTACATTAAAACTTCGGTTTCATCAAAGCATATGACAAAATAATGCATATCCGGATGACATAAAATAAGGTAAAATGTTGAACCTCTTCGTCAAAATTTGCATGCAGAACGAAATGTTTCCTTGGACGTCTCTAATTGCGAAATCCAATTAGTAGCTGACTTGCCAACTTCTGCAGTAGTCGTAAGAAGAGCATAAGACTGTCAGTCTGCCCCTCTGTCGCTGTCCATGTACTATGAGTTTTCTAGATTCTTGCTTCTCATGGACACAAATTTTGAAAGTCTTGCAGAAATTTATCAAGTTTTCATGCTACTGCACAACACGAGGTGAAACTGGCAAGGACCAACTTTTTGTTTTATGCTGTGTCTGTGTTACATGGATCAAATAGTCACCTCTGAACCAGTTACAAGCCTGATGGTGATGGTGATAGTGGTAGTGTTTCACTGGCCACTGAAAGATATTGCCCAAAGCATTTAGTAGATTAGGTGCAAAGACACATGGCGAAGAGATGATGATGTGATAAAAAATTGTATCAACTTCCAACGAAAGCAACAAAACCATACTAGACCTCGCAAAACTCAACGCAAGTAGAGCAAAGGCAGACTTTCATTGTGGTTGTCAATATTTCGAAATCCTCAAAACCTTTCAAATTCCTTCAAAATTGCACAAAATTTAAGAAATTGAAGAAATTTTTCATTGTTAAAAATTCTTATGTTCACTTAATTTTTCATATTGCCGACTTATATAAGTTCCGATGTGTGCGTGACGCTACCGTAACCTGACACATCAAACCAAAAATGTCGAGCAACCTCACACGTTTTTTATGACACCGCAACGAAAGTTCGTGATAGCTGCAAACTGAAAGTTACAGCATGTAATATAAATTTCTTTTAGTTTTTGTGGTTTATCTTCAAAAGAAGAATTTGTTACGTCTTTTGGGAGTCTGCCTGCAATGTGGCTTAGTTACTTGGTATGAAGGCAGAATATATTTTAGAAAGTTAAAGTTTCTTTAAAGAGAATGAGGATAAAGACGGTGAAAACAAGGAAAAAGTAAAGGAATAACTTTGAAAACAGCTTTTATCAACCACGTAGACTCAAGTTCATGGAAGGTTGTATGTAAAATATTCTTTAATTCATTATTCTTAACTTGAAACATGCCAGCCTTGGTTAGAATACAATTTCTTTTGTTTACATTCGATGAAAAAATCGATCTCTTATTGTATGTAAACTTAAGTAAATATTAAAGAATTACAACGAATTGGTTTCCTCAAAAATACCAGGATATCAAAACGATAGTTTTGTAGGAAGCCCTGAATTTTTTTCTCATTGGTTCCTACAAACAGAGCAAGTGCTTCCACTGCTTGTTCCTATATTGAATGCTCTATCCATTTGTGTCACTGTTACAGAAGCGTCAACGAGTATCATTCGAATTGTTAAACTGCCGTAAAAGTGTATTAGAGTAAAGAAGAAGAAAGAAAGTGTATTACGAATTCCATTAATCTCTAAAAAAATGAAAATAAATATTTATACAACAATATTTATTGTTGTTGAAGTAAAGTTTCATACGGCCTGATGCATCGTACGCCTCAGGTGTATGGTTATTCGTGTGTAACCATCTGGCAGCCTGAAGAATTACGACTATAATCCCGAGAAGCAATGATTTATTAAGTTGCATTCATTCGTTCGAGCGAAAAACTCGAGCAAGCAGTTTTAATATTTTATTTACATCAACGCCGGCAGGACGGTGTAGCTCTGTTGGTTGCTGGACTTCTCAACAGTGACTCTGATGAATGAAGTTAAAATTTAATTATGCATAATAATTAATATGTTACTTGAAAGCCTTGAGTTCTGGGAGTTTATTAATATTTAAATACATAGAGTAATCAATTAGGCAAAATAAAAACCTACTCAAAGTAAATGTAATTAAATTTTACTTAAATAAAATTTTTATTGAAAATTAAATTTTAGTTAATTTTCATTTTAAAAATTAAAAAATAATTAATAATATTTAATGGGAAAGATGAAAACTTTATACAAAAATTATAAATTTGTTTAAGCACGTTTTAATTGAAATAAAGGTTTTCAAAAATTAAGTATTTTAATTAGTACATAATTTATTGCCACGGCCTATATGTACAAAATTATTTCCACAAACTTTTAGTGTTTTATTTTCTACTCATTAACACATTAACGTATGTATGAATTTTTTAATGATTAATTTGTACAATCATCTCATTAACCAAGAGATGCTTAATTATGTCAACACTCTGACAATGCATAAAATAATTTCGCTATAAAACTATCAATCATTGTATAATCGTATAACGCAACACCAACCACATGGCCCATGTCTCCCTCCCCTCATCCACATCGTTTATCTATTATTCATCGTTGAGAAGTCGCTTGAGGCTTACAAAATCAATCGATACTTGAACATGTTAAGGCTCGCTTACTTTAAATTGATGCAATATCGACTGCTGTCAGTTTCTGTTTTAGTTGCATTTCAAATTATTAAATCCATTTCGATAGCGCTCTAATTTTTAAAGGTCACTTTATTTCTCATTCCCTTTCGGCCTCTCTCTCTCCTACTAAATATTCAGGATGGTTACGACCATGAAAAGTTGTAACCGTAACTTTCTCAATTCATCTGATAGTTTGTGGTTATATTCAGCTTGCACTAACGCTAAATCATTTCGAGTCACGAAATTCGTTGAGCTTTCTTTCTTTCTAGGTAACCACATTTAGCACACTTCTGCCTGTGAATACGGTATCGGAGCGTTGTGTAGCTGTGCTAATTAGGTACGTAACAACAAACAATTCATGATAGTATTTCAATTAGCTATGATTTATTTCGGGATAGTGACAGCATGATTTTTACATCAAAGGGTAAATAAAAGTTGGGATTGGACTTTTATTAACTTATTAACTTATTAATAGTCAGCCAAGACTACTCTTAGGCTCAAGGATGACGCTTTGCAGATACTATCGTCCATTTTATTTATTACCTATTTAGTAATTTCTCATTAACAATAGCGAAATTATGTTTTTTTATACATCCATGAGTATTGAAATGAAATTATTTATTAATAAATCTACCACTTAAGTATTAAAGAAAATTCTACAGTTTAAACACCGAATTAAAACTTAAAACAAAAAAATTTGTAGAAAAAAAATTGCATTTTACTTATTCAGAAAAAAGTTTGCTTAAAGGCACCATTGATGGGGAGTGATATAGGCCGAACCACCGACCGCCCTACGTTCTATCCGTTCCTCGTCTTGCAGCATTTGTGCATTCAAGCAGGTTAATACTTTAAGTAAATTTAATTCCGATGATTGATTCTGTGTAAACTAAAAGAATTGCCTTGGTCTACCATCTGAAACGATTCTCTGCCATGCCAACCCGACCTCAGCAGCTTCAGTATCAGAATTAATTCGCTTTTACAGCGAGCAAACAGTGTAACATGGAAGGCATCAGAACTATCATCATTCATCGCAAAAAAAAATCCGATATTAAAATCTCTCAGTAGCTCATGAGAAAAAAGGAAAAAAAGCATAAATTTTGCATGGCAAAGGAAATGAAATGGAAAGATCTTTAACTTGATTTTTTTTCGAAGAATATCATTCGAATGCATTTCATTTTAATATAATATAATATAATGATCCATAATTTATCAGTTATTTGTATGGTATATAATATAGCATTCATATAGAAGATTCTTGTAAAATATATCCTCACGAAGTATGTGTGTCTAACTGGTAATATCTACCAGTTCCTACCAAATAACAAAATAAAGCACCGTCAAATCCTCACTAAAGAAATACAGTTTTTCTCTTCTACGAGTATGTAATATATGCCAGTATACGCTCTCATAGCACTTTTAGTTAGTGCTTTTAGTAGTACTTTTAGTTAGTACTTTTCTTAAACAAGTTTGCATAAAATATTAACTTGCTCAACTCGCAAAAGTTGTTTTTAATTTTGATTAAATTTTTATTAGATATTTGTGGTCACTGTAAAAGTTGTTTTGAAGTCTCATTTTCTTCAAAAAAACTTTTACAGTGAAAGTCATACGAAGTAAGCCAAAATGGATAAAAGCAACATTTAAAATTCTAACTTATGGTCAACTTAGAACTTTTAATGAGTGTAGCAGTTAGTTTGAAAGTTCAAAGTTTTGTTACATCTTTCTTGGGACAGTAGCAGTAGCAGGATAATCATCAGTCAGCGAAGTGACTGGCTTCTGACAGTGAAGAAATTATGTTGGTCAAGAGGAAGTCAAGCAAAACTCCTAAAGCTCTCAGCTTCAAGATTTCGGTTGTAGGAGGGAATGGGAAAAGGACTCACTTTATCTTTGGATGAAATGGTACTCTTAATTTCTTTAAAAGTATAAAACATAGGAAGTAACTAAACGTGATCGTGGTTGTAATTATTATTTCATTATAACAGAGATTACTAACCCCTGATAAATCATGTACTCTACGAACTCCTGACAATTCTTATTTCGGGAATGGCAATACATAGAAATTTTGTATTTAATTAAAATGGTTTTCCTTGTATTTATTTATTTAATTCATTAATTTCTAAATTTTAAACTCCATTGAATTATTCGGCAAAACTTTTGAGAAATCTTGTAACCAGAAAGCGATTGTGAACAATTTATGGCTAACAAAATTGTTCGGGTATTTCTACTAAAGGGCTATAAAGTATGTAAAGGGCTAATGGTATCAATAAATTGTTACTTGGTGACAGCAACAATATCTGTTACCATTTCTATTATTCTTTTCTGTAACTATTTTATTCTTCTGTAAAATTAATCCTTTGAATTCCTGTCAACGACACTAACTACAAAACCAAAACCAGAAATGAATTTGTTACTTGAGTCCTACTAGAACCATGCTGGAAAAGCAATGAATTGGCAAACACAAATCATTCATTGTTCAACTTCGACTGCAATTTCCTTGATGTTTGTAGCATGCTTTTATAACTTTCTGGTGAAGGAAGAAATGAAAGTCTAGACTCTAGACTGAAATTATTCTTTTTTTTCAGTTTATGGTGCTTCTTCTTTCTACTGTCGATGAAAAGCCATTGTTCGCAAGGTAAAATGCCTTTGCAAAAAGAAAGCAAGCAAGGAATACTATGGAAGGTTGATGGTGACAACTCCCTTTAGCAGCACATTGGATGAATAAAAAGGAACAGATAAGAAAGACATCAATCAGAAAGTACGAGTAGTCTTCAATTTTAAAATATAAAATGCTCTAACCATCGGTTATATCAATATAATATGATATGATTTTTGGGGCGGCGATGGTAACTAGCGCCCCGTTTGGAGTTGTCCAAAAGTTGTTCAAATGTGTGATATCAAATTAAAGCTCCCGCTGAGTGCTATCAAATGGCATAGCACTCTTAGCAAATGAAAATGCATTCTTAATGCATTTTAGTTAGTGCAGTTCTTCTTAGTTAAAGTTAATTTTATTTAAAAGAGTTATTAATTTCAAAAGTTTTTTAACATAGAATTTATTTACTTTTGAACAACAAACGTGTCAGAACAACAAAATGAGAATATGACAGAACAATTTATTTTACTTCTAACCTTGATATTTCTCTGAAGTTATTTTTAGAAAAAATTTAAATGTAAATGTAAAATTTGAAACTCTATTTACTTCTATCGCGTATAAAATGTGTACTCAAATCCATAGCACCGACAACTTTATTTCCATATGAAACCATATACGCCATATAGACAGATGTTAACTGTTTTCAAACCAAAACTAAGAAGGGACGACGGTAATTGGTTAAAAAATTCAACATATACATATGAATATAACTATACTTTTAATACGAGTATATCACACTTCAACACTTTACAAAGTGTTATTTTTTAAACAAAAGATTTGTAAAACCTTGTTTTTTATATACTCCCTTTATAATTTATCTTTTTATATTATATACTACTACATATATACTCGCTTTTATTTCAATACTAATAACAAATAAAGAAATATCGAAAGAGCTATATACATACTCTTATGTAATAAAACATAAAACACACATTATACATACATATGTCCTTAAAATGGAAAATTGCGCTTATCTGAGAGTATTACATATTTACGTAGTTAGTTGAATTAAAAGTGTTAGAAAAGTGTTATAAATTCATTCCAAGCAGTCCGAAAATTCAGTAATTCTTGAAAGTTTATGAGGAATAGGTTCAGACAAAAAAAGGAGGTAAGTGACAAGGATTGGTTTAAGCTACTTTTAGTAGACTAAACATATCCGACCGCATTTATTAGGAAATAAGAGGAACTTTCTAATTAAAGTTCCGATTATTAAATAAATGGGAGAGGTATAAGTGGTTCGTCTTATTTTATTTGAGGGAATGTATTAAAATAATTTTTAATTCCTGATTATTTCAGTTCCAAAACAAGGGCTCAATAATTTCATTTAACCATGCGTTTAGTTGTCCTCATCTTTTTAATCGCGTTAAATGTTAAAACTTTTGATTGCATTGTCAGAGGAAAGAATGCAGCGATCGAGAATTTCCCATACGCTGTAAGATTGGAGTTAACAAAATTTCCACAGACAGGTATCAGCTTGTGTGGGGCAGTCCTCATCGATGAAAGTTGGCTTTTGACAGCAGCTCATTGCTTCGATGAGTAATTTAATCGGTTTGTTTGCTTCATGAAGCCATAACTTATTTTTATTTCGCCACAGAGTCGTATCGGTTAGAGTAGCTCTGGGCTCCACCTATCCCAGCCTCGCCGAAAGAATTTACAATGTGCCGTTATCAGACATTATAGTTCATCCAGAATTTGATATGAAATTCGTAGGCAATGATATCGCTCTGGTCAAGATTCCGCGCACGGCTTTGTCTAAGGAAATTGGTATCGTTTCGCTGCCGAAAAGGAGACGCTTAAATTCCAGATACGGGAAGGCCTATGCCATAGCATGTGGTTGGGGAAAGACGTCAACACACGCTCGTGGATTTCCGTCACAATTGCAGTATGGGCGTCTACAGATCCTGAATAGAAAGGACTGTCGATCTTCGAGTATCACAAAGAATACCAAAAATATATTATGTACGGCCGTGAGTTCACATTTAGCGTCACTTGGTTTCGGAGATTTAGGTGGACCATTAGTTTCGGAGAAAACTGGTGAACTAATTGGAATAGCGTCCCTGCTTGATAAAACTAATTGCGAAAACGGGAATACACCAATTTTTACCAGAGTTGACAGTTATCTGGATTGGATTAAAACTATTTCCAGTGTCGGTAATATGGGAAGGGAACAATCAGACAGCCGAAGAACACGCAGCGGACGGAAATATTAATGACGTGCCAACATCGACGAGAAACATGAAAGAGGGAGTCTTGGGACTTATTATTCGGGGCGAATGCGTCGTCGATGGCCGAATGTGGGACCGGAAAAACGGACAAGGAGTAGACTGACATACTAAGCACTCACATACTGAGCACTAACATACTTAAAGAAGCGTGGGACGAAACTGGACGGAGCGTTAGATGAGACCGGACGAGGAGTAATATATAGAAAAGTTGGAAAGTATAACGAACAAAACAAATAATATACGGCTGCGGGCACATCGGCGCATAAAATTAAGGAAACAAAAAGACACAAATTGAATTGAAACAAATAAATTTACATATTTATGTGGGATATGTACTAAACACAAATATACATATGTATGTACATATAAACGTACTAATAAATAAAGTAAAACCCACGCTAATTAATATCAATTCGTCGCATCTCAAAATTTATCTGAATTCAATTTCATTAAGAATGTAATTATGGTGAAAAATACACGGTATATTCATAAACTATAAAACTGTTGATAATTTTAATATCAACCCTTCCTGGGGTTGCCCAATTTGGGCCGTGTGTGATCTCAAATGAAAGCACTTGCTTAGTGCTATGAAATGGCATATGTTTTACTTTTTAGCATTTTATTTAAAAAGGTGTTAATTTTAAAAGTTGTTTTACCATTTATTATTTTATTCTTTTTGAAAAGTTCTTCGGAAGTGTCCCTTTTTTAGAAAAAATTTTAAAAAAATGTATATCAAGTTTGCTGCCGAAGAGGTTACACCAGTGCTTCTCAGGCTTTGCGTCTTCACACCCCCTCTTTTTTTAAATATTTTTATGTCCATAAATATTTAGAATAATTGCACAAAAAATCGTATACTCGGATTTCGGAGTTATCGACGCATCCAGATATCCTACCTCATTTTAGAATTATATGTCCATGCTTCGAATCGCAGAAAAATTTTGATTTGAAAAATTCTCGCGCCCGCCTCCTGTTTTTGTCACACGCCCCTCTAGGGTCCCATTGAAAAGCCCTGGGCCAGACAACTGGCTCTCTGGAAAAGGATATTTTGTGCCATATTTCCGCAAGGCACTGCACAATAATTATGAGGTTTTTATTGCAGCTAAAAAATCTTACGTAGGGTCTCTTGGAGCGGGGTAGTTACCACCCCCGCTTTGGAGTGATCCAAATTGGCCGCGTGTGATAACAAATTAAAGCTCTTGCTGAGTGCTCTCGAATGGAATATTTATTAGTGCATTTTAGTTAAGTGCTGTTCTTTTTAGTGCATTTTATTTAAAAAAATTGTTAATTTCAAAAGTTTTTTGTAACAATAACGATAAACATAAATAAATCTTCCAGTGATTTCTCGGGAAAAAAATTTCGTTTTTAAAATTAAACTGATAAGAATAAAAATAATATAATGATGCCGTATCATAAAAACCTGCTGTCGTGTTAAATTACGAATGTATGCACGATATACTCGTATGCAATATGTATATCTTTAACCAAAAACAATAATGCATTTTGTTTTCACTCCAAAACTTTAAGGCTATATTTGGGCATAACGAAACGATCGCAGCTTATTTTACGACGATAAATTTGAAACTCTATTTACTTCTATCGCAAGATGTTAACTAAGAAGGGACGACGGTAATTGGTTAAAAAATTCAACATATACATATGAATATATACGTACATGTACGAGTACATTCATACATTCTATACTATATCACACTTCAATACTTTACAAATTGTTATATTGCACACAAATAATTAAAAACCTTGTTTTTTATATACTCCCTCATTTCAATACTAATAAAAGAAGCTAAACAAATTAAGAAATATCGAAAGAGCTATGTACACTTATGTATTAATACAAAACACATAATACACACATTATACATATGTACTTAAAATGGGAAATTACGCACATCTGAGCGTATTACATATCTACGTAGATAGTTGAATTAAAAGTGTTAGAAAAGATATATAAATTCATTTCAAGCAGTCCGAAAATTCAGTAATTTTTTAAAGTTTATGAGCAAAAGGTTCAGACAAGAAAAGGAGGTAAGTGACAAGGATTGGTAAGGATTGGTTTAAGCTACTTTTGGTAGACTAAACATATCCGACCGCATTTATTAGGAAATAAGAGATACTTTCTAGGAGGAGTATAAGTGGCTCGTCTTATTTTACTTGCTGGAATGTATTTAAATAATCTTCAATTCCTGATTATTTCAGTTCCACAACGGCTCAACCATTTCATTTAACCATGCGTTCCGTTGTCCTCATCTTTTTAATCGCTATAAATGTTAAAACTTTCGATTGCATTGTCAGAGGGAAAGATGCAGTGACCAAGAATATCCCATACGCTGTAAGATTGGAGTTAAAAATGTTATCAAAGTCAGAGCGCCATTTGTGTGGGGCAGTCCTCATCGATGAAAATTGGCTTTTGACAGCAGCTCATTGCTTCGATGAGTAATTTAAACGGTTTGTTTGCTTCATGAAGCCATAACTTATTTTTATTTCGCCACAGAGTCGTATCGGTTAGAGTGGCTCTGGGCTCCACCTATCCCAACCGCGCCGAAAGAATTTACAATGTGCCGTTTTCAGACATTATAGTTCATCCAGACTTTGATTTAAAATTCGCCGGCAATGATATTGCTTTGATCAAGATTCCGCGCACGCCTTTGTCTAAGGAAATTGGTATCGTTTCGCTGCCGAAAATGAGACGTTCAAATTCCATGTACGGAAAGGCGTATGCCATAGCAAGTGGTTGGGGAAAGACGTCAACACATGCTCGTGGATTTCCGTCACAATTGCAGTATGGGCGTCTACAGATCCTGAATAGAAAGGACTGTCGATCTTCGAGTATCACAAAGAATACCAAAAATATATTATGTACGGCCGTGAGTTCACATTTAGCGTCACTTGGTTTCGGAGACACAGGTGGACCATTAGTTTTGGAGAAAACTGGTGAACTAATTGGAATAGCGTCCCTGGTTGATAAAAACAATTGCGAAAACGGGAATACACCAATTTTTACCAAAGTTGACAGTTATCTGGACTGGATTAAGACTATTTCCGGTGTCGCTAGTTAATATCAATTTGTCGCTCTTCAAAATTTATTTGAATTCCATTTAATTTAAAATATATTGTAATTATGGTCATAATCTTCGACAAATATACGGTATATTCATGACATAATACCAAAAACCGCATTCAAATGGGTTTATCAGTTCCGGAGTTTATCGATTGCAAACAAAAAAAACCAAAGTTCAGCTTTATTATATAGATATTGGTGTAACTTGTCTTCTTATGACAAAATATTTTTGGTTTACCACAATACAAACTAATACTGAAAACATGAATTTGTGACAGTATCACTGAATTCTGAAAAGCTGTAAACTGGCTCGTTGACGCTTTTTTGAAATTTAGCAGAAAGCATTCCCTGCCATTAACTTATAATACCCAACTGATGTGCCCAACGATGTGTTCATGTGGAAGAGATAAATTTATATGTATACAAATTTAAGCATTTCTGATATTTTAAAAAAAATTAGAAATGATGGACATTGTTTGTGTATTTTTCCGAATAAGGTAGAAATTCGTTTAATTTCTCCGAGATGCCAAAATGTCACGTCAATGGCCTTCTTCTCATGATTTTGGCCTGCTAAATTTATACTTTCTTTGTTTTATTTTTTTTATTTTTTTTTTGTTTTATTTTGCGGAGAAACACTACGTGGAATGCTACAAATTAATTCCATGCATGATTTGCGTCGAAATCAAACGATACCATCAGATATTGATCATGCCAGTAGTACGTGCTAGGGTGAGGTCCACACCACTCGACCGACACCCGAATATGCATACAAGAAATATTTATTGGAAATAATCTAATTGGTCCGTGATTGAGATAGAAACAGAGAAGAGGTAGGTCACCTGAGTGCACAAAATCAATGTAAAAACAAAAAATCGTGTATGTTTGTTTAGCCTTAGAGCAGAACTTTGTTAATTAACACTTCCGGTAAAAGTTTGAGTGTACCGGATGTTATGATAGGAACAAATTTAAATGCTTCTATGGCGGTATATATAATCTCAAGGGAAAGTTTACTTCTGATTGTTGGATTGAAAAAAAATTACAGAAATTATTCTGTTTTAAGTAGGTATACGCACGTAAATAAATTCAAATATTATAAAAATCAATAAATTTCTGTTATCTGTTATGGTCCATGCTCCTTTTATAAGGAGCTTTTGATTTTCGTATTGTAAAACCTGGCAGATGTTTGAGTGTGAAGTATAATTGCTCTTTGGCAATTATATTTGATTCAAAAGGTTGTAGATTAAAAACAAAGTTAAAATGCCAAAAATGTCCGTAACGCTTTATTTTTTCATCATTCCAAAATGCAACGATGTATTTTTCTGTTAAACCCGATTTGGGTTATAATCGGTTGTAGCGAAGGAACACTTTTCTTAAAGGGTTTTGTAGAATTTTACATATAACTCAATTAATAGTCGTACAACACGATCCAAAATTATAGTTTAATTTTTCATTTTTCAACTTTCTTTGGGTTGGAATATTCCTTAATTTTGTTGTCAACTATTAAGTTTAAATCGTGAACAGAAAAGCGTGAAACTTAAACTTCGAATAAGAGTTTGTCCTTCTAAAAGTTGGAAATGAGTAGAGAAGATTGAAGATATCGACTTTTAAGTTAGGATGTATATGACAACCCGCTTAATTGGAAAATTAAACCAAAATTTTCGACCGTGAAGCAAGTTATGTGTTGCACGCATCAGATTTTCTTAATATAAAATTTTCTCGAAAACTCTAGCACCGAGAATTTTTGGTTTTTTAAAGTTATATCGAGAGCTCATAGATTTCGAGAGCATTTGGTAGAAAAAAAGAAACTGATATTTATTGACTTCATTTTTATAAGAAACTCCGCTTAAACAGTTTGTTTTTTATTGCTCAATATTTATTTTCCATCAACATTAGAGTAGAACCACAACCGTAATGTACGATATTATGTACATACCATTTGAGTGTAGGGTGTAAAAATAATACAACAAACAAAGGAGGCGAAGGATGATAGGTTGAAAGGATGTACATATGTATGATACGAGCAGGTCTCCATAGTTTTGCGTTTGTGGCTAATGCATGGAATATTTTTGTGTTGAATGCACAAACACATAAAGCAATGAAACGATAGAATAATTGAAAGTTGCTAATACCTATGATATTGCCACATTTTCATTTTGTATTGCAAGTTCTGAATCATGGCTGATTGATCACTTTGGAAGTGTAGTGCAAAATACGCGTATAATAAGATTAAAGAGTTTTTGCATATTAACGACGTGGTTTAGAAATTGTATGTTGATGTTTGTTTTGGAAAAGATGCACATAGGCATTGCTCTTTTGGGAAATATAAAGCTGGTTCAACACCACGCTCATTTCATTATTAAATATACATATGTATGTATATGATTATATTACTATTATTATACTCGTATGTATTTAAAGCAAATAACAAATTTATATGTATTTAAGCAAATTTATGATATAAATTTATCATTTTTGTAAGTACATACATACAAGTATAAGCATCCTCGACCTCAAGGAATTTTATTATACGAAGAAATACTAATTTGAACAACAATTTTTGTGCCTATAATATTACTACTCTATCGCCTACGGAGTTACCTTGCTATAGCTCACTATAAGAACTTATCATGCAAAAATTCATTGCGAAATTAGCACTTTCTAATTCTAAATTTGAACTTCTTTTTTCATTTGCTCATTTATATTATTAAACCGAATTAAAAGGTCTCCAGTATTTTTGCCCTTTCTCGAAAGTTATGCGACTTTACGCCATTTGGCTGCAAAAATTTTAATTAAACATACATATGCTCTTTGGCTTCATTCGACTTAGAGCATTCGAATGAAAATATAGCTCATTTCAGTTGGGCGAACTTCACATTTTCGCATTCACATTTACAAATTAATTTAATTAATTTTCCGTATCAAAGCAGACAGACATTGCCATCACAGCAGTGTCATATTAGACTAGCGTAATAACGGTAAGGAAGGAAGATCCTGACGTATCTGCTTTCGAATAAAAAGATTTAAGTTATTGTATAATGTGAAATTATAAATGTGATATGTTTATTCTTGGTGGTACATAATTTTCATAACCACTGAAGAGGTTGTCACGAAGAGTGTGCAGCAAGCCTAAACTTCCAAGCAGCCCACACTCAAGTCTCTTCCTCTGCTGAACTAACTCCGACGCTAGCATTGTTTTAAAATGCAGATAACAGTCTTTGACACTGAGTTGATTTACGAAACAAGAAGTTAGAAATTAGAGTTGACCTAAAAACCGTTGTAAAAATCATTAAAAATAACCAACAATTTAACAGTTTACAAGTTTACAATATTAGTATAGATATGTAGATAGTTTACAACATTATTCATTATAACAGTAACATTATATGTAAGATGTAACAATAGTATCTTCTTAGTTGTGTTCTAAAATCATGTTTTATGATTTATACTCGTACTAGCATGGCGATTTTTTGTGACGTTCCTTTTAACCCAAAATATTTTTGGTCAACCCACTACCAGCCCACTCAGCCCACTTTATTCTGCTTCTTACTTTCTTTCGTAAGCGAATTTCCTCCACTCTTTTACCTCCTTACTTACAATTACTGACTTGCTGACTTTACAATTTCGCAGGTCACTAAATTTTAAAAAGTCTAAAGGGAAATTGTTTTTAGAAGAAAAGAGAATAGACAATTTTTGTCCGCTACCACAGAGACAGCACAGCTTCAAAGAACGGATTAAGGCGGAAGAAATTAAAAAAATAAAAAGAACTGGCATAACTCTATCAAACTAACTAACATTGTTTACCAAAAATTATTAATTAATAATAATGAGATTTAACATAAACAGGGATTTTCGAGTTCACAATGATGTTTTCATTGTAGTGCCTAAGAGTTTGATAGAAAGATTTGGAAAACGTTTCAGAATTTTAAATATACATATGTTATCTTTCCCCTTTCTCGGTTACTACCCAGTGGTAAATGTAGCAATAATTTGGCAATAAAAATAAACTGAATACAATGAGGACATGGTAAAAGCTGTAAAAATTTGAACGGCGATGCAGCTTCTTCTTGCATCTTTTTTCGTTTCCTTCCGACAAGGAATTATGGAAAGTTTGGATCAATTTTTTCACAAACGGAAAAGGCTTTAATGCAAAAACATCATTTCTTTGCATTAAGCATTTTACTGCTAATGACTAAACAACACTATATCGCGCTCCACAGATACATATGTATGTTTACTTTGAACAAATTTTTACAAAAATTTGTTTGTAAAACCGAGAAATTTTGTAATATATAAATTCCACTTCAATGTTTACATTTTTACGTACGAATTATGTGCGAATTTGACAGTTCGGCCATTTTGAATGACTGATGCGACGTAGCTGCGCAAAGCGAATCAATTTTGAAACCTGTGTGAACACCAAAACGAAATCGCCCCGCAGCGTGTAGCGAAAATCGCGTTCTGTCAAAAATCAGCTTAAAAATGACGTCATTCTTCCCCAATTGTCAAAAAGAAAAATGATTCATTAGAAAAGAAAAAAGATTTTGGGAGAGAAACAATTTTGTTTTTTAAGTAATTTCTGTATAATAAAGCTTCAAACTGGGCAACGAAATGTCGATGTCGTCAATGGAAAGTAAGTGCTTAAAAACAAAAAAGAAACGGCGAAATTATTTATGTTTGTGTCTTTTAGAACATCTATTCAACCTCAAATTTGCTGTTAAAGAACTGGAACGCAATTCAAAGAAATGTGAAAAGGAAGAAAAGCTAGAGAAGGCAAAGGCTAAGAAAGCCATACAAAAAGGGAATATGGATGTGGCCCGCATCCATGCTGAGAATGCCATACGGCAGAAAAATCAGGCTGTTAATTACTTGCGTATGAGTGCACGCGTTGACGCTGTTGCCAGTCGGGTACAATCTGCCTTGACGACGCGAAAAGTAACCAGCTCGATGGCGGGAGTGGTCAAAGCCATGGACGCAGCCATGAAGGGTATGAATTTAGAGAAAATTTCTTCATTGATGGAAAAATTTGAGACACAATTCGAAGATCTTGATGTACAAAGTTCAGTGATGGAAAACACAATGTCGGATACCACCACAACGTCAGTTCCACAGGGCGATGTTGACAATTTGTTGCAACAAGTAGCCGACGAGGCAGGGTAAGTATTTAAAAGCTAGGAAAAACCACGTGAGCTAATTAGTCCCCTTTTAAATGTGCAGTTTGGAATTAAACATGGAGCTGCCAAGTGGAGTGCAAACTTCTACCATTGGTGCTTCTACACAAGTTTCTCAGGAACAGGATGAATTAACACAACGATTAGCTCGGCTCAGACAAGCTGAATAGTTTGCCAAAGAGGACAGTAATAGAATACGCATGGCGGAATGTCATGGCTTCGCCACCAACATTCTATGGCTTTAAATCTAAATAATGTTTTTTTTAAAATATTCGTATGTACTAAGAGTAATTATGTTCAACTTTAGAAGGCCTGAAGTTGCGCTTTTGCACAGCATACTTCCCCTTATTAAGTATTATTGCAAAATATAAAAGTACAATGCAGAGATAAAGATTGTTATCGTTGCAGTTTAGTAAAAATAGAAATCATGGTCGTGGATTACATTTTTGAAAGGAAGGATGTGCAAGTGTTACAATAATACGACTTCCAGAAGCGTAGTTTATATTAATTCGACGGTGTATTCAGCTGTGCGTTGGCATGGCTCCCGACTTCTCCATTATTGCATCCGTCACGTTTGATTCGTTTAGTGTTGGTTGTATTGAATTCTTACTAACACGTTTTTTTCGTGCCTTGACCTCTTTTGGTTGTTCATTTGGATCCTTTGGCTTCGGTTTAGGCCCTCGTTTCTGCTCTATCTTACGTTTTGGATGAGGCGCCACCATAGGCAAAGAACGCCAGTTGTCATTGTAGCGATCCAAACGATGTTTCAGTAGGTCCACATCTCTCAATCTCCGCTTTATCAGCTTCTTAACCTTTGTTATACTGTGTATAAAATGCTATAACTTTAACTATAAAGTCGATAGGATAATTCGGAAACTACTTACCGCAGTACGTTACGTTCATTTTCAGTCTGAATTTCTTGGCAACGAATGTAAAGTCTTTCAGCTAGTAGTTTATATTTCTTGTTGCATTCCAGAAGCATTTCTATTTATTGAGTTCATTAGCAGATTACTACATAAAATTCACAATGACTGGCTAGGATTCTTTTAAGATGGGTTGCAAACTGATTAAAACGTGAGATGAGTAGTACCAGTATTAGGTACCGTGTGCCTTTTTACAGATACTAAAAAAAATTACAAATGAGCTCCGTTCCGGCGATTACGTCGTTAAGCGAATTGATTCGAAAGGCGATGAGCTGTACCGGGAATGTAGGATGGTTGTAAAACTATAGAACAAACAAATTTATTTATAAAATAAACTGAAAAAGTTCATAGCAAGCCTATAGTACACCCAAGCTGCCAAAGGCGATTTACCCTGAATAGCAGATCAAAACTTGATTCGTCGTAAGAGCGAGTAATAAAGCTGCGAGTGTAAAGCTAAGCCTGCTTTACAGCTCACGTTCACTCGAACATAAATTTAATTTCGCAGTGAAAGGATCAGTGAAGAAGTTTATGTGGTGAAATAAAAATTTCAAGTTCACTACAGCTTATACAAAATAATTTCAAACAAAATAACTTCAAACAAAATAATTTCAAAACGCACGTTTTTGAAACCGTGAAAAGATTTGACGTTTCGGGCGAGAAACTGGAAATGAATCCTTGAACCCGAAAATCCTTAAAAGTTTGCTTCCAAAAATCTCTTCACCTACCTGAAATATAGTTATAGATATATCTACATATATCTATACTGCTTACTACATTTTTAAAACCTTTATTCGATTTACATCTCTGCGATATTTTGATGTAAACAAACAGCTGGCATTTGTGCAGACACATCTGGAATTATTTGTGTATCAAATTAAGTGTAGACTGGAATATTTCATTGATTGTAAGGAGAAGCGAAGGAATTGCTTGCGAGGCAAATTTAAAATTTTAATAATAAATAAAATCACGGGCAATACCCAATGGCGTCCGGTTCATCGGCTACACAGACGTCCTCCTCAGGCGGTCACAAAGCAGCGAAATCAAATGAAACTGCAGCGGCCACTGCTGCGATTATGAAGTCTTACAAAGACATCATTAACGATCCGAAGGGATTGGAAGAGGCTGCAAGTTATCTTTACCAATCGCTGGTTGATGACGCCGTACTGGGTGTATTCCTTGAAATACACCATCTAAAAAAGACTGGTAATTTGACTGCTATTGAAGGCATTACAGATGAGGAACAGGAGGCTTCATTTCGAATTGTGGACATGCCAAACTTTGATATATTTGGTATTTCTACTGCTAAGAAACCAATGGACTGCACTTGTCCAAACTGTGATAGACCCGTGTCTGCAGCACGCTTTGCTCCGCACCTGGAGAAGTGTATGGGAATGGGCAGAATTTCATCACGCATAGCTAGCCGTCGCTTAGCAAGTACCAAGGAAGGCAGTTCGAGCTCAAATTACTTTCAAACAAATACCGGCAGCGATGACGAAGACGATGCCGATTGGTCAGAGAAGAGACGAAAGAAATCTAGTCAAAATTCTAGGAATAACGGTTCCAAAAAAAATAATGGCAAATCATTCTAAATTAGTCTGTAATTTTACTGTCACTTTTGATGAATATCTGAGTGCACATTTACTATTATATGTTATTTACTAGTTATATAGATATTTAAAAGAAATAATAAAAACTATATAAAAGCGAATTACGCATGTGAACATCTATTGTATTCAAAGATTCGTATGACTAAAATACTGGAAACAATTCCATGCTGAACTCATTCCTAAACTCAAGGGTTGATATAAATTCAATGGGAGAAGAAGACACTTTGTTTTACCAAATTTGTTCATGTTTTTAAAGTATGAATAATTTCTCGTTGTTAACTTTGAAGAAGATTTCCACTTTTACTAAAAAATATTACACAGAAAAAGCAAATATATATCATCTGCATATCATCGTAGAATTATACTATTCCTTCAAAAACCAAAGAACCAAATCAATCAAAAGTATGCGATGTCTAAATGTTCATCCATCAATGTACTTTTATGGTTATCGACTCTTCTAGAAAAGGAATCATTCAAAATATGTACGACAACGTTGAGCAGCATCAATGGAAATCATTGAAATAAGTGTTTATCCATTACTGATATCACATTTATTATGTTAAACGATTAAAAAATTTACAATTTAGCCAATTTACTCTCTAAAATATATATTTTTTTATAAATTTCAGTGTGTTTATTAGGAGAATATAGAAACTTAAGTGTGCCTTAAGCATTTTCGGTAAAAGTGTTTCTATGTTGAAAATGTTACATTATTCTGAGAGGTTTTTATTGAGCGCCATTTTTTCTTTTTAAGATTTGTCTGAAAAAAGCCGTTCAACAAAAACCAAATCTCTGTAATAAATGTAAGATTTTCAAAATTTTAACTTATTGCTCTTTAAACACAATACATTGAAAAAGCTTCGTTAGCATATGACTCAAAGCTGGATTACCGAAAGCCAGGATTTAACAATTTCAGAAAAATTCATGTCTCTCATAGTAAGTACAATAAAAAATTCCCAAACATCTCCTCCATATCGCTCACTAATTTATAAACAAAGCTACAAAGGAAGTCATATACCACCGATGTACCTTATTACCATCCGACTTAGTTTTGCTACATTATTTCTTGCCAAGTACCCTTAGTATTTTTTTCTCTACATCCTTGACGTATTTCTCTGGAAGACATGCATCTCGCATAGCCGCCAGCTTGTTATCAATGACTGCTCGGATGTTGGAAGCTCGTCGAAGTTCACTCTCACGGAATGTGATGACCTGATTGTGTTCCAGTTCCAGTAATCTACGTCTTTCGAGTTCCTTGTCCGACATCTGACGTATAATGTCTGTGCGGTAGCATTGCCGTCTCCGCATCACTTGATCGTCTAACTCCTTCTGTTTGGCTTCATCCTGCTTGAGCTGCTCCATTAAACGAATGAAATCTTGTTCAGCGCGCGCGATTTGCAGAGCCTGGCGACGTTTCAGATCATCTTGCTGCTTCGCTCTTGCCTCCTGTATATCCCTCTCCAGTTTACGCTTGCGCATAGCAGCCTCCTTTTCCTTGCGCCTGTATTCACGTTCAGCAATTTCTTGGTCTCTGAGATACGCTGTCTCTTCGCGGTTCGACCTCGCCTCGAGGATTTTCTGTCCCAGTATGAAGATCCGCTGCCGTTTTCTCTCCAGCTCATCCTGTTCCAACTTCTTCTCGGCTTTTAATGCCGCTTCGCGCAGTTCCTTCTCTTTGTTGTAGGCAGCTACGCGCATTTCCATCTCGCGTTCTTGTTCACAGAGCATCTTTTTGAAGAGAGTCGACATTTCCGCGATTCGCGCCAACTCAGCATTGAACTTGGCTCGACGTTCACGGTCCAACCTAGCTTGGCGCTCGTCGTCGCGTATCATGGCATCGTTGGCTTTCTTCATCATCAACGTCTCCTGCTCAATGCGCCGCGCCTCCAAAAATCGCAAATTTTCACGATCCTCCAACTGCTTTTTAATGTCTTTAGCATATTGGTTTCTGCCGAGTCTAAGTTTTTCCATCCTCTCATCATCCTCGTTCAGTGATTTAACAGCTTTCTCTATTATCGCTCTGTCCGATCGAATTTGCTCGTCCCGGTCCTGGCGGCTTAACTCAGACCTTTCGTAAATTTGTGCCTCTCGAATTGCGTGACACTTTGCATTGATTATAATAGAATTCGCTTGTTTCACCTCCTGCTCCTGCTCGGCTCTGGCAATGAACGAACGTTCTAACACTTTCAGCTTTTCGCCAGCGCCGAACAGATCCTCCTTCTGAACATTGGCCTTTCCAGCGCGCTTCCTAGCATCGTCAATCCTCTTGAAGCGTTCTTTCGTGCTTTCAGCTAACTCCGCCAGGCGTTTGACTTCTTCCTGTTGTTTCATCAGAGCGTCCAAACGTTCTTCCGCCTTCACCACCCTGGCTGCCGTCTTTAAGCGTTCAAACTCCTTAGGCGGCAACATCGCTTGACTCGCAGATACGTTAACCTGGCGGGGTTTGCTTTGATTTGTTCTAACCGACACCTTATTCGATTCTACGTGGGTGATGCCCCTATTCGGTTCTATGGGGCCGATGCCCTTAATCGCCCCGATCTCGCCGCATTCCTTCTTCCAGGCCGAACCATGGCGGACGCCCGTTGAAGAGTGAGTTCGGTCTGTAAATGGATATTTTTTATGCTGCTGCTGATCAACGCTAGCAAAGCGCGGATTGCTTGCCGAAAAACATGGCATTTTCGCAAATCGTTAGATATAATTGTTAGACAAAAACAAAAATTGATTCAACAAATAAATAATTTTAAAATATATGCGGCCTAGTTTGCTCTCTTCAAGCAAATTCAAAATTGAACTAATGAGCAGTAGGGCAATTGAATATATTTATTTCGTTATTTTTGTTTCTGTTTTGAAGTTATCGATTCAACAAAATTGTCAAAGCTCCGACAACTGTTGCCACAATAGAGTAATGAATGAGAAGAAAGTATTTTCGGTGTAGCTTCTGTAAAGGACGAAGAGTTTTTAAGGGAAGAGAATTTAGTAAATGTATTTAAGGTGTAGGCATAACATATACGAGTCTATATGTTATAGGATATAGATATAGGTAGGTTTAGCGTAGGTACATCCAATCCAAGCAACAAATGCAAAAAGTATCTAGGATAGACTTCCTCCTTCCGAAACTTAAAGCTTCCTTCCATCGATACGCCTGAGTGTAAATTTACTCTAGAAATCTTCCGTTTCGACTTTCACTCAGAACAAGTTTAGAGATATACATCTTTGCACTCGCACGTTCAGCAGGTACATTTGATCACTACATCCAGTTCAATCAATTCCATTTCGAACACATCAAATCAGTCTTGTTTTAATACTCTGGCGAAACTGTGAAGTGTAATCAGCGCAACGCCGAATCATTCGTGTTAATTAATTTCTTAAATACTTCCCTCAAATTAATGTTATCAGTGCATAATGATATTTGGGTTTATATTGATTACTATTCCGTTGACTTTTTGCTCAACTGCGAATTCTTATAAGATTCCAAATGTTAAGCTTGAGATTCTACCGCAAGGATTTCGTGTTTCCATACCAGGTAAATATCGTAATATCTCATAAATCAAATAAAATAAAATAAAAAATGACCTAAGAACTTGACACTAAAGATGGCATATCGCCGAGATCGTTTACCATTTTCCGATGACAAGGGATGATGCAAACTCGGCCTAAAACCCATCGAAAATTTAAGAATTATATGTAGGTAAAATTCATAATTCTCATCAAACCGTAGAAAGATAAAATGTGATAATTTCTGGATTTATGATCATCTTACTAAAGTGATTTTTTAGTCTACTTTTACTTTTACACAAGTATACTAAATATTTTTGTAGGGAAAAAGGGAATGCTTCAAGGGATTAGCAGTGAAATTTTCTAAGCTCTAAAATTCAATTTTCTACCAAATTTTTCCCTTTTTTCAATAAGTTGTCGCCTGCTATTTTTTAAAGTACTTTATCTAAAAGTTTTAGATATATTTTTTATATCGCATTATTATAACGAAAATATACGCAAAAATCATTTGCGTATTTAGTTGCGATCAGCGGCCCTAAATTATTAAAGAACCTTTAGTTTTTGCGTCATAAAAATTTTATCTCTTTGGAAGGAATTTCTTCCTGAGAGAACGTAAGCAAAAGAGACGCTGAAAATGGCAAATCAACCCGGAAACCGGATTGTTTACAAACCAATTCTTCTATATAATTGGTTTGTAAACAAACCAATTCGTTCCAAAGAGTTAATCGTTTTTTATTTATTGTACAAACTTCCCAAAATGTAAAATTTTTAAATAAAAATATTTCACTATACACAGATGAATCTGGCGTGAAATATGTTGCGTTCAATATTAATCGAAACCAACATTTTAAGGGCTTCGAACCCGGAGAACTCTCTGTACGCTTGACCGAACCACAAAATAACCGTTGGACCTATGAGTATACCAAAAGGATTCTTGAAAAGGATGATATTATTCATATATGGACTAATGTACAACATAATCAATTAATATATCGCAGTATAGAGAAGCCCATTTCAGTTAGTAGATTACTAGAAGATGATAAAGACCGAGAACAAAATGCAGATAGAACTGATACCAATACGAAAGACAATTCCGATAGTAATAACAATTCGGGTGAACATAAATGCGATTATACTGACACGCAAGTGCACAACAGGAATCCGTGCAAAGGAGAACTTTTGTTCGAGGACAATTTTAATGAGGACGTATTAAATACCAGCCGATGGCATCACGAAGTACGTGTAGCTTTGGATGTGGGTGATGCTGAGTTTGTTCTATATGATGATGGTGTCGAGAACATTAGACTGGCTAACGGCATTTTGATCATAACGCCCACTCTGTGGAATGATGATCGACCAGGAACTGATGTTAAGCAGGGTACTTTAGATCTTGGCTTACGGTATGTTGGTGATCACTTTGGTGTGTTTTGGCGTTTACTAAAACTGACCCTACTCTAAACATTGTAAAAACCCAATTTTTAGTTGCACAAGCCGACAAAACCTTCCTCAGGAATGTAGAAGGCAACCCGAGGGGCTCGCCTATGAGATCTTACCACCGATCAAATCGGCACGCATCAACACCAGAGGATCGTTTGGGTTTAGATTTGGACGGGTGGATATAAGAGCTAAATTACCTTATGGTGACTGGCTATTTCCATGTAAGATACAAAATTAGAGTATCTTAACGATAAAGCATAACGAAAGAGAAGAAGTAAATTTTGTGCTGTTGGTCCAACCCAAAATTTTAATATTTAAGCTTGATGTAATCATATAAACAACATACTCCTTTCTCTGTCTCTCACTCGTCATACTCGTCAATTTTTAGTGATGCTGCTGGAACCTACGATCAATGCCTTTGGACCAGTCGTGCATGCGTTGGCTCAGTTACGCGTTGCATTCGTACGAGGTAATGAAGATTTAAAGGATAACGACGGTGAAGCGATTGATGGGAGAACACTCTACGGCGGTGCCGTCGTGTATTCTGAGTCGTCACCTACGCGTGAACAATACCTTGCTAGTGTGCGTCGTAACGAACACTTTGCCAACGATTTTCACATCTACACTCTCATCTGGACAAGTAATAAAATAAGCTTGCTAATTGATGAGGACGAATATGGTTCCATTGATAGGAACTCTGTAAGAAATGCCGCATATTTAGAACAATTTAATCAGGAAGTAAGCGGTTTTTAATTTCGTTGGGGTTTTTTGTGGCTTACATCATGTTTTACATTATATTTCAAGTTCTACATAACGCTTGGCTTGGCTGCAGGCGGACATGGAGACTTTCCAGATGACAGCCGATCGATGAATAGAAGGAAACCTTGGGTTAACACCTCACCCAAGGCGGCCTTTGATTTTTGGAAAGATCGTAGCCATTGGAAGACAACATGGAAGAAACCCGAGTTGCAAATTGATTTTATTCGCGTATATGCATTGTAATCATACTCGTAATATGTACATAATGTTCAGAAATGTTTACCAAGTAAGCATGTAAAACCGATATGGCCTTGAATACCTTATATTCTACGAACAAATAAATTTAACTTAAAATTACAAAACTTTTAAATGTAGTTTTACTGTAAAAATGTTTAGCATCGGTATTGTACGAGTATATTTTATATATAGTCCTCAACTTGAAAATACATATGCTGAAATTGTATACGACAGTAATTCCAAAAAAATAAATTTCTTCAGTAAATCTCTAAATAAATAAAGTATGAAATGTGGCGGCATCTAGGCCCGTTTTTTGCACCATCAACTTCAAATCCGAAACTGGTCTGCATACTAAACTACCAGATTTTATACGATACTATATTTTGTCCTTTCGTCGGGGCATATGGCTAACGGATAAGCGGTCAATTCAAAAAATTATATCTTCTTTGTATCTCATAAAGCATTCCAAAAGTTTGAAGAGCTCGTCTATAATGTTCTTTTTCAAGGATACAAGTAAAAAAAAAGAAATTCTTCTTTTTGGTAAATAAATTCCTCTTTTACTTTAAAGAGTTTTCCTTCAAAAGGTAATGAAAAAATATGATGGTATGCTGTTGAATAGACTCCAAATTCAATAGTTGAGTCTATATGTAACTTTATTTCTATACTAAAGACAGAAAAGTGATCCAAATAGTATCTATTTTACATTAAGAACAATACTTATTACCAGATTATCATAATTATTATCCTCTTTTTAATATTCCAGATGAGCCGGGAGTGTCTAAAGTTTTTTATGCCATTGAAATAAATAATATGTGCCCTGCCCATTTAGCCTACGTAACTGAAAGAGAAAATGAAACTTGGATAACGAAAAAAATTATAAGAGATTTAATTAAGGACGAGGAAATAACTATTTTCATTATGGTTGAACATAATGAAGAAATTTTTACAGCAACAGAAGATTTAAAAATAGACAAAGATGGTAAAATTGTTGCAGTATCAAAGGAAAAATTCGAATTTCCTGAGAGTTGTGAGGAAAATAATACTATTGGCTCTGAACTCACCGAAAAATTTGGGAATAGCACTTGCATATTTTCAAAAACTAGTGTAAAAAGTGCTACTACCTTTTGCAAAAAGGAGCTAATCTTCGAAGAAACGTTCGATGATACTACGGAGCTAAACCTCAACCGTTGGTCGTATGACATACGACTTCGTTTGGAAGCGGCGGTTCCAGAATTCGTGGTATTCGATAATAACGCCCGGAATCAATTCATAAAAAATGGTATTTTCCATATATTTCCAACTGTTGTAAATGAAGATATCAGAATACGTGAAAAATCTTTAAATTTGGGTACCCGGTATATGAGAATCATGTTGAAAATGAAAAAAGCACTCCTCTTTTAATAATTCCTGCTTTTTCTCCTGTATGTAGATGCACTGCTGTAATAAACCCAAAACGTGATTGCAGCATTGTCTCAGACGGTCATTTTATTTTGCTGCCTCCAATACACTCGGCACAAATACATACCAGAAAATTTTTTAGTTTTATGTACGGTAAAGTCGAAATCCGTGCCAAATTACCGAAAGGGGACTGGATTTTGCCATGTTAGTCATACTGAACCATTAACTATTATAGTGACCTCGATCTTTATTATTTCTCGATTAACTATGGCTAAGCGTTTTCAAATTATTCTTTGACCATCTAGACATTTTGCTTCAACCACACTCAGCACTAGTTGATAGGGAACACGTTCAACAAATACGCATTGCTTTTGCGCGAGGAAATGTTGAACTCTTCGATCATAACGAAAATATTGAAATCGGTGGAAGTCGACTTTATAGTGGACTATATTATTGGAACGGATATGATTATCAAAATATTACAAGATCTGTAAAGCGTGATCAGCACTTTGGAGCAGACTTTCACATTTATTCTCTGACATGGTCAGAAAACCGAATATCAGTCGCAGTCGATGGTATATCTTACGGAGAAATAACAGATAATCTAGAGCAGTTTAAGGAAGAAGTATGTGGTAACGTTTTGTAAGGTATTCCTCAAGACACTTTCTCCAAAATATTAATATTTCTTCTCAAGTGCTTTCTTATTCTTGGAGTATCTGCTGGCGGTCACATGGAGTTTATGGATAACACCACGACTGGATCCAGCAACAATATTAAACCTTGGATGAATACATCTCCGAAGGCAACTTTAGAGTTTTGGAGGAACAGGCAGCTTTGGAGTCAGACATGGAGTGGTGATGAGGGTCTTAAGATCGATTATGTGAGGGTATATGCGCTGTGAATATATAAAAGAAACTTTTCGCTAATAAATAATATGTATATCGATAAATAGTTTGCTTTCAAATAATTTTAGTTTTTAAATAATCACTCTCATTTTTCTAAAGATAGTTCTGAACCTAAAACAGGACCTAAAAAATCACCAATTGTAAAAGAGTAATTTATGTATAAAAGATCTTGACTATTCAAGGGATACTTCTGATATTACTAAATTAATACAAAAAGCGGGGTTTGTGAATTTTTAAGTACATAAAAAATGTTTTCTCAACACGCTATATTGTGGAATTTAAGATTTAAGAGGTCCCGGAAACTGCTGGAAAAAACAAAAGAACTGGTTTAAAAATCACATCGTTTCCGTTTATAGGCTCTACAATTTTGAGTTTCGGTGGTTTCTGAGGTTTCTGAGGTTTATAACTAATTTAGAAACTTCGGAAGGAGTGCTATGGAAATTGCACACACGATACACCAAATCGAGTCGTACAACTAAAAAAGTAATTTTAGTAAACTGTAGCAGCCCTGGTTCTTGGTAATTGCGAAAATGCAAGAAAGAAATACACATATGTACGCTCCTATCACGCATTCCTTCACACTTGCTCTTGCAATTTCTGGTACTTATGAATTCATCCAGTTTTCGTTTTTTTCGTTGTTTTGTTGAGCCTTTGTTCGAAGGGAATTTGGAATAGTGAATTATTTTTCAAAAAAAGGTGATTAATTCAGCTAAAAATAACAATTCAACCATAATTCTTTCATGCAATCATATTGATTTTTTCATATTAAGAATGTAAATAACATTTCTAAAAATTATTCCATGAACTTTCCTCGCTAACTCCGACAGATGTGCGTACTACTGGTAGAAAACAAGAGCAAAATTAAAATGTAAAATTGATTTGGATATACCTGATATTCAAGTTAATTCTTTATTTTGCAATAACAAATCTACGTTTACGCACCGTAAACTATAAAATCAATTATAAGCAAAACTGGAAATTTGTCTCTGAAGATACAGCCTAAAAACTAGATTTGGCTACGAAAGTTTAGTGAAAAACTGTGTCGAAAGTGATTCTGCCATTGCGGCTATATTATCGGCAAAATACTAAAATGGATATTCTAGATATAGACGAGGCTCTAAAAGATGATTCCTTCATGTAAGTTTAGGCAAAGTGACATTATTAAATTATGTATTTGCTTTGAAAATATAGTACACATATTAATTGACGGTGTATTTAGCTTCTTGGAAGATAAGACACACGATGATGTCTCCAATATATTGCAGCAGTGGAAAAGCAACAATTGCATGCAACACCAGCAGCAACAACAACAACAGGAACAATGTGAGATCCTTGATCAATTTAAAAAAAATTTAAATGTTAAATTTGCAAAAGGAATTTAAAACATGATCTTCATTAATTATTTAATTAATATCCTTTTACGCTTTTAATTCTCATAATTTTCTCTGGAATAATCGCTTGAATTTAACCCACACTACAACTCTTTGGAGCAGCGTACAAACTCAATTCGAGAACGTTTACACGCCCCAAAAGAAAGTTGGTCCAGAACTTGGAATCACAGTTTGTAAGTATATGTCTTACTTATCAGTCATTTTAACAACTTAAAAGCGTCATTAAATTGCCCAAGTACGAATTGAATCTCAATAAAAAAGAATCGCTTTAATTATAAGCTGATTCTAAGCATGTGTTCAGTTCAAATGTTATAATAAAGTCTAATTTGATATATGAGGCGTTTTCTTTAAAAACGATGTAAGTCCACTTCACGAAAAAACTGAGTTAATGATGAGAAAACTTTTATTCTGGTATGATCCTTGTATTTTTATTCATTTTAGAGACCAGCCCAAGTTTTAAATTATTTAAATTGTATTAATATTTATAAATTATTATTATGTTTTTATTATAATTAGTCTACGCAGACCAATCGGCAACAATGCAATGGCTCTCCTATGCTCAGTTTGGAAATCGGTGGCCTTGTCACTACTATGCAAAAATCGTTCCTTCAAGATACCTCTCCACCCGCCTCCATATGCTCATCCATGGATGCATCCATAGATCGTATGAATAACTCACTGATAACATCAGCTGACTTCATCAATGTTAACTTCCTACAGTCTGGAGTTGGGCAAGATTTCATCAATGATTCTCTAAGTACAAGCGCTCTATGTATAAATAAAACCAACGCAAGTGGTTATACATTCAGCGACATGATAAGAGATCGTAAAGCTTTAGAATCGTTAACGTTATCTGGAGACGGCACCCTTATAAAGGATTGCAATATAGGTCAAATCGATGATATTTCGATAACATTGAGCAAAACGGCCTCAAACTGCAGTACTATGGATAATTCGACTGAGAGCGTAGATACTAACAACACTAACAACCGCACCTTGGAAATGGTCAGAGATACAAAATACATCAATGATCCTACTAAAGTCCCCGTGATGAACGCTGAAAATGAGATGTTGGACAAGACCGTATTGCTTAGTGATGAAATGATTGGTGACACCACATTAAATTTAGTTGAAAACAGTATGTACAGCGAAAAACGACGTGATAAACCAATCGAAGGGACGGCAGATGAAGCCAAGAGTGCGAGCACAGCTTCAGAAATAGTCAACGAAACCTTTAAAAAGCCCGCACCTCTCGATGAGACCGTATTTATTAACAAGGCCAATTTTACATATGACTGCCTGCCACATACGCCGGAGACGAATTGTGATACCCCAGAGGGCGAGAATACAAATGCATTCATAAACAATTTCTCTGAGTCCACACCGCAAATGTGTGCCCGACAAAGCAAACGACACTGCACACCGGCGAAAACAATCGATGAAGGCAACATTTCTCCAATAGTAGCTATAGGCACAAGGCTAAATGCTACTCGCGTTCTATGTAAGACTTTTGAATGTGATCCGAAATTGAAAGAGAGTCAGGAAAAAATTAATTCTGAAACGTTTTCGGGAACGCTACCGGGAGAAGAGGTAACTAATCCAAACGGAACATTCAATAGAAGCATCCACAGATTAGATCGCAGTGAGGCTGACATTGCAATGCAAAATGTGATGAACTTGGCGCAGGCTGAGGCAGAACTCTTGGCTGAGAATGAGGATGAAGAAGAGTTTGAGCATATGCTAGACGAGTTTAGCAAGGTGGAGTTGAATCCTGAGCAGTTGAAAATGAAAAAGTCTTTGGATATAATCAAGAAACGTTTCACGTATGGTCTTACTGAGAAGCATGATCGTGAATTGTCACGAGAAGCGAAGGATATGCAAGAAATGTTGAACTGCGCTGAGGGACAATTTGGTGACATGGAAAGGGCAGATACACAAGAGGAAAATAAGTCCAGTGGTTTAATGCAAGAAAATGAGCTGAAAAAACTAAATTCTATACAAGAGAATGGAATAAATTTGAATTTTCATAAAACATTGAATGGCAGCCAGCTCCAAACAGACATAAAGGAGTCCACATTCAGCACTAAAGAGTCACCTAAAGAATTGGGCTACTCTCCCACGAGTTCCTTGTCCCAATGTACAATGAGCAGAAGTGGAAGTGGTACAGAACGTCTGTTAAGTCGACGTAGTCGATTGTATGATAATATTAATCTGTCAACAGTGTCTGTGAAATCTCCAGGAAATTCGTTTTCAGTGCAGAAGAGCGATAATGACGACGACATGGCCGAAGAGATGAACGAAGACACGGGGATGAAAATTGAAAACGAAATTTTCACTGACAAAAATGAAATTTGTGATAAGGAAAAAACAACGGATGAAGCGCCCCAAGTAATTAACAAAGATATTCCTCGAAATTTAGAAAAGAATACGCGTCGGTTTATTGAAAGACGTGAGCGCGATCGTGATCGTTTCAAAACTATTGAAATTGTTAAACAGCAAACAGCGGATGGAGAGGAAATTGGAGAAAGACTGAATGTGCCTTGTATTGATGATATGCTGATAGAGCCGCCAGAAGCAGCGCCGGAGATTCCCTCAGAAGTAGTGCAACCAATTAATCAGCGTTCCTCACGGCGAGGTCACAATTCGCCGCCTTCAAATTGTGTCGAATCGAATAGCGATGACAAGGAAAGAACGACTGAAAATACTAATTATTTGACGTACAAAAAACCAAGAGATAAGCCGGTGCGAAATAATCCACCGGAAATATTAGCAGAGGCATCCTCTACGTCTACAGCATCAACTGCTCCCCCAAAGCGGTCTTTGTCACGACCGCGTTACATCAGCGGTTTGCAAAAGTTCGGTGTCGTGAGCAAAGCAACATCGGCTGGAGATTTGGAAAAAACTTCCAGAGCGGGGTCAATTCCTGCCAAGCAATCAAACATACTTCCGAATTCTGTGGGAGGAGGATTGACGCGTAAAGTAAATGCTTTAAGTCGACCACAATCGAACGAAAGTGCGGGCAATGGCAAACAAGATCTTAAAAGTCCCATGGGCATCAAATCGAAATCATTTCACAATCTGTCGAGTAATTTTGGGGGTTCCATGGGGCTTCCCCATAAATCTAACCTCCATGGACTAAGAAAAACTGGCAATACGACTGGCGTATTAATAGAGAAACAGGTGAATGCTTTTGTATATTGAAGTTATCATTCGCTGACGGAATATCTACTTCATTATTTAAGATAAAAACTAACCAAACTCGAGCAATCCCCAGTCAAAGTGACCACGCAGTTCGAACAGCTGTAAATGTAACACAACAACAACAACAACAACAAAAAGAAGTAATATTTCATTAAATTACAATTAGATACAATTGTTTTATAAGATCTTATAATTTCTTAGAAGTGCGATGAAAAAGTGTTTAAGGTGCCGAAGCTCGTATCTGGCATACGAGCACCTTCAAATGTTAAACGGGGTGGTCTAGTGAGACCTTCTTCAGGGTATTACAGTCTGAATGCGATAGCAACAGGTAGGAATGTTCCACAAACAGTAGACATCGAATTCGAGGCGGACAGACAGTCATCCACAGACGTAAGTAAACAGTTTGTAAATGGTTTATATTTTCTACAAAAATATTAATTGTGTAATTTTTAAGAGCAAAGAGAGTTGAAGTAGAGTAACACTATACAATATTTTTAAAAAGCTCTTCATAATTATTTAATTAATATTTAGAGTATGTCTTCTGCATCATCATCACGAAGTAGTGTCCATAGTGCGACCTCTGCATTAAAACCGGCAAACAGTTTGCCGCCATCTGCAGTGGTCCCAGCAGTGGTCGCAGACAATGGTCATCTATCAGTAACAGCACTTACTAAAATTACCACTGGAGCGACTGGTATTCCAAAACCTTCTGGCCTTAGACCTCCCTCAAAACGCAGTGGGCTTCCAAGACCGGCAAGCATTTTAAAACGATAAAATTTTAAATTATTCATTTTTTTTGTTTTTTAAGAAGAAACATTATTGTTTTATTCTCTATTTAGCCCTAGATTATCGACTTTGAAAAAGTTTTCATTTGAACTAACCAATGTATATCATTAATTTTTAGAAATATAAAAGAAAATTATATTTTGTAAAAACAAATACAACATAATTTTTAAATATGGTAAACACTGTTAATATAATACGAAGGTGCAAAATTCATTAAAATCCTGATGGTAATACGATGACTGAAAGACCAGCGGAAGCAACACAACAAGCCAATAAAAGCATAAGTTTGCCATTATAGTGTGCGCTAGCAAATGCCTTATTATTTGAAACTATAGTCAGGAAACAGAATAGCTACTATTATAACCAAAAAACTCTGATTAAAAGATTCCTTTCGAAAAGAGAAAAAAGTACAGGTGAAGAGAAGAGAGAAAAAATGCTCATTTGAATTTAATTTATTACAAAAGAGAAAAAACTGTTGTTTATAAATGCAGCAAATTTGCATATATATATTTTTTTTTTCTTAGTACGCCTTTGTAAAAATATATGCCAACATTAAATAAATATAATATTCATTCTTTTAATTTGCAAAGATTTCTAGTTAGACAATCCGAAAGCTTTTCCTTTCAGGATTCAATTTAAAATTGCCTAAATTTTATTTTTTACTTCCAAATTTTAAGAGATATAGTTAACGTAAGATTGAATCATCCATTTAAGCTAAGTATTTGTATTGTTGTATATCAGTGACGCATAACCATGATAGCGTTACGTCAATTCGATATCATACTTAAAGTTAAGCTCGCATTTTAATGCAGTTAGGAATTTTCAAACTTTGTTGTATATCTCCCAATTATGTGAATCGCAAATAATTTTATAAAACAGACTCTTGTAAAAAACCATATTCGCCCTTTGCAAACGCGTATGGCAAGTGGTTTCGGTTCTTTTAAAAGTTATTTTCTTATATAACATTGTTTGCGATGTCTTATATCATTTGCATATCAATCGTATACTTTAACAGCTGTTACATGTATTTTGCTATACTATATGGGAATTTTTTGTAATTTTTTGGATTTCCAAGGTAAATATTTTACCGCCATAGACAAGTTGTTAGCTAAACCATTCTACCATGTCATCCATAATCAAATAATGGTATCCAAACTATTTGCGCAACTTATTTTATATTATGTTTATAATAAATGAAAGAAAATATGAAGTCGGTTTGCTTTATATAAATATAAATGCTCTTGTTGTTTTCTTTTTCTACCCTACAGCCGAATGGATGAGGGTATATTCCCTTTGTTCTTAAAGCTAAAAAGTTGTTTCCGAGCCCACCACCTTATAGATTATATATACATATATCTTCTCGAAAATCGTCTTATTGCATTCCAAACAACAACAAAGAGACGATTTTTGTTGTTGTTTAGAATACAAAAAGACGATTTTCGAAACGATATTGTTTAAAATATAATTCGGTTAAAATTATATATGTACATTAAAGATACTGTTCATGACTTACCTTTTTCCAGACTTGCTTGCAGATCGTACCTTTTTGTACGATCACAAAGAAATTTCCATTCCATTTTCCAATTCCATTTCCAATTTCCAATTCCAATTCCATTTTGTAATTTAATAAGCACTTATTGCACATATAAAATGTTAAGATGCACCGCACCATCTCTTCGTAATTACACTAACAAAACTGCTCTCAAAATTTGAAAGCCTTCGGAAAGCACTGCTCTGCCATTTCAAAACACAAAATGGATTACCTTAACTCTCAGGTACTTCACTCTCCTTATTGCTGATTTTTGCTTTATTTTTCAAGTTTTTTGTGCTTTACTACAAACTTTGCTTTTCTAAGGTTTTATTTAAATTAAAAACCGCACAAAGGCTATATTTTTTTTAAACACTAATTGCTTCTTCTATGCATTTTACTTGCCTTCTTCTATACCATATATTTTATAGTCGCAAAAAAAGCCTAAACTTTACACACACATTTTTACTTAATTTCACTTATTAACTTCTATAAAAATTATATAATTTTACTGGCGAACACTACTTGTAACTGTTACTTATTATCTGCTACTTGCAACTTTTCTTTTTTCTATGATTTTTTGAATTTTAAATCAAACTTTCCACAGTTGTACGACATTGGAAAAATTAGAAACTGAATAATTTTAAATGTCAATCAAAACTAGAGTTGCCGTAATTTGTCTTAAGCCAAAAGCACAATGGCGCGTTGGGCAGTGCGTTTGTTGACCAGCGTTAGATCGTCTTTGCATAAACTTTACGATAAAAGTTCTCTTGACGCATGAGGTGATTTTTTCAAAACAAAATAGCGCGTTAGGTCAAATTTTGTCGTCTGAACAGCAATTTAAGGGAACTTTTAAAAGTCGACTTTTCAATCGAAAATGCACTCCGTGTGAGCACCATATTAGATTGCATGTTTTCAACATTATAAGTCAACGCACGCACATATATATGTATATATATTTCTTTAACTATAACTTTTCTATAACTTTCTATAACTTTTCTTGCATAAGATTCCTGACGGATACGCACACAAACGTAATCTATGAAACTCCAGCTTAAGCTAAAAGCCGAAACCGCAATGGCGCCTGCGTTGACAGAGAACAACTATAACAACTGTTGTTTGTTAACGTATATATATTTTTCAACTTTTCTTGCATGAGATTTCTGACGGATACGCACACAAACGTAATGTATGAAACTCCAGCTTAAGCTTAAAGCCGAAACCACAATGGCGCCTGCGTTGACAGATAACAACTATAACAACTATTTTTTTGTTAACATACATATATATATATTTCAACTTTTCTTACATGAGATTTCTGACGGATACGCACACAAACGTAATCTATGAAACTCCAGCTTAAGCTTAAAGCCGAAACCGCAATGGCGCCTGCGTTGACAGATAGCAACTATAACAACTATTGTTTGTTAACATATATATATATTTCAACTTTTCTTGCATGAGATTTCTGACCGATATGCACACAAACGTAATCTATGAAACTCCAGCTTAAGCTTAAAGCCGAAACCGCGTTTTGAAAAAATCACCTCATGTGTAGAGAGAGCTTTTATCGTAAAGTTTCTGCAAAGACGATCTAACGCCGGTCAACGCACGCACTGCACAACGCGCTATTGTGGTTTTGGCTTAAGACAAATTACGGCAACTCTAGTTTTGATTGACATTTAAAATTATTCAGTTTCTAATTTTTCCAATGTCGTACAACTGTGGAAAGTTTGATTTAAAATTCAAAAAATCATAGGAAAAAGAAAAGATGCAAGTAGCAGATAATAAGTAAAAGTTACAAGTAGTGCTCGCCAATAAAATGATTTAATTTTTTTAGAAGTTAATAAGTAAAATTAAATAATAATGTGTGTGTAAAGTTTAGGCTTTTTTTGCGACTATAAAATATATGGTATAGAAGGCAAGGAAAATGCATAGAAAAAGCAATGCATTAGTGCAACGAAAATATAGTCTTTGTGCCGCTTTTAATTTAAATAAAATCTTAGAAAAGTTTTTAGTAAAGCATTTAATGAAGCATAAAGTAAAAATCGGTAATAAGGAGAGTGAAGTACCTGAGAGTTAAGGTACCTACTCCATTTTGTGTTTTGAAATGGCAGAGCAGTTCTTTTCGAAGGCTTTCAAATTTTGAGAGCAGTTTTGTTAGTGTAATTACGAAGAGATGGTGCGGTGCATCTTAACATTTTATATGTGCAATAAGTGGGTATTCAATTACAAAATGGAGCAAATTTTGTGATCGTACGAGAAGGTACTTCCTGGAAGGTATAAGTCTGGAAAAATGTAAGTCATGAACATTATCTTTAATGTATATAAATTTAATAAAATTCATTTCTAATTGGCTAGCATATTAGTATTAATTCCATAGACAAAATTACGCGTTTTGCATGCTCTATCCTATGTACTAAATGTATGCGGTTATATGCGTAACTTAATTATTTTAAATTGAAAAATCTGCAGAAATGCTTTTGCAGGTTATTCCTCTTATGACTGGGCCACGAAAAATTCGCTCCGTTTGAAGCGTTTAGCCGCTACCAGCTTGAAGCGTTCAGCCGCTACCAGCTTGAAGCGTTTAGCCGCTGCCAGCGTTTTTTATAAGCGAGAAAGCAATATTACTCATATATAAACTCTACATTAAGTTACGATTCTGAAGGGAATTAAACCTCTTTAGATGCCGAGTTTGGTGTGTTATTTTTTCTTAAGCATATATTGATGGAACTTCCGTATGGCCGCATCTTGTAAAAAAAACTCTGAACGTTTTCGAGCAAGTTGTGTTTATGTATTTGCTCAAATTTTAAAAACAATTGAAAAACATCTATAAAAATATGAAAAATTTAGAATACATATTTCTGCATAAGAAAAATCGGTATAATAACAACAGATTATTTTTGGTTAAAAATGTAATTTAATGATTACGTATCGTTCTGAAAAATGGATTTTTAAATATTGATTCTACTCATATGACTTGTGGCATATGTTGATTGTTTTATTAATAGTTAAAATTAAATTTAAAAAGTTGGTGAAGCTTCACGTTCTACTGTGCATTTAATTCTTAACTGGAATGTTTTGATTCGGTTGAGAATTCTGATTGGTTGCTTGAGGTATTTGGCCCACCACGTTTTGCATATTATTCGGAATATTATTTGACGGCAATGGTTGTTGTTGGTGCTGCTGTTGTTGTTGTGCTGGCTGCTGTTGCTGTTGTTGTGGAATGTACTGCTGCTGGCCTGCCTGCTGCTGTGGTATATTTTGTTGACCAGAAGCTTGCTGTTGTTGTTGTTGTTGTTGCGCAACATGCTGTGGGTTTGATTGAGGAACTTGCTGTTGTTGGTTTGGTTGTGGTTGTTGTTGTTGTGGTGCGACTTGATAAGCTTGATTGGGATGGAACTGAACCTCTTGTACAGGCTGCTTGTGCTGCTGTGGTTGTTGATATTGCTGCTGTTGAATGTGCGGTTGTTGCTGTTGTTGATACTGTTGTTGTTGCTGATATTGTTGCTGCTGATACTGTTGCTGTTGTTGATTATATTGTTGCTGTGGATTCTGATAATGCATTTGTGGTTGTTGTTGTTGTTGATGTTGTTGATAACCAGCAGCCTGTCCTGGTTGCCCATTGGGATAATAGCCTTGAGGCATGTTTGGATGCGGAGGCAACTGATAGAAAATAATTTTAATTATTTATAAATAAAATGTTTTCCAGTAGGTACGTGTGAACATGCATTACTTACCAGTCCTTGTGCCATCATGCGTTGAACTTCTTCTTGTCTCCGCCGTTCGAATTCTAGATATTCTTCGTGCGTGTATTGCGGCTGTTGATCAACTGTTTGCCAGTCGGGGTCTTTGTTGAATTCATCTCGTTTCGTTTGATCGAGAAATTCCTGAAAGCTGATAAGCCCGTCACGATTGGTGTCAGTTTCTTTGAAAACATGTTCACGCATACGTTCCATTTCCTCTGCTCGTTCTCGCATATCATCCTCCGGCATGCCGGACTGATAGACTTTATCCAGTTCCTTCACGAATAAAGCTTTCACTTCAACTTCGTCCCAAAAACCATTTTCGTCCACGTCTTAAATAAAAAGTGTCCCTAAAAAACACATGCAAATTTTGGTGGTTTACTTACCGTGCATCATAAAGAAAATACGGGGATCGAAATCCTGATTCTGCATATGGTCCTGTTTTTCCCACACTTCTTCAAGTTGTGCCTTGTTGCCTGGATGATGGACCTTTTCATGCTTATTATGCTTTTGCTCCTGTTCTTTTAACTCTTGTTCGTATTTCTTTCGATGTTCTTCATCCATTTCTTTTAACTGAGATTCCCGCTCGAACTCCTTTTGCATTTCATATTCCTTAAATTCCTCTCTGCGCTTCCGATCAGCCTCTGCCAAGTCTTCAGATGTCTTTTTAATAAGTTTTTGCAAATCTTCAATCTCAAATGTATGTTGATTGTCATGATCCACATGAGATGGCACCTTCAGATGCTCTCGATCAATGTCATTAGAAAGTTCATACTCTTTGTTTGCTAAACTGCGAAGCCGTTCGAGCTCGCGTCGTTTGATTTCATCCAATTTAGTTCGCACATGATGATTCACATACTCGAGTTCTTGAGCAATCTTTCCGCTCTAAACAAATATTTTCAGCACCCAAAATTGTATAATTGCGTAATATCTTATACTTACTCGAATATCAGCCTCTGGTGCTTTGTCCAGTTTCTTACGGAATTCCGTATCACTCTCTAGTGCCTCAACAACCTCCTTCAAGTAACGCTCATATTCCAAAGCGGTCTACGGTTACTCGTTCAATACATCAGTGCTTTTCTATCATAAAAATTTTTTCATTGACTCACCTCAACATCAGGCGTAGCTGGAGAGCTGGTCTCCTCCTTTTCCTCCTTCTTGTTCTTAGTGACGGGAAGTCCAGACACCACCGTTACGATAATACCAAATGCCAGAAGGGACCAACACTTTTGCTGCATTGTGGTATGGTTTTTGAATTTTTAATCGTTCTCCAACTTAAATTAGCTTATTTAGTAATCTAGACGTGACAGCTGTAAAGAAACTCAATTATTGCCTAAAAATTTGGAGTCTACAATTTTGGAAAAACAAACCTACGTGTCCTCAAAACTCAGGGTTGCAGTTACAAGTATATTTGGCTCACCATCTCTTAAACAATAATTATATTAATCATCGAGTATTTACTTTTGGTTCTAGTCTGACAAGAACCAGTTGGTCTAAATCGCTTTGATGCAATTATCTTCTTTATAATTATATTTTATAAATTGATCGCTAAATGTTATATGCTTCCTTATACATGGAGAATTACTATTAAATTGGTGAAATATAATGGTGAAACTTGTACGAATGACGATATTGTCCAATGCCCGAAATGCGTATTTATAAAAAGAAAATTCGCATAATGGTTTAAATTCGAATAATACTCGTAAAGCCTGAACGTAATAAAATCAATTAAACCACTCTTTCGGTTTCACAGATTTTTATACCCTACACCCGAAGGGATGAGGGTACATTCACTTTGTTCTTCCGTTTGTAACGCATTTAAGGAGGCGTGGTATAGAAAAGTATATATATTCTGGCTCAGAATGACCTCCTGATTCGATTTAGCCATGTCCGTCCGTCTGTCTGTCTGTCTGTCCGTCCATCTGTGGAAATGACGATTACAGGAGAACGAATGGAGGTATCGTCATAAAATATGGCATGAATATTCTTTGTTATCCTACGCTATTTGGTTTTGAAAATGGGGAAAATCGGACCAGTGCCACGCCTACATTTTATAGACAGTATGCACTCCTCTGTGCTTTTAGCTCTATTTCTTGGCTTGTAGACCGAATTTTCAGCTAAATTTTATTTCCGAGTCCACCATCTTAGACTAAAATATATTCTCAAAAATGGGCGTGACACGCCCACTTATATACTATCCCATATAATAAGGTGTCTGATATGAAAAACGGTGTTGTAGATGAGTTAATATATTCAAATTTGCTCCTTGTAAATTTAAAAAAGTAGGTGTCACCCGCCCACTTTTTATCATTTCGACAGATGCGGGTGTAGGGTATATAAGCTTCGGCCAGGCCGAAGATAACGCTCCTACTTGTTTTATTTTCTAATTAATAATGGAACTCTGGCAACTCTAGTATTTACGTGGGAAAGGATGAGTGCGACTACTACAAATTTCTACTTTTTAACAAACATTGTGCTTTCTTGTAAATGAGCTTTAAAACTTCTTGAAATATGATCGGTAATTAAATAGTTTGCGCTTCAAATCATGTTCTGTTTCCAACATCTGCAGCGATGGCAAAGGCAAATTTGGAGACATTACCATCAGAAGGAAATGAAGGGAAGATCAATAAAAAAATATTGAGCGCGCTGGAATACGAAAAAATATGTGACTTTATTAATAACTTTCATGGACTTGCCATTGACTGCGAACTGGACCTCCAACGGTTGTATGCTGCTTTTGATCGCCAAACGCTCAAAAGCATTTTGCAAACGGAGCTGGGGAATCGCTTGCGCTCACAGTATTGGCGATATGAAGCAAAAGCGGCTACGTTTTTAAAAATGTATTTATGTACAAATTTTATTTTACCTAAACAAAATAATCCAATTTCCATCGCCCAGCTTTAATGAACAATCCGCAGAGACTGATGACAACACTTTGCTACTGAAAATAGCTTTACTGGAGGGCATGAGTCCAGTCGTTCTCTGTCGCAGTTTGCTACAGGAAAAGTACAAATTTAAAGTTAAAACTCAACTCACACGTCTAATAAAGTGGCCGCATCTTATCGACGAACCTCGTCTAGCGGCGAATGTAACACAGTGTCTTATGAGCGACAACCAAGACGGGCCCGTGTCTGATATTAGACGTCGAGCCCTTGGAGAAGAGTATGAATTCAAGGTAATAGTTATATAAAAAAAGGAGCCAATATGAACTAAATATATAAATTTTTTCCATAGTTGAGAGCTTTGGCGAAGTCTTCTGGAATGCATTATTATGATGAAAATGACCTACGCCGTATGGGTTTTGATAAAACGCCAGATCTAAAATTAATTTTACCCTGCTTATATAAGGGCGATGTGGTTAATTGGATTGAGAGCAAAGCCACTTTTGGTGATGTTAAAACACACAAGTGGTATGTTTCGCAGCAGTTAAACAGTTACTGTAATCGGTAAGCTATCCAGAGTGGGCAATTTTGCAGATATCTCAGTTTTTCTTCTTTGTTAGTTTTGGGCCTGGTATAATAATTTATTGGTTTGGTTATCATGAAGAAACGCCTCACCTATCGGTCAATTCTAATGGCATTACGGTATTGGCTGATTTTCCTGAAATTAAAGAGCTAACTTTAATGGATTTCAGTTCAAGTGAAATTGATGGACAGGATAGAGATCAGCAGAATGAAAAAGAAGACATTTGATGATGATTTAATGTTAACATAAACATTTAGTTGCATTTTTGTAAAATGATTTTATTTCCAAGTTATAAAAAGTTATTTTTTGTAAATGATGAGATTGTGTTTTAATAAAGGAGTAAAAATTTTTATACTAAATTTGCCCTAGTATTTTCGATAAATTGAAGTCCGTGAAAGCTTTCAGAAACCGTCTTGGAGCCGTACGCTCAAAATGATGATTCCTACAACGATTACATTAGTTTCATGTCTTCTGTTTTTTTCTAATTTTTATTAGATTATCCATACATCATTCTATTTTAGGAGTTTTCCGTACACATAACACTAAACAAAATCAAATAATTGTTTTTAGTTTTGTAAGTATATAATGATGAACGTTTTCACATAATCCTTTCAGCCAGATTAGCCTTGAACTATCGGATGCAATATTATTTTTTTGGAAATCAATATATATTTGCTTTATGTTAAATATTAAAAGTAATAATTTATTAAAAATACATAATTTATAAAAATAAAATACAGATAGTCAACTGCTTCGCTGAAGGTACAATTAATTGGCAGCCGAGTTCACGCCTTTCTTCTTCATTCCTCTTTAAGTTTCGGTGGCATATCGTTTTTGGGATGCTCATTTTCGAAGTGTTGAATGTACGTTTTAGGATCGAGCATCTGAGATTGAAATTTCATGTTTAATAAAAAAAATCCTGTAATAGTTTTTCCTGATACTTACTGCCGCATTCTTCTGATCAGTGGAGTTGTGGCCAAGATCTTTATGTAAAATGCGGTGCAAACTGGCCTGTGATATGCCCAATTCCTGTGACCGTTTCGATAGGGACAAACCTGGGTTCTCAGCCACACTCTCAGCTACAGCGGCGATATTTTCAGTTGACCGGGCCGAACGAGCTCGAGTTGCATTCTTTACATCGCTAACTTGTCCGAGACGCTCGAATTTCTTGATTAATTTCACTATAGCTGTGCGAGACGGTGCTTCACTACGACCAAAAGCCGTACGAACTTTACGAACTGTTGTCGCGACCTTTTCACCATTTCTGTAGTGAATTTTCACTATTTCAATTCGTTGTTCGAGAGTGTATCGCTCCATATCTACAGGGTCCGTCAACAAGAGGCATCATCATAAGTTTCGCGTCATTTTTGAACTGTCATTGTGATGTCATTTGACAAGTGAAATCCAGGTTTAGATATGGATCAATACACACTCGCACATCATAATAGCCTGCACACAGCTGAATCTTGTCGCTGCAGGAGTTGTCAAACTATGAGAGCTGAATACTTAAAATTTAAATAGATAAAGCCTGAAATACTGCTTAGCTGCCGCAGCAAGATGCAATGTGATGTGTTTAGGGTTTAAGCTGCTTAGGATTGAAAAAGGGAGAAATCGAATAGCTAGACTTATTTTTTATAGTAAATAGAAAATAATAATATAATTAGCTATCATAGCTATATAATAATATAATATAAAATATAATAATATATCTATTATTATTATCTATAATTATCTTTAATAATAATATAATATATAATAATATATCTATATAATATTAATATATGTATAACGGAATTGTTGAACATCTTGGGTAAGCTCGTTAGCAACTCTTCTTGACAGCTGCTTGTAAACTTTACTGCGAGAATAGGTTCCTTGTTTTTACTTGTTAAATGACATTACAAGGACAACTTTTCCAAACCAGTCCTTAAAAATAAAGTGTACTGAGCAACCAGAGCGGTTCGCTCAAAACAATGCTTCTTGCAATGAGTATTTAAATGAAAGGCATACGTATGTAGCTATATTTATTAGTTTTATATGTTGTTTCTAATTTTAATAAATCTTTCATACAATTACTTTACTTAAGAACAAAATCAATCATTGTTTTCAGTATTGTAAGTATATAATTCTTAACGGTTTTACAAAATCCTTTCAGCCAGCTTAGGTTTGAACTGGCCGATTCAGTATTATTTAGTATTTGTTTAGAAATCAATATCAATGTTGCTTTATAAAAAATATTAAAAATAGTAATTTATTAAAAATACATAATTTGTAAAAAATAAAATACATGGATAGTCAACTGCTTTGTCGAAGGGACAGTCGACAGCTGCATTCCCGTCTCCACATACAACTCATGGAAATTCTTTATACGTCTTTAAGTTCTGGTGGCATATCGTTTTTGGGATGCTTATTTTGAAAGTGTTGCTTGTATGTTTTGGGATCCGGCATCTGAGACTAAAATACAAGAACGTAAACATTTCCTTCATAAACTGAGTTTGTATTAGATTTTTTGAAATATTTACTTTGCAAACTGCACAAACATGAACGAGTGCCTTCTGTGCTGCCTTTTTCTGATCGGTAGCGCTGTGGCCTTGTTGTTTTTTTAGTTTGGCTTGCTTTTCCTGAGCCTTAGCTTGGGATTGAATCTTTTGATGCCCTCGTGCCATTTTGTACAAAAGGAGAGTTTCGTGCTACAAATCAAATATATGAAAAACAGTGAAATGTTCATCTCTTTTTAAAGCACATTTACACGCATGATATGATGTAATATTCTTAAACTCGTATTTCTTATAATTAATTTACAGTAGTTTCTTAATTATAATCTTAAGTTGTAATTATTCTTTTCTTATTTATAACTAAATAACTTTTCTGACAATTAATTGCATTAAAACCTTCGCCAAATAAGAGATTCTAATCAAGATTACGATCTAAGATACTGTATGGAATATTTTCATCGCATTTACATACGTACACAAGAGAAATTCCATAGTTTGTTGTAGACAGTATTAAACGCGGTATTAAGCTTTAAGCTCATAACATTGATGAGCTGCTTATCGAAGTTGTTTTGTTAATTATCTTTACAAAACATTTTAATAATTCATGATAATGCAAAAAAAATCCCACTTCTTTATTAAATGAAAAACTAACCAGAATCCAGTGGTGTAGATCCAGTATAAAACTACCTGCGATGTTTAAATCTATTAAACCGATTAAATTTAAATTGTTTAAAAAAAAAGTTTTAAAAAACCGCCAATAATAAGGTTGACTGCTTTTAGTGCTCTTTTAGTTTCCAATTTTGCAAACTTTGCAAAGACGAAGGCCACGTTATTTCGCGGAATATTGAAGAAATTTCTCCATACAGTGCAAACCCTGAATTTCATTGGTTTCCGACTGGAGCTGATTTATTAACAAAACCAAGTCGTTCTTTGAAGTAAATGGTAGAGTTTCTGATAATATTTTATTTGTAAGATGTTGATGCCGACTTCCATGCTAAAATCGAGCACCATTTTTCGCAACTTACCTATATTTGTTGCTATATTGGAATAAATGTCCAGTTATTGAGGAAGTCACGTATGTTTTCAATCAATTAGAAATATTACAGGTTAACGTTCAATTTTCAGTGCATCCGAATTGATGGCCTTTTAAAGTGCCTCAGCCCTTAAAGTTCTTATTTTTCCAAACTAGTATTAACTTTTTAACTCTCGCTCGTTCGAGGAAAAATGAAAAAACTACCTCTCACATAGGGTTATTGGTCTCACATTTCTACAGACATATATTCATACATGCTTTTCTTTCGCTTTTCAATTCGGTTAATAGCAACAAAACAAGTGTAAAAGAGATAATTAATGTTGAGAAAATTAATTAACATCTAGATGGCGCTTCCATTTGACATCCACAAAATTGCCACCTTTTTAGTGTGTTACCAGAGATACGAGACGCGAAACTCTGTGTTCGATGGTAGGATTCAAAAGTTTTCGGGTTTAAAGCCTGAACACATCGAAATGCAGCTTTGCTGCCGAAGTAAGATGCAATGTCAATATTACATTGGTTCCTATGGGAAACGAAAATCCCAGCGGCAATGCCGCTACCGATAGACCTATTTCGTATTTTGCATCTTGCCGCTTCTCTTTTTTTGTTGCTCTTTTTTTGTTTTTTTTTTACTTGTTCCCTCGAAAAAGGGCATGAAAGCTTGAAAAATAGGACACAAAATTTGGAGTTTTTGTTTTATTACATCAATATCTAATGAATACTATAATATTAGCCAATAAGTGAATATAATTATACTTAATGTATTTTATGCTATAAATGTATGTGAAAATTTATATACATATAACAAAATGACGTAACAATTCTACTTGTGAACTGTCAAGGGCCTATTTCCAATTCCAGAAATTACGCCACGATTATATATGCAAGAAGAGATTTCATGAGCTTGCTTGTTTATCTTTGAAAAACCATTAGAAAACTCAATGCTGGTAGACCCAGGCGGAAAAAACTTAAAAATTATTAATTTTTCCATTTATTTCATTTCATTATAAAGAGTTTTCCAATAGCGACGGGTCGATGTTGACAGTTGTCAATAACTTTATCATTTGGACGTTCTACTCACTCATGGTGATTGTGCTACTAATCCATGGTGATTTGGCTTTACTGACTGAATTATAAACAACAGATTTGACAGACGCCGTCAAAAAAAGAGCCGTGGCAGCCACGGACTGTCCTAAGGGCCCTCGCAAAATCAAAGCTCAGTACGCCACTGGCATATAGATCGATACCAAATGTTATCGAGATCATATACGGGCTGCCAATAAGAGAAACCTTTCTGAAGACGGTTAAAGAGGACATAAACTTTTTTAGTTTTTTTTTATAATTTATTTTCTTACATGTAAATATGTAGTTATTTTAACACTATAACTTTTCACTAACCTTATTTTAGTATTCCCAAAACCAATATATGTACATATGTATATAAGAAGCTGAGCTCTTTTTTAGTTTAGAATATAAAAATAAATACGAGTATGTATATAAAATGAAAATTTGTAAAGTCTAAACTAACATGCTTGCATTATTGTCACAAAATTCATAAATATTGTCAACAAATTGCATTTGATTGTTTTCTTTACTAAAAGTATTAGCAGTCGTAGTAGGCTCCTTGGCAGGCCCTTTTGCTGGCAGTGAAAATCCGTCACACGCCTGGTTACTCGACTCTAGCGTCAAACGTTTCAGGTTATTAATTATGGACATGTCCTGTTGGATCTCATTCTTCACCTCCAGTAACTCATTCTCAGTCCTGACGATTTCTTTTGCGTATCTCTCGATGTTGCGTTGAATCTGGCCAACACTCAGTTCCAGCTGTTTCTCTGGCTCCAAGTAAAGATCATTTTGAAGTTTATAAAGTTTGCATGCGCTTCTGAGATGCTTGCTGAGGGCGTACTCTCGATTAAACAGTTGATCTATTTCTCCGGTTTTTTTTGCGAGCTGATTACGCAGTGAGTTGCGATGTGGCATATCCTTGCGTCTCTTGATACAGCTAAAATTCGAATCAAAGGTTCTTCGTCGTCGCTCAGAGGCTTTTCTGTCCGTGTAGGTGCGTCTGGATGATGGTCGCCGTTTTCTGGCAAAGGCGTCAGCCTCATTGGTGAAGCGATGAAGATTTTCCTTGACCAATTTTGCTTCTGCTTGCTTCGCCGCCTCTTCGGCAGTGGGTGCAAAATTTTTATTCTCGTCTCTTCCTTTGGCGTTAACCGATTTCGGTGGAGGAATGTCATTGGGTATGAAAACAAAGAGAAATTCGTCTGGTATTTCCTTTGAACCATGCGCTAAGCATTGATTTTGGTTCCGGGTTTCCGTCTTCTCCTTCGTTTTGGCCTTCTTGGTAAAGCGCAAGAATTTGGTGAAATACTTTTTAAGTGCGGCGAATCCTCGTTTAGGTTGAACAAGTGGCAAAGGATTATCCATTTTACCTTGATATTTCAAGGATAAACGAAGCTGAAGGTGAACAAAAGAACATTTTTTCAATCTCATTTCATACTTTGGTAAAAAAGGACAGATTGGGTTTTCGGTTTTCTAAAATTTTGTACGCACAAAGCTCAAAATGAGCAATCATCCTCTCAATGTTTTAATATACATAGTGCGGAAAGGGGAGGGAGGTGCGGTACTTCTCTTTTTCAAAAATAGCCTTTCAGAGGCTCAGTAACCAATAACTATAACTTTAAGGTTAGCATCTAAAAACGCTTAATGGATGAACGCTAATAACCGTCAATTAGAAAAGTCATGTTGAGTGAAATACGAAAAAGAGTCTTAAGTCTTAAGAGTTTTTGTTCAACAGTTCCCTAAAATTGAATGTGCTTAGTACATACATCGATTTTTTAAGGGGCCATTAACACGCCCGAAAAAAAAGAAGTCAGAGCTTTTGACTTGCTTCAAGGAAATTATTTCCGAAATGTATGAGTATGTACGATGTACATAGATTTCTAACATTAGGCTGATTTTTTTTTGTAAATCCTCCAGAATGTTGGGCGAACGGGTCGTCGTCTATTATGATTGAACGAGTGTGCGCCGCATTTGCGTGCGGCGCCGCAACACCTGCCATGTAGGACTGAAGTTAGTACCGCGCCATCATAATTTCATGTTTTCCTCTTTGAAAAATGAAGGCGAATTTGTGCTTGTAGATGTGTAGTGGAGTAGCCTTAAAGGAAAGAAAGGGCTTAAAAATAATCAGATAACAACGACCACTCTAATGCGAAATCACAGTCGCAAATAGACGGTAATTTGTGCCCTGCTAAATCCTAATCCATCGTTGAGGTACACTAAAACTCACTTACTTCGTTGTGCACACGATTCCAAGCTTTCCAGACCGGCAAAATTGCCATGTTGCCCTCATAGTTGCGCTCGATACCGCGGCAACGCTCCGTTATGACATAATCGCGGTAGTCACGCCACACTGCGCCATCTTTGTTACATACATACATATGTATGTTCAAGGCAAGCACGCAAGAAACGGAAATTTCGTCATTGTGTAGCGCCGGAAGTTCGCATTCGCAGAGCCCCAAAAAAAAAGCGAAAGAAGTATAAAAATAAAAATACACATTAAAAAATGGAATATAGTTAGAAAGAAAAGAGAGGAAGTTACTGTTCAATAAAATTGGCTCTCGCTACGTAAGTTTATGGGTACTACTAGTTAGATAACTAATTAGATAACAACAATGTATCGTTTAAAAACGTCAATTTCATCAAAGAGGATGAACATTTGTTATGAGACGAACAATCTCGACCATAAAATGGTCTCAGACGAAGAGCCATGGCGAAACTCTTAGCAACAAAAATCTCTCGTGGTCACCCAAAGCTAGTTGTTTGGGTTGTATCAACAATACTAACGTCGCGATCAGTTGTCTGAGTCAGATTTAGGTAAAATACAAACCTGGAGTGCACTTGCAGTATGCAAAGTTACCATTTCGAATTTCATCATCAATCAAAGCTTTGATTATGTCGTTGCAGGTGGTCTTATACGTAACTCCAGAGACATAGCGTGGTTCATTATCCAGCCAGATCGGTATTTCTTTGTGTCCTTCTATGTGCTGCATAGAAAATAATTCAGATAGAGAAGAAAAGAATAAATAATAATAAAACAAAACAGACAGGTTACATTTTTATACATATTTCGAAATACATAACTCGAAAACTCTAGGTGTAGGAGCAGTATCGTATATCGCCAGGGCTATATACGAAATTTAGTATAGTAAAAATTCTTTTCTGTCTGCACCATTCTAATACGTCGCTGTTCAGGAGCTTTTCGAAGGTCCTCGTAAGCTTCTTTCAGCTCGTTAAGAACATTCGAGAAAGTATAGTTTGATTTTGCGTTTATAATATATGTTAAGTCAAATTTTATCGGCCCGCATCATCATTTAGTCCTAACCGAAAATCTAACCAATATTACAAAACATTACTTACTTACCCTGTTATTCGAAGTGATACTGTTCTTGTTGTATAACAACAACGAATGATTTCGACGACAGAGACCATCATGAAGCTTTCTCATACGGTTGCAAGTTTTTCGATCATTTTTACTATTACAAATATCCTCGTTGCTGTTAAAAGGAATATTGTTTTTGTTTTTGTGGTTGTGGTTGTTGTTGGCGTTGTTTTTCTTGTTTTCCTTGCTATTGTTGTTGTTGTTGTTGTTGTTGTTATTTTTGCAATGAGGCAATTGATTGTGAAAAGGTAAAATTGGACTGTAACGTTCAATTTCTTCGGGCATATTTAATAATGACGGCATCACCTCCAGATTGCTATCAATTAAAGTGGAATTCTGCTGTGGTGCCATGTTGTACTATATGTTTGTATGCATGTATGTATGTATGTATTAAAATTTATTGCTTTTCATCGAAAGTTTCCGTTTAGAAAAGAGTATTCCCAAAAAGTCTAACACATAAACGAAGAAAAACATTACCATCTATTAAAATCAATAATTTCCATGTACGAGTACACTTGATTGCCAAAGAATAAAAATTATAAAAAGATTTATGTAGTAAAATTGCCACAGTTAGGGTGGCACAGTCAGTAATGAGTAGTAAGTCGAAGGGGGTTGGGTCGCAAAAAGAATAATTTGCATTCTTCGGTGCATGCAATGCCGAAACCGACGCAGGCCGGCTTTTGTTGCCAGGTTGCAAACCATGGCAATCCCTACGAATTTTTATTTTTTTTTTTTTGCTTTTCACTCAACTCTGCCTGTTGTCCTTTTTTTCTCGCGTGTGCAGACACGCAAAAACATTATATAAAGTTCATTTCTGGCTCGTTTTCGGAACCACCACGGCAGTAAAAATGTAACGTTGGCGCCGCAAAGCTTCAATCTAACGATCAATTAAGATTTTTTCAAAGCGATAAAGTATACCGTGGACTATACATAGTTGAGTGTGCTTTTTTCTGCTAAATTCATCATCATCATCATCATCATCAACTCCTCACAGCAGGTGAAAGCCCTAAGCATTACTTATATATAACGTTACATAGTATTTGAACTAACTTTTGTATTGCAGACAAAGAAATCAAGAACAGTCATTAGCGTCTATTTGAATATGGCATGGTTTTTTAGGAAGTAACTTTGTAAGGAGAAGAAAAACTTATACATAGTTGCATTTTAACTACAGATTTTTATCTAAAATATTAATATTTTGGAAAAATTAAAACGAGTAAACAATTCGATTTTGGTGTAAAAAAAAACACTCTGCATATCATAGTTTTAGCAAAGATATGAGTGCTTTGTTCGAAAGTGGCTAAACGATATCAGGGGGTAGGTGACTTAAATAGACCGCTAATTTGAAATTAATCTTCTAAACTAGAACCTTTCCGAAAGTATAGCTTGGCGAAAAGTTATGATTAACTGAACCGACAATAAAAAATCTGTTTTTCGACGTGTTTTTCTGACGTGATGGAGAAATTATAAGACCGGTGAATTCAGATTAAAAAAACCGGAGGAAAATTTGTAATTTGATTTCTAGTGGATCTGCTCTTTAAAAAAAAACCTATTAAGCACTAAAAAAGTTTAAAAGGCATTAGGAAGCTTTTCTGCCATAAAATCTTTGAATTGTTAAAGGCTCTAACTCTTGTAAAACCTCCTGATTCTCGTAAAACAAACTTTTCCAATGGATGTAATTGCTTTGATTTTAAAATAAAAATGTTTTAATATGAAAAAGCAGCGACCCATGTACAATATTATAATTTCATGATATTTTTACTCTAAATTAAAATATTACTATTATATCAGAAAGGTTCCCCATTTTTTGACAATTCCAGTTGAATAGGTTTGGGCCTTTTCGTGTAAAACTTTTGATCTTTCCAACAACAAAAAAGTTGCATCATCAGCATTACCAAAAATCGGGCGGCTGCTGTTTCGTACTCCATATAGACAACTTCGTCTATTCGTCTGTCATTCAGAAGTAATTTTATAGGAACTTCATGGAAAAATTTGTCTATACCGATTTTAAAAATTGTAGAAAGACGAAACTTTTTTTATTCTGTTCCTTTTTTCATAAAATTGAAAATTCCATATATTTTGCTTCGTTTATTTCCGGAGAAGTTTTTCCGGGAATATATTTTACGGAAATATTTTTTTTATTTTTAAGAAAATTGATTCAGAAGATGTTTATTTATCAAATTAACGGCCACTGAATAAACGTATAAATAAATTACAAAATTCTTTCATCATTTTGGGTGATGATGGCTGGCCTCATTAAAATTTGGCACCCAAAGAACCACAGATACCTCAACTAAAACTGTGAATTCTCCCAGTGCCAAGTTTTAACGCAGGCCAGAACGCTCACTATTCGTTTTAATCATAATCGCTAATAATACGATAGTTATGGTGGCCTTACCTGGTCAAGAAAACTCGACGAATGTGGTCAATTCGCTTCGATCACTACAAGAATATCACTATGTTTGGTGTAAAATTGTCAATAATACTGAAACAGTTTTAGAATTTCTGTTTTCTCTTTTTTTAATGGTCGCAATATTATCAGCTGAAGTCTGTTGCCTAAAACTGGAATGCCTCGAAGCAGAACATGTCGATCCTTTGCATTATGGTATTTAACTAAAAATCACATTTGAGTTTCTGCTCCGAACTCCACACGGAAGCCGGCGGACTCAGACTCAACGCTTTCCGGCCTGCAACATTTCTTCTAGACGCTGAGCCGTGGTTTCGAATTCTACCAGCAAAAACTTTCTGTAGCGCTGTCCTTGTTTGCTGCCTCGGTTTTGCCTACGATCGGGCGAAGTGCGGCTAAAATTTATGCTATTTTCTGGGAGTCGCTGTGTGGCGATGTTGCTGCCGGTGTGTTGGTGCCAGTTTACTTCAGGCGCGTTGTCAGGTTACGGCAATTCGGGCTGGCAGGTTGCAGTTAGCCTTTCTCGATTCCTGCTTTACTGGTTACTACGGTAACTACTGCGAGGACTAACGAACGAGTGTACTGTATCCTTGACGACGAGTGACTAACTGAAATTTTATTTGTTGCCTCAAAACTGAAGACACCCCGACACGGCGATACCGTTGAGTGCCCCTCCTGTCAAGTAATGACCATTGTACCGTGGCGAGGTGAACACAACTGGCGAAGCCAATGGCAAGAAAGGTAGGGGTTGAAGGAGGGGAGCGGCAGTGCATGCAAGCAACGTGACGGAGGCGGTGGCGGTGGCGGTGGCATGTGGCACGAGTGTCAGGTCACTGCTGAGCCAGGAATTGCCTTTATTTCGTTTCCAGCAACATCGGCAGGGCTCAAGACCAGGTAACGACCCGCTTGTTGTTGCTTTTTATTTTTTGGTTATTGCTAACTTTGGCTATAAAGCGGCTCGGTACAAGCAACTGCCAGTGACGCTGCTATTTTTACCACTCTAGCAAATTATGCTACCAATTTTGTTGTAGCGACTGTGTTGGCGGTAGTGGACTCGTATAGAACACACACTATGTGTGTGGGTGTGTGCTGCGTGCAGACAAGTGTGAGTGAATTTTTCGTTATCAGATCTCACTGAATACCAACCAAGCCCTGAAAACGAAAGAGACATACTGAATAAGAACACTGAACAGTGAGAAAACACTACCACCAAAACGGACTTTCTTCCCCTAAAAAGAATGCGTCTTTTTGTTGGTAGTGCAGTTAAGACTTTGTGTTCGAATAAGATTCTCTGATAAAAACAGACATATTTGTTGGCCATGGTTAAAGTTTTCGACTGTGTCTTCTCTGTTGTGCTGCCTTCAGTGGTTTTCTTTACACTTTGGGGGAGACAATAGCTTTGTTGTTTTTTTGGTCGACCGGTGAAATGTTCATATGACATAAATTTGGTCATTCATGAAATTTTCTAGAAACTAAGAAAAATATCATAACGAAACGGGTTGCTGAAACTCTTTCATTAATCCCCTCAAATAAGAAATTTTTTTACTTTAACTCAATGCAAGCGTGACGTACTCTTGTCCAGAAATATGATGACCAAATCACAGAAAGTATTCAATGAAAGCAAAGCAAATCGCAAAAAAGGTCACAGGGCGCACCTTGAAGCCAGAACAGTCAAATCAATTATTTGTACTTTAACGTGCTCCACTGACATGACATACATATGTACATACCTATCCGCTTTTACCATCCTTTTTACTGCTGAACTTTAAGTAATTAATTTGTTTTGGGAAGCAGTGACTTTATGTGATAATAGTCCGAGTAGCGTGTACGATGTCTTGAGTATATTGCTCGATGAGAATTTCGTGTGTATTTATGACTTGGACATAACTTGTCTAGAGATTTTGCATAACTTCTTTTCGAATCTAAATCATCTCCAAGTTTCAAGAACAAGGAGCATTTTTTTAAATAATACTACACAAGTCTATTTTCAATTAAATAATTCACATTAATTTTCTCAGCTGTTATCGATGGGTTTGCGCCTTTTTTCAATTTACACTATACACATGCATGCTCAATATATTCCTCAATGTCCGGCGACCAAAGATTAATAGCAACTAAACGATCGGAGAACACATGTCATCAGCAGTAGTCAAGTAATTACCTTTTCAGAGGCAGCTATGCAAGCAACTGTTACAACACTCGCTGCTACAATAAAAAGGCAGGCTAATGAAAGGTACCTGTTCGTTGAACCTGAGAAGTTTCAGTTCAGTTCAGTTCAGTTCAGAGGGAAAAGCAGCAGCAGGTGTAAAGGACTCGTGCTGCAAACATCAAATAAATACGATATTTGTTCATCGTTCAAAATGTTACCGTTTTGTTTTATGATTATCTATTAAATAAATTCTTCTATTATTATATACTTACATGCTGAATGCTAGCTTCCTATGATTATATTTTAATATATGTATATATATATGTATGTACATACTCGTATATAACAACTTTTCTTTTCGTGAGTTTTGAAAAACTATGTTTTTCACATTAAATCGATTGATCTATTTTTATCCTTGTGATAATAGGCTTATTGGTTGATAGCTTTTTGAAACGAATTTCCATTATCCTTCGATATTTTTTAAGATATGATATATGAGATATGAGAAGTTCTGAATTGACAAAATGTTTTTATAACTTTTTAGGTTTAATAAAGAAACAATTTTCACAGTATAAAAATTTCAATTTTAAAATTTAAAACTTTAGCAGATACGTCGTAAAGTGAGGAGTATTGCATACAGGTACGTCGTAAAGTGAGGAGTATTGTATACAGGTACGATACAGGTACTGCTCACTTTAGGACATATCTGCTGTATACAAGACTCCTCACTTTACGACCTATCTGCTAAACGACCATTCGCACTTACGATTGATTCAGTTTCGACCTGCAATTCGGGGAGTACCCTTTCCCACCTTGTGTGTCGGTCAGTGGAGAATGGTGACGTGTCCCCCGAGCGTATTGTCAGTTCGCAATGCACTTTTTCTGTTTTTTATGAATAAATTTAAAGGTTTAATGCATAAAATTTGTGGCATTGTAATTTTACAACGATCCTATATTTCCGGCACTAACTGCCGTGATTATCGACCAATTCACTTAACAACGCAGCCGTCGGAACGGAACTTGGTTGTAAAGTAAAATTGGCTTTTCAGCCATTATGGTATAAGAATTGGTCATAGGTTATTAGCCTATGTATTTAGTCCTGTAGTCTGATGTTGCGCACGAACGAGACTTGTGTGATCTTGAGATTTGGCATCTGGCCTTGGACTTCGAGAAGAAAATGTTCTATGTCAAAAAAACTTTTAAAATTAATAACTATTTTTTAAATAAAATGCACTAAAAAGAACTGCACTTAAGTAAAATGCTCTAAGAAATATGCCATTTGATAGCACTCAGAAAGGGCTTTAATTTTTATGAATTATGAATTTATATATATTCATACATATGTACATGTACATACGTACGTATGATTAGCAAGTCGATGGGTAGTTTATTACCTCCCGCAACAATCAAAATTTACAATATGCCACTCTGTAGACATGAAAATAATTGCTTGAATGCAAACATTGCAATGCACCGATTGCAGTACAATCTGTTCCTTTCTCCGACGTTCTCCATGCACGAACATGTTTGTTTAGAAATTTATATAAATACGTGTGCATGCAAATTGCAGATAGTTTGTATGTACATACGAGTATGTACATCGTAAGCGTGTGGGAGTTTCCGTGTTTCCATGAATTCTTGTTTCCACTTTTGATATTGCATTATTTCTTCATGCCTTTTTTGCGGCGCACGCTTTGTTGTAGTACGAGTAACTTCTGCCATAGCAACGAGCCACAATATATGCACATACTCATAGGGATTTGTGTGATTTTATTAGTGTAAATGTTGCCGAGAGATATCAGAAATATTGTATTTAATATTGTACCTATACGATTTACAGAAATATTCACAAATATTTGTTCACAATCTTACAGAGTGCTTAGGCCTCAGCTTAGAATGGTCTTAGAATGGTCTCATGGTAGAATGGTCTTAGAATGGTACAATTTTGTTGAATATTTTCTTCAACATTTTGCGGGACAAGACAGGCTTTGGGAGAGAAGCGTGGCGAAATTGCTGAAATCTCGGAAAATCCCGCTCGTGTTAGTACGAGTATTAGTATATCGTTACAATAAGGGTTAAGAATCTCAATTCTCGATTAGTAAATTAATCAAAACAATCGATTCCATTAATTTGAAAACATACGTTGTTGTTTACTTCCTGCCTCGTTCGAAAATGTTGCATGAAAATATTTACCATCAAGAGTTTGTTTTTTCTTTTATTTCCTTCCTATTTCGACTTTTAACGGTCACTTGTAACTGCTATTTTGTGCTCTCACTACCTGTGGGTTTCCCTCCAAAACAAACGGTCCGGCCATTGAAGTCGTCAAAGACAAATGCGGTGGCATGCCGCGGGCAAGGTAAATGATGGCTGCTTGCTTCAAACAACAAATCGAACAGGTGCAAAATCATCGACCGCGACGAAGAGCTGTTTGTGAAGAAGGCGAACTCAACTGAAGAATTGCTTGAGATATTATCCTTGTTTGCGGCAGAGACAGTTCGTGAATTGAACCTGTTCATACGTTTCTCTGCTGAAAGCGTTGAGTTTGGAATCAGCTGAATTCTTGGTCAGCAATTCTTTCAATTTCCAATTGGCGAAGGGAAGGGAAGGGAAAAGATCTCATTAGTGCAATGTTATGCATATTTTCTCCAGTATGAGAAAGTGCGTTTGAAAAGTCTCTTGCTTGCGAGCATTTGTTTTACAAAATGCTACTATTAGCACAATTCATCTTTTAATTTGTTAAATATTATCTAATTTCTAATGAATATTTATATTTTTACTCCGAATTCTAAGCACGAATTCTAAGGATTAAAATTTCTGTGGAATTATTTGAAATATGTTTTATTTTGCAAAGCATTTTCGTGGGTGAGTGTATTTACATAACTTGTTCTTTGTTGTTTAAGAATTGCTTATCATAATAATTTTATTTGTTCGTCTTGTAATGACTTAAAATATTTATACTTTATAATAAAATGTTTCTCTTAAAAATACATTCTTTTATGCAACATTTTTATGCAAAAGTACTTATTTTTTCTTAATATTTCATATAAATAAATAAAAAATAGGTGTTATTTTAAATTCGCTTTAATAATATATTGAAATTTAATTTATTTTAGTAATTAGCAAAGAGTAAAATAAATGTTCCTCTCTTTCATCCATAACGAGCGGAGAAAATAAGCAAATCTTTCTGCTTTTACAAGATACATTTTTATTCTTTAGATTTTGACGAGTTTTATAATTAAAAACTATTTGATTTCTTTATTATATAAAGTGGCTTCTAGGCTTCGCCTAGAAATTAAAAAAAAAAAGGAAAGAAAGGAAAGATATACCCAGAAATTAGAAGATTTAAAGAGCCAATGTTAAATCTCTATTGGTTGCTGAATTGAAAGTAATCGTAATTATGAAATTATGGCAGTAACAAAATTAAAAAAAAATTCTTCAGTTAGTATTCTTCAAATAATTTTAAAACGAATCAATTTCAACTTTTAGCATAATTGAATAAAATTAGAAAAAAACATAAATTGGAATGAGGTACCTGAAAAAGGTTTGTTAAGAGAAATTAAAAAAATATTGAAAGAAAAATCAATTAATGCATTTTTCGTTGTATATAAACTAATATACTCGTATCTACGTTTCAAGTATTATATGCATATAGGTATATATTTTATAAAATATGTATTCTTTGTATACTTTTGATAAAATTGCACAATATTTCTTTATCATAAATCAATAGAGTTTAAAAAAAGTAATATTTATCAAACATCAAAAGTTATTTGCAAAATGAATTAAATCAATCAAAACCCTTTGATTAACTGTCATTATTTTTAAATCATATAAAGCATTTGATTTAAGTACTATATCTATTTTATTTCATTTCTATTGTTTTGATATCAGTATAAAGAGGATCGATCAATGTATTTTTTTTGCAAATTTGAAATAAGCTGCATATCTAAAGCCCATCCCATTTCACAATAACTACTTTTTAGAAGGCCCAGGATTTTACGAAGGTGAGTATGGAGTGAGATCTTATGGTAGATAATGTCCTACGGTAGAAAAATCAAAATAAATGGAATACTAAAGAAAGACGGGGCAGGCACATCAAAAGTTTATTGAATCTTGACGAAAAGTTTTAATTGACCTCTCTACAAGGGTAGACACACTAACCACATTTTAAATCTTTTTCACCTTTTCATTTAATGATTTAATGGATCTCATTAAGGATTTTTGAAACGTATAATATTCAACAATTTTGAAACTTATTAAATTTTAAGGAAAATTACAATTTCTGAATTTAAGTCATTGATAATATATGAATCATTTGACGAAAAAATTAAGTCTATGGTTAAAGTAAAATTAGGTAAACCTAAAATTTACTCATTTCCTCAATACGATTAAATTATTTAGTATGTTTATGTAATCGTTCATAAGTCTCTATGTATCATATCTTTATAAAGCTGAGTTATATTTAGAATTTATTTACTTAAAATTTTACATAGATTCTTCAATGACTAAATAATGTCTTCCCATTATTTTTACCATGAAGGCTTTCAATGAGTTTTCTGAAGATTTTTACTAACAATAAAAATCTACTGACAATTTTACTGGCAATAATTCATTGATTTGATTCCACCGTGAAGCAGTGAGAAGCGAAAAAGAAGTCTATGTGAGAGAGTAGAACGATTGTAGTGCAAACCAGTATAAAGTATGTACATATGTATATTGTGACCAAGGAGTATTCACTGAAACATAATTCGACAAGTTTCGAGAATTAACGAAGGTTGGTTACTTGAGAATATTCTAAAATGATAATGATGATGATATTTTCACCTGATAGTTAAGAATAAGATTTTTTTTTAAATAATTAAGTAATTAATAAGTTTAAATTTTGTTTAATAACTTCTTTATAACCTTACCAAAATTAACTAATTAAGACACAACATACAACAATCGAAAAAACCAATATGAATAAAAATTCAAAAATTCCTTATGAAAAAGTACAATTATAAAAAATGCGAGTATACATATTTCTTGCGAGTATATCATTTCTTACATACTGTTTGAAATACCATCTGCCTCAAAGCTGTAGTTTTTCGTAATTATCATATACATACATACATATGTATAGGACATAGTGCAAGCAAAGAATATTCTTTCATCTCAAGTACCGTGCTTTCGAGGGTCACCTATATTTGATACACGTCATACGATTAAGTATTTATTAGAGGGCTACACAAGACGTCTTGAAGACACCTATGCACTAAATCACAGTATTGCAGTGTACTATAGTGTAGTGTGAAAATGAACGACTTCACACAAACCCTTATGGCACCTACCCTAGCAAGCTGTGCTTTGATTCGACACTATCAACTTCGAATCAAGACCTGTGTTGATTTGTTTTTACGAGTATATGAATGACCCTTCATAATGAACTCTTTTACAGCTAAGACATTGGAATGACATATACGAGTAGGTGGATTCGTGTCAAGTCGTTCACTTCCACACTACACTACAGTACACTGCAATAGTGTGATTTAGTGCATAGGTGTCTTCAAGACGTCTTGTGTAGCCCTCTACTATATATTGTGTGTTCATAAATTCTGTGTATGTTAGAGACATTCGTTTTATTTGTCATTCATTGCCTTTGTTGTCATTCGCTGTCTTTCGAATCAAAAAAGCTACGAAGCATTTTTTATGTTACTGTCGTGTCGTGTCGTGTTTTCAGCAGCGTTGTAGATAGTCACGGCTTGATTCGAAAAAAGATAAAACACTGTAATCAATGTCTTGAAAATTGTGTTTTGAAAGCGTTTTCAAGATGTCTTGTGTAGCCTTCTATGCAGTAGATTGATTGTCCGCCGTTTTATTAATTGAATTTTTCTTTAAAAAAGCTGATAGATTTGTGGTCCTAAAAACATTTTTATGGATTGAAAATTAGGTAAATAGTGTAAATTTTTATTAATTAATTTTCTTAATAATAAAATGATAATAAAATAAATTTTATTATAATTAATCAAATGATCATTAATCACGGTATAATAATACCGTGCTATAATTATTACAATTAAATTGCGAAAGCTAGTAAATTTTAGTAAAATTTCAATGAGGATTGAAATTCTAAGAGGAGAAAGCTAATGAACTTATGCATTTTTTAAGAAAATTCTTTAAAATTTTACTACAACAAACTAAGTTAAAGGCAGTAACACACGGCCTGCTTTTATCTTTTGCTGAATAGAAAGCCATTTCGTGTTCTAAAAATAACTTCAGAAATTCCACACATATTTATACAAATTTTCAAAAACTGCTTAAATACATTTTAGAATAAATCCTGTCGTTTTCTATGGTAATGAGAGGATTAATCTTTTCGAATTTCAGCAATGATATGTATTTATTAGTTTAAATTGATTTTTAATGATTTACTATTAACGTTCATTTGATGAGTTGATGTAAGCAATATTTCGTATTTACTGTTTCTGAATGCATTAATTTTTTAATCTAGTTTTATCTTTTTTACTCTGATTATTTCTTCATGAGAATGGGTCTTTTTTCTATTGTTCAGTGTTGATTTTCTACATGTTTTCAGTCCAAGCTTGTGTGAAATACATTATTTTTCCTAATAATATACGACAATATACATATTTATTAATTATTTATCTTTATTTGAAATGTTTTTTTTTCGTTTCAGGCTCGAATGCATAAAAGAAGGACAAAAGTAGGTAAGTACGTACACATACTTACTGTATCTCTGTAATGTCATAACTTTTCAACATACAATACATACATACATGCGTGCATACACGACGTATGTATATACATACACGTTACACGTATAGTATGCAATGTAAATCCTGTACATACTACGAATCGTGTAATAAATAGAATATAGTCATCAGTGGGTGATGGTATAAAGCTGTCTTTGCGAATTGGTACAATGAATTGATCGTATTTTCTAAATAATTCACCATAAGTAAAATGTTTCTTTTATTCTATTCCCTTTATCTTTAAATATAAGCATTTCATGTTCGTTTTTGTATGTTTTTGGTTTTTAGTTTTAGTGAAGGCAGTCAATACAATTTTTCTTGCGTGTTGTTCTTGTTCGTAACGCAGGAATTATTACTGCGTTTTTTTTTTGATAAAGCATCAATACATCCATACATTATTGCACATTTGAACGATTTGAATTTAAATGTTTTTATTTTCCTCTTTGAAATATTTTTGAAAAACTATAGAAAAACAATAAAATTTTTGATTGTTCTTTTAAATAAAGAATGAAGAAATCTCTCTGCATTAATGAAATTTTGGTCGGGCTTGGTTCGAGACAAAATATTTTTTTTTTCAAATCAAAAATAAAGAATCTATTACGCCGTATTGTTTTGTATAAGTAAATAGATGCGAGAATTGTTTTAATCTTATAAACGATGTTCTATCATCAGCATAAATTTGCATCACTTAAACTTAATTAAGAATAAGAAAACTTTAGTTCGTTTGGTTTCGGTTTTCATTAGTTTCAATTTTTATCACTTTTTTCTGCTTTAGTGTTTTTTGTTTTATTTTAGCGCTTGTTCGTAATCTATGCGTAATATACGTAAAATTTGAATTTAAACACACTTTAAACGCATTCTTGAGCTTATAGACTATTTTTTTAATAAAAAAATTTAACAAAGTTGCTGAAAAAACGATTTTAAAGCGATAACATTAAATACGAGTATTTAAAAATTTTAACTATTAAATCTTTCATCTTTAACGTAATAATTTTTGTATAATTAGCTATTTATTTAAAAAAAAAATTTAATCTTCATAAATTTTTTACATACACATACGAGAATTAATGCATAATTATTCTTTCTTTTTTTGCGATGACTAGAATTTATTTAATAAATAAACTGAGTTGTCTCCATTAAGTGGTGGCTCTTGTCGTGTTTGTTGTTGTTGTTATTGTTGCTGCTGTCGTCCTTGTAGTTCTTGTTGTTCTCGCTTTTGTTGATCTCGCTGTTATGAAGTAATTGCCTTTTAGAAAAATAACAACTTCTATGAAAATCCTTTGTAATGTACGAAGAAAAAGATAAGGAAAATTGAGTAAGCGGTTGGAAATGTGATTCTGGCAATGACATCGATAGTTTTCGCAACTCGTATCGGATGAGGCGGTTCCTTTTTACGTACTTGTACGAAGCATGCCTGAAGGAAGTAAAAGAATTAATAATTTTTGATACAGTAGATATGATTATGTGTGTTTAAGAAGAGAAAGGAAGCATATGATTACTCTATAATCTATCCTTGAATTAACAAATAAATTGTAATAGTCCACACGCCCTCCAAGACATGAATAAAAAAAAATGTATTAAAACCTTCCAAAAAGTCTGATAAACTAGGTATACTAGGTATATCGTATATTTGGTCTAGTACTGAGTGTTTAAGCTAATAAAAAAGATTAAAATGAACCTTTGGTCAGTTTTGGTAAAATTGATAAAATTTAATTTAATAATAATTGGTAAAATTTACCTCTGTGGCGCATCCATTGTTGGCTGAGTGCGTGCACGGACTGTTACCACCGCCGCAACTGGTGCAGGCGACTATTTCATTGGGCGCACTGGCCTCTCGACGCTTCTCCCCCTGACAAACGGCAGTAAATTTTAAAAATGTTAATTTTAATACACCGAAAAATCAATACTTGATTATATATTCAGATATTTTATTAGTTTTCGAACACAAAATACAAAATACACGAACTAGTAACGATTGACATACATAGATCGAAGAATGAAGAACAAGCGAAAAAGTTTAATTGCTTTAATTAACAGAATGTTAGTAATTTTTCTACAGACATTAAAAAAAGAACGTGAGAAAAATTAGTGAAAATAGTTCAGATAAAGAATAAATAAAATTTAAAGTGATTTTGTGAGAAGAGAGTAAACTACATAGACCCAAACACAATATTAAGTTTTGTGTAGGAATAGTTTAAAAAGGAAGAGGAAAAACGCATTCGGTGAAATCAAAACTTACCGGCTAAACATGTCCAAAGGAGAAGTTCGACCAAAATCGGCGGCAACAACAAAGAAATTAAAAATGCGTCTTCATTAGTTGAGAGCTCGTACAGCATCTTATGGTTAAAAGGTTAAAATTACAAGTAAATTTAACGCTTTGTACGCAATGAACTTCAACTTCAAGTTTTCAGTAACAGGAAAAAGCTCTGCTGAATTTCAAACTAACCAATTGTCAAAGGAGCAAAAAGTAAGCGCGCGATGGGCTGTTGTCGTTTTTGGTTGATGTGTTCAGCATAGCGCGTGAGGCAGCCATCTTGACTAAAGGCGTGGCTCCTCCCTTGACAATGGGTTACTTCTCAAACGAAAATATGAAAGTAACTTTTCTGGAAGCGTTTCTTTTGTTTGTTTGTTTGTTCGATGAGATGGTAAATGAATGAACGCACGAACATGTTTGAATGCAGCAATGATTTTGCGAATTTACAAATCGTACAATAAATCGTCAAACAGATGCTGATGCTAAACTACAAGAGGTCGCTTTGTATTGAGGCCAGTAGAAATATTTAGATGCAATATGAATATAAAAATAATTTACGGAAAATTAGCAAAAAAAAAAAAAAAACAACAACAAAAGCAATGCAAATAATAACAGTAATAATTTATAATTGTTATATTAACTAAATCTACAACTACTGACACTAACACTGACATGGCAATATTTGCAAAAATATCAATCATAAATTAAAATGCTAATGAAATTTTAATTAAAATAAATTTCAAGAACTATAAAGAAAAGCAACAACAATAAAATAAACACAAAAATCCATTTCTTACAACGAATTTACAATATTTACAATTTATTATACAATCCTAAACCTAAATAACAATATAACGTTTTTTTGGGTGAAAGTTTAAGTAATAGCAGCAATGCCAACTACCACAAAATTGTATTCTTGGGTTATGGAAAAAATGTAGCTACTGATTTAAAGACAGTATAAAAAATAATACAGCATATAGTTATCTTCTTTCATAGTCTTTTCGGATGCGAATCGAATCGGCATTTCTTATTCTTAATGTTTTATCATGGAGATTATCCAGTCTTATTACAAATTGGACACACTTTTAGGAGAATTATCTGCTTACTTTTGTCATTTTTTTACAAATAAGACACATTTTTCGGGTTATTTTCTGCTTATTTTTGCTGCTCTTTTTCGACCATATTTTATTCTGGTAATTTTTCAGATAATTTTTCTGGTAACTTCTCATTCATAACTCAATAGTGCTTTGTTAAAATACGTTTGCCATACAATACTTTATATTATCGTATAAAAACCGAGCACATACTGCAATCTTGCTGAGGAGAAATATTAAAGTCACAAAATCTGATAACAAAGAAAAACTCGTACGTTAGCGTTTTACAACATCAACAACAGAACCAACGTTTTCATGTATGATGCAAGAATCATGGCACATCATAGTTAACGTACTGTGAAGGGTAAGGCGAAGGGCATATCCCTATGGAAAAGAAATTGTTTCGGGTTATGCGAAAAAGCTTTCAACAAAAATGTCATGAAATGTCATAAGTACATAGATGTTTTCCCATTTGTATGTAGCTTTTGGATGTAGTTTTTGTTATCTTCACATCTTTATGTAACAGAATATAATACGGACTAAGAGATTTTCAGATAGAAACTTAACTCTTTAAAACCTTTATTATAATTTGTATGCTTATATGTTTACCACTTTTATATTCTATACTTTACCTATACTTTCTAATGGAAAAAGATTTTAAAAAATTAAAATTTATGCCTTTTAAAGGAGAGAAAACGAATTGTATAGGCATGTTTTTCTTTATATATGTATTTAAAGACAAACTTTCGTATTCTTCAAAATCAAATTTTTAAAACAAAATGTTATTCGATTTAAAATAAAAATTAAAATTAAAGTGTTTTATATAAAGTGCTTTCGCATAAACATATAACAGCCACAGGCCCACAAAATCCTAAAACATAAACCACAAACTACATAACATTAGGTTTTCAAGATATCCTTCTCGCGAGAAAATAAAATAATACTCCTATATAATATGTTTGAATTATACATAGAGGAACACTTTCAAAAGCGACAGCAAGTTTTCTGATAGAGGCCAAGATCTTTATGCAAAATGACGTACAAACGGGCTTGTGGTATGCCCAATTCACGTGGTATCACATAATAGGAATCTAATCTAGATCTAGGAAGAAGATAAATTTATGAATGTTTGTTTGTCGTAAATAGCTTCTAAAAAAGCACAGATTTCTAACCACAATATATTCGTTGCATGTAGATAAAGGAAGACTGAGGCGTTTGCGGAGTTTGTGCAGCAAGAAAGCTGAAATTCCTTGAGAAGAAATAGAAGCATCAAAAAAGTAGAATTCTTGAAAAAACCGCCAAAAAACATAACAACGTAACATTAAAAAAAATATAATACATAATATCTTTTTTTGGCAGTTTGTTGGAGAAAGGGTTGCTCTTGTAGTGAATGACTTTTGACCCCGTTGCGACAAAAGCTACTGTAGTTCGGTCATGGCAGGTGGCAATCTCAAATTCTCTCTAACTCGTTTATGCTTTCTCTCTCTCTCTCTCTCTCTCTCTCTCTCTCTCTCTCTCCCTCTGTAGTGAGGTTGTGAATCCAATTCGTGACGGTTTCAAAGAAATACTGTTGCTGCGGTCACATCAAGCTTATCTCACTCCAAGTTTTGCAACTTTTCAATCGATAGATTGATTTATTTTAATTGGTTGTAACGTTGTTATTGTTGGTAATTGACATTATAAATTATTTAAAAGTGAAGGATTTTCATGGGAGAAATGGAAACCTCAATAGGTTTTTTGTTGCTGTCCGACGACGCTTCGACATTTCGAAACCTTCGAAAGAGGCTTTTATTAAGAATTCCATTCGTTTCGTTCGTTAATGTTACGCTGTTGCGCTTAATTTTAATGGTTGAATACTGCGGCTTACTAGGCGTCACGTACTCATAGTGCGAATTTTGCCACCAAAATACAAGGCCGTCGCCGTCGTGACCATTATTACCCTTAAGCGGCTGCTGCTGCTTCCTGTTTTCGTGTTTGCCGCTTTCACGAGTTTGCGGTAGAGGAAATATTACTCCATAATGAAGATCGTCACTCCGTCACCAACTTTCAACTGTGTGAAAATGTACATACATACTGGTACATATGTATATTTAAATTGTGCGATAGTCATTTTAGCAATATACATAGCTTTAATGTTGTGGATACACGCTGTGTGTACGCATGAAGACTCTTAACCTGCATCATGTTGCAGCATCACGATACTCACCGTGTTGTCCGCAATAATAATATTTATGCGAGGGCCTTGTTAAAATAGGAAAATTTCAATTTTATTGAGGTTAAAAGTTGAGAAAATTTCTTTCTCTTTTATACGGAAAGTTCACTCTAATGAAACAAATGGTCTGTTTTTAGTATGTCATCAATGACCTCTTCTTTACGGTGACCAATCAAAAGACATTTACCGTTAAACTCTTCTTTCACGCTTCAGTTGTTATTCCGTTTCGAGAGAAGCTGTCTTTAAAACAAATACAAGTATATCTGTATAACTATGGCAACAGGAAGAGGAAGTATCTGGGCCAAAACTGCAATCGACCAGTTGCAACTTGCAACCTCCTCTCGGCACCTGCTTGTGCCGTTTCTCGGTAATTATTGTGCTTTTTGTTTTGTTTCCTTATTCGTGCTTATTCCCTCCAGAATAGTTTTTCTTTTATTTTGCAACATCTTCGGTGAAGGATTAAGAAAAAGAGCGGGACAAAGAAACAATGTCTAATTCGGGTGTCTCATTAAAGATTATAGGTATTAAACGGAAGTAATGTAATCCTAAAACTATAAAATTTTTAATGAAATATTATTGCCTTTATGATATTCTTCTTAGTGTTAGATCGTACGACATCGAATTTATGAGCTTTTACGTATACTTAAAAAAAACAATTTCCTTGCCAGTGCGCTAAATAGTTTGGTACAGCCCTGAAAGCGCCCTCTTTCGTACACTGCTATCCCTACAGAGTATGCACCAAGAGCATGAAAATAATTCCTGACTTCTTGTTTTTGTTGTTGACTGATACTGAAAAGTATATCCCTTTTTAATTGCCTGAAGCGTTAAAATACCGCTGAGCTACGGAAAGCTCAGGCCTGGCCAACACGCGGCCCGCCACTTTAAGTTGTCCAATCATCGGCGGGTAATTTAATATTTTTATGCAACATCGAGCAGAGATGCGCGGCCCGCTGTAACGTTATGTGCCAACAAAGTGGCCCGTGAAACCATTTGTGTTGGCCAGGTCTGGAATTGCTTTTCGTGTGTAAAGAAGTTTTAACTACTTTTTGTTAAGCAAAAGTTGGCGCAGTTATTAACGGGTTTACAGCAACAAAAATGACAGAAGCGTAATCATAACATAACCTACAATCTGGTCAGCTTCTCAGAAAATTTTGTAGTTTTACGAGAGGATAATAAAAATGGTTGAAATTTTAAAAAGAATTCCATCATTTTATTGAGGATAACTTCAATGATATCGTATTATTACACACACTAACAAATTACTTTTTGAAGACAATGTTAGAATTCGGTGTGACGAATCTTTAAAGGTACTCGTATTAACGTTTTCCATACGATCTTCTTCAAGATTTCCCTGAAAAAGTAAAAGAAGTTTAACCCTTAACATAGGCTAGTTTTAAACTCAGGTTTCGAACATTGCTCAGTTTTCTTGGCTTTTAAATTGAGGCTTTGATGACCTTAATTCCAAATCTTTAGGTACCTCTTACCTTTATCTACGAGTATACTCGTATCATGGAGACATTATCTGAATGTGTTCAAAAGGCTTCTTCCTCTTTGGTTATTGTGAGGCTTTAGTACACTTTAAACACTCTGACGGCTTACCTTCTTTTTAAGAACATTAGCACGCCTCTATTGAACATAACTGTGTTACCAACACAGTCCATTTTAAAGAAAAGCGAACGAAACATGTTAGTACATAACATTTTCGGGACGTAAAGAAAGGGTTAAATGTGTTAGACGGAGGGGGGGGATTTCTGTGACAAACCATATAAATCCCAAAAAACACTTACACTCGCCGCGTTTTCAGCTCTCCTTCTTCCTCCTCCTCCTCCTCCTTCTTGGGGTATTTCTATGAAAAATACTCCTGCCGGCGAAGTGGATCGGGATGTTTTCTTTCGTGGCGGTTTAATTGGTATCTGCCTCTCCGCACCATCATCAATGTTACCCACTTTTTGGGTGGCCGCTGCACCAGCACTAGTGCCATTCACCAGCAGCAATGGATCCAGGGGGCGACTTTTCAAATCGCGCAATATTAATGGCGGTGTATTCGTTGACATCGAGCGTGAGTGTCGCATTTGTGGACCTCTCGCAAAGTCATTATCGCAGTCATCGGGCTGTATCGGTATCGCCATTACGGTGCCGGGCAACGTTGTTGGCTGCGTCTCCGAGCTGGTTGCTGGTGGCTTATAAACGGGCTCCGTATAAAGTGGTTCAGCGACGTCTTTCGCTTGACCTCGTCTGTATTTGACAGAACGAGCTCTCAAATGTTGCACTGCTGTTCCGATTATGCTGCCATGGTCGGCGCTGGCAGTATAAGATGATGCTGCCGACGTTGGCCGTGGGCGTTGGGCGTGGCGGCTTCCGTGTGAGGGAGTCGACATGGAACTGGGGCCCGCCGCTGCTGCAGCTGCCTTTTCGGACGACAAAGCAGCATGAAATTCTCGTTCGATTATTTCCTACATTTTTGTATGGTTACTAGACATGATACAACATCGAGGTGGGGAAGAGCAGTGAGTACGTTTCGAAGTTTCTTCATATGGATCGATAGAGTGGTTTTAAATGGCGGATGAAGTTCGATTTCTGTTAATCGCATCATCGAGGTTAAGAAAAGGGCGGCGGCAAGTTCAGATGCGATTTTAAAAAAGGTTTCTTCGAAGGTATTATAAAACATCAAGCTATAAGGCGATGTGTTTAATTAAATATTATGGCGTTAAAGACAACTAAGAAAATTGTAATTAGTAACATGGACTTTCTTTCGCTTCGCAGTAGGTATGTCACACATTAATAATCATTGGATTAAGGCACGCTTTAAGATTATTATTATTATTATTGTTAGTATAAGTATTATTTACAAATTATTACCTTACATTTTTTGAATATTTTACAATTATGATTTAGAAAAACCCAAAGAAACAAAAATGTAGTCCTGAGATGTATATTTTTTCTAAAATATACACAACATTTTAGAAATAAAAAAATTGCAGGCCGAAAAGCATTTTCATTCTTCTGAAATTTCACAAACAAAGGCACAGACAATAAAATAAAATTTTAAATTTGTAAATAATTTCAATTCATACACATTGAGAAAACATAGGAGGAGGGGCGTGTCACCTAACGGTTTACAGAAATTTCGTTCATCATAACAATTTTCGCTGTTTTTTCCGTTTTTATCACATAACATTTTTCCCAATTATTTGTGACCTTAAAGTGTGTTTTTGTTGCGTTTTCTTGGGACTGGTTTTAAATTAATGAAAAGTGAAAATTTGTTAGAAATAATAGAAAGATAAAAGTATAATATCGTACTAGAATATAAAGACGAGTATATAGAATTTGCTTGGTATGTGTGAGAAATATTGTGACTACATCAACTAAAATCACGAGAGCGTGCATTCAAGCGCCAGTTATTTTTAAAAATATTATGAGTTACGAGTACGTAATAATTACAAATCACTAGATGGCAAAAGCAGTGACATGCATGCGCAAGCTTCAAATACTTCAAATAAGCAGTTACACTGGCGGCGGGCGTAGGAGCGGAACGTATACTCGTACAGCACTACGGGCGTGGCAACGTATGGAGCTAGTCTGATGGATTTCTAGGCAAAACTAATTGTTTCTAAGAGGCTGATCGTGATCGTTTTTGCTGTGAGAGATGAGAAAATTGCTTACCAAAGGACTTGCAAGAATTACTCCGATCCTGCTTAGAACCGCTGGAAGACGCTGGAAAATGTACACAAAATAATGTTGATACCAAAACACACTTTAAGTTGTTGTTGATGAAGAGAGAGGAGAGTTTGTGGCACTAATCAAAAAAGTCGAATCAAAGTGTGACAACATGTTAACAACATGTTCATTGCTCAATGAACTCAACGCGATAGTTTTTAGAAAAATTGTTTAACGAATTTTAAAGAATCTTAAAAATGTGTGAAAATGTCTGTCCGATTATCATCAATGATCATCATCATCATTAATCAATTATGTACATCTATCAGATTAAAAAGTGTTGGCGAGTATGTCGGTGATTTCGAAATTTGTACGAAATTTGTACGTATTTTTATGAATCTGGTGGTCACGAAATCACGAAATTGGGAAACAATGTTTTGCTCTTTTTGCAAAAGCTGCTTTTTCATCAACATGTTTTTTTTTAAACTTCAAATTCTCTCTAAAATTCTTGAGGTTCACTTCGATTGCATTGAATTTAGCAGTAATTTTAAAAGTTTATTTTACTTTGTTTAATTATTTTAATATAATGGTAAATTATTGCCTGACGATGCAAATCTTGCTAAAATATGTTACGTGGAATGATTGGGGGACTGGGATTGGGGGTGTTCAGAAACTAACAAATCGACAAACAAATTGTTAATTGTAAACTTTAGGAAAAAATTAATTTTTGGGTATACGAGTATGTTGACAACGGATATAATACGTAAAATATATTATGTATAAAAGAAACATCCCTTCATTCCTAACATCACTATAATTGCATTACTTTAAAAGTGCTGAGAGAGTATTGTTGCTCGGTACATACTTTCATAAAATTAATAAAAAACACCTTCACCAAATTCTTTTAGTTTTCATATTAGAAAATCGCCTTAATTGAATATTTGTAACCGAAGGATACAGAGTAAATATTAAAATTATTGACAGTCTTGTACCTACTTAAAAAAATTTTCCAAAAAATCTCACTTATTGACAATTGTCTGCCAGAATAGCCCCGTTAGAAACGACACTATTAGAAACAGATCTTATTTACATTTTGATGGTTTGTTTCTTAAGTCTCGCGGTTTAATTCGGTTGTTTTTTGTATACAATATGTATATAAACAATGTGTATATTGTGCTTATTTTTGGCAACATTTGCCTAAGCACATTGACCAGATGCTGACAGCGAGCGGCGTGTCTCATACTTTCAGTGCAACATCTGAGAATTTCTTTCAACATTGTTTACATTTTTTTTAAATATGTTGAACAGTTGGCAACACTTTTTTTCGACATACAATTTTCGAATATTGTATATACAATATTTTGTATGCATCTCAAGCCGAATATAATCGCATAAGACGAAGTTTAAAGTGGATGCGTGTAACCGAGCAACAACACTGTTTTCGAGGATACAGGATCGGTGTACCATTTAAAAACAATAGGGTCCTTTATAAATTCTCAGAGGAATTAATACATACCAAGAAATTATACAGAGTTCTATCGCAGATTATGGAAATCACATACACAAAGGAACCCGGGAGAAGGAAGGAGAGGGGCGGGGTAGTTCATAAACAGTTAACGTAAAACAACCGAAACACATTCATTTTAGACATAATTTCGTTTTTGTATTTTCAGTTATGCATACATCGAGATCTTTTGACGGGCATTACATTAAATACACAAACACGTTATGAGCTAATTTTTCACAACAAAAGAACAGAAGAAAAATGTTAAGAAATTAATCACGAAATATACACTATTTATATATATATAGGATGGAAAACAGATAAGAATGAACGAAAAAAGAAAAAGTAAAATAAGGAAAAGTAAAAGTAAGTGGTTTAAATAGAACTGGTTGGTTGATGCAGGTTGAGAGTTGATCGAGGAAAGACATTGAGCACGAGTATGGACGTAAAAAGTAATGAATGTTGTTGTTGTTGAGGTAGTAGTAGTAGGAGTAGTAGCAGTAGTAGTAGTAGCAGTGATAATGGCAGTAATTGTTGTTGTTGTAGTTGCGAATATGTCTCTTGAGAGAAAGGAGTTTTACATGATGCTGCTTAAATACGAAAGAAACTGTACAATACAAGTACAATATATTGGAATAAGCAAATACACGCACAAAAAGCGGTCTCTCTCTTTCTCTCTCTCTCTCTCTCTCTCTCTCTCTCACACACACACGCATACACACTCAAGCATTAGTCTAACCGAAAGATGCACATACTTTCTCTTCATGAAGGATTCGGAATAAAAACTTTTTAAAATAAGCCTTTATTCGTTCACGTAACAAACGTTAAGGAGTCGAAGGATGGTAGAGGGTGGGGGTGAGGGTGGGGGGCGCAGTGGGCGCGTTAGGGCTTACCTGCGTGACTGGATTCTCGCCAGGACGATAGACGACATTATGCAGCGGGCGCTTGCGGCCCACGTAATTGACGCACACGAACTCTAGCAGCGAGGCGTAGATGAAGCACATGCAGACGCCGTCCCAAACGTTCATGGCGGTGAGGTTGGACACGACCGGTAGTGTGCTGCGGAAACCGTTGGATGTAGTGAAGAAATTCAGCATGGTGGTCACTCCTAAGCGGCAGATGTGCGTGTGTGGGCGTGTATCGAGGGAACATTCGAAAAGTAAACGGAATACATTAGTTACATGAGAGTTATCTTTAGTGGAGAAAAAGTTTGGGTATTTTGGTACTTCTTGATATCTGCGGTGTTCTGGTTTTTTAGTGTAGTATGTATGTACGTGTGTGTTTGCATATCGTAAAACTTTCTTTAATTTCGTGACTGTAGCAAGTGTTTGCAGCTCTTGAGAGTGGAAGGATATGTAACGTTATTCGTTTTACAGAATGCAATATGAGCAGGATGCCTTTTCGTAGATGTCTTTGGCAGAGTATACTGCATACTTTTTACTACAGTACATGAAGGCAATGTTTTGATGGAACTAAAACAACGGATGAAGAATACTTTTTTGGGTTTTTCAGTAGATACTAAGCTAAGCAAGCATTTCCTTCATGAAAATACATACATATGCATAAACGAGTAGAAGTGAGTATGTATTTATGATACGAATATGTACGAGTAAGAAAATTAGATGCCAACAGAGCATTTTGATTCCAGAATATTCCAAGCCCTTCTTGCTTTTTATGCCCAGGCATCATGATGCATCATGCATGTTCATGAAAAATGTGCTACCACTTTTGAAAAGAAAGACTCGCTGCACTGACAGAAGCAATCGTGATCCCCTTCCGCTGCGGCTTAATTTAAATAAAGCGAAAGACGAACGCAACGAACAACGCTTCATAATGACATGCAATGGTTCCTCATCCTCATAGTAGATTAAATATAAAAAGAAATATTCCTCAAATGTTTAACAAATCATGAAAAATATGCTTTAATGGTTGAAAGTTTTCATGACAATAGAACTCTTAAATTGGAGCATCCTCATCTCGCTTTTCGTGTGAATTTTAGTTTAAATATAATTTTTAAAATTTTGAATTAATGTGAAATAACTTTATAATAATGACTACGTATATTTAGTTTAATAATGGCGCTGGCACATGAATAAAAAAATTATTGCAACGAGAAGCATTCTGTCACACGTCACACAGCAGCAACATTACATCAAAGAATACATATATGTATACATCCAATATGAAATGCTGCACACCGACTGAAACATTGTTGCAGAACTTCCTAACAATAACAGCGAAGGTTTCGTTGCGAAAGAAATAAAGCTGTATTTCACTCGGTGTGAAAGAAATCTAACGAGACGTAAACTAACGAGGATTCCAGCTGTATAAAAAAATTATGTCGATAGCTTATGAAATTACTCGTATGTTGTAAAAATTTATACGTGAAATGAAATTAATCCACACTCGCTACATTATAAACTTTTCAAAGAATTTAGTTAAATCCGTTTAGAACAGAACAACACATGGCTAGAACCAGCTGTAACTAGTAACGAGATATTAAGCTTATGGTAACGAGTAGTTAAGCTCAAAAATAATATATTTGTTATGAGATTACGTTAGAAAATTTTCTTATGAAAATATATATGAAAATATATATGAAAATATATTATGAATTATGAAACCAAAAGAATTTCTCAACAAGTCCACGACGCTTTTTTTAATTTTTACTACTAAAATTTTCCGGCTCTTTAAAAATGGCGCAAAGTTACGTAATTGTACAATAGTTTTCTGACCTTAGCTTTTCACTCTCTTTTTATTATTTTTTTTTTATGAAGTAATTAAAAATTGAATGACTTGAATGGCTCTTGCAGCATTACATTGCGTTGAGCTTTGATCGCTGCTTGCTGCTGCTGCTGCTGACGTTAAGCTTCTATTGTTTTGCTCCAATTCCTTTAATATTTTGCCTTGGTTGTTTAATTTTTTTTTCTATTTTTTGTTCTATTATTGTTTTCATGATTTTTCTGAAAACTCTGTGCACACTCACTTCCTTCTAAAAGAATGGAAATTAAAAATAATATTGCATTGCGCATAACGTAAAAAAATCGTATTTATATAAAATACTATGATGACATAAAAATGGCATACAATAATATTATTATAATTGTCGAAATATTAAAACATGCAAAATGATTACTTTCAATCAATGGATTACTTTGCATTTCATTACTTTGGGTAGAATTCCAAAAGAGAAGTGGATATGGATAAACACAACATCATGCTAAAATTCATAAAAAAACTTACTATAGACCAGAAAATATACAACAATATAGTTTCAGGAAAAATTCTGGGATCCTCTTATTTTTTTCCAAACTTAATATTACACGGTTTTACTCTTTCTACAAGGTTAACACTATGAATCTAATCAAAGTTACAGATTTTCTGGAAATACGTACTTTCCTAATATTAGCTGATTAACGATTCGTATATTTCTTCATATCTACGATATAAATCGGTATATTCATATACCAGCACTTTAACCTACATTTTTTAATAATTTAAGAGAAAGATTCTAAAGTAATTTTGTTAGCATTCTTTTTATTCTAAAAAACTATGTTTATAAGGCTGGGAAAAAATATAATTTTCAAAAATTTCACGGTAAAGTCCAGCCAGCATTAGAAACTTCTGTAAAGTGAAAATGTTGGTAAATTTTATATAAATCTTTGACGTTTTAAACATTTTGTTTAATAGATTTTTCACTGATAATAACGATTAATTGCTAAAGTTCTGTAACTCGTATAAACTAACAGAAAAAAAATTTACGAGCAACAGACAAGAATTTCTCTTGGTCATGGTTTAACAGAATTACACTGCTGGCACTGTGGGCTTAACAGTACCAACAAACTCTCGATTAACGTTTCTTAAATGGTCTAAAATCTTAAAAGTTAAGGATTTCTAAATTTATTTTGTTAATAATGTAGTGAATACGGTGTTCTTTCGCATCAACAATAGAGAAATTTATGCTGGCTGGGAATAATTTTTAGCAGAAATTATGCTTAAAACCAAATCATTTGAGATTTAATGCAAGTATTACGGACAGAGTCGTCATCATCATCTATCTATCTAGCTAAAACGAAGCACCATAATAAAGCTACGAGTACTCGCATTTTCAAATATCTAAGTATCTAGATATAATATGTATTCGTATATTATATTGAAAATGGTTTTCAATATAATATCATTTACCCAATGATTGCTGTCGTTTAGAAAACTATTTTTTTACATACCGATCATAACTCTGGCCGGCACTGCGTTCCATTCTAGCCAAAATGTGATAAACGATGAGGTCACCAATATAATGCCGGGTATAAAAACGGTGGTAAAATAATAGGCACGATCCCGGGTAAAAGTCAACTCGACTTGGAGGCAACTGTAATTACCTTGATAGAGACAGTAACAACATACAGAAACAGAAGAGCCATGGATGCCAAGATTGCGTTAGGTTGAAAAGAAATTAATTGGGAGCTTTAAGTTAAGTTTAGTACACATTCTGTCGTGCTAGATCGCGCTTATTAAAGACATAACATGACATTGACATTACGTACAACAACAGACAAAAGTTTACTTTTGGGGATAAATATACGATGCTAAGGTCTATATATTTATAGAGTTATATAGAGTTATATATATACAAATGTTAATTAATCTTATATCGACCTAAAAGTTAAAGAGTTACTCTTTGGTTTGGAGCTAAAATACGATGATCGACCTGGTGAATTCTGGCTAGTGAATACTCTATTAGTAAAACCTTTAAGTTTTCAGAAGTAAAAGAGCATTCTGAAAAGTTGCAAGAAGCGTAACTTAATTTGCAGGACCGAAAAATATTTAATTCTCATGCAGAAAGTATGAGAAGAATGTGAAAATATGTCTGAAATCTGAAGTTGTGGCAATATTTTATAAGCCTTAATCAGAGACAAAATATTAAAATTTTGAAAAAAACAAAAACTACATACCTACTGGAGCTTAATCGAGAAACGAGATATGTATATTATAGTATGTACATATATTCAAATTCTACTCAATCAAATAAGGAACGGATATTAAAAAACGACGTTACTTAGAGAAAGCAGATACTTCAGAAGAGTTATGAGAAATAAAATGTGTCATAAAATGTGGCGCTAGAAGCCGGCGACGAAAACGTTCTACGTTTTGCTTTCTCGTTGTTTCAATTTCCAATAAACCAACAAAAAAAATATAAAAATAATTGAAACTGTGATTAAAATGCAGGTGAGTTCAATACTAATTTGAGAAAGCAAAAAAGTGTGATAACAATTTGTAAAAGTAAAACTTTTGGCTGATTCTGGATGATTTTGATCTTCTCTTAAATGTTCATCGTAGGTTGGTTATAGGTATTGATATCGTATGTGGTATATTTTACTTGGCAGAAGAGTCATTGCATTGTTACCTATCATGGATCTAGCTGGAACCGCATTCCATTCAAGCCAGAATGTTATAAACGATGAAGTCACCAAAATTATGCCGGGTATAAAAACGGTGGTGAAATAGAATGCTCGATCTCTGGTAAATATTAAATCGACCCTAAGACAGCTGTAGTTCCCTACGGAATTACATTGTGTGGAGAGAGTTGAGAAAGAAATTTAGAGGAGAACTTATAATAGCAGCTCATTAAGGTTTAACTTAATTATGGAAAATTGCTCCGTTGGGAATATCGAAAATGGAATTACTATAAGCAGGATCTATATTCTAAGCATTTGAAATAAAAGCAAAAATATTTATAGCAAGATAACTACAATATGCATCTATGTATGTATTTTTAGAGGTTCCTCAACTTCATTTTAAAACGTATGTTTCTTATTTGTTGGAGGGAAAAATTATAAGGGAAATAAATAAATCTTCTTCAATGTGGAGGAGTCATTCTTGAAAGAAATCAGCGGATAAAATATAATCAATCTTAAATTGCTTGACTTTCTAGCGTGCAACCGCGTTAAAATGGGCGGCTCACCGCGGTTCGCCAAATCGATTAACTTCACAAAACAAACAATGGGAAAAAGTAAAAAAGTGATAAAGTAAAAAAGGCAAATACGGGCAACCTTCCCCCCCACTATTGTTTGAGTTCTTGTAGTTCTTGTAATATACGAGCGTAAATAAATAGTTAAAAAAATGTGAAGTTAATCGTTTTGGAAAATGTGAATTTTTTACAATATTTTATTTGAATATTATTTTATACTGATGTTCCATTAAATTATATTCTTTTATACTGTGCACAAAAATCGATTATAGATTGCACAATAAATTTGCAAAATTAAAATGATGCTACATACATGTTACATTTATTCAGTATATTTTGTGGAATTTATACTGTTTCCGTATAAAACAGTAGCTTATAAATTGAATTCAAAAATAATTGAAAAATGAAAAATTAAATCAACTTAATTAGTCTATTAAGTCAAATTGAAAATAAACTTCTTTTGATGCAGTAAATATTTCGAAAATTTATTTGTCTATTTCTTTGTAAATTTTTATTGCTTTTATTGCTACGGTATTAATATACGTAAAATACGTTTATTTAGTGATGGAGAGAACAAGAAAGAGACTCATTCGGCAATAGAAAAATTCATTCTTGTTGTAGTGAAATATAAAATAACTCAGAGAGCAATTTCGAATTCAATTACAGGAAAAAATTTTACAAATTTTGAGTATGTGTCTACAATTTTAAAAACATTTAACGTTTAAAAGCATTTATTCAGTGTCGTGACCTTAACGGAGCTATTCTCGTAGTCAAATTTTAGTATTCCAATTCTGACTGTCAAATATAAGTACCGAACTCTTCTTGACGGCGAACTTAAAGGCATTATACCTAATACTGCCGAGATAATTTCTTACGTTCTCGCATCGACTACTCTCTGCGCGGATGGTCCCCGTCTTTCTTATTCGATAGCTAGTCGGTGTCTCTCTCTCCATCACTAGTTTGTGTTAATACTCGTAATAATAATTGACTGCTAACATTTTGCAAAACAAGAAAACTGCATTTGCTCGTAAATTAAAAATGAAAATAGAAATTCCAGCGACATTGTCCATCGTCGATTAAAAACATAAATTCATAAGCAAATTTAAACACAACAAATATTTATACTCGTAAAACCACAATTGTTGAATGGAGGCAGGTTGGAGGACACAGAACAAAATATAATAGAAGAGAACAGAACAGGAACTCATTGGACTCACCTCTCCAGCTGTTCTGGTCGCAGGGTGTCGTTTGATTTTTGATTAGATACGCATTGAGAGTGGTCAACGACGGACTTTTGCGCAGTGTATCCTCGTCGTTCTTCCAAACGTATTTAATTTGCGGCTCCTCGTAGGAAACTGAGCGAAGGCACGCCGTGAATTTATAGGTGGGACACAAGGAAGAAATTAAATTGAATAAAAATATCATATTTATATTGAATGATTGATTCTGCAGAAGGTAAAGAGATTCGTAGAAAAGGATTTAGAATCTCGATTTTGCTGAATGAATATTATTTTAAAGAATGAAATTCTGAACGTTTTTATAATATGAATACTCCAAAGAATTAGGAGGACTAAGAGACTTAAAGTAGTATCGTTTTAAATTTCCTGAAACTTCATGATTTGCTTTAAATTACTCGCATTAAATTAAACGGTTCTTGCCTACAGTTCAACATAATTGTCCATTAGAACTTTAAGGAATCAATTCTTTGGTGCCGTCGAGTTGTTTATGCGAGAGTCGTAAAAAAAATTACAACCATTTAGCAGATTGTGTACCAAATTCAGAAAAAAGCAATAACAAAAAAATGTTAAGTTATGCAGGAAAGTCACCGATTAAATTAATAAACCGTTTCAAAAATTACTTAAAATATATTTAAATTGATTTATATTGTGTAATTATAATTTATTGATAATTTTCAATTTATACTCACTGCTTTCCATTGAAAATGAACATTTCGGATCATCGAATGGAAAAATATGAAGACTTCCTTGGCATGAGAGAATCAAATGGCGCCTAAAATTTAATTAAAAAAATTAGAATTTATTAAATTTTAGCATGGTAACCAAACGTGATTGTAGGTTATGTGTATGTATTTGCTTTTGTCTTATTTGCAATAGCTTTTAGAAATGGTTAGAAATGATAAATTTTAATATCTAATTAGTTTTTAGGGTGGTCACCAGTGGTCGCATCAACTTCAGTATACATTAAAGTAAAAATGTATCGCATTATTTTGAAATACCAACACAAATGCGAATTATCGCATTAACTGTTTACTTAAAATAATGGACTATGCCGCATTTTCATCATGAGTTCTGAATATAAAACTAAAAACCATGGAAAAGTAACGAAGAAGAAATAAAATCACACTCGACTGCATAAAGAGACGAATAAATTAGCGATTATTTTACTCAACATTTATGGAATATATACTTATTTACATGGAAGAGAAGAGCAAAAAAGGCGCAACAGAAAGAATTTCCACTCCGTTTTCGTCCCTGACCAACCCACCAACGAGCCAACCCACTGACGAATAATCGCCTCGCAGTAACGGAGGCGCCAAAAATACATATATATTAATCGCGATTCCTTGTGCACGCTGCTAACCACTGCCGGTTAGCAAGACCTTCACTGTTTTTGTTTTTTGATACTGGTGCCCGACCGACCGACGAACACCAGAAATTTGCATTTTTCATTGCGACTTTTTATGCTAGGATTGTGCGATTGCACGTTTATTATATTGTGCGCACTTCATTTCATTTGTGCCTCGCAGCTGCATTTAAGCTATTGAATATTGTTGGCCACGGAAATTATCATTCCCTCCGAGTCTCGGCCGCCTACAGGATACACACCTCATTGCGTACAGAATGGTCCCGTTCCGGTAGATCCGGAGCGCGAAATGCATGGGGATGATGGGATCCTTGAAGTCGCCGTGCATTATGAAGTATGTGTCCGGCGTCCAGATGTTGTCGTGGTGATGCAGCGCATTCAGGAACTCGTATTCCGACTTGTTGCCGTACTGCAGCCGCGGGTCATTCCATTGCTGATTGAGCAGGAACTCCACCTCGTATTTCTGCAAAGAAAGAAGGGACAACGGGCATAGATGGGTAATGTGCCAGGGCACAAAATCAGCATGATGTTGACCAACTCACCAGACTCGACTCGTCCGGCGAAGCCAAACTAAGCAGTAAGACGTTGACATTCACAGTCAAAGTGCCTGCAAAAGAGATTGTGGATTATTGTAACAAAGCAGTGAAGCGCCTCAAAGTGGTTTAGTCAAGAGAAAAGAAATAATAAAACACAATATAAAAAAATAGATGTATATAGTATGTACATATAATAGTAATGAATAAAAGAGCGGAAGATTTTCAAAAATAAATTTCTACTTGTAGAAATTTAAACAGAAACAACTGAAAAGCATTTCATATTGCCGAAATAATCAACGAGAGAGAGTGAAAAAGAAAGACACAACAAAAAATACAACCTACAAATCATTATGATCAACAGCCTTATTCCCGATACTCACACGAAATGAGGCTAAACTTTGGTATTTCATAAAATGTAAAAAAAAGAGCAGACCCAAAATGATGAATCAATGGTCACACTTATCTTCAATGCGAGTGAATATCTGGAATAAGGCCGTATGATGAAAATACAAAAACAACAAACCGCGATTATGTGATCTTGACGAGGATTTGTCTTTTGCCATATCCGGTGATGACAATCCACAACAAAAGTCTTCATCTGGAAAAATGCAAAACAAAACCATTTCAGAGAAATACGACTTCTTGGAGGTTCCAATAACCATGGCAGGACGTGACAAACGTTGAATGACTTACAAAATAGGTATAAATATAGGATACCTACATTTGGAATATAATCTATTCGTATATAATCAAAATATGCATATATGTATAATAAACAGCAAAGTCACTGTTATTCACTTGTATTTTTGCATACAATGATCCATTTATCACCTAAATGCAGGCATAATCGGTTATTTCGTTACATTTTTCCTTTGCATTATTTGTAATTCGCAATTGGTTTAAACGAAAGAAGAGACAAGGCTGAAACTTGGCAAGAAAATGCCACTAAAAATGTCAGTTGTCAAACATTATTAACTAAAAATCCTCTATTTTCAAAAGTTTGTCGCCAAATTTTTATACTTAATTTTTCAAATGATAACCTTTACGCTGCCAAAAGTTGAACGCCAAAACATCATACATTTATCGCTGTCAGTAAGTAAGTATGTACGTGGTAATTAGATTTGTGAGGTTTAACCACTTGAACGGAGAGTCGATGAGGTTAATTTTTTCCTTTCTATATAATCTTAAATACCACACTTAAACTTCTTAATACTACGATTTTGCAAATGAAAGCTTAGAAATTACTTTTATTTAAGAATTGGTGAAAGAGAATGTGGATTTTCTTATAAAAAATTAAAATATTTTAAGAATTTTAAATAGAAGTAATTAATATTGATTTTTTTAAGTATTTAGTAAAGTTTTCCGATTTTTCTGCTAGTCTTCAGTTTTTTATATTTTATATTTTATTTTTATATTATATATATTTTATTTATATTTTATTTTTATTTTTTATATTTTTATATTTTCATAAATGTATGCGTGTGCTACTAGGTGCAAATAAACTATATGTATGTATGTATATGTGTTTATTAGGTAACTGTTAGATCGATACCTATTTCAACGATAAATATATCATTTTCTCAGGAATAACTGAGTCGAGGGCTGTTTACTTCAAAGCAATTGAAGGACTCTCCTTAATATACGAGTATTAGCTGCTCCTTCTCACTTCCGGCGTCAATATCCTGTAGGTATGTTAAATGTCTCTACAATAAAACTGTCTCCACAGCCACAAAATTCCATCAATTTACTTTTCGTATACATACGAAGAAGAACCCCCCCACCCTCCTCGCTCTGCAGAGCAGACTGACTGACTCATTCACTCACACGTTCGCACTTGTCGACATACTCGGGTTTACGAGTATGGCCCTAAGTGTAAATATGAGCGGCAATTGTCACTACTAGTGCACGGATGCAACAAATGCGGCTGCTTTAATTAAAGGCATGTGTTCGAGTGAGATAACATGTATGGGTAGATGGATAGATGTAAGTATGTGCGAACTGTATGTGCATACGTATGGGTGGTGGTGGGTGTGGGTGTGGCAGGTGGGTGTATACGTATCTGTTTTGTTCGTATCAGTGTCAACACTTTACGTTCACATTGCAATGTGCAGGCTTCCAGCTTGTCTTCAGCAATTATGCAGTTCTTACGATACACTTTTGATATCTATTTATCTGCTTGCTTGTTTGTATATATATACATAAAGTCATCCATTAAGTTGTTACTTGTTTCATTCCGTTCATTCTTAAGAGAGCTTACATTGTTATCTTTAACAACTGTTGCTTTTGCATCTCTTGTGGTTGATGTTGCTGTTGTTGTTGTTGAAGGACATTTGTGAAATTAACTGAGCTTCTTAATTGATATTAAGTTATATAGTTTTATGTAAGCGAATAAATTTGCTAGCAACTTCCCTCGAGTGCTCCAAGTGCATCCACATCCTGAAAGAGAATATACTGATTCATCAGGCATTCTTACCATTGACAGGTGGCAGCAGCCTCTTGTCATAGCGCTTCTTCTCAAGCAGCAGATCGAGTATCTCTTTATCCGAACTGGACTCGTCGAATCTGCAAATAGTGGAAATGGAAAAACAAAAAAGAAGAAGAAGAAGAAGGAGAGAGAAGCACAAATTATATGCAACAAATCAAAGCAACAACAAAACACCAGCAACGAAGCATGTTTGCTTTGGTCAAATTAATTTTCAGTTTTGTACATATTTCCTTTAAAAAATCGTATGATTATTAAAACGCCTAAAAGTATACAAACAAATTTTTCCACAAATTTTGAGTACATAGTGAAAAATATATCGTTCAAATTAAGAATGTGGGAAATAGGATTTAATAAAGATTGATGACACTTGTTTTTGGGGCAATAATTTCAAAATCGTTTAGAGATACAAGAAATTATTACGCCTAATAATTACGAAATTATTATATCATAACGTATTGAAATTATGATTGTGAAACATGGTTACACTCTAACATGGTTCGAGAAATAGAAAACCTTTCATACTTTGGCGGTTCAAGAATTTGATAAATTCTAAAACAAAAGAGAGTGGAAACAGGTTGTTGGTTCTGTAAACAGAATCACTATATAGCACGTCTTGGCTTGTCTAATTTTTGAAACCTAACTGGCTTTTTTTGCACTAGTTCTTTTCTGTTTGGTTCGACAGGGTTTCGTATAACACAACATTTGCTCGGAACGATAGTGTACTGCGTTTCGCGGCGGTTACCTGCACACCATTCGACAAACTGGAATTTTACCCTGCACACAAAAATGGCGTATGCTCTGAAAGTAGGTCTAAACACTATAATAATCCATACACGTCTTCCACATCAATTCTACATTGACGTCTGTCGGGCGGCTAGCGATTCCTATAGTGTATGTACATACATACATAGATAATCTATCGTATATTGCTATGACTATTACAAACGTTTGGCTTTTGTATAATTTATTAAATAAGAAAGATAACATTTTATAATCTAAACGTGTCTATACCAAAACTAATTTATTGGCTTATTTTTTGAGAGGTTTTTCACATTTTATTAAAACACATTTCAAGTTTTTTGTGAATAGCGGCGATACGACGAGCGCGCTTATATTCAGATTATATGAAAATGTATGTAACTAATTCTAAAGGTTATTAAAACTAAAGCCCATAATATAACATAAAGTTAACAACATGCAAATGTGAATGGTTAGTGTTGCTGTTATTGAGCCAAATTGTGTAACAAGTCGGCAACAAAGCTTTTTGCTTACAAAATTTCGGTACGTTTGTGTGCAACTTACTTCGACCAATCGATGCCGTGACTGAAAGTAAATAAAGAGAACGGAAATCATGTTTGGTGAGATCAAACGAAGATAAACGAGAACAAAATAATGAGTACAAATTTTGGTTTCAATATAGATCGCATCAAATTGAAATCGTCTGCTTTTAGGCGCTTCCTCTGCAGCAAGTGTCGCTTGAGTGCCGCTGTGTTCGCTTGTAACACTGTAACCATAATATGTTATGGTTACAAACCAATTGGCCAACTTACATTGGATGCTTGTCGAATGGTGCATTGTTGGCGTTGGCGGCGGCAACAGTTGAAGTGCGGGTCAAAAAGCAAAGCACTAGAATGACGCTAGACGCAGCATAGAAACTGATCGCATTACTCAGGTTGTCCTGATGACTATGGTTATGATGGCTTTCGACATTGCAGCTATGATCGGAGTGTGCGTTGCTATGGCTGACCAAGCTATGCCGCGCAGACGCGTTGTAGCCAACATCGTTGACACGGCGTTGTATGGTTTTTCCTCTTTTGAGATGGTAAACTTCAGACTTTAGACGCCGCAATTGCTTCGGTTTTTGATGTGCGTGCTGCTGCTGCCGTTGCTGTCGCTGCTGTTGTAGTCGTTTTTGAATTTTTTGTGGATACGCGTTTTGTTTTCTCCTTGCTGCAGAAACATAATTGGTCAGGTTCTCCATGAAGCAGGTGCTGGCTATCACCAGATACGCTGTTAAGTGATCTCGCGCATGTAGCAGCATTTCCGGCAAATGCTGGCCGCTTCTGCAGGCGATCGCCAAAGCGGTTGGCATGTTGGCTGCAGCATTTGGCGCCGCTTTAGCGTCTTTTGTTGCGTCATTGTGTGGCTTGTTGTGTGGCTTTTGTGAATGCAAGGCTGGCAGACAATTGCTGCCGTTCGACGAGTGGCAACGACAATTGTCGTTGTTTTTGCTCAGGTTATGGTTGCTGTGTGTGTTGTTTTTGTTGTTTTCACTGTGTTCGAGGCAGTTGTTAGTCTGGCGCTCTGAGTGTGGGAAGAGGCAGTAAGTGGCAATACTTTTAAAGTTCTGCGTATCGATTTGCTTGGATTTAAGTGTACTAGATCTTAATATTTGTGCTTGTTCTTCTTCTCCTCCTTCAAATTCGTTTTCTTCGGTTGTTGCTGCTGCTGTTGCCGCTTTAATTTCGTATGTTTCTTCCTGCTGTTGACGCAATTTCAAACGTTCTCTAACGATCTTTTGTTTATTCTTCACAACTGCTGCTGCTGCTGCTGTTGCTGCTGGTGTCTTTTCAGTGCTCTCCTCCTTGCCGGCCTGTGCGCACGATTGCTTCTTATTTGCGGTTTTGTTTGTGTGCGTTGGCGTCTTATTAGGAAACTGCTGGTGCTCGCTGTTATCCTTCTTGGTATCCTTGTTTTTCGAAGTTATGCTGCCATCACAATCTCCGGTTTCTGATGCTTTCGTTGACGACAATGATATTAAATGCTGATTTGTTGTGTTGTTGTCTTGGATAGTTCTGTTTCCACTATTGCTCTTCTTGTTGTTTTTGTGGTCGTTGTTGTAGTTGCAATGAATTCTTTGTTTGGCTGTTTCAAAAGAACAGCCCATGTTAAATCATCTGAAAGACGAAAGTTAAAAAGAGAGAAAGAAAGAAAGAGAACAAAGAGAGATTAAAGGGTATTAGGATGTATGCTTTTTCATTGTTAAAAAAAACTAAATCCAAAATGGAATCAAAATCGGAATCGAAACCGAAATCGAAATTGAGATTCAAATGTAAATTGAAATGGAAATCGAAATTGAAATCAACCATAAGAAATCATTTTAAACTGGTTGCTTTTTAATTATATGCTTTGTGAACAAAATTCTCTTTTAAACTGATTCGACTGAAAGGACTAATAAGAATGTTAATGGCATTTTCAATCAGAGACTTCTTTGAGGTCGAATAAGCAAATTTAAATTGCTAAAGTTTGGTTATAAATTGTAGAGAAGAGGCCCCTCAGCGGATGAAAGAGCAGCACACACAATTTGTTATATCTAATTACAACCTTCTTCTGTCCTCTCTCCCTCTCTCTCTCTCTCTGTCTCTCTGTGGCATCTGATCTGATCGATTGACTGACTGATGGTTGGATTTAAAGAGCCTGAAGTCAAATATCTGCGTATACTGTCAGATTAAAATAAAATGCACTTGTCTTTACTGCATTCAGTCGTTCGCATCAATTCATTCGTATTACGTAATTACAATTTAGCGAATTTCATTCATCTTTTGCCCTTCTGACCTCGAGCGCAGGGTGGTCCATTGCATAAATTGCTGCAATAATACGCCACCACATGAACCACCAAATCGACCCAGTTAAAGGTTCTGTTTCTTTAGTTTCTGGTCAAAGGAAATGATTTTATTTTAAAATAAAGGCCGCTTTATGAACGTAATATACTATACTGTATATACTATATATGTATATAGGACGTACATATGTACTTTATCATGGAAATATACGCACTTGATGAATGGAAATTCGAATTTCTCGAGATGTTGCCGACTGAGGTGGTTTTTCTTGACTATTTATCGATTTTTTCCTATTCTTTACTTTCTTTAATTTTCCTATTCTACACTGCGGTATTAAGACTTTTGAAGGCCTTACATTTCTTTGAAATTCTTTGGAAAAATTCATTGTATTTTTTGCAGCATTGACAAAAAGCCATTTATAATTATTTGTTATTAACAAAAATGTTCAAAAATATCAAAAAATTTAAAAGTTTTTAGAAAAATTAGTTATAACTACATAATTTTACAATCATAATGATAATGGTTCAATAAAGATCATAGAGATTTTGAATAGATACATTTTTTTTCTTGTAGACTTAGACTTGTGCGACTTTCAAAATCAATGGTTAATATTTAAAGAAATGACATGTCTCGGAGTTTATCGCATATAGCCTGCGTAGTCACGTATTCTTCATGGTAATATGTGATTGCTGAGGCACGATACTACTTTCGGCAGGTCACAAAATATCCTTGAACCGTAAAATGAGCTGCTAGTAAGAAATTTCGAAACTAAAGCATGCAAACATTGCAGCACGTTATAAACTTTATAGAGCTAAAATATGTAGTTTATGACTTCAATACTCGTATTTCAAATTTATAATGTTTTATTTTATAAAAACCATCCAAACACTGAGGCGCAAAAAAGCTAATAAAAGCAGACAGAAAGTCTACAGTCCACATTTGTAAGAAATACAGTCCATTGAAAAAGGTGTAGGCGTTACACTCTGCAGCCATAACATTTAGAAAAGTTCTGTTAATGAAAGATTTGCTCTTTTGGAGGATTCTATGTTAAATGGCTTTAAACATTTACAGAAATTTTTGATGTTAAGTTATTTTGAAGGTATTCGTTTATAGATTCTTTGGAGGTTGACTAATTTTTAAGGGCTTCCACTTGAATGGATTCTCTTTTGACTTTTTTATAACGTTGTTATCTAATAAAATTAAAATACATTTACATAATTTAACATAACAGTCATGTCTGCACATTAATATGAAAACTTATAATCTTGACTTTGGAGGTGCCTGCCCCTTTATTAAATTCAGTTTCATGCTAAACGAAAACAGACTAAGTTTTTCTGAAGGGTGTTTTGTGAATCAAGATGTTGGTCGCCTCGGAGAAGAAAAGTTAGGGTGGTCGCGATAGCTCCCTTTCTGATGTCACCCGCCCGACTGCCGCCGCCTGCCTGCCTGACTGCTTGCCAACTTTAGTTTGTTAGTCTCTATCGTTCGTCTGTCTGTTTGTCGCTCGTTAAGCTTTCGCTGGGACGTTTCGGGTAAGCTGGATAAGCTCTTGCTGACCCATTTTTACACGATTGCCAACAAAGTCAGAGCCATTGACTCTGTCAAAATACAATATATTACAACGACAGAAAAACAACCATAGACATATTACAGACTCTGCCACTGTAATAACATACACATATCGTATATATACTTCTATATATTAACATATGTCCATACATACAACGATTTGGTATGAAACAGAATTGGCTAAACTGTTTCTTTGCTTTGAATTGAGCCTAATCGACAGTATTGTCAAGAGTTTGTTTTGGACAAAAGTTATGTGATTAAAACTGACGAAAGGCAAATTACTAATTCTCTCTTCTTTACTACCTATCGTGAAAGGAATTATAAATGGACCTAAAATCATATAGAATTTATACAATCTTAAGCTTTTAAAGAAATCCAAAGCGGTCTTTCAGAACATTTCAAATGACGACTAAAGTTATTTTTCTTTTATATTGGCCTTTTATACAAACCGTTTTTCGGTTATCAAAAAAGCCATAGGTCAAGCCATCAGACAATGCTTGAAACCTTGTAACTTTGATGAAGTATTAGTTTCGAAATAGTCCATACGGCATAGATATTTTTTTTTTCTATTTAAATGGAATTGAAAATCCTGTTAATCATTCCGGAATGTTCAACGATGTTGATTAGAAAGTTTTAGATTGATTACATTGAACAAAAAGTGCGCTTCTCTGTGAATAATCTGAACTCGTATCGTACGACTATGTCAGAGTTCGGATATAATTATTTATCGGTTTGCTGACTTTTCTATTTTTCTGCTTGTGTGAATGATTTTCTGCTGCGCTTTCCGTGATTATTCACTGAATGTGACATATTATTAGTTGCATGCACAGAAATGTGGTCCCGCATGCAACAAAGTGGTGGTCATACATTGCCTGACGGCATGACTTACGGTAATTTCTACCGCCATGAAATCCGAACCGAATTCATTAAATTTCTATTAATTAGTCGGTTTTAAATCTTTTAGAAAGCTACAAAATGAAAAAGGGTCAGAATTAAGAAGCAGAAGAAATAATAGGAAATATTCGTATGGATTTTCTCATATCTATACAAGATAATGTTGTATCTGTATAAATCTCAAGATCTGCACTGTAGAGCTCTAGTTTATTCTCGGCACGGTAAGTATTACGTAAGAACCGCAGAGAAACTATTCTACTTGTATTTGTTTTACCTGCAATTAAGCCGTTATGAAGAATTTTAAGATAGAAAATAAAATGTGGATTAAGTGGTAGAAAATTCCAACGAAATCTCTTGTATTTTAAGACAGCGTTCATCATTTTTGTAGTAGTTCTCCTTTTTCTATATTCTCTCCGGCATCTACACTTTCTTCCCACGCTCCCCCTCCCCCTTCCCCTCCACCTCATCATCCCCTCACCGCGTTTTATTTTGAAAACGAAAGGTGGAATCCTTTTCATGTTATGCAAAAAGCAGGATTAAAACAAAAAAAATTTGCATAATCATGATGGCACATACTCAGTAGTTGTAGCCACCAACTGAGTTGCAAGCCATGCCACAGACAGATTTAGATGCAAAAGAAGGGGAGCACTGTTCCCCAATTAGTCATGTCTATACGAACATGCAAATTGGAATGCAGCCGCACGTCTCTTTAGCAGCAGCAGCAGCAACGCCAGCGCCACTTGACGCTGGTAGCTTCTAAAGCAAATGTATGTATATACTCGTATATAAATATATGTATACCCACTCGTACATCCAAAAGCTTGAGATTTGTGTTTATTTACGAACACTTGAGCAAAGCAGATCAAGTACAAACTTGATCTACATGGCTCTGTTAGACTAACTCTCATGCCTGGGTTGAAAAGAGATCTAAACAACACGGATCTAAAAAAAGAGGTCTAAACAACGACAACATGTTACCAACAGAAGGCTGAAAGCTTAATGGAGCAGACTGAAAATGCATTAAGTAAGAGAAAATGTTGGAATCTGTGTCTCTGGCAAATTGAAATGCATTCGCAACATTTGAAGAAAAAGTACCATTAGATGTGATCAACTACAAACTGCGATTACAAAAGGTACGATGGTATAAGTACCTACATAAGTTAAGTTTCCATTTCTTAGTTTGTACACAAACACACGTCTTTTTTTTTAGTTAATACAAACACCCAAAGGGCTGTAGTCGATAATAACGTTTTTTCAAATGGTTATGCGAGCTTATCCATGATAAGCCCATACTAAAAATGCATACCAAAAAAAGTGGTTTTATTTCCTTCGCCTCTCATTTTCTTTTTTAATCTTTTTGACGGAGGAGTAATTTTTATATTCCATTTACTTCCTTTGTCCACATTTATCGATAATCCGGGAATGAATTACGATTATGTCAAACAGTTTAGAGGCGTAAGCAGCAAGTTCGCGTCACCATTGTGCAGTTCAATTGTTAATCGATGAAACTATAAATTCAACAAACTGACTTACCCCTCCCCCCCCTCCCCCCCCACACACACACAAACAAACAAGTATATGTACACACAAAGTACTTTTGAACGCTAATACGGTCTACATAGTCGTAAATGCAAATTTTTCTTGAACTCACGTACACAAGCCCACCCCTTGTGACGTCAGTATAAGGGCGAGTATACAAGTATTTCATTTTAGTGGCGTGTGTAGAGCGGGGAGTTCATGGATATGGATCCGCCAGCCGAAGAAACCATAAAGGAAAAGGAACATTTTTATTTTCTTTCTATAAATTTGTATTTTATTATGAAAGTAAAAAATCCAAATAAATTAGTTAATTTGTTATTTCGCATTACACTCTATTACATTATTATAAACTAAAAAGATCTAAAAAAAATCTGAAAACCCGAATTTGCGTAGGTTTTTATTTATTCTATAGCATAATAAAAGTGTTCCTCTCTATAAATGCGAACAAAAGTGAAATCGTATTAACAATCTTCTTAATAAAGCATTAAATTTATATTTTATATATTACTTAAAAAAATGTCTGAAAGTGTCGAGTTTTCACTAAGTATGCTTTTAAACTACTCTACAGAATTTTTTGAATAGAAACCTTGCAACTGGAAACAATTTAGTTGGTCGTTCGATAGAGGACTACTTCCTTCCAACCGATTATCCAGTTCAGTGAGCCCAAAAACTTTTACACCCATTCATAGCAATAAATCTGTTTGCCGATTGCACAGAAATTTTACTCATTTTGTGGGCAAATTAACTCGTAAACCGAAATGAGGACAAAATTACCTAAAAATGATCTCTGCTAGACGCACAATTTATAAATAGATTAGAACAATGGAATCTAACGATTTCTGCTGATTAAATTGTCACAAATTCCGAAAATTATTTTTATTAATTAATTAATATTAGCTATCCATGAATCCATGGATAGCATTTAACATATGTTTAATATAAAAAATTCTCAGATACGTGGCAAATAATAACAAGTAAGAGCGTTATCTTCAGCCTGGCCGAAGCTCATATACCCTACACCCGCATCTGTCGAAGTGATAAAAAGTGGGCGGGTGACACCTACTTTTTTAAATTTACAGGGAGCAAATTTTGATATATTAACTCATCTACAACCCCGTTTTTCCTACAAAACACCTTATTATATGGTATAGTATATAAGAATATATTTTAGTCTAAGATGGTGAACTTGGAAATAAAATTTTAGCTGAAAATTCGGTCTACAAGCCAAGAAATTGAGCTAAAAGCACGGATGAGTGCATATTTTCTATAAAAAGTAGGCGTGGCACTAGTCCGATTTTTCCCATTTTCAAAACCAAACAGCGTAGGATAACAAAGAATATTCATGCCAAATTTCATGACGATACCTCTATTCGTTCTCCTGTAATCGTGATTTCCAAAGACGGACAGACAGACAGACAGACGGACGGACATGGCTAAATCGAATCAGGAGGTGATTCTGAGCCAGAATATATATACTTTTCTATACCTGCCACGCCTCCTTTAATGCGTTACAAACGGAAGAACAAAGTGAATATACCCTCATCCCTTCGGGTGTAGGGTATAAAAAGCTAAGGCCACAAGAGGAGCATGTCTTGTGACAAGGTGACGAGAAACACGAAGCAGAGGAAGAAAAAGAAGAAGATAAATAAAAGCTCTTGGCATTTCAATTCAGTTGTAAACTTACTGTTGACAAAGCGATGATTGTCATTGAAGTTAAATGGTTGTGGTCAAATCAAGTGAATGTGATGAAATAACTGATATAGTTAGTGATATACATAGTATGTACATACTTAGTGAGATATGTTCATATGACAACGCTTCGCATTTTTCTCATTCATTCATTCATTCATTCTTAATATCAACGAGAAGGGAATTCCATTCTGGATTTTATTATCGTTCTGAATTTTTGAAATTTCAGCATTCCAACATATTTTCAATTCAATTATTAAAATAATTTAAAGCACATCAGAACAATTCATTACTCTTTGTCATCATTCAACGACATGTCAATGTGTTTCACGCAACTTCAGGGAGTTCAAGTGACCTCAAGTGTCGCATTTATCACTTTAGTTTGTGCCGCTCGTTTATCATGCATTCATTGTAAATCCATCCATTCCCACCCCTCAACCTTCGCCCAGAATTTAATATGCCACAAACGTATTTGATACGTAAACCTTCGCGGGCATGAATCACTTAAGCTGTCACGAGTATTTCCTTTAAAATCTGACATACTTTGAACAATCAGTTGATTCATTTCTCATACGGACAATCAACTTTAGCCTACTTTAGCTTTCATTATCGTATAGAAAATCGTTAAAATATAGAAAGAGAAACTTCTACTCTTGCTCTTACATTATATTGTTCAGGCCAATAACTCACGGGTCGTTTACGTACATATATCGAACGCTTGTACAAAATCAATATTCCGCGAATTTATTAAACCTCTTACATTTTTAATTTATTCAGAACAGCATAATAAGTAGTTAAAGTATTTAATAGGGAAAATAATAGGTCTTTCGTTAATTTGTTAAGAGTTGTCTTAAACAAATGTACGGCATTATGCGGGTGTGGTCTTTTTCCGAAAGCAATTCTTCGAATCCTGAATTCGGTAGAGTATATTTAAAGGAAACTGAAGGCTGTGAAGAAGATATTGTAGTAGATTTTTTGAAGAAGATATTTTGTAACCACAAATATGAATTTTGCATGTTTATTGCTGTTTATTTTGTATATTTCTTGCTTTCTTATAAAAGTTTATAAAAGTTTTTAAAAAAGCATATGAAAAGCTTAAAAAAATAGAAAGGCCTATAAAAACATCTTGTTCTTACTACAAACGAGCTGAAGGTTAATTTAAACCTTCAAACCTTCATTTGATTAACTTTTGGGTTCGTTAAAATAAAACATGAAATCAATTATGATACTCATAACGGTCTTAATTGCTTGGTTTTGCAATAATTTACCCCAAATATTTATTAAAGTCTATTTATTTAAAGATTTTGAAAACTATTTCAAACTATTTTGTTCTCAATTAATAGATTTTCGTTTGTAATCCGCACGATTACATTCATCGAAGTTTTGGAATTTTTGCTCTTCTCAATCATCGTAGAGATCTGCCAAGTTTTAGAGAGTAGATACACGTTCGTAACCTGTTCCTTCAAAATTTCCGGAAATCATTACATTTCGTATTCTCTTGAAACATGAAAGAACATTACGAGTACTCTCGATTTTTAAAGTTTCTTTTCTTTCTTCATCATTCATTTTGCTACTGCGGCGTAACCTCCAACTTTCTACGGGTCGGTTTTTCTACAGTCTTTTCCAGTAATTGAATTGGATTTTTTTCCTGAGCAGAAAACAAAACAAAAAGTAAATAGAAACTATGTACGTACAATATAATGATTTGCAGTCTTTTCTCATAGAAGTTTTAGAGATATTTCGACTGGCTTTAGTACATGCACAACCTTCTTATTTGTATGTATGAGATAGTATGACGTGTTATTGTAGATTTTAGCAGTACAGTCTTATTTAGCAGCGTAGTATTATTTGTTGCGGCTTCGGAGCCAAAATAAGATGAATCAGATCCAGCAAAAGGAAAAGATCTTGGACCTCCACCAAAAGCAAAAGCTTTTATGGTGTATAAAGCGTATATATGTATATAGCTATATAGCAGTGAATAAGTTTTCGTAGGCAATTTCAAAATCGGGACGGAAGAATTTAGACCAAAGTTATAAGAGTAAAGAATATACAGTCTCGAAAAGAAGAGCGAATAGAGGATGTACAGTGTAGAGGGATAAGGGGTGTCTTGTTGTAACCTTGTTCTATATGGACAGCTTAGGATAAAACTGTACAACAATAGTTACTTCTTCTTGAAATTTAACTGTCACTGTTTAAGCGATATTTATGATATTTTTTATATCATCATAGATTTAGGCAATATAATTGAAAGGAAAAGGGGAAAGGAAAAGGGGATAAAAAACAAGGGGATTGATTTAGTTGCAAGAAAAGGTGGTCTAAGAAATTACTACAGTAATAAAAATAAAAGTTTACAAAAAGTTTGTGTGTTTCAACATCGACTTCAATGCAATTTTCCCTGGACTGACGTAAAAGAGTCAACCATCTCTTCCCATCGTCGCCCTTCCCCCTTCTTCCGTATTTGGATTCACTCAATAAAGTTGTTATCCTCAAGGTTTTTAGAGCAAGAGCAAATTTACCAGATTTATCATGGCTCTCTTCCTTTACGACACTCTCACCGAAACCAATGAACACCATAATAAATTTACAACCAAGATAAAACTCTACTTTAAACTAAAGTATTCAAACACACACACAGACACACACACACACACACATACACACACACACACATTCCTACTACATACGTACATACGCGTTTAACCAATACATTGCGTTTGGAGCGGTGTAACCGGAACGTCCTTGAAATTTGCAAAAGCGAATGACTTTTACGCACTTACGGAGTTGTGTTAAGTTCGAAATGTACTCGCACATTTTTAGTAAGCTCTTAATTGTCCCATATTCGGTGCTAACCGTGATCTCAATCTCAAAAGCAATTAAGCTAAATAGTTTGAACTGAACACAAGCTGAATTTACCAAAAGAGTAACTTTATGAAAAAGTTCTTACTCTCTCTCTCTCTCTCTCTTTCTTTCTCTCTTTTCGCGTATGGTATCTACCGAATAAGATCTTGCTTGAAGCGTTTTCATAAAACTTTATATATGTACAGAAAAGGTCTCACGCAGTATTACGTATACGCAAGTATACGCAGTATACGCAAACATTTACCAAATTCTTCCAAATAAATACTAAAGGTAAAGACATTAAATATATTCATATACTGTACGTATCGTACATAAAATACAATGTCATTAAAGAATGAGGAAGAGCTTAAAAAATGTATGAGTGCTGTCAATGCGTCAAGAAAGGAAAGAAAGAAAGAAAGAAAGAAAGAGGAGAGAGATAAATAGAGAGAGAGGGTCGAGGGGAGAAATATAGTTTAGCGTAGAAAAAGGTGAAATGAGGTGAAGAAAACTAAGAATATGTGAGATTTATGAGATGATAACATATTTCCTAAAAAGGACTCCTATATTCTAACTATTTTTAAACACTTCATAAAATATACAATCAAGTATTGAATGAATAATTTCTTTAGTTTGTTATAATTATGAGTATTATAAAGTAAATACAACTGTCATACAACAAGTAAGAAATGTTTGTCGTAAATGTCATATTTAATATGATTGTTAGTTTTTCAGAAACTAAAAAAATCAAACGACAAATTTTTTGTAAATAAATATTCAACCTTCTCTACTCATTCCCAACTTCAAGAGGACAAATTTTCATTCGAAGTTGAAGTTTCACGTCTTTCTGGTCACGATTTACTCGTAAACTTAATAGTTGATAACAAAATTAAAAAATATTTCAACCCAAAGAAAGTTGAAAAAATTGAAAAATTAAGCTGTAATTTTCGAAAGTGTAGATTCCTGCAAGGACCGGCCAGAAATGATTTTTTATGTTTAATCGAAAAGTTATAAAGGTATTTCGCAAAAGAAGGAAACTTGCTAAAGATAGTTTATAAAGGTAAAGATAGTTTCTAATCAAATGGAAAATCTTAACAAAAAGCATCAATTTTCTGAGAACATTTAATTAAAATTTAAGTAAACTTAGATGAAATACCCTTTCAAGGTTTTCCTTTAATATCCCTTAAAAAACTTTAAGGAAACGGCTTGCTTTTACTTTCAACGAGCTACGATTTTTAAATGAAATTTTCAGGACTTTATCAGTTTTATGGATAGAATTACAAAATTGGGAAAACATCCTTTAGAAAATCAACACATCCTCTAGGAAAAAAGTGAATTAAAAATTTATACACAATACATATGTATATGCATATGTACATACATACTATGTACATACGTATCTACTACAACATCTGCAAATCATAAAAAACCCAGTAACATCAAAAAACAAAAGCGTATGGAGTAACTCTCATGTGAGTTAAAATAAAATGGATTATAAAAAAAAAATGGATGCCAGTTTGACATAGTTTTACTGATTGTTAAATTCAAGGCAGATGCTGCCGAAAACGTGAGTAAAAATTGTTAAAGCTACGTCGTCTACTGTAAATCGTTGGAATTTTCTATTGTATAGTAAAAAAATCTTCGCCGAGCATTTTATATGACACTTCATTTAACATTGAGTAAAATAATAATTTTCTTTTAAATATTTTTTTTTAAATTCAGAAATAAGTCGGTCTTCCTTCTACGTTAAATACTGCCAGTGCCACTAAGAAGACAGCTTCTTAGAGTCGTTCATGCCGATTATAAGGCGTGATAGTAGCACACTTCTGCTCTAACAATTCCTCTCTCGTCGTTGTGTTGCTGTGCACTTCTGAAACTATTCAAACTCAGTCCGTGCCGCGGGCATCCGTTTCGCTTCACTTTGTCGGATCACATCGGACGGTAAAAAACCGTCCAGGTTGTCATGAAAATATAAAAAAATGCGCTAAAGATAAAAGTTCAAACTGAAATAAAGCTGAGAACTGAATGAATTCGAGAAACACTGGAGCGTGAAACACTCGAAGGAGCACAAATATTGATTTTGTTTGTTCTAAACTGCCCTCTCTTTCTGCTATTTTCTGCCACTTTTTTCCCACAGCTGACTAAGGTTCAAAAAGGAAGGCGAAAGGGATGCTAAAGTTTAATTTGATTCTCAATTCTTTGAAAATATAAAGTAAAACTAAATTCAACTAATTCAAGGATTTTTTTTGAAATTTTCTGTGATGTACGCGCACGTCATAATCTCCACAAATGCTCCTAAACATTAAACATTATCGCGACAAACATATTCCAAAGGAAATTTTTCTAATAAATCGCCAATTCGTTTACACAATTATGTAGAAATATTAATTTATAAAAATATCAGAAATTCTGAACTAAGATACTCGTATTTTCGAATATATCATCGTCACATGAATAAGCAAAATTATCAAATGCCAATATTTTCTGCTCAATATTTTCTGTGTATACGAAAATTACAATTTACGAGTAATTTTTCTGTTTTTAATTGCTTTTTTTAGTTTACTATAGCGAAAACTTGCCAACAAGCTAACGGTGCAAATGGCGCGGACCCATTCGCGCGCTGTTAAAAGACACTTGAAAAGGCTGTGTGTATTTTTGTCTTTCTATTTGTCCCATTATTACTAATAATCATTGTCATTATTAGCGGAAATGTTTATTTTTCCTTATATCCAAATGATATATGAATAAGATATTTATTTCTCTTCTAAAAGGTGATATTTTTTTATTAAATGTTATTTTATTTATTCCTTCCTCTCTTGTGTAGGAAAGGACATAAGTCCCATAACAATTCATAAAAAAATAATTGTTATTCCGAGGTTAATGCATTGGCAAAAACTAATTTGAAATTTTCGCTACCACGGATTTGTAATCGATGTAAAGCAATAAATTTAGGGGAAAAACGGCAGACGAAGGAACACAGCTTCCTTAACCTTATAGCGGTTAGGCTTGTCGTAACGTGTTCTTCGAATGTCGGCAAGAAGCGAAAGGGTGGAACATGTCGTAATGCATACATCATAATAATCTGCCCACGCGAATATAAATCGTTTAAATAAAAGCCCATTTAACAAAGAAGACGAAGAGCTCAAAAAAAGAAACACAAAACCATAAAACTTAAGCGTGTGTAGTAAGCTTTTGTACAAAATGCATTGCGAAGCTGCCTACAAGCTTTCATAAGTGTCGTACGCCTTACGCATGCCGGAGCTCATCTACTAATGGCGTTTGAATGCGACTGACTGACTGGTATTCGCCTCAAGCGTTCAGAATGTAGAAGCCGCCACTATGCCGTTATCCTTTTGTATGCGTCTAAGCTTTAACAATATTTTTTCTACAAACCGTAATTCATTCATTCATTCCATTCATTTATTTTGTACTATTATCCGCTTCTCTACGACCCACTTACTTTAAGAGTGCTCTATTTTTGTATTCTTAATTTGTGTTTGTTGTTGTCTTCAAAACACAACCAACCGCTTGACACAATCTTTTTCCAAGCTATAGCGCTATAGCCGCGCTATGTAACTTAACCGAATACGAGTGAAAAAGTGATACAGTGAAAAAGCCAAAAATATAGCCAGAAAGTTTGGCAAGAAAAAAGTAATTTATACACATGTTTCACATACAAATCATATGTAATGCCAAGATTTTAAATATTTGCTTTTGTAAGAAAAGCATAAACAAATTTGAAAAGTCTGCAAAAATACGCCTGCTTTCTCAATTTGTATTTCATATTGACGATTATATAAACTAAAGGAAAAAGTTACAGAGAAAAGAACTCACTTTTCAGACAAATGTATTGTAAGTATTTACAGGAAAATGTAAATTTGTATTACTTGTAGATAAATATACAATTGCTTTTGTATACAAAAATTAATACAAAAATACGCAACATTCTGCTGAGAAGAAGGCAAAGAATACCAAAGTAATGTACAGAACGTACTGAAGATAATACACCGGTCGATTATCGATTAGTATTGAATTTATGAATGTGAGAATTTACGTTTACAAAATCTGGCTTAAGAATGTTGTGTGTTGAATTCGAAGGTATACAATTGAGTTTAAGATCAAATTGTTACCGCAGCTTTTGCTTTTCGTTCTAGTACTTAGTGGTTGTGTAAGTAGTCAGTGTTGCAAATGTTGCTGGCAGACCGGACAAGTAACACATCAATCAGTTGTTTCGAAATTAAATGCTGTACGCAAGAAAGTCTTTTCGTGTTTCTGGTCAATTTCAACACAACAGACAGACGTACGATACATACAAACGATACATACACACAACAGTACATTTGGAAATAATCTCTATCGTGGTGTTCATACAAGTTTTCCAAGCAGCGGCGGTAGCAGCAACAGTACAACTGCTGCTGGTTACCAAGCAGACAAAAGGCGAGGAAGGAAGGAAAAAAATAGGAAGGATATGAAGGAAGGAAGTAAGGTAGGAAGTAAGGTAGGAAGGAAGAGCAAAACCTGCAGTCGCCTCTAAATATCCGACATGAAACCAACCGCTCACTACACCTGAGTGCTCATTTATTTATTCGATACAACAGTTTCGTTCTATACAATTTTTTTGTATGGAGGCTTTTTGCTGTCACTTTGTCCGTTTGTCGGCTCTTCGTGGTTTATTCTATATGTTGCGCATCCGTGTGTCGCAACCTGACGAGCCTCTGTGCCCAAGATAATATTGTACTAACTACATTTGCGGCCGTAGACCACTAATTACAATTGTTTGTCCTTGAATTGGTAGATGCTGATGTCCATGTTTTTCCCTTGCTTGCTGTTAGCTTTTATCACCCCTTTTTCACTTCTTTTACTGACGGTATTTGTTTTCACAAGCAAATACGGTGAGCTCTGTATGTGAGTTTCAAAATTTTTGGGTCAAATACTTGGCTTCGATTTTGCGCGTTACAATTCCATTGTTTTTCTGCATCTTCTCTGATTGCATAAAATAGCTTGTGAAATGTGTTCTTTGTTCTTTCGAGTAGTGCAGTTTTGGGCAATTTTGCTTTTTGGGTCTAATAAGGCCTCCTTTTGCTCCTGCCATCACCTCAATGGCAACGAACGAATGGTTTTTGCGGCAGGTGAAAACACAAACACTTTCGGTTTGAATTCGGCTGAAATAAGCTGAATGCTTTTCCACTCGTGATAGAGCAAATTTAAACAGTTTCCATTTGCGGTGCCCTACAGAACAGGAGCTAGCTATAAAATTTCTACAGATCTTTTGAGTTGGAAGCTGTTATTGTCGTAAGTTATGGAGATAATAAGAGAGTATACATAAAACCAATACTAAATATATTTTTAATACTAAACTAATACTAATATTTATATAACACTAAAAACTTGAATTTCTGAGTATTTCTGAATATTTCGCTACCTGTACAATTTTCGTCCTTTCTTCTATACAAAGATACTGGTAAATCGTGCACCATTACATTTTCACCCTGAAGCTTTGCAGTTTCACAGATTTCTTTCCCCATTCGCGCAAACAAACAAAAGAAACTGAAAGATTCTTACTCTATGCTCATTCCGTACGGAATGAACCAAGAAAATTGCTAAGAAATTTTTTTTTCGTTTTTCCTCCACGATTTTAGTTTGTTAGCGCGGAAAATTTGGGTCATAACTCTTGATTTCTCTGCTCTGCACACACAATTCATTTGTTTGCTTTCCTATTTTTTTTCCTTCTCTTCTATTTTATAATATTCATATTTTCTTCTTGCATTCAAACGCGAGAATTTCTTTCTTATGAGCGATTTTGTCGACTTTTTGTTATTGTATTTCGTAAGAGTATAGCAAATACCGATTTTGTAAATATTGAATGTACGTTTGGTTTGTGCATTTTGTATGCATAAGGATTTTTGGGATAATAAATCAATTTTGACAATATTTTCCATTAATAATACATATATTGTACATACTTTCAAATTGAACTGAGAAAACTGTAACCATAAATTTAAAATATTTTACATTTTATTATTGAATATATTTTCGAATGCACGAAATTTCTTGAAAGTTTTGTTTCAATATAAATTTAATGACATTTCTTTTGAATAAAGCCATGAATTTGAAAATGTTCAAATGAAAAAGTTTCAATGTTTGCTTTTAATGAATAAATACGATATTTCGAAAAAACTTTCTTTTGAATCTTTTGATATAATATCGTATTATCAATGTAATTTGCATCCTAAACGATAATAAATAAAACATAGAAGTAAAAGAAGAACACTAACTGAACACTAACCAATTGTCCTTTTGAATAAAGTATTATGCTTTAGAAAGAAACCACTCGCCTCGAGTATAATCATGGTGATGGTTTTTCGAAAACGCGTTTTTAAATCTGGTGGACTACAAGAAGGACGGACGCCTTTTGCTGTTTCTTTTAAGCAACAAACAAAACTTTTATTTGTTCTTGCATTTCTCATTTCTTTTAAATCAATTTCAATGTTTTCATTTCGGGCAAATGTGAACACGATAAGCAAGTTTTTAGCCAAAAACCGCCATGAAAATGAAACAAAACGCCTTCACAAATTGATTTAAATTAATGTATACATAATTTACATATTTTTTTTTTTTCTTATGATAAATTAATATATATGGATCTCTCTGCATGTAATAAATAGACTCGTATGCGTACCATCGTTTATGAGAGTTATGGAGGCGTATGAGTAATTTTAATATGACAAAAAATTTACATACATATGTATACGCCTAGTTGTGTTTTTACGCGATAGATACATACCTACGTTGCCAAAAAATTCGCGTAAAAAAAATCGCGTAAAAAAAAACGTTGCCCATACAAAAGTAGGGGGATTGGTTCGACATTTGAAGAATCAGATAAAACAATTAGATTAAATTATGCGAATTCGTCGTTTTTTAAGTGCTTCTATTTTTAAAAGATTATAAAAAAAGTTATGTTAAATAAATATTCTCTAATTTTGTCGTCTGGAATACTTTTCAGCAATACACATAGTGTGGGCAACAAAATTCTTCTTTTGTATTTGTATAAATTTTCACTGAAAGTCTTTTGTCTCTATTTTTCAATAACATCGCGCTTTATAATCTTTTTAATCTGAGTAATAAAAATTTTTTTTTTAAAGTTTTTCTTAATAAAATTTATTTTAAAACCTCATGAAATCAAATTAAAAAAAAATTCCGCGTAAAAAGGAATGAAATATTTGAAAAAATCGAATTAAAGCAAATTCGCGTATAAAAAGTTTGCGTAAAAACAAAACTAGGTGTATTAGAATCGTTTTCGATAAACGTCAAATAAAATTCATCATAATTGTTCTACAATTTTTTAAATATGAAATTTATGACTACTCACTCACCTGATCCTGTCGATAACCACAGCTAAATGATGGAAACAACTTTTTCAGCAGTGTTGTTGTTGTTGTTGTTGTTGTGTGTGTTCTCCTTCTATATTCTGCATAAAAGTTGAATATTGCAATATTAATCTCGATTAAAGTGACTCTCATGAGTTTATTTCTCTTTCTCAATGTATTGTTATCAGCTTCGTTCAATTTTTAGATTATTTTTTTTTTCAACTCAAATGAAGTTTCTGGAAGGACTAATTTATAGTAGTTTGGTTGGTATTAAATGATGCTAGTAAAGGCTTGTCTGATTAAAACATTTTAACGTTTTTTAATTTAGTCCTTGGCAGTTGCTCGAACTGAATCGAAATCAGCTGCACACAACAGAACTTGAAATGATTTTGGATATTTTGAAACCAAGCGTAAACGTCTATGACAAAGCGTCCAGCGGCTGAAGACGTTGCTGCCGACGAGGACGAGGCAGCAATGCAATTTTTTCCTAACGCTACTTGCATGCAATAAAGTGACGGCAAAACTGTGCGACGAAACTGTGTGACGAAACTGTGTGACGAAACCGTGCGACGAAACAATACGAAGTCTGAAGCACTTCTTAACGCACACTCACACACAATTGCTGGCTAATTACACGACAAAAAGTTTTCTCTTCTTAATATTTTTCTTTATTCTCTTTTCACTTGCTACACTTTTTCACTCGGTTCTAAAAAACAACCGCTTTTAATTATTTTAAGTTTCCTCTTCGTTGGCGTTAGATTGTGGCGGTTGTTACCGCTATTGTTGTTTGTGAGTTGTGTATTGAAGTTGTTTTAAATTAATTAATTCCTTCTTATTTTACTTTGTGCACAGTTAAGGCGAGTTGTACGGATAATTGCATTTATGTACTCTTAGAAGGCTTTCAGTGGGCTCGAGTCGCCAAAGTTTTAAGATTTAGATTAAACACGAATTATCAGTAATATAAAAAACACGTTTCCAATTATTTCGTAAGGTTGCTTGAGCGTTTTATGCATTGAACTATTACATTTATTAAATTAACTAAGAGCATTGTTTCTTTTTCAGCATTTATCTTCTTTGAAATACAAAAAAAAATGTGTATACATAAAAAAATTTAATAAATTTAATTATTTATTTAATGAATTTTTGTTTATTATATTAGGTCGTATTATATTAGGTCGTATTGTTTGAGGTCGTAATATTTTTCTCTTAAATTATGAGTTATTGTAACTGCTTTCCGTTCATTTGTAAATCCGTTGATTTATACTGTAGTGACTCTGTTAACGCTCTGTTATCAGATTTACTGTAACAGTAACTCTGTTAACGTAATACAAAACGATAAAAAGCGATAGTTTTATTATTTTTAGTGCTACGCAGCAGCCAGTTTTTTTCGAGATTCGGTCGATTCGGTGAATTCGAGACGAAAAAGTCGGTCTTGATACGTTACAAAAGAATGGGCTTGTCCCATTCTCGGTTCCTGACTCGACCAAAACTGAACTCTCTCGTCTCACCTTTCATTAAAAAATAATGAAATAATTCGATTAATTTCTGTGTAAAATGTTTATAAATGTTTCGTATGCGGCTTTAAAATAAAAAGCGTCGCTATTCAAAAACTCAATCATTAAAAATTACAATGAAAAACAGCAAACCGCGGCATCTAAGACACAGGGGTGTCTTCCTCCTCCTCCTCGTCTCTTTTCTGCACCCACGACCATTCCTCTATCGACGACTACCGGACGACGGTACTCGAAATTTATTTTGTAGTAAAAATGTTGTTGCTGCGACAAAATTTTAGGTGGGTATAAAGAAAATAGACTACAACAAAAACCTGTGTTTGTGTGTGTGTGTGTGTGTATGTGTGGGTATAAATGAGGCGGAGGAGGCCTTGCTGTTAGACGATTTGTTATGTTTCACTTCGGCGTAGGGGATCCCAGAACATTTTGACAAACATTTTGCTTTGTTTTCTTTCAATTTCAGTTTTCTTCTCGTTGCTGCGTCTGCTGCTGCAGCGTCGTCGGTCGCAGTCGCGGTCGCGGCTATTTATGTTGATGCTTTGTTCAATGTTGTTTTATTGTTGTTCTCGTTTTAATGTTATTACAATTGTTAGTGTTATCATGGTTGCTGTTGCTGTGGCTGTTGTTGTAAGCTTTGGCGTTTTACTTGTTTGACTTTTGCGATCTTCTTCATGCTTTCACAACTTTTGCCTTATTCTTATCCTTAACATTGAAGTAAAATTAGTAGCGGCGCGACGCGCTGAAGGTATAAATAAAAAAGAGGCATAAGGCATAAACGATGAGAAAAAATTTCAAACAAAATTAGCTTGCCGTCTCGTCCAACAGCAAGAACAACAACAACAACAACAACAACAACGACAACGACGACGACGGAAAAATTACACCAACAATCACAGCAAGAGTGTTGAGCTCTGGCAACGAATACGCGTACGCGACTGTAACGAAATTTCAATGCATTGGCATGTCTGGGAGAATTTTTGGTGTTGTTGATAGCGCTCTATCTATAACCTGTTGTTGTTGTAGTTGCATATTTTAGACCTGTGCACTGCTGCTGCTGCTTGCTGTTGGTGCAATATTTGCGTGTAGCTTGTAATTATAGTAAAAATGGGTCGCGCGACTCTGCAATGCCTTGACGCGAAAAAGAAGGTGAATAACTACATTTGTTGGTGTTTTTTTACGTTTCGAATTTAAACGGTTATTATTTTTTAACGTTTTAAAATTATTTGTGTATTAGTCACTTTCTGTTCTGTCGAACGAATGACCAGGTGTTGTTCTCACTGAATTTTAATGTCATGGAAAATGAGAAAAAAGTTTAAAATTTTTTCATTTGCTGGAGATTCAAAATTATGATTAAATATTTTCGATTTTTTCTGCACTTTACACCATTTAAAAATTGTTGTTGTAAAATTTAAAAAACTGTTTCCTCTATCAAACTTAGCTCGCTGAGAAACCATTCAGCCATTGACTATTTTTTCCTTACATTATTCTTGAACACCTTTACATAATTAGACACACAAGAAGGATTTTTCGTGGAGTTTCTTATTCAAGTCCAGCAACATTTACTTGCTATAACTTTTTGCCTTACATTTTTGCTACCTTTTTTTGGTTTTCAACAATTCACTTCTTCAAATTTCTTTTACTAAATCACACAGTTTCCTGATTATTTTCAGAACTTCACAGTGCTTTTTTTTGTCTCAGCTCGGTTTCCTCGTCGCCAGTTTATCCGTCTCCGCTGTTTTTGAATTGCAAACCCGTAACGAACTGAACAGTTAGAAAGCTGCATTTTCCCGTGCATGCAGTCTGCATTCGGCAACGGCACTTTGCCCCTGCTCGGGAAAGCTTTCGCACTGTTCGTTCTCTGTTCCGTTTCGTTTCGTTTTGTTTCGTTTTCCGCACATTCCCTTTACAGCCGCAGAGACTTGCGCCGCCCGCGAGCTTTCTGCTTATGCTGCTCGCGGCAGTTGGTCGCACGTGCGCCGCCTTCGGCTGTTGTCGTTCTCACTACTACCGCCGCCGCATGATAACGAATTATGATGATGATGATGATGCTGATGATGATAATAGCGGCGGTGATAAAAACTAGGAAGTAACGTGTTGACAAAACGTGAAAAAACAACAAAGTTTTTGTTTATTTCAGTGTTGTTCTCTCGACGAAAAGCAACACTGCCCTCAAAAAAAGCTTTGATGGCGGCTACGTTAACAGTTTTAAACATGATGACATTGCTTAGCAGAATGGTGCCACCTGCTGTTTGTTATCGGAAAGTTTACTAAAAGAGTTATATTGTTTTATTGAATTGTTATGACTTTTTGAAAGCTCTTTCGTTTTTCGCAAAGCTCTTCATAAGTGTAATTCTTTCTCTTATAGGTATTTTAAATTTCTTTCCATTTGTCATGTATTCGCAATAAAATATTACAGCAGTTAAAAAAAAAAAATCTGCGAAAATTTCTAGCTTTTGAGATTTGAAATCTTAGGCCTCGAAAATGAAAGAAAGACATTATGGTGAAAATATTAAACTAAATGTGTTTCTTTAATGACTTCAATCGAGATTTGCTTTGATAGATAAAAAATCTTTTAGACTTATCGTACTTGCCGTTAGGATTCTATATATCTAACTATTGTGTTTCACACAGAATATAATTTAGCATTCTTTAATGGATTCTGGTGCTTGCTATTTCTCTTTTACATTAAACAGAGAGATGATAAGTAAAGCAATTACAGTCTCGATGGCGGCATCACTTCAAATAAGTCCGATGATGAATTCTCTGCAGAGCACATAAAATATTCTCACTCGTTTAATATTTTTCAAACAAATTTTTCGGTTTATTACCAACGTAACCACGATTGTAACCACTTTTAAGTACGAATATTTTAAAAGAGCTGTTTTAGTTTTCCAAAAATGTTCATTCCTTATTACGAAAAATTGAAAAATTTTTCCCTTAAAAAAACAAATATTTATTACACTCCAAAATCTAACCAAATAAATTGACTACAAACTGGTACAAAACTGGTGCAAAAATGTGGAAAATGTGGAAAATGTGGGCAGCTGACCGCCTCCGACCCATCCCACAAATCAATTTGAACTGAAATTTTTGGCATTTGTCATTCCTGACAAAATGTTTCACTGGCTTGACCTTCGTGTTTTTTTTCTGCCAAGCGCGTAATTAAGTTGAAGGATTTTGGCCACTTCGCGTTATGGATTGATTGCCTTCATAACAATGATATACCATAACGATCATTCGAAACGGGTCACCATGTATGTAATTCCTAACCCTGCCGTTTCAGTTTCTTTTCTTTTTGTTTTACTTTTTTTTTTAATTTAATTTGATCTGTTTATTTATTTCATTGTAACAACGCAAATTCTATAAACGGTCGAATTAGTTTCGCTTCCGACAACGTGTTCTCGTCAATCATTAAACTCCACTAAACTGCCATCAATGAAGTAACGCAAAGCTTCTGGACGCTGATGTCAATGCAACACGCAGAGCAGAGAAAGAAAAAGCTATCTGCAGCTGATTTGTAAATAATCTGCAACCAAAACAATTGAAGCTTTTGGTCAAACGATGATGATGTCATCGCTATCCGAAATCAACCTAAAGGACGAAACAAAGGAAGGAAGGAAGGAATAATGGAAGGAAAGAAGTGAGAAAGTATGGAAGAAAAATAAAAGACAGAAAGACAGAAAGAAAGAGAGAGCGAAAAGACCGAAGATAGAAAAGAATGGTAGGAGACAAATTAAAAAATTATACACTCTCTCACCCACAAAGACGCACCCCAGCTAAGCTGTTCTGCTAAAGGAGCGATTTTGGCGGAATTATCCTTAAAAAAGGCGAAAGATCCATAAAAAGATTCAATAAAATTGGCCTCAATTTTAAAATTCTTAACCAAAAAACTTACGCTTTCTATATTGAATGACAGCAGAAACAAACTTGTGCTAATATAAGAAAATTATTAATATAAAATGCGATGGAGTTTTACTTAACAAGATCCCTTACATAGATACCTTTAATAATTAATGGTTTGCTGTTATGCACCTTTTACACACTCCTTACTTAACAGAAGTCCTTTCCTACTAAACCAAACCTTTTACAGACTCACTTAACAGTCTGGACACCTTGAAGAATTAGTTCCCCATTATTTATTAGGAGCTCTTAAATTTCTTAATAAACCTGCGGTCCTACAAAGTTCTTACCCTACAAGGTACAAGGTTCTTAATTAGAGCCCTCATATACATATTACTCATTTAACGGAAATTTTCTCACTTAACAGTAGCCTCTACAGGCTACTTCAGGACTCCTTACTTGGCAGTAGCTCTTACAAGGTTTTTGTTGAAAATTTATTTCATTTTTTACGTCTAAATTTCTCAATTCTGTAAAGCCCTTTCAGATTCCTTAATTAGCAAAAGCTCGCATAAATGTCTTACTTTACAGAAGCCCTTACAGAGTTCTTTTCTTAACAGAAAGAAGCTTTTATAGAAACTGTATACAAAGATTTCTTACCGAACTCAAGTCACTGCAAAGTCTTGACTTAAGAGTAATCCTTACACGAGCCGTTTTATTGACTTCATGCTGGATTGTATAACTTCTTCAAAATCTTAAATCAAAAATAGGATACCTTAGGATACCTTACCTAACCTAGAAAGCCTTTATAGATGCCTTAATTATTTGGGGCACAGACCTACCTCACAGACTTTTTACTTAACTGGAACCATTAAACATTCTTAAAATATAAAACGAGCCTTTACACACTTCTTACTTTTTTACAGTGGATCCTTAAGGCTCTTTATCTAAACATTTTTCAGTCGCCTTCATATACATAGAGCCTTCAGAGCGTTCTTAAGGAAAGGAAAACACTGTAGACTTTTATGGTGTTGAAACTATTTGCGCAAAAATTTAAATATCGTATTCTTAATGATGAGAAAAAACAAATAAATATTCAATAGTTTTATTATTCATTTATTTATTTATTTCATTATTTCTTCAGTAATTTTATTATCTTTTGAAGTGTTTTTGTTTTCATATTGTACAAGTTTGCAAATCATATCAATAAGTACTTCTTTAATCTAACTTAATAACAGATTTGTTCGACGAACTAAAAGACTAAACTAATCTTAAAATTAACCTAATTAAAAAAAGCGAATTACAATTATTATTAGTATTATTATTATTATTATTATTACTATTAAAGTCTAAGCATAGTAATGTATCATATTTCAGTGTGGTTGTTGTTGTTGTAACGATCCAATTTCGTGTTCGACGAACAGCAATTTCAGTGAATTTTACGAGCATCGTGACTCGAGTATGATTTTGAAAAAATCTGTAACTTCTGTGATATTTCTATCTTTAACTTATGATAGCTAGTATCATCTAGTATCTAATGTTTGTGTGTGTGTGTGTGTGTGTATAAAATATGTATGTAACGATTGACAAATTAGTATTGTTCTTGTTGTTGTTGTTATTAATTATTGTTATTATTGTTCAGTGACTATTTTAATGATTTATTTTAGATATTTCTTTATTTAATACTAGAAACTTTTCGAACATCGACTCAATCTCTTCAGAAAAAAAAAATTAAAGAAGAAAATTAAAAGCGAATGCTAAGCAAAGCAGCTGAAACTTGTTCTTATAGAGTATAAACTTTTCTTTTTAAATACCATTAGTAATATTTTTTATGTTACAAAATGCAAACGTTATTCGATTCTTATTTATCGGTCTTTTACCCGCCACAAAAATGAAGCTGAAGTGATTTCAAGAATAATAATAAGATGATATTATGAAAATTGTGACATTTTGACATATACGATATGATAACTGATGTGAACTGAATGCTCGTACATACGTTGTACCTTCCGTGACCTGTACAGTGTACACTGCACCGTCATAACGTACGACGACGCATCATATGAGTGCAAGAATGCTGGTATGGAGTAGGCCGTGTTAGTATGGATATACGATACAATAGTTACAAGTGTACAATATGTAAATAGCGTACTTCTTTTTTATACATATACATATACGGCATATTATTTTATTATAAAGTGTAGAATTTCATTCTTTATAAATAATTTCGTTAATTTTTATTCGGTGAGCATTTTTTTTTAATTTACTTTTTGCGTTTTTATTACATCCGTGTTTTTTGAACTTTTTGCAAAATTATCTTGTGAAAGCAAATGCAAATTTAAATAGAAAAGTTATAAAGTTTAATAGTGTAGAGATAATGCTTGCGTAGTCTATATTGCCTGTAACTCTTTGAGATTTTTTCGCCTAAGTTATTCTTGCAAACGTGGATTGAGAATTTTCCTTTTTAATCAAGGAAAGAAATATTTTATACCAAATCATGGGCATTGGGAATGGTATATTGTTAAAGTTATATAATCTCACAAAAAATATCGTCATATTTGAATGCATTGAAGTGCAAACCTTTCCCCAAAAAAAATTATTTAAAGTAGATTTTAAAAGTTAATAAAACAAAAAAAGCCTCATCCATGAATAAGCTTCGACTTCAGCGGTTTGTTTCTACGACCCAGAAAAAGATAGAGTGGTAACCCATATACGATACATATATAGATTGAGAGAAAGAGGTATACGGTTTATAAGATATCGCCGGAACGATTAACGGCCTTAATCTCAAATGTCTTTCTTGTGCTTTGAAATATTCTTCTATAGTCCTCTTTAAAAGTGTGGGTTATTTCAAATTATTATACAAGTATGGAAGGGGTACCTTTTTAGCTGATTTTTTTTAGCTAGCAAACATTTTTTAAGAATTTTTTGTGATTGTATAATTTTAAAAATTTAATTATACAATCACAAATAATTTAATTGATTGTGATTGTATAATTTAATTTATAATTTAAAACCGCAATGAAATGAATCACCGAAACAGAAAAGAACTATTAATAAAAGAAATTGAAAGGACAATTTGCGGAATTGTTTCAAAAAGCAGTGAATAATTTTTGTCCCACGCGCAGGCAAATCTTGTTGTTGTAAACGAAAATCGTTATCGCAATTGCACAATTATTTTTATAATTTCTTTTACAAATATTTTGTAAAAAGCTCTTTCTTTTTTTAATGCTATTTTAATTTTTCTCTCCATTTGTTTTGTTTTGTTTTTTTTTTTTTTGATAATAATAATAGTAAAAATGTTTTCAAGCCTTTCTATATTAATTTATGTATATCAAGTAAATGTTTAATGGCTGCTATTGTTGTGTTCGTGTAAATATTGCATTTTATTATAAATTTAATGTTTTCTTTGTTTATAATTCTTTTAATTTCAAGATAATTTTTATTCTTCATTTTGGTGCTTGGTTTATGCGGAAGATCCAACTGCTTTGGTTGCGTTAAAAAATTCTTTACAAAAAATAAAATAATTTTTTGCCACTTTTTTGTTTTGTCTCAAAAAACAACTGCTTAGTTTTGTTTTTTTTTTGTTAGCTTATTTGTTTTTTTTTTCTGTTTGTTTGTTTGTTTGTTGGTTGGTTTTTTGTTTGTGATGATTGATCGTCATTGTGTTTTCATTTGGAGTGCACCTGTTTCTTCATGCGCCGCCCTCTTAATATTACGTAATTATAAAAAGCTTTAAATGTGCCTGCTATAGAATATACCATGCGGTAAATGTACAAATTCAATGCAATTTCATACTTTATGCTATCCTAAGTTGCGTCCCCGCACCAACAACGTCTATCCTAAATATCATTGAGCCTAAAATCTATACATATTTCCATAGACAATTCAATTTTACAACTTCACTGACAATCTGAAAGTTCTCAATATTCGCCATACATATTATGAGTTATTATTGCACAAAAATATCGCCAATTTGTGACCTCTCTTGATTATCTTTCATGTCCATTTGCTTTATCTAAATATTATATTACGTTAGTAATAATAAAAGCCATATTCTTTGCATTCTTTACATACAAACTCTTCGGATAATTTACGGCTCGGCGGCAACAATGCTAGCAGTTGAAGGATTCTTTTTTTATACGAGTAAGCCCAGATTACGAGTATATTTGTTTTAAACGAAACAGCTGCCAAGATTCATTAACTCTCTATAAGGAATAATCCAAGCACTAGAAGGCATTTCAAATACTCGTAGTAGCAGTATTTTTGCCAACGGCATTGTCTGAAGCGTGGTAGTTGTTTCATTCAAAATTCAATATATCACAGCTTACAAAATGAGTGCCAAATAAAAACAATACTAATAGCACCCAAAATTATATAAATCAAGTTCTAATGAAAACATTAAGCAACATTCGCAAGCGAAGTAAGAAGTACGAAAATTGTTTAGTAGCTGCTCATTATTTTGTTGATTTGCTTGATTTTGTTTTCGTGTTTTTTATAATATAATTTGTATATTATAATTTGTATTTAGTTAATATCGAGTTTAAGCAAATTTGCATTTAGACTTCTTTTGGTTTTAGTTTATGGCAATTTCGTTTGATTTTATATCGTACACTTGGCTGTTATTTGGTGATTATTGCTGCAGCAATCAAAGTGCAATCATCGTCTATATAATGTCATTATACATATCTAGTAATATAATGTATTAAATTCCATTTATTGCTTCGTAAATGATTCTAATATTATTCTTGTCTCGTGCGTCAACAAATCGTTCAATTGGAAGGACTTGAAACTTGGAGGATGCTTTGTTGAAATTTTTTAATACTTTTGTTGTTGTTGCCGCTGCTGCTGCTGCTGCTCATGCTGCTCGTGCTGCTGGTTCTGCTTGTGTTCGTGCACTACAGAAAAGGAAGTGCTCAACATACTCGTAGTCCAAAGAAACCAATATAAAAAGTAACTAAATCAGAGAAATAATTCTCATGCGATGGCACTGCCTGACATTGTTGTCGCCTGACGTTCATTCTGATGCTCATGACTGTTGCTACGATCATGATCGGCAGTTTCTGAACTGAAATTGATAAAGAAACGGAAACAGTGAATATCATCCCTAATTTAAAAGGCCCGATTTTGTTGGACCGAAAAAATAAATTCTTTATTTCTCTACATCTCTTGAAAGCTTTTTTTAGCTACTTTAAGCATAACTTACTTCGATCTCACGGACTTACTTCGATCTCACAGCAACTGGACTTCCCGGAATATCTACTGGATGTGCATTATTGTTGTTGGTGGCCGATGCCCGACGGCCGTTACCCGCTTTAAAAGTGAAAATCGAGTCATGTTCAATTTCATTTTCTATCTGTAAATTGACATGATTAATTAATAAAGTGGATGATCATAAAGACGTCTATCGTCTACCGTACCTGCCGCTTGAAAGTAACGCGCTCACTCGACACCGAACCGCAAGAGGAGCTCTCCGATACCGCTTGCGTTACCGTCTGCATATTTGGCGGACTGCTCGGTCCGGGAAAACGTTTTGAACAGACCTGCGATTGTATGTGTTCACATATGCGGCGAAAACGACGAATATTGCCTGAAATAAAATCATTCATAATTTTTGAAGGCACAAATTGAATACTCAATGGTCAATATTAGTACAATACCGGATAGTAGGGTGAAGGTCAACGCAAAAAGCATATCCGCAATATCACCCTGTTTGCAGATGGCACTTATGTCAACCTGTGCAGCAGACAGAGAGCGAGAGAGAGACAGTTAGCAGACCGTACATTAAAAAAATACAAAGCAATAGCGTTGCCAACCTGAAATTTCACATGACGTTGGAACATTACGGGTCCGTTACCGTTACGTTTGTACTCAACGCGAAAGGAAGTCGGTGACACGACGCTGTGTGATATCTCGGCCATCTGGAACAAAGGAGAAGAAAAGGAAAGAAAAAAAAGGGATAAAAGACAACCACTGATCATTAAAGATGGTCTAAATGAAAAAAAAAAAGTGAAGTGAAAAGATTTTTGTATGGCAAGAAATGCTTATTTTCGCTTCAGAAAATCAAAATCTTTTGGAAAAGAAAACTAAAAGAAGGTCCCAAGTCTTTTAAGGAGCTTTAGGCGGTTTACAAAGGAACGACCAATATGGATTGTGAGTATGTATTTTATACAGACGTCAAAGCGCAACAACACTTTCAACTTACCGACAAGAATGCATGAATCAAATGCGCCTTGACGGTCGCTATCGGTTTACCCTTCACCAAAATAGTAAACGTTTCGTCCTTCTCTGTAGTAATTAAATTACCGAACCATGATCTCTTCGTCAGTTCCGGTGATGAATCCGGCGTTAGATGTACCTCATCGGCCGAGACTATGAAAAAGCGAAAGTACTCAAGAAATTAATGAATGGCAGGAGCACCTCTTGCGTTCACTCACCCTGCATTTTTCTTCGATGAAATCGTGGACTGCCGAGAAAACTGTTCTTAATATTCGTTAATCGCGTCTTCCACAACTGCCCGCCCGGCACGTTGCACTGCGAGCCGGTCATCATGGGCGAAATATTGTTCATCAGAGGCGTGGCAGTTGAATTTATAACTAAGAAGTAAGCAAATCATTAGCAAACTATCAACTCCTCTCTTAACAGCCATCATCGGCAGCACTAACCGCTGTTGACCTCCGGATCGTGTATCATGCTGATGGCAATGGTTGGTCCGGAATTCGCCCGATGATGCACCGAGGCCGAGTTCTGGGCTGGACTGCCGGGAACACAGCTCGTCTGCACCGTAGACGAGCGTTCGTTGCGTAATTCGCGCCGGTCACGTGACTCACGCACGGCCGCCGCCACCACATCATTCGCCTCCACGCCGCCGCCGCCGGACTGCGCAGTGTGCGATGGTGTGCGACTTACTGGCGGATGGTGCAGGGCACTGGAGCGTTCTCGGTCCGCGTAGGCCGAATGGCGTGAGGAGTGCCCGGATGTGGCGGCTGGCGAAGAGGGCCGCGAGATGACACTGACAGCCTGCTGCGTGGAGTTGATGGGCGAGCTGCAACGTGTCGGACTGTGATAAGAAGAGGAACGCACCGAGGAAACCGAAGTGGGTGAGCGTCGTTGATGATTTCTAGAGCTGCTGTATGACCGGAAGCTGTAGCGGGCGCGATGGCAGGCAGCAAATTTGGGCGCAATTAAAAACATTAAGGCAGACATTATGCGAGCACGCGAGCGAAACGAAAACGCGATTCCAGAGCGAAAGACGGAGCAAGAACGACGGAACGAGAAAAAGCAGTAACATAAGCGAAAATAAGTAGCGTCGTTAGCGGATGGCGTGCAGGAAATGAGAAAGCAAAAAGTTGATGGCATTAAAGTTATGCAAAGTTCAAAAGCATGTGATGAATGGCAGTAAATGCAGCGAGATGAAAGAGAGTGACTTCAAAGAGAAATTTATGAGATAGAAATGAACTCACTTGAAAGCTTGCCTCCGTGGTGTCAGCGGTGAACCCTCCGAAATCTGACCATAACTGGATGGATTCGTGCCGTTGATGCGGCAGGTGTCGAGCCGCTTGCGTGGTGGATCCACCACCTCGAGCTCGCTGCGAGACTTTTGAGCGAATTCGTCATCATCTTCCAGAGCAGGACGACGTCGCTTGCGTTCCAGCAAGAGGAAGTAGATAACTTTTTCCGTATTATGACTGGAGAGAAAGAGAGAGATAGAGAAATAATCAGGTGCAGAAGAAGCATAAAATATTATGGATGAAATACAAAAATAATGAAGTTCTACAGATTAACATTACAAATGAACGAATGAACTCTGACAGCAGCTACGAGTAACATGACAGTAACTTGACAGCTGGCAGCTGACAGACAGAAGTCAAAAGACAGTTCTTCCAAGAGAACAGACATAACAATATCGAAATTCCATGAATGTAAGAATATTTCCACTCACTTCGTGCTTAACAGCTCCTGGATAAGTTTTTCCTTCTCTTTGAAGCAACCTAAGGAGCAAATGGCATTAAGGACATCCGGATCCACAGCGCTGGCCGAGGGTATGACATGTGTCTGCACCACTTCCATCATCGGTAACTCCAATTCGAGTTCCCCTTTGCCACCAGCGGTCACCCACGGATGACGATTTATTTCGGCCAACTGAAAGTGAAAGGAACAAGAATCAATATAAGCATCTCTTTATTAACATACCATACTATACTATACGATACTAAACTATATGAAATAAGCTTTTATTGGTTTTGTAAGTATTAAAATGAAAGTGACTCACCGTCAGACGTCTGTCCGGATTCACTTCGATCATGCCGCGCAGCAAACTCTGGCAATCGGGCGGTACAAAGTGCGGTATGTGGAAGACACCACGCTTCACTTTCTCCAGCAACTGGCGCAAATTGTCATCGTCGAAGGGCAGAGCACCGACCAACAGTGCATACAGAATGACACCACACGACCAGACATCCGCCTTCCGTCCGTCATACTTTTCACCCTGAGGAAAGACAACCAACCGTACGTGAAAAGGGTGAGAAATGCGAAGAGTCGCGTTTGAGCCGCGGTATGAGGGTTCATCTTTAGTTTTTGTTAGTTTTGAGGGTGAAGTTTGAAAAGAATAAATTCCATTAACATAAATCGAAGGACAAGAATCCTTTACGCTCGAGAATACAACAAAAATAAAATATTTTTGCGTTCCATACAAATAATACGCAACGACGCACTGTAAAGATTTTCGAATTCGATAACATTTCTTTTTTCTTCAACCGTATAACAATTAAATTAAATTGATTTTAAGATGGTTAAGCTAACTTTGATGACGTCATTTACAACATCAAAACACGAATATGTATGTGTCCTCTGTGACTTTTTGGACACAAGACAACACAATGTACGCTGCACTTAACTCATTTGCTTCGACTTAATCAGTTTCAATCATAAAAATGGGAAGATGGCAAAGGAAGATGTCGAATACTATGAAGAATGGATACAATTCTATTTGGCTGATATCGTCGCAAAGAACAGTTTCTCAAAAAGAATATTGTAGCCAGTAAACGGGCAGTGCAAAAGCCAGGCAAAAGCCAAAAATAAAAGACACACTTAGAAGGAAAAACATTCCGAACAGTCTCTAATTTAATAACATTCATTGAAAAGTTAAGCCTACAGTATAAAGTAGCCTTCTTCGTATTGAATATTTGTTGCTTCCAATGACTTACTTTCTGAGTTAAGCTATTTACAGGACTATACACACTTCAGGACTATATATTCCTCTTACCGCAGTACATACTCGTACATACACTTTGATAGTGGTTGGAATTATTGTTGACCACAAAGAAATAAGTTTTTTACACACTTTTGTGTGTGTAAAAAAAATCAAGAATCATAAAATCATTTAACCTTGATGTAAGAAATCAACTAATAATTGCATCAAGTCTTACGATTATGATCCCTTTTACAACATTCCCTACGAAAACTGTGTCTATAATGTACTCTACACGTAGTATAAAATAGTTCTTTCAAGAAGACCATAAAATTTGATGGATTTTCTGGGAAGAGAGAGAGAGAGATTACCCGAAAACGTATTGATACTGCTTTGCTATGTTCATACTATGTTGTTGTATACGAGTCGTTAGTGGCAAAGCAGAGAAGCAATAAAATAGAAGGTAATCAAATTAAGACGACAAGGCCAACGGTACATACATACATACATACGTTACAAGTATTGTATATACCAGTATATAGTATAGTGAACGTGTTATCATCTAAAGTATAAGATAACCATATACACATTTTCACATAAGAATTTAACTTATAGGAAAAGTAATGCTATTCTTTGTACTCATAGAGATATTCTCATACAAAGAAAGAGTTTCGGGGTAGCGGTACCCTTTACTATTCGGGACTATTCAGAAAACGGGAGGTAAGATAATTTTTTTTTAATAAACAAGACCATTTTCTGGTTTTTATAAACAAATTATTATTAGGATTTTTTTGGAGGATTATGCATTCTATCATTGATTATTTCTTATTTTAAGTTATATACAGGGTGTTCTACATAAAATGCCACAAAAGGCAAACTTTTTTGGAACGAGTATGTTTTTTAAGAAAACAGGTTCACATGTTATCAGCATAACAGCTGTTCTTTATACCGCTATTCCTCATTTTAAGCCCAGTTTTAAAAGTCGACATGACTCTTAAAGAGAAGACTTAGTAAAACTAGAGAGTTACGTGATGGATTTTCCAGCATTACGTTTTGAAACAATAATTTTTTTTCCAATTTTCTATTGCACAAGTACCTACACACATTCCAGCCATGACATTTCCTAAAAACTAGAGTTTTTTCCAAAAAAAACGTGTGTAATGTTTTCCGCTATACACAGGACGACCGACCGACCGACCTGATGATGACATTTCCTTTATTGAAGTTCATTCACTCTTTCAAACACATTAACTGCTCAACTACAGAAATGATAATATGACGAACATTTGCATACAAATGTCATTTCGGTGCACACCAACTTTCCTTATTAGCCCGCCCGCCCCGCCCCATCCGAGTCCATGCAGTTTATAGCGCTCGCGACATATCATTCGAGGAAAGACAGAGGAAACCGAAAACATGTTTTTATGGCCTGCTTGTCCTTCTGTCTTTGTCTTTTCAGATGGAAATTTCTGTTGTAAGCTTTGTCATATTGCATTGTGTATGTGTCCAAAAACAAAGAGCAAGAATTTTTGTGGTGTGCGGATGAAGAAGAAGAGGCTGATGATGGCTGTTGAAAGCGTTAAAAAAGGACAGAATAAAAAGGGACTGAGTAAATGCATACAAGTGGAAAACATGAACCAAATTTTTGTGGTTAGTAACTTGAAAGAGGCAGCCTTCATTCAACCCATCATCAATCCAACCATCCGTTCATCCTTGCAGCCATTCTACTTCAGTTAATCCATCCGACCCTCCAACATTTTACATAAAAAATAGACAAATACATAAAAAATTTGTCTGGCTGTTAGACAAAAATATTTAGGAAAGAAAAGAGGAAATTCGTCGGAGATTCGAGACAAAATTGCACCAATTTTGCTTGGTCTTTTCGATAAATTTCGATTGGAAATACGAAATACGAAATATTTTTACGAGTTTTTAGAAATATTTTCCATTTTTTTTATTGTACAAACCCTTATCACTTCAGGACATGCATAGTGCGGTGAACCGCAGGAGGTTTCCAACATTGAGCCGGCAGGCTGTAAAGAAGCCATTCCAAAATCCGCAATTTTTATGTTATTCTTTTCGTCGAGCAGTAGATTTTCGGGTTTCAAGTCTCGATGGCTGAAATGAAATTAACAATAACAAAAAAAGTATAAAATACATATATTCAATATTAAAAAAGTGGTAAATTCTGTAAATCTATAATTTTTTTATTTATTAAGTAATTTCCTTGCCTTTCGACGCACGAAAATTTGCTTACTTCCAAAAACAAAATTAATATCAATCGATATTACCTCTTTTCTACCTTCTCTGATCTTTCCTCTTACCATATTGAATGTGAATGACAAAAATCCAATGCCGAAATTATTTGTCGAAAGAACTTGCGCGCCTCCTTCGGCGTCAATCGCCCCTTCTTCACCAAATAGTCGAACAGCTCACCGCCGGAAACATGTTCCAAAATGAGATATAAATATTTCTTGTTCTCGTAAACATCGCTTAAGCCCAAAACGTGCGGATGATCAATCAATTTCATAATAGCGATTTCTCTTTCGACCTGTAAGATAATATCGATGAATTTGATTTTCGTATATTTTTTTCTTGAGAATATTAGTAAACACATTTCAGCATAACATAAATAATCATTTGCTATGACTGGAAAAAAATTCAGTTATATACAATTTTTCTTCAAAAGAAATTCAATTCAACCAACGAAACTGTCGACGAGTTTTCTGGAACTAAAATCTCTTTAGAAAATGAATTCTTTTTTTTATTGTATCTACTCGTACATGACTATAGTTTATTTATGATGTTAATCATGGTCTTTATCCTTGAACCGTATACTTTTATAACGAAATTTATTTCGTTTTTATATCGTTTACGAACGTTTGAAGTTGTACGTCGTACAATAAAAATAAAATGACCATAATATGAGTATGACTATTCATTCATCAAACGATTTACTTAAAAGTCTAAGAATGTATGTATTTATGGACTCGTATATAATGATATATTTGAGTTTTTTTACTGCCAGTATACAAGTATAAGCAGCGCATGTACGAATATGTGTACGTAGTACATTTGTATAATACGTACTTGTATATTACTCTATATAAAGAACAGATAATTATACTTATGAGGATGGAAGCAGTCCCAATAAAATTCTCATTGAACTTCTTTTTACCAGTCAAAAGACTCTTTTACCAATCATTATAATCATCTCTTTGGGAGTGTTACGCGAAATCGATCTCAGTCGGCTATGGTCGTCATGTTAGCGCGTTATTCGGGGTTAACTATCAACCTATTGATAAGTTGATAACACTTCTTAAACAAATATTGGTCAAATATCAATTTGCAGTTGAAATTTAGCTAACACTAAATTTAAATAAAAATAGAACACATAAAACAATTTTTGTGATGGCTATTTTTGTTTGAACCGAGCAACAGATACAAAGTGGATAATGTACAATTTGCCCCCGTTCCTTTTGCACTTGTGTGAGTGTACAGGAAAATGTTATTGATTTTAGGGCACGTGTTCGATCAAGGTGCGGGCTGGCATGCGGTTCGCGTGTAGAGAAAATGTCTAAATGTCTAGAAAATGGCACACGCGAAGATAATAAATATTATTAAAGTTTAAAAGTAATTCACGATGGCAATGGCAGTTCCAGGAATGTTGTTGTTGTTTTTTGTTATGGTTGTTGTTTTCCAAGTTATTGTTGTTACGGTTACGTTTTTTTTACACGTATGTATTTGATTTTATTACTCTGGGAGTAGCTTTATTTCTGCCTACCGCAGTTTCGACCAAAAGCCAAAAGAAAAATTACGTGCGCCAGAGAAGCGGTCACGGTCTTACTTACCTTCATCAGCACCGATTCACTCAGCTTCTCACGATTGATTATTTTGATGGCAACCTTCTTGCCGATGACGCAGTGGATGCCCAATTTCACCAGACCTGAAAGAAAGCAGAGACCGTTTTGAAGAGGACGGTTCATTGTTGTTTATTATGTACTGCGTTTTGGCAGCGAGATGCGACACCGTAACCTCAAAGTATTGTACAATAGAACTGCTTAAGTTGCACTCTTACCCGTCTGTCCCTTGCCCAGAGTCTTCTCCAAGCGATAGGGTCCAACGAATTGGCAATTTTCCGCCCCGGAATTGTTTTCCTTTTGCATGTTTTTGCCGGTGCCGATGCTGGTGCTGGTGCTGCTGCGATTGCTTTCGCCTGATGCAAAACTTCCATGCACAATCCTTTTGATTCCTTTTTCCTGTTCTTTTTTTATGCTTCGGCCTGAATTTGTCTGGACTGAATTTTTTTTTTGGGTCGTGCTGAAAATGGGTCGATGTTGCCGCTTTTAATTACCAGTATTTGATTTGAACTTCGCTTAAGTGGTCGTTGGTTAACCCAACCCAATCAGCGTTGATGGCGCTTTGTTCTGTGGCGCGCCGATGGTGACCTTTTTGGGGTCTGTGGTAGCAATACTTTTCCGCTGCCCTTTTTTAAAAATGTTGTGTGTGGTTTGACTGAAATAAAAGATTAACTGTTCTTTAATTTCAGTTTAGTATAAATATGTGCATTGGATAAATTTAGTTAATCCCATTTTCAGCCAATTTCTTAATAATTTGTTAAGGGCTTTATATTGTACATTCTCACTTTCTCGTCAAGAAAAGTCTATAACCATTTTTGTACCGTGAATTTTAGTTTTTTGGTCTTGCCTCCTGCAGCCTCGTGCCCTAAATTAATCCCAACAGCAGCCAACCATTTTTTTCAACTACCTTTAGAAGCAACTAATTACGAAATATGCACTCATAAATACGAGTGCATTCATCATGTTTGCCGCTCGGGCTGTCTGACTGCTGAATGCTGCCTGCACTTCAAAAAGGAAGCGTTATTCATGAAAATTACTTTTAAAGTATGTTGGTGGTTTTTTCCATTATTCGACACAATCAGAAACAAAACAAAAAGAAAAAGCTCAGCTTAGTTCGCGCTTCACCGACAGCTTCTCGGAAAATTGCTCTGTAACCCAATTAAAAATTTCACCGACTTTCATCATATTTAGCTTATAACTAACGTATGAAAGTAACTGAGGCACACTTTCGCACAGTTTAGTACATTGTGTGCTTAACAACAACAACAACACATATGCACGCATTTGTACATCATTGAATGCGTGCGAGTAAAAGAGAAGTTGAGGAAAAATGAGGAAGCGTCTGCAGCTACAGCTTTACGACTATCGCCTAAAAGGCTGCATTGAAAGAAATGATTTTCTGGAATGAACTGAGACTTCAACGGCATTTATTTACTGTGCTCATTTTTCACAAACAAACAAACAAACAAACAAAATAGCAAACTTTTAGAAAAGCGTTTCATTCTACACGTAAGCAGACAGAGTGCGGCGGCAAGAGTGAGATGGCAGAGTAAAAAGTGAAGAAGCAAATAATTTGAGTGGGAAAAGTTGGCAGCCAAGACCTTAGGAGAAGCGGGCTGGGGCGGGGTGGGGGCAAGCGCATGTGGCAGCCTGCTTTGAAACAGCAGGCAGAAGATTAACACGCCGCAAACTTTTCAACTGAACCGAACCGAAGCGAACCGAATAAAGCCTCCGACATATTGCAAAACTGATGCTAAAGTGAGGCAGATAATCGTGACTATAATTATTCGTATTCAAGTAATTGATGGTTTTTTTAATGTTTTCACTTTTGCTTTTTTTCATTGAATTTTCCTATCAAAAATTATTATATTAAATTCATTGATATACAAGTATTTTTTAATAATCAATAAATAGTATTAATTTTTTATTAAATTTAGAAAAAATTTCGAATGCATTTTTTTCGGCCCAAGCGCATCATTGCGCATTTTTAATATTCAGTCTTCATTAATCAACGTCCTAAAATGAATTTTGTGAACAATAATTAGCGAAGAACCACTAGTTGGCTTGCTTTCTAACCAACTTGCATTCCTTCTTCTTCTTCTTCTTCTGCTTCTTCTAATTTATTTAATACTTTTAATTAACTAAAAGTTTTTCTTTCTTTGCGGCTTACAACATTTTAAGAACCTTAAAGCTTAAGCATTTATGAATGAGGTTACTGCACCTTAAAGTAGCAGTAAATATTCTTCCAGTTCGGGCCATCTATCGATCAAACTTATTCGGTTAAAATGCGGAAAATGCGGCAGAGGGACAAGAAAAAAATAATTACAAAACTACAGAAACCAATGGATGGATGGCTGGATTCAAGTCAACAAACTCTCGAATGAGAAAAACTAGTCAAGCAGACATTAACACGGACGCGCAACTAAAAATCAATTACCATCATCAATAACGGCTGCAGCGAGGCTCCAGCAGCGATTGTTGCACGCCTCCTCAGCCGCACACAAAAGGAAGCAAACAATCAGCAGAGGAAAAACCGAGCGAGCGCACATTCAATCAATCGCACGTTATCAGCGGCAGCAGCTGCAGCAGCACTAACGGCTTTTCTCTTCCACCCAACACGGTCTACAAACTTCTACTTCCTCCTTCTGCCTCCTCCCTCTGTGTCCACACAGCACACTAAAGCCCCGGGTGACCTCAGGCGTTGGCACCACTTTCCAACAGCTGTTTTAAGTACATGTAAGCAAGCATACATGCGTTTCTATGCAGCAAATAGCGATTGTCGAGCAACAACGGAAGCAAAAATGGTGCGCAAAAAAAGAATTTTTTGCAAACACTTCAAATTTCAATTCCGTGAACATTTTTCTTGGACTACAGTTCAAGTGTGTGTGTGTATGGGTGTGTGTGTGTGTGTGTGTGTGTGTGTGTGTGTGTGTAATGGGAACTGTGTGAAGGAAAAGCAAGCGGACTAGAATGGAAATTACAACATCCGGTGCCGCCGGCAAAGTTTACAGTGCAAATAAAAGCTTCGATGTGAATGAAATCAGCTTTAGGCAGTATTTCGAGCACCGTCAATCAATCAATCAATCAATGAATAAGTGCATCAGTGAATGAAAGACATTGGAAAGGAGCGATACGTGTGTGCGTTTGACATGAATGACCGTCCACGAGTTCATGCGAGTTAAATTGAGTTTATGTAGGTTGTGATGTTGTGAGCACTATTTTTTGTTGCACAAAAGCAGTTTATGATTAATTTTGAATGTAATTGAAAGCATTTGAGTACTCATATTAAATAATGATTTCATTCGTAATTTGCAATTAGTTCAGGAAAATATTCATGAAAGCCTTGAAGTCTTAAATGTTCTAATTTTTAATAACTTTATGGTTTGACATGACGTTTTTGAGCAAAAAAAGAGAGTTCTGCATTGTTTTGTAGAATTTGGTGAGCAACATAAGCCATAAGATAATATATTATGCTCCCATTTGATGCATTTGATGGATCTTAGGTTAATGAGATATGCTAACTTTGAGGCGAAATATGGTCTTTTCAATTTGCGTGAGTAAATTCGGCTTCGAATTGGACTCTTCAAAGGACTTTGGGAAAGTAACAATTTGGTTTCTGAGTTAGAGAATCGGAATCAATAGCAGGTTGATTCGTATAATCTGGATCTTTCTATATCAACTCTCGAGGAATTTCTAAAAGCCCTCGAAAAAATGTTTAGCTCGAGTAGCGTCTATGTAGCGTCTAAATCATTCAGAAAATCCCAAGCGTTCTTCATTTGCATACTCGTAAGAGATAAAAATAAAGCGTATAGCTTGTATAGACTACATTTTCCCGGAACTTAAAATTTTTTGGTGTAGATACGTACCATAAAGTTGTCGTCCTAGTAAATACTATCATTTTCAATGAGTTGAGAAATGCTGCAGTGCGGAATGTTGTGCCACCACCACCACCAAAAAAAAACCTGATATAATACAATGACATCCAGCGATTGTTATCCAACGCTCCGTCGCATCGTAACAACGCCGGAATTTCAGCCGCTGCTGCTGCTGCTGCTGCCGCTACCGACAAAAGAAAAACGCAAAGAGACATAAAAACACGAAGTAGGGACTTCTTCAGCAACAACAACAACAACAACAACAACGAACTAACATAGTGACGTGCGGAAATATTTACAAATATATACGTTTCGCAGAGGCGTCTTGAAAAAGAATGTCATTCATTGTTAAAATCCATAAAAACTATACGAAATAAATTTCTTTATACACAATAAGAGTGGTACCACTTGAGTAAACATATTCAATTTTATGCTTAAAATGGTTATAAACTGCAATTCTTTTTATGGCAAAGAATTGTCATCGGTGCATTGTCATTAAACCCATTCTATATTTAAAAAGAATTGCGTGTATCGCAGTGAATAGTTTGCCGGCTGTTTTTTACTCATGTTTACTACACTACATGTTTATAAGGTGCAGAAGGTACACAAGAATGACACCTTTAAAATAGCACCTCTTGTTGGAAGACTCTTTATGTATAGTACATCCCTTCAGTGATAAAAAGGTTTTGTTCCGTTTAATTTTTATGAATTTTCATTATTTCAAAAGAGCAAATAAGCTCCAAATTTCGGCTGTGAAGAGCGAAAAGAATAATAAAAGTTGTTTAGAAAAAATAAAGCTAAGCCTATCATTATTACGAGTACATATTATAAATATTATTGTTAAAAAAATTAATGTAAAGATGATTAAAACTGTAAGCTTTTAATTATTTATAATGTTATTTGTTCAATCTTCTTAAATAATCTAACAATCTGGCGAATTAATTGACCAAGACGCCTTAGAAAGCTGAAGAAATGATGTTCAGTATTTATATAAACTCATTCTTCATCATTATTCCATTACTTAATATTAATTCAAGAGTATTGAAATAATACTCTTTTCCCTTCAACTCATTAAACATATTTCCCCACAATTTTTTCCGCCTCTCTTTAAATGATTTTCAATCGACACGATTTTCGATACTTTTAGATTTTAGATATTTCTGATGTTACAAATATTTTCTTTATAATGAAATATTATTTGTTTATTTTTACCGCTATTGTTGTTGTTTTTGTCGCTGTTGTTGTAGTTCAAGGAGGCCTCGACAAACACACACGCGCACACTTCCGCACCAGCGCGCCTCTTCGTGCTCTCCACACTGCAATCGAAATGCAACACTGTTTCTGGTCGCTGTCACTGCTCGCGCACATCCGCCATGTTCAATTCGTGGCGAGTGCGAGTGTAAATACGAGTAGTTTGAGCTCCTGCCTCCGCGCCATGTCGCCAACGAGCGAGCAGCTTGGTGTTGGCTGAAAATCGATACGTTGATTATATGTACATAAAGTGCCTCGTTGCTGACAAAATTCACGTCACAAATTTCTGGCTTTACAAAATTTTCTCTTCACAAAAGTCGCGCGTTACAACTTTTAATCGAAAGTATTACTTTTTTACAATTTCACATTTTTTGCTTTTTTCTTTCCGAATATTTTCTAAGATTTCCTCAAGATTTCTTCAAGCGCTGGCACATTTTTTATTTCGCAGACACTTCACTTTTTCTTCCACTACTTTTTTTGTTCATTTGTTCACTTCACTGACTCACTTCCGTTTGCGCTGCCCGTTTCCGCTGCCCTGCCAAGCTCTTTTCTACTCAATATTTTCAACACATACGCGTCTCTATTGAATTACTATTATTTTTCAAAAAGTAATCATTGCACAATAGATTCCTACACCCCAATCATTTGGGCGTCCGACGACGCGACAACAACTTCCGGGGCAAGCGATTTGTTCGACGATTGTTGAAAGACTGAAAGCACTGCGTCACAGTGTAACGGTAAGAAAAGGACCTGCTGGGAGTAACAAATGACTGACCGAGTGTGGTGGATTCGGGCGCAGCACTGCTCTGGCAACCCTAGCGCATTGCCAGCGGGCATTGAGCAGCCTTGTGCGTTGATGGGGTTGGGGAGGCCGTGGTGAATTTCTCATTTTGGGCTTGAACTTGCACTTCGTGTGGTAGGATTCAACGTCAGCTCTCTCGAGTGGAAGGAAGTCTGATGTTTTGACGTCTGGTTTTTGGCATGCGCACCAGAATGCGATGAAACGCGTGGCACAAGAGGAATATGAATGAAACATAAATGAACGGAAAAAAAAAAACAGGGTGTTAAGAAATTAACTACTCTTTTTTAAACTGTTTTAGCAAACTTCAGAAATAAGGAAGAATTAATTATTAATTTTCCCGAAGACCCACAACCGTTTTCGAAACTAAAACTTTATAAAGTATGAGCTTCACTTGTTTTTTATCGACAAATCGGAGAAGTAAAAACAGGAAGCAATCTGCCACATAAAATCTGGGTCGTATCCTTAACATCCAGAACATCCCTAAAAATTCAAAATTTTAAAATTAATTTAAAAGATGTGAGGTTGATATTTAAAAAAGGAGAGGTTTTGTTTTCATATTGAGGCAATTGTGAAACAACCCCCATCGCCCCTCATCAACCATCCCAAGGGGTAGTTATCCATATAAAAATGAACAACCGTGAGTTTTAGAAATCACAAAACCACATATCATCCCTAAACTATGACGTCAGCGAGGTATTAATTGTACGAGTAACCTCAATTGACGTTTCCTAATGGATTGCTTTCATGCCACGCAATTCGATGACTTCCTGTTTGGCATTTGTTGTTGGCCGTCACGGAAGACCAAAAGTAAGACAATATGTACAGCCAAAGAATATTGTTTTTATAGCTCATAAATTATAAGCTCTCCAGAGTGTCAATAAACTGCATCATTTATTCCTTATAATGCTTCATCGTTTCTTCATCACCTGCCAGACAAAACTATAAAATATTTGCGCCAAACAAACTTAAATACGAATACATAGTTTGTTGTAGGAATTTTTTGAGTATTTTTTTTAATTGAAGCATTCATTCAAAATACATTTTGAAAGTTGTCTGCTTCATTGACTGCACAAGTCATGCATTTGTAATGGTTTGTGTAAAGGCTACGTTAAGTTGAAAAGAAGAAGTGTCACATTTTGGTTGATTTATAAGCTAAAAATAATTTTCGTAGTTTGAAAGGCATTGCCAGTGGATTGTAACCAATAGTAACTATCCAGTAGCACGACGGTTGAGAGTGAACTGTGAATTAGGCTGTAAATGTGATTGAAACGGTAGTCGTCTAAATTCTGCTGCATAGTTGTAGGCTGCGGTATAAAAAACTAAATTTGACAGTAGTCTTCTTATATTTCTCTTGCACGAACTCTTTAGCAATAACACAGAAAATGAGAAGAAAAAGGATCGATGTTATTTAGAAACAGCATCGAACCTAATCAAATTGTCTTTTCGTATGTATTTTTAATAGTTTTGTGTAAAGTTATGTTAAAAGTTTATATAATATATGTATGTATGTATGATGCGAGACGATGAGAGCGATCTAATTAGGTTTTTAAGTTATTGTGAAGCAAATAAAGCACTTTAAATATCTTTTAAATGACGATAACTCGCAAAAGCTTATTTTATTATAATCACTTTGGTTTTTTAGGTTTATTTTTTATTCTGTGGACGTTCCTCAAAGTCTGTAATTTCAAACTTAAAGCAACTTTTTAGTCGGACCTGAATTTTTCCAAAAAGAAACGCATGATTTTAAATGTTTAAAATCAAATGCTTAAATTGATTTCATGGTAAAAGACCCAACAACAAAAAATAAAACCTTTGTAATTTGATTTCATTTAAAGCACCCTTTGATATCAGGCACCAAGTGGAGTTTGCTTGCTCCACCAACAAAAAAAAAACCACAAAGCGGTCGCGATCAATTCATGTCGTTCCAATTATGAGCTGGACCTCCTCGAGGTTGGCCGGCCCCAACAGTTGCGTTCGTTTCAACCCAACCATCGAACACATAAATCATTCACATGTAGAGCATGCGTCTATGTCTCTGAGTCTGATGCACAAAAGTTAGCGACAGCCTCTTAGGCTCCAAATACAGAGTAGCGCCATTAATAGACAGCAATGATACCGAATGCATTGTGAGACTTAAAAGCGAATATGCCCTGGCAAGTGACGTTCAGTGGTAGAAGGGTTCAAAGCAATTGAAGCTACTCTAAAGTAATGCAACCAACAAATCAGAAATTTGTAAAAGAAGAAAGTTGACCAAAGTATTTGAAACTCAAACTCAAATCTTGGTAGTAAAGTGTAGACTTAAGAATAATTAAGAATTATATGTAATTACAAAAAAAAAACCAGTTCTTTACCAAGTCTCCTGGCTCTTCTCTTTTTGCTCCAGAGCACAAAAAACAAAAGTTTCGGCAGCTGTCAGAAACTGTCAGGGATCGTTTTTTCGTTCGCCTTTTAGGTTTTTCGAAACGATGATAAGTAACGATAATAATGTTTTGCAAGTTTTGCGGAAGTTAAGTGAGTACACTTGTATCCTATCAAAGAAAGTATACATTTTACCGTATAAATTTGGCCTCTCGGAAGCTCGAAGGCTCGCCAGAGTAATTGTTCCTATACATTTTAACCGCAAAAAATCAGATGCCGTTGCTACACTTCTTTTTTCTCGGTCTTTTGAGATCTCTTGAGATAAGTTTCATTGTCATTTTGAATTCAAAAATGTGTACATATGTATATTTACTGCCAAAGTGCAGAAGAAAAAAAGTTGGCTTATACTCGTAAATCTTCGTGGGCTTCGTGGGCACTCATCCCTGCAGTCACTAACGAACAAGTGATTAATAAAAGTCACTTTGGTTTCCTTACGATTTGCCCGCAATGCCCTTCTATGGTGTCAGAGGAGGATTCAGAGTACCGGCACCAATATTAATTTTTTTATAACTCGTCTAAACAGCTCATAATTGAGCTCAATTGTTGTTGCCAGACAGCGAGAAGATCGCTAGGAAATGTTAACGTTATTTCTGCGCGCTGAATCTGGTCGCTTGCGACAGAAAACAATGAGCAATTATAACACGACAGTAGCACAAATACGACTATCAGTGGGGTGACCATCGGTGACCCTTCCGCTCTCCGATGCGCTTCGATGTGGTCCCTTTCGCTAACAAGAACAGCCAGCCTGCCTGCAAATCGCATGAATGCGGAAAACACCGGCTGGAGCTCGGAACCTCTGCGCCAACGAGAGGCTTCTTTTCATCGAAGTCGTGCCCGCACCAGAACCAACCGAGCCGAGCCGAGCCACCCGCCTCACAAGCAGCATCAAAATCGAAATCGGAATCGGCATCCGCGGAGTTATAAACAAAAATTGATAAAATTATTACGAGTGTTTTAAAATGTGAGATTAATCTTGGCATTAATTCGCAAGCTCAGATCTATTTTTCGTACCAAATACGTACATGTGTACGTATACGTTGCCAGCGAGCCAGCGATCCCCATGTGGTCCACGGTGCGCGATCGGCAGCCCGCAAGCAACGCATGATCAGTTCGTCGGCACAGCAGCAAAGAGCGGGGCGCGTGGCACGACCACCGCCAAGTCACAGAACAGAAGCCATGCGCAGCCGGCGGAGCGCCTTCGCTTTTGCTTTGTTGGAGTCTACGAGTATCTGCTGAGATACGCTGCGCTGGCCAGCTCGCAATAATTTGCATTTCAAAGCGAATTTATTTCAATTTTATTTGATATTAATTGCGCGAGCAGCTTCTGAATTGGTTCTGGGGCTTTCCTTTGCGAAAGTGGAAGCTTCCACAAATGGCCACTTTTAAGGTACTCGAAGTCATGTTCAACAAAAGCCCAGCCACGAGCCCGCAGGCGCAGGCGCAGCTGTGACTGCCGCCTGTCGCCTGCGGCTCCCGCGCGATCTGCTGCGATAAAATGTGCAACAAATCGTTGCAGCCGAACAAAATCAGAAAACGTAGCCGCGCGCACAATCGTACATTTTCTCTATTTGTGTGTTTGCTTTTGTTGTTGTTGTTGTTCCTCTTGTTCCGTCTACGCTTGTACGTGTGTGCTGCCGCATGAGTCAACGGCTGTGGCATGTTGCGGCGTACTGTCGCACTGTCGCAGATTCGGTTGCGACCTGCGCGACTCCTGCTACCTTTGCCGATGTGGCGCCTGACATGACTACTCCACAAATAAGGAAATTCGTTTTCGCCGCATTTCACACAAATCGAAAGCTTTTTGTCGTTTCAGCTAATTTATCTTAAATTAAATGAAGCATTTGTGGCGGCCTGGTACCTACTCGCATTTGTTTGTAGTGCGCGGAGCGCGCTTACCATAGTTTAGGCAGAGTATCGTAGCTCCGAAGACGTGCATGCGCGTTGCCCTGCAGCAGCAGCAAGAAGCAGCACAACAAACGAAGTGGGTATACGGGAGTGGGTAAAAGAGGGGGGCCCTAACGGCAAACGGTGCACCGGGTCAATAGCCATAATTGGCATACTGAAACTGATACTAGTAGTAATGATTACACGGACGTACTGATGTTGTACACCACACAGACATTGTCTCAAATGCGCGTAGTACACGCAAATGCGTCCATTTCGAATTTTTGCCCAAACGAGATAGCTTTTTTCTATTTCATTTTAAGACCAACGAGTAGGAGACAAGCTTCTTAAGTCGAGACGAGAAACGAGAAAGGGACATGCGTTTATGTCGAGACAAACGAGATAGTTTTCATTCATTCTGAGAAACCCGGAGCTGGGTTAAACGGTTCAATGCGTATAATATTCTATATCTATAAAGAACTATTGTATAAATGAAGGCTAAAAGGATTATATAAAAGCACATTTTGAAATGTTATACCTTTAAAAAAGAGCCTATGAAGGCTACAGATGATTTTGATGTTGCTCAAGAGATTTTAGTTCCTTCTTCCTAGCTTTTTTAACAACTTTTTAGCAAAGAGTTCATTGAAATGAATGATAACGTTTAGGAAAAAAACATGGTTATATATTTTCCTCTGCTTTTGTGTTCGGCGTTGTATTATAACCTCAAACAATAATAAGTCCATTTATTTTGAAAGTGGTATAAGTCCATTTATTTTTATTACCAAATTTCTAGCGATCTTCATTGCGAATGCCAAGAAGTTATTGATAATTTGGATTTATCCTTATGGATAAGGATGTCCTAATTGATAAGGACATTTTACTCTATTAAAGTTGTAAAGATTTCAAAAAGATTGGTCTCTACATAGTTTAAAATTGAAAAAAAAATTTCATATTATAAAATAAAAATATTTAGTTTAATATTTTTTAAAAATTATAACAGTGGAGTTAATCGAGAATGGATGAAATAATGAACAAATGGTTGAACTAAGTAAAAAATTTTGTGTTATAAAAAAAAAAGATAAAGTATTAAAAAACTTTCTTTCCTTCTTTCGCCCTATTTATTTATGTATAACGATAACCACCGGGCCATCACCATCAGGGCTGGTGAATATTAAACAATGAAAGCATCGTAAGTTCGTTAATACGATTCGAAAAGTGACAATTTTCTTGTTCTCTTTGCAACCTTACGCGTTGCGGCAGCTACTCCGTTGAGGTGAAAAGTTCCCTGAAGCACTTCACACCAGACACACTCCACTGCACTCCACTCCACACGGCAAACAAACCACTTGACTCCTCCCTCGGCTGGCCGCAAACAACCAATCAGCGCGCAGCTATGAAGTACTTGCGGTGTGGTGAATTGGTGTTGTTTTTGTTTTTTACAGCTACAACATTCCCGCCAATCTATCCGTCTTTTGTGGCGCACTTCATTACGTTTCGTTCGTCGAGACGAGGGTTCGTGGCGATGCATCACGTTAGACAGTTAAGAGGGTTCGTTTCTTCCTCTGCGCCTGGCCCTTCCAACGGATCAGCCAGCACAGGGTGAAAATGCATTCGATCCAGGTCTATCGGCATGTGGCCGCGGCGGCGGCGGCGATGCCGGCAGTTTTGGCGCTACTTGACTTGTTGGTTTGCTGACTAAGTGCCTTCTTTTGTTGCCGCGTTTAAGCTGGGCCGATCTCGATTCTAAGCCATACGACCTGCAGGTTGATGGATCGCGCCACAATAGCGGCCATGGCTATAGCAACAGCGGCAGCAGCAGTGGCGGCATATGGAGATTCCGTTACAAAAATAATTTTCATGCACCCTCGAATTGCTAACGAATGATTAAATGTCGAGTGCGCTGGCTCGCTCGGGCCACGAGCGCCGCACACGACAGACGGCAAATGTTTGCAGGGGCTGCTGACTGTTCATATTTACGTACTATACATGTGTAGGTATGTGTAGGTATGTGCATGTGAAGGGACGCCTTGAAGATGGACTAACTGACAAGAATGTTTCTCGGTTGGCTGATGGCGGCGAGGCCAAGTTGGCCAAGCGAGGCGCGAAGCGTGCCAGCATTTAAAACGTAAGTATTTGCGGTGCATTTCTTTGGACTCGTGACTAACTCGGGGCGATAATAACAGTAAAGAATAGAGTTTTAGCAAAATAATCATTTTTTTTTTATAAAACTTTTGCAAAATACAAAATCTCTCACTTAAAATTAAATTAGAATATTTAATAATATTGAAAAAAATGTAATTCTTATAGGTACATATAAATAGAATAAAAAAGTAATAAATTAAATTATTTTTTTAAATCTGAGGACGTAGTTTTTCTATTAAAATATGTATGCAATTATTTTTTTCATCTAGAAACCATAAATTCTCATTATTTTTTTAGTATTATGATAATTAAAACTTATCTTAACTAAAACTGAATAAGAAATTAAATTAATCAAGAAATTTTTGGAAAATGTTGGGATCAGAGGATTTTAAAATCCTTTCTTGAAGTTCGTTGAAAATCTATTTGAATGGAAAAAAATCCGTGTGTTTTCAAAAGCACGCGAGGTTATTTTAGTAAATTGTCAATTACTGTTACTGTTGTAAATTGCAATTGTCAAATACTGTTTTGTCAATTTAAAATTGATTTCGAGGTTAAAAAACGATTACCATCTGGAGGAGATATTATCGTATATAAATTTATCGGAAATTTTTCTTCAAAGCTAGATATAAATTCTTTCTTTTTTCAAAATAATTAAAGAAATTAATGAGTTATGAACGATAACGATATAAAAATTATCAAAATTCCTTTAGAAAAAGCAAAGGTATTCTGATTCTGATTGTGAAATTAATAAGGTTAAGGTTAAGAAAATTGAATTATTTTTCTAAATACGTACCTTTATTTATGTATGTATCCTTTTTTGGTATATTTCTTACTTCTTCAAAATATTTAAATATTTGCATTTCAAACGCATTTATTTATGGTTTAGAAAACTATATTTTGAGAAAATCAAACCAAAGAAAGAGTTTTATTAGCATTAGAATTCAATTTTTTCAAAAAATTCATATGTATATATATACATATATATGTATATACTGAACAATCCATACTAAAAACTCTGATAATCTAAATTAGCTCAATTTCAATCAATACAATCGGCATAAACTCATATTAACTACGCTAGAAGCTATTGATACAAGAGTTCATGATATACACACCGGCACACACACACACACACATACACCTTTTATTATTATTTGTCGCTGCCGCACACAGCCAGAGCCTCAGCCAGAGCCTCAGCCGCATCGATAGAATAAGAAGACTGCTTCAACTGCTTTCTTACCAATTTGGTATATCGTTGATCTCACCACATGCTCGCAACAACTGTGGCAAGGGCCCAAAATGATTTCCGGCACAGAGCGTTCGCTGATCCTGTTCAGTCAGTTAGCGCAGGCGCACCGCACCGCACCGCACCGGACCTCGTCTCTCGTCTCTCGTTCAAGTTATTGCTACAGCTACGCCGTGTCAGTTGTTGTGCGGCGATACGCAGCTCCGTTCGGCGTTACGAATAGAAGCGCCCGCCAACTTAACTCAATTAGTTAACAGCGCGTGCTGCCCGCCAGTTGTTTTCCTTCCTTGCCAGAGCAGCAGCAGCAGCAGCAGCAGCTCCCCAGCGCAAGGACTTCTTTTGTGTTCTCCTCCGCGTCCCGCTCAACGAGAAGGGCCTTTGGTCGTTGCTCAGTGCAGGGCAGCAAAGCATTCTGCTCGTTTCAGTCTCATTTGTTCAAATTTGAAAGAGCCACCGCCAGAAGACAGCAAACAGAAGACACAGCCGACGACGACCATCAGCCGTCTTCAGTCTGCAGTTTGTTTTTGTGTTCTGATTCGTTTGGGCCAACTCATGGTTGGCCGTGCGGCATCGAGTCGAATAACCGGCAAGAGATTCAGTCAGGTGTCAGGCAGCAGACAGAGCAGACGTGCGCGATCTTCGAACACGAGATGATGCGAGTAGAGTGAAAAGTTGAGCGAGTTTAAAAAAGTCAAGAAGTCGAGCGTTTTAAAACGAAAACAATCAACGCCAGCTTATTACAAGCAGCTCAAATAAAAGCTTAACACTTAAATTAACTTAGAAAAAGAGAAAAAATATTTTGTGAGTTATTGAAAAGGAATAAAAAGAGCTACGTATCAGTGAACAAGTCAGTTCCGTTCAGTTTAAACATGAATCATTTGTCGCCTCCTCCGTCACCGCACTCGCAACCGGGTCATTTGGCCGCTTTTGCCAATCCGGCCCTCGAAATGAATATTGTCGGTTCGCCCAAGACCTGGATGCACCGAGCATCTGCCCTTAACTCCGTGATGGCTGCCTCGGCGGCGGCCGTTCAAAAGATAAACACACGAGGTAAGTTGCGCTGATAGACCCAAATCGCCCCGACCGCGTGCGATGATGTGTTCTCGATTTCGATCAAAAATTATCTGATATTCGCAGATCTGCCCTTCCTCTACAACCCGCTCCTCTACTCCAGCGCCCTTCTGTGGCCGCAGTTCTTACTGTCAACCGCTTCCCTTTCCGGACTGGGTACACCGATTTCACCCTGCACCCCAAAATCACCTCCTTTAGCCGCCACGAACCAACGAGACTTTGCTCTGACACCGGAAAAGGAAGAGCAGCCGAAACCACAGCAACAGCAGCCATCTTCGGAGGAAATGCCTCTCAATTTGTCCATCAAACGCGACTCGGACGGCACTGAATCGACCGAGGAGACCTCATCGCCACCCTCGAACAAACCGAATGCAGTTGCGACAACAAACCGTTTTGATTTCCTGCCGCACCACACCAGAATCAAATCCCAGTCCTCGTCACTGATTTGGTCGCCGGCCAGTATGTGCGAGAAGGAAGACAGTTGCGCGATCGATCCGGTAGTAAAAAAGTTCAAATATAATCGCAGAGTTCAGAGCGACCGAAGTGACCGCAGTGACGAAACGGAAGACATAACGGAGCCCTGTCACATTTCTTCCACCAACTCCTTCGCGGCAAACAACTCCATCGCCTGCCACAGCGAAAGCGAGCTTGAAGTGGCACAACAACAAATATACGCTCACAGACAAGCTTTTATGAATGGTTTAACCGGAGGCGATCTCGAGCTCTTTTCTCAACACTCCAGGGCTGCTGCGGTGGCTTCTGCCATTGCCAACGCTGCCCTAAAGCCTCGCACATACGATCAGGCTTTAAGTCCGGGCTCGGAATGTCCCGCCCACGGCTTCACGCAGCAAATCGCAGCATCTCATAGGAATAAACTGAAGAGTGATCTGCCGGAGAGTCCTTACTTTGGCGAGAACGATTCGAAACAACGCTTGAAAAAGCTCACTTCACAACTCCAACAACAACAGCAGCAGCAGCAGGAGCATCCAGACTCGACGGAGGCCCTCGAACGCGAAGTTCCAAGCAATTTCTCTGCGGAGCTGGACGACAAACGCAGAGTTGGGCGCAATTTCCAGGTAAAATTTTAAGAAATCTACAAATTTCAAAAGCGGATCACTCCAAAAACAAAAACTAACCATCGTCCGCCTTACAAAAATGTTGGTCTCTGTTCCGGGTCAATAGGTATTGAAATCATTGATATGTCTAAATGAGGTCGACTGTTTGTCGACATTCATTCTACTTCCGATTGAGGTCTATGAATTTATATCGTGCTTGTTTAATTGTTTAATTTCGTGCAATACGCAACATCATCATTGCCTATATTCGTCCCCCCCCCCCCCCCACCTCCTTGCCAGAGAAGCCCAAGTGAGCAATGAACCCACGAACCCTTTCAGTGGAATTACAAAACGAAGGAGTCCACTAATTGACCGAAGCTTTTTCCTCATTTTATTACTTTCCTGAGGTTTCATTTTAATAAAACTAGTTCATTTTTTTCGTACAATTCAATTAGGTACGTTCGTTAGATCGAAATCGCGCAATTAGTTAATAAAATAAATTTCGAAAAGACAAACAATTATTAATAGTTATTGATTGATTGCAAATAGCAAACGCAAATGCGGGGTACTTGAAATAGGTCCTTAAATTTGTATAACTCCAATAAAGGGGCAGGAGAGTAAACATAAAAAATTAGAGAATAGGAAAAGGTTGTAAGAAGGAGTATAGGCTTCTTATTTCTTAGCCTGCAAGCAATTGAAAAAGGAAAAATTATGTATTAAAATAAAAATTAAGCTAAATCGTAGGTTTAAGGATTCAAGAAATCGAGACGTAAAGACCTTATACACAATTAACAGTAATATTAGCCTACAATATATAGACGATAATTCTGTCATAAGAATTCTTCAGAAGCTCAATGGGTTACAACAGAGAGCCCTAAAGGTCGATTAAGTGCATCGGATTTCTCATAAACTATGAATAATTCGCAAGATATAAAATGGCTTCAGATTGAGAAAGAGATTATCGAGATCAAAAACAAAAGTAATAAAGGGTTAAAATTAAAGGTAAGGGAGCTATATCTCGGGTCTTTTCTCTCACCGGTGACATTTCTACGTACGTACGAATGATTACCTGAAAAATTAGGAGAAGCGAGAAGCAAGACAAGATTTTTTTTTAATCGAGACGAGATTAAAGAACGATATAAGACTTCTCAGCTGAGACAAGAACCGAGAACTAAATTGTTTAATTCTTATGGAAGATTCGAGAGTGGAACAGACTTTTCTAATGTTCGAGAGGAGATCAGGAGATCTGAGATCAGATCCGAGTTGAGATCTGGGAACGAACTGAAGACGAGATCAGAGAACAAGGCAGCCTTCTTTAGTTAAAACGAGATTCAAAAACCAAACAGGGTGTATATAATAAAGAATTCGATTGAGAATAATTTAGATTTAGATATAGGTAGAGAACAATATCAGCAACTAGGATAATTCGAAAGCATTTCTTATATGGCCTGTCCTCGTGGAAGTCATGGAATGGAATATGACATTCCTATGATGAAAACTTTTCAAATGATCATCTTTAGACATTATTTTTTTAATTCAGTGTACGAAGGAACGTTCTCTATATCTTAGTGCTGGGGAGTACAAGCACTAATATGACAACTGCGGCTCAAACTAAGGACGTTTGACAACTAAGGACGTAAAACTCAAACTAAGGACGGCAGAAGGTTATATTCCTTCATCCACTTCGATTGATTTTAATCTGAGGATCGGAATATACTCGTTTTGTACTCATACAATATATAATACCGATTTGTTTTCTATATTGATTTTATATTGGTAACAAAAACTAAAAAAATCGGAAGCTGTAAACAACTCTGTTCAATTTTTCCACTCCAGTTTTTATAATTTTTTATAAAAAAGCAATTTTTTTGGTGTTTTTTTGATGTTTGTTTGCTTGTCCCAATTCACCCAAACAACTCGCTCTCTCTCTCTCTCTCTCTCTCCCTACGTCAATGGACAATTGTTTCTAATTACGTACTGTTTAACTTTTAGACTTCTTTACTGTAACGATAACAACGCACGAAAGACTGACATCAGAAGCACTGTAAGCAAATATTATGAAGAGATATTGCTTTGTTGGCTCAGATTCGATTGGCTCGCTATACTCGTGCTTTATTGTTCGTTCGTTCGCTTTGGTCAATAACATCCAGCGAATGGATGAATGAGCAGACAGACAGACGAACGAACGGAAGAATGGATGACTGAAGCGATCAGTCACTAAAAACAGATCTAGTATTGGCACCTGTGTCAACCGCCAGCATAGCAGTATTTACTCATGAAGCCAATATACGTTCTTCGTAGGCGAACAAGTACGTATTCTCTACGAGAACAATTTGTTTTCGAAGCACGTACACGTTCTACAAATCCTACGTAGATTTGTACATACAAACGTAAATTAGCGTTTTATGTTGTATGTATGTTTGTTTTTTTTTTAATTTGAACTCTTTTCTAGTTCCTCGAATTGCATTATTTAGCATGTGCCTTTGACAAACGGTATAGACATAGAAATATCGTACATAATTCTTAAACGGTAATAGGTCGCTCTATTTAATTAGCTGTATTTGTCTTTTCACCATAACAATATCTTCATCATCGTCAGGGCGTGATACAGATACCGCCCGCATAATACGAAGTTGTTTGTTCAAAAACAAAAAGCGAGAATAATATTAAAATCCATTAAATTTTAAACAGCAATTAAACTCTTTCGTCTTATTATTGGTGGATCTTTTTAAAAAAACTACTAAACTTACAAATTGTTATACTGCTTCATACTTTTGGGCTTTTTTTGTTGAAATTCATTTATTTTCAAATATGATTCTATGGATATAATGATATAATATATTATGATATAATTGATTCTATGGATTCATTCTATTCGCTCAATATCATTTCAGAAAAGTAAGACTTTAAGAAAGTTAAAATATAAAAAAGAATTTTTTTAAAAATGTAAACAAAACAAATCAAAACAAGACAAGACAAGACAAGACCAGAGAGTACAAGACTCGTACTTGTATAATTAAAATGGGTTAAATTTTTTCGTAATTCTCGTTTGATGTTTCCGCGTTAAATTTATTGCGTTGATTTTTAGAATGAATTCTCGTCAAATTTCCTTCATTCTTAGTCAAATCGAAATTGTATCACCCAAACTGAAACGAGGAATGAGGAGAATTTTTGTAACGAATAATTTTGATTCTTAAAAATCCTTCTGTCTTCTTCAAGTTCCAGTTATTTTACACGGGGCTTGCCTGTACATTATTAAAAAATTACTCAAAAAAATATTAATACTACGGCGATAAATAGACCTAATTTTTAAAAATTATATTGAAAGGAGTAGCATTTCTCTCTTTTTCGCCTTGTAACAATTTTAATTTACAAAGTTTCAACCTCTTTCTTCTTCTCTATCTTCTCTTTAGTGCAAGCAGTGCGGCAAATCATTCAAACGCTCATCAACCTTGTCAACTCATCTGCTTATACACAGTGACACTCGGCCGTATCCCTGTCAATATTGTGGCAAGCGCTTCCATCAGAAATCGGACATGAAGAAGCACACCTACATTCACACCGGTAAGTTGGGTGGGCGGGGACGGCTGGGGTGACTCTCGGTGGGTGCTGTGTGTGCATGAGTGAATAGTTTTGCATGCAATCGCGTTTGTGTGTGCGTTCGTTACGTTGTGCGCTAACAAAAGTGTTATTGACCACTTTAAGTAACGTGCTATCTGATTTAATTATACTAATTGGTCGATGGTGTGTGTGTGTGTGGGGTGGGGGTGGTCTGGTGTTTAGTACAACATGGCTAATGATTGGGAGATTGGGTGCGTGGTCTTTATATTTGTCACAAACTATTTGGAATTCTTGTACTGATTATTGTGTCGATTTAATTGCGTTGCTTGCAGGCGAGAAGCCCCACAAATGCACCGTTTGCCTGAAAGCATTCAGCCAGAGCTCAAATCTTATCACGCACATGCGCAAACACACGGGCTACAAACCCTTCGCCTGCGTTCTCTGCGACCAATCCTTCCAGCGCAAAGTCGATCTTCGCAGGCATCGCGAGAGTCGCCACGGCGAGGAGAACCTATCATTGCTCAAAATGGAAGTCAGCAGCAGCTGCTGAGTCCGCCATAATAACATGGTGCGGTGCCCCTGTCAGAAGTGCCCCTGCAGGCTCCGACCGTGCCGGAGTCAGCCGAACACATCAAATCGCTACGTAAAGTCATTCACGGAGACGTCGAGAAGATAAGATTTCCTTGATGTTGTTACTGTTTTTTGTATAGCCGAACATATGACGATGATGACGATGATGACGCCGACGCCGACGCCAATGAGGACACAGCTGACGACAGCTGCCGAAGTCCTGCAACGCTAAGTCGCTGAAACCAAAGTAACTGTAAGAAAATGCAACCGTTGGTAGCCATGCACGGTACTAATGCATTTATTAGCCACGTAAGAGCATTTGAGCTTAGTCTGATAGAGTATATTTATTTAAGCAATGACTTTAGTACTATGTTAATAGATTTTAAAAACGGCTAATTCAACCAAAGAAATATTACTACAAATGTTGAAGCCTTTGACTGCAACTTATACTTAAATATTTTATATACAATTATATACCAGAACACTTAATTATTTAAATAGCTTTAAATTTCCTTTGTTGTGTCGGTCAGTTTAAACTAATGATGGTCGAAACAAGTAACAGAATCTTAAGAATCTTTTAGAGCAAATTTCAGTATTTTCGACAATATTTAAACAATTTTATGCATCAATTCCACAATATTTGCCCAATTTTATGCCTCATTCGTTTAGACTGATAGTCATAATGATCATCTATGTATCTATAATAATTTAATAAGGTTAAATGTGTTATGTTAAGTTATGTTAATAATACAAATATAATAAATATATTATTTTTGTTTATTGTAAATAAAATGTACGACTAAAATTTAAAATTTTATTAGATTTGAAATAAAAAACCAATGAACTAAAAGAATAAAATTGAAACATTTACTTAAAACACTTTTGTAATGAATTATTTTTTGATTTTCTTCCTTGAATTCTTTCCATCCGGTTTGTTTGTAGCTTTGATTTGTGGTAAATTCTATTTGGCATTTATATTGCCAATATTGTCTGTGTTATATACAATATTTCTGTCGTCCTTTATATGAAACGCTGAAGACTTCTTTCAAAAGTCTTTACTCGCGGACGGATTTTACTCCGCGAAATAAATAATAAATTCTAGAGAGTACTAGAGAGTACTATATAACTAGAGAGTGTTCTATATAACAACCTCAACGCATCATTTTCTAAGTCTAAATCTAAATCTAAATCTAAATATGGGTTCAATTTAACGAGGCCTTACTTTCTTTGTTTATATGCACAAATGTTGTTTTTTAAATATTTTTCAGATTTTTTCCAAAAGCTTTTTATTTTAAGCCGATTATTATTGTCATGTTGTTTACTAAAATAAAAATTTAAAAACAGAAAGAAAAACAGACTTTTTACCTGTCCCTTTTTCAAAATAGATTCTTGAAGATAGGACTATATTATACTATGTCTTTGCTATGAGAAGTGAGAGTTAATTTGAGCTTGAATTTCATCCCATTTCGCTTCATTTAACGTTGAATAAGTTAAGTTATAACGATTGGGATTTATGCCTGAACTGTTACTCTTAAGATATAAAAAAACTGTTGCGGGAAGTAGCTTAATAGTTCTGGGATGATAATATTCAAAATAAGCCGGTAAGCCGGTGCCAGTACCTATCTCTGGAAATACGATATAATACATAGTTATATCACTATACATTAGTGACCTAATGCCAATCAGTGACTTGACCAATATCGTCTAATGGAATTAGATACTGAGCTGAAGCCTTTTTCCATTTGGAGTAAGTTTTCGTCCATCGTATTTAGAGGAACCTCACACTTTCCATGTGAAAATTGCTAGAATATAATACATAAATTGGACTTTTACCGCCCTCGAATATGGCAGGCGGAAAGGCCCTTAAAGGTTTTTCAATTCTTCGACTAAAAGCTCAACGCACAATGAAATAATTTAGTGATTTATGAATGGCAATCATTAAGTGATTAATGTCTAAAATGATCATTTCTTCGTGTATTCAAATAACAAAAGCAACAAGTCAAGTCGTAGATATATGGTTTTTTTATATTAAGACATACTGTTTTGAGTGATTACGCAGATAATAATTTTTATAAGCGTTGAGAAACATATTTGCACGTTGTTGTTTTTTTCCCTGAAGCTATTAAAGACAATTTTCGCGGCTCTTTTGAAAGAGCTGCGCAGCCATTGCTTTCCAGCCAGTCGAGAAATCCTTTTGTTAAGTACCGCGAAACAGTTCGGTCACTTACAAATCACACAGAAATCGAAGAATTCGGCGACAATTATTGATCTTTTGTCGGAAGCAAACGGCATTGAAATGAAATCAGCTGCACGCATTCCCTTCCGAAATCTTCAGCTACCGCTTGAGGTACTCCCCGAAGTAGTCGCCGGTACATACATACATGGACATATGTATGTATGTACACTTGTATGTGTACGATATACATATACAGAGCGTATGTATCGAGAGCAAGTGCCGAACATCTAAAAAACTACTATAATCGAATGAGAATCGAAGGTTGCTTCAACACTGTCCGTAGAAGAGAGAGCGGCGCAGCGGCACCAGGAAAGGAAGTCTTCTGAGAGCGGAAAGACGTCCTCTGTGCACAAAAAAGAAAATCAATTGGAACAGATTTAATGATGGTGCAAAAGTTACATCAAGAGAAAAAAATCGCGCACATTGAAAACCTTCAGAAATGCTCCAGTGATTTGCTTCGTTTTTATTAGGACGACAAGATCAAATCCTCTTTCTCGTATTCATTTACTAAGTTGGCTCGAAAGCAAGTCAGCCAGGCCGCTGATCATTGACTGGCTGCACAAGTACAGCCATTAAAGCACCCTTTAAAAGGCCTCGTGCCCGTGCTGCTCGTCAACACCTGAGCCCACATAATTTGTTGTCAAGTGAGAGACGGGGACAATACGAAGATTCGTTAACCCCGGCCCAGGCGACTGCCCCAGACACATGTGCCATCTCCGTGGAACACGGTGGTGGCTTTAGCGGCTCATGTTTTGGATGGATTCGCCTTATACTGCTGCTACTGGTAGCCGCCAGCATGTGCGTTTGCTATCCTTTGTTTCCGCTTCCATGCGGCTCCTCCAGCATGACGTGAACTGATAAAGCAGCGGTGACGGCGGCCGTGTTACCGTTCGCGTCCCCATTCCAACCGATTCCGTTGAACAATAGCCAAGAATGCCGACTAATTATTCTAGCAAAGTTCGCCGCCGTCATCAGTCTCTACCGAATGAAATGTCTGAGGTCAGTGAGCGCACGCGCGCGCCTCTATAAAATGGCAGGTGAGGATGCGCGCTTGGCGTTGCGGCTCGCGCGCTTAATTTCGAAACGGGACGGCAAGTGAAGGCTACAAAACGGACTCGAAATACCTGAAGGAATTTATTTGTTATTGTCCCTGTATCCACCGGCATTATGTACCGACATAAAACGCCGAGGCACCTGTAACATTTAATTTTGCTCCTTATTTTTATGACAATCTTCATTTACGTTTATATTCCTTCGAAGAGATTTTCAGACGCACACACGCACTGACTGGAGCCCAAGAAAAGAGCCAGCACCTGCTCCTGCAGTTATATCCTTCGTAGCTGCGACGACTGACGGCGAGGGATACCTACGATTCAACCATGCAGCGGCAGGGCGGCTCAGCAGACTGGTCGACCAACTGATCAGCCAATCTTACTATCGACTCATCCAACGGCCAGTCTGGCTATCGATCGACCAAACAGCGAACTAATCAACCAACCATTTGACTGACCGACCGACCGACCGAGCGACAAACGCCACCGAGAGCTCATCGGCTCTCATCATTCAGTCAGGAGCAATCATTGGGGTTAGTCAAGTTAAGGATATCCTTAACATATGCTCGGCTCGGTTTCAGGTTCATTATCCTAAACGCCTTCTCTATGGTTAACAAAGAAAAAGGAGCGCACCGAAGACCGAAAATGAACGCACACTGCTCACTTTATACAAAATACAATGCGCTGATGTTAGCCACACGACCAAACCAAAGAGGCTCTAATCGAGCCCAGCAATCGATCGATGCCACCGTCTGCCACAGAAACAGCAACAAAAAGAGCAACGACAGCCGACGAAGGTGGCTCAAAAGAGAATGCTTAAACGATTTCAACCTGACGCTCGAGACCGCTGCACATTATTTCTTCAGCACGCAGTCTGGTTCATCACATGCTGCAAGATTGCGCCGAACACCGAAGACAGCAGGCCGAAGACCGAAGAGCTGCACCTGTCGCGCAGTCGCGCAGTCGCTATTGCATTGACCCAGTTTTGACAGCACAGCCAGAGCGAGAGGACAAAGGACATCATTTAGATTTTGGGAAGGCGACATAAATTGCGCGCCCTTTTCGTGATGCTGCTGCCCAATGCGCTAACACTTTTGGCCGCTTCTAATCAACGCATTTCACGCAACGAAAGTGAAAGAAATGCTTTCATTAATTAAATACTGCTTGCGCCAGTGCACCGACACGAGTTGATGCAAAATGCTTTATTAACGCGACAGCTTGCTGTCGTTGTCGGATGCGTTACCGGCCCGTAGTTGCTGTTGTTTTCGTATCTGCATCCTTTTTATTTTTTAACTGTCACGAAACACGGCAAGTGTGCCAATAAGTGGTGCCCTAAACTACGCATAACCTCATCGCCGGGGAAAATTGCAAACCCTTCGTCATGGCATTCTGTGGCGCGTGCCTGCCTGGACGGCTGAACAGTCTGTCGGCTGGTTAGGTGTTTCGTCGATCGTTCGGTAAATCGGTCAATCCTTGTCATCTGTTATGTTAACCAACGTAAAAGAAACAAGTTATGATACTCGGCCTCGATATCAGCTCACCTTCTCCGCTCTCTCGCACTCAGTGATCGGCAGAGCCGAGAGTGCGGTTAAGTATCAAGGATTGATGTCCAAAAATGAACCATTTGCACCGAACTATTGCTGTTTCTGGTCATCCATATCGGTAGGATAGCGATTTTATTTGTGTGGTTTTCGATAAAAAGACTGCAACGAAAAAAAAGAGCATCACTAACTCTTTATCCGTTTTTTGTAGAATGTATTCGTATTTCACCTGGTTTATGAGATTTTTGGGGACTAAAATATGTACTATATTCAATATATGTATATACGTAGCGATATCTGTTATACATATATATGTATATACGATTATGTATATACTACTTATAAATAAATACAAAATTTAAATGAAGCTCTTCCATTTCACTACAATATTTATCAATTCCTCAGTGCTGGTTTTCCAGTCGATATCGAATCGAGTTCCAAATATTCCAGTACTGACTTTTCCAGTCGAAAGGAAGTCGCTAGACGTCAAAACCTTTTCCACTCAAATTTCGTTCAATAAATTGTTTAACATTTTCATCACTAGTAGAACTTTGTTCTCTTAATCTCCCATCATTTTCTGACTTTCTGACTTTCCAACTTGATTGCAGTCGAAACGAGATCTTAAATGAGATTACCTAAATCTTGGAAAATCTCGTTTAATACATTCCACATTCATATCCATACCATTTTCTGTTTCAAATCTGGCGAAAATACGTAGAAATGGTTTGAGCATTTTTAAATTTCTTGATTGATTTAATGGCTGAGATCTTTAATTACAATTTTGCTTGACTAAAAATTTTTGGACAAATCAGTGGTTTAATCAATCCTGCGCTGCTGATATCATTATCATTAATCATTAGTCAAACTCTTATATTTCCATTGGAATATATTTCAAAGTAGAAATTATAAAAAATAAAAGCATTCAATGAAAAACAATAATCAAAATTCTTAAGGTGTCTTAAAATTATCGATATCTTGCAAGAATGTTTTAAGAAAATCTTTAAAATTGATATTGACAATTTCCTTACATTCGTTTTTCTTGCTTAATTACAAATACAGACTATATCTAACAGATGTTTGTATACTCGAATGCAAAACAAAGGCTTAGATTTATAAACGGTGACGTTGTCGTTTGAAATTGCATTAATCTTCAACCAAAGGGATTAAGATTTGTCCAAGTTGAACTGAAGTGTACTTGTGAGGATTCCGATTGAAAGACAACAGTACAGGGTGCTTGTATATAAAGTTCTTATCAGTTTATAGAGACATACCATTCAACTCTTACAATATTGGTAATATGCGTAATAGGTATTAGAGACGTCTTGAAAGTTTCAGGGGTTGTCTGAAATGGTTCATTGCGGAATCATTGCTTTCAAATCAAGCCGTGACTTTCGAAAGCGCTGCTGAAAATATTACCACATATGACTCCGATAGTCACGGCTTGATTCGAAATCAAATGGAAGCACTGCATCAACGCAAAAATATTGCCTTGTCAAATATTGCCTTCGAGACGTCTCATGCAGACCTCTAATAGGTATTTCCCAAAAATATATAAAATTTAGCAAATATATTCTCTTTATAGTAAATATGAAAGCATTTGTTCTTAAAGCTGAATTTCTCAGTTTGTAGTTCAGATATGAAACTCAAATTTCTTTTTCGAGCTTACCGAATTGGTGAAAGTAATCTCACGAATAATAGACGCTAGCCGACCACCAGTATACCATATATGGAGGTGTTTATTGAGAAATAAACATTGTTTATACCTTTGTCCATCCATACATATATAACAATTTGCTCTCTGTAATTGAAATAAAAATGGGCGTCCCCCACCTACTTTTTCATGGTAGATTCGATAGATGCAGATGGATGGATGGGGTATATCAATTTTACAATTTTATTGTATGTATGTATTTTTTAAGGCAAACACAAGGCTCTCCGGATAAAAAGGAAGACAAAAATTCCAAATAAATGGTTATGGCTAATATTACTCGGATGAAAAAATAATTATAAATACAAATTAATATTGTTACAATACACATATGTATACTTTTTTCAAATTTGCTAAATTCATATTTAGCATCACATTTAGAACTAGTCCTTTTTGCGATTGGTTTTACGATAATCACTAAAAAGTAAGAATGGCAATCCTGATTCACATTATCTTTCAAAAGCTCTCCCCTTTTGACATTTGCTTTGTCAAAAGGTATTCTGTGTTTTTCGTTGCAAGGAATCTTACCTGACGTGTTTTAAAAAGTTTAAAGTGGTTTGGAGTTCGTAGTCTTCTTTTAATAATTAAAGTTAATTAACTTTTAACATACTAAAGAATAAGCTGCTTCTTTTAAATAGCCAGAAGATTTGGCATGTTATGAAAATGCAAATAAATTTGGTGTTTATATGCTGGGTCGGTGTTTCGTCCTTGGCCCTGGCCCAAGCCCAGGGCAACGGAAATTCTATTGATGCACCCATCTATAACAAAGGTTCGTCTGTAGACGCAGTAAAGACGAAGCAAAGTGTTTTTGACTATAACAAGTGCCTTCCGATTAAACAGTATTGCCAAAAGGCTCAATCCAATGACGAGTTGTCGATACTTCATTGCGTTAGCTCCTTTAAGACGAATCAATTAAAGTCGTTGCCATCAATATGCCAACACATGCTCTGGGAGCAGACCATAAGGTTCCACAATACGAAATATCTCCATGACTTACTGCTATCGCATTCATGTGAACGTCAACTAGAGAATTTGGCTTCCTGTGAAGAAGCCGCAAATGTAGTCAACTGCATGGTAAGCAAAATAGACCATTCTGAGCAATCGGACATTTGTACGAACATCATGGAACGCTTGCATGCGGTACAATTTCCTGATTTCGAAGAAAGGAGAGAATTCTTTATTGCTTGTGACGCGGAAGTGTCTCGTCTCCAATGTGGCCGTCTAAATTTAGAACACCGAAAGGTCTCCCAACTGGAGACGGCGGCATGCCTGCAGAATAAGGGAATAAACACACCAAGCGCAGCATGTTCGGCTGCCATTTATAAGTTGCAACGTGAACAGGAAGAAATGTCATTTTTCGAAATTTGCAGTTCCGATATGAAACGATTGTGTCCTCAGGTAAACGCATTTTTCCACTATATCACCTACAATTACTCTCGAAGTCAGTAATGTTCACTATGCAGGAACAACCTGGTTCTAGTGATGCCTTCAAGTGTCTGCTTAATCAGAAAAGCAATCCCATGCTTTCCTCCCACTGTAAAAAACAAATCATGCAACGAGACAATGATATTGCGCGGGATTATCGAGCTAGTCATAGCTTAGCAAAAGCTTGCAAAGACGATATAAAAGATCATCATTGCCGACGAGGAGTGTCAGAAGACAAACAAGTTCGGTTGGCACAAACCCTGCTGTGTCTTGAATCGGTTATGAAAAACGGCAGCCAAATAAGTATGGAATGCCGTGCTGAAATTGATGATCATCGCAAAATGCTAATGATGGACTTTCAGTTATCTCCGGAAATTCTGTTAGATTGCTCAGATGACATTTCCAAATTCTGTAATAACATAGAGGCAATGAGCGGTGAAGTAATACATTGCCTTATGGATCATGCAAGGTTGAAACGGCGAAAAGAAAAGCGGGTGACCGCGCAATGTCAACGTGCTTTGGAGAAACTAGTTAAAATTACAGACGCTGGTGAGGATTGGCGTGTCGATCCGGTACTAAGACGCGCTTGCAAGCCAGTTGTGGATGTTTCGTGTCGCGAAGCCGTCGGTGGTGAGGCGAGGGTTATGTCTTGTTTAATGGAGCACATTGGAACTCCTTCCATGGTGCCTAGTTGTGAACAAGCACTTCTTCTAATTCAATATTTTGTGGCTCGTGACTTCAAACTGGATCCGCAACTGTACAAGCACTGCCGCGAAGATGCAATTAAATTTTGCCATGCCAAGAAATTTTGGGATGACGTAATGGAAAAGCAGATGAATCCTGAACGAGGCCCCCTTATTTTGCCCTGTCTACATCGAATTGCCTACAGCGATGATGACAAATTATCTCTCCGTGATGATTGCTATAAAGAGGTTAAGCGTGTAATGCGTCAACGTGCAATTTCAGTTGATTTGATTCCTGAAGTTGAAGATGTCTGTATTGAAGACCTGTCTAAGTTCTGCTATAACAAGATTGAAAGAGGAGCCGAAATGGACTGTCTTCAAAATAATTTGGAAAATTTGGACTCTAATTGTAAGGCAAGTTATCTGTGATAGTTACTTTTACAGAAAATATAACCTGTGCAAATGTTGTGAAAACAGACAGCTGTTTCGGCCTACACAGAGGAGGAAGCAGCTCATGTAGAACTGAATCCGATAATTATGTCGGTATGCATGCAAGCGATGAAAACTTACTGCGAGCATATTATTAATGGAGAAAATGGTAAAAACTTTATTTAACTGCGTTTTTCAACCTCGGATTGCGATTATACTTTCGACAATGCTTGTCAATGAGAGGGCGGAGTGAGCTACATCTTTTAGCTTAATGGTTAACGCAATCAGATTGTTTTTACTATTCAATTCATAGAAAATTATAATCGAAATCCGAAATAAAAAAAAAACGCAATTTGTGTCTTTGTGTAGACTAGGTTTTCAATATTCATTAATAGGTGATATGATGGATTGTCTCATTTCGCATAAAAACGATGCCGATCTACGGCAAGATCTGAAATGCCGTGCAGCCATTGAACACTTCCAAATCATCTCCTTAAAGAATTATCATTTTACTTTCAAATTCAAACAAGCCTGCCGTCCGTACGTGGCCCGATTCTGCACCGCCAGCGCCACTAAGAATGAAGTTGTAGCTTGTTTAAGTGAAGTGATGGTCAATGACACCATTCGCGGCCAACGTCACTCGATTCCCAAAGAGTGCCGCCAGCAAGTGAAAGCGCAGCTTTACCAACAACGTGAATCGTTGGCATTGGATCCGAAATTAGCTAATGCCTGTCAAAAGGAAATTGATCAATTTTGCAGTGATGAGAAAGGCCCAGGACAGGCAAGAAGAAGAAGAAAAAGCTCCATCTTCTCGACAAACATAAATTTTGCTTAATTTTCAGGCTATAGAATGTCTCGTTCAAAACACTCCAAGATTAGGCAATTCTTGCCATCACGTTGTGTTTCTCATAAAGAAATCAGAGCTTGGGGATAGCGCCACTGACTACACGCTCGTCAATACTTGCAAGGAAATGACTTATAAATTCTGTGCAAACACGGACTCGGTGCACTTACTGGACTGCTTGAAAACTTATAAAGATGATCCCGTGTTCGATCCGAGATGTCATCTTGTAGTCGTAAATCGAATGATAGAACAGAACACTGATTTCCGCTTTAATCCTTTTCTGCAATTAGCTTGTGGTGAAAACATCGACAGATACTGCTCCGACATAATCGCCAGAGCTCGTCCAAATGAAGAAATCAATGGAAAGGTGCGTTCAAATTTATTTACCAATAAATTGATATCTATAAGTATACCAATACCATAAATGCTAAAGTAACTCTGTCTGTCTGTTACGCTTTCACGGCTAAACCGCTCCAGCGATTTTGAAGAAATTTGGTGTGGAGATAACTTGAACCCTGACAAGGGAAATATGCTACCTATTTTATAAAAGATCGACTTCTAAATAGGGGTTAGGGATTATATAGGAAATATATTCAATCTCAATTTTAAATTGAGTACACATTGCGCTACTGGAGAGAACAGATGTCAATAATACATGGATTTATATCGGGATAAGACACAAAATCAAGTATGTCTTGGGGCCCTTCAATTGGCCAGGCAGCAATCTAAAACACAATGTGAGGTCGAATCAATTTTTCATTTTCCGCATCATCACTGGTGGCTGTAAATTCGTTTAATACATCATAGGAAGTTGTGATATTTTTATTAATATGAAAGTACGGGCCACTCTCGTCTGTAAAAGATGCACAGTAAATTTTAGGATTATACGGACACAAATAAACTCGCCTTTCATCGGTAATAGCTTTTCTCCTGTCCTTACTCTCGGTTCGCCCCGTATTGCGAAAGATGACCAAATATTGACCATTTGTTTTGCCATCTTAGTATCCTGAGGATTAAGACTATGAGTGGAGAATAAATAAATGTTATCGTTAGAGTGATGGACTCCGCCATTGAAAGGGTAATGGTCATCGCCGTTTTCATAACCAAATCGAGAGTTCGCACCATCATAGTCAAATGTATAGAAATACATATCAGTTGCACTCTTTTGAAAAATTTTCGAACACAAAGCTATGACTGGAGATTTGATATATTGTGTACTTGCAAGCTGTCGAAAGGAATTAAAAATATATATTTTCTTAAAAAAAAAAATAACCGTTTTTCCAGAAGACTTACATCAAAATATGCAGCTATTGCCTTGTTATGGCTAACACTTTCCAATAAATCAGGAGAGAACAAAAGTCTATTCAGCAAATTGTTTGTAAGCCGGGATGGGTCTCCTTTTTTTAATGTCATGATACCTTCAGCAAATTGACGAACAGTAACTGAGCCTATTTCTCCTCCTATTCTTTTCTTGAAATCGTCGTAAAAATCTAAAAGAAAAACGCTAAAGCCTTAAAAATACGTATATCAATATATAGTCCACCTGCTAAAATAAATGATCCATCGTCTTTTGTAAATCCCATCATTATTGAAATCTTTCTAGAGTAATTATGCACCAGCTCTATGGGATGCTGCGGTAAAATACCATACAAGTCTCCAATAACTGGAGAATAATTCTCCTTTAAATAGGAGAAATTACATTATGTTTTACATTTTTACATTTTTTTACATTTTTCGGTCCTAAATTTATCAGCACTGAAATGCCTAATTTACCTCTTTTGTAATGCGCAATAGTCTCGCCACCGGAGCTTCGATCAAGCATCTACTCACTTCCTCTTTTGTACGGCAGGCTTTACAATTGAGAGCTGTACAGACTCTCACTGCTTGCTTTTGCGGGTCGGTCTTTGTGGCCCAACCGGCGAGAATAGAGCCCGATTGCATTATTGCACGGTTAAAAACGCTCTTTGGTGTCTGTTCACTGAGTAACAAGAGTCCCGTCATTGCTGCTCCGGCACTTTGACCAAATATTGTCACATTTCCGGGATCACCGCCAAAGGTGCGTATGTGATCTTGTACCCACTGCAGAGCCAAAAGTATGTCCTTTACTGGTGCATTCCCTGGCATTTTTTCTGAAAGGTTTGATAACCACCCCAAAGGTCCGATTCTATATTGCGGTACAACCAACACAATGTCTTGTTCCAGCAAATAATTTGGAGGATGATCAGAGGATGAGCCATTATAGAATCCTCCTCCATATATATAGAACATAACCGGCACGGTTTGTGTAAGCTTTAGTGTGAATATTTGTATTATTATCACAAACAAATGCACTCATTCACTTACATTTTTCGTATATACACTGAGATTTAAGCAATCTTCCAAATCTTGATCCGTCTCGGATATAGAAGTTATCACCGGACAACGTGTACCATATTTGGTAGCATTTAAAATATGACGCCAAGGAAGCTTTGGCACAGGTGCCTGAAAAACATATACGCACATACAAGAATTGGCATCTCATAATTACCGTGTAAAGATGTTCAAAAGCACCTTAAAACGCATTTCTCCTCTCGGCGATTCCGCAAACGGAATCCCCATAAATCGCATAAAGGTCTGATTTGTCCATGCTGTCGAATCGAATATGCCAAGCACCCTTCCTTGACCCGCTAAATTTACAACAACCGTTTGGTTGTGCGAAGAAATACTTTGTGAACAAAGAATTGTCCAAATGACTAGAAAAATAACAACTGAAGTGACTGCCAACTTCATGTTTACTGAAGAGTAATGGCAGTACTTGCAAAACATTTTACCTCGAAGAAGCTTAGATTTTATTATCACGATACGATTATGTACTGTTGGCAATATTCAATGCAGCATGTTTGATATATGTTATTTATTTTTTTTATTTTTTATTACTAATATACATAGTTTATTTTTACTGATAGTGTTGTTTAAAGATGTCTAATGCACATTTCATTGTAAACTCTTATAAAGAAAGTTTCAACTTTTTTTAAAGATAATTATCATATTTCTTCATTCTGAAATATGAAGAATTGTTTTTGTCGCATTACAATTAATTAAATTATAGCAAAATAAATTTTTGTGTATAGGTTTCTTAAAGATAAGTTCAGTTATCCTTACTATTAATTTTGCATATTATTACTTTGCTCTTGAATATCTTAATATGAATCTTTTACCGAAGAGTATGAGAATAACGAAGAAATAATTCATCAGCTCTGTCTGGGTATGATATTAATAATTTGCTACATATGTATATTATTTTAAAAAGCTACTTGGTTTGTCGATTGGTTTAAAACCCCCTTTCTTTTACGCTTTTAATTGCGAAATAAATGCATTAAGTCCAAAGGTATGAAACACGACGATAGAACTCAAAGACGTAGATGCGATCTTTGTCTCTCTAAGGCTATACTTCCTCGCTTATTTGTTTAAAAAAGTAACAATAATAACAATAACAATATCTTCTTTCTCCACCATTCGTACTTCACAGGTTGTGCAATGTTTAAAGGTCAAGTTTCGAGAATCGCGATTAGATGAAAAATGTGAAAAGGAGATGATCAAAATATTGCAAGAACAAGCTCTGAACTATAAGCTAAATCCACTATTGCAGAATTTCTGCAAATCAGAAATTGAAGTGCTCTGCAGTCCAAGTGCTGGCGTCGAAGAACACGGACAAATTGAAGAATGCCTTAAGACAGCATTCCTGAATCAAAAGATTATAAATCGAGACTGTAAAATCGAGATAGCCACACTTATTGCCGAAACGAAAGCAGATATACATGTTGATCCAATATTGGAAGATGCATGCACGGTGGATCTACTACGTTACTGCTCAAATGTCCGAAGCGGCGATAGTCGAAGTAAGCCGAAACATCAGTAATACACGTTTATATCTATTCCTTATATATGTTTCTATATTCCAGAGCTGAAATGTCTGCAAGTGGTCTTGCAAGATCAGTCCAAAGCCATGGAAGAAGACTGTCGAAATAAGTTAAAGCGACGCATGGAAATGTTTGCAAATGCAGATACCGTAATACTTTTAATCATAACCGTTGGATATTAACATATATAATGTATTATTAACTTTCTGTAGGTATTAGCGCAACCACCCGAAAATATGGGACAACTCGTCAATCAAGTCATTACTTCTCCAGCGAAAAAGTTTTTTATTGTTATACTCCTTACTGCAGTTGGTATGATTTTTATGATGGGTATCTTTTTGGGGCGTGTAACGAAAAGAGCTCTGAGTACGAAAAATAAATAATGAAGAAGCTTAAATACCCAAGGAGCACATAAAGGGCCAGTCCGTTCACTTATTTTGTACCATTTAGTGAAACAAAAACAAAAAAGAATGCCGAAAAAAGATTTGAGACATGAAATGTGTATAAAATAAAACATAAACTAAGAAAAAATATAAGTATAAAAAATACAAATAATAAATGGCTTTTCTTTACATGCATGTATCCTAGTATTTGCTTTATTATGGTGGCCTTAATATATGTATTTACGGTATATCTCACCGAACTTCCATACACAACGAACAGCCGTTTCTGTTCTATTAATATTTTTCTAAATATTAGTAATCAAAGGTCATACTTCTGCCCCGTTAATGTGTTGGCTTTCAGAAATGAAAAGTGAAGTTTATTCGGCTTTAAGCAGATATTACTTTTCTACAATAAAATCCATTTTAATCACGTCGCTTGTATTATTTTGAAAACTATTTCAAATTTTATAATTCGAATCAGTATTGCTTCAAACCAAAAAATATCAGGAACTAAACTTCAATTTCTATGCAATGGCGTTCACAGGGAGTTAATTTTCGATTGAAAATTCGACTTTTGAAATTTCCCCTCAATTGCTGTTCAGACGAAAAAATTTGACCTAACGCGGTATTTCGTTTTGGAAAAATCACCTCATGCGTCGAGAGAACTTTTATCGTAAAGTTTCTGCAAACGCGATCTAACGCCAGTCAACGCACGCACTGCACAACGCGTCATTGCGGTTTCGGCTTAAGACAAATTACGGCAACTCTGGTTTTGATTGACGTTTAAAATTATTCAGTTCATAATTTTTCCAATGTCGTACAACTGTGGAAAGTTTGATTTAAAATTCAAAAAATCATACAAAAAAGAAAAGCTGCAAGTAGCACATAAGAAGTAAAAGTTACAAGTAGTGTTTGCCAATGAAATTATATAATTTTAATAGAAGTTAATAAGTGAAATTAAATAAAAATGTGTGTGTAAAGTTTAGGCTTTTTTTGCGACTATAAAATATATGGTATAAAAGAAGGCAAGTAAAATGCATAGAAAAAGCAATTAGTGTACCGAAAACACAGCCTTTGTGCGGTTTTTAATTAAAATAAGGCGTTAGAAAAGCAAAGTTTTTAGTAAAGCATTTATCTTGAAAAATAAAGCAAAAATCGGCAATAAGGAGAGTGAAGTACCTGAGAGGTAATCCATTTTGTGTTTTGAAATAGCAGAGCAGTTCTCTTCGAAGGCTTTCAAATTTTGAGAGCAGTTTTGTTAGTGTAATTACGGAGAGATGCGGTGCATCTTAACATTTTATACTATGTGCAATAAGTGCGTATTAAATTAAAAACTGAAAATTTTTTTTTTTTATCGTACGAGAAGGTACGATCTGGAAGCAAAAGTCTGGAATAAGGTAAGTCATGAACATTATCTTTAATGTATATATCTAAATTTAATCGAATTCTAATTGAAACCAATTGGCTAGCATATTTTATTTACGCCTTATAGTATTAATTCTAAAGACAAAATTACGTGTTTTGCATGCTCTATCATATGTTCTAAATGTATGCGGTATATGCTTTACTAAATTATTTTCAAAATTTAAAAATCTGCAGAAATGCTTTTGCAAGTTATTACTCTTATGACTGGCCCACGGAAAACTCGCTCCGCTTGAAGCGTTTAGCCGCTCCCAGCGTCTTTTATAAGCGTGAAAGCAAAGAATATATGCGCATCTCATATAAGCTAAATTTTTCCTTACGGGTTCCAATATCAGGACCCAAACTCAGATGGCAGCTCTCTCGCATATCGCTACTCATGCTTTCAATTTATATGACCAACTTAAACACAGGCAGAACTGCAACTTCCTGTGTGTTTGTTGTTGCAATCGCCGTTATGGTTGTGTTTCACGGCCAGAGCTTGACTGCATTTGCAGTTGCAGTTCGAAGTTGCGGTTCTGACTGTCTTTAAGCTATAACAAATTTGTAATAGGTTTTAGATTTCGTAAACCCAAACAGACCCTTAAAGTTCGAAACACAATACCGCTGAAATACCGATCTGCTATGCATCTGCATAACATAATTTTATAACAGATAAAAGACGGGCGGAATTTAGCCTGAATACATAGCTGTATCTGGCTGCTGCGGCAAGCAGCAATAGTTCTTAAAAGCGGGGAGCTAAACAGAATAAAATTTTAATAGATACAGCTACGAGAGGCGAAACTACGAGGTAAAACCTTAAGAAACAACAAAAAAAACTAGGCAAAAGTAAACAAACAACAAAAAAAAAGAAAAAAAGCAGCGGCAAGATACAAAATATGCACTAAATCGATCTCTTGTTTTCCATTAGAGCCATTGTAATTTTGACATTGCATCTTGCTGCGGCAGCAAAGCAGCATTTGGAGCGTTCAGGCTTCCATTCCCATCCAGGCTTCCAATCAAGGAAGAGGTGTTTTAATTCCCTTGCAAAAATTAGGTGGCAGCTTAAAAAAAGGAAATTGTAAATTTATTACTTTTTGTTTACCGCCTGCAACGCTGATTTCTGCTGCTTCGTCCTGTGTCAGATAAAAATTCTTGTAGTGAGAAAATCAATTTTTCATAAATTATGTGGTATTGTTTATTTCCGCCTACAAAAGACACCAACTGGATTGAAATTTAATATCTCTGGGCTTTTAAGAGAGAAATAGAACTCATAAAAAAATCTAATTAAATGCAACTAAAGAAGTTTTGTCACAATTGATTTTCGCATTTTGCGTAACTATTCACAAATAAGAGATTATTTTCAAAATTTCACAAAGCCTGATATCGTGGTGAGGAAGTGAAAATGGGCTACGATCTGCATCGTTTTCAGGGGGAAGTCGATGAAGAGCTAACTTGCCCAATATGCTCTGGAGTTCTGGAGGAACCTCTGCAGGTAATCTTCCATAAGATGTTGTTCGACTCAAAATCGCTAAACAAAGAATGACCATTACACAGGCAGCAAGATGCGAGCACGCTTTTTGTAGAGCCTGTATCAACGAATGGTTATCCCGTCAACCGACCTGTCCAGTAGATCGCAACTCTCTGACTACAGCAAATCTACGCGCTGTCCCAAGAATCCTTAGGAATCTGCTGTCACGGTGAGGCTAAAACAAGGTTTCTATTTCACCGTCCAAATTGTATTTACATTCTCTTCTCTTAGTCTTTCAATAAGTTGCGACAATGCTCCTTATGGCTGTACACTTATACTTAAACTGGATGCTCTTCATTCTCATTTGGAAGAGTGTGAACACAATCCCAAGAGACCATTACCCTGTGAAAAGGGGTGTGGCTTTGTGATTCCGAAAGATGAATTAAAGGATCATAACTGCGTTCGAGAGCTTCGTACAATGATTCATACCCAACAACAAAAATTGGTGGAATTTAAATCTGAGATCTCCGATCAAAATCTAACAATCAATGAACTTAAGCGCGAGCTTCAGCTTTTTAAAGACTTCATGCGAGCAATGCGAGTTTCCAACCCGGCCATGCGCGCTATCGCAGATCAAATGGAACGGGATGAAGTCATTCGCTGGAGTAGTACATTGGCTCGTGCACGTGTTACCCGTTGGGGTGGAATGATATCCACACCGGATGATGCTTTACAAGTAAGTTTATTCTAATTTACTCCAATTTGTGAAAGTAACTTATGCTGCATTTTTGTGTAAAGATGATGATAAAGCGTGCGCTCTCTGAGTCAGGCTGCCCTCCACATATTCTTGACAATCTCATGGAAAATTGCCACGAACGTCGATGGCCACACGGATTAAGTTCTCTTGAAACACGTCAAAATAATCGCCGTATTTATGACAATTATATATGTCGACGTATTCCTGGTACGTAAAAAGAAATTCTGATACAGATCGGTGTCAGCAACTTTGTGTCATTTTCTCCTGCAGGCAAACAAGCAGTTCTAGTTCTTAGCTGTGATAATACTCATATGTCTGAGGACGTTATGGTTGAACCTGGTTTGGTAATGATATTCGCCCATGGTATAGAGTAAAATAAATATTTTCATTTGTAAGACTATTCTAAGCATTAAACTAAAAATAAATCTGAATCTATGATAGTGTTTGAATTTCAATAGTTGCTGAGAATATGTATAAAAATGACAATTCTGTCGTACAACAGTGCATACTCCTTGAGTTGCTGACTAAATGCTGTTTGTATTAAAATAAAAAAAAAAGATTTTGATGCTTTTATTGAATTCGTGAAGATACATTTTTTGCTCGATAAGAGGCCTAATTTTTCTGGTATGCTTCAATTATTCAGAACAAAAATATGGCCTTAATGGGCGGTTTTCCAGGGAGTAATCAAAATCTTTAGGCATGAATTATGAAACTGTCACACTAAGGAAAATAATTTGACATTTCATTCAATTTAATTAAATTGGTTTTTTTACAACATTGTATTAAAATTTTTGGTATTTAGTAGGAAAAACACCATACCATGCTGTTACCAATGGCAATTTTGCAACAGAAAATATTTTCTTTTTGATCGACGTTATTGAAATTGTTTTATTTTAAATGAAGATTTTTCCCTTTTTGTGTTTTTCCCTTTTTCAAAAAATTAAAAGCGATTTCACGTTTTAAAACGATATTTATATAGAAATTATTCTAAAACTAATTCTGAAAATTCTCAAATCTGAGGAATTTAACCAACAAACCAACAGACTTTATTTCATAATATAATTATTAATATGAGCATGGTAATTATTAGCGAACTCTTATGGAAATGCTAATTATTATTCATATTTTTTTTCAATCTTTTGCTAAATGAATACTCTGTTTTTTAATAGTTTAACAAAAAATTCATTTCAATTGTAGCCAGACCAAATAATTTCAGATTGTATGTATTTATTTCTGGCGCCATCTAAAAAGCCGAGACAGCCAAGACCACACTTTATCATTTACTAGGCTAAAAACTGCGTTATAATTATCATCGAACGACACAGACGGTTGCATTTGCTATGGTCGTGAATATATACATATTTTTTCAGTAGATTAAATCACTGAAAAGTAAACAACTTCAAACTAGGCGATAAGCATCTCAATTATCTGACTGATTGACTGACTGACTGACGGGCCATAATATTGATTTGCTTCGAATACGAACATTGTCTGTTCATAAAAAAATTTTCCATTTACCCACTGAAAATGACATTATTGTTCTGCGATAATGTTAACGATTTAACCATTGACTACGTTAAAATTTGGTCAAGGAAAGTTATAATTTGAGAGGGCTTTAGAGCTCTCGATAGCACCGAATAATACCTGCGCCGGTCAATTTCAAGATACTACACTTTTATTGTTAAATGTGCATAGTCCAAAAGCGTAATTTAACTTTTGCACTCAACTGCTTTTGATAGTTTTGGCCAATTGAATGCACTATAGCTGAGCAAAAACGTGCTGCCAAAAGCCGTACAAACTTTACGAACTGCCATTTTTTTAGTGAATTTTCATACATATCTAAACGCCTTCTCCAGGTTTTTACTTATCTCGTGACATCACAAAAATGGTGGAATGTTGACAGTACCAAAATGACACGGAAATTAAAGTGACACCTCTTGTTGAAAGACTCTATACGAGTACAATACTCGTATATGAACATTATGCATGGCACTCGTATACTCTTTGCTAATACTCAATGGCCCTGAAAACTTTTCATTTAAATGTATTGATAAAGAAATTTGTTTGGAAATATAGAGTTTCAAGGCCATCTAACTTTATAGTTCATATACGAGAACTTTGTCACTAAAATTTTTTTTTAATTCAAAAAGTTGAATTAATCGATTTGGCAAATCGAGCGTCATAATATATTTATATTATTATATATATAAGTATATATATCATTATATACATATGCAAATATTTTTAGCACATTTTGTGCTTTTCAGTTTGGAATCGATCGATTAATTTTTGGATCCAATCATGGACGTTTATAAATTTTGCAGAAATGTGTTTAAGTGCTTTAATTGCCAAATTCAGCTGTAATAATAAATGCGTGTAGATGTGTACACAAACAATATACGAATAACTTATTAATTTAGTTATTTATAATTTATATTAAATTAATTACTTTATACTATATAACATAATCATATAAATACTTAAAAATCAAATAAATAATAAAATTTTTTCGTCATGCTTTAGTTAATTTTCAATAACATTTCCGACTAGACTAAAACTACCAGGTTTATAATTCACCAAGAAAAATAATAATTACATTTTTAATCGTAATAAAAAATAAATATTTGTCGAAAGGAATCTGTCGATTTTTCCGGGTAGCAAAATTCTTATATAATTTTCAATATTAATACAAACAAATAATATCATCAAAAACAATCAGTGTTTTTAAACGGCATTCAATTTATAAAATACATAAGTGCAACGTATTACGTATTACAATACAATTACGTATTGCAATAATAATTGTCGTAATAATTAACGGATTTGCAAATTTCCAAAATAACAAATAAAACCACAAATCTGTCCGGCCCTTACTTTAGCTAAAGTCTATATATGTAGACTATACCGGTTGTCTGTTGTTGTTGTCGTCGTCGTCGTTGAGGTTGCCGCCGTCTGCCGATAAGCCAACGTTAAAAGGGTAGAAGAGATAGCAGTGACTCTGTCCGCGAACTGTTATCATATTCAACCTTTCTATAAATAAATCACAGCAACGAAATTAACATTTAACCAACTTTAAAAATAACAACATAACTGAACTTATGTACCAACCATACTATATTTAGCACAGTGAGTTATTTAGAACACTTTCACAGGTGAAACAAACATCGCCACCGATACGTCGATATCATGACAATCATATATGACTGTCTATAGGCAGAACTTCACCATATTCATTAACCATTTTACAAGTATGTGTACTAGTGTATAATTTGTAACCAAATTGCTACCGCTAACGAAAATTCCGCTCCTGCCATGACAATCAAAGCCAGATTGACAATATTATTAAACTGGTTTCTCAACAGGTCGAGTTCTCCCACCTCACCCGGTAACGTACCACAATACATAATCCATGTATGCATTTCTCAATAAAAAATAATCCTGTTTGTTGCATGGAATATATGTAAGTACGAGTATGTGCATACTATACATGCTAAATATGTACAGAGATATACAAACAAACTACATATAATGATTACTATCTCATCTACTCTCATATGAAAAACGTTTAAAAGGTGAAAAGTACTAAATTGGGGTAAAAATTGGGTATGGCTTTTTGGAGTAAATTTTCAAACAATATGTAGAATATATGAAAAGATTGAATACAAGCACTGCTGCCTGATAATTAATATAAAGAAAAAGTCAATCTTTTCGATACTTTGAGGCGTCCTACAGTGACGGTCCATTAATTCAGCACGACGAGAAGAGAAATTCTTATGAGCAAACACTGATTGTATCAGCCAATAGCCCTTGCTTTACAATATTAACTTGTTAAATATGATACGAGTTCATTATTCTCTTAACAAGATTTAAGATTTTAAACTGGTGTTATCGACACAAGAGTCTTAAAACAGCAGACTAATATAATATAATATTATCACCGAATTCCAGGTCAATTGTGACACGCGCTTTTTTTTTATACCTTTATACCCTACACCCGAAGGGATGAGGGTATATACACTTTGTTCTTCCGTTTGTAACGCATCAAGGAAGTGTGGCAGGTATAAAAAGTATTTACATTTTCTTGCTTAGAATAACCTCCTGAGCCGATTTAACCCTGTCCGTCCATCTGTCTGTGGAAATGACGATTACAGGATAACGAATAGAGGTATTGTCATGAAATTTGACCGTCGTCGTAAGGAATTTACTTTTTATGGCAAAAATTAATTAAATTCAAAATTTAGCTCTCAGCACCTAAATTTGTCCGGTTGTAAAAGTGATTTTAAAGCTGAAATTTTATTTCCAAATCCACCATCTCAGACTAAAACAAACTACCAAAAATGGGCGTGGTTCGCCTACTGGTAATAAAAACAACGCTACCACTACCACGCCTTTTTTAGTAAATATGCATTCGATTTTAGAGCTGAATCTCTCAGCCTGAAATCCGGATCAGATTTCATTGCCGAATTTACCGTATTGTTGAAAGTCATCTCACAAACAATAATCGTGACCCTTCCACTAGTAAACGATTCAAAACATGATGTTTAATTAGAAAGGCGGTGTTGTAAATGAATTTATACACTCTATAGCTCTAAGTAAAATGAAAAAGGGCGTCATTCTCCCACTTTTTTATCATCGATTAATAGAAGCGAGTGTAGGGTATATGAGCTGCGGCCAGGCCAGGAAGTTAGCGCTTTTACTTGTTTAGTTTAATCCTTTAAAATGAATTTATGATTTTAAGCTATCAAACTTTTTTGTGATACTGATGGTCATAATTTTCAGATGATAAGGCCTCTGTGCTCTAAACGACATCTGTGCTTAACAGGTAACGTTTTTCCCTCCCCTTTTCCCCTCCCCTACTTCCCGCAAAGCGTTTATTCTCTTTGTTTTCATTATGAAGAAACTAACCTACAGAAAAGGGTAAAAGGTATGTAAAAGCAATCCGAGACTTGAAAAACAAACGCAAAAGAGATTTTGACATTTTCTTTAACACAATAAAACGTAATTAATTATAAAACGTAAACTAATACTTAATAATAATACGTAATACTATTTTGTCGTATGAAAATACTGTAAAGTTCTAATAAAAGAGACGGAGTTTTTCATGTAAACTTTTCACAAAAAAATAGGAGGAATATTTTAATAGGAGTAATAAAAATCAACCAATAATGAAAACATTTTGACCAAATGAATATCATAAGTCTCTACCTCAGTGATAACATTGACAGAGAGATGATTTTTAAAGATGCTGATCATTAAGCACTAATAACATCAAGATTTAAAAAAACTACCTGCAATCACCAGGTAACACAGTCACTACAATTTTACAATATCTTCAAAAGGCTAAGAAAAACCATATCTTCAGAGGACATGGTACCTACTAACAAATTTTGGATTTTTTGAAACAAACAACGTGCTTCAGAACTATTAAGAAGGTAAATAATTTTCCAACTTTGAATAATTAGCAACACCTGAAATGAGATAAATCAGTTTCTGTATATACACAGTATACTCATATGATAATATATGATATTATTTCACATGTGTTAACAACTGTACTTACTCATTTTCACAAAAAACATATTGAAAAGTTTCATAACACTTCGGAAATACTTTTAGCATTTTATCAGCTCTTTTATGGGTAATCGATCTAAGCCCAATCTCATCAAGAACTCATTAAATGTAAAAACATATGATACTTTTAGATTTTATTTTCGAAAATAATCTTTGAATATCGTCAGGAAAATGAGAAAATGAGGGTAAAAATTTGAATAATTGAATGCTTAAATGATAAAAGAGATCGTGTGTACCATGTACATACATATGTATGTCGAGAGCTCACAATCCAAATCGGCCAAATTTTCTTTCATTTCCAAAATAAAATTTTTGGGTATGCTCCGCACTTGAAAGGAATACCATTGCTAAGCGAAACAGACGATCGTGTATGCATTGCCAGTCAGAATCTTTGGAAGTGCATCGACTGCAGCAGCCTGGCATCCCTACGTACATATGTATGCATGTATGTACGTACACGTACAGTCAGTCGCATACGCATGGCTTGTAACGACGGCTACGCTACGTGGTATTTCGATGGGCTCTGTCGCATAAAACCTTACAGCAGCAATCACCATATTTTATGTCGAGCGCTCTCTAGAAATCCACAGCAATCACTTAGTCGAAGCTCGCCGGCTGCTGATCGCTTCGGTCGTCAACAATCGGTCGATCATTAGTTCAGCAACCAGCTGAGCATTCGCACGCATGGACGGAATTCGTCTCTTTGCAAATCTGGTGCTTCAAGTATCGGCCTAAAGCCAAGTGACTGATTTTCGCGATCATAAATCAAATTCGTGCTCGGTATTTTTTAGAAGTGCCGGCTCCACGCCTGAGGTGCGTGATAGTGCTTTATTCTATGTGCTCGTTTTTTAAATCACGCCAAGAAAAGACCACAGACTCTTAAGTACATTGAAATCAAATATTGACAAATTTAATTGAAGACACACATAGACGCGTACATACAGACGGCGATATATAAATAAAACAGTGTCAACAGGGTGGCCCGCAGTGAATTAACAAGAATATAGCAAGTCCAAATAAAGTGCTATTTTTGCAGAGTTCAGCCGCTTTAATGCCAAGGACCAGCGAATTCAAATCGATCTCTCGGAGTCAGTCCGACCGGCGCTTTTGTTGTGTTTTGTGAACCACAGCCGCGTAGGAGCGGTTTTTAGGCGGCGCGTGTCGTTGTGCTTATTTTTGGCGCTTGCTCGCGACACCAGCCACTATTTACGGTTAGTTATCTGTCGTCTCCGGCTCGCAATCATCACTCAGACTAATGAATAAATGACCCGCAGTTGCTTCGCGATTTAATTAGTTTCTGTTTACACTGATGTTTGTTTTTAATTGGGCGAATCGCATCGCCTCGCACTGCTTTATGCTGAGCAATTATATTGAGCGCCCGGCGTGCTCATTTTTTCAACTTAACTGAAGTTGTTTAGATTAATTCGCCATTGTTGGCGCAGACAAAGCGGAGGAACAACCCACAATGATTTCGCACAGTCCACCGATATTCAGTCACAGTCCCCCGGTCAGTTTCCTGGCGGATTATATGAGCAACCATCGTCCAAATTTACCGTAAGTGATGGTTTATGGCAAGAGAGAAAGTTGTTGTAACTCGATTAGACGACTTGTTTACATTGTAATACTGTAAACTATTTATTAATTAAAGAGAAAAAAAAGTACGTAATCACTTAAGACGTGTTTTTGCTGTGTTATTAACAAACGAAATATTTCTTCTCCGTTTGCTATTTTTAGTTATCAGGAAGATCACAGCAAAACCAGCATTTATTGTCGTCCACAAATAATGACCTTGGCTTCGAAGGTCATCGTTAATAACGCATCCAACGCTCCGGCACAACGAGCGTTGGTGCGCGGTGGCCGTAACTGCTTGGACCGAATGACCTCCGCGCCCATCCTTCCCGTACAGCCGAAATCATGCCTAAGCAGGCGATGCACCACCGCCAGCTCTGGCAAGTGCGCAACAACGAACTCTCTGGGCACGCTACCACCAACAGGCAGCACTCACATGGAGCAGAAGTAAGTGTAGCTAATAATAATAATAATAACGTAAGGTAATAATAAATCGAGTAAACAAATGTTGACTGTGTAAACAGTTGAGAAAACATCTTCAAAGATGATTTATTTGACGAGTCCACGTTCGTTTCAATTCATTGCAATAACGGAATGAAGGACCACTTCATTCATTCATTCATTCATTTCTCTTCTTGGCGATTTTACTTTTTATTGAGAAAATAGTGTTGTTGGATAGAACGTAAAACTGAAAGTCTTCTAAAATTGAAATCCTTCATTTGAAATTTGTTGGAAAAAAAATACATAAATTAAGCCATTGAAACTGAATTTAGGTATTCCTTTTTTGCCTATACTCTTCATTCTTCAGGTATTATATACATATATACCATACCATACGATATTTGTAGAAAGATAAGAATAAATTCGAAAACTGTGTTAGCTAAAAACTGAGTGTAGCGCCTACAAAAAGGTCTTTAACACTTCATTGAGCTACATAAATACTGCCTTTACATACAGACAAATTTACAGAAGTTGTACCGAATACACTGCTACAGATTGACCATAAATCGGTTAATCCTGTTAGCAATTCTTTCCGATAATAATGAAATGTTAAAAAAACTTCAATCAATATGGATTTTTTTTTAGTACAGACATAAAATCGTTTGATTTTTATTGATTTGGACATTTGAAGTACTTTGTGTGTCATTTAAGTAATCATTCATGAATTAAATTGACCATGGTCATTTGCTTCTTAAAACAGCTTGTTGTAAAACTTTTCTTATTTCATTGGTTTAGCTTAAACTTTTATTACTATTTAATGCTGTTACAACGATTTAGTGCAATACGGTTGAATATAATACGTCAATGTGCCTTTGTGTGTACCTAAAAGTATATAGATTTGTGGCTTTTAGCTTTATTAAAGGTGTTTTAATTTTATTAAAATTATCGATAAATGTAAATAACGAGCTACGATGAGTTGATACTACTCATACAATAACATACTTATATAATATTTTTTTATTATACCATCTGGGTCATTTGCGGTTGGAAATATTATACATAAACACCAAAGATTATTGCATTTTGATCGTCGTCATCATCATTATCATGATCAGCAACTTTAGCGCATCGAGTGTGCAGGGTGTGTACCACCCAACCGGCAGACCCCCTCCCACCACGCCCGATTTTTATTCATACACAATTGCAAAAAACTGGTATGATGTCGAGCATTCTCTTTGGTACGAGTATAATACGATAAAAGAAATGCGACGAATTTTATTCGTCAAGAACACGTCTTGGGAAATATTTGTAGATTCTTGTGCGCAAAATAGAAAATGTGTACCAAAAATAAGACCATTTCATTTGCCATTGTCTGTGCCAATACTACACCCACGTGCCTTCATGAATGATATCCGTTCTTGAGAGGAACAGATGTCTTTCTTTCATTTCCTTTTTGCACAGATTGTATGCAGAATGAATCAAGTGCATACAGTAAGTAAATGGCTCGGCCCGCCGAAGGTTCAAGAATGTATCGTACATATCTTAACAATTTCTTATTATTCTTGCACCAGAGCAATTGAACAACTTTGTCGCAGAGAGAGCGATCCACCTTACCGTACTTCGCAGTGATTATAGTCCTATATCGTATATTAGTTATCTGATAACAAAATCGCTTGAAAGCACACGCCATAATCAAGTGGCAACATAAGCAAATGTGGACGCCGTCTTTCGTCGATTATAGACGACAAAGATCGCCGAAGTTGGTACCCGCAGCGAGAAAACCTGTGCACCAACACATTTGCTGAAAGCAAAACGAGTGCCGGCTGGCTGGCTCATTTACGCACCGGCAGATTTAGCTCGCCTGAATTTCGATTTCCGTGCCGATCACGCGGGCGAAGCATGAAGCATTTCATGTGGAACAGGTTTGGATGGTGAAGCCATGGCTTCCAGAGTTTAAAAATGCAGCGCAACTCCAACAAACTTCATTTAAACATTTCACGCGACGTGGTAAAAAAGTGTCTGATTGTGACGATGTGGCATGTAAAACGATTTCGTTTATACATACATAGTTTTAAGTTATGTTGCTTTAATGCATGCACACACGCTCATGCATTCATAGGGAAGTACCTAGATTCATATGTGCCTGAATATATGTATATATGTATATACAGGAGGAGGGATTTATAAGTATCCGCGATCACCAGATTTTGTTGATCATTTCCTTCAAACTCACTTCCATTATTCAGCCTCCCCGTTTAATTATTCAACCGAGAACGGTTGTACGACCTCGCTGGAATTCGTTGAACCAATATTTCACGGTTATCATCGCAGATAAATGGTCGCCATAAACGGTACTCAATTTTTCTCTAATCTCCTCATACGGTTTCCTCAACCAAGAGCAAGTATCTAATCACAAAAAGCACAGTATCTTTCTCCATAATCACAAAAGTTCAAGCACAAAAAACTGCTAAGACCAAACTACGCATTTCACCGAAATTTTGACAGATGACACTAAACGACTCGGACTCGGGTACTTCTCAATCTCCCCGTGTTTGCTAATAATAATAAATGTGGTTGTTTACTATTTATATTCAAATTTAAAGCGAAGTTGAAATACTTTAATGCTTACCTGATTGTATTTATTATGAAGTGTGCACATTTGATGCTATCGGTGTCAACATTTTTTCTACTAAAACAGTTTGCAATAACATTATAAAGTTTTTATGCATTTGCAATAGATAATAACATTTCTGTGCTAGTTATTCTTTTTCTATGGTTTTTTGTTGTATTTTCACTATAATAAAATGAACATACATACATACATATGTGTACTAGAACGTATATAATACATATAGAAGTAGATATGAATTTTCTAAATAAAATATTTTCATGATAAAAACGATCATAAAAATTCAAATAAATTAATTACCATGAAAAGATTATCATTAAATGTAAATATTTTCAAAAAAGGAAGGCATTGGCAAAATCTGCTTCTGAAATGTTATGTTATTTTGACAGTTAGTTGGTTAGTTAATCAAAAACTAACTAATTTAACGGTTTTTTATTTTTTGAAATACCAGTTTCTTTCACTAATCCAGGATTACAGATTGCGTGATTATATAACCGGAAGGGATAAGAGTTTATTCACGTTGTTCTTCCATACCTGACGGTTTTTTAAGAAAAGCGATTTTGTAAATGAGTTAAAAGACCCAAAATAACTATCTAAAAGAGAAATGAAGATGGGCGTGAAGGGCCCACTTTTTCATCATCAATTGGCCAACTACGGGTGTAGGGTATATGCGTTTCGACCAGGCCGAGGTTAGCGCTCTTACTTATTTTATAATAAATTTGAACGAATTTCAGTCGACCACTGATCGATTTGATTGGTAGACATTTGCCACAAACACAATTTTATAATTATATCATATAAAGTCACAATCACATTCACCAGACTTGACTTCTATCACTTGAGGTTATATAACAAACGAAACAGGCTTTATAAATTCTTCCAAATATATCGTATTAAAAAAATTCAAATTTAAAATTGCGAGATTATCTAAATTTTATATTTGTTATCTTCTTTTTTCGTTAATTGACTAATCTTCTCTTCAATCATTTTTTTAAATATAAAATTAAAATTGTTATACATACTACGGTATAACAAGTTCTCAAAAATCAAAATAAAACAATACTTTGTACATTGTTACTTTTAAAATTAATTAAAACTAATATTAAATTTTATATTTTATTCTAATTAGAAGATTGTGTTGAGACATATTTCAATTATTTTTAAAAAACTAATTTTTACGTCGTATTTTCGCTTTAGGCACTCACCAACATTTTGAAAAAATTCAGAGGATTATCACAAAAATACTAATGTATTATTGATCCCATTAATTCTGTCCAATTTAGATTTTAAACACTTTCGTAGTAACTCTTACAATAACTTATTAAGCTTAAGCTTCAGATTAATTATGCCTGATGTTTTGGTCTAATTGATTAAATTAAACCAGGAGAATTTTGGACTTTTGAAAAGATAAACGTATCTTTTTACTCGTATTATTTTTTTTATTCTACTTGTTCCATTTTGAACTTTATTCAGTTGGCAGAGTAATATTTTATCGTGTGTTTTCCATTTTTTATGTTTTTATTTCGCGTTTTAGCGCTGTCCATACTGTTACCTTGTTTGCTTTTACTTGCATTAACAACAAGCGCGTATTTTAAAAAAACAGAAAGTGAGTGAGTGAAGTCTTCATGCCAATGATCTCAATGTCATGATACTTGTTAGTATCGCAATAAGCTGTCAGTATTATTCCATTATGTTGAAGTTGTTTTCCGAAAAGAGTTACAATGTGAAATAGTTTGCCATTTATGTATGTTCCTCTTTACCATAATCCTCTTTAAACAATTTACTTCAATCTACTTTGGTAAGGCCGTATAAAAACTTGGAGCTAATGGAATTAATTAATTAAGATAAGATTAAATACTATTTGGTCTATTTTTAAAAAATATAAATACAAAATATTGTACGTACGTAATAAATACGTACTACGTATAGAAAACTGTTTGTATGTATAAGATTCTAAATATATTGATATTATTGAGGATTTATTTTTGGCATAATAATGCAAAAACGAGAGATAACAACTTAATAAATATGTATATTATCATATATTATGCAAGATATATGGAAATTCAGGGACTTTGCAGTCTAAACTTCATTTAGGTAAATATATTTTATATATTAATTTAAGAAACGAGTAATACCTCTACACAAAGTGTTGGACGGTTGGTTTACCAACCAAATCGAATAACTCCATAAAATAAAAAGAGGAAAAAGTTGAGAAAATATATATTCCAATATATATAATACAAACTAATACTTAAGTACCAAACAATTTTAGTAACTTAATTATTTAATAACAAAGTAATATATTTAAATACATATAAACATTTCCAATTATTGCAATACGAGTAGGTATATACTATTTTTTATAATCTGCATTATAGCGTTCATATAGGAATGTACAGAAAAAAATCCAGTACGCTCTCACCTTTTACGATAATTTTTTTAACGATTTTTTTTTTTTGAAATATCCATAAGAAGCGCACCAGTTGAAGGCGAAGTTCAAAGGTAAACAACCTTCAATTTTTCGACTCGGTGGCGCTAAGATTGAAAACTTTATACGTCAGTAAAGTGTTCATTAGACGTTAGCATGCTTATTTGATTGATTTGATTTGATTGAATACTTTGAATAGACAGACAGACTTTATAGGCATTGGACTTTAAAGAGTTTAGAAGACTCAATTCACGTAATACAAAAAACATCTCTTTAACGACCTCGAAAACACACCGGAACATTTTCTACTACGATTTTATTGAAATAAGAAATTAATATACCCGTAATCAGTTTTTTCTTACAAAAAAAAGCAAACAAAAAATAAAAACAAATCGTAGTCAAATTGAAACTTAAAACCAAGAATTAAATTTATGTTAACTCCCTACTTCTAATACCCCTTCCCCTCCACCACTCACCGACCTTCGACTACATTCTCACTTCTTATAAATTTGTACTATATGTATTTGCAAATATTGCGACTTTTTCCGGCAAATTTTCTGGCATCTCGAAATAAAAAATCCATTCCAAAGAAATCTTAATTGATTGAGTTGTCAATTATTTTGTTTTTTATTATATTTAGTAAATATCATACAAAAATTAATAAATTTGCAATAATATAGCATATAACATATATTCACACAATCATATAACAGACTACAATCATATATAAGAAGAAGAAGCAAAATAAATATTTACCCATATTTTATTTATTTTTTAAAATTTATCTGATATTTTTAAACTCAAAACATGCCTCATCATAAAAAAACAAAACAACCAACGTCATAAATTCTCTCTGTTTATTTGTATACATCCATAACGGACGAAAATGATCTTATTTTACAAAGTCTCTATCTCTCTCTCTCTCTCTCTCTCTCTCTTCTCTCAAGTAATGTCATCAAGTGAAAGTGTGATTTTGTTGTTGACGTTGATAGCTATACGTACATATATGTATACATATGTATATACACATACATAACTAAAAATTTTTTTGAAGAATTTTTATCATTTAAATAAACTAAAAATTTTGAAGAATTTTACTTTTTTTCGCAATTTTTGCATTATTCAAGGCTCTGTTTTTATTTTTAGTATCTTTAAAGACAAAATTAATAATAATTTAGGTATAGGTATTCTCTATAATTAACTATTTAATAATATTGATCATTTATTAACGAAGAGCAGAAATAAAAATATTATGTTAATAATAAAAATAATGGGCTTAGTAACATTGTGTCATCATCATACTCTTCTTGACGATGTTCTGGAATTATTGACGCGATCTTTTGCGCGATTTGTAGCTTACGTTGTTGTCTTTTCAACGGTCATGCCAGTGAAAAAGTGATAAGTGAAATCAATTTAACATGGTCGTACTTTCACTGTACAAATATTGAATTGTAGAATGTAGAATGAATTGTTATATGAAGAGAAACAGTCACTCGAAAGCCGTTCATGCATCGTTTCGAGTCCTGTACGCACTCTTTAGCAGTCGTCTTCGCATCGATTTGTTTTTTATTTACATATATGAGTAATATTGTTTTTCTGGTCAACTCTTGGACCCTCTTAAAGGATCTTGAAATTAATTAAGGGGAGTTTGGGGGGTTGAATTTGAAACTTCAAAGATTAGCTTAAAGTACATACATAAAAAATCGTTTATTCAGTGCATTGGTTTTACCAAACTTCTCGTCTGCGCTGCTTTCATCAACTTTAACCCAAATATTACTTAAAGGCCAGTGGGCCAAAACCATTGATAGCACTTATTTTGAGTTTTCATAGAACGTTGATTTCAGCGAATCCCTTCCAAACGCTACGCCATTGTCTTCTGTCGTCGTAAAAAAGGAAAAATCCACTGCACCACACCAAACCAAGAAAAGAAGCACTTTATTGGTTTTATCAGTTAAAAACGGTTTATAATAAGAAAAATAAAAGAACCCACCCAGCAGTACTTTGATAAACTTGATCATCTCTGACATTATATATTGCTCGCCCCATAGCGCTGCATGCCCTGACGCTGACGCTGGAATCAGTCGCCACCTTCACTAAACTTATCAGGCGGCGGTCATGCGATACGACATAAAACGCATAAATCAAGCCAAGTAAAACATTGCAAAATCTCGATTGAATATTTACACAAAAATACCAGCCTTCTTCTTGTCCCAATTCGAAGAAAAAAACTCAATTTTTTGATGATAAATTCAAAAAATACAATACAAACCGCCAAGGTCAGACAAAAATTATGTACTTTTTGTTAGGGATCTGCTATAGGCAATTATTACCATTATTATTATTACTAGTAGGAGTTTTAGAAAGCAATCATTTTTTCAAAATGCTCTGTCAATATTCCTTTCAGCAAAACTCGAAAAAAAGTTATTTTTGCGGATGACGAAGGCCTCTCGCTGACCGAAGTTCGCGTAATGTCCGAGCCCTCAAATGTGCCACCCTACTGGAGTATAAAGTTCTTGGAACAAATCACCCAGGGGCTCGTCAGCCCACAGCCGGCAGATCAATGGACGGTTGATTTCAAACAGCCAGCCTCCGATTACTTAACTTTTAGGTATTAAGAGCTTCTTTGAATTTTATTAGTCTGGATTTTGGAATTCAATAAGATCTCCTCTTTTTTTGTCTCTTTCCTTTTAGACAGAAAATTGAACGAGAATTTGTTTCGCTGGAGAATGTTATAGTAAAGGATGACGAGTCAATTATTGTGGGTACGGCTAAGGTCAAGAATATCAGCTTCGAAAAGGAAGTTATCGTACGAGTAACTTGGGACGATTGGAAAAGTCAGCAAGATATATATTGCACATACGCACGGGTAAAGCTGAACAAGTTATGCGATTATCTTAGCACAGACATAACTTTTAACTTAATCCGTAGGCTTATGGCCCCGTCACGACCACTGCTCATGTGGTTTTCGACACGTTCTCCTTCAAAATTACACTACCGCCATCATCCAAAAAGTTAGAATTCTGTATTTGTTACCGCGTAAAAACCCAAGAATACTGGGATAACAATGATGTAAGTACGCCTCATTCCTTCGACTTTCTCTGGATGAAGATGATAAAATTTTTATGGATCCTTAATTTGTATCCTTATTTAATTTCAGAATAAAAATTATACTATATCCAAGCGTTCGCCCTTCTACTATAATGCGTTAGCGCCATATGACAAAAATTCAACGCGCAATAATCAATGTCAAAACCCACTGAAAATGGCCCCTCTCTTCGACGCTCAAGCCAATGCCGCACAGAACAGCAACGGCCATGGCAACATATATTCGGAACCTACTCCTTATTGGTAAAAAAAAATACTGACAGGCAAAAGCCAATCATGGACATGTTTATATGGAAATCCTCAAGCTAATTGCTCCTTCATTCTATTGACGTCCATAAAGGTCAGAGCATCCAAATAGACTTTCAACGGATAAAATCCAAACAACAAGAACTACATTAAATGTTAATTTATGAAATATGTTGGAAGAAAGCTACCACAGCTATGAAGATTTTATCATTCTTAGATTAAGCTTGTATAACTTAATTATTTGGTTAGTGTTTTAAATGTATGTGAATGTGTGCCTTGACCTCACCCTCTCTGTCCTATAGTGTAGCTTCTTACTTTTACCATAATGATGTTAATATTATCAATACGTATCAATATGCATATCTTGCTTTAGTGTTTTACGATATTATGTTTGTTAAATCCAGGTCACGGAGGAGGTCACACTTTTGATAAAAAGTTGGTAGCCATAACTTGAAGCCATTATAGTAATTCTGAAACAGGATTAATGTCATCATTATTATATCTGTCTTTAATCGGTCTGTTGCTCTGCAGTGATAGCCGAATGATGATGATGATGATGATGATTAGATGATTTCGAAGCGATGAGATTTATTCAAAAATTTTAACCGCAAGACTGAGATTTAACTGCTGAGACACAAAAGCACTTTATTTACACTTAAATTTTTCAAAGCTTGTATTTATTTTGCTTATAATAGAATTTTGCAATGTAAATAGATAACTAACATTAAAGCGGAACTTTCTGGGAATCTCAGCGATTATATTGGAAAACTGTTTGGACATAGTATATTCCTCCATCACTGTTAGTGTTATAAACGTAGAATAAAAACAAACATTTAACAATTCTTGGGTGTGTTATCATTGCCATTGATTGGTAGCTCCTTGTGTGTGTGTTTTTGGGGGGATGCAGAAACAATATGGGTTTTCGAAGCGTTCAAGAATGGATGCATTGACCGTAATAATTAATAATCGATTTGGCAAATTCGCTGTTTTCATTTGTTCGAGGTCATATAAAATTTTAATGTTTTAATCTTTTTTACCTTTAAAAAGTCAAAAGTCAAAAACTGCAAGACTTAAAAGATCTCAGATGGAGCATTTCTAAGGCTTCCGCTGAATTTATTTGGAGGTAATGAAATACTAATTGAACCAAGGAAAAAAATTTGTTCCTTGACATGTTTTCCGTGTTTTGTCTATGTTTTAAATGGACCAATTAACATGCCGAAAAAGTTGGACTGATCTCAACCAAAAATCAATCCGTACCTTTATCGCAGATTTTTAATGCGCTGCATCCTAAGTTCTTGATAATTTTATTCACAAAGCACGCACGAAAAAAAATCAGTTTAGAAACAAAACCTGCTTCGTCTTAGATTAATACAAGTTTAAAGAAAAGGTAAATTACTTACCCCTTCCTTCTTACCAATCTCTTGTTAAATTTAAAAAAAAACTATTATTTTGAAACGCTATGGTACTAGGGACATTTATTTATTTAATATTTTATAATGTAATGACTACGTACAATTCATACTGCTATTCGTTTGAAATGTTATTTTAAAATACATTTTTATATTTATAAATAGAATGTTTTGAGTTGAATGTGTAAATTATTTTTTTTCGGAACAATCGCCTTGCTCGAACTCGAAGGATAGTTTCTCCTAATTTATTTCCGTTTTATAAATGCAAAAATCTGAATACATAATTTTTTAATTGGAATGAATTGTCGTTTAGAAAAATACTTTCTTCGAGTCGTCACTGTAGCTTTTTTCTTAGTCAGAAAAGGAAAAGAAAACAGTTTTTGTTTCCTAAAGCTGAGTTGATAATTTCATTAAGTAGTTTAGCATCTCCCCAGTATTTAGTCGACAGTAGCCTCCTAAGAGTCGCCGCTGTTGCCGATAGTTTAAAATGTGTTTTATATTTTGAGTTAAAGGGATTATCGTATCGATTTTTGTAAGGGCAACTTAATTAACTCAGTTTTTGTCAAGTTTTGCCTTGAGCGATGCTGGCATTTCTGGGGGTGGAGGACGTGGAATACGCAAAGCGACTTTAACACCATCATAAATAAACCACTGCAATGCTGTCAAGGTACCAATCATAATAATACGGGGAGTCAAACCATGCCACATGCCCATAAAGCCCAAGGACTTCGCCACTTGCACGGCTGATGAACCCTTAGCTTGATTAAGCTTTGACACAACAACATCCGCCGGATGAGAAACAACAGCGCAAAAGACGCCGGCAATGTAACCAGCAGCAAATGTAACTATTAATTGTTCGCCTTTGGAGCATTCAGAACGTGGTTTCGGTACCACATGTCTGAAATATTAACAGCGTTTTAATGTTTTAGAGAAAGCAAAATATAATATTGCAGCTCTTACTTGTAAAGCAACTCAACCGTTTTTTCAAAACACGCAAACTTCATCATAGTGTATGGAATCTGTCTCATCCAAAGTGGTACTAATCCCTTGTAGAATGCTCCTGCACCTTCATCCTTCATCATTTTTGGAAAAGCCTCACGGAAGTTGTTTGCAAATCCGGGCGTAGTTTGAATCTTGACCTTGGCAGCCTCGAAAGGAGCTAATGCAATGTCAGCAAAGAACTCCGCAGACGCAGACGCAGCCAAATACAACCATGTTCTATACAAATATGCATTTTCCTCACCCAATATATTGGCATAATAAACTTTGAAAGCTTCGTATAAACCGAATTTACAGAGACCCTTGTGGAATATAAACGTAGAATTAACTGTTGCTTTCAATTATAATCGGTTTTCGATAACTTCGAAAAAAAGGATGGCACATCGCTAAGTTACATTTGTCTGCTACGCAAAAATATCAGGGGATGATAGAAACTCTTCCTAAAGAATATTTTTTAATAACTTTACAAATTTTCTTATTCCAACCCAACATTTTTTAAAGAAAATCAATTTATACAGCAAATTTCAATCTCTTAAAAATTTAAAAGCACTTACTATAATTACGTTAAAAAATACATACTTGGGCAAGGTTTGTAACTTATGTAACGTTGAGAAACCATAAATTATGTAATATTAGAATCTGACTCACCTGGGCCGAGTAACCAATTAATGTCGGGAACCAGCCTTTAGCCAAGCCGCGTGTGCCTTCCTCATTCACAGTGACTTTAAAACCGTGCACCAAGTTCTTATATTTCTTAGCATCTACTTGCAAACGGCATTTTACTAAATCCAGGGGAACAACGAGGGTATGCGTGGTACCGCAGGACAGAATTCCGCCGATTCCGCAAAGCATAAAATATTTACTGCTGCCGAATTCGCAGGAGTCTCCAGACGACGTAGAAGCTGCTTGGATTTCGCGTCCAACGACTGGACCCCCGGCAGATTTTGGAGCTTCGCATTGAACTTTGGTAAAAGGCGTTCTGAAGGGCGAATTCTTGGCAGTTTCGAAAAATGAAGAGAACATCTTGAATTTCCTCCTTTTTGTACTCTGTCTGCAAAAGAATTTTACTAGCTTTTCACAGAATACTAATCAAGGTCGATGTTTTTGAGGTTCTTGCTAAAGTTACATAACGATCCAATTATTGATTTTTATCGATTTGAAAAAAAAATGTAGAATTAAAATATAAGGCAAGATGTTAGTTAACTTTAGCTTAATTTGAGTTATAAATTTGTATTATTACACAGATCTTAACAAATTCAAAAACTCCACCAAGAAAACTCAGCGACCACGAGCACAAAAAAGGAATTTGGCCTAAAATTTTACAATTTACAATAATGTCATCAGGATTGCAAACTTAAAGCAATTTTCTTTTTAAATACTTCCTTCACAATTAAGCTGCTTTCAGACAGAACGCCTTTTTTTACTCGCTGCGGCGCGCCTTTGGCCGTCGCCATGGTGTTCACAAAGACCACGATCACCATTGTACTAGTGCGGTGACTAATGCGTTTTCTCTAGTTCTAAAGCTATTTTTTTCCCTTACTAATTCCTATTTCAACGGCAGGGTACCTATGCGGAACATGTTCTGTGTTCAGATTTTGTAGAAGAACAAAAAAGCTTGTGTTTTTAAATATCAGCTGTTCGCTCACAGTTGTAATATTTAAAAACTGATATATATCTGATATATAGCTCACAGCTCAAACTTATACACCAGAACAGAAATAACAGTCGAAACAATGAATTTGAGTGTGTGGAAGTGCACAAAAAAAGGCAAAGACAAACGGAAAAGTTATGGCAACAGTTCGATTATCTTCAGAAAGGTAAAGCAATAATCTTTGTATGCTACTGTAACCTTTTCGATCAATGGTTGGATGCAAAAATTTGTCATGCACGTTGTATTACACAGAAATCCCAGAAGCTGTTCAAACAGAGAAAATGCGTTGTTTACTTTCGCGGCGTATAAATTTACGCGTCGCGGAGTGTTGTGAAAATTTACAAAATGTCCCACTGGTGTTAGTGTTTTGTGAGTGTGTGAGTTCAGTTTTAGAATTTTCGGAGTCGCCAGAGCTCAGATTACCAATTATCGTTAGACAGTTGAAAGTAGAAAGAAAATATTTACAAAAAAATTTCTTCCTATCTATATATACACCCAGTTGATTTGTTTACTTTCGTATCGATCCACGTCTGAACACCAAGACGAAAACGCAGCGCGTAGCGAAAACCGCGTTCTGTCTGAATGCAGCTTTAAACGCAACCATGAAAACATGTAAACAGCTGTTTACAGCTGTGAATACTTACAGCAACACGTTCAGAGCACACCATTTTCGCTGACAAATTTCGTTAACAGCCATTATTGGCTTTAATGGGAAACGAAAAAACCACAAATGGCTGCTTGCATCCCAGCGGCAAAGCCGCTATTGATAGATCTATTTCGTATTTTGCATCTGGCCGCAGCTCGTCTTCCTTTTTTTGTTGTTTGCTTACTTTTTAAGAGAGTTTTACCGCCAAAATTTTATATTAATTTTGACAAAAATTTTATTTGTTGAACTGATTGATGGATATTAACGAACAATTAATAGAATTGGTCCGACGCCATAGCTGCCTCTTCGATTTAAGTAAAAAGCTATACAAAAATAAGAGCCATAAAGACATGCTTTGGGCACGCATTGGACGGAGGCTTAATTTGGACGGTAAGTATTTTGCAAGTAAGAATATTTTAATAAAATTAATGGCAAATTAATATTTCAGGAGAAACATGCAAAAAAAGGTGGAAAACGTTAAGAGACAGCCATCGGCGGGCTAAAAGGACGACTGTTGTTGCCTCGGGTAGCGCTGCACCATTGCATCGGAAGATGTGGCGATATTTCGAGGCAATGTCATTTCTGGACAACGTCCAGTCCTCCAGAAGGTAAACTTTTTCCATCCGTACTGTTAGTAACTATAATATATTACCCTGTTTCAGCACCATAGGAAACATTCCGCAGCCAGTTTCGCCACCGCCAGTGCTCGTTTCGCCAACGGTCGTTTCGCCATCGTATTTTTCACCATCGACCAATTCGCAATTAGAGGCCATGTCGCCTTTATCGCCGGCAACAGTGCCACCAGAAACACCGGAGACAAGTTCGGCGTCTAGTAGAAGAAGGCCAAGTGGTACTTTAGCAAAGGTAAAACAAGTTTTCTTTCTGTTGCGTAGAACTTTAAAACCAAAGTGCTAATGCATATGTCCATTCATTTCAGAAACAAATCCAAACCGACTTCTCAAATTTTTTAAAGGGATTGTCAGAAACCGTTCAAAATACCAATGGAATTTTCAACCACCAAAAAGAACAGACGCCGACGGAGTACTTTTTTATAAGTCTAGCTAAAATGTTGGATGCAGCAAACATTCCGCCACATATACTGCATGCTACAAACCAAGAAATATGTAACATTGTTTTTGATACTATCAAAAATTTGCATTTGTCCAACAATAGGTAAATTTCTAAAACTTTATTGATGGTAGTTAATCTTTCCGACAGGTTTGAATGATGATGGGTTTTGGAAGAAATTTCTGTTACTTTTCTCTCCGTTACTCGGAGACAAACTGGTTTTGGCGATATGCCATTTTTAGTATCTTTTTTCGTTCTGAACGAATGTTTTGTATTTTTCGTTCTGTCTCCAAACAATTTGACATGCCGACTTTTAGAACCTCCCAAACTGCATCGCAGGTTTCATGATTTTTTATTGTCGAAATTCTATTCTATCACACAAACCTTCGGAATACTTTTACACAAGCTTCGAAATAATTTTTGCCAAGAGCTGCAAAATTCTACCAAACAACCTAACAGTTTCGCCGCTCGTATCTGTATGTATTGAAATATTAGTGTTAAGCTTTCCGAGTTTGACAACTCCTGCTGCTTGCCGCAGCGGCAAGATGCCGGCTATAAATTAGTCTTACCGACTGAAATTGTTATGTTGCTAGACAACGTATCTCAGAAAAAGTGGAACATTTTTTATTTATAATTTAACTTCTATTCATCTTCTGAAACATGTTAATGCCTAATTCGGTTTTCATCAATTTACAATTTTTAACATTTAGTAAAAATATAATCTTTTTGAACATATTCTACAATCGAAAAAATTATGTAATAATTTCAATGCTTTATTATAAATGGTGTCATAAATATGTTCTTAAAATAAATGTGTACGTTTTGTTTTCAAACGCTAAACAGAGCAGATAAAAAACACCATCCAGCCTTGGTTTGCCTACACCTTGGTACGTTTACTAATATGTCCTTCGATACCAACGGTACATCTGGACATAACGTCCGGCGTTAATGTTATGTTAACCGCCCCGGAAGTAGAGCAAACTGTTTCTCCGTCAATAAATGCTCCATTGCTATTACTAGGTCTCTTTCGATTTGGGGAGGAAACTGGTGACTTCTGCTTTAGGCACTCAACGTCATTGAAAACCACTTGGGCACCTCCACCGGAGGTGGGAATGACATTGCCTTTATAAAGCTTTGTTTCCACATCGCCGTCAGTATCAGCCTCTTGTGATACTAGACAGTATTTTGTTGCTTTATGGCTTTTCAATTCTTTCATATCCGTCAGTTTGGTAACGGATTTCCTATTTTTTATGTAAGGTTGCAATAAAGTTCCCAATGGAACAGGATTTGGAGCACGATGTTCAATCCATCTATCGTCAGCTGATCGAGATCTCCGGTGGCGTATGTTTGCGGCAGCTGCACCCTGAAAACGATGCGATATTAAAATTGCGGACTGATTATTAATTCGAATAATATTGAATACCGAACCTAGTCAACATTTGAATTTGGGCTTTAGACCTGAAAAAAGGAAGGACGAACGACTATTTCTGAACAAGATTCTTATCTTTCATGAGACTTCTTTTATGTGAAACATCTTTTTATGCAAATCGAGGAAAAAATTTACAAGGATAAACCCTCTGTACTAAGTGCCAGGTTTTTTGGCAGTCGATTAATTTTTCCTTTTGTCTACTTACGTAATTGTAAAATTCGTTGGTTTTCTTATTGACTCGTGACTTACCCTTACATGCCGAGGAGTACTATAAAGATCCGTTCGCGCGGTTGTTGGAACATATTCCTTTTGTGTGTGATCGGTATTTAAGTTCTTTCCCTCTGTTGGATTTTCCGTACTCAGAGATCGTCGAAGGCATGGAAGATCTTTGGACTGAATTATGTTAGATACCAGTCGAAGCTTTTCATCTTTAAGTCTCATCTTCTCCTGTAACTTAGCTCTCTGCTCGCGTAGTCTTATTTCTAATTCTCTGTTTTTCTTATCCGTTTCGACAGCGAGTTTTGAATTGAATTTTTTCTTTTGAATTTCTCTTTCATGTTCTTTCTGGCTAAGAAGACTTTGCTGTTCACTAAGTTTTCTTGACAAATCATCGATCTGCCGTTCGCGGTTGCTTAATTTACTGTTGAGTACATCGAGAGAACTTTCATGAACGCGCAATTTGTTTTCTAGGGCGAAAGTTCGTTCACGCTCCTGACTATAAACTGTTTTAAGTGCTGCGAGTTCTGTCCTCAATGAGATGTTCTCTCTTTCGATATTCATAAGATGAGACCGAAAATTGTCGCCTATGGGTAGTGAAAGTACTCATAATCAGTAAACTGAAGGATTTTTAGTTCGTTAGTATTATTACATTAATAAAAGTAATGAATAAGACAACTATCGTGTTTACTTTGGTCAATCCGAAACAGTCGATTAAAAACCAGAATTTGAATCTCTGCTAATAGCTTAAAAAATATTATCAACTAAATTATTTTCGGGATTACAACTTTTTAAGAATTCAGAAAATCGCATCGCGTGAAAAAAATTAACCGTCAACATTCAACTTACATCGATTTTCTAAGTCAGCTGATAGTATTTTACGCTTTTCTATACGTTGCAAAAGGTACTGCATTAGTTCCGCAATAGTGGCTTCAGCTTCTTCACTGCCAATTTTAAAGTTCGGAAATCCCGGCCCCAATGTGTAGACAAGGCCTACATCAAGGTCTAATTTTTTAGCATCGGCATGGCCTATCTCATTTAGATTGTTGACCGCAATCTTGAACATTTTATTCGCCTTCCTGCGACCGACCGGTAGACCAACATCTGGTTTCATGGGAATAGCTCGGGCTATTTGAACCTCTTGACTCATTTCGGCAAATTTCATAACTTGCTACTTTGCAACGAAAGGTGATTAAATATAAGCCTCTACTTCTTTGGATTCACTTACCAGATTTTCGTCGTAATCCTCTGCTCTGGGATTAATGCAGACAATCATTGAGACTTGACCTTCACCGTCAAAGTAATTCTTAAACATGTGAGTAATCTTTGAGTCTCGATATGGAATTTTTTTGGTTGCCATTCCAGGGGAAGCCTGTTGATTCTCCCGCAAATATTCTAAACAGGTTCGTAAGGTCATTAATGAATTGTTAATATTCCCGGCTTCACGTAACCGGATTCCTGTATTCTTTGTGCGTGATGAACGCTCGCTGCCTGCTAAATCAACTAGAGATAACTGGCTAACTGTTATTGTGCGCTTATCTTGGATTAAATTTTCGCCCTGGCTGTCTGTAGGCGCTTGAACCAGTCTTATATTGAAGACAGAGTGACTGCGACTCGATTCAGCATTGAGAATCGTGTGACCCATACGTTTGCGTTTTTGACCTTTCTGATAGGCTTCTATAGCCGCCTCAACGGACTCAATTTCCAGCTCAGTAACACCATGAACAAACATATTATGATTGCAATCTTCTCGGATAATTTTGCTTTGCAAAGTCCTGTTTAAATATGTACAACACAAATCCGTATGATTTACGAAATGAATTTTTTAAATTACCAGATTTTTTCAAAGACCTACTTTTGAATCCCGCTCTCCTCTAGAAGATCATATACGCTGTTGTTGTACACTTCGATGTACGTAACAAACACCGAAAACATATTGTCCTCATCTAAGCCTTGAAGTGGTGGAACATCACAAGACGCTTGTGAAGCAATTTCAGGATCCGAATCTTTGTGGCGTAAGCCATTGCGGCATCCTGCAAACCGTTGGTTCATCTCAATCTGCCTTTCTAACAAAGCATCCTCTTCTGATAAAATTTCAAAGCCATTAAGTCGATCCGGCTTGAATATATATTTTTTCGCTTGAAAGTCCGAAATGGTGCGAAAAAGCAAGTCTAAGCACCGCGGCATGATGCCACGATGATGCACATCTCCAGTCATGGTATAAGTCTTACCGCTACCAGTGACACCATAAGTAAAGAGCAAACTGTTCTTGCCACAAACAAGATTTTCAACCAGAGGCTGGCCAACTTGTAAAAAGACATCTCTTTGAGATGCAGAAGGCTCGAAGACATGTTTAAATGTGCACTGTATTTCCTTTTGAGAAATTTGCTTGTGAGATATCGGTTGGTCTGGCGAGGATAGAATAACCGTTGTTGGATTTTTTACGCGTACACACGAAAAATCCGCATCTGCTTGCAAGGGCCGAACACGGCAAAATACATTCACTGAATCATGTTGCTTACACCCATTAGTTGCTGGTTGTTCTGAAGAGTGTGGACGAGTCCGTGGAGTTTTTGGGATGTGAACCTGTGCTCGTGCCCTGAATATGAGATCTAATTATTTGTCACAGCAAATTACTCAAAATCCCTTACGATTTCATGTTTTTGCTTCTTGATACAATCAATTCAGATGAAAGCAATACAATCCCATCAAAACAAAAATCTTCGGTTATAAAATGGACGCAATTTTTTTAAATCAAAGATAATTTATCTCTGTTTCAAAATATTCGAATCCACGACTCGTAGAATCCAGCTTACTATTATGACACCCAGCTGTTATCACTAGAGATGAGCGATATTTCAGTACCGGTGACTTTGTCACTGTTACTTTGAAGTCACTGGTCACTATAGCGACAGAAAAATATTTTTACCAGTGACAGTGACAGTGACTGCCTTCGTTCCAATATTCACACACACAAATAATCGTTCCTGTCACTGACTTGTTACACGATATTCACACACAAATATTCGTTCCTGTCACTGACTTGTTTCACGATATTTACACAAATATTCGTTCCTGTCACTGGATTGTTCCCGCGCCATGAATTCGCTTGCGTATTTTTTTTCACACACATATTGTAAAAAAATCTTGAGTTGCAATAATTTATAATTATCTGTGCAGCTTTAAAACCTGCTGTAAAATATGTTTATTATTAATTATTTTTATTATTTAATACACCATAATTGGGAACAGATTCAGCACAGTACAAACTCTTTAAATTTATTATTGCTTTTGTAGTTGTTGGCGTTGGCGCTGATTCCAACAACATTTTTGGTCGCTCTAGTCTGGTTTAGGAGTTTTAGCCCTTTAAAGTTTGAAAATTTATTGTCTATATCTCCTATACTGTAAAAGATATCCAGATGATATGCATACCATTCTGATGGTATCAAAAGTATCTTTTATTTATGTAAAATACAGTAAGAGTTACTGAAGTTATTTTCATACAAATTGCAGAGCAGTATTCAGATTTGCTTGTCACTAAACACCTCTTCTGTGACTTAAGGTAACGGAGTTTTTAAAAGCAACATTGTGCACAATTTTTTAACCATTTAAAAAAAAAGAATGAGAATAAATAATATAAAATTAATGAAAAAAGTGCGATTTGGCAGTTTTTTGTGGCAGAAGATGTTATCTATTCAAAACGAAAAATATGCAAAATTAACTTGTCGTACAAGACAACAATTTCAAATTTGACAAAGCATATGAGTGGCATCCAACGGTGTCTTTACCATTACCGTTCAAAACAAGAAAATGACAATGCAGAACGAGCGGTAACGATACGCTTAGATTAAAAATCTACACCTAAAACTAGCTAAAACTTCTGGTATGGTCGTTTACTTATATTAAAGTCACGGTGACTAAAAATCAGTGGTTAAAATCACAGTGACCCGTATGTCACTGTCACTGCTGTCACCGTTCTTAAAAAAATCACTGGATCGCTCATCTCTAGTTATCACACGACAGATTAGAGTCTGTTTTCTCTCTTATAGGGTGAACTTGCACGACGTTTTAATGACTGAACCTTTTCTAAGTTCTGCGACATAAAAACTTAAAAAGTGCAGAATTATCTACACCGCCGATATGTAGAGTGCAGAAAATTCTGACCAGCAGAAGTATACTGAAATCAGCAAAACAAAAATTTTTGTTTTAGGTGCCATATTTGCGGAAAATGGTAATTGTTCAAACTTTCAACTGTCTAACGATAACTGATAATCCGAACTATGGCAACTCCAAAAATTATAGAACTGAACTCACACACTCACAAAACACTAACATAGGACATTTTGTGAATTTTCACAACGCACCGCGACGCGTAAATCTCTACGCCGCGACAGTAAACAACGCATTTTCTCTGTCTGAACAGCTTATGGGATATCTGTGTACTACAACCGGGCGAAAACATCGCCTCGCCGCGCGTATCGATAAACGCGTTCTGCCTGAATCCACCTTTACTTTCGTATTGGTTCGCGTTCTGTCTGAACACCCCCGAAAACGCGACGCAGCGCGGAGCGAAAACAGCGTTCTGTCTGAATGCAGCTTTAAACGGTTGGAATCGTCTTTCGTATTCCAAGAGTCACAAACTATTGAAATCGTCTTTCAAGTCGCCTTTTAAACGATTGAAGTCGTATTTCGTATTCCGTGGAAAGTGATTAACATCTACTTCATTTTGCAAAAAAGTAAATCCAAGTGATATTTTTATTGAACACGGTACGCTTCTCTGTTTAATTTACTTTAAAAAAATTTGATATGGCTGATGCAGCTGCCAGACAACTTCAATATGAATACAAAGCGGTATGTTTGAACATCAATGGATCGATATAAAAGGAAAACTCTGCTATCAATTTTACCAAAATGTCACATTTTTTTAGAATTCGAATCTTGTTCTTCAAGCGGATGTGCGTTTAATAGAAAGACCAAGGAGGGATGAGGCCACTGGTGAAGTCGTCTCCTTGGTTGGGAAGTTAGAAGGAACACGAATGGGAGACAGATACCAACGCACCAAACCAGAAAAGACTGAAGAGAGAAAAGCCAAGTAAAGCGTAAAACGTACCATACTACAAATTATTTAATGCTTTTTTAATTTTAGGAGACAGAAACGAGATGAAGCTCAATATGATTTTGAGCGTATGAAAGGCGCCACACTTTTGTCTGAGGGCGTGGATGAAATGGTGGGAATTGTATACAGACCAAAAACGCAGGAGACTCGTCAAACATACGAAGTTCTTTTGAGTTTCATTCAGGAGGCGCTTGGGGATCAACCAAGGGATATACTCTGTGGGGCAGCAGATGAAATATTGGCAGTATTAAAGAATGATAAATTAAAAGATCGCGAAAGAAAGCGCGAAATTGACAGCCTTTTGGGAGCAGTGACTGATGAAAGGTACCAAGTTGTTATAAACAAAATGGCCGTATGGACTATAAAGTGTTTTTCCCATTTTAGATTTGCCCTCCTCGTAAATTTGGGCAAGAAAATAACGGATTTTGGTTCTGATGCGGTGAATGCACTGAATGTTAATACGAATGAGGAGCAAATTGATGAAGCATATGGCATAAATGTGCAGTTTGAGGAATCGGAGGAAGAAAGCGATAACGACATGTACGGAGAGATTCGTGACGAAGACGGTCAGGAAGAAGGAGAAGAGGCGCGCATTGACCATACACTTCACGCTGAAAATGTAAATATTGTGTATTCTATAGCCTCGTCTCCAGACGAGGATTCCTAATGCAAAATTTTCTTACAGCTCTTACCGGAAGAAAGCGGCAGTGTGAAGAAGGAAAGAGGTCTACATCCACTGGATATTGACGCTTATTGGCTGCAACGTTGCCTAAGTAAATATTATAAGGACGCCATGGTGTCTCAGAGTAAAGCGGCAGATGTGTTAAGAATTTTGAAAGATGCCTCCGATAATCGCGACTGTGAAAATCAGTTGGTTCTGCTTCTGGGCTACGACAGTTTCGATTTTATCAAGCAATTAAAAAATAATCGTCAGATGATTTTATATTGCACTATGCTGGCTTCAGCCCAAACAGACAGCGAGCGGCAGCGAATACGTGATAAAATGAGGAAAGACAATCAGCTTTCAAAGATTTTACGCCAGCTTGACACAGGGAAAAGTGAGGAAGATGAAAACGCACAGTCTTCGCGCTCCAGCAAGAGGGGCAAAGAAGAAAACGATACTAATCATCAGGGCGATGCCGGCCAAATACCAGGCATACGGCAATTGTTAGAATTGGAAGAATTGACCTTCACACAAGGCTCTCACTTTATGGCGAATAAGCGTTGTCAATTGCCGGACGGTTCATTTCGAAAGCAACGCAAGGGCTACGAAGAGGTTCATGTGCCCGCATTGAAGCCCGTTCCGTATGAAGAGAAGGAGGAACTTCAACCAGTCGATAAATTGCCAAAATATGTGCAACCGGTTTTTGACGGATTCAAAACCCTAAATCGGATCCAGAGCAGGCTCTGGCGAGCGGCTCTTGAGGGCGACGAAAATATGCTTTTGTGCGCGCCCACCGGTGCGGGAAAAACAAATGTCGCCCTTTTAGCCATGATGCGTGAAATAGGCAAACATATTAACGAAGACGGTACAATTAATGTTGATGACTTCAAGATTATTTATGTTGCGCCCATGAAGTCCTTGGTGCAGGAAATGGTGGGTAATTTCGGAAGGCGCTTAGCTTGCTACAACTTGGCAGTATCGGAGTTGACGGGTGATCATCAGCTGACGCGAGAACAGATTGCGGCTACGCAGATCATCGTTTGCACACCCGAAAAATGGGACATCATTACCCGAAAGGGTGGCGAGAAAACCTTCACAACGCTTGTACGCCTTGTTATCATTGATGAAATTCATTTACTACACGATGAGCGCGGACCTGTCCTTGAGGCACTTGTCGCCAGAACAATACGTAATATCGAGGCTACTCAGGAGGAAGTGCGTTTAATTGGTCTGTCGGCCACGCTGCCAAACTATCAAGATGTAGCGACATTTTTACGTGTCAAGCCGGATAAAGGACTGTTTTATTTCGATAACAGCTTTCGGCCTGTTTCTCTTGAACAGCAGTATATTGGCGTTACCGAGAAGAAGGCTTTGAAACGTTTTCAGGTTATGAATGAAATCGTTTATGAAAAAACAATGGAGCATGCGGGACATAACCAGGTACTTGTGTTTGTTCACTCTAGGAAAGAAACGGGAAAAACTGCCCGGGCGGTCCGCGACATGTGTCTGGAAAAAGATACGTTGGGAAATTTTCTGCGAGAGGGCTCGGCGAGTATGGAGGTTTTGCGCACTGAAGCGGAGCAAGTGAAAAATACAGAACTAAAAGAATTGCTGCCCTATGGCTTTGCCATACATCACGCCGGCATGACTCGAGTGGACAGAACACTCGTGGAGGATCTGTTTGCCGATCGCCACATTCAGGTGTTGGTGTCTACTGCCACCCTGGCCTGGGGTGTGAACTTGCCCGCCCATACTGTCATCATAAAGGGTACGCAAGTGTACAATCCCGAGAAGGGTCGCTGGGTGGAGCTGAGCGCTTTGGACGTTCTACAGATGCTGGGACGTGCCGGTCGGCCGCAATACGACACCAAGGGCGAAGGTATTCTCATCACTAACCATAGCGAATTGCAGTTCTATCTGTCACTGCTCAACCAACAACTGCCCATCGAATCTCAGTTTGTGTCGAAGATGCCCGACATGCTCAATGCCGAAATAGTGCTCGGAACAGTGCAGAACTTAAAGGATGCCGCCAATTGGCTGGGCTACACTTATCTGTACATACGCATGCTGCGCAATCCCACTCTTTACGGCGTTACGCATGAGAAGGTAAAGGACGACCCACTGCTGGAGCAGTATCGTGCTGACTTGATCCATACTGCCTCTTTGCACCTGGATCGTAGTGGTCTCGTCAAATATGATCGCAAAAGTGGCAATTTTCAAGTCACCGAGCTGGGCCGCATAGCCTCTCATTATTATTGCACTCACGAAACTATGATGACTTACAATCAGTTGCTGAAGCCGACACTTAGCGAAATCGAACTGTTCCGAGTTTTCTCCCTGTCCTCAGAGTTCAAACACATCACCGTCCGAGAAGAGGAAAAACTCGAATTGCAGAAGCTCATGGAACGTGTTCCCATCCCGATTAAGGAGTCCATGGAGGAGAGCAGCGCCAAAGTGAATGTCCTGCTGCAGGCCTACATCTCGCAACTAAAGCTGGAGGGATTCGCTCTTATGTCCGACATGGTGTTTATAACTCAGTCTGCATCGCGCTTGATGCGTTCTATCTTCGAGATCGTTCTACATCGCGGATGGGCACAATTATCCGACAAAACGCTAACGCTTTGCAAAATGATTGATCGCCGGATGTGGCAATCGATGACGCCCCTGCGGCAGTTCAAAAAGATGCCCGACGAAATAGCAAAGAAGCTGGAGAAGAAGAACTTCCCCTGGGAGCGTCTCTACGATTTGGAACCGAATGAAATTGGCGAGCTAATACGCGTTCCAAAGCTGGGCAAAACCATACACAAGTTCGTGCACCAGTTCCCCAAGTTGGAGCTGTCCACGCATATTCAGCCAATTACACGCTCCACCCTTCGCGTGGAGTTGACCATAACGCCCGACTTTCAGTGGGATGAGAAAGTCCATGGCCAGTCGGAAGGATTTTGGATTCTAATAGAGGATGTGGATTCGGAAGTCATCCTACATCATGAGTTCTTCCTGCTTAAGGAAAAGTATGCTACTGACGAACACTCTATAAAATTCTTTGTGCCCGTGTACGAACCGATACCACCTCAGTACTTTCTGCGTATTGTATCCGATCGTTGGATTGGTTCTGAGACACAGTTGCCTGTATCCTTTAGGCATCTCATCTTACCCGAAAAGAATGTCCCACCCACTGAATTGCTCGACTTGCAGCCCCTACCCATAACCGCTTTGCGAAACGCAAATTTCGAAACCTTCTACGTTGACCAGTTCCCTCAATTTAATCCTATACAGACACAAGTCTTCAACGCTGTTTACAACAGTGATGACAATGTTTTCATAGGGGCTCCGACGGGCTCCGGTAAACTAACTGTAGCCGAGTTTGCTATTATGCGTCTCTTTTCGCAGAACCCCGAGGGCCGTTGCGTTTACTTGGTCTCAAAGGAAGCACTTGCCGATCTCGTCTTCGCCGATTGGCATTCGAAATTTGGCAGTTTGTCCCTGAAGGTAGTCAAACTGACAGGCGAGACGGGCACTGACTTGAAGCTTTTGGCTAAAGGTCAAGTGATCGTAACAACTGCTGACAAGTGGGACGTTTTGTCTCGCCGCTGGAAGCAGCGAAAGAATGTCCAGAATGTACATCTCTTCATTGTTGACGAATTGCAACTGGTGGGTGGTGAAGAAGGACCCGTTCTGGAGGTTGTTTGTTCTCGCATGCGATACATTTCGTCACAAATTGAGAAACAGATTCGAATTGTTGCCTTGTCGACTGCTTTGTCCGATGCCAAGGACGTGGCCCAATGGTTGGGTTGCAACGCGAATGCTACCTTCAATTTCCACCCGAGCGTGCGTCCCATCCCCTTGGAATTGCACATTCAGGGCTATAACGTTACGCATAATGCCACGCGCATAACAACGATGTCGAAACCTGTGTACAATGCCATCATAAAATACAGCCCACATAAGCCGGTTATAGTTTTCGTGTCCTCGCGCAAGCAGGCTCGGCTGACTGCAATCGATATTCTGACATTTAGTGCGGCGGAAATGCATCCAAACCGATTCTTCCATGCTGAAGAGGAAGATATTAAACCGTTCCTTGATCGAATGGCAGACAAAACGCTGAAGGAGACGCTATCCCAAGGGGTGGCCTACATACATGAAGGCCTGACCGCTTCCGATCATCGCTTGGTGGAGCAACTCTTCGATTCCGGAGCTGTACAAGTAGCTGTAGTGACACGAGAATTATGTTGGGGCATGAGTATATCGGCTCACCTGGTTATAATTATGGACACCCAATTCTATAATGGTAAAAACCATTCCTACGAAGATTACCCCATCACCGATGTGCTGCAGATGATTGGTCGAGCTAACCGGCCGATTGAAGATGCCGATGCCAAGTGCGTGCTGATGTGCCAGTCATCCAAGAAGGATTTCTTTATGAAGTTTCTCAATGAGCCTCTACCCATTGAGAGCCATTTGGATCATCGCTTACACGATCATTTCAACGCGGAAGTTGTTACGAAGACTATTGAGAATAAGCAGGACGCTGTGGATTATTTAACATGGACATTTTTGTATCGCCGCCTGACTCAAAACCCAAATTACTACAATCTGCAGGGAGTAACCCACAGGCATTTGTCTGATCATTTGTCGGAACTAGTTGAGAACACGTTGTCAGACTTGGAGCAGTCGAAATGCATAAGCATTGAGGATGATATGGATACATTGCCTTTGAATTTAGGCATGATTGCTGCTTACTATTATATAAACTATACGACTATAGGTAAATTGCCCAAGCCCAATATTTGTGTGTGTGTGCATTTCTTAAGTAAGCGCCTTTTCAGAACTGTTCAGTTTATCACTAAATAGCAAAACTAAGATTCGAGGATTGCTGGAAATAATTTCGTCCGCCGCTGAATACGAAGATATCGTAGTTCGGCATCATGAAGAAAACATTTTGCGTTCACTTTCTCAACGACTGCCCAATAAATTAACTGGACCAAATGATTCTTCACCGAAGTAAGACTTGTAAAATATGTATATGGACGTAGGCACTTGGAATATCATGACTTTATGCTCATTTAGGTTCAATGATCCACATGTTAAAACTAATTGCTTGCTACAAGCTCATTTGTCCCGCCTTCAATTAGGCCCTGAGCTGCAAGGGGATACGGAGCTAATTTTAGGCAAAGCAATTCGATTAATTCAGGCTTGTGTGGATGTCTTAAGTTCAAATGGTTGGTTATCGCCAGCAGTAGCTGCCATGGAACTGGCACAAATGGTAACCCAGTCCATGTGGAGTAAAGATTCCTACTTAAAACAGTTGCCTCACTTCAGTACCGAAATAATCAAACGTTGTACTGAAAAGGTATAATTAAACAACATGCAAAGATTTCTGAAAGTAATTAAAATGTTTATTTTCTTATAGAAAATTAAGACTGTTTTCGATATAATGGAACTAGAGGATGATGATCGCATCCGTCTCCTGCAGCTATCAGAAGAGCAAATGGCTGATGTGGCACGTTTTTGTAATCGTTATCCCAACATTGAGCTGAATTTCGAGGTCGTCGATAAAGGCCGAGTACATTCTGGATCAACTGTAAACGTATTAGTAAATCTCGAGCGAGAGGATGAAGTTACCGGTCCTGTTATTGCTCCCTTCTTCCCTCAAGTAAGAAAATCAGTGCATTTTTGTTGCTCATAAATCACAATATCATCTCATCCTTCTTAAACAGAAACGCGAAGAAGGTTGGTGGGTAGTTATTGGAGATCCGAAGACGAATTCCTTGTTGTCTATTAAGCGACTGACACTCCAACAAAAGGCTAAAGTCAAGCTGGATTTTGTTGCACCAAGCCCTGGACGCCACGAATATGCTCTGTACTTTATGAGCGATTCTTACTTAGGTTGTGATCAGGAATACAAATTCGACATAGAGGTTGGAGATTTTCAGTCGGATAGTGAAACCGACTCCGAGTAGTGGAGAGCAGTCCCGCACACCATGGATGGTTAGGCAGAAATGAAATATTTTACGATCTAAATAAGTAAACTAACGTGATTTGATCCGAACCTGTTTACTTGTTTATTTCAATATAATTAAACGTGGATTTACTTATTTTTATTTAAGTGTCTTTTTTCACAAAATATATAATATTAAAATTAATTTTGGAATATATGCTGATTCGACGATCTACGACTCAACTGGCATCAGAGAAGCGTATTCAAGAATTGGCAATGAATCAGCAATTTTCGTCTTGTCTGAAGGCGCGAACGACTGATAATCATAATGCAGGAGTGCCTGCAGAGCTTTGAAATGGTTTTTTTTACGTTTAATTGTTTCTAAAGGAACTACGAACGGAATAAACTGCGACGAGCTCTTCTCATAATAAGCTTCTGCTTTGGTTTAATGAAAAGCGATGATTCAACTACAACTTCATCGACAGGTGCTCCAGAAGAGGCTGTAAAAATTGCTTATGATTTTTACTGTTCGCAGCACAGGATTTTGATTGTATTAAGTGAACTTACGCAAAAGATTAATCGCAGAATTTTGTTGATTATTGAAACTTAATTCCATGCAAGATAGCATGGTCGAATATAAAAACATTAAAAACACCATAAAAAGAAGCTTCATTTTGCGAGTTAGTTTTATTTAAAGATTAACCTCAAAGAGAAATATTTTATGAGTAATTTACGAAACTACTTTCGTTAGTACAATGCCCTACAATATTTCTTTTGGTTAATTACAAAACGATGGATACCAGTCAGACTAGTTTTGAAGAAGAAAACTAGCTTTGCTTCCTTAAATGAATGTGATAGTCCACACACTGTGAATAGCAACCCACAAACTAGCATCCATGAATCTTCCATACGAAATTAATGGAAAAATTAGTTGTCTTCAGTTACTTCTTTATCGTATCGTATATTTTCTGAGTGTAATTTCAAAATAATGCAGGCTCTTTTATGGCTCATCCAAATAATAGAGACAAAATGATTTCAATCAATATTCTGAAATATGTGGAATTAGATTTTCCCATTATAAAGAATTAACAAAATCTTAAATCGATATGATTTAATTTTATCCTAAAAAATATTGAATAAAAGCTTTATTTGGAACTACTGAAACCGTCATTAATTTTGTTTGCCAATAAGCAGTTGGTTTTTTTGTGAGATTTTTTAGTATTAGTACTAAAAATTATCTTCCTATTGTCATGGTGTTAAAACTTAAAATGTTCGACCACTACAATTTGTGTAAACCATCCAGAAATCTTATTAAATTTGTGGAAATAATGCTTACAGTGAAGGGAGTCTTTTAATATGGAATTTTTATAATATTTTAAAACGATTCCTGTTGAAAGGACGCGGAAGAGGTAAAAATACTTTCCCAATTAACGACTATGATTACATATGAAAAATAACATTTAAAATTTTTTGCTAACGCAATGTTGAATTGAGAATCAGAAAATTTATTTAGCTCAGGAAAAGTGACAGATTTTCCATCCAAAATATCAAATTCAGTGCAACTGAAATTGTTATTCTACCATAAATGCTTCTACTCCTTCATTTCGAAAAATTTACAAAGTTGCACTTTTAAGAATGCAATTCGGAGGATAAGAAAGGTTTTTTGATTTTGAACATATTGAGAGAGAGAAAGAGATTTTGAAGAGATTGGTCTTAATTTTGTAAAAATAAAAACATCAGACGATAATCTAGGTTCCTTATTATTATTAACAAATAGCTTTATACCACAAACAATTATGCAACACATCACACGTCTCTGTTTTTGTTATCCGATATCCGACTTTTAAAAATAATAACAACAATTTATTTGGTGTTTTTGAAAAATGCTGAATTATACTTTTCAATTTGAATAATTTGGAATATTTATTATCTTCGAGCGAGCCGTTTAACACCTTCAAATACAGTTGTATCGCTTTCGCATAGCGTTACTAACGTGTCGCGAATAATTAAAAAATTTTTGTGGTTTGTTATTTTTTATATTTCCAATTGATAGAATTATTAGGAAAGACTCAGCAATGGTAAGTGAATACCTACAAATGAAAAAGCACTGCAGCTAAAATATTGAATGCAAGTTTATTATTTTTTTGGGGAGTAGATTTTGTTATTTTCTCTTCCCAGTTGATCGGTAGCAGTTAACGGCTTCAATTGGGTTGTGCCTGCAAAACGTTTGCCGCCCCATGAGTGGAAGCGTTCCTTCTTGCCAAGAAGATAAGATTCTCTTTTCTTTTTGTGTAGTAATTGCGAGTTCATGTGTTCAATAACTGCGTTTCTCATCACGGCTAAAATGTTCGAGTCACTGAGTTTTTTCATCCTTAGATTTAATACTGGCTCGGAGTTGCTGGCGAATGGTAGCGCCCATTCGGAGCGTGCAATTTGTTCAATTAAAGAAAGTTTGAAGGCGTCACATACATTTTTAAAATTGGATTTTGCCTGCGAAGACAATTTTTCCTGGCACGCGGTTAATTCTTTGTCATTGATTTGGTTTGAGAATACCATGCCGGATTTTTTGGCACTGGTGCCTGCACAAATTATTATTATGCTAAGAATTAGCCAAGTAATCAACATTTTGGAATTTTGCTTAATCCTAAATTATTCATTTATGTTTTGTTCTTTCGTTACTCCTGCAACAGGTTCTTAAAATTTGTTAATAGAATTTCTAACTGATACCTGCTTCGTAACTGTGAGCTTTTCGCTGACGCTTCCAGTTTTTATAGTAAACAACATTGCCTTATTTCTTCCGTTCAATTAAATGTAATGATTATTGTTGTTTCCAAGTCGTTTCGCAAATTTCCAACTCATAGAACTCTTCCTCCGCTATTCACGTCGATACTGGAGGAGGTTGGGGAGACCAAGGCACAGGAAATTGGCCAGCTTAATTGCGTCTCCTTTGAACTTGTCAAGCAAGTTAGGCAGCACAACGGTAACGGTAAAGAGTCTTTCGCCTAATTCTGTTTATTTCAGAAACGTGAAATATATTCAGAAATTCTGAATGTTATAAAAGGAAAAGGTGTGGGTGTGATGCTACAAGACTATCTTCAAAGTCCTTTTGTGTTTCTACTCGTACTTTGACGCTTAGAGAGCCATTATTAATACTTATTTATTTTAAAAGCTATTTTTGTACATTTAATTGAATTTTTATTGTCCCTTTTTAGAAATTTCGTTTTTGCGGTGAGGGGGATTGTCCTGATTGGGTGCTAGCGGAAATTATTTCTACATTGTCCAATTTGAGTGCAGCTAAACTTGAGAATTTAGCGTTGCTAGTCTCCCAAAGAATAAATGGTCTACCTTTTGACGTAAGAACTGGAAGTATATTGAATAATTGCTGGATCCGAATTTCGTTACTTTTTTCAGGAGGACAAGATTAAATCAATTGCTGGCGAAATTGCTGATGATGGAAAATCTGCTGTGGCTTGCATAGATTTCATTTTGGTTAATGCAGCGAGGTATAATATAGATGAGAGTGTGCTTTTGGAAGAATTGCAACAGTTGGGTTTACCCAAGCTCCATGCAAATGGAATATGTCACGTTTCAACAGAAAATCAATCTTTAATAAAGCAAAAGCTATTACAAACCTCCTTCAAAAGTATGTATTTTTTTTCTGATGTATTGTGAAATATTGAAAATCCTTAATCTTATCTGCAGTAAATGAGCTGGACACGGTGGAGTATAAGTTGTCAAACGATATATACGATGCTGCTTTATTGGAACTTAAAATCACCAATGTAATAACTGATGGGCTGCCAAAAGATAAGACTCATGTTGTTAGCATTGACCGAGCAAATTTATTCGCATTATTGAAAGATATGAAGGAAGCTAGAAACATTGTACAAAAGTATAATGCAAACATTATTAGCAGAATGCATTCCTGGAAAAAAGAAGAAATTTGAATGAAGCGGTCCTTAAGGTATTAATTAAGCTAAAGGCATACTATTTTTGATTTTTACTGCTCCCAAAGTATCGGGTTTTATAGTTGACCATTTGGTACTTTCACCAGAAATACGAGAATTGATATTTTTACTAAAGTATATATACAATTCCCATATACACTTATACACAACTTATATGTATATATATAACTAACTTGTGACACGTAGCTTGTGTCTGGTATTCAGTTTCTGAAGGACACTAAAAAGGTATTTTAGTTGAGCTTTTAAGATTGGAACTGCTTTTAGAGGGTTTTTGTGGCAAGCCGTGGTACGTGTTATGCTTATTTCCGATATTCCGATATGTTTAGTCTTAGACTGCTAATGTGAGTTTTTGGGTTCGATTTTGCTATAAAACCAAACATGATCCTAATATATCCAGAATAAATCCCAATTTTTTACGAAGCTAAAATTGAGCGGCCCTAATTAGTTTGCAATAGTTAGTTTGCAATGTTAACCCGGTGTGGGACACACAAAATTATACCGACACTAATAACAGTGCCAGTTCGTTAAAATCATTGTTGGTTGTTGTCTTTGATATTAACCACTTTTACATTTCTTCTCTAACTTTTCTTTGTGTGCAGAAATGCAAACGCAAAGTTGAAATTCCAGTGGTTTTTAACATATTTTGCCCAGAATCGAACAATTCGGACAAAATTGGCGCAAAATCAAAACATTTCCGGAAAAATTTCCCAAAAACTTGACGCGAAAACATAACACTCACTTTTTTGGTACTGTACAAGTTTTTTTTGGTACTGTACAACTGTAGGTACCGTAGTTTACACATGCGACATGCAGCAGAAGACAACATTGTACATACTGTACGGTGGTAGGTAGGTGCATGCGACAGAATGAGACATCTTACTAGCGCTGAGGCCCTTCCACCATGTGTTAGTGAATTAATGTGAATTAATGAGAGGTGAATTAAAATTTATTTAAAAAAAATTAAAATATTGAGATTTTATAAATTTATATTTTGAGAAATTCCTGATAATTTAGGACTATAATATGCTCAAATGCAAATGATTGACTAAAATTTCCTTTCCGTCCACCATTTAATTCAGAGCTTTAAAAATATTTTTACCTTTCAGGCTATAAGAATTGCATTCATATTATTATGTTTATGTTTATTATTAATAAACAATAATAAAATAAAAAATAATTAAATGTTGTGCGCAGAAAGGCTTTAAAAACATCTTGCCAGAGAAACTTCTCTCCTCCTTGAGAAAGTTTTACTTACTGACAGACAGCAAGAAAAAATTACTTAATAAGAATTAAAGTGTACGATATTATGTCCGTACCGTAATTATTTAGTTTTTCACAGAATGTAATTAAAAAGAAAGCATTGAAGGTAACTGAGACAAATAAACAATAAAAAGCAACAATTAGTTTATGCTTCTTCGCTTTAATCTAATAATCTCATTAGGTTCGGTGTGCGGTGGGTGGACGCGGCCGTGAATCGCCTCATTCTTTCATGCTTAAGACAATTTTTATAATTAAAATTCGCTACTGACAAAATATAACCTTTGACAGACCTTGGTTATTAATTTTACTAGAAAAAATTCAATTAAAAGAAGAAAAAAATTAACAAAACCGTCGTTTTTATAACAAAAAAAAGGAAGTTGCCGTTGACAGATGTTGCCAATGCAAGAGATTTCCATTCTCTTTCTTTCTCGTTCCTTGAGTATAACAACCCAGATCGTGGCATAAATCTGTGTAGAAGTTTTTAAAAAATTTTTTCATTATAATTAATTCAAATGTTGCTAGTAGATATATATTGTGTAGTGAAGAAGCTAAAAAATTAAGCTTAAAACCTGAGATTTTCTTATCTGTAAATATCTTGAAATTAAAAAAGGGTGGCCTACACCCCTTTCAAAATAAACGCATAAACGGTCTGTGTAGCCATCGCCAAACGTGAAAACGTTTTGTAGTCTGATTTCCACGAAGCAACAGCTAAGACAAATACGAAAGATGATGTGGGTAACGTGCCTCTTTCTACATCTATCATGCAATCTCTAACAAAGCTTTCAGGATATCATTAACCGGGACATTGTTCTTTTTATATCTCTGTTCGTATAGCGTTGTTCTTTTCATATCTCTTCTGATGTATGAGTTTAAGAGCAGGTACAGATGGTGCTAGTGCTGGTTAGTGCTTATAGGGAGGAGCCGTTGGGTGAATTTCAAGAAAATCAAAATTGCAATAATCATATTTTAAATCTAAAATGATTCAATTAGCGGTTATCCATATGTGTAAATGAATGTGCGAGTAGAAGAGAATCCATATGAGGATTGAGGGCTACTCGTGGGTGGGCTTCACTGCGTACTCGTACGTATCGTTAATCGGTAAAGAACTGCTGGCGGGAATCTTCGTGGTTGAAGGCGCTGACACAATTTCACAATGCCATCCGCGTTACCATGGCATTGGAGTACAGCTGCTGTGAGCGTTTTGGCAATTGAATCCGCTGCCAAGTAATTTTCTCAAACAGCATTTTAATTGCCAAGAAGTTATTGCCACTTTCCACAATGAGAATTTAATAACGCGGCAACATAATGTGTTAACTGCATATGAGTCATAAAGAGAAGATGGAAACTGCTGTTGGTGGCTCTCATTGTGTTGTATTGCATGTGCTGGCAAGACGGCAAAGCAGCGGGAAAAAATTCGGTTGAGATTCAAGTCTGGCTTTTGGTTGGTAGATTGTTTGGTTGATTCGTTGGTTCGTTGGTTGGTTTCTTTATGACAACCATGATTTATTTTGTTCAGGTGTTTGTAGGTTTATAGATATTGAATATGTTTGAAGGTACATACATATACACATATCTATGTACGATACGTATGTATTGTACATTGCGTAGGTGTATGTGTGTGTGTGGGTATATACAACAGAACAACTGATGGTCCGTTAAGAAGGTGAGGATTAATTAAAAGTGGTTCTCTCTTTGCAATCACCTTCGTCCCATCTCTTCACGTCCTACCCACCCCTCGCCCATCGACCATTATCTATTATTTGCCCGCGGTGGGACAGTGCACGTATCCATATTTGGTACGAATACAACAAGCACAATAAATATGAACGAATAACTATTGCATTAACCATTCCGACGAAGTCTCAAGCAATCTTCTCGAATTGAATCGATGGAAGGAATAAGGATACAAGTTGTTCACTTGTTTACAGACAAACAACCATCATATAAAAGCAAAAACATGTGTATCGTTTAGATTCGTATCTGATTAAGCGTTACAAATAGTACAACCATCTAGCAACATCCGCCCGCCTGCCCGTCTGCCCGCCCGCCAAACGCCTTCTCTTTACTAGTGTTCCTCCTGCCTTTTTTCCACCCCGGTTTTCGTGTGTGCGTGTGTGGTTACATTGCGTCAATGACGCAGCATAAATACTTTTATACTTTTCTTGTTCAGCGAGTGAGTGCGGTGGGTGCGGTGGGCTGGGGTGCGGCTTTGCGTCGTCGCCAACGCCGGAAGGGAATCAGTTTTCCGCACAATGAAGCGATTGTTGATATTGTTATTTGTTGTGCAGCACTAACAATAGTCAACGAACGTTCCTTGTTAAATAATGGAAGGAACTTCCCTGCCTCTCCAAGATATACGGTAGTTTGATTTCGATGGAAGGGTAGGTGGTGCTGTTTTTCGAACAGTGGCCCTTTTCTGGTAAAATACTAGCATTTTTCCTGAAGGTCGTAACTAGTTTTTAATAATTTAATGAAAAAAATTCTTTGATATTTGTAAGCTCAAATACTTTCTTCGATGCTACCAACCAAGTTCATCCTATCTTTTAATACCCTTTTTACAGCCGTAAACCATTAAATAATACGAGTTAAAAATATTTTAAAATAAATTTGGAATATCTAAAAGAACTTCTCTTTAGTTAGTTTGTTTATTTTTCGTGAATGATAAAGAGAGTTATTATCTAAAGTAACCTCATTAGTGATGAAAGACACTCGGTGCGCAGAAGTAAGATTTCTCCAGCTCGTTTGGGCTAAAGAAGCACATCTGAAGCCGTTCTCAGTCCTCGCCTCGACTGAAATGTCTTGCAACATTTTGACGGGTTGTTGTCTCGACTAAAAGGTGGCCTGTTTCTGGTTTCTCGTCTTTACTAAAAAACCTATCTTGTTTCGCTCCCGCGACCAAATAAAAAAGTCTGTCCCATTGCCAAATCAGGACATCGTTTTCTGCAAGATTTTTCGACATTTGGCGACCTCTTTCTTAGATTTCGTCTCGGTCTAACTGCGCCTTCTGGATTCTTGCAGCGTCTGAAAAACCTTGACTCGTTCTGGATTTTCGTCTCGTTTGAAAAAACCTAAAGAATACTTCGCGTATTTGCCATCTTTTCTGGTCTTAATTTTTCGTTACTCTCTTCGGCATATTGGCCTACTGTGCGTCATAATCTTTACCCTTCGATTTGAGTGGCTGGGTATTTGTGACTTTCGAATAAAGGCGCTGAGGCGGTTCATTTCCGTCCTGCGGATTGACGCGGCAGTTAAGGGCAATAATGGAATAAGCGTTTGACTAAATGATTTCGTGTGCCCGCGCCGGGTGTGAGTGGCGATATTCAATTAGAGTCATGGTCAGGGTGATGAGTCGATCTTTAGATGGCTTCACCATCACTAATTCAAGAATTTGCACGTATGTTTGTCCGCCTATATCTATTGTACTGTATAAGCGTTTATGCAAGACAATCAGTTAATCAATTAATTTATCTTACAAGTTATGCTTAGATTTTGCATTATTGAAATTGCACGACGTCGAACCGGCTAATCGGCTGCCATCGACAGGAACATAATTGCGATTACATGAATTATAAGGATGACGAGTTATGTGTAGGCCCTAAAATGACACAATATGTTTGAGTAATGGAAATGCTTGTAATTCGCTGATAATGCAAAATTACTGCGTACCTACGAGTATCATCGTGATATAATTGCACGTACGAGCTTACGAAATATTGAGTGTAGGTTAAGACCGACTCGCAGGTACTCTAAATTTGTGAAGACGTAAAATTACCTGACAGCCGACCCAACAAAACGGTCTCCCACTGCATAAGCAAATCGTGTGTTAGAGCAAGCAAGTCTGAGAACCTTTAGATTCAGGGCTCCCTAAAGCCTCGTTTTTAACAAAAGAATACGCTATCTCCTTTTTTCTCTACGCTGACGTGTCCTCTGAGTGTCACCCATCAGAACATCCCATCAAATCCGCCAATTACAACCTCAAGACCTTGCGTAGAGTATACCATTATGGTTCTATTTATTTGTCGCCAATCGGAACAGCTAGCTCCTCTGACATGTGATGCCATCTGTTGCCCGCTTCGATTGATTTGAGTGAGTTACTATTGATTTTATGACTGCCACGCCACAACGACATCGTATTCGTACATCTGCAACGAGACAAACTTTAATATTCAAATGTTTTGCGATGCGATTCGTTGTAAAGCTTTACAGCTTAAACTCTTCAACTGCCCACCTTCTGTCGCCCTCTGCCTTCTTGCTTGTCGAGTTTTCTGTACTAAACATTTGTAGGCTCTATATGTTCGCTCTTATTGCGAATATTTTTTTATGACCTCTTCGCGTAATATTTATAGTTCTGCAAGATGTTCCGTGCGCGATTAAGATTAAAATGGTTGGTTTAAGCGATTGAGCCATTAAGTGGACCATCATGTTTTCTTTCTCTGCAGAAGTGTTTGAATAAAAGGGAAATATATATGATTTCATTAAGGTTACTATTTTTTTTTTATTTCTTATTTTAATTCTTAATAGCACAACACAAAGGTGGCCTCTGTCAAAACTTTAAATAATACATACTTTAAAAACCCTTTTTTAGGGTCTCGCAATCGAAGAAGGTTACTTGATTTCATTTTTCCGCCATGTGGGTTGTTTTTTTTTTGTAATGTTTGTAATGTTTATAAAATGAAAGAATCTATATTTGTTATTTGTTATTACGTGCGTAAACATCCTTTCGACGAAGTTTCGCACGTCGACCCTATCCTTATGGTCTTTAATTTATCATAAACAAATTGAATGATATGGCAATAGATCATTTGGTTGAGTCTCTTCTCCCGTCCCGTCCCGTCCGGCTAGTTTACAAAGACTGCCCGCCCACTTGTGGGTGTTACAGAAGGATTTGGCGCAAATCCCACACGCGCACAATGACTTGAGCTGCGGCGGTCTCCTGGGGTCGCCCCTGCTCCTGTTTCCGTTGACGCACAAAAATCCTGCTGGGATTTCACTGAGGCCGACTCAGTTCGCCGAAGGGGTTGCGGTTTCAAGCGTCCATTTAATGAAATCTCATGCCAGCATCAGGTTGGCTTGCGGTCCCGCAAGCGGTTCGAAGCCATCACTCATCTTCCGCCCGGCTCCCTTTTCACGCTGGTGTGAGACCGGGCGTCGGTGATGACCGGCACGCACTTGACTAAATTTATTTTATTATTTACCCTCAATTATGTAATTTCTGGCTATCAGTTTTGTTGTTCTTGTTATTGTTGTTATTGTTTTAATTTTGTCGGTTTGTGTTGGCGACACGTGACTGTCGTGTGTGTGTGTGTGTGTCTTTTTCCGTTTTTCACGGCTGCTATCGCGAACCGCAGCGATTGTGTTCGCAGGCGTCGAGGCGTTACGGTGCAAATATCTGCTTGTAAAATGCATGTAATGACAACACAACAACAATGAAAAAACCATTAAGCACCACTTTATAAATAGTTGCTTGTTGGCAAGTCCGGTTTATGTTGCCGCCGCGGCGCTTGGGTTTGCGGTTCGTTCGTCTGCTGTGGGCACCAATGGGAGACACGTGTCGCCTCATCGTTCATCATGCATATGCTGCAAACTGTAATTTTGTTGTTACCAAGATACCGTCAGCTATCGATGATTGCTATTGTGGCCCTTTGTTGTTGTCCTTTTGGGATGCAAAGACTTTGCGGATCTTTCAAACTGTGCGTAATAAATTATAAACAAATTTTAAATGGTCATGAGAAAATTAAAAAACAAGATAAACTCACACGCACGCTTGATGACGACGACGAAATTCGACGGATTTTCGGAAGTTCTCACTGTTGTTGAGGAGTTTTTTTGAAAGCAGTTTAAAAAAAAAACACATGTAGTTTTATACCGAAATGGAAACTCTGATAGACGATATACACTAAAAGGGAAAGAGGAAGTACTTATTGTTAGTGATTTTCACACTTCATGGAAATTTCTATTCGGATTCTTTGAAAATATCAATTTTGAGATGTGAATGCTTTTAAAATATTGCTTTCCGTTTTCCAAAAAACCAATATTTTAGGTTCCAAAAGGATATCTTTGTTAAAAACTTTCTTATAAACTAAATTAATAATTACAAAAAAATACATTCAGTTTAATTCTAGAAGGTAATTAGAAAATTAGGCAGAAAATTAGGAATTTAGACAGTTAGAGTGCCTTTTGTGCGAATTTTTAACTCAATTGCGTTACCGATGCTCTTATCAGTAGCCAAGAAAGGGATAAATATTGGCGAATTGATAGAGCCAGGTATATGGTAAATTTATGTGCAGCAATAATCTATAAGGAAACAAACCTCGACCTACTCTCCGCCATCTCCACCGCCCACTCACTCACTCATCGAGAGATTTTAGAGCTTCTGGAACGTTCATAAATCATACAGAGTACTGATGGGCTAGCCGGAATGGAGATTCTTCGATACATGAATGCATATCAAAATGGATACCGTATGAATCTTCATCCCCCCCCATGCCTTCCCCCGCCCTTCCTATATACTAAATTGAATGAATGAATAATTGAAGGAGCGAATTTTCATGAGGAAACCCAGAAATCGGCTCGTATGAGCCAGCGCGAGCTTTGTAATAGATGCTTAGATACCATTGCAAGGTATGGCATGGCTAGGCATGGCATGGCAGATTCATGCAGTCGCTTCGAAACTATGCCATCGCTGCATTCAAATTGGTTCCATCCGCGCTGCCCAGAAAAGCACCTGCTGCTGTACGCGGCCAGCGCAAATAGAATACAAATCGACTGCTCCGATTGCTATTTTATCGTATTCCACTCGCACAAAATCTGTCGTTTCTGATTTATAGCACGATTTAGATTTATTCTTCCGCCGGTTGTTGGCAGCCAAAAGAACACAGTCAAGCTGGAAAAAAGAAGAATTTTAAAACAGGTAGGAAGCAGGGATAGGTAGCATCATCGAAGCACTTACATATGTACATATATTCCTCCATCGGGATAGCTCGATAACAATAGTTCGTTACCACCGCCGCCACGTTGCCGCCACCACAGCCTTCCATGACACTTTCAATTCGAAAAGATGAATAATTTCAGATTCCTTACAAGCCAACATTTTGTAAGAATAAAATGAAGCCCCTCGCGATACAATCGATTCGTTCCGTTTTCCGCAGAGAGCATACAATCTGCCCTTTTGAGGGCCTTCTACGAATCGATATTCGCATTCCTCGGCGTGTAACAGCGCAGAGTTCGTCTAATGATTGACTGCCATTTTGATTATGATGAGTTGTCGCTTCAAGGAATTGGCATGGCCTGCAAGTGTATCACCTGCAAGTGACATGTTTCTGCGTATGGTTTACTTTTCCTTCCGTCTTCAAACTCTTAACGTCGCGGCGTCAGATGCAAGTGAACCGACCAATCAAGCTGACGCCATTGAAATTCTGATTATTTGGCAAACATATTTATTGGTTGATGAAATACGCGACGGTGATGGAATGCGGGACATGGTTTCGACCGAGATTCTTTGAGATTTTATTGACTAACAGTTTCGACTCGAGATCTCAGCCTCAACCCGAAAAAGCCAGCGCCCGTCTCAGAATCTCATCATGGCGTTTGCATTCTTGAGTTGGCTCGCTTTGAAGCTCGTCTCGAATTAAAAAGTCCCTTCTGTTCTATACCTTTTTCAATTGTATTTCAGAATTTTTTAATTGTATTTCAGAATTTTTCAGTTTAATTTCAGAACTTTTCAATTGTAGTTCAGAATTTTTCAGTTTAATTTCAACATTTTTCAGTTTGATTTCAGAATTTTTCAGTTTGATTTCAGAATTTTTCAATTTGGTTTCAGAATTTTTCAGTTTAATTTCAGAACTTTTCAGTTTGATTTCCGAATTTTTCAGTTTTCTTTCAGAACTTTTCAGAATTTCAGAATTTTTTATTTTTTCTGATCCAGGTCCAGAAAATCCGCCTGATAAATAAAATACATATCTTTATACAGATTCACTTTTCTACAAAAGAAAATGTGTAGTTCCTAAAATTATCCACAAAAGAATCGACTTTTACAAAAGGATTTCTGTAAAAAATCCTCTTTAAAACCCATTTATCCTTAGTCCAGGAAGAAGAAGAAAGATAAGTACTAGGTTATAATAATTCATACAACTCAGGAATTAAATAAATTAAACTCAATTTCTCTTAGTGTATGAAGTATTTGTTTACTTAATGAGCACCGAGTAATACTTGTTTTATTAATTCATTCATTCATTCATTTGTAAAACTGTAAATAAATAATGAATCTATATAAATAATAGAATGGTCCATTGATTTCGCTCCAGTTACTCTAGTGGGTGGGACGATCAGGGTGGTCTGGTGGTGGCAGGAGGAGAGTTTTGCAACAATTTCCATTCGTTTGTCCATAGAAGTGTTTGCAAAATCAAATCAAATCAAAACCAAACCATTAAGCATTCGGCTAAGAGGCACAAATGGAAAGCGGAGCCAGCCATTGGAAGCCATTCGAAGCCACATGACGCTGCCCGCAGACTTACTTTACAACAACTGCAATCACAAGCAACTTAATTAAAGTTTTTTAAAAGATTTATGGCGAGATCTCGGTGGCGCGGTGAAGACGCTTGTGTCGGGTCGTCTGTTTATTTAAATTATTTTCGAATTTGTAACTATTCACTCGGTAGACGAGAGAACCGCAAATATGTCTGTAAAGACACAAAGACGGCTAATTTGTTTCAGCTTAAAAGCTGCCGGCGCTGCCATAACTTCAAAAAAGTGTCGCACCGCAACGTAAACATATTTGCCAAATACTCTCGTTTCGGGACACTTCAGAAGCAGGCTGAAGGGTAGCATGCGTTTGCAGTTTCGGTTTCTAGGTTTTGGCATTCGGAGATGGTTGCGGATTGCAGTGGAAATGCTTTTAAGAACATCTCTGTGAACTCTATTGGTGAAGATGGAGGACAAAGAAGGAGGAGGAGCAGGAGGAGCAGGAGAAGGTACTACAGCACAAATGCAGGGTGTTGGAGAGTCGAGAGGTCTTTTAAACTAATAACGTCGACGTTATTATGAGGAGGAAGCTTAACTGATCTGAGGAGCGGTAGCTTTCTTCCAGGCTTCTAAATGGAGACGGTCAGTCAGGCGGTCGTTCCTTCTGCCAGAAATCTGCCACATATAAATTATGGGTACAGTATGCCTTAATGTGCACATTCGGATGGAGCTCTCAGTGCGGTCCTTATTACTGCTGGCCGCTTCGTGGCTTGGCCCTTGACAGGCTTTTAGTGTTATTTAATTTATTTTTTGATTTTTGTCGCTGCGCCGCTCGAGTGCGTGCGGTTGAATGTTGGCGAATTTCGAGTCTTTCTAGTAGATAATTGAATTGAAATGACATCATGGCGTCGACAACAAATTCGACGAGCAACCGGGCAGACAATTTAGCAATGCATTACTTTCTTCATCGAGCATAGATCATCGATGAAAATGGGTAGTGGTAATATATAATTTTACTTTCAAAAAATTCTGGGATGACTGCTATGGAACGACCGAAATAGGCTAAGTTTTACAGACTTGTTCCAAATTTGAAGAGACAGAGAGAAATTTTTTTAATGGACAAGACGGTTGGGCGTTTATGTTAAGTTTAAAAAGCAATGGTTATATGTACAATGGATTTTTATAACTTAATAATAAAGTCAATTTGTGAAAAAATCGAGAAAGTCTGCTTTTCTTCGTAAAAAACCATTTCAATTTGTTGATAAATCGCATGATATGATCGGTTACACACTAAAGCATAGAAGTGGACGTGACCTCTGTATGAGATGTTAACCTCTTAATTTAGAGGTTAGGCCGTGGAAGATATACCGAATACTGTGTATTGAAAAATGAAATGCAAAACAGTAGCAGTATAGCGCAGTGTTAAAGATATTATAGAAGTTATTTTATAGAAGTTTTCATCGCTTAAAATCGGTGAAATTTCTCTAGAGGGAAAGTGTGTGTAATGGTTTCTTGTGAGCGGCAAGAAGCCGCCAAGTAGAGAGCACCATGTAGCAAGAATGCAAAACACTTTCCTTTCAACTCAACCCAAAAAATATCACTTAAGAAGATGCCTTCAGATTTCTGTAAATAATGCCGTAATTACCGTTCCATCAAGTTAAGGAGAAGGAGGAGCTTTGTTAACCTGATATTGCCTCATTCTATGATCTCTTGCCTACACCATGACTAGAGCTTCCCCCTCACCCACTCCCCCCCCCCCCCCCCCCCCTTCGCTTTCCCTCTCATTCAGCGCTTCCAATAGCAGCGTAATTAATAATGCTTTATGTAGTTAGTAATCATTTAAACATCGGTATGTGTTACCAATCCGAGTCGAGGAACCGAACAACTCTAACTCATACCAAGCCAAATTGGTTTTAGTGAAAATATCACCTTCTGTACAATGTTGTTTTTGTTGTTGTCAGTAGACATATCATTGCTTACATACTAACGTTGTTATTCGCTGGTAGATTTGCTAATTATGCTTCGCGATGGGTGAAGCCCAGTAAGTGAATGGGAACCGTATAGTCCGTGCTGTTGGGTTGCGGCATGTATGGTTACTCAGACAGGCAGGAGTACTTATGTGGAAATAAACCCATTAGTGTGGAAAAACAAAAGTTAAAACTTAAAAAATGAGGTGTTTTCGAAGTAATTTTTGGAAAACATATTCAGAAGGTTTCTTGAAAGGAACGATGGATGGTTAAAAAAGGACAGGTTTGGTTGATGATGGGTTTTGGGAGGAATTTTACATCATCCCTTCCTTGTCAAGTTCGGTTTGGAGACGGAGATCGGGTTGTTCTGATGGGTTTTGATATTAGTTTTCGAGATGTCCTGTCGAGATGTCCTTAATAAGCGAAAGGCAAAGTTTTTTGCTAGATTTTGCGGTTATGTTACATGACGGGGTAATCGTTCTCCACGATACTCGCCATACTCGCCTTCTTGGAAATATAGTTCGCTTTCGCTACAATTTCGGTGGGTCTGTGTCACCGTTTAATTTTTACCAAAACATATTATTTCATTGCCTTTTTTTTGTTGAACATTAACCCTCCTCTTCCCGGCTGCTAAATGCATAATTTTGGCAATTATTTATTTCATTAAAAAAACAAAACAACCATCATCGTCGTCGTCATCATAAGCATTCAACTACGGCAAGAGGAAAAAAGAGCCAGCAGCTGTGCCTTTAAATTATCGGCCACTCTGATGCGATACGCTTTATGTATACCCAATCCGCTGAATCAGCAACAACAAACAACGAAGCCGATTTACAAAAGATCACAATGTAAAGAACAAAATAGGTACCAATTACTCAAATAGCACTAAAAATTAATTGAAAGTCAAAAATAATTGAGCGTCAAATTGAAAGGACAAAACAAGTTGCTAAATCCGGATTGCATTTCAATGGAGGGAGGACGGACGGACAGACGGACGAGACGGACAGCTAGATAAAAATAAATTCTGTTCCATTTTGTGCAGTCATTCATTCATTCATTGACTGAGGTCCTTTCTACCAACGCTTAGTGTTGGTAGCTTTCTCTCTCTCTGGTAATTGACTGCAACTGATGAGTCGTTTCGTCTCCGAAAGCCGATTTCACCCGAGCCACCAGGAAGGAAGTGATCGAGCGGGCTGCCTTGCAGTTACCCATGACTTTACTGCCTGACTTGCTCAGGGTTCGACGTCGAGTTCGGCATTGCCAGTCATCATCCAGTTTATGCCATGTCGGTGACATGATCGCCCTAATAAAATCCGGATCACTCGAGAGAGCAAAACCGAGGGGTCTGCTGCTTTGACAAAGTGAACGAGTGTGTTTGAGCAGTTGATTTGATTGATCACCGACTACTAATTCGTGCGCGCATAATGCGCTTAGCCATCATTCATCTACTAATGATTACATCGGGCCATCGGCAGTTAAGGGTAGGTAGGTACCGTGTGTACTCGGCTGCGGGTACACCGAAAATATATATGATAATTTGATATTATTTTTCTTAAGACAAACAGTCAAATCAAGAAATTATTTTTTTAATAAGTTTTGCAAAATAAATCTTTTTTAATCCAAAATTAATCTATAACAAATCCACAATTTCTTTCTAAACTATGTATTATTTAATAAATGCGTACATATATGCAAATATCTAACGATATTTCGAAAGGAGACAGCCCTTTTCAGTCGATCTAAGATCTCAAGACGATACCTTTTTTAGACGGTTTTTTTTTCAAATATCGAGACAAGGAACTTAGGACGATACAGTCTGTGCACTTTCAAGCGAGTTGAGATTCCAAGTCGAGCCTAAATCTCGAGACAAGGCGGCATTTTCAGTTGAGAACGGCAACGCCTAGATCTCGAAATATTGTATTTCGCTTCTGGGCATCATTAATTATGGTTTACTGTATTAAACATTATTACAGACTAAATTTATGTATTGAAACAATTAATATTTTTTCATCTGCTTGTTTTTTTCTTTCAGTGTAACTGTCTTTCTCTCTATTTTGGGCTATCATTTTGTCTCTTCGCTTCCTTGCTGCGTGTCACGTTTCTAACTTTTCACACCGTACCCGTGATCTCCTAAACGATGCGATCCTTTCAGTCTGCTGTCAGTCCTTCGTCACCTTGTATTTATCCTTTTTAAATTACGGAAATTAATTTTCCAATTGACTTCCAATCCTCGAACGGATCTCCTCTCGATGTATCTTCACACAAAGGATACACAAAGAATACACAATCGGTATGTTTTGCACACCGTTGGTCCGGATAGACGGACGGACATACAGCTTACAGTAAGTACAACACAGTCGAACGAGCACCAAAAAGGCGAACGATTTCATTGTATTTTTATAATGTTCTTTTTGATTTTAATAATCCCGAATAACTGAAGCGTTAAAAACAGGAATAGCCTGAAGAATAACGGTCGATTTAATATAATCAAATCATTTGTCTTCTGCTTTTTATTCGTGTTTGTTCGGTGGTTTGAGGATTAAATGAGGAAAGAAAATAGCACTTGCTTTAATGGAAGAAAGTTACATATCTATATTCTTATGAATGAATTCGTTTAGCAACTAAATTGCGTCCCTTTTAGTAGAGCAAATATCAATCTTTTCATCCCTCTCCCTCCCCCTCCCCCCTTCTCCGCCGTTCCGCTTTTTAAACGCTACATACGAGTAAATAAATGTTATTATTTTGCACACATGCTTGCATTTCATGATATTTGTACCATACATGCGTAATACAATACAATATATTCATATGTACGATATATTTATTTTATGAAGTTTTATGCCGTATTATGATGACGTTATAACACTGATGATATATTGTACGCAGAGGCCTCTCTCTCTATGGCACTTTTGTGTAAAGACAAAAAACTCGGCACTTGCAATTTTTTTCTTCCTGACTGACTGCCTTCATCTACTATATCAATTTCCATTGTTGTTGTTGTTGCTACCAATGGGTAGTACGCAGTAGTAGCAACGGGTACCACGACGCATATCACACGGCCATTAAATCAACCCCTTGCGCTTGGAGTGAATGAGTGCTGGATGTTCTGCTGCGGCGAGCAACTAAGTAATGATCACATACTCTGTCTCTCTCTCTTTCGCTCGCTCGTTAACGGAAGGTCCTGAAATTTTTATTAGTTTGCTTTTACTTCCCGTTTCACACTGGCGCAAAGCGATTCACTGCCGATCCCAACCTATTAAATTAAAAGGCCATAAATTATCCGATTTAATGGTATTTATTTCTCCCTTTTGGTCTATTGGCACGATGGCCTTTAGCGTTCGCCGGTTTGAAGGCCGGTATTGTACAATTATGATTGCATTTCCAGAAGCAAAAAGCATCAAAATGCCCAAAGATATAGTCTTTGGCCTGAAAATTTAGCGAAACCAAGTCATTTCGACTCGGTTTTTCACCGAGTATAAACTGTTACATGAATGTTAATATGAGAGAATTAAATTAATTAAAATTGGGAAAAGAGCTCAAGGGAGATATAGACGTACCTATTTAGGTATATTGTACGAGAATTGAGATAAAAGAATTAAACGGATGTGGGACGTCTTATAGACCAGCTTTTAGTAGGTATGTATGTATAAGATAAAAGCAACTGCCCTATTTTGTACGAATTTTATTAACAATTTTTACATAAAAAAAAAAAAATCTCAGAATAAAAAAGAAATGTGAACTAAAGACACGAAGCATTCATTTTAAAACTTAAAAATGTAAGAATACTTTTTTAAAATGTTGATACTTCGATTTTAATTTAAATTGTATGATTAAAATGGATATGAGTCGCGTAGAAGCCAATGCGGTTAAGTCCATTTTTGTAAATTTTAATGAAATAAAGAATATTCTTCTTCGTTACTAGGTTTAGGTTAAAAAAATCCTTTTTATAGCTTTTGAATATGTTATATAATGTATTGTAACTTGTAATAAAATACAAAAAAAAAACATTAAAATTCTTAAAAATGTTAATAATTTACCATGTATGTATATTTAAAAAGCAGAATTTTCTCAATTTTAATTTTTTGGAGCTTAAAGAACCATACTTTAAAGAACCCTTACACAAATTTTTAATTTATTTTTCGCGAATTTTATAATTAGCGCAAAAAGATTTTGCAATCGTTTTAGAAAAAAAAACTATGCTCTCTTGTAAAATGGCTAAATTCAACTTAAGCGGTTTTTTCTTTTCACCTCACATACAGCTTTTTATATCTTTCTATTCTGTTATTTAATTTTTCTTTTCTAATCGACCTAATTAAGTTTCTATTTATATACATACGTATGTACATACTTATTAATCTTTTGTACCTATATAAATATTTCTCTTAATTAAGCTTTTATAATCGAGTTTATGGTATTTAAATTAAGTGAGAGTGAGGTCGGAAAATGTTTTATTAGGTACATTTCGATACTCTGCCATATACTTACCGTTTTTTGTGCTACTTTTTTTATGCGATTTGTTTTATGATGTTACAGAAATGTTTATCTAAATTCTTAATATGCGTAAAAAGAAAATAAAAATTAAGAAATTAAAAAAAATTTGAAAATACGTTTGTATTTAATTGATGAAAAGTAATTTAGTTGTTGAAAAATTTTTTATGACTGACCGTATTTCATACGGTTCCATCCAGTTAACCGCATAAAACTAAAAAGAGTGTAAATATTAAGACAAAAGTCATGTCAAAGCATCGAAAATCAATGCCTCTCTAATCGATTAACTCTTTTTTATCTCACACTGCGACCATTTTAAATAAATCAATCAATATCTTCTCCAATCAATTTACCGGGTAATCCATCCATCCATCCATCCATCCATTCATTCGCGATGGCGAGTCCATAATCATTGAATTATTCAAATTACATGATGTATATCAAACAAATCGCAGTCAACATATTTAAATACAATACTTACACAATAACGATGACAATAACAACAACAACAACTATAACAGCCGACAGGCCGTGACATCTTCGCACTTCTTTAACTGAAAATACCTACCAGAAACCAAAAGCAACAACAAATAACACAACTTTTACCAGTCATCAGCCGCATACAATAAAAAACAACAGCAATAACAACAACGAGTCTGTCTACCATGTTAGGTGCCATTCCCGCCATACTCCCGACGCCCCTCGATCATTTAAAGCTTTGTCTTTTTCACCCTCTTTCAAACCATTCTGACGGTTGGGGCTTTGTGCGCATCCAAGTATTGGTGGCCATTCCCTGCACCCTCTCAAAAACATGCATGCACATTAACACACACACATACTCACACAAACTACGGCGAATCATCAAACAATAAACTCAAAATGGACTCCATTGTTTCTGACAGCTCCCCCCGGTCGGTCAGTCAAGGCTTGACGTTGTATTGCAACGCCGCCAAGAACAATCCTCGCATGCGCACTCTCTCTTTTCCGTCTGAAGCGTTGCTGGAAAAACGCTCTCAAGTAAACGACATGAAAATGAAACGAAACGAAATTGAATCTGAACATTAAGCGGGAAACAACCATTTTATTTGTGACGGTGCGGCTATAATACACTCCCGTCAATGATGTAGGGCGTGTCCAAGAGCAGTCATGACCAAACGAGTAAGAGAATAGAGGCTTAGAAGTAATAAAGAGAGAAAGGGACTGAGTGAGAGAGTGCGAAATAGAGTTTAATTGAAGGGAAGAACGCTTGCCAGCAGAGGAGAAAAAGAAAGGGCAACACTTTTAAACCGCCGGAGACTCAGTGCAGTGCTGAGTATATTTTCTGGTAATGCTCTTTATTGGAGCGCTGCTCGAGCGACGACCGTCGACAGTGACGGTATTGAGTATCATTTGTTTGTGGAGAATTACAATGCATTTGGGACGTTTCTATGACGCGGGTCAAGGGTAGTAATTTCTCCACTTAACACAAGAATGTGTTAAAAATATACAAACGAGTATTCCATACAGTATGTGTTGTATTGTGTTGTATTTGAGAGAGTAGCACGGCAGCTGAGATAATTAAGAGTGCAGAAAGTTGGTGATTAAGTTGGCAGACATTGAAGAATTTTTGCCAGCAAAAGAAATAAAGAGCTAAAAGAGTGGAAAATAGTCAATATTCTTTGTTTAGGGGTTAAAATACATGTTCCAATACATGTGCACATTTGTAGTTAAACACACACACACGTATGTATGTATGAGTATGTGTATGTGTATGTAAAAAAAGTGTTTACTAAATGCAAAACTTTGCATTTTCCATTTGAATAGTGAATTTACTAAATTGATTAGCGCTATACTATGTATCGTATGTACAATATATACGGTACGACAGTACGATTTACAAACTTGTATTCTTGTTTTGGTCCAATGTTGGTGGCATTACCTTGAGATATTGCCTCAAATCGGGCTGCTTCCAACTGTTTGCTCGTTTTCCTGAAGCGACAATCGTTGTTCCGATTGTTTAGTGTTATTCTGCGGTATACGTACTTCTGTAATATGCCATACCATACCTATTTCTTGTTCAACTCCACCTTAATTTCCTTATCGTTGAAATAGATACCGTTCTAGATACTGTCCTACATTTCCGAAATAAGCCATTATTATTAGTTGAGACAGACTTTTGCAGACAAAAGGAGATCGCTCAAATCTTGTGAAATCTCTCCCTCGTATATTTCCATTTAATTTAGATAATTAAATTTTCAAAATCTATACAATTTTCATAAAACAAATCAACCTTTTTAACAAGAACTGCATTGCATACAAAATGCATATCTCGAAATGAAAAAGAATTGACTTATCTCACTTTCAAAGAAAACGGCTCATACTATGTAGGTATATTGAAATATCGATATTTTTAAAATAGTCTTGTATATTTACTATAGTTGTTCGCTTCTTATTTGATTAAAATTGAAACGAAATCCAAGATGAAGACAGACTTATTCGGTCGAGCCGGAACTTCGAGACGAGACCGCCTTCTTCAAATTGAAATAAAAAACCTCCTCCCGGGAGAAAGTCAAACGCGACGGAAAAACAGTTTTCTACCAAATTGGTAGGTATAAGAGACCTTATCAAAATTGGCCTTACAACTCAGATTGACTTTAGTTTAGAAGCGTTTAGAAGCGAAACCGAAAACGTTTACAAAAAAATTTAACCTTTTCAAAAGATTTCTGTTTCAAGTAAAATAGAAAAATATATTGCATTAAAATAGAAATGACACAACAATGAAGCGGCTTAGAGCATGATCCGAGCATTGTTGAACTTTCGTAAAACCGATAAATTGTTTGTGTTTTTTTAGAGGTACACTTTTTTTTGGTCTGTATTGAAAGGAACAGTACCTAACAGTTTATCACATCACGTTTAAACGGAAACCCTTCTTCGTCTTCTTTTTCCCACTCTTCTTCTTCTTATACTTACTTCTCGAACCTATTCAAGGCTTACAAAGATTTAATGCAATTAAAATTAACTCTGTAGGAAAAAGCCGATAATCGCAAAGCCGATTATGCAAACAAGCGCCGCAGGGGTCAGGATAAAGGAAGAGGAAGAGGAAGAGGAATATTTCCGAACCTCATGCACAACCATACAATCAATCGACTTCTCGACTTCGACTTTGACTTTTGTATTTTGGATACTGTTTGCGGAATTCCTTTGAGGTCCCCCTCCCTCGAGAGAGAAAGAGAGGGCAAGCACTTTACACCTGGAAAATGTATCAGTGCTGGATCGCAGAGATCCGTTTGCCTGCAATTTCTCACTTCGAGGCGTACGATCTGCAACAAAACTGAATGCCATGCAGACGCACGCTGTGCGTCAGGATCGGCAACAGGAAGTTGCATTTAGTTCCTGCTGCATTGATCCTTTTGTGGCAGCAGTCAACAATCAATGGTTGGTTATTATTGATCACTTTCGTGCGTTGTTCAATGAATGAAATCCAATTTCGGCAGACAATCGCCGAGAATAAGGTCTCACCCTGCTTTGCGTATTTCAGACGGCTTTGGCTTTTTCGTTCAAAGAAAGAGCGAGAGAGTCGCACACATCAGCGTCTGCTTCGACGGTAACACGGATTAGTGACTCGGCTGGCGATTACCACTCAGCAAAATTGGTAAACAACCAACAACCGAAACGGCCGACTCATAATAACTTGAGTAAATACAGCAGCGCGCGACGCAAGCAGGGCCGATTCGGTAGTGTGGTTTCATGCGCCGAGCATGACGTCCTGGCAATGGCGGTAATTACCATACGGCTGCTAATGGGGGGCACCTTGAGATGGAGGCTTGAAAGCAGCTGAAAGGCATCAGCCTTTGATTGACCAAGCCAAGTCCATTCTATAGAGGAAATGTTTAATTCAATTACGTTCATAACGAGGTTTGGTAATGATGATGATGATGATGGTGGTGCTGCTGCTGGTGCTGAATCATTGATGGCCCGCCGCGGCCAATCGGCCAATTGCAAACGTTGAATATCGACGGTATAAAAACGAACGCTGTACTGATTACCAGCGTTGAAGCTTTACCTACATACATATATCAACAACAATAGCAGCAGCAGTAACAACAACAACAACAACAACAACAACAACACTAGCAGCAGTTCTTAATGCGCTACCTTAGAAGATCTGGCTAACAGGTTCTGTTCGTTTGGTATTTATTGTGCTGCCATAAAAGTGAATGGACGTTCGATCCGTCGAAGAAATCGACAGTCCATCCATCAATCTTGCGAGCTGCTGATGGACTTTCACGACTGTGTCGATTCATTGAGGGCCGTTAACAATCGATCGGACTTGCCGACCGTTCGACCGACTGACTGACTGCCTGTGTTGCTTTGAATTTAGTTGTTCGAAAACCTGAAAGCCACTTCCTGTCTCTCTCTCTCTCTCTCTCTCTCTGTCTGTAGCAGAATCCGCGCTTTCACCTCAAATTCTTTTCCTTTCATTATCATCTTCTTATGTCATTATTTATTTTCTGTTTTTCGAAAATCATTTCATCTTCGTTGCTTGGTTACTTCTAAACGATCAAGTTTGTTTATACTAATCATATATATTTTTTGTTTTATTAATCATATTTTAGACAGAATCTTTTAAACCTTTATAAATGCTAAAAGCTTAAATAAATTATTTAAACACTAATAAATAAATCATCATTTACATCATTTTCCTTAGTACTATACAGCATCCCTTTCTTGCACAAACACATACCTACTAATTATAGATCCCCGGAGATCAAAAGCTCCGACAAAGTAACGAAAGTACAATATCGAAAGTACAATATCGTACAATATCGATAACAATCGACAACGAGCTTCAAAGGTTGCGAATTTCTTCCGTTCGCAAACTTCATCCCACGCGTGCACTTTTACGATCGAGATCTCCAAGGATCTTCCTAACAATAATAATGAAGTTGCAGTCAGATGATGCGATAATCGAAGCTTTATCGTTAATCGATTACATTTATGAGTAAATTTCTATGTATTTACAATCAGTTAAGTTTTAGAATTTCCAAAAAAAAAAAAACAAGAGACGATGACGTTGTTCCTACATTAACGGAAAAACCTAAAATAAAGGCCTTTAGAAGACCAAAACGACCCATTGGTGGTAACACGCTCCAATTTCTAAACTGAAGAGGAATCAACGACATCTCTGCCAACGCTTCACTCCGCGCCGCCCGTTCGCAGTAACGGCTTCAATGGCGCCAACAATGCTACGGCATCTAATGGCGGTAACTGTCTTCCATGCGGCAGCGCTTGCGTTGCGCTGGATTCTCGCCCATATCCAGACTCTCAGTATCGCTGTCCATAGCATCACTGCAATCGCCATCATTATCGATGCCGCCACCACCGCCCCCACCACCGCCGCCGCTAGCATCGTCCTGTTTCCGTTTGGCGGTGGCCATTTCGGCAGCGTGCCGCTTCCGCCATTTCGTGCGGCGATTCTGGAACCAGACCTAAAATGAAGCACAAAATCAAATTCAGAATTATATACGATAAAATAAAATAATTGCGAATGTATGTAGGTATGTGCGTATGTATGTGTGCGTGTTTGTATTCGACTTAATTAGCTGAACATTTCCGAACATTCGTTTGTAATTCACATCGACAGCGTGGGCCAGCTGACGGCAGGACATTAGATGCCGGCAATCTGGGCGATGAGCGCTGAGCAAGTGCAAGTAACCACCTCTCGGTAACCACCCCACAAAGAGCATCATCAGTGCCGGTTAACCCTCAATTAAAGCGAAATAAAAGTGAGCAGCAAAAACCATAACTAACGCATCTCTGGGCACGCGTCGAATCGCCGCCAGAAGGCGTAAGGAAGCTGAGCTGCAGCGCCATATGGCGCAGATGTGGCGTCATTGCGACCGAACTGGGCTGCTCGCAATCACTGCTAAGCCCGTCTAAGCTCCGAGGACAACAGAAGCCAACGCACCAAAGGCGGGGGAGAGCAGGAAGTCATTAACACGCTTTAGCGAGTGGTGCACACTGGCAGAATACGGCTAGGAAAAGAAATGTTCCGCCGGAAATGGTGCATTTAAATTCAAAATTCGAATGGGTCACCCACCCAGCGTCCCATTCGAAACTCGATTGACCGAAGGAACGTATATATGTACATATGTACCGTATTTTCTGTGGTTACTAGTGGTATTTATTTTGGAACAAAAAAGGAAAAATCTATTTACGAACATAAAAAATAGCTTCTCACCCCCTCCGGGCAGCCCAGAGTGGAGCCCCCTCAACTGAATGCCAAACAGCAAGAAAAAGGTAGCCACTGCTGCTCTGAGACTCTTCGTCATCGTCGGCATCGTCGAACAGGCCGTTACGAAAAAGGCCCAATGCAGACACTGTGGAAGAAGAGCAGTAGTAAGGGAAGAGGTAGGAGGAACACGCTTCACGTGGCCGAGTTACCACTACCACTTGGCCACATCTGTTGCCCCAAAGTAATGACCATGAAAAGCATCCTTAATGATCCTGTATTACGTTCAAACAACATCGCTTTGCGACTCGAGATGGTGGTGCGGCCCGGCCCGGTCCGTCCTTCCTTCGTGCTCCCGCTGTGGTTGTGTGGCTTATTTTCAGAGCGTATTAATTGGCTTTTATTTCGCATAATGTTGTCTTTAATAACGACAACAGACCACTGACACGGCCAATGTGCCAATGAAGTCACACCATAAACCGGTACGTTCGCATCGTAAGCTGTTCATGAGATCGTTTGGCCCCGCAATGAGAAATTAGAAAGAGGCAGGCGCTGACGGAGACGGAGGAGGCCGGTAGATGTTTGTAGCTCTTTGGATGGCTGTAAAGGTTGTTCCTTTAAGTCTGCTAATTTGTAGGATTTGAATAAATCACATCGAGGCTCATCTAGTTGTGGTTGTTCGGCTTGCTGGTTCGTCTCAACCTTCTTCGCTGAGCTCAAAATGGGAAGCGTTGAATTTTCAAATCGACTGAACCTGAACGATTTATTCAACGGTTAGTTTTATGGCAATACGAAATTTATGGCGTCTCCATGTCAAAGTCCATCAAACATCATGCCAATCAATTTGCCTCGCTCAGGATTTATGCTTGGATAATAAACATCCAGCAGAGCCAGCGGAGAACGTTGTGTGTTCTGCAGACGGAGATTGCGCAAAGGGAATGAGGATTCTTGGGGCGATGCAGGAAAGCCATAGGCCAAAAAGAAATCAACTCGACATCCTTAACGAAGAGGTATTCGTTTCAGGTGGCACCTCAGGTGCCTTCTCCGCAGGGGTTGCGGTGGGTGGTGTAAGGAGCGGCGGAGGGAGAACGGAAGTGCTGCTATAAAAACGAATAAAATGGTGGCCGAGGCACGTATGGATTTTATACGTATAAATATACGAGATTGTAATAAGTTTTAAATAAAATATGCTCAATGCATGAGAAAAGGGATAACAAGCCCAACAACAGCAACAACAACAACAACAATCAATATTACTACACCAAAAACAACAACAACAAAAACGAGCATTGTGTTGCCGGCCAAATCGAAATTTGTTTTGGTCGACAAGCAGCCCACTGAATTTTTATTGAATGCCATGAAATTTACAACGCCAGCAACAACAAGAACAACAACAACAACATCGCATCACCAATAACAATAACAACAGCATAAACAAGAACAGCTTGTGCATTTGGTAAATCAAACGCAGCAAAGAAAAACGAAAAAACAGGCAGGACCGACCTTTTCGGTCGCATTTAATAACTGCAATAAATCTCATTTTGAGTGATGGTTTGAGTGACGTTTTATTGCCACGTGATTTATACGATCACTCAACATGTCACTTCTGCCGAAACTCTTTGACGCACGATAGAGAATTGTAGATCAACGAATATTGAAGGGAATATCATCGAAATTGCTAGAAAATAATTTCAGTCTAAGATCGGAATACGATTCACATTAATCTATTGCCGTAATCGACAAATTTATGGATTAAAGAGGTTTTTTCTTCTTTTTCGTTATCGCGCCGAAGGTACCCCAATTCTCAAGGTACCCCAAAAGGTATTTTTGAAGAGGTATTGAAAAGGGTTTTTGTGCTTCGATAGTTTCTGCAAGGCTATACTTGTATATATTCGTCTTCTCGTGTCGAATTCCATGGTGTTGTCATCCCGAGATGAGACCATATCCCGAAACGAGCCATCAGTTTTCAGTCGCATGGACTGACTTCGATGCGCGACGGGACTTTTCAGACAGGACTTTTGAGACAGACCGACCAAACCTTTTTCAGCCGAGAGAGACTTTTTTAGTCAAGATAGTCTCCCAAAATGAAGCCGGCTTTGGGGTGTCTTGTCTCAGTCAAGACAAGATTACAAAGCCCGGCTTTTTTAGTCGAGACTAAAATGTAGAGACAAGACACCCCGAGAGGCGTCGAAACGAAATCAGGACATAAGACATACACAAAAGATCGCCTGCTTAAGGCGATACAAGATCCCGATACAAGACAGACCTTATTTTTCAGTCGAGATTTTTCCAGTCGAAAGATATTAAAACGGGACGAAACTTTTCAGTCTAAACAAAATCCCGAGACTTTACAGACAAGATAGAATCTTCCCATTGGCACCATATACCGATACGAAGCGGGGTCTTCTACTTGAGAGGGAATCTTGCGGGTGATACTAACTTTTTCAGTGGAAAAAACCCGAGACGAAACAGACCTTTTCCGCTGAAATTAACTAAGAGAAAAAGATCGTCGAAATCTCGATAAATCTCCGTTCTCGTATTTACCATTATCTATAACAGATCCTATTCGTATCTTCCGTACGAATTTGTGAATGAGAAAAGGTTAAGGAGAGTCCAATTGTCTCAATTTGTGAACTGATGTTATGATACTTTTATTAAATATCACACTTTCTGCGTTATCGATACTACATATATTACTGTTATGGTCACTGATTTGAAATGTTGTTGGTAAAACGATGTAATCGCTTACGCTGGATCATTAATTAACCAAGCACAATGCTCAATTATCCTTTGTGGTCCCCTTCCTTCCATCCCTCTTCCCTTCCTCTTTTTCCTTCATTGAAGTGCCACAATTGAATACTTAACTAATCTTGATGAGTTGTAGCCTGGCGTGCCGGCCGGCACCGACACGACTGTGCCGATTATGATGGGAAAATGATTAATTACGAGAGAATATAGTGTCACGGCGACGCATACCGACCGAGAAAACATGAACCCGAGGGTTGTACTCTTTAGGAAAAGCCTCGCACTCTCTGAGCCGTTCCACTCAGCCGCTCTTGCTGGGCCTCCTCAAATACGGTTATCAGGCCAGCCAATGGCGGCGGCTGACTGCATAGTGACTTATCCAGATTAAGATGGTGTCCAAGCGGGCGAATATTCAATTAGAAAACAATGGGCTAGATTATTTCCATACGCTCGAGTGTACATATCTACGTATGTACGAGTACATACGAGTACAAGAATATGAGTATGTCTACTTGTGTCTGTTGGCTCGTCCCGTCCCACGGTTTGTGCTGTCGCATGAGTGACGGCTTTCGATAGTACGCAAATTTGACACAGAAGCAAATGACAAAATGCAAATGAGTCAAAAATCGTCGTCGTCGTTGTCGTTGTCAGGGTCCGCCCGGGTCTCTTTGGCAGCAGCATCGGTTGGTCGGTTGGCAACTCCGGATTCGAAGTATGCTCTTGACAAGAATAATTGCCTGCAATCATAATTAAAAGCGCTGTTCAGTCACGGCTTGGCGTGGAATGGCAACGTGATGTCGCCGTGACTGCTGCTTTGGGATGACTGAAGGACCGAAATAGAGAAACTCTCGACCGAGAAAGTGTACGAGGATGCAGTGATATCGAGAAGAGAAGAGAAGTGAAGAGCGTGAGAGGGATGTAAATACAGGCCTTTATTAATGTACGCATTGCATGCGGCTGAGTTTGCTCATAAATGCCCATGTTTGCCCGTTCAGAATAGATGCTAACTGGACCATTCGGAAGAATATCTGAATACGGTAAACCGGGCACAACAACATCGAGTACATCGAGTCTGAGATTTGTGCGTTCAGATAAATTTGATAAATTATTCAAACGGGGATTGTCTCAACACCGAGGACGGTGCCCCCTCACCCCCTTTCACCCCAACGGCATCGTCTGTGAGTTCATACAAAGAGATGACAGAACCTTCAATGAAAGCAACAAATTGAAACATTTGATGGCAATGACAGGAAGAGGTTACACATGATTACACTGCCCGACAGACTCTGGCGTCTTGTGTCGGTCTAGTCTACCTTTCGTCGGTATATGATCATCGGGTGTATGATCATTGCGTTTTGAGCCAAACTCGACTTCAAACTCAAACTCCTGTGCTCATTTTAAATTTTGTGTTTTAAAGCATCATGCCGCCGTCCTCGCAATGTATGGCATTGGCCACGTGGCGTGAGGTGTCGCATCGAAAGGACTACAACTTGGATTTGGTGACAAAAGGATTTGTTTTGATAACAAAGTGAACAGCAACAGCAAACGATTCAACTCAAGACAGGGCTTAAACGGTTTAACGTTCGCATTCGCGGTCATGTGTCGGCGTAGCATTAAGCGTAAGTCAGCGCATTGCGTGTTTAAACCCCCTCCCCCCACTCATTTTCCCTCCCATAAACGAAGTCTAGTAAGTGTGGCCGGATATTTTAAAATCCGTTGGATTTGAGTTTCAATAAATATGCAAATTTTAGGTTGAACGGAGTATACACCACTCCGTACGTTTCGTAGATAGACGTAGATAGAGAGACTGTAATCAGAATCAGGACGAATCGTTAGACGACGCCCAGAGCTGATATACTCGCAGATAGACTGTTTGCTGCAGCGCTCGAGAAATAATATGGTCCCTTCGTTTCGTTTGGTTTGGGATCGAACTCTTCTCCCCGAAAGTTGTGCTTGTTCTGCCCTTGCAAAAGCGCAAAAAAAGGCTTCTTCGATTCGCTTCGATTCCACCCACCAACTTACCTTCACTTGAGACTCCGTCATTCCTAAGGCATAAGCTAGCTTCGCTCGTTCTGGACCTGCCAGATACTTGGTTTGCTCAAATGTCTTTTCGAGGGCAAAGATTTGTTGACCGCTGAATGTGGGACGAGTGTGCTTCTTCTTGCCATCCTTGTCGTTGGCATGGTGATGACTATGCGACTGTGACAGATTGGCCGACACTGTAAAACAAACGGAAAAACCTTTTAAATATTAACGCAATTTTAAGTTAATTCTCATTGTGAGAAGATACACAAGATAAAGATAAGAAACTGTTAAGCTGGTGGGTATGGTGAGTATGGTGGGTACTTTTCCAGTGTTGTATAGTAGTTAATGTGGCTGCAGTGTAAAATTTTTAATGAGAAAAAAAGCAGAAAAAAGTGTTCGTTTTGATTTAAAATTGCAAAATACGATTCGATTTCGCATTGATTCGAATTGAGAAGTCGTAAAAAGGCTCAAATAGCATCGTTATGCTACGATAATAATAATAATAATAATTCCTATCGCGAATGTTTCGTGATATCATTAACAAACATTGTTCAATTTGAAGAAATAATAAAACTGCCAGTATTTTAGTGCTCAATCGCTAAACTGAATTGAATTGAATGGAACTGATGGCGATGGCCGCAGGGTGCAAATTGTTCAACTTCTCGAAAGGAAACTTCTCATTTTGAAGCGCTCGAACCTCAACTATCGACAGTCTGACGATCGTCGTTGATATCGATGGTGATGGTGGTGATGATAATGATGATGATGGCGATAAGGATGATGATGACGGTGTGGAAAAATTGCGCGCTCGATTTGAAACCTCGAAGGAGGTTGTCGTATGGCAAGAGAAATGCAAGTACCTGAAGTTTGAGGACAAGGGAATATTTATTTTAACATTTCATGCTCGTTGTAACGAACCACAGAAGTTTAAAAGTTATAGCCTCAGCACGTGGCCAAAGTGCTATTTTCTATATAATCTTAGGCGAGACAACGATTATACAGAAACGAAGCTAGAGAGAGAAGATGTGTAGAACTTAAGCAAAAAACTCAATTAGGTACCAGAAATTAGAAAAGACGTATATAGTAAAGCGATTGGTACCGTATATGTACCAAATTATTAAAGAATTATAACCGTTACATACTCTGCAATACGCTCTACGAAGGCTCAGCTTCCTGAATCATGATTATTTTACTTTTCATTTAATCTCTTAGTCAATTATTCCATTCGTTGCACTAAAATAGTTTATATAGAATAAACTATTTTAGTTTAGTTTAACTAAAATAGTTATAGAATAATTACCGTTTTATTAATTTTGTTAACGATTTATTTCCTTGCATTTAATTAATTTTTCAAAAAAAAAAACAACAATTTTTTTAAAATATAATCTACTAATGGTACACGTTTCTTCACTTTCAATGATATTTTGTAAGGATTTCAATAATCTCAATCCATTATTTTGTACGTTAAACAGATAAACACACAAACAAACGCGTGTACACACACACACACATACAAACCGACCGATCGACCGACCGACTGACGAACTGTAACATCAAACAATCGGAAAATTTTATAACCAAACGAAGGCGAATGAATCTTTTGCTTTGTGCTAAAAAATTGTTAGTACAATGGAAAAAAAAAATCCATGGCATCTATGGCTATTATTATTACTATTAGTGCAGAGTACCAAGGTACCGTTTGGTGGTATCAATGATTTGAATACCAGTTTAAAAATCAGCTACCATTTAAATGGAAGCAGCTCCTGCTTGATGGTCTTTGTGGAAAATTGTAATGAAAGCGCAAAGAGTTCGTGACGAAGTTGTTCAACCCAAGAAGTCTTCTTAGAGCCATGGCGCATAGCATTATAATGTGTACACATACAGATATATCGTATCGTATCGTATAAACAATACTTATATACACACGCTAAGTATGTCGTGTCGTCGAGAATATGTCATCTTGGTTGTAACGATGGGTCATTAGTTTTGAACTGCATATTTCCCGCCCCTTTCGCCAATGTTATTACTGCTAGCGTGGTCGTTGTTGTTGTTGTTGTTTTTCTTGTTGTTGCATTACAATTAATTGGCTCGATTAGCTTTGATTTGTTACGCAGCTGTTGTTTGTCGACAGTCGTGACAGAATGACTGTTGCGTTGTTGCCATTTGGCATGATTAATTGTTGGCAAAATGAAAAAGTAAATGAAAGCATTGAAAGCATGAAAGCATGAAAGAAAAAGCATTGAGAAATTGTTTTCCAAAAAAAATTATCACCATCATAATTGACAATAGCGAATTTATTATATACATTTTAAAAAAAAACAAAGATTCTCTCTATTCTCTATTAGAGAGAGAATATTCATTCATTCATCATTCATTCATTTGATCGTTCTCCTTCTCGAATTTTGTCTTTAGATTTTGTCATTTCGTTGTTGAAAAAGTGTGTTGTCTCATTTTCGTGTAAATCGTCTTCATTGGAAAATACTCTCTCTGGTTTTCGCCTCACAGCACAGAAGTGAGACGAGACCAGACAATAGCGTGACGAAAAAAAAAATCTCTAAAATCTGTAAAAAATTAAATTAAAAATTGTTTAACACATTTTATTGTTGTCAACGAAGTTATAGTGCAATAATTATGCGGATCTATATGATTTATTGCACCTTTTTTTTAAATTATCATTAATTTCTGGTATTTTCTAAGATATTTATACTGACAATTTTAGTGTATGTACAATATTTTTACATCTCAAGAAATATTTATAATCTCTCACTATTCAAAATTTTCTTTAAAACAAAGACGGAAGACTGAAAAAGACCTTAAAAGACTAAAAACGGTTATATTGACAAGCCCTCCTTAGGTTAATTAACACTCTTTAATTAATAGAGTCGCTCACTTTAACTGAGACTTTAACTTCGGATTACCAGACAGACCCGACCGACCACACAATTATTTCTCCTCGGTAACCATAAAGAGGATTTAACTGTGCACCAACTTCTTAAAACATGCATTATACGATACTTCCTTCCATCTAACGTGAATTATATGTCTGCTAACCAGCAGTCGCGCCGTAGGTACCTCCCTGAATTTATCGTTTAATGACCATTTAATGACACACGGACCAAACAAACATTTCCAAGCCTTGAAATGTAATTCTTTAACAGCAAAGAAAATAAAAAGCTTCTAATTGGACATCATTGGAACAAAATGGCGTCCATAGCCATAGCCATGGCCATAGCCGAGACCGGCCGACAACCGATTTGATGCTCAATCCACGGCTGGAATGGCCGATTTGTGGATTGTGGCCTTTGGCGATATTAAAACATATCCATTAACAACACAAATTGTCCGCAAATTAATTGCTGGCATTTCATTGCACGGGACACATTCCATGAACACAACCTGTCTGAAAAGAGGGGGCGGGGAAGGGGGTAGCTAGTGGTTGGTACGTCCAGCAGCGACCGCAACCGTAAACCGTACCTCAATAATGAAACGGAGCCATTAAAAATACTAATCAATTAGTCAACAAATGAAGCAACAAAAACAACAACAACAGCAACAAGCAGCGAAACGAAATCATGTTTAAGTGCTTTCATTTTATGCCCACGAGCCAATAAAACAAGTCCAAACAGAACGCCTTCTGTTCGACCGCCCTCGACCGTCCCGAGGACATCACAAACGTTGTGGCCCTTCACACCGTCAGCGCCAGCGTCACCGTTAGCGTCGTCGTGGCCAGCGTTCCAATTAATGTCACCCCCGTTATTAAATGAGCCCTAATTATGTGAAATGATTCCACTCAACAGAAGTGGTTGCCATACGAATCGGTCGGTGTGCGTCGTCATCGTCATCGTCATCGTCGTCGTCGCCGTCATCGTCAACTTTGCAAAGTGTTTACGACGTGTAAAAAGAGGCGGGACGGCAGAGTTGGAACGTATTAAACGGGCCAACAAACACGATAGATGCACGGAAAGAAGGGATGAATGAGGGTGGGAAGGGGGACGATAAATGATTTTGTGCTTCTTCACCAGTAGTATTCATCAACTATAATATTGTCCCTTTATGGTACCTTGGTTTTATCCGACGTATACAGAGTTTACTCTCGCGAAGTTCTTTAAGGTACAAACAAGGTTTTATTGCAGCTGCTGAAATTCTCCTCCTCTTTCTTCTCTCCTCTTCTCATACCGCGTCATCATTACGATACAGGTCCTTACAACGACCCACCCAGCACATACTTACGTACGTAAATATGTATGACGTACATATGCTGAATGTCCTGCAAACTGCTGAATTTAGGAATTAGCCGTCCTAAGTTTACGACACTCAACGTGAACACTTATACGGCGGCAATAAAACCGTGTTGTTGCAATTAAGGCCAGCCCGGATACTCGGTACGCCGAGCACGGCCACCAAATCGTGCACATATGCGCACATAATTATTACGGCCGTGCTCCACATTTGTCAGGCACATGCCAGCGCCCGCAGCGTTACCAAATGAACCCATTTTCATATACTCTGATTTGAAACGTCTCCCGCCAACCTCCGTCTCCGACCAACGTCCGTTTCCGGCCATCCGGATTGTTCGGTGCGTTTGTTTAACATTAAAAGGATCCTTTTTTTGCGTTCGGTGCTAAATGAAATAATTATTGAAATTAATTTAAACAAGGCTGTGGATTTGCAGCATGGGTGGACCCAACAGCAACAGCGTGTCGCCTCCTCCCCGGCCTACTTCGGCTGCGGTGCGACAGTGGGCCGTGGAGGACCATTAAAATATGCTTTACCACAACGTGTAACGACCCTGGTAAAGATGAAGCCATCGACGCTGCTGACGCCGATGGCACCAACGATGGCGGAGCGCCTCATTAAGCGTCGTGTCATTCTTGTGATTATGTGTTTTAACACAACAGACGACACAGAAAATGTTGCCTGAATTTTAATTAATTTTAAGAAGTTGCGAACGAACGAACGCTCGTTTAGAAACGAACCTTGAACGTGAAAGAACGTAATGGAGCGAGAAAATCGATGCTGGCACGAAGAGGAAACGCTCATGTGTTGGATGAACAAAGAAAAACTGAATAAAACGAATGAACTGAACTGCGAAAATGCTGCCGAAAGACGAAAAATTTATCAAACAAACACAAATTCAGTTGATATCATTTCTAAGCGTTAAACATCTCTACGTGGTGGCAAGATGCAAAGCCATTCAAGACTCACGGATGGGCGCAAATCCAGGCTCATAAAAGTGCAGAAACGTTAAATTTATTACAGCTTCCAGGATCATAATCGCAATAAACGAAACGCCCCATTCGGCAACAGCATCGGAAGCGATACTAACATCTAAAACAACAACAACGCAAACAACAACAAGAACAACAACGAAAACAACAACAGATGATACTCCGCCAAACTGACAAGGCGCAACACTGAGCTGTGCGTTTCATCACAAACATGTATCAATGGCAGTGGCGAAAAAGACCACAAAAAAAAAAACAGAGACCGAGCCCGACCCAGAGCGCCCAAAGATAGATCATAATCCTCTGCAAACAAAAAAAAAAAAAAAAAAAAAAATTAAAAAAAATTGTAGCAGTTTTTTATGCACTGTTTCGATGCTTCGATGAATGACACAGCTGGGACACGATGCTGACGTCGACCGACATTGATGCCAGCGCTGACACGAAACCGGGCTGAGTTCAGTTCAGCTGAACTGCGATAAGCTCGAGTGTGGAATCTCTTTTACAAATGATTTGGTTATAGCGTGAAGTAATGGGCTGGACGCATATACTTCTCTCATAAACACCGTACGTCCCTCCCTCCTCCCTTAACGCCTTCTTCTTGTATTTATTTGGCGCAAGATGTTGAGAATTGAGACCTACAAAAACAAAATATGTATGCATTTTATTTGAAACTATTTTCGAAATCGTTTTTTTGTTCTATATTTTTTTTTTTGCAAGGGTCGATACTGAGATTTTCGTAAAGTGAACATTCAAAAACCTAATAATGATGATAATTCAACAATTTCAACAAAAATAGAGAGTAGAGATAAATATTCGTATGCGGCGGAGAAGGAAGCAGGGTTGATTAGGTCTAGTTATAGATCAATAACATCAATAATTACCAAACTATACAATTGTCTTTACCGTCATTCAATCGAATCGAATTGGTTTTGGGTTCGGTCTGGCAATGTTTGTTGTTCTTTTTCGAAAATGAATTTTCAGCTCATTACAGAATATTTGCCATAAATGTTAAGAGTTGTCTACCGAACATAACAATAATTGATACCACCACATTCTGTTTGTCGATCATAAATATCGTATATATGGTCTCTTTGACTCTTTCCAAGATTTCAACTGAAATGCCATGATTTGATTTGATTTGATATGCCTTATTTTTGCCATTTGCCAAATTATTGTTCGAATTTTATGAGACGAATTTTAACGGCATTTTCCTAATGGTTATTAAAAGTAGCAAGGTTTTTCTATTGGCCATGCATTAAATTTATGTCAGGAACTCATTAAGTATTTTTATCACTTTATCATTAGAGCAAATGATCATGTTTTTTGCACTTTTGGCAAACGAAGAAATTGCAAAATTGCAAAATTATTAATTGTAAAATTACAAAATTATTAATTGCAAAATTGCAAAATTATTAATTGAGAAATTTAAAATTATTAATTGCAAAATTGCAAAATTGAAAATTATTAATTGCAAAATTTAGTTAAAATTTCTAAACTCAGTCAAAAGTTACTATATTTAGTGAGAAACTAATAAAAGTAAAAGAGGAGAAAGTTTGAATTATGCTAAATATTGAGTTTCAGCATCGATTAAAAGTCATCGCAAAGCATTCTTGTCTCTGAAATATTAAATAAATTCTACTTTTTCTTTTGTTTTGTGTATCTATTAAACCATATCACGTTGATTATCAGTAAAGTTGTCCATAACCTGGCATTTGCAATCCACAGTCAAGTGCAAATATACCTGAACTGAGTTAATATTAATAATTACTTTATCATTGCATTTCAATACAAACTCATTGCGAGGGAATGAGTCTATCGTCTATCTTCTTTACGCGTGCTTACGTGTGTGTTTGAAAATGACGCGACGCGTGCTTTGAGTGACAGAAAAAGCATCTACGAAAAAGCAGGTATCGATTTACTTATCGATTAACTCGGTATTGAACTCGGCATGAACTGATTCATTAACTATCGAGTCAGACAAACACACACACATACATATATACATATTTATATATTGTACATTTTTCAATAATTTAATGAATCCATTACTAAAATACAATTTTTTTTTGATATCAAAATGATAATCAAAACTCAATTGGAAAAATGTTATCGCGTTGGCATGAGAAAGAAGCGGAAGGGAAACGGAGGATGTAGAAAGAGCGAGGGTGGGTGGGTAAAAGCGGAAGAATTTTACAAGTTAGATATAAAATAAAATTCTTAATAATAAAATCTAGAAATGAATACAAATCATTACATGATACAGACAAACGTTCTTGGAGTGCGCGTTGTAGGCCACCGCAGACACTAACACAGACATCAACAACACTCACACACATGTCTACTGTTTTTTTTAGCCTTGCGCAAAATAAACGCATGTCTATGACTTTCAACATCATGTTTAAAACATTTTCAATCTGAATCTGTGAAATACGCCATTTTTAAAAGCTCAACAAAGCTCCGGAATGGCTCATAAAACAAATACACGAGCAGCAGCAAACACACACGCACACGCACACGCACATTCACATTAGGCCACCCCCACCAACAAGGAACGGAAGTTGTGTCGATGGTGTTGGTGCCGTGTTAACATGACAAGCTACACGAATATAAACAAAACGCTCTGCATTGAGAAAGGAGAGAAGCTCCATTTCTCACCCTCTGTCGGGCCACCTCTCAAGCGCTACAAGCGCAAGCTTCTGGCGCCACAACGCCAAGATGAAGATATGATGATGATGATGACCATGATGATGATGATGATGCTGAGAATTGTGTGCCAAACCAAACAAGGAAGAAACTTAGAGGAACGTTTCATATCGTTTGTTGTTGTGCCGGAAGAGCTCACTAGACGTCAAAGACGAATTCGTTGGAGAGATAAAAGAAAAGAGAGGCGTTGGTGGTGTTGGTGCCACACATTGTGAGTGTATGCGTTTGGGTTGATTAAACGGATGCCATGGATCCAGCGCAGCCGGTTCACTCTTGAAGAATGAAAGAATGAATGGTCGGTCTATCATGAAGCGGACGGTTGGTTGGTTGGTCGGTCGCTGAGCGCCAATGTTGCTTAACAAGCTGACGACGTTCAAAACTAACCGAAAATGTGTCTTTCACTAGAAGGAGAAGCACCGAAGAAACAGACACAGCCCATCAGGAAACTGGCAGACATGAATGAACTACAGATTGAATATTGAAGCATTGATTTTCTTCTAAAAGGCCAAGAAAAGAAAGAGGGGCAGAGAAGCGCAAAGAAATGGAGGGAATTGTAGGCGCGGAAAGGTTAAAAATGTGTGAATGTTTTGCGGACTTGTTTGTGTTCGCTTTAATTAAAAAGGAACTAGTACAAGTATTTACATTAAAAATGAATACAGAATTTCAAATTCATGAGCATTATTTTTTTTTTACTTTTAGTAGAAAGAATGACTAAAAGTACAAGAGGTACCTATGGTTGGATTTAAGAAACTATAAAGAGACAATGACGACACCAAAGAGATCAAACTGCCGCCGTCAAAGAATTTAGAGTATTAAAAAATCGATAATGGAATCGTTTCCAAAGTGGAACGAAATTGTGGAACGAATTTAAAGATTGACATACGTACGTCAAGTTATTGCCGAATTATTGCTCGACTTGTGTCAAAAAGTCGTCGAAAATTACCTCAAACGGATTGAGGCCCGCAAAAGGTCCCATGGAGGACATTTGAACGACATAACATAGTTTTTCAAGCATAATGGCAAAGTCCAAGCATCATATTGAAAGAAAAATCCAATCGATATCTGAATATTTAGTGTGCTTTTTTTGACTTCACTTTCCGAAAGAGAAAAGTTTTATAATACAAGTATAGTCGAAATTTCACAATGAAATTTACCATGAGAATTTTAGATTATATTGAGATTAGTAATCCAAAAAATTATCGATTCGATAAAGTGTTGACCACATTGTATTGCGGTTATCATTCTATATTAAAATTGAATATATATTGTCGCATTTCGTATAAGGATCAAAGACATTTTTGATAAATGTCTGATGATTGTTGCGAAAATTATCACTGCTGTGTATAGCCATCAAACAATACGTCTCACGCACAAAAGAAGTATTCTTAACATTTTTAAATACGAAAATTAAGAGGAATTATTCAGAGGCGAGAATATCAGAGACTCTTAAGGAATGCCATAAAATCTGGAGTTATGTACTTAAAAAAAAACAAGAACATGAACATCAACTGGACACTACCACTTTGTTCACTGTTGTTGGCGGCGTTGTTGTCGTTGTTGTTGTCGTTGTTGTTGTTGTTGTTTTTGAGGCTACATTATAATAACAAAAATAACACTGTGTCTGACCGTTGATCCCACCTTGAGCATCGATAATAATGAGGACGATGACAATGAAACGCGGTTTCATTAATTACGTTGTTTTCATAACTTTATTCAGCAGTTATTGAAGAACTGCGTTTGCCCGATGCCCAAATACCAAAACCGGAGACGGTAACTTCTTATCCGCGGCCTGTAACAAATCGTCATCTCATTTTGATGGCAGATCAACACGTTGAAGACACAACAACAACAACCACCACAAACGATCGTTAAGAAGGAAGGATCAAACCGTTGAATGCTGAAGATGTTGACAGACATTCAGGTTAAAGAAGAAGCAGAAGAAAAAGAACAGTTGACTTGTTGATTGATTTAAATTAACCGTTGATACAGCAATAATCAATACTGATGAGTTGGTAGCAGACGCGTCGTCAAGCAAGGTTGGATGATGAGTCATTTGAGAAGTTAATTCGTGAAGGTTAATGAATATTGAAGACGAGAAAAGGCATATTTATTTTTGTAAGAAGTTAAGAAGATCGACAGCAACAATAATAACAACAACAACTAAAATTTACAAAATTCTAAACAAACACAAAAATTAAAATAAAAATAAAATCTGGTGATGGTTTCGGTGATGATGGAATTGAAGTCTATTAAGCTCAGCAATTTGAAGATTTTACCCACTTTTTAAAATACATACATATAATCACCCTGTATGTAAAATAATCTGAGTTTTGCCTAAAAAATCAATAAAAAATTGACAAAAGTTGGTTTCAAAATATATTATTTGAGTTTATGTTACATCATGAGATAGTTTTTCGTCACAAAATTCGTATTCTTTTTCTTCTTCTTTCTCTTCATTTTTCTAAGAATGCTTCGCTTATTCTAAGAATTAAGCGACCCTGAAAACCTAAAAAACCTTTGGAAAAGTACTCAGTTTTCTCGTAGAGAAAAGACGATATTTAAACAATTCCGAATGGATGAGAAAAGGGGAACAATAACGCCCTCGAATACCACAGCAATTTCTACCACAAGTCACGTAACATAATTTGAAACATTTTCTTCCCATGTTTTTCGCAAATAAAAACAGCAGGACATCTTTTAAAACCGGTCGTAGGATGATTGTGGAAGGATATTATTCGGTATTGAAATGAATCGAATTGGGTTTGAGCCTTTCGGGAATGTATTGCATTGGTTTGATTTCTGATTCTGAGAAGATAAAATCAATTTTGTCGACCTCATCATGTCAAAATTGAATGAAAAATGGGGAAAATGATTTTGTCTCATTTGTTTTGTAATTTCTCTTTGAAATTATACCCATAGCCATCATGAATTTGCGATTGTTGTACGTATTACTCTATTACTCACTTGTGTTGGATAAACGTTCACGCCACGCCATCGGATTCGCCACCAGGCCTTGTAAACCGGGCCAATATAAATGTGTTCGGTCCACAAGATGTGCCGGATGTGTCTTCAGTGGTCCTCCTTGACTTTGTGACAAGTACTGTGCCATTCCAGCAGCAGCGGCGGCAATCGAAAATCGCGGTATACCACCTACAAAATTTGCTTTATTAATAAAAAATATACTCATAGGAATACTTTTTTATCTTATGCGTAAAACGTTATACAATAAGAGCAAACAAGGAATGTATTCGAAACATCTCAGAAAAAAAAATTCAATAATCAAACAAAAGATTTAAAAATAAAAATAAATTTAAAAAAAAATAAATTTGTGTATTTTTTAATTTATTAATAAAAAAATAAAAAGGGAAAAAAATTTTAACTTATATTCATAATTATACTTCCTTTAATTTAATTGAATTTTAATGTTTTAAACTATACTTCTATTATTTAATCAATGTTTTCATTGATTCTTTCCCATTTTATAAAAATCTACAAAATTCAAATAATTCTCTAAAATTCTATTCATGCTTTGGCCCCCCCGAAAAGTATTGAAACTCTTACGGCGGTGTCTCTATTAAAGACACGTATGTTTCTGTGGATTCTCTAAGAATTCTCTAAGTTACTCGAAGTGACAAAGTTTTGAAATTAAATTTTTTTTTTGAAATTTTTAAATAAATAAACGAATTCAAATGAATGAATGAATCAATTGAAATGAATGAATAAATCAGTTCAAATGAATTAATGAATCAATTCAAATGAATTAATGAATCAATTCAAATGAATTAATGAATCAATTCAAATGAATTAATGAATCAATTCAAATGAATTAATGAATCAATTCAAATTAATTAATGAATCAATTCAAATGAATGAATTAATGAATCAATTCAAATGAATTAATAAATCAATTCAAATGAATAACTGAATGAATCCATTCAAATGAATGAATGAATCAATCAATTCAAATGAATGAATGAATGAATTTAAATAAATGAATGAATCAATTCAAATGAATGAATTTAAATTAATTATTTTATTACTCGAATGGAAATTTTTACCTCCTGCTAACATGCTCAGGCCGGTGGATGAAGTAACAGGTGGAGGCTTCGACAAAATTGTGTCGATTCCATGCGGATTCGCGCCTCCGTGAGGATGAGTCGCGGTAGTGGTGATCGATGCCGTTGTGGAAATCCCTCCACTGTCTCTGCTTAGGTGTATGTTTGGACTACTGCTGAAGCCGACACTAACCGTCGGGCTGGCGGCTCCCATCATACCCGAACCCGACTTCATTTCGGTCATGGAGTGTAAGGCAGCAAGCGGCGGTCCAAGAAAACTGAAAGGATGCTTATGATCCAACATATTGTTGTTACCACTGCTATTATTGTTGCTGTTGTTGTGGTTGTTGTTGTTCTGGTTGTTGTTGGTAGTGGTGTTGCCGTTGCCGTTGAAGCCATGCGACGAACTACTGGCCATCGAGAGGCCGTATTTTCTGGCGGATAGATTCTCCGGACTGCAATCGAGAGGTGGCGGACTGGACTCACTATTGCCGGCCTCCTCGCTGCTGCGGTGACTGACGGGATAGGACTTGGAGCTGTCCACTCCGGGACTCGAATTCTCATAGCGGCTGCGGTTATTCAGAGAGTTGTTACAGTCAGGACTCTCCGATTGCAAGCGCGAAGAGGCAAGTGATGTCTGGTCAGCAGTGCGTAAGGTACCGTCCAAGGCGAGCAGAGGCGGTGGCGTTGAAGAATCCTCACCGCACTGGCTCGACTTAAGGTCCATAACATTTTTGTGTCCTTTAAGAAGCATTAGTGGACTATTGTTGTTGTTGATGACGTTGTTATTGTTATTAATGGCGTGATTGTTGCTGCTGTGATTTGTACCGTAGACCGCAGCTGCTGCCGCCGCACTATGATAATCCAAAATATGATCCCTTGCCGTCATCGTCGGGTATTCGGTGTGTGAAGCGTCGACGAATCCATTGTTCAGCGCCGCGCTGTGCATATGATGCAGGGGTGGGCTCCTGGACACCGACGGCGAAATATTTTGGCTCGAAGCGAAGCTGTGATGATGCCGCATGTACGGATTTATTAGATCCATGTTTTCCGTTTCGTTGCCGCGCGCGAAAAATGCTGACGAAGAAGAGCCTGGAACGAAATCTGATGCAGCACCTTCCCGCTTATCGGTGGCAAGACTGGAGGGCGCTCCGCAAATTTCTGGGGCTGAGTGGGCGGGATGACTGACTAGGCCTGCGGCGGCGACCGCTGCAGCACCAAAGGCAGTGGCTGCCGGTGGAGAGTCTCCGAAAGAAGTTAGCAGAGCAGAGGAACGGAAAGACGCGTGCAAATTGGCAGTAACGGAAAGCGGAAACGCGTCGGGGACAGAAACGCTGCCGCCGCCCAGTGTCGGCACGTGGCTCAGGTTATAATGAGACAGTGTCGTTGGTTTTGAGGCCCTTCAAAAGGCCGACGACGGCAGGCTGGCTGGCTGGTGACAAGCCCGAACAACTAACGCAATGGAGAACACGGCGAAAACACGGCGCTCACTATATGAAAATTAGTTTCAGTACACACAGAAGTACATTTTGGGCTAACTTTTTGGCTTGTTTCTCACTTTTGCACTGAGTATTCAGAATGCTCCAAATGTAGACTTAAATCTTGACTTAACGGTGACCGTTAACGCGAAACGCCAGAATTTTGTTCAGCTTTCGTTTTCGTTTTCAACGCAACGAATGCACTCACTTTTCACAGCAATCAAATCTAATTCCAGCACATCATTTTGGTGGACAGCGTGCAGGCGTTAAGCGCCCGAGGAAAACCGATTGTGGCAACACTTCCGTTCGCGTTACGTGCGATTGTGAGAATGAGCCGTGCCATAGGCTTGCAGAGTGGATTCGAATGGACTCCCGTCGTTTTTCAATGAACCAGAAAACCAGACCAGAGCAGGCCAGACCACCACCAGCAGCACGCAAGAGACCAACCATCGCATGCACACAAAGAAACAAACGACTGCTATCGCTCCGGCTGGCGGGTCGGGTCGGCCCAGTCCAACAATGTTTCTCACACTGGCTCAGCACTGACTGAAGAGCAAAAGAGAAAGAGAGTGTATGGATGTGTGTTTATGTGCAGTGACTAACAAAATGCACCCGTGAAGAACTGCGCGTGCGAGCGAGCAAACCGGTGTGGTCCAGTGCGAGCACACTCTGAGCTGCTGAGCTGCTTTTAAATCAAAAAAAAATCACTGTTTCACATTCATCGAATCGCTAGTCGGTCCTCGTTGGGTTCGTAGAGGGGCGGAACGTACGGCATCGGAACAAAACGAATGGGAATTTTATTATGTACGTCATTAAAAATCACTATGCGAGGATGCAGGAAGGATGCAAAGGCATTGGTTGTGTGGGTGAAGTGGAGCAAGGGACGGGGACGGGTACGAGCATTGTTTATTTGATTAAAGGTAATAAATTCGCAGTCGGTTGTTAACAATTTCAGACTTGAGCAAACAAACTTGAGAGTTTGCTGTAGCTCAGAGCCAAACAAAATGCACCGAAACGAATGAAGGCAAGAAATTCAGAAGTAAAAATAAATGGAGAAAATTGTGATACGGTTTTTATTAATTTAACTAAATTAAACTATATTAAATAGCATTAAATGTAAGTTGTATATATATATGTATATACGAGTATGTAGGTATACGAGTGTATGTATATTTGTATACATTTAATAAATTAACTCAAACAGACGGAACATTTTAATGACTTTATTATGACTGAAGCGTACCGAAGCGCAGCAATAATGATTACATTATATTCGCTTTCTATATTTAATAATAAACTGGCTTAATTTAGTGCCGGTGATGGCAATAAACTTCCTTTCGACTCGTTGGCTGTGTGCAGGAACAGCATGGAAGCGTGGACTATTCGACTTGGCCACACCCACTTTGTGTGTGTAGCGTAAGGGAACGTTGTTGCGAGCAACAACGACGCCACGGACGCCATTGTTTCTTTGGCTGTACGTACCTGGTTACGGGTGCGTTTGTTGTTATTGTTGTTGGTGCACTACACCAGTTTCACTCGAAATCAAACGAAAAGCAAGAGTTCGAACAGAACTTAAATGGTCCAATAGACCAACCGACAGACCGAACGAACGATCTGCAGACGCCCGCTGAAGTGCACCAATACCTCTCCATTCCGCGCGCGAGTGCTTGCCTCAAATTGAGTCCGAATTAAGAAGCAGCATAATTACCATGCGCTCTAATCCAATAACCAAAGCTCTCCTCACTCATTAACTCTGGGTAGAGATGCGTAGTTATATAGCCATGCATGTATATAGACATGTATGTGTGCATGTAGCAACGAGTTGAATAGCAATTTTATCTCTCTGTAAATTTTTGTTACTGTTGTCTCTATAATATGTTTCCTTCTGCTAAAGTCACAGTCTAGTAACCAAATTGTAACCGACTCGTAACTGGGCTACAATGACTTCATTGTTATTTGAACCTACAAAACGTACACATGATAATGCGCTCAAGAGAATATGTGTTCTCTCCCAATACTGCTCTCGTTGCACAGTATAGCAATCGCTATAAAATGCTTCTAGAATATAAATTTTGAATTCTGCATCTTTTTCAGATAAAATTTTTAAAAAAATTTATTGCGACTTTTTTTATTAAAATTAAAAAAGTGAATAAAATAAAAAACCAAACAAATGTTAAGAAAATTAATGTTGTTTTTTAATTAAGTAATGATGCGAGGGAGATGAAGAAAATGCTCAAGACTCGAAAATGTACCACAATTTTTCAGTCGTGATGAGAGCACTTGCGTTTTATTGTAAATATTTCTAAATATTATCGTTTTTCTATTGTTTCTCTATCTTTTTTTCTAAGAACTTTAGAATTACTAACTTGACTTCTCGGAAATCTCGGAAAATCTCGCTCATCCACACCGCGATTTTAAAGTCTAACAAAACTAGTGATCCAGTAGAGAATTTTTTTTTAAATTGTCATTTAGTGGTTTATTTTTAGGATTTATTGAAATATAAAAAATGGTATGGGGTATAATAAATTATTGAATATAGAAGAGTATAAATGTAGCTATATGCAGGGCGCAGCAAAACAACTAGGACGTATAGGTTTTAAGGTTTTCGAGAAAATCCTCTACGTAATACAATAGAAGACTGACTGTTTTAGATATAGGTCCCTGAAATACGAGTGCTGAGCTGATTGTACGATATATGTATTTTGTACAATCTATATATATTTACAAAGCTGATTGTACAATATGTTTCATGATTTCTAAAGTCTTATCACATCGAAGGAATTTTTCTTATTGAAGTGATTATTTTAAGAAAATGTGGCCAAACTATTTCTCTGCTTTTACTTTTTGCTGAAATTTCGCACACAAATTTTTTCAAAAACTATTCGAACTAACGATTTAATTTAAAAAATGCATGATGCTATACGACTTTCCTGACATTTCTCAAAATTAAGGCTTCATTTTATACAAAGCCCTTTGTATAAAAATAATAACTATTTAAATTACAAATCCACCCACTGCCTTCTTCACGAAAGTCATGATGTAGAAATGTTTTTAATTTGTGAAAACTTTCTGTCTGCCTCTTGCGCAAATTGCTACACTGTACAGTTAAGCTGTGATGAAATGTTTATACTATCATTGCCATTGATTTTAGTGTACTCATCATCATCGTCATTTTAATGGTTTTCTTGAAAGAGATGACGTGCATTTTTTTGGGAGATATCTCGTTTTAAGGTATCAGATATACAGACCTGTCGTTGTTACACCAGCACAAATTGTTTATTGATTACACTGAACGAACACTGGAAGCAACTATGTATTGGCACAATTAACTCATAGAAAATGAAATAGAAGATTTCGAGTTAATGACAGGCGAGGCGACGTTTAAGAAGGCTTAAAATTCCACCGAATAAAAACCCAAACCAATGCCTTTGCACAGTTTCCTTTGAAGCCGAGGAAGCGGATCGGCTTGGATCGGACCGCAACGAAGGCCATTTTCAGTGCTCTGCTACGCGCAGCTCAAAAGATTTCTATGGCACAAAGAATCAATAAAATAATAAAAAGCATTATCGCCATTATTCGGGCTGGCAGAGCGGAGTGCAAATGGATCTCGCTTGATGGAGTTCCATCCATCAGAGCTCGCTGCTACTGCTTGATGATTTATTATACTCTTCCTGCTTTAAATGTTGCTGCTTGTGATTGTTTTAGAGGCTTTAGAAGGGAAGTAGAGGGGCTATAGAAAATGGTGTGGCTCTAGTCTTTCATGTTCAGTGCAACAAAAGATCGATAGAGGATCGTCACCGTCTGCGACGATAGTGTCGGCGTTGCGAGAGAGGCGAGAAGATGGGCTTAAAGAGCTGCTTAGTAGTTACGATAGTTACGATTTCAAAAAGTTTACTCTTAATAATTGTTGCCGCAAGACGAAGCTTAGGAATAACGAGAAGTGCCATTTTAAATTTGCTATGATTTTTTATCTATCGATATTTAAAAACCTCTTGATTTTTGCTTCTCAACTGACCTCACAGGGACAGTTGAAAGTTGAGTCTTGAAAAATGACGCCAAACTTAAAATGATACCTCTTGTTGAAATACTCTATATGTAATATATTGAGTTCCTTTCATTTCTTCTTTGAAGGAAACCAGCGGGAAGAATATATCTAAATACAATTGTTTTTAAAGACAATTCGAAAAGAATAAATAAACTATAACACGTCACTATAAACTGAAATTTTTACTATTATTGATGTTCTTAAGTGCCCTCAAGTCAGCAGTTTTTGTGTTCTAAACATTCAATAAAAACTGCGTGCGAACCTGTTCAACCCTTTTAACCCTTTGCGGCGGCATCGACTCTGGTTAAAGGCTCAAAATTGGTCATAAATTTCGTTATGGTTTCGCTTTCAGATCCACCCTCCCCAACGCGTCTGATCACGGTGTTGGTCTCGGTTTGGCCACAAAATGGCTTACTTAAATCAATACTTTAAACCCTTCCTGTCCTGTTGCGCTGCTGAAGGTAGCTGTTGGTATCCTTCCGTGACGTTTCCTTTATATGTTTCTTATTGTGGCCAGAAGGAGGCCGCCCACTGTTTTTTGTGGGGCACTTTTATTAAATTGAATATTCCAGTTTCGTGACTGGATTTCTCGTTATACAATTTGTTTGTTTGATTTTTACGCCAGACGAGGCGGACGTTTTTGACATTGGGTTCTGGACACGTAGGCCAATCGTTCATCTAGCTGTCCGCCATAATCCGCATCTCAACAACATTGGCCGCCACCATCTCGAATGGCTGCGATGAAAATTTAAATTGAAATCGGCCCGGAATAAATAATAAAAATCTGCAAAAGGAGCATCGAATCGGAAAGAAACGCTGCGAAGCTTCCAAACGAGGGGTGTGGATGCTTAGCTAATGCTGAGCAAATACAATTGAAGCAACCCCGACCCCGGCCTCACTCCCGAGGGCGCCCATCAATGCCACTGTACTGTACTGTCACTGATTTGATCCTTTTCGGTTACTCTTTTGACAGACCGCCGCCGACGACGACGACGACGTTTGCGGCTAAGTCAACATGTCGCCCGAGATGGCGCCCAGCGCTGCTGACTCATCAACAAATTGGCTTTTAAAAGAAAAAATAACAACGAACTACAAATAAAAAAGGTGATAACTGTGCTCCTCGGGCCATGTGGGGCGCACGAAAGGGTTCGCAGCAATGATTTACATGCATAAATTGTGTTTTTTTTATTTCCGTTTGAAGGTTGGAGAGATTGAAGCATGGAGATGTGCTGCTCATCGATGGGTTAAGGCGAACACGAAGAGGGTTTGACAACAACAACTGGACAGACATTCATTCATGTAGCTCCCTTTTTTGCGTGTGTTGTTGTACCTAAGTTGTCATAAAGGATGGTTGATTGTTGGGGCGTGCGACGCAGCTCAGTGCCGAGCAAGACGGGGCCCAGTTCGGGCAGCTGCTCGCTAGCCCTTTTCTTAGCCAGTTCCAAGGAACGACTTTTGAACAACAGTTGTCTTATAAAAAACTTTATAAGACCGAAGACCGAAAAATCTTAAAGAATCCTACTAAAAAAAACTCGCCCTTGCTCTCCTTTAAAAACCCTGAAGCTATCCTTATTGCACCCAAATGTGTTCTACGCAATCGGCCACTCAATGCAGTGGCCATAACTCTCGAAATCCAATTAAACCGAATGGGCCGCGTCGCCGCGAACTCGTCGTCGCGTCAAATGATGAACTAAGTACATAAATGAGCAACTCTTAACGCCTTGCTGCGCATGGTGCAGACTGGACCCCTGCTAATAAATTTCAATTTGAAAGAAGTACATACCCCCTCACGCCCACCTCCCCCCCTCCCCACCGCTGCATCCTCCTGCTTGATGATGTCGTCAATCGATTGCTTCACTTTTCCTGCCTGCTGCTTGAAATTTATGACCGGACCGAGCGAGTGTTTCTCCGCCCTGCTGCGGAGATGTGACAAGACGGACGCCGGTGAGGGTCGGCGACACAGCGGGCTCTCCTGGACGCGCCACCATCACTGCCATTTGATTTTTAACTTTTTCAATTAAAGAAATTTTCAATTGAGCTGAAAGACTTTGCAGTAGTTTGAGGCCACTCCAATGCGCCCACCCCCGCTTCTTCCAACATTTATACTTATACTTCCCAATTGATCGAGATGCTAGAGCTGAGGTATCCGGGGTCGTTAACTGAGTTGGCAAAGTACAAGCGACAGCTTATGCAGCACTGCAGGAGGCTGCTCCGAGCAGCACTCCTGAGAAGAATATGTTGAGGTGTACCTACTTCCGATTACAGGAACTGGACAATCCTGCCTCTCCCACTCTACGCCCCTTTCCCTGCCGCGTTACGCTTAAGCAAAGAAAGAAATTTTCACAGCAAAGCGCAGTCGAAGCAAATAAAGTTTTTTAAAAGTAATAAAAACGAAATGTCGCATACTTTTATGACGTTTTCCAATATCGTTTTGTGCGATTATTTTCTGCCACGGTTGCTGTTGTTGCTGGGCGTGCACTGGGCGATTCGCTCCGCCTGACTTTTGCACTTTTTTCGCATTTAAGCGACGCGGCGCTGTCAATTTGAATTTGTTTTCTATCCGTGCTTCGAAATCAAATTAGATTCGTTTATAAAATCCGACGGAGAGAGTCGTCGGAGGGAGAGAGGGAGCAGGGCCATCGCATAAAAACAATAAAATCATAAAAATTCGCATTTGCACAAAATACGAACGCGAATCGCTCCGCAGGAATTGTTGCAGCACGACATTTCTTCCAGCTTCTGACGTTAGTTTGTTGCTATTATTGATTTCTTTGACTTGATTGGGCGATGCGCGATTTGTAGCGCTGCACTCTAACGCCCTGCGTCGCTTTTACGGCGGAATTTAAAAACAGATTTGCACCGAAATTGACAAATGCGCCTAATTTCTTTTGATTTTTAGGCACAAAGCAATACAAAGCTCTCGCTCTTCACATGCTATTTTCTGTTGTCGTTTTTAGAAGCGTCGAATAAAGAAAGAGATATTGAGAAAGAGTCTTTCTCTTTTACCGGCTCACGCCTTAGCCTCGCCCGAAAGGAAGGGGCGGTTTACCCCAGGGGGTGGTCTTCTAATGACTCTATCGCCGTTCATTTTTAACAACTCTTCTTCTCTGGCGCGTTGAGTAAATGGAAAAAACAAGTGCCGCATTTAGATCTGAGTAAAGGGTACAACAACGCCGCAACGCCTGACGTACGCGTTTAGTTACGGTTTGTTATTTTAATTGCTCCCCTGCCGCACGTTGCCGCAGAAAGTTCTCCTCCGGACGCATTATCATCTCAGACTCAGCAGCGCTTTCGATTCGCAGCGCCGGTCGGTACTGCCGTTCCGTCGTTGTGCAACACCAGGATTCTTTATCTTTTCTTTCTCTCGTTTCTCAAGCTACGCATTAATTCAGCAGAATGATTCAATTCAAGAGAAATTAATTGTTTTAAATGCTTCCTTCCGTCAACAAACAAACGATTTCGCCTCCGACGCGAAATTAATTATTATTATTATTATTATGAATACCAAAAACAAAGTAAATTCTTGTGTCATAAATAAATCCTTAAAATGAGTGGCAAGGTTGCGGGTTAAGGGGTGGACATGAAGCGCGAGCGGGGTTGGGGGTGGTTGATGGTTTGGTTGACTGGCGCTGACTGTGTGTTTGTTTGCTGCTGGCGGCTGGCGCCAGTTTTCGTGCTCAATTAAATCGCTTTAATGAAAACGAATACTCTTAATTAATAAACATAATCTGCGTTGTCATTGTTGTTATTGTTATTGTTATTGCTGTGGTTGGAAGCGACAGGTAAGCAGTTAAATTCGCAGGCCATTAAGTTTTAAACATTGGAAATAGTTTAAACTTTAAAGTATCTTTCCCAGCTCAACCATAACCTTCACCTTAATTAATTGAGCTTGTGCTCAATATAAACGAATGCAGTATCTGTTACACCAGTCCAATGGTCACTGTCGGTGTCGTCTTAAAACGTTGTTTTGGACATTCAACGATTGCTTCTTAACTCTTAATTATTCTAAAAACTGTCTTAATTGAACTACAAATTTCTTTCAATCAGCGAAACTTTTCTAAATGATCACCATCGCTGGTGCTTCAACGCTATTCAGAATTTTCAAATCGCCTAAAATCACTAAATGCTTTTTTACAAAAATCAGCCCTTAGAATTTTCAGCCCCAAGAATTTGGTAAGACAAAGTGTTGTAAGATAAAATGTTTATTATTATGTTTTGAAGCTCGAACTGTGCAAATCTGATATAATTAATGAAGAAGAAACAGTTCTTCAGCTTCAAGTCCGCAACGGCATCCTCCCTTAATTCTCGTAAACGCTTTTAATTCTCTCCTTCACCCTTTTCAAATTCTTCGCAGTTGCAGAGTCAGAGAGAATGAGAATGGGTCGCATACAGCATTGTAATTTATTATATTTTCCACTCATTTACTTTAAGCGCTTTTTTTTTTTATGACAGCTCAAAATGTTTAAAGATACAACACATGATACGTAATATTCTCTTTTAATTGAAAACAATGTGATTAAGAGGAAATGGTTTTGTGGCGGCAATCTCTTTTTTCTAACGCGTTGGTAGCTTCGGCTGTTGATCGTTCGGCAAGTATTAGCATTGCATACTTTTTGGATGAATTTAAAACAAGCCCGTAATGAGTTCGTTTATTAGGAAAAAAAAGGAAAAGAATAAAACGCCTTGCGGCGTTATCAAGCGTTGACCAATCGCTTCAGCCAATTATTGAATGCATTAATTGCAAATTTGCATGTTCATTATATTAACTGTGTTAATTTTTATCTGTCTATTCAGTCTGCTGGTTTCTCCCAATTACTTTTTTATTCCCTTTCAATTTGTATTTCGCTTTCAAATAAAAATATCCTCACTTTTCAAACAATATTCTTGATTTTTCATTTAAATTAAAATAATAATTCCTTCTTCGCTTTACTAATTAATAGATTAATTAAAAATCAATAGAATCCATCCAAAACATATAAATCGGTTTTGATAAGAGCACATAATATTGATCGGAAAAATACTGAAAGTGAAATGAAAAAAAACAACCTAATTGAAATGATTTCATTTAAAGATAATGACATAAAAATTATTAGATAAAGAGACGGCTCGTTAAAAAGGAATTTAAATTTTGTGCAAATTGCCATCACGAATCGATCGGTTTCGCCATTCGCGAATCTTTGTTGTATCGTCAAAAATTTGTGTGTACCGAATAATTTACAAACGATCGAAACGACTCCCAAAATAAATGGACCTTCGTACCTTCGTGATTAGGAATAAGTCAAATTTGTGAGCAATCAATTTTGGAAAAAACGTGTTATTTTTAAAACTTGGTAAACATGATAAGCTTAAAAAATTCAATATTGCGATTAAATCGTTCTTAATGACAGCACGTCAGGCCGCCGCATTGCCTTCTTGTAGGCCAATGGGTTATAATGTTTTTTTGTTAACGCCGCTGCGCGCCGTTTAATTGATAACATGGCATCACTGCGACTACATGTACATACATACATATGTATATCTATCGGTCTTCTGCTTGCTTCAATAAAGCTGAGAAAGGCACGCACGCAATTGAACTTGCGGACAATGTCGTGCCTGCGAATGTTCGTGCTGCTTCTCCTTCTGCATTGTGGGACTCTTCCACGACACAATTTCGTATTGATAATACATACTCTTTAAATTATCACTCTTTTATACGATCGTTGAGAAAAGCTTCTTCAAGAAATTCCATGATAATCGAAAATAAAACAACAACAGGCAAAGATTGATTTATTTGAGTAAATAAGCAGAGAAAAGTTGAAGAAGAATCAGAAGAAGTTTTCAGTCGTCTGAGCCTGAGAATCAGGCAGAGACCGAGTGTACGTACATATGTACGTATACTGATAGTGGTTGCATTGGTAATGTTCAAGGTCAAGCTTGAGCATGTAGCAACGAGACGACAGAGGAGGCAAACAGCAACAACAAATTATTACGAGTAGGTACAGTCAGTCGAGTGACCGTAATCGAGATCAAACCGAATTCATTCATACTCAAGCACCTCCAATTAAATTTTAGATAAAACGACGATGTATAGAAAGGAAAAATCGTTGCATTTTCCTCTGAATTCTGTATAAGACAAAATATCTGTATCGAAATTGATTGATTGATTGTTTATTTCAACAATGAAACAATATTCAACAGTAAGAAATAACAACATGCACGATACTAAGGTAAGTAAACAAAGATTATTGTCATTTAGTAATTGATCAACGACAGACAGTTAGTAAACAAACACCGCAGACAGACAGACCTCAAAAGCGGAGAAGGAGGAAAAGAATATGAGGGAAAATGTACTCCTATTTCTATGAAAAATCAACAATCAATGACGGACGACATTATTTGTAATGAATTTCCGCGAATTGTCAACAGCTTCAAATTCATAACATTGTCGTTAGCTTATGTTTTATATACATATACATTTATTGATTACAAAATTAGACATTAAAGAAGAAAGTTAAAGCAATATACTCGCACACTAAAGTATTCTTAATTCATTACTAAATTAAATCGCCTGAGTTTGATAGATCAAATTGAGGTCTATTGGCCCAACAATTTGGTCGATTAGAAAATCCACCCTTTAATGCAAAATGTTGACTACCATTTAATACGAAATGTCCTCGACTTCGTCCCTCGCCAAGAATAAAAATTGAAATCTTATTTGAAAAAGGCCTGAAATCGCCAAAGAAGTAAAAAGTTCGTGTTGCTCTCAACGGTGCTCTTAAACGGTGTCAACATGGCCGGGATGATTGGATATTGATGCGATCATCTTTAAAATCATCTTAAAAATCCCGGATTTAAATGTCGTCTGTGTTGGCTGCTGCTGCTTTATTGCTGAAATGTGCGAGAAAAGTTTGTTCCAGGACGTTAAACGTTAAATGATTAAAGTAGCTGGGCCTAAAGGATGTAGTACATACTCATAAGGTGACAAAAATAGGCCAGGCGCTCGGAAAAAACCCAAAGTCGCAGCTTGAGTAGCTAAAAACAAAATGTTGTTTTAGAGAGAGAGAGTGGAAAAACTTATTCGTAACAGAAATACGAAAATGTCAACGACGCATGATCGACGCGAATCGCTTCGTCGTTCGTTGCTAGAAAAATCAGGCCCCTTCGAGCCGCTCATACGAGTATTTTAGTGGGTGTTGGGTATAGAAAGGTTGGCCACCTCTGGTCTAGAGCAACACTCTTTCGGCAGTCAAAATATCGCAACAGATCGTAAGCTGTCAAATTCTTCCCTTACGCTACAAAACTCAGACGCTGATTTTGATTTTGACTTTTAATTTGATTGAACAATTGAGAAAGAGAATTAATTTTCGCCCATTTTAACCCGCGAATTTGTTCCAGTGTAGAATAAATTCAGTTGTTGTCATTGAATGAATGCATTGATAACACACACACACACTCGCGGACACACGCAAACGCTCAGCTCGTATTCAGAGCTGAGGGTATCTGCTATTATTAGCAGAATGCATTTTTATTGACCTATTAAAATGGATCTCGGGGCGGTGGAGGTGGTTTGGCATTCCACGTTTTCATCGTTGACAGTTTCAATTAATGTCTGCAGGCGGCAGGCAGCAGGCAGCAAGCGGTGCCAACAGTCGCCCGACTACCACACAAAAGGTGTCGGCCAATTGAGTTGGCAGACAATGCAGCCAGACTGAAGGCCTGCTGTTTCGTCTGTCTGTCTGTCTGAACTCGGCCCTGAAATTTGATCGGAGTAGAGTAAACAACAACAACAACAGCGACCTCATCAAATCTAATTCTTATCAGCGATTAACTTTGCGCCCATGTTTAAGAGAGCATTCGACGCGCGAACCTCCGCGTTGGCTAATGACAAATGAAATGAAGTACCTGCAGACAAAGGCATAAAGCCTCTGATTGACAATGATAGATGACGGGGTCCGTTTCGTACTTGCGTCAATCAATTGCTGGGAAGTATTGTAGAAAACGAACGCATCAGCGGCGCATTGACGCAACCGCAGCTGCGATCGCTGCGTAGGTCTGAGGCGAGAACCGCTGCAGAAATGAGCACACTTTTATTCCACACCTGAACGCACGGAAAACCACAAGAAGTCCACCAACAAGCAACCCCCATTTCCACCACCGCCATCACCAACGCCCTCACCGCCGCCCCGACGCCCCGACGCCGCCTACCTACCAACGAAAGGTTCCCTCTGCCACGATTCTCGGAATTAGTTGCTCTCGCACGTATTTTTCAAGCAACATCGGTAGCGATCGACAATAACTCATCTCAGCAGCGTATAGCACCGACGTGCCTACTTGCGTGCGTGCGTGCATGCGTTTCCTTTGGGTCCGTTCTCTTCGCATTATCCTCATCACCATTCCACTCGTTTGTGTTCTTCTGTTCGTTGTTATTTTGTTTTTGTGCGTATCTCCAGCTGACTTAATTTCAGTTCACCCGATAATCGTAGTCGTTGAGTGCGCGGAGCGCTCATTGATGGCTCGCTCAGTTGCGACGCATCGTAATTACAGTGAGTAACAGATAGCTAGAGCTAGCTGCAGATCCGTCAGCGGTCATATCGAGCTCATTCATTACTATTGCCTTACACCGTAGGTGCCCCTGAACCTACCTACACGTGTCTGCCCGTGTCTAACCCTGGACGCATGCAAGTCTGCCAACGAACCGAGCACCCAGCACCAGGCTCCAGAGTCCACAGCTGACTAAGTTCGAGTCAGTTTCTCTCTGGCCAATGCTCCAGCAAGTCATGAAGGCGAACGCTGTCGCTGTCGATGTCGGTGTCGGTGTCGGTGCCACAGTCGGTGTCAGTGTCGGTCTAAGTCGCCTTTTAAGCGCGTCGTGCAGCATAAGGTGGTGCATTTTCTTTGAAATGCATTAGATCTAAAGCAAGAAGAAGCATAGATGCGTTGTGATAAACATGAAAATATTATTAATTTCCTTTTTATGACAATTTGCAAGCTCGCAAGTCGCTTGCTTTAGTCGCGGAGCACTAAAGAGAGCAAAATGAGCGTACAACTTGAAGAGAGACATAGAGAGAGTGTGGAAATTTAATACTTTTAGAGAGAGAGAGAGAGAGAGAGAGAGAGTAGAGTGCCGTAGAGAGGGTGAAAAGGAAGAAAGGTGTACGTAGAAAGAGAGATAGTTGTAAAAAGAGAGTAATTGTAATGAGCAAAGAGAGAGAGAGAGCGACGTAGTGTACGTAACGATTGACGTATGCCGATATCAAACTGATTAAAAGTATCCGTATCCGTGTCTAGAAACAATCGCTGCGCAGTCCAGCTAAACGCTCCGATCTAGCAGAATGAATCGCGGCTCAGCGGCCCGGAATCGAATTCACACGTCAAAAACGGAGTTATACTCAGTCGATCGTCGAAAGAATCCGGCAGCAGTCACGGATGCAGTTACGACAACAAAGTTATACAATAGAAAAAACATTAGAAAAACGAGATAGAGCTGTATCGAATTGAATTGAATCGTTCGAGAACTATTTGAAGAAAAGGTGCAAAGGAAAACAAGTGCAGTCTGCGCTTGGAAACGTCTGCGCAACCCGTTTTTACTGCTAGTGATTAGTGTTCATCGTCCGATTTATAAACACATCAGAAGGTAACAACGCATCGTATCGTGTCTGCACAGAAAAAAAACAAACTGAAGAAGAAGAAGAACAAGAAGACGGACAAGGTAAGGGCTGAGTATATGTAGATAAGATATTTTTGTCGGGCACAAGAACATACAGTCGACAGTGACCTTTCTTACGAAGGCGTCCCAGCTTCTGCATTGGTCGAAACTTATTCTGTTTTTCCTCTTTGGCATGCGTTGCTCACCATCACAGCGTCCCGCCCGCCATTGCCAATCCCAACGCGATTAAGATAACAAAGTTACGTAATCCTCGTCGATGGCATACTCCGGCTCTGTCTTCTCTTGACTCTGCTTAGTTCTATCAGGAGCAATCGGGCAGGGCTGCCAACTGACTTTTGCGAATTCTTTAATTTCCCTCCAAAAATTCGAGGAACTGTAACTCAGTTCTTTGGTTAAACTAAAGTAAAAAAAATCATCTTAATAATATACGCGCCAGTTACGTTCATTTATTCATTCATTCATTTCAACATTCATTAAATCTTCATTCATTCCGTTTAACAATATAATCTTCATCCATCACTTTGAACAAATTAACCTTGATAACAAAAGGTTAATAAGTACTAACCATTTAAACGGAAAAAATATTTAGTATACAAAATTTTATGGTATCGCGCGGTTTTTTACTCTTGTAACTGAACGAAATAAGAAGAATGCCTTAAAAAAACACAGTGTCTTTAAGTGTTTGCTAAGGTTCTTATTATTTAAAATATGTAAGTATTTGACACTTATTGTTTTTTATAATACACTCCCGTATTATAAAAATCCCCCAAAAATATCATTTCCCCAGAGAATAACTAATTAATACCCGCAAATTAGCCGCAACCTATTCAAACTTGGCAGCCCCGTCAGGACGTTTCTTTAGCTTATCGCTGTCCCGCTTACCCCTTCCTCCCTCCGCTCAATCACTCACGCTCGTCTTTATTGAAAATATGTATAATTTTTTTATGTTAGCAGCAATAGCATTCAGATCTCAGAGACCGCGAGCTTTGCACCGATAATTTTTAATAACAACAAACGACTTTCGTATGGAAATCAGTATTATTTTTACCTTCGATCTGCTGATTCGGTACAATTTATTTCTTCTTCTTCTTTTCGATTCTTCTTCATATTTTTCCTTGTCATGTTTGGTCTTAGTGTTTTTGTGGTTCTTATTATTATTGTTTCTGTTATAATAACGTACAATTTCTGTTATGGTTATTATTATTATTATTTTTAACTTAAGTCTTTCTGCTGTTGTTGATTTTATTGCTGACGTTAGTCTTTTCACCGCGTTATTCTTCAACTCAGCCACTGAGCGCCGAGCAGCAAGTTTGGCGCTTTGACTGAATGGATTATGTCACACCGATTCATCAGCGCCGAAGCCTCCGTTGACGGAGTCGTTGTACGAACTCTCGCCGAGCAGCGACAAACTTTTTGCAACGACAAAAAGTTCATTGTACCTTTGGTGAGTTCACGACACATCGCACAGAGTGGTTACAACTTTCTATTAACATCAAAGTGGTTTTAGATAAAAACAAAAACACTAAAGAAAGAAAATCATCTCTAAGCTAACACAGTCGCTGACACCTTCATCACGGAATACGCTCGTACCACCTCCTTTAGGGAAACGGTAGGTGCGTGTGTGTGAATGAAAACCCATCACCGATATAGATACATATATAAACCCAGCATCAATACAAATGGGCCTTTTTTACGGTCTTTCGAGTTACTTTTAATAAATATTTGGAAAATCCCAACTAATCCGAGAAACTAAAATTCTCGCGGGCAAAAAATAAAAAAAAAAATTTTTCTTTGTCAATTTTTGTTAAGAATCCTGAATGATTGTATAATGAAAAAACTATAAAAAGTACATACATATGTACTTAATCATCAAAACTAAAAAAAAGGTAGAATTTTTCGAGGAAGTACTAAATTTTTTTTATACCTTCCTTTTTTAGAGGGGGCTCCGCACCCGTTTCGTCCCCCTCTATATCCACCACTGTCTGTCTTCATTGCATTTTCTTGTTGCGAACAAAAACGAGATGTTGTTGCTAATAATAATTCTTTAAGTACTTGCCAGCCTGGTCTTCAGTGGGTTAAGCATGCTTTAGAGAAAAATTATTATAATATTTGTTGATAATTTTCTCATGTTATGAAGAGAGCTAAACGTGCTCTCTATGGACTCTCTATGAAAATACATGCATACATACATACGTGATTTATTAACGCAAATTGACGGACTCACTGAAAAATTACTAATTTATTGATACTCGTAGTTAATAATAATACAAAATAATTCAAGTTCATTTAAACATCATTATATTTTTCTATGTATCGTAATTGCAATTTTATAAATGTTTGAGAAAAGTCTGCATATTCGACTAACCAGTTTCAAATGGTGGCTTCTCTTGCGGCCCGCTCTCTCTCTCTGTCTCTCTCTCTCTCTCTCTCTTTCTCTGCTCTGCTGCTGAGAGAGTCGATTAAAGTGCTAGATTTTTGTTTATCTCGCGTTTTTATTTACGCGAAAGTGAACGGTAATGAGGCTCCTTTCCATGACAGCAAAGTGCCGTTATACGAACGTTACCCATCATCATAATTACCTTCACCCGTACACACACTCACGCTCAGCTCTTCAAACACCAAAAATTCAGACACTTTTCATTATTGACAGAATTTTACCCCCCTTCCCCACGACCCCTTTCCCAATGTACGTTGTGTTGTCCGCTATGACAGGGATGATGACGCTGATGGTGATGATGATGATGATGATACTTCACGGCGACTTGACGCAAAGAAATCCTGTTCTCTAGTTACTTTGTTTGAAAAGCATTAGAAGCCTGGAGTGAACACTACTGCTGACTTCGTGATCTGACGCTTTGATGGCAAAAGAATGCGGCTGAAACAGGTTGATAAATATGCAAAATGTATGCTTAGATAATATTGTCTATAATAGGAAAGATTCTAAAAAAAATGTGAGAGAATATATCCGCATACTTTCACAATGCCCGTAAAAATTCTCTAACATGAACGTTTTCTAACGTTCTTTGAAAGGTTCTGCTACAAAAAGAAAAGATGTGAAAAATACCGTAACTAACCCTTAGTCGCCAGAATTATGACTTGATTTTACTTCTTTTCAGAACAGAATTGAAATCATCTGCGAATATAATCCATAAACATTAATCAGCGATTCTTAATTGAAGCCTCATTTAGTCTAGACGTGACGGGACGGAGGAGAGACCCAATTTCGTAAGTTTCATACGAAACGTCACGTTACGATCTGAGTAATACTTTACAGTGGCTGGCGCAAGATAGCTCTTTCTCGCCGTCGCGTCACGTCTAGACTAATTGAGGCTTTAGTTGCCCGCGACGAGTTTTGCGAGCCAGCTAAATGCCCTTAGTGGCTTGATCAAGGGGACAAGGAGAGGTACAAGTTTTTGAGGCAAGACAGAGAGTGAGCGTCATATTTACCCCCAGAGAGCGCACGATAGAATGTTTGAACCAATGACAGCTACGTTAAGAAAAGTAATACACACACACACACGCGTACACATTTGTGTATACAAGAGAAGTAACCCATAGTCATGGAGTTGCAACTCCCGAATCCCACGAGAATCCCACACGGGCTATCTTCTCGTAGAAGTGTGTTTTACTTTTGAGGTATTACCAATTTTTGTGCATTTGCCAGACACAATTCCCTCGCTATGGCTGGCATTTTAGCCTACTTCTCCTTCATACGTTCTATGACGACACATTTTTTGCGCCAAATTCAATCTATGTATATAAGTTATACCCAAACTAAAATTAAAATCACCACATCTCCTTAATCAGAACTTAAGTTGCAGCGTCATGTTGTAAAAATTAGAAATCGTCGTGTCGCCAGCGAATTTTATGTATTTTAGCTGATAGGAAAACCATATACATTAAACCTGGATTATTACTCATACTTAAACTAACAATAATAACAATATCTAAAATAAACTAACATAAGTTAGTATGTAAGTTCTTGCTGAAAAATCTCTTTGTCATATACATGTGTACGTATACATATGTACATGTTTACTATTTATTATCTCTATACCTATTTTGAGATTTCTATTGATTCAGGTGCTTGTACTTAAGCCCAATTGATAGATTTCTTGACAGCAAAATATCAATTTTAAAAATCAGAATATTTTTTGTTTTGGTTATAAGTATAATTTCAAGTGTTGGTTGTGTTTGCAAAGAAATTTAACTATAATAGCTACAATTTAAATATACTCGTATAATAAAACACTTCAAAAGCTTTACAAAATACCTTGAGTAATGCCTTGCGTAATTCCTTGAGAAGTGCAAAAACAGTAAGCTGCAAGATAAGCTTTATCAGATCAAACAACTATCGCATGATATACGCATGACCTTGCTAAAAATATGTCAATCAAATATATCCAACTTCTTTTTGCATTTAGTTTCTTTCCACTTTATCTTTATCTTATCTTTATCTTAAGGTTAATTGAAAAGCAACAAAAATCAAATTTATTCAAGGAAATTGAAAATATACAAAATAATGAATAGTACAAAATAATATACAAAATTTACTCTTAGGTCTGTTTATTTACGTGTATCTACTCGTATGTATTGCTTGCTTAATAATACCTAATTATCAAAAAAATTTTCTTAAAACTCCCAAAAGAATCATTTTTCAACCACACTGTGCATAAAATTATCCCACGATAATCATCTTACCCAATCGGAAAAAATGAATTTATGCGTATGTTTTTAAAAATACATACAAAATTACATTTAAAATTGATTGTTGAGCGTTAACTTCGGCCTGGCCGGAACTCAAATGCCCTACACCAGCATCTGTCGAATCGATGATGAAAAAGTGGGCGGGTAGGCCCCATTTTTATTTCACTAACAGATAGTTAATTGTGTTCTATTAACTTATTTATAACAACGCCTTTCTCAATAAACACCTCTACTTATATAAATACATACATATATGGAATAGTATACCAAAGGGCGGGTTACGCCCTGATCCCATTCTCCCAAATTTCCATTCCAAAAAACGCTCTATGACAGAGAATATATGTATGTATTCCGGTGAATTTTATGATGATAAATCGACTCGGGAGGTAGTTCTGAGCCAGAATGTATGTACTTTTCTATTCCTGACACGTCTCCTGAAATGCTTTACAAACGGAAACACAAAATATAATGAATATACCCTCTTCCCTTCGGGTTCGGGGAAGGACCATTTTATCGGAGGTTCCTTCTTCTGTATCCTCCTTGATCTTATATTTTTTTGTCATAAATTTCAACCTTACTATTCTTCTTATAAAAGAAATAGATATCGTAAAAGAAGTTCAAATATATGTACGTATTATTCTACTTGAATTCTATGAGATCTTCTGCCATACAGCGCTGCCAAGTGGCCTCTGCTTAAAGGAGGATCTTCCCAACGGCATTGTAATAATTATAAAATTCATAGTCTAATCCATTAATCACAAATCCATAATGAAACAGCACTAGAGGAACGTTTTCTGGCCGTTTGAAAATCTTGTGACTCTCTCTTGAGGTTTGTTCTTTTCATACATATGTATGTATGTACATATGTATGTATATAGTAAACACGGACATTATTTGTATTTTCTTCAATCTGATGATGTTGTTATTATTATATTTAAATTATATCACTTTTGGTGTGTACATTCTCTCAATTGTATTAATTGTAAATATAAATATATACATATATGCATATACATATATACCTATATAAGAACCTTATCTACGACTGCGTACGTATCGTACTCTCGTACGTATTCAGCTTAGTATCTGCTTTAATTTTACGAAATCGTCGTCAACATTTTTTTTAGTTATTAGAGTTTACTTTTTCCATTTCTTTATTATATTTCATTTGATTTCAGATTTGCGAGCTTTCTTGCTAATGGATGTGATTATTTTAGTATCTCTCGCAGTGTTGTTGATCTTGTGCCTCAAATTTGAAATTCATGGCTTTGCTGAGAAGTATTTGAAAGTGCTTTCGGGCCGTTTTGGAAGGCGAGTACAGTGCGCGCTGTCTAATTATGGAATCTGTATAACCGCAACCGGAGCGCAAGAGAAACAAGTCTGGGATATTCCGGGGCCCTTGTCGCTACCGTTGCTTGGCACGAAATGGATATTCTTTGTCTTTTTCAAGAAGTACAAAATGTCGACGCTTCACGAAGTGTACGCTGGTAAGACATAGTAGAAGAGAGTCTTTCAAGTCATGTCAGGTCGTATATTCATTCGTTCGTTCGTTCGGTCTGTCAGGCCAACCACATTCTTCTCCTCTCGAACAAAACACTGCCTTGATCGATCTGTCTCTCTTCAATTAAAATAATCATCAACATTGTATACGACATGATTTGTTAAGAAATGAGCATGATTTGTTTGGAGTACCATATTTATAATACTCTTCGTCTCCGTCTTCATCTTCTCTGCCCATAGATCTCAATCGCAAATACGGTGATATTGTCTTAGAAGTAATGCCATCAGGTGTACCGATTGTGCATCTATTCGGAAGGCAAGACTTGGAGAAGGTCTTGAAGTACCCCAGCAGGTATCCGTTCCGTCCGCCCACTGAAATCGTAGTCGCCTATCGTAATTCTCGACCTGATCGTTATGCCAGCGTGGGAATCGTGAATGAGTAGGTAGCGCGCCGTACGCTGTTGAGGCTAATTTTAATCAGCTCTAACCACTGCAGACAGGGCCCCACTTGGCAAAAGCTGCGCACATCCTTGACTTCCTGCATTACCTCGCCGCGGATCCTGCAGAATTTTCTGCCCGCTCTGAACTCCGTGTGCGATGATTTCATTGAATTGTTGCGGGATCAACGTGATCCTCGTTCATTTGAAATCGCCAATTTTGAGCATACCGCCAACTTAATGGGTCTGGAGGCGGTCTGCACTCTGATGCTGGGCCGACGAATGGGTTTCCTGTCGCGAGGCTCTAAGCAGTCCGAAAAGATTCAGCGGCTGGCAGCCGCAGTCAAGCAGCTCTTCATTTCGCAGCGCGATTCTTACTACGGCTTCGGCCTCTGGAAGTACTTTCCCACAAAAACGTATCAAGAGTTCGCCAAAAGCGAAGAAATCATCTACGAGTAAGCTCTTCAATGCCATCAGCCTCTCAGATCAGTCCTACTTTGGACTTCTATTACTTCGGTAAATAACCCTTCACTCTACAGTGTGATATCAGAGATGGTCGAACAGACCCTGGAAGAGCACAAAAATGCAAGTGCGGTCGACTACGATGATGGTAATTCAGATTTGCGCAGCATATTCCTCAACATTTTGGAGCTGAAGGATCTGGATATACGGGACAAGAAGTCCGCCATTATAGATTTCATAGCGGCGGGAATCGAAACGGTATGTTGTGCACTACTACTACACGTACATACATACATATATATGTATATATAATGTAGGGCAGAGACTAGAATGTAGAAGAGTAAACTGTGTTTTTCAGCTCACCAATACGTTTCTTTTTGTGCTGAGCTCTGTAACGGCCAGTCGGCTGGTGACGCAACGCATTATAGAAGAGTTCCGTGAATATCGCAGAATGAACATATTGCAGGACGCCTTGAAGAATGCCGCCTACACGAAGGCTTGCATACAGGAATCCTATCGTATCCGGCCAACTGCTTTTTGCTTGGCCAGAGTCTTAGAAGAGGATATGATTCTGTCCGGCTATCATATACAAACTGGCGTAAGACCTTCTTTCATTCACTGACGGATGAGCTCAACAAGGAATTCTTTAATAACAGAGATTTCTCTTTGACACAGACGGTGGTCCTGTGTCAGAATATGATCGCCTGCAATAAAGCGGAAAACTTCCATCATCCATGTGAATTTCGGCCTGAACGTTGGACGGATCCTTCTGGCAACTTCACCGTCAAAGTCGAGAACTCTTCCATTGTAGTTCCTTTCGGTGTAGGGAAGCGGTCATGCCCGGGAAAGAGGTTTGTAGAAATGGAGGTTACATTACTCCTAGCGAAGGTACGTGTACAGTTAGAATACATGGTACGAGCTATAATGGCAATGGACGCCGGTTTGAAAAGGTCGAAGTTTAGGTTTTATACTTTTATATTCGTTGAGTGAAGCAGTAGCTTCTCGTAGCATTATGTTAACAGCATGAATACATTGGCGAGCGACTGGCGACGGCTGTTTCTAATTCTGTATAGCCTAAGAGAAAAGACCTAAGAAACAAGCCCTCAAAATGTAAAACAGTCGCCTGGAAAGTAAGAGAGAAAAGGACGCCCGCACAGTGTTCGATTTTGCAAAACTAGCTGGACAAACAGACTATTTACAAAAGTGTGAAAACTTGATTGTAACGCAATTTATTTAAATTATTAACTAAGTGAGAAACTACATAGACAAAAACCTTTTAGGAGCTAGAGGAGCTTCATTCACCGTTTAGGAGCTAGGGAAATTTTCTAAATCAATTACTTCAAATAGAAAAAAAATCTCAAAAAAACAACGGTAACATTTTGAGCATTTCTACTACCTGATTCAAGTTCAAATAACCACTCCTTAATATGTTTGTACAATTATTTGGTTCCTAGCTCAAACAGTTTTGGAGAAAATTATTGTCAAAGTTGAAATTTTCAAAAAGAATTCGAAAAAAAAATTTTTGGCCAATTTTTTTGGTAAAATACCTGAATAACCACATTTTTTTGTGAATGCAAAATTTTCTTATTTTTGCTCTAAAAATCTGGAAAGGAGGTTGTTATAATTGTTATTGTTGTTATAATTTATGATCGTAATGTTGAGTTCATAAACTCAGTTTTTCAATATGAATATTATAATTTTTCGATTTTTTCACTTTTGTCCAGCTAGATTTACAAATCTGTACACTGTGCGCCGTCGCCAGCCGCTTGCCAATGTGCTTAGAGGCTGTTATGTTATTGTGTCATGTCGCTGTTGCAGTAAATAATACTTAATAAAATGCTGCCTGTCGGCTGTTGCCATTATTATGCTGTAGCAAACTATTAGCAGCTTCGATTAGGCGACTCTTTTACGCTTGTTTTCTCTACACGCAGCTTTTGCTTGCCTTCGATGTGGAGCTAACGCAACCACTGCAGGCAGAGTTTGAATTTCTGCTGGCGCCTAAAACGCCGCTGCGCCTTGTGTTGAAAGATCGAACGTTCTAAAAGCGTTGCGTCTCCTGGACCGCTCCCTCTGTATTGATTGTTGATAAAACTAGAAAACGAAAGACTGTCTCTTGTTTACTGAAATAATTAACTGTAAAATATTATAATGTATATTTCATAAGTGTAAATATAAGTTTGTATTCACATGCGTGTGGAACGTGTACAGTGAGTGTAGGAAATGAAATGGCATAATGTTTGAAATTGACAATTAGTGGAATTCATGATGCAAATAAAATACTCATACAGAATGAAGCTGTTTTCTGTAATTACAATATTTTTTTCAACTCTTTGAAAAAAAAAACAACCAACTTTGGTGTTTGGTTGGAAGAAGTTTTCGGATGAAACATGTTACATGTTACGATGAGACACAATGTATAATTTCCTAAGAAGAAATGGAAAAGAAAATGTCCGTGTTTCCCAAGAAATTATCTTTCATATTATTTTTTTTTGTATATTTTCACTATAAGTATCCGTATATTCTTGAATTTTATCATTTCTTTTTTACCATTATACAAACATTCTAAAATTTCGCCCCAAACAAACAAAATAAATATCAACAATTTTTTAAGGCAGTTTAATGTAATTGAAGAAAACTTATTTCATACAATTCGCGCCCTAATTTATGCCCATGGGATGGACTTGTCTTCCCGGAGTCCGCGCCTGTCACCGAACCAAACTAGCCGCCACTTGTTGGTCGGTCAATCGTGCCAACCCAGTTATCAGTTCATCAATGCGAACATCGATGATTCAACTGTACTGCTACTGCAAGCCGCCCTGTTTAGCGCTTTGTTGTCGCTCCTCTTGCATTGCAACGCAACAGTCAAGAGCCTCAATGAGGCTCCAAAGAGGGCTTGTTATTTGTATACTCTCTAGGCTGACTCTCTCTCTCCCCAGCCAACGATGAAGTTCGAATCACTCCGAAGCAATTCCGAATGTTCGCATGACCGTGTCGACACACAGGCGGCAGTGGTAGCGCTCTGTTTTCACTGTTCCGAGCAAGTTATTTGTTGTCGAAAGCTACTCGCGGGCGGTACATGTACGCAGCGTTTTCAGTGTCGCGGAACAACGGAATAACAAGCAGCGCAGCTAAGCGCGACTTAGTAAAGTGTACAAATCAAACATAAATTGCTACTGCATTTAGTTGTTGTTGTTGTTGTTTATATAAAAAATAAAGTTTTTTTGAGTGTGTTTGCGCGTAGACGACAATTCAATTAGACGTAAGAAGTAAACATACAGCAGCACGGCCTAAATCCCGCTGTTTTTTAATCAAAGGGTGCAGCTTATAGAAAAAAGTAAGTACATGCATGCCAGTACACACCTACGTGGTGGGAATACTTGCTTGGCCTCTCCTGCCCTCTTCCGACGCGTCTTTAAATGGCATAATTCTTCCCGACTGTGACCACTAGTAGTTTATGTGTCGCATACTCAAAGTTAATTAAATGCACGAATAGTTTTTTCAACTCGGAAAAAGAAAGCTTAGCCGCAGTCGAAGGCCCGTGGCGAATAGTAACTGCCCCACCCCAATCAATGCATTCTAACAACGCGGCGGAGTTGCCTCAGCCTCTAAGCGTCGCCCTACACAATACGTTTTCGCGAATACACGACGGTATTTGTTGGTCACTATGAAGTTTTCAGGTCTCCAAGACGTGTATTATGCATTTACATACACGAGCGTAAATAAATACGAGTACGCCGTCGTCTCAAGTGCCTGCCATGGCGCCGTACTTTGCCGTTAGCCGCACTGAAATCAACCAACCCATCGTCTATGTCGTTGTCCGCAATTCGTCTTATTTTTGTTGGCCTTCGTTTCGAGCTCCATTCGTAAGCAAAACATTTGTCGGCGCTCACGCTGACGATGACCGCGCGTTTTGTTCAGCTTCTTCAGAGAACTAATGGTTGCGCCTATGGTCGGTCGCCATCCCTTCTTCTAACCTCAAACTACTACAGTATGTATAAATAAGCTGGTATTGCCCGTGTTTTTACCTGCTTTTGTTTTGATACCGGAGCTTGATTGTTTTGGGAAGTTTTGCACGTGAATGAAAGGAATGAAAAGCGAAAAGAGAGTGTAACAGAAACAATAAACAGGTTTTCGTTAGGCACTCTAGTGACTTGCCTGATTGCTACACGCTACTACTAGCAACAAAAACAACAAAAACAACTGCATTCAACGTGGAGGGCAAGGCAATTGTAATTCTATTCTACAATATTAAAATAAAACTGGTTCCCAGGCAGGAGTGGCTGACCCACTCGCACTGAGGCTACACGAATCTGGAACCTTCTGAGCTGAGAATTGTCTGACTGATTGCGTAAACAACTTGAAATCGAATTTTAACGGCGTAGAGAATATGTTCCCAACCTCAACCTCGTATGTATGCCACGAAGACTACATACGATGCGTCGTATTGGAGGCAACGACCTGTTGAAATTTAAATACTATGCTGACAAACATTTGTATAAATATTCTATGTGGCACGCATTCCGTTCTGTGGGCGCACTGAAGTTTTGTAAGTATTTGAAAAGAGTCGCGCCATAATGCTTGCATGTAGTCTAAATTGGCAGAAGAACGTTTGCTTTCAATTGAGCCGTTGAAAACCAGAGAAAACTCAATTCTAGAAACTGAAGTTTAAATTGAAAGTCTTTATGGAAGATTCGAAACTACTAGTCAGATTTCTATGAGAAACACGGAAGGGTTTAATTAAGAATTAAGCTGTCCTGCTACTCTTAAAATCGTTGTTTTTTGAGATGGAGCAAAAAAAGGCTTATTTTATAATCTAATTTTTCAAAATACCGCAATATTTGTAGCAAAATTTGTCCACTAGTGTTCTGCCAGAGAAGATCGGGAAGCACTGTTGAAGAGAATAAAATTAACCATTGAAATCTTGTTGGAATGAGACAATACAATACGATTACTCTCACAAAGCTCTCTACTGTTTCCTGGTTACAATGCAAGATGATGTTTTTTTGATCAATTGAGGTCAGAATCGAAATTTCGTTAACAAGTAAAAACAGCAAATACACAACGATCGTTGTGAAAAGAATGATTAAGAGAGTGCGACAGAGAGAAGTGGAGTTTAAAAATTGTATTGAGAAATGGTTTTGCACTATTTATAAAATTTTGAAGCCTGTACTTAGCTCAAAATCAAATGTTTTTATTAAAATCTTTAAAATATTCAACGAAATCGTGAGCTCGTTCGAATAAATGTTTCTTGGAAAATAATTGCACAGCTGTTCTTGTGAATATTTTTGCAAATAGTTTTCCCACCATAGGATTATGCACTCATAAATAATCATTACCATGCGGCCTGTGCTAAAAACACAATCGCAACCTTGGCACACAATCGCCGCGCTGCACCGCGAGCAACTAAACAATGGAGGTATGTATTCGAATATAATCAGGTCCGCCACATGGATAAATCTGATCAACTCGTAAAGGGCTTTTAAGTGGTTGTTAGTACCAAATCGAATCGTATTCTCTCTTGTGGCCTCTTTTATACGATATATCTTTTAAGAATTTACGGAATGGATTGAATTTCTGCATTAAAAGAATTAAAGTGTTTTCTTTGATCCTGGCAATTTTCCTTGTTTTAGGTGTAACTTAAATAAAAGTGTAACTAAAATGTCAAAATAAATGAAAAAAATAAGTGTTAATCAGAAAATTATTTTCCTCATTTTTATCAGATTTCTTCGTCTTCTTCTTCTTCTTACATTGTTTAAAACTCCATTACATAACTACCTGCAATTGCCCAACTGAAATGACTTTGACATAAATTATTGAGCCTCACTTGGTGTTAACCATTTCATTATCTATTTTCTAGTAACTGAGAATTAATGACAAAGTCCAAGTTCCAAGAACCACAGAATCGTCGTCGTCGCCAAAATAATTGTTCGTTTAATTGAATCATTTTTTTTCAGAAACTTCACTATGGATGACTCATCGTATCCCAGCGGCGGAACCAAGAAAGCTATTTATTCTCTGGTGACCATTAAGTTTCTAGAGCTTGTGAGTAACTTTAATTTATTAAAGAAAATTCAATTAAATATCAGTACAAATTAATTTATATCATATTAATTCTAACTCATCGTTCAGTGTCTCATCATCTGCTGCTTTGGGTTAATCGACGAACCGGCCACACATTCTCACATCCGCATTTTCATCACGCCGCGCGTGGTAGCGCTCTGCTACGTGACCTTTGGCAGCCTTCTGATTTATACATCCATCTACTTAATTATGGCGATGTTCGGCGACCTGTGAGTAACCATAGGCCTCAACCTCATGGCTTCTTTTAATAATACTTTATCATCTATAGAATGCCGTGGCGCACTTCGACGTTGTGGTCGTTTGTGGGTTTCGTGCTCTTTGTAGTAGCGACAATTCTCTTATTCAATGATTGGACTACCACAAAAGATCGTAACTACTGGCATCCCAATATGCAGCGACTTGATCTGGTGCTGGGGGCAGCATCAGTTTCTCTGGTACTGGCCTTGATCTTTCTCGCTGATCTACTGGTAACTGCACGGTTTGGTGTTCAGGGTGATTTAGAATGACCTAAAGAAGCTGTGGATACTTCAGAAAATCGAATATTTAGTACTGTAATTTAGATATACGAGTAGTCATATTTGGTTAGATTGATCATCATCAACCTTCCAACTGGTGGTGGCGTTTCAAAGATATTGGCCTTAATTTTCTTGGGAACAACAAACTTGGGGAAAGAATCAAAATATCGTCGGATTTGCCATTAAAGCCTTCAAACAAGTACAAATATGCATCTGTTTACATTTATGAACACATAACGTTAACACCATGTAATTTGAAATCATTCAAAAAGTATATACATACATATATTCATTACATCTTGAATAAATAATTAAATATTTTATTAATGAAAAATATATATTGAAATAATAGAATTTTCTTAAATATACAAAACGTACTTTGTATATTTATTACCAGAATATTTTTATTTACCAGAATATTTTCTTCATCAGACTTCGATTTTAAAAAATAAACTACGATGCAGTGTCCACCACTTTACAGTTGTAAAAAACTATAGAATTATGTATTTAAATTAATTTCATAAAAAAATTAAATTCATAAAATGTTTAATAAAATTATTAATAATAATTTAAATAATGAATTCACAGTCGTCAAAAACGATAAAATTATTTAAATTACCTCTTTAAAAACCTTTATTTAACCTTTATTTAAAAACCTCTAATAAAATTCATAAATTTCCTGTTTCACACGCACTCCTAATATTTATTCGATCTACCCGGCGTTCAGCAATGCTAGTCGGTCGATTTGTCAAAATGGAATTTATAATTCATATCTGGCAGTGCTCCTCTCCACCATCATTAGGGCCTTTTACATTGCAAACTTATGTATAATAGCCAAAGCAGCGGAATTTTTTATAAATTAAAATTTGTAAAAAATTTTGCAAAAATGTATACAAGTACATACGTTGAATTTCTAACATTTAAATTTTTCTTGTAAAATTACCAGAATATTTTCTTCACCGGAGTTCGATTTTAAAAACTGTACTACGATGCAGTGTCCGTCCGTCCACCATTTCACAGTCTTCAAAACCGATAGAATTATTTAAATTAATTTCATAAAAAAAATTAAATTCATAAAGTTTTAATAATTACTTCATAGTCTTCAAAAACGATTGAATAATTTAAATTAATTTCATAGTTTTTAATAAAATTATTAATATTCATAGGATGGCCGCCGCCGCCGCCCATCAAAACCTCTAATAAAATTCATAAATTTAGTCCTCACACGCACTCCTAATATTTATTCGAACTACCAGGCATTCAGAAATACTAGTCGGTCTATTTGTCAAAATGGACTTTATAATTCATATCTAGCAATGCTCCTCTCCACCATCATTAGGGCCTTTTACATTGCAAGCTTCTAATTGACAAAGAAGCGAAATTTTTTTATAAATTAATAATTTGTAAAAAATTTTGCAAAAATGTATACAAGTACGTACGTTGAATCTCTAACATTTAAATTTTTCTTTTAAAATTACCAGAATATTTTTTCCATCAGTGTTCGATTTTAAAAACTAAACTACGATATTCCGTCCGTCCGTCCACCGCTTTACAGTCGTCAAAAACGATAGAATTATTTAAATTAATTTCATAAAAAAAATTAAATTCACAAAGCTTCTAATAAAATTCTTAATAATTACTTCACAGTCGTCAAAAACGAGAGAATTATTTACATTAATTCCATAATGTTTTTAATTAAATTATTAATAGTCATAGGATGGCGGTCGCCGCCTCCCATCAAAACCTCTAATAAAATTCATAAATTTATTCCTCACACGCACTCCTAATATTTATTCAATCTACCAGGCCTTCAGCAATGATAGTCGGTCGATTTATCAAAATGGACTTTATAATTCATATCTGGCAATGCTCCTCTCCACCATCATTAGGGCCTTTTACATTGCAAACTTTTAATTACCAAAGCAGCGAAAATATTTTATAAACTAAAATTTGCCTATTTGTTGCCAAGATCAGCAAATCCATTATTGAATGTGTGTGCCAATTGTGACTAAATCCGGTTAAATGGCTTAATATCTAGAAATTTCGATAATGCAGTACACTGCACTGGTAATATTTTATATCGTTCTGTATTTATGATGCAAAGTGGCACCTCAATTTACGGAAATTGGTGCTGGCAACTCTGATGTAATTGCCTGAAATAAACAAATAATTCATGATCCAAAACAGCTGATTGGGAAGAGTTCCAAATTAGTAAATACTGCGAAGATACACTATTTTTCGGCTTCGGAGAAATTAAAAAGCTAGATTCAATGGTAGGTTATTCTATCTATCCAGTTTATACAAATTGTTTAAACGCTTACTGTTGGAAAATTAAGGCGAGCTCCTTGATATTGGCTGGGATTGGAATTGCAGCAGTTGGATACGCTGGGAAATGTATAATGCGCACTATGCCTGCAATGACCTCAAAATTTTCCGAAGCAATGAAGAATCTTCCTAAGTTCGACGCAGATTCCTTGGCTAACTCCAAATATTATAAAGGTGGATTTGAACCGAAAATGAGCCGACGTGAAGCGGCTCTAATTCTTGGCGTAAGTCCCGGAGCACCCAAATTGAAGGTTAGAATATTTTGACATTTGCTGTCTCCTCAAAATTTCCTAAGAAATCCTCAATGGCTTTCATGTTTTCTACGTTTTCTATTGAAGATTAAAGATGCCCACAAAAAAGTTATGCTGCTTAATCATCCAGATAGAGGAGGCTCACCATATTTGGCGGCGAAAATTAACGAGGCAAAAGATTTTATGGACTCCATCAAGTGAACGCGCGATGACGTAAAATGGGACCTATAAGTTTGGAAATGAATATAATTTATTGTATATATTAGTAATAATATAGAATTTTTAAAAGTACGTGCTGTTAAATTAGTTTTGATAAAAACAAGCCGTAATATTTTTGGTTCTCGCGACTTTCAACCAATGACACAAACCAATGCAAGAGTTGGTTTGTGTCACGAAGAGTAGTTCATTTATTGAACATAGCTACATAATCCAAACGTCAGAGATTAGTGTCTCATTTGGTTTTAATCAGTTTGATTAAAAATCGTACACGTCGCAAACACAGAAACGGGGTCGTGTGACAAATCAACTCTGAAGCGGAACTGCATTAGACTGTTTATTTTCTCCCACTAATATATCACGACTATATTGTAAGTAAACTTCAGCGATACGACAACAATAATTTCATCACTTTCATTAAAATTAGTTCATCCTTTGAGTTTGAGTTATATTGACTCGTTATGCGTCAGCTGAAAGGTAAAGTGAAGGAGACACGCAAGCAACGCAAGGAGCGTAAATTGGAAAATGTAGCCATTCAAAATAAGATCCAAACCGTTGTTTTGCCGGCGTTAGGTGTTCTAGTGTTACTAATTGTGGTGTTTGTGTACGTTAAAACGCGTCCGTCAATAGAAGCCTAGTAGTGAGACAATACCTTGGACTATTTACTCCAACTACACTTTCTACACTGCAATGAGTACCCACTGCGTACTTGGAAAGTACGCATATTTATTTGTTTTCGTTTTTAAATGTCAATAACAAGAATAGTTAGAAATAAGTTTAAATAGACAAAATAGATTAAAAACTTCCTCAAATAACAGTCACGAAACAAAGCCGTGGAAATATATTTCTTCAGAAAAGTATTAAGAAAAATTAGATCCGTTTCAAAGGGAAAATGAATTTAAGCGAAAAGAAATGTATTACTTCATTTCTTGTAGGGATGGTTCACTTGCCAGATCGATTAACTCCACTGTTTAAATTTTAAATAGCGCCAAAGGCATTTTCATCATCAATACCACTACATACACAAGGTACAATACGGGGTCATTGGGTCATAAAAAAAACTTTGTTTTGTTCTGCATTCGGTAACTGTATATGATTTGTTTATGGTATAAGCTCGATTGCTGTTTTCCGGTAAATGAACTCTGAAATACTCGTACGTATGTATGTATATCTAGTATATAATAATTTTTTATTATTATTTATTATAATCACATTTTGTTAAATTCATACAACTAAATAATTTCGGTATACCAGGGTTATCAGTTGTAAATGCCCTCTTTTTTGTAAATGTAAAACAATGACTTATGGCCCTACGTGGCGCTTCACCGATTGATTGCACGTTTGGTGTACAATAACGCTACAGAATTACTAAGAAACAAAATTAAAAACAGTTTCAGCAACTATAGTTAAATCTTAAGTAAATACGATACTTAAAAATTTAAAATTAAATAAATTAGAATTTTCCAAATAAATCATTTGGAATAAAAAACCAGAACTCTAAAGGAAACACATACGATTTTGTTGTATTAAGAATGCTCGCTATGTCTACAAATATCCTAATGATAGGCAAAAAGCATAGTTTTATGTTAAAAACATTAACATTCATAAATTATGTACTTTGAACCGGTTAATTGCCAACCCCGTAGAGAAACCGAAAGTTAAAATTTTTCACAAAAAAATGCCTAAAACTAATTTTTACAATGGACAAAAAATAGAATCTAAGTTTCTAAACTTTCTTTCTTAACTTATAGAAAACGCGACATCAAACTAATCAGGACGTAAATATTCAGTGGCACATTCGCAATTTTCATTCGGTATTCGGTGAACGAATGCAGCAGCGTTTCGTACTTGTTTCGTTTGTTCATGTATAAAATGGTCGCCATACAAATACATTTCAAATAATAATAAATCCTATGCTTAAAGATACTACACACACATATAAACTACTATATCTTTATATATATATAACACACTGTAAAAACCGCAACGCATTCATACAAAACTTGGCAGTTTCAGAAGCACCAAACATTCATCATTTCTTTCGCACAACACACTCATGTTTCGCTTAAACTTAAATACTTTTTATAACTCTTTCTGTTACGTATATCCTTTTGCGTTTGCTTGGCTGAACTCTTGGTTCCAATTCAAATAAGATTCGAACTAACTGCTCTGCTACTCCGAAATGATCTCTTGTGCAAAATAAATCTTTTGTGCTGAAGAAAGTAAATCAAGATCTGGATGTTCAAGTGAGAGCATCGAAATAAATCTTCGTTTTAAAAAGCGCCATAAGTGAGTGTCCCTAAAAAATCACAGCAAGTCAGCGCATATTCCACCGAACCACGCCATATATAATGGCAACAAGTAAACCATAAGTGCTCTCCGCAGTGACATCGGCGAATTCTTTGATTCTCCGGCACTACTTCCCGTCTCATTGTCTAAATCATTTTCGTTCTCCTCGAGCTCATTGGTTTCCTGTTCATGGTGCGTAGAAGTGCCGGTATATTTAGGACGCGACGTCTGCGTGGGCAACTTAGTGCGATCCTCATCGTCGTCGTCGTCGGCGGCATTTAGGCGAACAGAAGGATGGTCGACGCTTTCCAGGCCTGGCTTCTGATTGGGAGCAAACGACTCGCCACCAAGGCCAGAGCCTTCGTCTTCATCATCTTCATCTTCATCATCGATGCCAACGCCAGAACCCGAACCGCTACCATAATAAGGATCATCTGTAATAAGATGGATTTAATTCGTACGCAATTATTGCAAAAAGCAAGCAATTTCTCTACCTTGATCATTCCATTCTACATCTTGGCCATTGTATGCATTTCTCAGATGGCTTATGGTATTTTTAAGGTAATGCAGTTGTGTTGTTACCATTGATGTTTGACGCGTTGTTGAGGGATTTCCTGGAAATTCAGGATTTCTGCCGTGTTCTGTGGTAACCGAATGCATATATCTGTAAAAGTAAAGCAGGCATTAAGGCATTACTTGAAATAAGAAAAGTGTGCCCATTTTTTCCCCGCCTTTATACCTGTCCACAGTGTGTCCATTCCAGCACATATTATCAGCCTCTGACGTTGATGAGAGCTCTTCATTGCTACAAATCTGTTGCGGTAAAGTTGACCAGAATTTCTTCGACTCCTTAATTCGTTGTCTGATGTCTCTAACAAGTTTGTCCAAAATCGGATCGCGTCCGGAATAATCGCTGTCTTCATTTTTTCGATTTTGCTGTGGCTTTTTCTTATTTCTGCGACCACCGGCACCACCTCCTCCACCGTTGCCCCCACCTCCACCTCCCCCGCGGGAGTCTGATGAATGCTCGCCAGAAATGTTGCCATTGTCACGTGAACCAGGATCAGCATTTCGTTTTTCACGTAACACAATCTCATCATCCAGAAAGGCATCAATGTCGAGAATGTCTCCATCAATTGGTTCTGACTGCGCATTAGTCAACACTTTGGCATAAACTTGGTCGGGTGGCGACCAGCGCGGGTGTAGTGCACGTCGCTGACGCCCTAGTGAAGGACGCCCGCATCCTTGGAACACACGATTGGTAATGTCGCGTCCAGAATCCTAAAAGTATGCAGGAAGGAAGTATGCCAATTGAATGAAATTGCTTCTTTTAATTTGATGACAATATAAGAAAAAGGCCATTGCACTCGAGTTCCTGTCTATGACGAAGTAAGAGCAGAGCAGACTCTTTCTACTTGTCCTAAAATCATGATATTGATGATCATATGCAGAACTTTAATGGGCTCCAGTGGAGGAACGCATTTGCGCTTGATATTTGAGCGCTTCAGCACTTTATGTAACACCGTGGCCGATCAAATTTATGTTTAGAATTTACTGATATACGATCTTTTAATGGGAGCAAGAGACTGGCGGAGCATCAACAAACGTTAGTTAAACATCAACGTCAACGATGCGGTTACCTGCTGCTCACTCGTCGTTATGCGATATCATATTGCGATATAAATTATAACGCTTTCTTCTTACCAAGCTTAGAATAGGAAACCATAATGATTAAATCATTTTAAAATTAACAGATAACAAAACTGAATAGGAACCTGCTCATTATTGATTCATTAGTATTCCGCTTCGAGTATAAGCTTGAGTAGCGCATTATATAAAAAACCATATGACTTCATTGAAGGAGCCGAAATATTCAAATTTTTCCAACCAAAATAAACTTGTTAATTTAAATAACTACAGACACCGAAACGTTTTTTTTTTATGTTGTTCGAAGGCAATTGCTGCACTATAGTAGTTCGACAGTCTTTATGGCTACCAACCTGGAAATTCATGATCGCTTCAGAAATCTTTATATTAATTGGTTCCACAACCATAACGATATTGAACGAGCCCAGCAATCTCTCAGCAACTTTATCCATAGCCAGGGCAAAATTGTCCCATTCTGTATCGAGTTCACTGAAATAGTTGAGGCATCCTTTTATCACGTTTATGCAGTAGTTCGTGCAAGGCTTTTCCACATATCCTTTGCAAGCTCCGCAATGTTCCATTTTTGTCAAGGCGGCCGTGCAGTCGGCATTCAGACGTATCTGTTAAGAAAAACCAGGAAGGTTTCAGAAAGAAGCTCTCTTTAGAAGTTAACAAAAGACTAAACTTAATTAGCTCATGCACACTTACATTCACTAACTTTTTCGTGATCTCGGCGGCGGTGGTTAACGCGTGTCCGTAAGTGCGTGTAGCTACAAATGAACGCTTTATTTGGACGGATAATTTATCAGGCACATCACCAAAAGGTTTCAGCTCCTTCATATGTTCGCTAACGCAAAGTAAGTACCTATAGAAGATGTATATAAAAAGAGGCAACGCATTACAAGACGATATAATCTCTTAATAAACATGAGCGAAGAGGCGTCTTAAACTTCTTACTTACAATGGTTCCAAAACGTTTTAGGTTTTATTAAAAACCGATTTGTTTTATAATTATTAATTTTGAAAGAACTGAAAACACACCTTTTTTCTGGCTACACAATAATAATCTTTTGTAATTTTGTGAAAAACATCTCATTATAGTTTCCGGTTAGAAAAAAATGTGATACGTAAATGGTTTTCACACGCCGCTTTTGAAACTATCTCAATAACTGATACGTAGCACACACGCAACAATTCTAGATAACCATCTGGTAACTATTTTTTTTTTTCTTCTCTCAAGTTCCTTTTGGAAAATCGTGCAAAATTTTTTGTATTTCTTTTCTTATTCTCTAGAACGGCTTTTCGCAACGAACGTGAAGAAAAGTTGAGCAGAGACTGAGAGAAATATATTCTTTGGAACATATTACCCTCGCCCACTGATATTTTTAGTTTGTAGACAAACTGGTTGCGATGATGAGCTTGCCTTGGCATCTTTACTGTATTCAGAACGAATAACAAAAACGCTGTTAACGCTTTATAGCATTGTCGTTAGAATGAAAAAAAACAACACTAAATTTAATTTTGTTTTAAAATTATAAACAAAAACTACTGTCGAATATAGCTTCCAACTGACGCTAAATATACGTTCCTAAGTGGCTTGTGTTTTCCATTAACTATTAAAGTATAAAGACGTACTGACCAATATAATATTATACTCGTATAATTCATTATTATGATTAATCTTTAAACGAGAGCTTTTCCCCAAAAAAGAATCGCATGAAAAAATCTCTTAATATTTGTTCTGTTGTTCTGTTAGTGTTGTTGTCGAATCGAAAGCGACGGTTGACACAATTTCATCACTGAGGTGTTGATTTTTTGACATGGTTTTAGGTATCTCTTCACCACAAGACTTGACGGCACAAATCTCTAAACACAATAACCCGATTTACAATCAACAGTTGGCCTATGAAGTAATACGAGCCATGGGCGGAAAAGCTGTTTGCGGTTTGTTGTCATAGTACGATAGACGGATGCAAATTGCAAAGGTACATACTCGTCTAACAACGTTTACCGTTTACAACAACAAAAACAACAACATGGCCGCCTCTGATTACACGACCATCTAACTTGTCTTGTAATTCTACACGTTCACAAACTGAAATTGATCTTAAATTGTGCCTCCTCTTGTCACACTCATACTCACACCAGCCTCATGCATACTCACTTTTCGTCGAAGGAGTATTGTGCGTTCAGCACCTGGAACATTTTCTGGTACAACGTATTGAAGAACTTGTCCATGACGTCGGTGAGATCCACACGTCCGCGAGCATAGTAATTTTCCAGCTCACTGAACAGATCCGAGAAAACATAGGAGTTCTGTTGATAAATGACCCCGTATGTGCGTGTGAACATATTATGGAACTCCTTTTTGGATTCGAGCAGCAGAGCTTGAAAGACGTCTGTAAAGAAGGGGCAGAGCAACAAGTAGTAAACGGCGGTCTGTAGACGTCACAAGGCTTAAACAATATGTGCCGTTTACGTTTTGTGAGTAAACTTAAACACACTTAAATGTAAGTATCGTATGTATGTTTTAACTTTACTAAAATATCTTGATTGCTTTTTTACAAAAAATTTGTGAGACGCTCTTAAATTCGGTGAATAACAAAATGACAAAAACGTGACATTTCGATGGTGATACTCCTCGATGAGAAAGTGTTCCTGAAACACCCTTCTTCTGTAATGAAGATATCCGTAAAGCGTAAAAAAGCGATGACATCCGCGATAATGTCAGAATCAAAGTGTAATCAAACATGCGGGACACCGTCTGCGACTGCACTTATAACTTATAACCACGCACCAGCATGTTTCGGATTTTATTCAAAGCAACTGTTGATACTCATTCCTTTCTCTCTCTCTAGCAAAGGGCTATAATACTTGACAGTGACTGTCAGTAACTTATTTTCAAAGCAGAGGAAGGAAATGCTCAATTGAAAAATTTAAGATGGTTTTCAATGATTAAAGCTTCTGATGGTTTTCAATGATTAAAGCTTCTGATTCGGTTTCAATCGGTTTTTTAATACCCAAAGATTTGTTGAAACTAATAGAAGAAATTTCAAGGTGTTATGACTCGTCGTACAAATGCATTCAGCCTCACGATATCGTATTAGAATTAGACGGTCAACATTCTTGCTACTTGTAACAAGATAACAGAAGGCTAAAGCGTTTGTATATAAAATTTATCGGTTAACTTTGCCTAAGAGTACACTACTGAGTAGATGTTATAGTGATATAGTATCGTAATAACTAACCGTGTTTAATAGTGGATGGTGGGTGGTAAGGCGTGCCTAAACAGCTCTCAAAAGTTACTGATACTGATAGAGAGTTATTATTCATCTCTAATCTCATTAAAGTGGAACTGATTTCATTTAGGAATAAAGAGAGACGCGAAGACGGTTGCAGCCTACGATCAATGCAAAATCAAATGGTTTTTGCTAAATCACATGTTTTTGCATCGATAGTAGCAGGAAATAAAAAGTAGTAACACTTTTCTTTTCTTAGTTCGAAATGAGTTCGAATGGATTGAGATAACCTTTTTGTTACAGTCCTCTTCTTCTTTTTGTATGAGGCTCGACTAAATCTTATCAAGGAAGTCTCGGAAGATTTAATTTTTGTAATTGATTATTATGCAATATTGTGTAAAACTTCTGGTTTATTGAATTTAGGGAAAAAGAGTTGTCCAACAAATAAAAGTTATTCTGCATTCTATCCGTTGACTTTTTGCCATTTTGCCTCTAATATTTTAGCATTTCTGAAAGATTTAGCATCCTCGGAAAAACTATAATCAACGCAAGTTTCACCGAACTTGAGTTCACCAATATTTCAGAATTTATAATGGCGAGGAAATGATATAGTAAGTAAGTACTCGTATTTTCTTACCATTAAACTTGTGTCCTTTACCGCCCAACATAGTCGCCAGTTTGGAAATTTGCTCTTTCGATTGTTTTTCCAATTGTAGTCGCGACTGTGTCGCCATTTTCGTTTCCATGCTGTAGGTGCAGCACGTGCCCACAGACGGTGATTCACAGTAACGCAGAACCATTTCTGAAACGAAAAAGAAAAAAATTTACAACGTGCGTGTGTGTTTGTGTGCAATAAAAATAGGTGCAAGATTTCTTGTTCAAATAGTCAGTAGTCTAAGAATTATCGAATAAAATAAAGGCTCTAAAACGATGGTAATTTGTTTGTTTATTTTTAAAATTAACATTCTCTCCACACGGACGGACGGACAGACGGACAGACGGACGATAGAATAGAATAGAAGCGAAGCTGCAACAAATGGAAAATTATTTAAATAGACACAAGAGGAATTTGGTTTTAAAAAGAGACTACACTACGACTACTGTCTGCACAGCAAAGAATTTTTCCTGAACATTGAAATGTTTACACAAACAATTAGGAAAAGTCCGCGGGAAGTTTGGTTGGGTGTTCATACACAAAAAGGTGAGTACTCCAGTTTCCAATCGATGCTATAGAAATCGAATCGAATTATTATCAACAACAAATTGGGTTGAAGCATATAAAGTCTTTACTGACTGTTTCTGTTTCGAAGTCATTAATTATGTTTACGCAAAGTCTGTTTGTTGGAATGCCATTGCCTGTTCACTGATAAATCTTCGGTATACGATATTTTAAGATCTAATTTCTTAATGCTTTAGTTAATTACTCAATGCAGAATAAACAAAGGCAACATAATCGCCCTTAAAGTATAAACTTTACATTCCTTTTCCAGAATTCCTAAACAGCATTTTAGCATTTTAGCTCTTAGACACAACTTAAAGTGAAAAATGCATGCAATTACTTTGCAATCGTTTTTACTCTAGAAAGGAAAGTTTTGAAACCTTTTGCCCCTTTCAAATGGTTACAATTCTACCCTGCAGGCAACATCTACTTAGATTATCGATTTTTTTTACTCTATTCGGTCGAGTTTCCGAACTTTTTCAGTTCAGTTCAGTGCCCTAACGTTCCAATTCATATCCGTTATTGTAAAAAAGTATCAAAGTGTCCCTTAACCCATGATATTAAACTAGAAACTTAATAGAACAGCACCGTCATCACCACCACCATTACCAACACCATCAGCCTTCTTCTACAGCAAGGTAAGCAACAACAACAGAAGGCAACGAGGCTTAAGGTCGCGACGGCAAACAACCCCTGACTACATACATAATTTTAGTTTTGACTCTAGTGGAAGACATTCATAAGGAAACTCATGCTGAGTGCGCAATCTATTAAAGTGATTTACTGTAACTGCCGTACAGCATGCCCTCAAAGCGGGCTGGCGTCTGTCCCCTTCATACCCTTGAAGGGAGGGCATACAACGTCAGTGTTGTTTCCTTTTTTGCCGGAAGGTTGTGTAACATAAGCGGAGGAAGCAAAACAAACCCTTAACAACAACGACAACGACGACGAACTTCCGGAGAAAGCAAAGAAATTGAAATTTCTCGTGGTTTTTTTGAAAGTGAAAAAGCATCATCATACAAGACTTCATAGTCGCAAGCAAGGGGATGATGAGGGCAGCCAAGGGTAGTTAAGAAGATGCGCTATCAGGTGTGAGCAATACACGTATATATGTATGTATAAAATAAACACGTACATATATAGAGGCATTTTTGAATGAATTGATTTATTTCTGTGAATGTTCTTCGACCACATAGCAGCCATCTAGTATGGATGCTGCAGGGTAAACTCGTAGATCTCACCCCGGGGTTATTATGCTCCAGAGGGCAATGAATCGCAGAGCTTCAAGTACCGTCGATCGATCTCACCGTCGTGTATTGATCGTATAGGAATAGCTTGGACGTCAAACCTCAACTAAGAGAAACAAACAAACAAACAAACATCTTATACGAGTGTCAGTCTATTGCCCAACCGTTCAAATGGTTTCCCTTCTACATATTCGTAATTGCTTGGTGTTGCTCTGTTTGGTTTCCAGCAAGCATGTTAATCATTCAACACGCTCCAACAGACGGTCCAATGAAATTACTTGCTTCTTTCTTGGGTGTGTGTATGGCATACGTACTTATTCGTATACACCATACTATACATACGCTTGTGTTTATTTGGTTTTTTCAGTTTTTTTCACTCTTTTTCTATAAACAAAGAAGAAATGTTTAACGCGCGTCTTGGTTGGAGAAATGAGAAACTGCTACGACTAGAGCTTCCTGGTAATGAGCCGAAATGATTGCCAATACGGCCCGAGGACGTGCCAATTGCTCGAGCTCCAAAGGAAGCTGACGTCTGCGGCTTTAGTGCCGCAGAACTATTTTTACTTCAATTTCCTTGTATTTTGCACAGTCGAATTCATTTTGCAACGTTTGAGTATTTGCATAATTTTTATATTTTCATTTCTTTGCATTTTCTAAAATAAACACATCACCTTGAATGGATTGAAAAATTCTCAATTTTTTTCTTGGTTTTGTGGGCTTATTTTGGTTTTTATATTTTAATTTTGAAAAAAAAAATCTGTATTTTTAAACGCGATTTAAACAAGACCATATTTTTTTATAGACAAAAGTTTGTTCAGTTGATAACTTCTTAATCAATCCCAAATGATGATTTTAATAAAATTTAAAATTATAAAATCCTTTAAATTTTAAATTTTGAAATATTCTTCAAATTTCTCTACTTAACCAAGAATAGTTATTTTTAAAATTCCTATAATTTTAAGAGCAAATGATCACTGAACTAATATTCAGGTAAATTGTATTTCCGAATCAGACGTTATCGGACTACGATACATATGTATCTCTTAGTTACTTAATTTAAACACAGTAAATGATACAATTTAAAGCTATTCCTTTAGACGACAATAAACCTTCTAAACATTGAAAAGCTCTCTACGAGATTTGCATATCAATTTTAAGCAATAAAGAATTATGAAATTTTAGTACAGCTACAAGGAATATTATGTGCCCTACCATTTGATTTGTCCAAGAAGTATCTAGTTACAATCAAAGAATACGTGCAACACCATGGAAGTTATGTACATATATCCAAAGGACCATTCTCTATTCTCTTAAATTTGATAAGATTTGAGGGTAATTAAACACGTTACGATTTAAGGGTTAATTCGAATCTTTTTTGTGATCAAAATATAATGGGCGAGAGTTATAACACGGTACTATTTGCTTCTCATTAAATTTATACCTCGTGTAGGGTATCCTTTAAACATCGTTAATTAATTCCGAGCACGTTTCTTTGCGATTTTTTAGTTATTTATTTGATATGTAATAAAAAACAGAGTTGCGAAATGGTTTTTTTCTTATTTTGCGCTTTAAGATTATTAAAATTTATCGAATTTATGTATCTATGACTTCGTGGAAATTTATTAAATTTATGAATTTTTATGTAAAATCAACAGCAATAAATTATGGAAATTTTAAAAATTCAGAGGCACGAGTACAAGAGTCAGTAAAAGCCTTGAGTATAAGGCTAAAAGGAATTATCACAAATGTTCCATCAGCAGCCGCGAAATAATAAAAAAATTATAAATGTCGAAAAGTGCGGAGTTTCGTTAAGAGCTTGAGAGTATGCTTTAATTAAAAAATTTACTTTATTTATCCTTTTAGCAATTATCGATTATGCATATCGCAAAAGCTATTAGTTTTTATGCGAAAAGCCAGCCAGCAATAGTTTCTTGAATTTTCAGACGCATACGCGAGGACGCATGCTGTTCCTACACCGTACCGTGTCGTGTGGCAGCGCCTGCCTGCCATTGTCGTCACATTCCATAACCGCCGCATTAGCCAGCAAACTGGCAAACTAAACATGTGGCAGCACCCTGTCGTCGTGTTCCATTCGAGTGAGCAGATCGTCTACTGCACCGCCCAAAAGAGAAAAGGAGAATTTTGCACCGAAGACGCGAAGAAATGCAAGAGACATAAAAACTGAAAATGTGGAGTTACTCAAGGAATGAAGAATACTCTCAATTAATTAATGCACATTGTTAAGATAAGAGCAAACACTTGCTTTGTTGGTGCTTCCTTCAGTTGAGGAAAGAACAGGTTTTCGCAAAGGAGAAGTTAGTTTCTTCGAATCGGTAACTTCCTTGCCTTTGCCATCAATGAGCTCGTCTTTTCTTAGATTTTTCAAGCAGAAGATATTTCGCGGCGGTTCTGCTCAAATCAAAACAACTTTAACGAGTTAGAGCTAGAGCAGGTGCCACATTTTTTTAAGCTCTCCATAATTAAGTCTTCTTTTGCTTCTTCTTCGTCTTCTGACCACAACCGCAAAGCGTGACCAACGTGATTCAGATCGAACACAAGCCATCCATACATTTTCATTGTGCTCGTCTCTCTGCTTTTTAAAATTCAGCCACGTTCTTGCCTCGTATCCTCTTGAGCGCTCGCTGTTGCCACTATAATATTCAGACTTAAGTCATTATCGTGCCATTCTTCCATTGTGTTCGAAAGATATTTCTTAAATTTGCTTAAATTAAGTAATCTGAAGCATATAATTTCCAAACCATATCAAACCATCCAGTTTTGCTTGTTTTCTACATACGATAAATCGTTTTACATACTCACTAACGCTGCGAAACCACGGCTTGCGAAGACCATCGGTAGCATGAAAAATAAATATTAACTCGTTTAAATATTCATAGTGTAAATATTTGGCACTGTGTGCGTTGTGGTAGTGCCAGGGTAAAGGCTGACAGACTGAACGATTTTCTGGGTGTGGGCGTTCGTTTTGGAACTTTGAAGACGGCGCACAATGACGGAGGCGGCGGCGGACACATCATCTTCTGCACCCACACGCGTTTGTACAACAGTGCGATAATGGAAAATTGCCAGCTCTGCGGCTTCAAATTAAACTCGCGTAGCATAATAGTACGGAGTATCTTTCAAAATTAATTGCAATAAATGATACTTGAAACGCAAGATCGTTTAATCCGCAACCGAACGACGTAGACTAATTAAAATAAAAGAAGAGAAAACTAAAAATGCCATTCAATAAGACGTTGGCTACCATTTAATACGATAGAACGGTTAGGAAGAGAGAGAGAGAGCATTATAACGACAGACCTACTTAGAGATTAAATGTTTCGAAAAACTAGTTAAATATCTTAAAGTTTTTAATTAAATTTTTTTGACTATAGAAATTTTCGGTTAATTAACGTAACTACTATTGTTAATTGCTATGAATCTGGAAGTATAATACACTACACTACTTGAATGTATAGTTCGATATATGGTAAAAATCATACAATATCGGACGGAATAAAACGTAAATACTTACAGTCCATATAAAAAACTCTACAATTTTATTAATTATATAGTTTTTATTTATGGCTCCTCAAGGTATTGATAGTTTTTACACTTTATAACTGATAAGCAGGGTTGTCAAAGGTCTCAATTCTGGTTGGGTAAAGTTATTTGCCTTCTATATCTTGGTAGTAAACACCTCAAACCTAAGATTTCCAAGTACATATCACAAACGTTTGAAGCACATAAGAACGATATCGCAGCAGCTATTAGTGCACAAATTAAATCACGTTTACTTACACTATTCTCTAACACTTATGATCTACTATTAAAGAAATTTTTTCAAGTTCCGCTTGTCGGTAATAGTTCAATTTCACCCCTTTCACAGCTCTTTCTGAGTGTATCCTCGTCAATGGATAATAGTGCATAAAGTAGTCTCTTTAAAAAAAAGAAATTAAGTCTTTTTCGTTTAAGACCACATCATTTATTATTAAGGCAGACCAGTCCCGCCATCCAGGAAGTACACTCTTCAGTAGGTTGTGATGCTTTCCAATCAATGCAATTGATGCAAAATGGACAACACAACACTAACACAACCAACAAACCAACGTATCTCAATAAATCTTAATTAATTTCCATCAGCTTAAAGATTTCACTCAGCAGTTTATGAAAAAAAGAAACCAACCAACCATGGATTTTAATGGAATTTACACGCACATATTGATAAAAGCAAAGTTTACTTAGAGGAGTATACTTTTTAGGCGACACACTTATGTATTTTTTGATAGATTTTGGAACGAATTTCCGTCATCTGTTGGGCAAGTTTGGTTTGTGGACAAACCGCTTTCGGCGATGTGCCGACGTTCTCTAGCGTATGTATTTATTATTTAAAATTATCGTATAATTTTACTAGATACTCTCGTACTCAATAAACAAACAAATCCACCTGCGAATTTTTCTGAAAAATGAAATTCAAGCCAATCATCAATAATAATGATTATTCAAACAAATAATACCAGCTTGGTTAGGAACCAACCAACTGTCATTTAATAAAATTCCAACAGAAATATACTATAATTAATTGCTATGACAGAACGATGAAGCCATAATATAACGATACGTTTTTATGTCTTTATTTAACTGCCATAAAATTCTCGCTGGTACATAAATTTAGCGATCGACTGATTGATTTTCGACACAGACGCCATTTTATGAATTAGTTACGATTTAGAAATTACGATCTGGTTATGATTATTATGATCGGATTTTTAGGAAAAGTAATAAAATGAAGGCAGGTGTTTTTAACAAAGCAAGTCGTCTTGGAAATCCTCTGAATATACTCACTCTTACTAAAGTCATTCATTATCTGCCTTTTATATAAATCGATATAAGTATACGAGTATTATAACGATATGCATAATCAAGCTGCGTTAGCTTCAATTTCTTGCGTATATAAGAGTAATATCTATGAGTATACTGAGGGTAAACATTTATAGGCATTGTTTACTTTCTAAGAAATTTGTTTACATTCACTTTTTTCCTTAGTTCATATACACACGATGGCTTTTAAATTCTACCTCGTAAGAACACAAATTAACAAAGAACCATGAGCTCTGAAAGAAAGTGAGAAAAATATCAGGGAAAAAGAAAAACGATCCAAGAAGCTCTCCATTGAATTTCCTTTGCTTTCAAAGTAACGATCGCACAAAAAAATTGCTATATCATGCCGCATTATCATTGTGCAACAAACACATTCTAAATATCAATTTTGTTCAGATAACGCCACTTTTTAGCGCTACAAATTGAAGTTAAATTGATTAGAATCGAAACTATAGCGACTATATCAGCTAATAAGAGGCATTAACTCTTCAACTTCCATCAACAACTTAACAAATAACAAATCACGACAGTCGTCAGACCACAAAACATCATTAATCAATCAATCAATCATTATTTTTGTGTTCAAGCTACTGAAAAGATTTAAATAATCTGTAAAGCTGCACCCGTAATTAAGTTATATCGGCGTGCCGCAACGACTAAACGACTAAACAACAGACATAATAACAGTTCTTGTTAATGAATTGTTAACTTATTCTTCTCTTTTATGCTAAAGCAGTAGCAGTCAATTTTGCAAGGCTTGAGGGCTTGTGACGCTGATAACTCCATCACAATTTATGTGAGGCGGGAGGCATTATATCCGCCTCTAGCACTGCCTGAACTCACTCACACCTCAACTGCCGACATGAATACCGGCCGGCATCAGTCAAGTTGTCATGAATCTAAATCAAAGAGACTTTTGCGCTTCGTAGATAAGGAAAAAACAAAATGCAAAATGCAAAAGAGAAAACGTGAACACTTCGAGAATAGAGCTGAGATATCGTTAGGCACTGAAGCATCCGCAGGAAATAACGACTACGCAAATGTACACAATGCGAAAGGATTCCGCACACAGTAGCCGTGTGGAACTGGGTGAACGTGCTGCAGAGCCAAACCATGAATGCACTGGCGCTCTGACGAAGGGTGGTCGCATATTTCAAAGCGTTTATGTTTTTCTGAGCAAAATGCGTTTGCTTAATTATGACAAACCACCCAACCAAAAGGGGTGGTCCTCCACGGAGCCTCTGCCAGGAAATTTCCACACCAAAGTTATCCAAAAACCTTTAGAAGTTTACGTACGCAGCACTGAGGTGCCTCTTAAATATATACCTCATTTCGTTCCTTCAATTCTGCTTGTTAATTTTCACTTTATGCATTAAACTTTATCATCGTTCGGTTCCGTTCGTAACGAAAGTCGGGGACTTACGGCAAGTACCTCTTGCTGTGGGCCTCAATAAACATAAGCATGCATTTCTAATGGGGACCGTGCACTGGAATTCCTCACTTACCACTGCGGCCCTGCCAACTGGGTCCCAGTTTGTGTGGCACCGACGGACTGAAGGTGCCGAGATGCTTTCTGTTTGTCTTGGAAGATAGGCATGCATGCAAGGTAGACACCGAATACTCGAAATACCGGAATTCAGCCACGGTCATGAAATATTGTCATGTTCCTCTGCTGCAACCAGTACGGCCCGGCCCGAAAGCTGTGCGGCACTGGAGGAGTAAATCGTTTTAATTTGTATGTATGTGCGAAGGTAGGTGCATATATGTATGTGCCTGAACATCTCACAAAGGTGAGTGTGTGTTTGCTTGAGTATATCGAGTTCTGTACACAAACCAAACGAAGGTTCCAAGTCGGCGCGGCGCGGCACGGCACGTCGTTGCGCACGAAGCGAAAAGGAATTCGTTCAGTTTATAAAAAATCAAGTCAAAGATACTCGTCGCACTTGCAGCGTCCAAATGCTTTGGAATGTAGGCAGTCGTCAGTCCAGTGCACACGCGGCTCCACCTGGAGTGCAAGAGAGGACATGACAACTGTGCGGAGCATGCAGCGAGCAGCGAACGGCCAGGCATTATGCAGAGTGCTTGTAACCGGAGGCGCAAAGAAAAATGCGACGGCGATGCGGCATAGCAACCAGAAGCGCGCGAACTCATTTGAAGGCGCTTTACTCATAAGTACTATACACATGATTCATCCTACAAATACACATTCATCGAGACGGAAACTTTATCAGGAAATGTATTTCAGTTGTTCGCCGCCACACTTTTAACCGCCGCTCTTTAACGTTGCTGAGATCAAATGCAAACTGCAAACTCATTTTCACTGATTTCCAAAAGGATTCTTATGAACTCAATTCTAAAGGTTGAATAAATAAACCATCGCTATTTATAAAGCCTGCTATAAAGCCTGCGAATAATCAAAGAAATCTTTTTCAATTAAATTAATAAAAAGCTTTGCCACATTTACTCTAATGAATAGAAAATACTCGTGGTGCATCATTTGAGAAGTTAAATCTTTTTTTTCTAAAGGCTTAAGGCCCTTAATTCTTTAAGGCTTTTTCCTTTGCCTGCCAATTCTTTGACCTTTGTTTGTGCATGCAAAAGTTCAAAAAAAAGTTTTGCCCACAAACTAAAAATACTAATAATTACATGCAAAATTGTGTACTAAAAATTGTATGCTAACCTTAACAAGTTTCAAAATGTATGGAACAACGTATAATATGCTTTGTTACCCAGAATGTCTAAGCCTATAATGTTTCATTAATGGCTCCGGCCCATAGAGTACGTCAGACTTGGACTTTGAAGTTCTGAACTGTCAAATCGAGTTCAATGTATGCTTTCTTGCGAACATCGGTCCTAATTACTATTGAAATTGTCAATATTGACAAACATATTTTTCGCCCATTATCAAGAGATATTAAGTATTTTTCCTTAAACTCCAATTTCGTACTCATGAACTCCATTGTACTCGTTTTACGAATACTTTTATATGTAATTTTATTGCAAAGATCATGCTATCTTTCGCTGTCTCTTAACCACAAAAAGGTAATATTTCAAGGACCATTGCGCGCACATCCAGCACTGACAAGTGGTCACTGGTTTCACTGAAATTCCTTTCCCAAAGCATTGTAACGAATTCGCAGTGATTTACGGAAAGTAGGACAAGCATGGAATGAAAATGAAAAATAAATATAAAAATCGTTGCAAAAAATCTGGCCATTTTTTCTGACTTAACTAATGATGGTTAGTAATGGAAGTTAAAGCACGCACGCAGTAACGCATTTTTCAATATAATGGCATACAATAAATTGAGTTTTTGTATAAATTTTGTTGGCTACTTTTGGACCGACCGAATTATTTTGCAGCAAAACAGGCAGGAGTTCTCACACAACACTTGGATGACGAAAAAAAAACATGGCTTATTATGGGATATTTGTAATATACAATATCCCGCAAAAACATATTCTCATGCCTTAAGGTTCTCTTCTTACGTTGTTGAGCACAATATCAGGCTGCTTCAGAAAATTGTGTCTTCGATATTTCACTTTAATGCACACGAATATCGTACAATGCAGCGCGAAAGAGGAATAAAAATTCCGTTATCAGTTCATCGCAGTACGATAAGATTGTTGTGATAAATATTAGGAGTATTAGATAATGATAGGATTTTTTTATTTAATTTTTTATTGTACAGTCTTCGAAAGTACAAGAGACATAAAGCAAAATGAACTTTTATTACAATAAAAGCCAATTTTTATTGTAATTACTTATTTCTAACATAATAAGTTTATTTTTTTAGATAATACTTAAGTATATATATGATTTGTGATACTGTTGTAATTGCTTTCATTTCATTTTGTATTAAAAATTTCTCTTTTCCGTAAGCAATACCGCTTAAAAGTAAGTTCAGTCCTTACCATTCTGGCGTCTAAAGGAACAACAATCTCCATGAAGTGCAGGAAATAGAATTTCAAATTACTAAATTTTGTAAACAGTTAAAAAAAATAACCCTTCTACCTAGTCCTAGACTCGCCCGGTATTGGCCCGATCTCTATAATAGTGTTAAAAGGAAATTTTTCTTTCACAGTTTTAGCAATATTTCTTTCAAGTTCTTGAAGCAAACTGCCCAACTATAGATATAGATAACAAAACCCACGTAGAAACTAATCATGAATGCAGGATATCACTATAGCTACTAATTCAATTTTTTTGCAAATTCTCTCTCAAAAATGAATTTTTGAAAATGTGTAGGATTTCAATCTGTTGAATTATCTTAAAATTTTATATTATGGTCATTGCAAAGCAGTTCTGCGGATTGGTTCAATTTTGTAATCTTCAGAAAGTTGTTCTGCCCACACGATCGATCACGTCCAATCCAGATTTATATGATCTGCTAAAGCGGTCCTACTAACGCGTTGTTTTAAGCCATAGCTGAAGCTAATTTTGCAATCTTCATCATTGATTTTGCACACACACACACACTCACACACACTCACACACTCTCAAACACACCAATAGATCAGAGTTACCGACACTTACGCTTAAGTGCGCGTACAGATATAAATTAAAATTAGAGAATGGCGGGCGGGCATAACAAAAGAGAAGATCAAACAAGAATATTCATTTTAAATAAACATGTGCTCATGATAAATACCCATTATTTGGCTGTTATTGTGCCATTTCCTAAATACCTCCCACACAAAGTAACACTTGAACAGTGTTGCCAGTCCCTACCTGGGATCCTTACGGGCCACTCCAGAAGTGGAACAATTCTTGAACCGGTTTTGTTTGAATTTTCGACACAGAGTTAAGTGCATACGAGTCTACCTACGCACACACACACACACACACAAACATGTATCGAAATGCTTTGTGTGAAAAGCGGAACCCATTTTCCAGCACCATAATCCTCTTTTTTTCGAGCATGGAACTCTTTTCACATGCAGGTGATCTGGTTACAAAGGAAAAGAGATCATACATTTTCAAGCTGAGCCTTTTGAAAATCAGGAAGAAAAACAATTACTTAAATCATGCCATTTCCAAAGGCCCTACAAAAACAAAAATGCCCTACATTTCGGTCACGTGGTATACGACGATATGATACGATATGATGAAGTAGGATGCTTGGTTAATCGCTTATAATCTCCGATAAGAAAAAATCCTAAGAGAAGTGGCTCAATATAATGAAATTATTCGTCATAGCACAAAATTTTAAAATTTGTGTGTTATTTGAAGATTTGTTGGTTATTAAACAGTTTGCTTAAATTTCAATTTAAATTTGGCTTTTTTTGTTCGGAAAATTATCTGTATCTGGAAAATTAAGAACTACAAATCACTTTTGTGGTAGAAAAATATTAAATAAATTCCATAAAATCTGTATTTATAATATGTAAATATATACGAATGTACAAACGCATGTACATATGTACATCTGAATGCAATTCCGTCTGTCCGATTAATAAACGTACAAATCCGAGCGTGAGAACCTGCAGAGTAATACCTCTTTCTCGGAAAAAGATTCAATAATTAAACACATTTTATGCTCATAACATCATCAACACGCAGAAGGTACAAAAAAGCCAGCAGCGAACAAAAGGCCGAACTTAACCGCAGGCCAATCATTCGAGTTTCTCAATTTTTCCTTCCTTTCTTCTTCTTTTTTAGATAAGGTAAGGTGTTCAACCAAATAAACGGAGTTGGTGCCGGAATGTGAGACCATTGTGTACTTATTTACTGGCTCTCTCACACCGTTCAACAACGACGACGGCAACGGCCACCAGTCGCCAGCTCTTGCATTGGCATGCCATGGAATTTCGTAGGCTCTTTTCACATTTGTAAAGTGGTTAGCAGTTGGCTTCACACAACTAAATTTTGAGTTATTTTCTTCCTTTTTTATATGGAATAGAAAGAAAAAAACACTGACTGAGATTAGTTTGAGGACCACACGCACCTTCAACATCAGTAGACAATTAAGAGCACCGAGAAGAGCTGGTGACAATATTAATACTTGGTATTTGATTTGAGAGGATTTTTTGCGGATTCACAGTGACGATGGCAACCTTGAAAATTGATTTCAGTTAAAAAAAAAAACGACGCAGGCGACGACGGGCATAAGGACGTTGTAAAACATGCCGGTTTTTCATTCATCCTTAGCGACATCTAAGAACTGAAAACCTTGTAGGCGGCAAATAATAAACCTGTCCTTATCATTGTGAGGGTAGAAAAATAGAACCAGACAGGAAAATATTTGTCCGGTTCAATTTAACACCGTAGGAACTCATAAATATAGACACATTCAGGTAAATTCCTACAAAAATTAAAGGGAACCATACCCTCCTCCGACAGACAACCTTACAAATGCTAAACAGGTAAAAGGCCTGAAGAAAAATGTGCCGGAAGAGTGAGAAAGACAGAGAGGGGCCTATAACACAGGACTGAGAACAGAGTTAACCAGCGTCTGAAATGCCGGGCGGATTGGTCTAAAGCAAACGTGGAAATCATTCACTGATGTAGCGCAAGTTATGCTGCAAGGCGAGGGTTACATGATGTTCGAAGTCCAGGCGAGACCAACAGGAATGTGGCAATGATTCTGCCTCTAAAGAGGGCAGCGCACACACACATCGATACCGGTCAGCACTGTTTTGCCATTCTGGCGAAGAGAAGATCACCACATACACACACACACACACACACGAAAGTCCATTAAGTCCACACAAGTTGGCACGAAATCCACACGCAGTCAACAGGAATGAAACCGTATATACCGAGAATTGAAGAAACAAATCTCAGATCCAGGCTTAAAGCCTGGAAAGCACGTTCAAGGCACTGCCAAGAATAGTTGATGGGCAACATTTTTGCGATAGTTAGTTACCCTTTTCCCTTATTATTTTCTTTCCTTATTACTCTTAAAAAATATCTCTCTGTAGACCGATGCATTGTTGAGCCTTATTTACGTTATTGCAATTTTAAAACGAGCGAGTGCTTGGTTAATTGAATATGTTTAGATTAATTTTTCATTTTATTTCATTTCATTTCATTCATTAATTCTTTAACTAAAACTAACTAAATTTCATTTAATCTAACTAAAAGCCAATCTACACCCAAATAATATAAGTTACAGCAGTATAATGTACAATAAATCATATAATTTATTAATTTATGATATTAAATGATGATTTTTTTATGATTTAAACCATTTCAACATCATCTTTTTTTCAACATCACATCAATTTTTACTTACCATTACTTGGCTTTTGCGGAATCTCCGACACTGGTATACCGTTTGCAACAAAAACATTCGCCACCACACTGCAGTTAGGACTAAACTGTTCCAGAATTGACGTAGCTGCCGCTGGTGCTGCGAGAGCCGCCGTCTGAGGTGGCGCAGCAGCCGAATGATCCGCACCTGTTTGAAGTGCTGTACTGCTCAGAGCACTGTCAACCTCTGCTGCGAGGATCACCGATGACTCAGCTAGAGCCGTCACTAACAAAGTTAGCAAAGCGAAATGCCAGTCTTTCATTGCGGTCCGCGGCGGCACTCTCCACCGACTTTGTGTAAAAGTCCTCTGAAAAAACGTTGGTCTGGCGGCAGTGCAGGCGGAAGTTCTTGCTATCGTCATGGTAACAGAGCAATTTACGTGCGAGACAGTAGAGAAAACTAGGGTTTTTTGTCTATTAATGAATGGGTGGGTTAAGCGCTACTTTTCCATTATCATTCAAAACACCCTAAATGTTTTCAAGTTGATGGTAAAAATATATAAAGCTTTATGCAGGCATCACAACACTGAGTCCAGTATATACGAAGGTACTATATAGGTAAGTTTCATATATGTACAAATCGTCTGGCGGCGGATGGCACTTGCAATTCAGTCAGTCAGTTTTCGCACACAACATTTTCCAGATCGCACGTAAAATGCAGCACACATTTGATTCCGGCAAGAGTTGGCTTGTTTATTTTTTGTTTTATTTCACAAGACTGGCTCGTACAAATAAAGATTGTCAACCGCAAGAACTAAACAAAATAAAAGTTAAAAGCCAACAACCCACAAAAAACCACCACGAAAAAACACAACCAAATCGCGAGACGAGCAGAAGACGACTGGATTTCATGAAAAACCCATAATGAATTCTTCAATGAAACAGTGTTGCCAAGCTGCCGTGTGTTTAGTCCTACGGTGTATTTTATGGGAAAGACTGTGGAATGTATTTGAAAAGAACGAGTGGAAGCCCCGAGGTAGAACAGCGTCAATTCGGAGAGGCCAACTGCACGAAATTATTTCATATGGGGCATAATTTTAAGTGGGAGTTAAAAAATACGCATGCGAAAGTTTTGAAATTTTTTCTCAAAATTTTAAGATTTTGGTTTGAAAAAATTTTGAAATTTATTTTTACTTATTTTATTTGATTTTATTTTTGGAAGGAATTTATATTTTATATGCGATTTCAGCCACGATTTCTCATCAGTGTCTTTTATTTGCAACTTCTGCTTCCAAGATCACAAAAATCATCACCAATCGTCGTGCGGAAGTCGTCGTAAACTGGAATTGAAGCTACCTGTTTCCATAACACCAACTCTAACTCTAACTCTAATACATAAATGCATTTAAGAGCAATTTATTTAAAGATATATATATATTTAATGATATTTTAATTTATTTTTTTATTTTAAATTAAATTAATTTTTTTTTTTTTTTAAATTTCCATCTGATCACTTTCGTATTGTAATATATGTAAATATTACTCAAATAATATGCATATACATATTGAAATTATGAATTGAAATTATGTATGTATATATGAATTTAGGATATATGAATACAAATAGTTACTTTAGCTCACATACATAATTGTGAGAAAAAAATAGTATTTAATCTAAAATCCTTATATAATCTATTTATTGTGTATTTTCTATAATAGATAATTTATTTCACAGAGCAGCAACTACTTTTCCGGGAAATACACATCAATATCCCTGACATTAGATATCGTTTCGACATTTCGAAAAGTTTCCGCGATAAAATGTTTACATTTCTTCGAATCTATCGTTAATGTAAATATGTTATTTATTGAATCATATGATGGATGTACATATGAGCCCTTTTCTTTAAAAGTGGTGTAAGTCCCTTGTTTTTTATTTCGAGATATTTGCAGGTTTGCATTTTAAATGCAATGCTATTCTTTTGGATAAGGATGTTTTGTTTTGTTTTGTTTTATGAAAATTGTATCGATTTTGAAAAAATTGTTCTCTAAATTGAATGAAAGTATAAACATCATACCAGAATAAATCATTTCTCATCATTAACTCCATTTTTTCATGAAATGGACGTACACACAAAGAAAAAACTCATATGTCTCAGAAACTTACCCAATTTCTTTTCGCATATATTTTGTGTGAGGCGTTTTGCTATTATTTTAAAAATATCTTTGGATGCTATTTTACGTTTGTAATAAGGATTCAGCAATTCCACCACGCATTTACTTATATCAGACTTTCGTTTTGCCAACTGTATTTTACGTTTCTGTTCCTCTTGGGCTCTAGCTGAGCTGATTTTTTGGTCTTTTGAGTGATGAGCCGGTCTTGAAGATTGGGCAGGAGATGAATATGATTCTTTTGTTTTCTTGAAATGTTCTCCTTTCGTTTGAATTTTTTTATTTTCTTCTGGATAAGCATCTGGAATACCTTTTAGGTTTCTTCTTTCATGACTTTTAGGATCACCTTCAATATTTTTGTCTGCGGAGGTTGCTTCGTTTTGCGACGATTCCTTTAAAGAGTCGACCTTGTATTCTTTGTCTTCTTCAACCGAAAGCCTTGTATCCACTTTCTTCGGAGAGGACTCCCGATGTTCAGTCTTTAGACCATTTTCTAAATTAAAGAAAAATGTAATTTCCTGTAATTGAGCGATGCGTACGAACTTTCATGGCAAGAAAATCTGTTTGACATTTCAACTACATTTTCCATGGTCTTCTTGTCTTGTTCTGAATCGATCTTTTCTATATTGGAATAGCTTCTATGGAAGTTTAAATCCGCAGCATTATCTTCTATATCTATACCTATAAATATTAGGTATCACAATTGTTTGAAAATACATACGCCGTCCTATTTTACCTTCTGGGACCTTTACTTTTGTTTCCTTTTCTGCCTTGCAGGAATCGTCACTAGATTCGATTTCGACTTCTTCTACCTTAACACTTTTACTAAAATAATTATCAATACTTGTTTGCGTATTCGGATCCTTTTTGTAACTTTTCCTTTGCCGTAGTGTTTTCGGTATTGACTTGGATGAGGACGAGCTCCCCATTGCAGAAGAAAAGGAACACACATCAGATGCAATGGACTCCGGCCGATTATTTTCTAGATCCTGCAGCTTCCGCTTAAAGTACTCTACACTGCCACCGTTCCAAACACCTCGATTACTGCTTTCAGGTTTCGGTACATAGTCTTTAACTTGTGGTACCAGGACACCGTTTGTGGTTTGCTTTCGAATATTAGAAATCTGAGAACAATAAAAAATCCCAGGATATTAAACAAACAAACCAACGCACAACTTTTCACCTCTTTTGCGACAGACAGACGATACATGTTTAGCACTTTCTGCTTGCTAAAGCATTCATACTCTATATCCATCGCAACGTCTTCAAAATCTCTTTGCCGCAAAACACTATTCGGTGAATCGTTCTTGCACTGCTCCACATTTCTTTTCAACTCATCTGCAATTGCTGTGAGGTAACATTCTCTGACGGAGATCTTCAACCCAGACACTTTAACAGCGGTTGCTTGGGACTGCTTTACGCGAGTTATCTGAGTCTTTGCTTCGTTTTCGAGTTCTTCGGCTGCGCTTATTGCTCTGCGTATTTGAAATTGCTTTCGTATAAAGTCTTCGGTCTCGCGTTTAGCCTTCTTATTGAGTTGCTCGCGACTGGAAGCCGAATTGGAATCATCATCCGAGTCTCCCTCCAAATATTCTTGGGCTCTTCGTTTCTGACCAGAGCGACCTCCTGCTTAGTGTTCGTATTGTACCAGAGTTGTTATTTAAAATTATCAATCACACTTACCCTCGTACAATTCTGAGCAGTCTTCCAGATTTATATGCGATTTAAACACAGCATCCATGCTGAGTTTATGGAAAGTTTGTAGCGCCTTCTCCGCCTTCTTCGGATGCTTGCAGACATCGCATTGCTTCTTACAATCAGGTGTAGGATCGCCGAAGTATTCCGAAAAGAGTTGGTGCCTGCAACGCAGCATTTCACAATACGATACGATGTCGTCAAAGTTTTTCATAGCGCGTTGAGTGTGTTCGTGTTTGGATGAGTCCTTGTGCTTGTTTATGTCCGTCTGGAGCAGAAATTTTATTGACTTTACATCTTCCCGAGAGTAATACAGGCGACAATAGGATTGCAAGCCGTCACGCCCGGCTCGACCAGACTCCTGGTAATATGCTGCAATATTCTGTGGCACATCCCAATGTATAACAAATCGCACCGTACTTTTATCGACGCCCATTCCAAAGCTGTTGGTAGCGCAAATAATTTTGTACTTTCCGCCCATCCACTCCTCCTGAACAAGGATGCGATCTTCCTTCTTTAGGCCAGCATGATATGCCACTGCAGAGACACCTTGGCGTCTGATTCCATGAGCAACACTTTCCACATTCTCCCGCGTGCGGCAATAAACAATACCGCAACCACGTTTCGACGCCGAAACTTCTTCCCCAGAACTCTGTGAATCGAGACAATATTGGGCAAAAGCAGCTAAATGCTGAAAGTCGTCCTCAATTGAGTTCTTAAACACAATATCATAGAAAAGGTTCGAGCGGAAGCTCGAAGTCTTAAATACTGCCACTGGAGACTTCAGATTCAGCTGCTTATAGATGTCCACTTGCACTTCCTTTGAGGCCGTAGCCGTTAGAGCAATCCATGGGATTTCCATGTACTTTCCACGTAATTCACCCAACTTCAGATAATCGGGACGAAAGTCATGTCCCCACTGACTAACACAATGCGCCTCATCCACAGCGAACAATGCGATTTTATCATACTTGACCAGCGACTCAAGCAGACTCTGGAAATTCTTTGTTGCCGCCTGTTCAGGAGTGATGTAAAGAAATCGAATGTTTGGTTTTCTCGACTTCAGATCGTTGACAACGTGCTCACGTTCTTTCTGTGTCATTTTTGAATTAAGCGAATCAGCAGTGACTTTAATTTTTGCCAGATGGTCGATTTGGTCCTTAATCAAAGCCAGAAGCGGCGAGAAAACAATGGTAATAGGTTTCTCCACCATCATCAGGCCGGGCAATTGAAAGCACAACGACTTGCCGGAACCAGTCGGCATACTTACATATATATCCCGATTGCCTACATATGTAAAGAATACGGATAAAACTGCGGCAGTCAAAGACGAAGAAATTAAAAACCAAGCCTTTACCTTGTACGGCACATTTGACGGCCTCTTCCTGCACAGCGCTTTTGAAATTTTTGTGTCCGAAAAACTTTTCCAGAGCATTATGTATGCTGATTTCTTTATCAATTCTTGTATTCATGGGTGCTTGCAAATTTAGTAATATGTAATATTTACATTCAAGAATATATTGCAGTTTTGCTGTCAAACAACAGATTTGGCAATTAGATTCCACAAAAAACAAATTCCTTGATAAAGGTGCATGCAGACTGAGTTTGCTCGCAGTTCAGAGGAACACGATTTGGTTGCGTTTACAATGAAGGTGCTACGATTGGAATACGTCAACTTACAGGTTTCAGCTGTGAAGTTAATTTTTTGTATGCTTAACGATTTAGCTAAGATGGAATAAATGATAAGTTTGGTGAGCTATAGTACCACCGAGTGACGATAAAAGAGGAAATTTAATAGACAAGTCTTATGACCTCTTTAGTCAGAGTATAAGAAAGTCAGTCAAGCCACCTTGTCTTTAAAATGTCCTCTATTAATAACTTTAATGGGCATCGGGACTTTGGTAATTTTTGCCAATAAGTTGACTTCTTTCGTTGCTAAAACGCGTTCTCTTTAATCATACAATATCTTCAAAATGTACTCAAATATATCCATCTAATTTATTCATGCTATGGAATTCATAATTAGTCACTGAATAATAAAACGTAACTTTTAGCTTACCACAACGCAACAGATAATTAGTTTTCTTCACTTTTCATGAGAATATTAGAACACTATATGTAACAATACTTACAAAACCAAACACAAGTTTATTAAAGTTTGTGTAAAATGTCTCTTAAATATTTATTTTCCATTTTTAGTGAATACAATTTGATTAAAGCAATAACATTTTATTTACGACTACAACATAATCATAATGAAATGCGATACGATTGTTTAACAAATATTGCTTTTATAAATTTTGAAATTTTGTGAAATTTTTAATTACCTTTTGATTAACATGCTGAATTTATTCAATGTAAAATTCAAAAATTTTGATTTCAATGTAAATTTTAAGTGCAGGTTTTATTTTTATTAGATTTTTTAGAAAAAATATATACTGTTTCATTAATACTTTTTTTAGTGAAAGTCTAACCACCTTTAAGGATTCATAAAAGTTAGTTTTATCTAAGCTAATTTTGAAAGTTATACAATACATTTCTACCACCACATAATAATACGAGGACTCTTCCAAAAAATTCACTTCGGTGATCTATAATGGGTATCACAATTCTTTAAATATGTAACAAAAGTTAATTTAATAATGCTAATTTAACACAAACTGTTAGGTACCGTACAAATACTTCTCTTAACTTAAATAAAATTTCATTTAAAGGCGACTTAATATATGTATGTAATAAGACTTCGTTGAAGTAAACCTAGAAGACACTTGCGCTTTTTACAATCTAAGATTTATATAAATTAATTGGGAATAAATTGTTATTTCTATGTCTTTGATATATTTCAATTGTGATGCATTGGTAAGAGGTGTGGCTAATACAGGAATTCCCTAAAAGTAACAAAAATGTAGAGGAATGGTTGTGCAAAGTCAATTTTCTTTCCTAGAAAACACAAAACTGGGCCTGGTTTAAGAAAAACAACAGAAGCTAAGTTCTGTTCTTAGTTCTTCCATCATCGTAGAGTTCGTTCTAATACAAAACTATAGCTTCTTCACTTACACGTTATATATGGACATAAATATATAGTTGGTACTTTAACAGTTAACAACGTTCGCTTCAATATTTAGCATTAATATAAACTTTTTCTGCTCGTTACGGTAATTCTCCTGAAACACTTGTAACGGCAGCAAAAAAAAGAACACAAGTTTATAGTTATTATGTAAAAGGCTAACAAGACCCTGCATGTGCGAAGCAATTCTCGAGAGTACAAAACTGCAAGCACACATTCTCATGACTGAAATACATACATTGTGCGACATGCTTCACTTTATGCAGCTATCTAGCCATTTGCAAACTTATTGCAAACATCTTGCATCAACGCATGCAACGCATGCAAGCTATATTTGCTTTGCCTCAAGAAATCATACACTTTGCTGTTGAAATGCATTGCATAAAGGCCGATGCGTGATGAACTATTTGTTTTAGCCCGTAAAGAGTTAGCTATTCTCTGCACAAGCCGGGTTCCGGCTCTTCCAAATACTTTCGTTTAACTAACATAGAGAACCGAAACTTTCAGACTTTACAAAAAAGTTTAAGCTTCTTATCGTTCGTCAGAGACTTTTAATTCTCCCTTAAGCTTCTATAATAAGTTAGAAGTCCAAAGTTTTCGAGTAAATTACTTAGCACTTACAGAGCGTGTAATAACCTTGCATTTTCAAGATGATCTGCACATTAAGAATTTAAAAACGTTCGTTGAATGCCTCGACGGCGTTTACATGAGTAAGCAGCATTTCTTTGAGCTGGTACTGTCACTGACTACTTCGCCAGTTATGCCGCTAAACTTATTAACGGAATATGACGAGCTAGCTTCGGCTGTGCTCAATGCCGGAAACTCTATTAAAGCCGGATTAATACCAGTGCTCGTCGATTGATTACCAATAGATGCAGGACTCTCCCCAGCAAGAATACTATTGCCACTGTTGTTGTTGCTGCTGCTGCTGCTGGTTGTGCTGGGATGAGCGGTTGCGTTGGCGGCATTAGTGATGGCTCCTAAAACAGAACCATTCTCGTTTAGAACACATGAGCGTGACTGGGAGCGCTGCTTCTTTAGATTGGCCAAAGTAGCGCCTGAAAGAGAGGTTGGCTCAAGCTGCGGCAGCTGAGTCACATTGTGGAGATGGTGATGCGTGCTTGTCGTGTCTGGGAACATGCGCACGATTGGATTCGGGTGTTAATGGTGATATGGACGTTTATATGAGAATTAGACATGATTTATTTAGTCATGACGAACACAAAATGCGGCAAAACGGAGTATATGAAATCAAAAAATAAGGATTACAAAACAAATAGTTAGTTGTTAGCTACATACATTATAATGCACAGGCGATGGATGGAAAGGAGAACCAGGGGACCATCTAGAGAACTCTAAATTTATTTATTCACTTACCTACCAATACCGTCACTTGAACATTGATTTTGCCATTGGCGGCATCCTTGCTGGATTGAACTTGAACTGCTTCAGCGGCGCTGGCTGGTACAAGATTATTTGAAGCTACTGCAACACTCGAGGGAGTAGATAAATTGGATCGCAGATGCTCAACACCACCAATCTTTAAAGAATTCTTCAGCAGTTCATCATCGTTCTCCATACCTTCTGGTGGACGACGTGGAATGGGAAAGGAATGTGACGCGTCGATGGCGTCATTCGTTGATATCGAGTGCGGCAGGAGTGATACGTTATGGGAGGCAAGACTAGCACCAAATTTTAGTTCTTTGTTGTTGTTGCTGTATATTGTGTTATTATTTTGATGAGTTGAGGTCGGACAAATTGACCAGTGAATGTCGCCATTCATCATATCAGCTGCATGACGTTGGCTTGACGTATCAATTGTTGAGGAGTCAACTTCTGCTGAGGTGCTGTTCATAGTGGAGGAGATGGTGGCACTATGCGGAGACGATTCCACCGTCGTACTATCAGGAACAATTAACACCTCTTGAGCTTGTAAACGAAGACGGGCTTCTTCAACAGCATCCTTTTTTGTTGTAAGTGTCTTATCACGTAGTGACGTGCGACGAACAGATTGTGCTCTGTAAAAGATTATGAAACAATCACACTTTTAATCAGCTTAGAGAAGAGCTTGGGCAAACCTAGTGTTATTGCTTTGAGATCGACGCACTCGACGTCTTTGTGCTTCTGCTAAGCGTTTACTTTCTTGTTCCGTTTTGAGTTGTTCTATACGTTCACGTATCTCAGGATCTTCGCAGATGTCTTCGAAAGATTTAGCTTACTTTATTTATTTGAAACTAATGGAATAAGTACTACCTGAAGGAGTTTCGTCGTCCTTATTTTTAACATTCAAATCCGCTCCAAACTGAGCAAGCATCTCTAATACTTCTAACTAAAAAAGGCAAATGATGTTAGCCAGACAACTGGCCAATGTCAAATCATACTTACGTGTCCCCAACAAGCTGCTGCATGCACCGGCGACCACAGATCCTTGTCCAGCGCATCAACATTGACATGCATTTCCAGCAAAAACTCCACCACTCTGCTGTAGCCATTCGCTGATGCAATGTGAAGCTGCAAATGTGGTTTAAGTTATCCATACAAATAAGTTCGACTGCATTTATGGAGCTCACCGGAGTTGCACCCTGATTATCAGGCTCCTCCAAATCTCCACCAACGCGAGCAATATCCATAAGATCATGCAACATTTGTCGCTCTGTGGCCGAACGGGTTTCATCAATCAATTCCTGTGTAACGCCTCGCTTCGACATCTCAGCCTCTATAAAGTCTAGTGTATTCTCATCATCACACAAATCATACGGCATGTTCCCATCGGTATTCACGGCCAGCAAATTAGCCCCATGCTCAATCAATATGCGCACCAATTCCAGGTGACCGCATGTTGATGCCGCATGCAAAGGTGTCCACTTATCGCTATCCTGGGAGTCCACATTAGCACCATATTGCAACAATAACTTCAGCATTTCCACATTATTGTCGATGCAGCACTGATGTAGTGCCGTCAGTCCATCTTCATTAGCCGCATCCGGTGTGATGCCATGTTGCAGGAGCTCGGCAACCTCCTGCATGTCGTTGCGACTTGCGGCTTCCAGCAGAACGACGCTATTTTCGAAGGCGATATGACGACTCGATGATGAGCGGAAATGATGCGTGGTTGTGCCATTCAAGGGTGGAGCGATACCTTTGGCGCGTTGCAATTTCATCCATTCCTTTTCTTTCTGGCGCGCAGCTTTTAGTTGTTGTGTACGCCGGCTAAACCAAAAAATTGGAGTGAAATTCAGCAAGTTCAATTCATCAATTGCGGATTGCGACGCAACTAGTTAACTTACAGACGCGCCAATTGTAGACGCTCATGTGTTGGCAAGTTTTCCACTGTTTGCATTTCAGCAACGAGATCTGCATGCTCCATTTTCAGTTGATTCTTCATGTCATCACAACGACGGTTGACCAGGATGCCTTTAACCATTTTGAACGATGGCGTAAGCTCCTGTTTTCTGTCTGTTTGTTTGGGATTTTTTCAATGAATGAACTTTTTTATGGGATTTGTATAGCTTCAGTGCAGAGAAATGCCATTGTTGCGTTTAATCCAAATATCAATTAAGACTTTCTCAGTCATTGTATTAAAGCGATATACGCGGTTTTTATGTGGAAGAAACTGGAAAATATTGATAAAGTATTTGTAATTTCAGTTTAGATTTGTTGCTTGATTTGAATTGATGCGATAAACTTGATAACTTATGATTACGAGTGAACATGAACGCATAGTAAGTACCGCGGAGAAACAGTGGCAAATTTCTTCGCCAAATAAAATTACTTGGCACTACTATCGCTAAACGAAAATCGATAAATGCAATGAAACACAAAACACCAGCAAGACGCAAGACTGGATTCGTTAAACCATCTGGAAAGACGGAATATGAAAATTTCTGTTGTATGTACGTGATCTCCGTGCAAGAAACCATAACACAAAAGCTCTTGTAATTTTCACGCTTACTCTGTCTCCGTTAACTTTATCTTCTCATCTGCTTTGTATTGTTGAGATATTTTACCAACAAAAAATTCACTTGCAGCAAATACAAGAGTCATCACAGATTAGCCACGCTCCACCACTGGCAACTATTTATCGTGCTACCTACACCTTCAGTGAAAAGCTTCATCGACCAATTGATAACAAAACCCAAAACCTATCGTTTCAATTTATGTCCGAGTAAAGACTGCATCTGTACACCGATATGGACATACATACGTTAGCCATAGTATGGACCAGGTGTCGGCAACCATTTTTTTAACTCCGGTTTAAAAGAAACTTAAAAGTGACTCATAAGAAGATTCAGATCAGTGAAATTGCTTTAATTAAAACAATATTTTAGTTTATAATATGATGCATTTTCATTAAAAATTATTGTATGTATCATTATTTTTAATTCAATTATTTTAATTAATTTAATACTAAAGATCGAGACAGGTATACTAAATTTTGCCCGTTAAATTGATTGATTTTTTTATATAATGTTAAACTTCTCAAACTCGGATACTCACAAGATCAACAACCTCGTCCGGTTATAAAAGGGCTGAACGGGGGGGAGGGGTGAGCTCTAGTTAAAGGGGGAATGAATAGAATAGAAGATGTAGAGAATAAGCAAAGCAGTATAGAAAATCAGTTAAGCAGCAGTTTAAAGAAATAAAGATTTCGAAAATAAAGATGGTTTGAAAACTGAAATTGTGTTGGTAACTTGGTGACCCGCATGTCAGCCGTTGCGGAGACCTGGTGTAGTCCTATGTATATATATGCATGCATCAACGTCTACGCATATCTACACGAATATCATATAATTCGTTTTGCTTTACATTTTGCTTTTCTTCTCCAAATGATCTCGAGGCCAATACACAAAAACTGGCTACGATAAGATATCGCCAGTTTTTTTCTAAGTCTGGCTAAAACAACCAGCTGCAGACTTCTTTGTTGAGATTCCGCTACGGAATCTTTTAGTTTCTGTATGAAATACTTTCTTTCATTGACTTAAAGCAAAACTTTTCTCTATGAATTATAGCGGTTTTCAAAACTGGTAACTTGCAGAGAGATGCATTTTATATGAGGAAAATATCCGGAAAACATCAAATAGCTGGAATACTAACTGGAAACGTGCGAATGTGGCGAAAAACAAGTGTTCATCGATGCTAGTGGGAAAGTTTTAAAAAGTGAAAATCAGTGAAGTGGTTACCAATTAAAAAGTTTGCTTTGCTTTACTGTTTACAATGCAAATTATAAGTTAGCATTTTAACGATGTAGTCAACCATAATAAAAAGTGTTTATGGACGCGAGTTAGCGTCTTAAAGAGTTCATTAAATTGATTCCTTTGCTCTATTATGAGTTGCAATTTCTCTAATGAAGATTGATTACATATTGTATATGAATCGGTTTAATGGTATACACCATACGCTTATGAAGGTGGGACAAATTCAGCCTTAAGAAACCGAAACAGATCATTTTGACCCTCAAATCTTCATTATGAAGTCATTCATATTGCTCTTATAATGACCTTCCACATACTAAATTACTATATATGCATGTAGGTAATACATATATTGTTATCATCTCTTTTGAATGCGGCTGGTCAACGATCGGAAGAGTATAATTTGGCGAGGTGTACGTTAAGTGCTAAATACTCTATACTTAAATTGAGGATACTTATACTTACTAAATTCTAGTGTACGGTGTATGAAATATCAAAAGCACTTGTGAAATCTTACAACATTTTGATTTTATAACCGCAATATATGTATGTACAGGTAACCATCGATTTACCATGGTTAACACATGTGCTCAAAAAAGAGCTGCGAGATGATTGCCGGCCAACACAATGTCTAAATGGAGTCAAGCCGTAGGCACTAGAATGTATGTATTTTGTATAGATAAAAAGTGTCACTTAATGCGCTGGGACGGTATAGTTATAATGAAAGTTAAGGAAAGTTGTCAAACGTTGTGAAATTTCTTGCAATCACTTCTTACGAGACGGTCTTTAGATAAAACACTACGAAACGTGATGTTAAGATCACTTGATTTTGGATTTCAATGCTCCGTTTTGTACTTATAACCTTGTAGGAACACCTATTTTGAAAAGTCGCAAAGAAAGTGAAAGGCCGCAGCTGCTTGTTCAAGCTATACGCAGTATTGAACAAGTGTACTCATACACAGATGGGAAGCTGTTGCGAACACCCTGCTGTTGCGAGCACCCCGTGGGCATTTGATGGACCGAATTTACGCCATTCTTTGATTATCCCCGATGGAGATAGTGAAAAAGATATTGAACCTGGAAAAAATTCTTTCATTATTCTTTGATTTCGTTAAACCGCATTCGTTCACATCCAATGTCAAACAAATTTAATACCGTGTAAATCGAGGCTTACCTGTATTTAATGTACATATTGTACATACGTAGGTATGATGTATGCATGCACAAATAAATTAATTATTGTATATTTTTTAGGTTTATACACACGGTTTTTTATCTGAACAATTGTTTTTCAAGCGCAAAATAAACAATTCGGAAAAACCCGTCACAAACCCGGTTTGTTGTTTCAGTTCATGTGTGTTCTTATGTCAACATCTGAAAAACGAACAACTTTAAAGTTGCTTAAATTTGTGACAAAAATATCTCCTCTGCCGACTCCACTCCTTAAAGTAAAATAAAGCACTAAAATCTTACTTTTGTGTATTTGGAGCCGGACAAAGCCACTCATACCCAATATTTGTGTATATCCCCTTAAATTATTATTACAACAGCTTTTTTTATTAACTTGTCAAGCAAAATTCATATCGCCCATGTCCGCTTTATCTATTATAATTTGTTTGTTTGCAATTTCGTATCTACTTTATAAAGAGTAGTCGCAATTTGACGGGTTAAGTTCCCGTAAATTAAGAAATTGCCATGGTCAACATTATAAGATTGGAAAAGTCCAATAATCCCGTACAAGGTAAACCACCGCGTATTTTCAGCAATTCTTCGCATAAGTGCTGGTGACGCAATCAACCTCGCTGTAAGATTTAATTGAGTAAGCATTTAGCATTCTTAAAGGCATTTAACACTATGCTCTATATGGCCATTTCAATAGACGCAGTTCTTGGAATCCGTCTCGTATTGACGGGACTAGGGTCACATTAGTAAGTTTGGATTCATCCAGGGCGAGGATGAATGATCGAACCGAAACCAAAGTTTTGGCAAAAATCCAGTTTTTCATTCAACAATTAAGACTTAATTTTTATTAAGCTGGTTTAAAACTGGTATAAATTAAGAAGCGTAATGGACAATTAAATACATACATAAATGCTGTGTTTTTCGAAGGATGATTATATTTATTTAAGTTAAGTTATTGAAGAGTAAATGGTTCATTTTATAATAAGAAAGTAATTTTGGACTAATTTAATAGTACTTGATATCTGTAGGGAAATTCATTTTATGTAACAGTTGTAACTGTCAACTGGGAGCACCCAGTGAGTAGATTGATTTCAAAGAGAGGAATTTCTTCAACTTCTCGCTGCTTTCCTCGATATAAAAAAAAATAAATAATAAAAATTATTTAAATTTTCCCATTAAAATTATTATCTGATATTGAAATTTAAATACACTTTATTCAGCTTTATATTTTTTTAGAAAAAACAATATCGTGTATTTTTAAAAATAGTCCTAACAAATGATGAGATCATTTAATGTTTATTATATTCCTTCATTGAAGCCAACTTGATTCTGATTGTCCACTTCTATCCACTTATGACAGATGCGCTTCCAGCTGGCAACTTTCGCCATTGCGACGCAAGCTACGCCCCACTTGAAGTAATTGTTCCATTACGAACATACCTAATCTCGAACCACTATTTTCTGTTCTTTTTTATTTTAATTTGTCTTAAATGAAACAAATTATCACAACAGAAGTGGAAGCACTCACCAGATTGCTATGCACTTAACGTAAAAGGTGTTTTTGAGATCCGACCAATTTCTTCAATTTGTTGCATTTTAGCCTCTGAAGTTCCTACGTGCAAATAAAACCATAATTCACCGACATTATTTGAACATTACTCGCCACGCAACACTTTTTCTTTTATTTTGTTATTGACAATAAATATATTTTCTATCAAGGGTTTTCTTAAACTTTTCAATTAATTAATCACCATTTGGAACTTATATAAAACAATTAAAAACTTATCTCTGGTTAAAAAGCCCATACACAAAAATTGACTGCAATCGTCGACACAAGAAGTGAAGAAATGTAAGAAAATGGAAATAAAAACAGGAAAAGCAAATACGACAATACGATGATCGCCAATTAATGCTCTGGTTATGAAGGGGTCTTCGTCATTGTGGCCAGAGAGCTCCGATTGTGGCATAATTTTAAGTATACGCACATTATTCTAATGATCATGACCATTATTTTTCTTTATTTCCAGGCTAGAAAAAAGCTATGTAATCCCGTTAAAATTTATTGGAACCAAATAAAGAAAATTGATAAAATATCGACAGACATACTGATCGAATTTTTTATATCCCTTTTAATAATACATACAAATATATTCTATACAAATATAATGGTATGGTATAGAATATACAAATTAAATTTACTAATTTACCTAAATTTCCTAAAATATACATATATAAAATTATTTTTTTTTTTAATGATTAGAAATAAAAAATATTTTAGTAAAAAATCCGTATATTTTCGTTTACTTAATTTTTGTCATAACAATTTTTGAAGTTTTCTGTCTCAAGTAATTTCAACAACTAATCAGACTAGCTTCCTAAACTTCCTACCTTGCTATAGCTTCAGTGTAGTCTTCTGAAGTTTTAAACATATTGAAAAGTCGTCGTCGACTTTATCGACGCAGCTCGTCAAAAATCTGCTCTCGATAAAGCCCTGGCAGGGAGTTTGAGTTTGTATTGCCTAACAACTTCAATAAGTTTCTTCTCCATAGCAATCCTTAAAATAGTTAATCTTTAATAATTAACATCAATATGATTAAAATTAGGAAATACTCACACAAGAAACTTTAATTCCAATTTTATAATCCAAATAATCCAATTCCAATGTCAAATCGAAAGTAAACAAACGAGATAAGAACAAGAGATACGACGAGAATAATATTAGTTTGACAATTTTGTCGCAGCCGTGCCCGTCGGCATACAGACTTTTTATTTTTCTCGTTTCCCATAATGCTGTAAACAGAACCAAGGCGGCATAGGAATTATACTGCTAGCCATTGTAAAAAATTACAATGCTTTCATGAAAAGCAAAAAAAAAAAATATTTTCTCTATCTTACTGATAGTCTGTGCGTAGACATAAATGTTTGTGCCGGCCATCGTAGTTGTGGTTTCGTGTAGCCGTCAAATAACTGGCAGCGATGATTGCATCTCGCCAAAAATATCTGGTCTGCACAGACCATGCAATATCAAAATGGTTTTGATATTTGCTTTGACATCTGCGCGAACCACATTATATAAAAGATATTTTTGATCTCATTTGGACGAGATATTCTTTATTTTCATGTATTCATCAATTTAGAAAATTAATGTACAGATGTATTTTTAGAAATGAAAAGGAATAAATGTATGCCGTTGTAAAACTACTTCTTCTTCTCGGAATTTCCTTTGTCATTCTTTTTGTCATTCTTCTTATCCTTGCTTAACGAACCGACGGCATCTCGTACCGCTTCTGATTGCGGATCAACACCGGGAAGATTTTCGAGAACACTCTACGAATAGGCTTTTAATAACCGATCTTTAAAACTTAGACATTTACAAGATAAACCTGTAGAAAAGCAGGATCACCAATCACTTCAGAGTAATCCTCATCAACTTCCATTGGGGCAGCTTCTTCAGTTTTCGGACGCTTGGCCTGATGGGTTATGGGCTCATCTAAAAAAAAAAACTTCAGTCGAAATAAGTCTAAAAATACAAAAATGAAATGATTACCGGCATCTTGCATTGACATCTGCATAGCGAAAGCAATTTGCTCTTCCTCAGTCATATTAGCGAAATCAGGTAGATTATCTTCTGGCTACAATTAAAATTTAAATAAATTTTCTTAGTTTAAGCTTTTAATAATTTACAGTTTCAGTAGACATAGCCAAAGCACGCTGTAACATCGCTTCCTCAGAGTTCGGCTCATCTTCTTCCATGACTGCAGTGCCAGACAATTTTGCGCCTGATTTTTCCACGCCATCAATAGCTCCACTGCCAGCCTCGTTTCCACCTAAAGCACGACGTTGCTCTTCTTCTTGCCGATGGCGTTGTTCCTCCATTGAAACACGGAGAGCAAGAGCGAGTTCAGGATCTTCATTCGGATCAACGCCGAATTCAAATCCAGCTCCGCCTAACCCAGCGCCACCCATTCCATCTTCCCCTTGTATAATGGGTGAAGAGAGTAAAGCATCTGAAAGACCTGATCCGCGAGGCACACTAACCAAATGCGAACCAGTTCCGTCTTTGCCATTTAATGCATTAGTAAAAGCAGTGAGAATTTCATTATTATTTCCATGATCGCCAAAGCTAACAATATCGACATTGACCTTCTCTTTCTTCAAACGTTTGGCCAACTTGACTAATTCACCTTCGTCGTTGTTGATGGGTGAACCAACAAAGGCCACAATACGCATTTTGTGATTTTTTCCTTGACGATGCTTCAGTACCAGCTGTCCATATAATTATGCATATATATACAACATAATGCATATATATATAAATACTTGACAATAGCCGCGTTCAGAACGGTCAAGCGGTGTTGGCTTTTTGCTAGTTTTTTGTCTGAGGGGATAGAAACGTCAGAAGGGCTGACGAAATTGTTAAGGTTTTCCTTAACAACCTTTCTGCCCCCTCAGACAAAAAACAGCAAAAAGCCAACACCGCTTGACCGTTCTGAACGCAGCAAATTTCTTGCTTCAAATGAAAAAATATCCGTATATCTTACATGAGCAATCCTTATGCCAGTCAAAAGATTAATATCTCCTTTAGGCTGCACCAAATGCATTTTGGAGAAAATTCGGCCCACGTCACTGGTCAATGTAGCCAAAACTTCCACAGTGCTATGGTAATTTTCAATAACTTTTATATAGTTTTAAAACATGGACGAAGAGCTCACTTGGAAATAGTCATCAGTCCAACGTTATTTTCCGGATTTGAGCGGACTTTGGTTAGGCAAACCAAATTAATACCATCCTTCTGAACATTCAACCGAGTGGGGAAGTAGTCCCCGTTCCTCTGGTAATCGCTATTATCGAAACTATAAACAAAAATAAAAATTTTGGAAACATATAGGCACAAATCAGGGTATAGGATAACTTCCATCAGGGTATATCATAATTTGCTGTATGCCAGTAATTTTTTAATAATTAAATTAACTCACCAAATCATAGTACTTTCCAACACCATTTCTCTAAAGTATTTTTGCTCGTCACCCTACCCTGAACGTTTTATATTAATATCATTTTCAATTTGACAGTAGTCAAAGGGTATGTTCACGTAGGATAATTTCCAGCTAATAAAAATGTTATCAGTTATATTTTTAGTAAGGGCGATATTATATTAAAAATTTTTGATTAACCAAGCTGTCAAATTGTTTTGAGTTTTCTAGAAATGAAAGTTTCTAGAATTGAAAACAATAAAAAATTTGCAATGTAATATCGCCCTACACAACCGATTCCTTATAAATATGGGATACGATATATGTATGTATTTATTATGTATATAAAAAAAAATATTTTGAATTTCAAATTCGCAAAAAATGTAGCAAACAATTGAGAATATATTAAAAAATTAGAACAATCTTAAAATAGATGTCATTAATCTTTTCGATAGTACTTTAATTTTTTCATTATGGATGACACTAGCAATATTTTGTTGCCAACCATGTAGATATAATCTGATTGTACTGTTTGTATTGCCTAACCTCTTCAATAAGTCTCAGCACAATATTCATCCTAAAAATATTTAATCTTTAATAAATTAACACAATTATTATAAAAATTAGTAAATACTCGCACAAGAAACTTCAATTCCAATTTTATATTGAATATCGAATATAAACAGACAATAGGAAGAACAAGAGCATCGACGACAAAAAAGAGAAAGTTTTGCAGTTTTCCGCAGTCGTACAACAGCAGCAGCGAATTTAAATTTTTCTCGTTTCCTATAAGAGCCAATGTTATTTTGACATTTCTCTAAGACCGAAAACGGCGAACGACTTCTATATGTTTATAACTTTAGAAAGTAGTTTCTTTATATGGTGTTTTCATAAAATGGTTTTGGTTTAGGCTTTCGGAAATGTAACAAGTTCCCATACAAAACTAGTTTTATTTTTAGTTTTGTTGGATTTCGCCTCCTGTAAGGAGTTGGTTAGTTGGTTTTTTGTTGTTGTATGCAAAACCAATGTTTTGTTTTGTTTGTTTATTTTCTATTTTAAATTATTTTCTAGTATTTTAAACTTCGAACCAGGGTTGAGAACTGATAAAACCAGAAATCGTTTTGGTTTTACGCTGAACTTATAACAGTTTTAACTAATTGAGTTTTATTGGTTTTATAATGGTTTTTTATATTGGTTTAATATATATCTATATATATGTATGTATATTGTCCAATATATGAAAGATGTACACATAATATATCATAATAAGATGGGAGAAATTATAAATTTGTCAAAAATTTTGTGAGCAAGTATTAAAATTTTGATTATTACTTTTCTAATTTATCGTACTTAGAAATTGACATTAATGTACATCTGTGGATTTCTTGATATGTTGTCCTCCATTACTTTTTTACGCATTGCCTCCCAACGTTCCATTTTAGATAATATATCCGGAATAAGGTGACGAACCTCAACGCGATTAGCTTCCGGTCCATCGCGCAATTCCACTTGCGTTTTAAAGTTGTAAGATGGCGTATACCCGTTAAGTTTTAGGAAATGATCGAAATAGAATGGCACAATCTGCTCTTGGATTGTATCTACGACAATGAGACTTTCGCGAGCCTCCTCCAATTGTGTTAAGTCACCCTCGCCGTGGAATGCGCGGAAAAAAAATTTCGTATGTTCGGAAGTACGTTTTTCCAGCACAACTTCTTGAGGAATGTGCTTCTTTATATGCAAACGCGGCAAACGGCCTATACGTTTAGGTTTCCTAAATGGAGGTTCAAGATTTTTGCGTACCTTTTTCATTTCGATATCTATACGTTTCTCGACTTGATAGGCCTGATAAGACATCTTCTTCAAGTATTTTGTACGCTTTCTCAAATTATTCTCAATTCTGCGGCATTTTTTCACCGGGATCGTTTCAAATTTAGCTGCATGAGGTAAATAAAAAATGTAATCAGGAATTGCACAGACTTTCATGTACCAAATCTTACCCAATAACTCAAGTACAATTTCAGCCATCATGGCGACCATATCAATGGGCGCGAAATCCTTTTTGCTCGAGCCACGAATATTTACGGGAACGATTTGACGCCACACCTCAGACACTACAGCCTGAATGCGTATGAACTGATCATCATTAAATGCTTTTTCGACTGGTGCCTGTACAAAATCCAATGCTGTTTCTTTAAGCTGATTGGCACGATCAAGCAAAAAAAATTTCTTAGCACATTTCCGAGCTACATACTCTTTCTTTTCTGCCAGATCTTGGCCACACCATTCTTCAAAAGTCTCTAAACGACCCTGAAGTTCCGTGTGCATAGAAAGCGTAAAGTGAAGCTCTAGCAGAAGGACAAATGTCTTAATTTTCAGATTTTCTATACCCTTTAGAAAGCTATCCGCAGCCGGGAAAACTATTAGTATCGGATGCTTATTCTGAAGGTACTGGTCTTCATAATAGGTCTTTATGGCCCACGCATCATCCTTTTCACGTTGCCTTATATTAACGGTGCTACGCTTAGCTATCGATTCTTCGTAATTTTCTAACTCTGAATCAGGATCATTAGGGTCGATGCGATGGATCCAGTCATTCTCGTAACGCCAATCCGCATCGGCCAGCAAATAGTGGAAGTTCTGTAGCATTATGCGACGTATCCAATCACCCTCGATGTAAACTATCTCCATATTGAGTAGCAGCTGCTGCCGTTCCAAATCGTATAATTCTCTCTTCATAATATCAGTCATGTCATAGTAACTTTTAACCTATAGAATATAAAATCGGGATATTTCAGCCCAGATCAAAGAAGCTAAAGAAGGCACATTGTTCTCACAGAGCATATCGTGGAGAGATATTGTAAATTAAAATCTACCTTGTATACAACTTCCATCGATGCTTCATACTCCTTCTTCTCCCACTTGGCAAACAACTTCTCGTACAGCATTTTTGTGTGCTGCATTTGCTCCCAGTGTTGTTCGTTCAGACGATCGTATATTTTGGTACGCACGATTTGACCTTGTATCAGCAACGATTCGAATTTCAGTCTTAGAGCATCCTTTACCATCGAGCCACAGGATTTAAATCTAAACATCTTTACGGACGGCCTATTTTTTAACTCATCCACGTAGTTTTCATCGATGTCCGTTGTAACAACACAGGGATATTTATTGGGGCCTCGTCCCAAAAGTTTTTGACGCACATCCTCTACCGGTATCTCCAGGCGTATACGAATTCCACTTTGTACGCGTGTGTTAAATGTGAAAAAGCAATCCTTTGGCCCAGCCAGTTTGTGCTGATCTTTCAACTGACCCGAAAATGGCATCATTTTGAACGGATTTGTGTTTTCGGCATTTGCATTAATAGGGACAAACTTGAAGCGCGACCGTTGCAGCTCTTCGAAGGGAACTAATGACTTGCGTACGTAGTCCAGTGGAACTTTTGTTTTCCCCTCCATCAGCAAAAAGCTGCCACTGTCGTTGCTCAAATTAGTACACTCGGAACTGCTGAGCGACGTGAGACAGGATTCAATACTCTTGAGGTCCTCTTCAAGCTCCTTGAAAAGTGCCTCTTTATTAACATACAATCCTTCGTCCGCCCCAACGTTTTCCTTTTTCTCTTGCAACTGCTGGCGTATTTCCTGCAAAAACTGTAAATATTCCTGGTGGCCTGGAAAATCATCTAACTTTTCACCTTCTTTACGACTGTGGAACACAAAATCCTTAATATTGCAAATATCCTTGCTTAGTTCTTTAAACGCCCCTATTTCGTTGTGCTTAAACTGGCCAGAATGTTCCTGTATCATGGCATCAATATCCCAATGCGGTAACGTAATATCCATATCAACATAAGCATTGCAAGGCGGATTTGCCATTTGAAAGTTCTCTATAATCTTCTTGTCTTCCTTCTGCTTCACTTTGGTTATATCAGCGAGTACCTTCTGGACCTGGTAGTGAACATTAACCAAATTTTTCTGGGTGGGGTCGTAGTGATCGTGATGATGACGAGCATCGAACATCTTCGTATAGGGACGCTTCAGCACACTCACATCCGCATGCATGCGCGCCTCTTCCTTAACTTTATGCATTACGGGAACAGCTTTTGTCTGCACTACTTGGCCGAATAATTCTGATGGCACACGTTGATCGAAATAATCTCGCGGATGTCTTGGATGGCGTCGCAATGTGGACTCACGGTAACGCGGTGCTGGCATATTGGCGGTGCCGCGCTGCCATAAGGAAACTCGATTATTACGCGTTTGAGATCTAGCTGTTCCAGAATCACTAGTCATTTCTTGCTCCGGATTCGGAACCCATTCAGAGCCAGAGTCGCTTTCAGAGTTTTCACACATCGTTTGTAGTCGGGACTTTCTTAGAACTCTGCATGGCAAGCCAAGAAGCTCAAGTCGTTTCAGTTTCATCTTTTCTTGGATCTTTTGACGCAAGCGTGCCTTGGCTTCTATGTATTCCTGCGTTGTTTTTTGAGTTAGCCCTTTAATCAAATCTTCCTCAGAACCTGGTAGAGTACGATCTTTTTTATCGTCCTCTCTATATAAGAATTTTATCAAGTTAAACTTCTTCACCAAATAACGTAACTTTGGTTTGACGAGCTTAAGTTTTTTGCGCCTCATTTGATGATATTGTCGACCAATTCGCTGCTGACGAAACTCTCTAATGGGGCTGGATTTTGCTTTAGCCGGCTTATGGTGAAATTGGGGTAGAAATAATGTCATCTCGGGATCATCCGGGCTCTTTAGTTTTTCGACTCCTACTTCCATATCAATCTTAATTTTTTCCTTTTTCGGGGCCAATTCGGCTAACCATTCCTCGCGTGTAATACATCCTTTTTGTCTACGCTGACCTTTACTTCCTTTTCGCTCGCTTTCGTGGCGTTTGCCGCGCAAACTATCGCCAAGTGAATAATGGAAGCCACGCAGTTTAAACTGTAGGTCTCTCTTGCCCACTTGAAGAGCATCTTCGTCGTCGCTAGACTGCTCGCTCATCCGACTTTCGCTGCTATGTCTTGCAGTATCACTACTTACTTCCAGCTCGGCTTCGGGGTATTTTTTCGTTTTCCCCAGACGCTCCTTGAAGAACTCTATCTTAACTTTAGCCTCATCACGTTCAATGCGCTTCTTGTCTCTCAAGTCTTTTTTGAAAGTAACCGTTTCGCGTAGAGTATGCGGGAATATGCGGCGTTGAATTTCTTTCCGCTTTAGTTTGTGCTCTTGTCTAAAAGTTTGGCGTATAACATCATTGATTTCATCGACTGCTTTGTTAAAATTCTTCATCATCAACGTGGACCCAAGTTGCTCTTGTTGTGTTTGTTCCGCTTCTTTCTCCTCCTTTCGCTTCTTTTCCATTTCCTCTTTTTTCTTTAGGTACAAATCCTTATATCGCCCGACTCGGCGATCATGTTCTTGGGTTATAATAGCTTGATTGTAGGGCTTGTCAGCGGCCCGATATAGTTTTCCGAAGTGCACCGATTCTTCCGATGGGGTAGGCGGTATAACTTCATTTCTATCTGTTACGGCGTAGCACGGAGGAATCGCCAACCGCTCCTTTTGCAACTGATCCTCGACGTTGGTCTTAGTTTCACCCTTAATACGCTTGCGTTCCATGGAACGTACCACACGCCTAAATAAAAATTGATTTTGGATATCTTGCTCATCGTTTAGATAAGTGTTTTTATAGTCCAAGCCCTGAAAATCTAACTGCAGTGGATTCTCCAAATCAACAACATCGCATATAAATGACTCTGAGGTTTGCGAAGCAGTTGCATTGCAGACATTATCAGCTTGCTCAACCATCACCGTGAGCGCATTGAATCCTTTTCGTGGAGAATACGCCTTCTTGTGCAAAGCTTCTGGATTTCGTAGGCAATGCGTTTTGCGGGGATCCTGAGTCAAAAAGAACTTTTGTCGACTGGGTGCGAGTCTTGCTAAGTCCGCTAAGTTTATAGGGCAAGTTCCAACATATGGTCGAATTGCGCCGACGACAAAGCTTTCTCTGCATGGTTTTTTCCATTCCGCTCCTGTAAAGTTGAGGCGTTTCTTAGAATCGGTGTGCATAAGCCCCTTCATTTCCTGCGAAGTACTCACGGCGCGTTTTGAACTTGAAGTCATACTGCTTGTACTCATGCTAGATGATGATGGAATATCGCTAGAAGACATTGCAGAACATTGAGCTTTAAATTTTCGTGGGGTAGTCACCACCCAACCTCCTAACCGAGAACCCGAAGAGCTAAGAACATTACTAGCACGTGGTTTGTTGGCGGTTCTGCAGGAACCGGGGATATTGCTGTACGGTGGACATTTCACTTTAAGGAAGGGCTTCTTACTGAGACCTTCCGGTAATTCAATATTTTTAATTGAGATTGTATCAATGGAGGCGTCTTTTTTCACACTGTTAGAATTATGAGTCGTATGACTAGGCTTCTGCTTATTGTTATTATGATGCCCATGCTTGCTGTAGCGGACGCCTTTAAATCCATCCTCGGGTAAATCCATCTTTAGCTCAGAAACCGAAAGCTGTTTTTTTGAAAGATATTCTTTTAAAAATGCCATTTTATAGCAAATATATACATATGTAAGCTTTTGTTTTTCTTCTAAATCTGTACGATTAAATGCTGTTTTGTTTTGTTTTTCAAAGAAGACTTGATCCAATATTTGTCACGTTTGTGAAAGTTTTGTGTCAAAAACTTTTAAAACCTTTATATATGTATGTATACAGAGAAGATTCGGAATACCAATCCAGGCCCTCCGGAGACATGTCTCCCATCGCCTCATACTTATTCCGCGCCAAAGTAGGGCACTGCCATAGTAACTGCTCCACAGACTTCTTTGCGTTGGAGTCGTGGCAACTACGGCAGGCCTGATTGCAAGGGATGCCAAGCCTACTCGCATGTTTCCCCAAAGGCCAGTGTCCAGTACTTGTGAAAACAATCCTTGAAATGCCGATCTTTATTATTGCTAAGAAAAATCTGTGTCTTTACCCTTCCTATTGTGATTTGCATACTAACTGAATTTCTGATTGATCCGGGAGCCCCTCTTCGTCAGCTCCGAAAACCTGCAGGCCTGCACAATCGCCTAAAAGATTTTGATAGGTTTGAGGATGTCGAGAAGATCTCTGCTCCAAATCCTGATAATTATTTTCGGAGTTATATACCCCGTCCTGGCCGCCACTAAGTTCTATTGTAGCGAGTTTAGGATGGAACCATATTCGTACGGACTGCTTTTCTATACACCCGCACCTGCTGAAAGTCTTCGGTCGATGAGTGCCCTTTTCTGCCGATCTTTGCTATAAAAACTACCCTTACTTGTCTCCAGCTCTTGGGTACAAAGCTTTGTACAGTATAGTTAGACATAGGATCACAGTACCTCTTATATTCCAGAGCATATTCGGCAGAATATCATCGGGACCCGGGACTTGTAAGAGTAGAAACTTCTGAGGGCCCAGAGGACTTTCTCATCTGTATTAATAGAGTCTATCACCTGCTCGGATATATCACCTTGTATTTATATCACTGTTTATTCTGTGTAGCGGTAACATTCTCTGCAATTATTTAGATTATCCGGGAAGTGCTCGTTCTTGGAGGACCTCCACGATTATCTTATGTCCTATTCATAAGCCATCACTTTTCTTGATAAAAGAATGCTCTTTAGCGAGAACTTTACTGAGCCTGGATGTTGCATTAACGTCTTTTAGGCTCTCACCGTATTACTTTCAGGATTCCCTCTTGGCTACTCGTATTGCTTTCTTTTATGACGAAGGAAACCCTTATACGGTTCCCAGAAATTGTCTTTGTGGCAGATATTAAAGATACTACGTGTCATCCTTTCTAGATCTTTAGTCCCCGGTCGAAGTTTCTTTTTACTACGAGTGATGTGACGCCCAAATAAATTTAGACGCCACATATATATTTTATATTATAATAATATATATTTAGTAGTAATTTAAGTAGTATTTAAGCAACACTGAAACCAATTAACATTGAACATGAAAATAACAAGGACAAAGGGATTGTTAAAACAAGAGCTACAAATCACCAGCGACTCTCGCGAATACGAATAAACGAGATAGCGACGGACAGATAAGAAATAAAAGGGGTGAAGCGTGGGTAACAACATTTGAAACTACAATTAGATATTGGGGCTTTACAATAGGCGTGACGAGAACAGATAGATTTTGATAAGGCAACAGTTCACCAATAACGCGGCAGTTTGGTTGCTACAGTTCACCAACGCTCTGGGTATAAAAGAGCTCTTATCTTATCCTATTGCTAAGCGCGATCCTTGTAGTTGAAGTAAGGACTGTAGCAGTCCTGTCAACACAAGCCTTGTGCTGATTTGCTCAATTCACGCGTTGCAGTAAGAGCTGAAGCAGCACTGGCAACCGGGGATTAGCAATTATCCTTGCTTCCCATATATATCCTTCCTAATCTATGTTAAAGTAAAATATATAGTATATATAAAGCGCGTAGTAGAACCGCAACACACGAGCAAGAGGTGATAATACGCATCACCCACGAATCGCGTTTGATCATAGGCAAGTAGACACAAGGCGCAGTGCAATTGGTCCGCACTGGCTGAACATAGATATCGACGATGCGGCAGTGATCTTCGCAACATGCAGTACGAATAGGGAGAGCGTACATAGGAATACATACATAGGAATACATACAAAGGAATACATACCATCAGAGATTAATTGGTTGCAGTCCACATAGCCAATAAGAATAATCGATATTCTCTACATAATAATTGACAATAAAAATACAGTAAAAGATAAAGAAGAATCTTTTCCTTGAATATGGTCCCAGAAATATAAATTTTCTGCGATGAAGCCTGGACAGCCCTGAGTTATACCTCAGCCACGAAGAACCTATCGTTATAGTGATTAAAAATGCGATTTCAAAGGCCCCCCTAAAAAGCCTCCTTAAACATCACACTGTGTCCATACGTGTCCAGTTCCACGCGATTTAAAAGGGTGTACGATTTAAAAATTTAGTGTACTATAACCTATCCAAATCTTCATAAAGGTTGTAGATACATATGTATATTTATTTTCGATATCCCTCTTTAGGATACTTTAGTTTCCTATTGTAACCTAGTGAAGGATACACAATATCCATAACGGACAGGAGCAAGTGCTTGGTTGTCCCGGATGCCAATCGGTTGTGAGTTCGAATTTACAGTCCAAAATTAAAAGAATTTTAGCTTTAATATACATATGTATATTGTCAATATTAGATGTATACATATTATAATAAAATGGGCGAAAATATAAATGGATTAGGTGTGTATATATATCTAGGCAGATATATATAGAAATTATGATTAAATGTATATAAGTTTTAGTACTTTGCGCATTACAGTGAAGTTAGGCCTGTATTAATATTGATAACCTTGAAATATGTTTTCGCTTTAGAAGAGTAAAATGCGCTTCTCGACAGTCTTGCGGCATATTGGACAGCCATCTATTTGATCACCACACATTTGGCAGGTACCGTGTCCGCAAAGAAATACCATATTCTTAATACGATCAAAGCAAACAGGGCACATTGTCTATGCGAAAAAGAACAAAAGACGAATTATTTGGAAATTTTGGTTGGGAGCAGTTAAAAAGCATGCATATACTTGTTCTTTTATATCTTGTAGTTGTTGCTTTAATTTTTGCACATCGTCAAGCTGAAAATTATTAACGTTCGATGGTGCGATCATAACACTCGAGGCGACACTGCTCGTTTTCGCTAAGATATTATTATTATGACTGTTTAATTGATTGCTACCAGCAATTGGAGTGTTCATGGCAGCGGCCACGGTATTATTCATGGCCACTCCCTTGCCAGAGGTGTTCACACAATGCGTTTCTTTGCCCCTTTCCTCTACCGTTATAGGCTGGGAACCGTGTATCTTATAAGAAGAAAATTATGGCGTCAAGAAATTAGACGTCGTTATAATAGAAATACCCACTTTCTCAATGAAGCCTGAACCACCACAACACAAGGAATACGGTAGCATTTCTTCAATTTGCGTTCGGCACAAAACACACTTTTTCATTAATCTGCAACAATTTTCACATGCTACCATGTGACCACACGGCTTGAAGAACACAGCTGCACGACGGTCTGAGCACACTAGACATTCGTCGATCTTCTCCCTAGAGGACACTGTTTCACGACAAAGAAGACATTTTTTCACGCGAGGTGCGCAAATCTCACAACAGCAAACATGGCCACACGGCTACAAAAAGAACGAATATTCATTAGATTACCGAAAGAAGAGTTCGAAATTCTATAAACCTTAAACACAGTATCACGCTTCGCATCCGAACATACTAGACATTCTTCCAAAGATGCTGATTTGCCCACTTCCAAAGAGAGATTCAACGATTGCGTCAATTCGTGAGACAAGCCATTTAAGCCCACATTTCCAGTCACGGCGCCAACAACGGCTGACAGTGGTTGATTAGCCGAAACTGATGTCTGCATGCCAGACGATGTTGACAAGGTTACCGCTCCGTTGGGTGCCGCAAGCGCACGAGCGCGAGCATTCAAACTAGTGCCTGCAACATTGCCAGGCAGTTCGGCATCGTCAGTCTTGCGCTCATTGTAGCACTTGACCAGAGTTTTGCATAGATTCGGATCCGGACAGAGATCTAAAGGTGTTTGCAGCTTACGATTCTTGACAGTCAAATCAGCACCGTTTGCTGCTAGAAAACAAGCAATGGAAGCAGAAGCCTAAACGCAAAGCAACAGATATTTTATTGCACATAAAAAACGAGCACATAAAACAGCTTTCTATGGTACCTTTTTGTCATTAGCATTTCGTAAACCCATTAATAGCTTGCCAAAGCCTTCAACATCTTGTAGTTGTTTTAGCTGTGCCAACGTGTGATGTCGTAATGCTTCATGCAATGGTGTGTCGCCATCCTTATCAGGAATGTTAAGATCAGCTCCCTCTTGTACCAACAACTTAACAATCTGAACATGTTGTCGTTCCACAGCCAAATGCAGGGCGGTCTGGAGGTTCACATTCTGCCGATCCATGTTGGCCTTCCCCATGTGAACAAGCAGCTCTGCTATCTCCACATGATTGTTGAGAGCGGCCAAGTGTAATGCCGTATAGCCATCATCTTTTTTCTCCTCGACAATCCAGGGACGATTTGTTTTGGTTAACAAGATCTTCATAGCACTTGGATTGCCTTTTAGAGCAGCGTGGTGAAGCGCATTGAAGCCATTGTTATTTGTGAGTGTTATATCGGCTCCGAATTCCAGAAGTAGGGCCAACATTTCATCATGTTCCTTGGAAATGGCATCGTGCAATGGCGTATCCCCCTCCGAGTCCTGCAAACTTGGATGGCAGCCCAAAGTAAGTAATGTTTTTACCACATTGAAGTGGCCCTTATTGACGGCAATGTGCAAAGCGGTTTGACGGCGTTTATTGCGAGCATTCAAATCGGCGCCAGCTTTGGAGAGTAGTTCAATTACGGCCGGCTCGTCGCCAAAGGCTGCATGATGAACAGCACGATCACCGTCCTTATCCTCGATTTCGACATCGACGTGATGACGTAACAATACCTGAATAACTTCGATGTGTCCGTTTTGACTGGCTGCTTGAAGAGCGGTGTGACCAGCAAACACACCATTCACATCGGCAATCGTGCTCTGTACAGCTGCAGCAGCAGCAGCGGATGATGCGGTAGATGCACTTGTATTAATCGTACCAGTCAGATATTCCTCACAGCGAGTCTTTTCAAGAATTTTTTTTTTATTTCATTCTGTCGCAATCAATAAACCATGGATTTACGCTTACCGCATAGCCGTTGGCGGCGGCTTTAACAAACTCTTCGGTCGCGTCTCCGGAAACATTTGGCTCAAACAGTTTTTTTAAAATGGCAGACAAGCGCTCCCCGCTAGAAATAGCTGGGATGCAGCTACCATCGGCAGCCTGTAAATATAAAGGATTTGAATGCAAGCAGTTCTTAGCTAGAGCTATTATTGTGTCTCACAACTTTAGTGACTGCTAAAGGATTGTAGGTCCAAGAAGTGTTTCCCACTTCAACCTTCAAATCATTATCGTGATATACTTGCTGCACACGACCCACTTTACCAAGAGTCTTAAAAGGAGAGCATTAAAAAATATTTGAAATTCTCGAATTCAACTCTGAAATGCCCACCAATTGCATTGCATCCGCCCATTCACCGTGGCCACGTTGCAGCAGTTTAATGCTCTCAACATCCGAACAGATCTTTACAATATCGCCCACCTGAAATTCAGGCGCCGTGGTTAAAGGTGAGGATACTTTCGTTAAAACGGCCGGATTAAAAGTCCAGCGATTGCCAGAGTTGTAAGCAACTACAATGTCATGATCCTCGTCGATGCCAACAACCATCCCGGCATTATTGAGGCATTCAAACATGCCGTCCGTCCAGCCGCCATGACCATGTTGCAGTGACTGCACTATCTCCAGCTCCAGGTCAACAGTTACTTTGTCACCTATTTGAAAGCCATGAGGACCCTTACCCGGTCCATTTTCACCCAAGAGTGGCAAATGATCTCTGTAGACAGTATTGCCTTTAGCGTCGTTGACAACCTGCGTGTCAATAAATACGTTACACAATTGTTAAGGCTTTCCATAGATTATCTTTTCAACCTTAAGATCAGCCATTCCTTCGAACCCAACGCGATATAAATTCTTAGCTCCATTATCCCACACAACATAAGCCGCTGAGCGTGGAGATGCTGAAGACCAATCCTGTACCTCATTCACCTTGCCTCGTCGTCCCACTCCGCCATCCTGATCTTCCCACTGCCAATCCACACCACGAACAACTCGTGCGCCCGGGAAAATGCCACGTACTGCCACCTTTTTCGATTTACGACGTGGCTCCAGCATGATGCGCTCACCCCCAGGCGTAGCAATGCGGTAGAAACGATGCCGCAAATGATGCTTATCTCCATGATAGCAAATTGAACACAAATCATAGTTAATGCATTCGGCGCACTTCCAGCGTATGCCGAATATGGGCTGTTGGCGGCAAGTATCGCACATGGTACCATCGTGCTTGATACCGGTTGGCGCGCTATCGAGTATACGTAAATCGTATGCGCCTGCGCAACGATAATTTGCTGCGGTACCATTATCCCAAACGACGACAACCTCTTCGGAGGACTCAAAATTACGTACAGTGCCCACATGACCTTCGCCACCATCCTGATGAAGGGTGGGTGGTAGTGGTGTCAACAGGAACAGAATAAATTAGTAACAATAATATAAACGCAATTTCTTTACAAAGTTAGCTCAATTCTCAATTAATACATACAGTAATCACTACACGATACTTAAAATTTTGCATTTTTCCTTGTTCTTCTAACGATTCTTGGGATTTTAATTTTAGCGAGTTAAGTTTAAATGCGACGATGTTATGATTATTCTGTCAGAAAAGAGCTTACATTCAATGAGCTGGGAGTATAGAGCCGATAGAGATTGATATCACAACCTTCGTTATATTTTTATATACGAAAATAAAAAGTTAAATAATTGAAAAGTTAATGAAAGTGAAAATATACTAAAGTTTTGTCGCAGCTCACTTGAAGCTTTTAGCGAGAAAGCAGAAATCAGAGTAAGTATAGGAAATTGAGAAAATAGCTTCAGCGAACTGAAACTATAGTTAAGCTTCAATTAGTCTAGAAATAACGTGACGGGATCCGACGGCGAGAGAGACCTATCTTGCGGCGGTCACTGTAAACGATTGTTTTAATTGTAACGTGACGGTCCGTATGAACCTATTGAAATTTGGTCTCTCTTCGCCACGTCCCACCACGTTACGCCCTAGATCAGTGTTTCTCAACCCAAAACTTATCCTGCACCGGAAAACAGCAGCTTTTTTTGCGCGAACATTGAGCAATAAATATTTCTCATTTATTTACCAGTACATTAGTATACAAATCAATGTGATCGCTACTTTTTGTGCAAACTGTATATTACCCGTGTTTCTTTTGTCGCGGGTATGCGCTTATGAAAAATTTTGTATTGGAAAATAAGCGGGTAGCCGCTTATAGCGGGTAACCTAAACGGCAATAGCTATCGGCGCAACATTTGTATAGAATTTTAATATAAATCTTGACAGATTTGAATAAAGATCCGTAAGCGGGGTCTACCCGCTAAACCGTAATGCTCGTTTTATTTGTCACGGCGATAATAAGCGACTATGGTTTTAAAATTTTTTTCTAATTAGTCATAATGAAATTAATAAAATATTTCTAAAAAAGTTGACGTGTCAACAAATAAAATATGCATATATTTTTTAAGTTTTTGCGGACCGCTCAGATTAGAGTTGCGGATCGGTACCGGCGGTTGAGAAACAGTGGTCTAGATCACGGGTCCTGCGAATCTGCGACTCGCGTGCCGCATGCGGCTCAGTAGAATCATACTCGTGGCTCTTGAATAGTTTAATAGTATTGAAAAATTAGCTGCAATATTGCGTTTGACATACAATTTTTAATAATCCTGCGCACACATCAAAATGCGTGACTAACTCCAGAAAGGTTACTGATTCTTAGTCTCGATATTTGAAGTTTTAGATCGGCAAACTTTTTTTTGGTCGAGCCAAATTAATTAGCGGGCCATTAATTTATTGAATAAATTAATTTTATTCTTAAATTTTAAAAACAATATATGTATATATGTATATTAAAATAAAAATATTAATGTGACGAATGACATTGCATTTTTAACAGTTCCTTGAGATATTAAATTTGGGAAACTTGCTTGGGAAGCTCTACTTTAGGAACATTGAGAAACCTGAGATGATTGTTAGATTGTAAATTAATAAATTTAAGCTGCAAATCTGGCCTAACTAGTAGTTTGCCCATTCCTGTTTCAGACTCTAATGAATTTATTTGTAGGGGTACAAAGGGCAATGAAACCTCATTTTATAAAACGAGACTTTCACTCTTGTTGTTTTAATGAGATCAGATTCTAAACTCCTGTCCGTGAATATTTTCGGACCGGTACAATCAGTTAACCTTTACATACAGTTAAAATTTAAAAAATTAATAATTATTACATCTCATCTTTAATGTCGGTAAGGATATCAGTGGTCACAAGCAATAATAGCCTAAGTCCAAATTTGTTATTTCGGGAAAATAAGCTTTTAGTCTCTTAATCATGTTTACTGGAACAAAAGCGAATATGTTTTTTTAACTTTTGCTTTAAAAAAATATACAAACGTTATGGTTTTACCTAAAGGCGAAGTGCAATGTAAGGAATAAGGTAGCATACATAACTCAATTCTTGCTTAAGTTGACTTAGGCGATTATTTCTTGTGACCACAGATATATTAAATTATGCTCTAGCTTTCTGAAATTGCTCTATTTATTCGACTATAAATAATAAAAGTCTCCTCTTACTTGTTTCCCCCACTTCCAATCTGGACCACGAATTACCCGAGATCCGACACCTTCCATTGCAAAACGGGTCTGTCTGTAAACATTCGGATTACCACCGGCTCCAGCGGTCCCACCTGCCACACCGCCATTTCCACCAGAAACAGCTCCACTCGAATGAGTAGCGACAATGGTATTTGTAGCCGCAGCTCCTCCAACCGCAGACGAAGTACCGCCGCCACAAGCGCTGCCACTCCCAGGGCCACCTAATGCAGTCGCCGAGCCACCCCCGCTAGCGGCACCACCGGGACCAGCATTCACTACACTCGCTGCCACACATGTCACTCCATTGATCGTGGCCGAGGAAACCTCTTTACCAGCTGCTGCTGCAGTTGCACAAGCCATAGTCTTCACTTTTAATCGGTTTTATTGTACCAAACCAATTCTTAATTTATTTATAAGATATTTAGTAGTAGTATTTGAATCCAAATTGAGTTTTCTTGCTGCTACAAAATATGAATTTCTCATTAAATTACAATTCTCTCTGCTGGAATGTGTAAAAATATTAAAGTGCAGTGAAATCTATCTAGTTCTTTGTAGTTGTTAATCAATTAGAAAAAAATACCTTTCCAGCAGGCTTACTAAAGTTTTGTATCCATACCACTGTGCTCCTCTTATACACGAGTTTGATTACCTTTCAAATTAATTCAAATATAATTATCACACTCACTCACATTTCTGTTCCCACCCTGACGTCCGTGAAATTAGCAATGATAGTTAGCAACAATCAGGGTGGTTTACAAGCCTGGGAAATTTTTATTTCTTTCAGTATTTTCAAAAATTCATAATATGTCTGATCGTTTACTTTCCTAGTAAAAAATAGTAAAAACTACAAATTTTGTAAACAAAGAGAATTTTACTTTAACTGTTTCGAGTTAAAAATAGAATAATGTAAAAACATTTGAAAGTAAACGTCCGTGAAATTAGCTACGGTAGTTAACTACGATTTGGTGTAAACCACCCTACTTAACAGAGCTCCGAAACCCTAATTTCTATTTTCTAATTTCTAATTTCTATACGAGGTAGTATCGAACTACTCTCGTATTTAATAATTTTTATGCCCTATACCGAAGGGATGTGGGTATATTCAGTTTGCGCTTCCGTATGTAACACATTAAAGGAGACGTGGCAGGTATAAAAAAGTATTCATATGTATATACCCTGGTTAAGAATCACCGCCTGAGTCGATTTAGCCATGTCCGTCCGCCTGTCTGTGGAAATCACGATTACGGGAGAACGAATAGGGCTATCGGCATGAAGTTTAGCGCGAATATTCTTTGTCATCATAGGCTGTTTGGTATTGAAAATGACCAGCGCCACGCCTACTTTTTATAGCAAATATGAATATTTCCGTGCTTATAGCCTAATTTATTAGCTTTTAGAGCGAATTTGAAGCTAAAATTTTATTCCTGAATCTGACTTAAATATACTCGCAAATATGGGCGTGGTACGCCCACTGGTGACAAAAACCACGATTACAGGAAAATTTGTGGAAGCATCTTCATGAAATTCAGGAGGAATATTCTGTTCCATTTAGAGCTCTCAGATGTCGAAAATGGAAAGAAACAGTTTACAGCCACGCCTACTTTTTAGGTAAATATCAATGCATCCATTTTGAGAGAACTTCTCAGCTTGCAGTCCGGATCTGAAGCTGAAATTTCAGTGCCGCGTTTACTGTGTTAGTGAGAGACATCGCATAAAAAATGGACGTGACACGCCTACTGGTATACCATACTATATAACGAAGTGTTTGTTGAGAAAGCGTCGTCGTCAATGAGTTAATAGATAAAAATGTACTATCTGAAAGTGATATGAGAGTGGGCGTCATCCACCCACTTTTTATTCTCACTTCTTCAGATGCGGGTGTAGGGTATATGAGCTTCGGACAGGCCAAAGTAAACACTCTTATTTGTCAATGTTCAGATTGTCACTATTACTCCCCAAAACCGCGGGCCTGAGCCGAGAGTTGCTTTGGGCAACGGGACGGTCAGGGCTTTAGTGAAAAGTTAGTTGTACTACGAACACTCACGTAGGTGGGCGGAATTGACCACATGTCGACAGACGAAGTTGTTTATTAAGAAGCCACTTCGTATAGAGGCCAGTAGATTGTTCTATTGTAATAGAATGAATCTCGGTTGGCTTATCTATCTATCTATCTATCTATCTATCTAATCTATCTATCTATCTATCTATCTATCTATCTCTCTATTTATAATTATTATTAATCTTATTAAACGAGCTAAAATTGTATATATATTTGTAGCTTTTTTTAAGGTTGAAAACGGCTCTAAGGATTTCTTTGATATTCACATATGTATTAGCAAGATTGAGAGATTGCAAATCGATCTGTCGAGGTGTTTTTTTCGAAAAAATTCATTTTGGTGGTTTTTTTTCTCAATTAAAGTGGTTGATCAACAAGTGTGTGAATAATTTATTGACATTGCTTTGTTTTTGTTTTTAAATTTTGTTCTGTTCTGAAATAAAATGTCAATTAATTATTTTTCAAATATTATTTGACAAAACATTTCAAATATTTTTCAAATATTTTTGTTTTGTTTTGTAAAACTTCAAGAAATTTATGAACAGTGTCAATGTTTTCAAGGCAAAAATGTTTATAAAAATTGAAAAAATTTTTGAAGTATACTGGCAAAGTGTTTTCCCTTCGCTTAAAACCGATAGAACGGCCGTTTTTTACTATTCACACTGCAAAAAATCAAAACTCTTATTTTTAAAATTTTTCGCCCCATTAAACCTAACTCATAAAACTTGGAAACGTTTGAAAAAAGTTCCGAGCAACTGCTCGGGGTCCCAGGTTCTTGCTTTATTAAATGAGGAAGGCAACTTCAAATATCACCTACACAAGAGTTGGAAGAGGTTTGTAGGGTGTGCCAGGAGAAAACAGAGACGGCGAACCACATTGTGTGTTACTGTCCGGCATTGGCAAGCATCAGGTTCTCCATCTTTGGCCATCCATTTATTGATAGCGGGCGTTAAAGCCTAGTTTTAAGAACATGCTTGACACGTGACCTGGTTATGAGGAGAGAGACCGATTCGTTCGGCCGACCACTTTAACCGGTGGCGTGGAGGGGACAGAAAGGGACCAACTTTTTCTGGTCTGTTTCGATTATCCCCGCCAGAGAGGTGATTTTAGTGGGTATTCTTCCGGTGGATGGTTGGAGCCCCACAATACCAATCAAACCTGTGCACAACCGGATAGTTGGGCGGTCGATTGGTGTGAGTAAAGGCATTTAAATTTTCTTAATATTGAAAAAAAAACCCCAAAACTCGTTTTATGAATATTGTACCAAGTTTTCTTTGAAAAATAAAACAGTATGTAAACTTTAAGATTTAGGACACGAACGAAATATAGATATTTTTTTATATTTTTTTATACATTTTTTTATATTTTTTATATATTTTTTATAAAATGTCATTATTAAAAGAATATCTTCCAAAAAAACAGCTTTCGGTTTCTGAACTAAAGTTGGATTTACCCGATAAAGAGGTCCGTCACAGCAAGCATGTCCGTCACAATCAGCCGAAGTCTAGTCAGTCTTCTGTGCATATAATGCACAAAAAAGGTTCTATTGATACACTTTCCATTAAAAATATTGAATTACCGGAAGGTCTCAGTAAGAAGCCCTTCCTTAAAGTGAAATGTCCACCGTACAGCAATATCCCCGGTTCCTGCAGAACCGCCAACAAACCACGTGCTAGTAATGTTCTTAGCTCTTCGGGTTCTCGGTTAGGAGGTTGGGTGGTGACTACACCACGAAAATTTAAAGCTCAATGTTCTGCAACGTCTTCTAACGATATTCGATCATCATCTAGCATGAGTACAAGCAGTGTGAGTTCAAGTTCAAAACGCGCCGTGAGTACTTCGCAGGAAATGAAGGGGCCAATGCACACCGATTCTAAGAAACGCCTCAACTTTACAGGAGCAGAATGGCAAAAACCATGCAGAGAAAGCTTTGTTGTCGGCGCACCTCGACCATATGTTGGAACTTGTGCTGAAAATTTAGCGTACTTAGCAAAACTCGCACCGAGTCGACAAAAGTTCTTTTTGACTCAGGATCCCCGCAAGACGCATTGCCTTCGAAATCCGGAAGGTTTGCATAGGAAGGCGTATTCTCCACAAAAAGGATTCAATGCGCTCACGGTGATGGTTGAGCAAGCCGATAATGTCTGCAATGCAACTGCTTCGCAAACTTCCGATTCATTTATATGCGATGTTGTTGATTTGGAAAATCCACTGCAGTTAGATTTTCAGGGTTTGGACTATAAAAACACTTATCTAAACGATGAGCAAGATATCCAAAATCAGTTTGTATTCAGGCGTGTGGTACGTTCCATGGAACGCAAGCGTATTAAGGGTGAAACGAAGATTATCGTCGAGGATCAGTTGCAAAAGGAGCGGTTGGCGATTCCTCCGTGCTATGCCGTAACAGATAGAAATGAAGTTAAACTGCCTACCCAATCGGAAGAACCGGTGCACTTCGGAAAATTATACCGGGCCGCTGACAAGCCCTACAATCAAGCTATTATAACCCAAGAACATGATCGCCGTGTCGGGCGATATAAGGATCTGTACCTAAAGAAAAAAGAGAAAATGGAAAGGAAGCGGAAGGGGGAAAAAGAAGCGGCACGAACACAACAGGAGCAACTTGGACCCACCTTGATGATGAAGAGCTTTAACAAAGCTGTTGATGAAGTAAATGATGTTATACGCCAAACTTCTAGGCAGGAGCCCAAACTGAAGCGGAAAGAAATTCCACGCTCTATATTCCCGCATACCTTACGCGAAACCGTTATTTTCAAAAAAGACTTGAGAGACAAGAAGCGCATCGAACGTGATGAGGCTAAAGTTAAGATCGAGTTCTTCAAGGAGCGTCTGGGGAAAATGAAAAAATACCCCGAAGCCGAGCTGGAAGTAAGTAGTGATACTGCAAGACATAGCAGCGAAAGTCGGATGAGCGAGCAGTCCAGCGACGACGTAGATGCTCTTGAAGTGGGCAAGAGAGACCAACAGTTTAAACTGCGTGGCTTCCATTATTCATTTGGCGATAGTTTGTGCGGCAAAGGCCGCGAAAGCGAGCGAAAAGGAAATAAAGGTCAGCGTAGTCTAAAAGGGTGTATTACACGCGAGGAATGGTTAGCCGAATTGGCCCCGGAAAGGGAAAAAATTAAGATCGATGTGGAAGTAGGAATCGAAAAACTAAAAAGCCCGGATGATCCCGAGATGACATTATTTCTACCACAATCCGACTATAAGCCGGATATCTTCAAATCTAGCCCCATAAAGGAGTTTCGTCAGCAGCGACTTGGTGAGCAATATTATCGAATGAGGAAGAAGAAACTTAAACAGGTCAAACCAAAGTTACGTTATTCGGTGAAGAAGTTCAATTTAATAAAATTCTTATATAGAGAGGACGACAAAAAAGATCGAACTGTTCCAGGTTCTGAACAAGATTTGATTAAAGTGCTAACTCAAAAAACGACACAGGCATATATAGACGCCAAGGCACGTTTGCGTCAAAAGAACAAAGAAAAGATGAAACTGAAACGACTTGAGCTTCTCGGCTTGCCATGCAGAGTTCTAAGAAAGTCCCGACTACAAACGATGTGTGAAAACTCTGAAAGCGACTCTGGCTCTGAATGGGTTCCGAATCCGGAGCAAGAAATGACTAGTGATTCCGGAACAGCTAGATCTCAAGCGCGGAATAATCGAGTTTCACTAAGGCAGCGTGGCAATATGCCAGCACCGCGTTATCGCGAGCCCACATTGCGACGCCATCCAAGACATCCGCGAGATTATTTCGATCAACGTGTGCCATCAGAATTATTCGGCCAAGTAGTGCAGACAACAGCTCTTCCCGTAATGCATAAAGTTAAGGAAGAGGCGCGCATGCATGCGGATATGAGTATGTTGAAGCGTCCCTATACGAAGATGTTCGATGCTCGTCATCATCACGATCACTACGACCCGACCGAAAAAAATGAGGTTAATGTTCACTACCAGGTCCAGAAGGTACTAGGTGATATAACCAAAGTGAAGCAGAAGGAAGACAAGAAAATTATAGAGAACTTTCAAATGGCGAGTCCGCCTTGCAATGCTTTTGTTGATATGGATATCACATTACCGCATTGGGATATTAATGCCATGATACAGGAACATTGGGCCCAATTTAAGCGCAATGAAATGAGGGCGTCCAAAGAACTAAGCAAGGATATTTGCCATGCTAAGGATTTTGTGTTCCACAGTCGTAAAGAAGGTGAAAAGTTAGATGATTTTCCAGGCCACCAGGAATATTTACAGTTTTTGCAGGAAATACGGCAGCATTTGCAGGAGAAAAAGCTCCACGTTGGGGCGGCCAAAGGATTGTATGTTGATAGAGAGGCACTTTTCAAGGAGCTTGAAGAGGACCTCAAGAGTATTGAATCCTGTCTCTCGTCGCTCAGTAGTTCGGAGTGTACTAATTTGACCAACGATAGTGGCAGCTTTTTGCTGATGGACGAAGAAATAAAAGTTCCGCTGGACTACGTACGCAAATCATCAGTTCCCTTCGAAGAACTGCAACGGTCGCGCTTCAAGTTTGTCCCTATTAATGCAAATGCCGAAAACACAAATCCGTTCAAAATGATGCCATTTTCGGGTCAGTTGAAAGATCAGCACAAACTGGCTGGGCCAAAGGATTGTTTTTTCACATTTAACACACGCATACAAAATGGACTTCGCATGCGTCTGGAGATACCGGTAGAGGACGTACGTCAAAAACTTTTGGGACAAGGCGCCAATAAGTACCCGTGTGTTGTTACAACGGACATCGATGAGAACTACGCGAACGACTTGAAGAAGAGGCCGTCCGTAAAATCGTTTAGATTTAAATCCTGTGGCCAGATGGTAAAGGATGCTCTGAGACTCAAATTCGAATCGTTGGTGATACAAGGTCAAATCGTGCGCACCAAAATATACGATCGTCTGAACGAACAACACTGGGAGCAAATGCAGCACACAAGAATGTTGTTCGAAAAGTTGTTTGTCAAGTGGGAGAAGAACGAATACGAAGCATCGATGGACGTTGTATACAAGGTAGATTTAAATTTGTGCCTTCTTTAGCTCCTTTGATCTGGACTGAAATACCCCGATTTTATATTCTATAGGTTAAAAGTTACTATGACATGACCGATAATATGAGGAGAGAATTTCGCGATTTGGAACGGCAGCAGCTGCTACTCAATATGGAGATAGTTTACATCGAGGGTGATTGGATACGTCGCATAATGCTACAGAACTTCCACTATTTGCTGGCCGATGCAGATTGGCGTTACAAGAATGACTGGATCCATCGCATCGACCCTAACGATCCTGATTCAGAGTTAGAAAATTACGAAGAATCGATAGCTAAGCGTAGCACCGTTAATATAAGGCAACGTGAAAAGGATGATGCTTGGGCCATAAAAACCTATTATGAAGACCAGTACCTTCAGAATACGCATCCCCTACTAATAGTTTTTCCGGCTGCGGATAGCTTTCTAAAGGGTATAGAAAATCTGAAAATTATGACATTTGTCCTTCTGCTACAGCTTCACTTTACGCTTTCCATACACACGGAACTTCAGGGTCGTTTAGAGACTTTTGAAGAATGGTGTGCCCAAGATCTGGCAGAAAAGAAAGAGTATGTAGCTCGGAAATGTGCTAAGAAATTTTTTTTGCTTGATCGTGCCAATCAGCTTAAAGAAACAACATTGGATTTTGTACAGGCACCAGTCGAAAAATCATTCAATGATGCACAATTCATACGCGATCATGCTGCAATCTCTGAGGTGTGGCGTCAAATCGTTCCCGTAAATATACGTGGCTCGAGCGAAAAGGATTTCGAGACCATTGATATGGTCGCCATGATGGCTGATATTATACTGGAGTTATTGGGTAAGCTTTGGTACATGAAAGTCTGCAATTCCTGATTACATTTTTAATTTACCTCATGCAGCTAAATTGGAAACGATCCCGGTAAAAGAATGCCTCAGAGTGGAAAGCAATATTAGAAATCGTACAAAATACTTGCAGAAGGTGTCTTATCAGGCCTATCAAATTGAGAAACGCATAGATATCGAAATGAAAAAGGTACGCAAAAATCTTGAACCTCCCTTTAGGAGACCTAAACGCAAGGGCCGTTTGCCGCGTTTGCATATAATTAAGCATATTCCCGAGAAACCTGTGCTGGAGAAAGAGATTTCCGAGCACACGAAATTTTTCTTCCGCGCCTTCCACGACGAGGGCGACATAACACAATTGGAGGAGGCTCGCGAAAGTCTCATGGTCGTAGATACAATCCAAGAGCAGATTGTGCCATTCTATTTCGATCATTTCTTAAAGCTGAACGGTTATTCGCCATCCTATAACTTCAAAACGCAAGTAGAAATGCGCGATGGACCGGAAGCTGATCGCGTTATGGTTCGCCATCTTCTTCCGGATATATTAGCTAAAATGGAACGTTGGGAGGCAGCGCAGAAAAAGCTAATGGCGGACAACATATTGAGGAATCCACAGATGTATATTAATGTCAATTTCTAAGTACGATAAATTAGAAAAGTAAAAATTAAAATTTTAACATTCACGACTTTCGGTAATTCGGAAGTTTCCCTAAAAATATAAACACGAAAATTTCAATTTTAATTATTTAAAAAATTTATTTATAATTTAGGAAAATAAGTTAATTTAAGCTACTTCTGATTTGCTAGTACTAATTTCATTCAACTTGTCTTGACTCATAAGATCCTTTAACATATCTCTTTTAGACTCGAAATAGTCACGGAACCATAAAATGTGTTCTTTTTTATCCTTAGCTGTTATGAAGGGATTTTTTGACAGACCCACACACACCAGTTCCATGAAGTGGCGTATTGGTCCTTTAATCGGACACCAGCCCTCTAAATGCTGCTCGAGGAAAATGTGATCTGAGAAGTCCTCATTGGCCTCTTCGTCACTAATATCTTGTTCGTTATCGATCGGAAAACGCCAGATTTTACCCTGTTCTGTCCACTGAATAAGCTTTTCAAAATAATTGGATGCCGGCCGCGCCACTTGTAATTGCAATTCGCGTTGCTGCAGATGCGACCACGTCGGCAGTAAGTCATTGTCCTCTTTGAACTGTGCGACATTCTTAAAGATACCAAGAGGCTCACCGCCAAAAAGATTCACACTGCCAGTATAAGTTTCCGCTGTGCGTGGGAACTCTCTGTGCGACGGCCGACTGCGATATTCCGGTTTTTTGTATTGCGTTTTATTCGCAAGCGCGCGACGTACGAAGTCAGCACGAGATTCTTCTGGCGGCTGCGGATTTCGATCAATTTTCATTTTTACTATTAACTCGCTGTTTTATACAGATTAATTAGCTTATTAGATCTATTATATTATACGGATGTACTCACCTCAAGCTTAGTTCACTATCCTTTTGCGTTTTGGATGCTTTAGATCGAACAGCGTTTAACCCATCCTCTGCATCTTTTTCCGTTGTTGTTTTTGATTCTGCTAACCCTTGCTTGTGTTCTAACAATTTAGTGAGGAGTTCGGATTCTGTTTGCTGTTTATTGTCATGCCCCAAGAAGGAAGCGACACGTTTTGCCGCTTCGAAAACATCCTTTTTGGCGGCCGCTTCTTTAGCTTCTTCCTTAAGTTTTTTATGGCTTTGTCCCGGTGTAGCCATATTTACTTTTGTAGGAAATGAAAACGTATCGTCAGTGTGCATGCTGGCCAATAGACGGTTCAATCGACTAGCTGCAGATTCTTCCGTATTAGTTTCATTTGAACTTTTTTGTTGCTTGTCAATTGTTGTCGCTGTTGCCGATTTATTTTCTTGTTCATCATCCGACGATGAGGAATAATCCTTTGTGTACCCACGACAAATTACTCCTCGCAATACTAAGAAGCTGTAAGTACCAGTTTTTAAACTGTAGTTATGTTTTTACAAGAGGAAATAACAAACCGTATTTGCAGTGCAAATGATGAAGAACTCGCTAACATTTTCCTCAAAAAAATAGAAGATATTAGGTTAAACAATTATCCTTGAGCCTTATCGTCAATAAGATTCACACTATTAGAAATGTCATGAAAATGTTAACAGTATTGCCCCATTGTTGTGTCACTACATTTATGGGGCTATATCGTACACTCTGACAGTACGGTAGTCTGTGTCTGCTTTGCTGATTTCTGAATTTGTAAAAGATTTTGCTGGTAAACAACAACAAATTTGGAAAATAGCAAAGCAGACACAAGAACTACTGTCATGTCAGAGTGTACGATATAGCCCCCTTAAGTTCAGTGCCGAAGGAATGAGAGAACAATATGTTCTTTCTGTGCCTTTGATTCTGTAGAGGGCAAAAGTTATTCCTCTTTTTATTAAAATATTGATGTTTTATTGAAATGGGAAAAAAATGTGTTTAATATTAATTATGAGGACTTTCTGAAAAATCCCGTAAACCGTATGATTTTATTTTCTTGTTCTACTGCATTGGTAGCATTTGCCCTAGAAGTGAATTTTGACAGTTGGTAGGAGAAACTTGACGAAGAAAAATAGTATAAATGATAATAAACACCGATTACGGCCATTTTACATTTAAAATATTGTGTTTTCATTTTAGTTTCCGATTGACTTTTGCAAGGGAGGAAGGTAGTGAGTGACGGTTAGTTATTAAGAGCGAAATGGTGTTGATTTTTAAAACCAAATAGAAGAAACAGTGAACTTAAGCTGAAAGTAGTTTTTCCTAAATTAAAGAAAATACCCAATATTGAGAATTGTTAAAATTCTGTAACGAATGTGAAACGCGAACACAGCGACTCCGATTTTTCCGAACTGTTGCGCACACACCTTAAAAAGTCTCGCACAAGGAATAGCAAAGAAAAAAGAATCCATTGAAAAAGAGGAAAAAAAGTCGTACAAGTGTGTGTTGGTGTGCTTGTGCATGAGTTCTGCTGCAGCAGAATTTCGAGCGTCCCAAAAAGGCAGAAAGCAGGGAAGAAAAAACCGCAGAAAAAATACGAATGCAATTAAAAGAATTATGCATTTATTCATTGGAAACGGTATTTAAATAAGCATTTATAGAAATTCGTGTAGTTTTTTTAGTGATGTGCTAAAAAAATTAATCAGACGTGGTAAAAAAAGGTTGGTGTACATACAATTCTATTTTATTTTTGAAATAGCAACAATTTGGGGATATTGTGGTAGACCAACCAAAGTCATTCGAATGCAAAAATAAAACTTTTAAAAATTCACTGTCGACGTTTGTGTGACGCACAGAAATTCCAATTGATTGAAGAAGTCGAACGAGAAAAAATGAGACCAAGTTGAAAAATCTGAAACTAGTTTTGCTTTCTTCCTCTTTCGTGGGGCAGCAATTCAATCAATTCACGATTTGCTGTGTATTTTGTTGTAGTTTTATTTTTATGTAATCTCTTCTCTCCTACTTCGTTTTCTTCAACGGAAGAATAATCACAAGAGTTTTTAGTTGAAAAGAGTCTGTCAGAGCCAGACGTGAAAAATAAAATTAGCACAACATAGCAACATACATAGTTGCCAGATGTGCTACGTCAAATTCCCACAAAAAAGTCTCCACACAGCTAATAATATAAATTACCTTGTGTGAAATATTTGCCACAGCAGTTACAAATTCTCACAAGAAATAAAAATTCCCCAAAGTGTCGCATACTAACAATTGCTCATAAAATCAATATTTATAGTAAATTATAAAAGTATATAAACTTGACAAATTATTCAAAAAACACAAATAAAAATGTAGCAAGGAAGGATACGATTTTACCAAATCTGCGCATAATACAAATGTAGCTCCACTTGCTTATTTTGTGAATCAGTGATATTTGACGCGTATTAATCGTTGTGGTTTCTTGACCACAAAATGTTGCTTTTACTGGTCCAAGTAAAAAATGCGGTTATTTGGCAAAATCAATGGAAATCTGAGAACTGTGTAACCACTTTGATTAAAAATTTTTGGAGAAATCATACGATAATAAAGATTTTAACCCACGATTACTAAATGGTACCTTTCGTTAACAAAAAAAAAAATACCATTACTAACACCCTTATTCCAAGAGACGATATCGTTCCGAAACAAAAATCGTCTTTTTGTTGTTGTTTTGCATATAAAAGGACGATTTTGAGAACGATATCGTCTCTTGGAATAAGGGTGTTAATCCACCATTAGTAGTAGAAAATAATTTATTTCTACTGAGAAATACGGCAAATGGGACTTTCCATATTTCCATGAACACGAAAAAACACGGCTTAAAACGAATAAAAAATTTCATATAAACTACGATAATACGTCTATATAAAATCTATGAATAATGCCGCGAGTAAAAGAACTATGTTAATTAATTAATATACAATTTTCTCATAGTTTATAAAAAATTCCCATACTTATGTGAGAATTTTACAAAAAATCTGGCAACTATGCGTACCAGGCGACAATAGTGTAGGCATCGATGGTTTTTTTGTTCTATGCAGAAATCTACGTACGAATATTGCCAAACTGATGTTTTTCTTTGCTTTAACATTTCTGTTGAACTATTTTCATTTATGAACTAAAAAAGTGAATTTTTACATTAGTACATAATACATAATCGAAATTATATAAATTATGTTTTTATTTTTCTATTGTTCGATTTTTAAAACAAAACTTATATATAATTTTTTTAATTAGAAATAGAAACGTTTTACAAATGTGAAGCCTTACAAATCTAAAATTTAAAAAAATTTTCTTAAATTTTTCTGCAGTTTAATTGCCGCTGTTTTGTTCTAGTTAATACAATAATTAATTCAACAAAACTAGTGCTTTTCCATTTTTCTATATTTACGAATATAAAGAGCACAAACTGACCAACAATTGATGCTTCAATGGATGCAATCATCGCACAAGTATCAAGGGATGATGAACATCTGAATGTTTATGCAAACGAAAAAGGTAAATTATTATAATGAATAAATTGTTTTAGTTCATTTAAGAACTGAACTAACCATATTTTTCACTATATTTCACATTTATTAAATTTTTTAAAAGTATATTAGGCGTATTCACAGTTTCTTTCATAAGTTATAAGGTTCTAAGTTATGACTTCTAACTGTGAACAGTTTTTTTTATATTTTGGTTTTCATATTGTAAAAAAAGTGGCAGATGTTTGAGTTTGAACAGCTGTTTGCCAATTATATTTGATACAGAAAAATGTAGATATAATCAAAGTTAAAATGCCGAAAATATCCGTGAGCGCGTCTGTTTTTAATCGTTCTCAAATGCAACGATGTAAATGCTTATTCTGTTGAATATTTACGCGCAAGTTGTCAATACAGGTTATTTTGTACTTTTTATGGAAGTGTAGGATTCCCACTCATTGAAAGAAACATTCAAAGATTAATGAAAACTATTATTATCATCTCACCGCATGAGGACATAATTCGCGACAAAATTAATTTGCCCAAAATGCTTGAGCTGTTTGATCATGTTAAATCCAACCTATTATATGATAAAAACTATTATTATCATCTCACCGCATGAGGACATAATTCGCGACAAAATTAATTTGCCCAAAATGCTTGAGCTGTTTGATCATGTTAAATCCAACCAAATCGTGTAAAAAAATTATTGTTATTTATATCCTTGTTAAATCAAATCGATGAATCCTGATTTCCAATAAATTTGCCTTTGCTGAAAACTGATGCTGATCCTTATTCCTTTCTACTCCAGCATTTTAATTGAGATTTAATTTGCTCAATTGATTTTTTTTATTAATACGAAATTTTGACAACTAAATGTGAATGCCTTGAGTTTGTCCTTTCAAAAAAAAAAAAGAAAAAAATTTATAAAATAAAAATAATCACAAACAACCACACAGAAGTGCATTCAATCAAATCAATTGGTAGAGTTCAATGAACTGATGTATTTTGAGAAAGCAATTTGATTTAATGAACTAATAAAAATTACACTTTGTCAGTAACTCAAGTAGAAGTACCGAGATCTTAGCTAAAATTTTAATATTAAAATGTAAAAATCGAAGAAATTACTTATACATCGTACATTTCAATTTAATCCCTAAAAACATCCCCATAAAAAATATAAAAATCCCCAAAAAATACCCGTAAGTTTATTTTTATTTTTTAATTATTAATATTATATTATTCAATATATATTATATTACTCAATATTATTCAATTTTAGCAATCTTAAAAACCGGTTTTCCTTAGTTGGCAATGCTTTCGGTAATCACTTTTGCTTTTTTCGTTAAGTGGTTTCTTCGAAAACTTCCATAATTTGATTTACTCCGTGGTTATCTTTTCATTTCTTAACTGATTTCAAATGAAATTCCAACAAAAAGACAGAAAAAGAGGACTGCCGTGGTTGGAGACCGTTTATAGCCCGTTTCTGTTTGCCTACACAACAAATAAATTTGCCAGAACAAAATAATAAAAATTATCTACAATCCTCAACGATCAAATTCGTCAACGAAACGACTGAGACCTACTCACTCGGTGTTTTTTTACAGTTAAAACCGTGAATAAAATAATTTGCTTAAAATACAACAAAAGTGTGTGGAGTGCATTGCAATACTATTTAATAATAAAAAAGCAAATAAAGGGTTATCCATGTCGAGTTACGGAAGGTAAAGCCCTGCCGTTTGGCAGCTGTCAAATGTCAGTGTCATCCGAACTAGCATTTGTTTAGTTGAAGGCCTGCCATTTTACAATATGGATAGTTTTACCATCGAACGGTCGTCGTAATCGTCTTACTGAGATCTTACTTTAGATTTCTTCTTGTGGGGCCTGAAAGACCGTATTTATGCGAACAATCCCTCAACTTTGGAGCGTTTAAAGAATGACATACGTCAAGTAAAGGCCGAATTATTGCCCGACTTGTCTCAAAAAGTCATCGAAAATTACCAGAAAAAGGATTGAGGCCCGCAAAAGGTCCCGCCGAGGACATTTGAACGATATTGTTTTTCACGCATAATGGCAAAGTCCAAGCATCATACTGAAAGAAAAATTCAATCAATATCTGAATATTTAGTGTGCTTTTTTTACTTCACTTTTCGAAAGAGAAAATGGATAACCCTTTATATATAATATATGTATATTGGAAATATATAGATCACAATGTTTACATTGTATATGTATATGTATGTAAATCATTTAAGTTTCTTTTATTAAATAATAAAACAGCAAATAATTATAGAGCTTTAGAATCTCTATGTCGGATAAATAGTTTTTTTTAGTTTGTTTTCGCTGTTATTAATTCTTCTCCCAGAAGGAAAGAATTAAATGTTCTGTAAATGTTATTGCACCCGAAAACTATGCTAACTGTACGTCACTGTTTTTGTTTTCCTTACTTTTTGTACAATCTTTTTCAGCTGATGGTTTTGCAAACAAACCTTCACCGGACCGGCCGCCGGTCGGTTATAATTTTTATTTCTTTTATCTCAATGTTTTTGTTGTTGTTTCAACGTGAGTAACGTGGAGAATAAATATTTACTTAAATTAAATACTTTTGCTAACACTGGAAAAAATTTGATGGAGCAGCAAAATAAGTACATAGTTACAGTTACAAGCATTTTTTATCAATACATATTATTTATAATAATTATTATTTTAATATTATTCTTATAATAATTTTTTTTATAGTAAATTTAATCTTAATCTTAAATTAATTTTTATAATAATATTAATTTTATTATTATTTTTACCAGTACCTTCTCAAACTTTTCACACTTTTTTTGAAGTGTCTGCTCAAAGTGTAAATGCTTTGTATTAAAATTGAGAAAAATATTCTAGATTTTCTCAGTGTAACTAATGATCACAAAAAAATAATGTTGATGTTGAGGTACTTGAACTGTACATTTCAAGCAATTGTTGCTGCTGGCATGCGAAAAGGAGTAGCATATTTTTCTATAGCAATATTATTCTATGTTTTTGCTCTATATATTTTTTTTAAAAACAAGCCTCGTTCCTCTCTTTTATTAAAAATGCTGTAAATTACAGCATGTTGTAATTTACAACATGCAAAAGCAACAATAGTAGATCCTTCCAGTTCTTGCACTTCCCCTCCCCCCACCCCTTTTTTTATTAATGTTCCGTTATTTTGGTTTTCATGTTGGTATTTTTTTGTTTTGTTGTTGTTGTTGTTATTTTATTACCTTTTAAAAAATAAAACAGAAAATGGAAATCGTCCCGAACAATCTGAAGCATCCATTCCGTGCTCTTGGAGTTCTGTTGTTGTTGTTTGCTCAGTGGCGTAGATGATCGCTGGCATTTTGCCACATTCCATCAACAGTTGTTCTTTTATTTTGGTGGGGGGTAGGGGGGTAGGGTGGCTGTGCTTGCGTGCGTCTGCGTGTAGCATTATTTGAGAAAGATCTGATTTCCATTTTTTTGAAAGGGCCAGAAATTATGTTCGCTGCTGGCCGCGGACCTAATACGTTTTTATTTCTTCAAAATTTAGTCCTGTGCGTATTTCTTTCGACTTTTTTCTGGTATATTGTCATTCTTTTGGGGGAGCAAGGGAATGATGGACGTCTCCGGGATGGACCTATTACGTACCTTCACGAGACTATGCTCGCAAATAAGCAAATACTATTCTCCATGGTAATTTCTGGAGAATTTACTTCAAAGAAATTTGTTTTGTTGTTGTTGCTGTTTTAATGCTGAGGTTGTTCTTTGTTGTTGTTCTAATTAATTGGTTAAATAAAATTAGGGGAGCTTAAGGCTTAATGATTTAGTACCCACATTATCATCCAAAGGACGACGAAAACTTGTTACAAATCAACAACAGTTACCATCCTCGTGTTATCGTCATCGTCATCGCTTTTGCTGCAGGCAGGTGGTTGCTTGAAGAAATTAAAACAGACTATCAATTTTGTTCATTGATCAACCGCACAATTCTCGGTTTTTAGCTTGTCCTCTTTCCCCAAATTACTTATTTCTTCTCTCTCTCTCTCTCCCCCCCCCCACTTCCCTTTCTCGCTTTCTCCTTTCATCTTTTGAAAATAAATGATAGATATTAATTTAGTGAATTTTTTGGTATCATTCATCATGATTGTGAAACAGTATCGAGTTTTTTCAGAACAAACTTATTTCTTTGAGATTTGATTGCTCAATATTTTGACTGATGAATTCTTTTGACTGATATATTTTTCCCTTGTTCTCTCGCCATCAGAATTCAGCGTAGTATATGAAAAAATTTTATTTCAAAAACTTGAAAAGAATTGGTTTTTTAACAATCCCAAAAAGTAAATGATTTTTTTCGTCTTTCGTGAAAGACAATAAAATTTACTGGAAAGAAAACATTAAAATAAATGCATTTTTATTTTATTCGCATAAGATTATTATACAAAAACTTTCGTCATATAAAAAATTAAAAAAAAAATATTGTATAATGAACTATAAAACGTAACGAAAAAAAATCGAAAAAATAGCGTATCAAAAAATGCACAGGAATTAGATAAATAAAAAAAAGAAATAGATTAAAATAAAAATAAAAACAAATAAAAATTAAAACATTAAAAAATAAATTGTTTCAAAAAATACATAAGGAAGAACATTAATAAAAAAGAGAGATTGAAAAATCTAAATGATATAAAAATAACAAGAGAAATATATAAAAACTGTTTTAACTTCTGACGAATAAAATATCTAAAAAAAAAACTGATATACAATATAGTAAAAAAAGAGAATTTGAAAAATTCAAATATTATGAAAACAATATGAAAACTGTTTGAAAGCAAAACAATTGGTCTGTTTTTTAATATTTATTTTTAAAATATTTTTGTTTAATTTTTGGATTTTTCTTTTTCCAAAATCTAAACTTTTTTCTTGTTTGAAATTTGCGCTTCACCGACGATAATAAAATTTACTCACTTCTTTTTTAGTAAATTTTTTTTTTATTTTAGTAATTTATTTTTTATTTTATTAGTAAATTTACTCACGACGATAATAAAATTAACTCACTTTTTTTTACATTGGCGTTGAGGTATTTTTTTGGAAAAATGTAACAAAAGAATATGTACTAATTTTTTAAAATTTGTTTACCATATTCCAAAAAACAACTTTTATTTCAAATTCTTTCTTGTTTTCTTTTTAGGTACGACAATTTATAATAAGAGGCAAAAAATAAAATATGTTAATATTTTGGTAAGAATTTTTGAAAACAAAAAGTATAATTAATATATTGTTTGTAAATTTTTATTACAAACATCACATCACGCGTGATATATATACATATTTTAGCCGCTCACCAATTGCCTTACAAATCCTGTCCGTCTTTTATACCTTAGATTTTTATACCTTAGAGAGGACATATTTTATTTGCATTTTTAAAATTTGTGGAAAAAATTCTTTTAAAGGTTTAACTCCCGGGCCGGGAGTTAAAGGCCCGGGCGTTCAGGAATAACCCCCTAAAACATATGCTTTTAGTTGACATTTTCTATTTCATTTTCCATTTTCTAAACAATATCGTTTACAACGATACAACGATTTTTCACGTTTTTCTGTAAAAGGTGCCATTTTTTTTCTGAGAGTGAGTAAAAACAAAGACGGTAAGAACCAAGAGAGCAACGCGAAAAAGTAGATCTATCGCCAAATGCCTATATTCTGCGGTTACAATAAAGCGGCAACAACAACAACGAGAAGAACTTTGGCATGGGTGCGACATAACCAAAATAGATAAAACACGATGTACGTAGTATTGTTATTGTTGTTGTTGTTGTTTATTTGAAATCTCAAACAAATAGGGGAGAGAGGTTATGTTCTCTATCTCGCATCACACTCATTTCTCAAGAAAGCAGGAACGAAAAAAAAGCTCAATTTTGCTTTCCAATTTGATTTTTTATCTTATTCATACTTTTGTTAAAGACGAGTTATAAATAAGTGCCTCGCTTACAACAACAACAACAAAAACTAAAACCTCGTTCATGCAAAATTCGGTGGAGCGAGTTATATTTTTTTTAACCGGCCCGCGGACGGCGATCTCTTCTAAATTTTGATAATAAAGTTTTTTGATTTTCATTTATTTCTCTCTACAATCTGTTTATTCTTTCTTTTTCTTAGCATATATAATTTATTTAGTTTACTTTCTGTTGTTTCTTTTTATGTTTTCTACATATGTATATTCGAGGTTGATCGTTTGGTTTAGTTGGTCGGTCGGTCGGTTGGTTGATCGATTGTGCTCTTCCGCATCGATATATTTTCTGTCAAATCATAACTCAGCTTCTGATTTTCTAAAAATAACTGTGGTCATTTCTGTGCGCCGTCACAGAAATATGGAAAATAAAGAAGAAAACACAAGAAAGAAAACGGAAAAAATACATAAACGTAGATTCGAGTTATAAATCTTGATAGAATATAAGAATTATGTAATGATTGAATAATATTTTTTAATTAACATACATGGAATAAATCATTATAATACATTAAATCTTAAAATGCATTAAGAAAATTCTTCTTCAGTGTTGGATAAAAAAACCTTTCCATCAAGCGCTATTAAGATTTTATGCAATTTCTTAAAGGAATTTCTCCACTTCGTTTGGGAACCTTCTGAAACGTTTCTTCAGTTTGATTTTGAGAAACTGATTGATCCGTTTTCTTTGATCCGTTCTTTGAGATATTATTCAAAATAATGTCTCAACAATCTTCGAAAAGTTCTCAAAAAGTGACTCTTGAATGTACCATGTATCATTTTTTGGTCTAGCAATGATTCACCGGCTTAAAGCCGGGAGCTGTTCTGAGGATCTACTAACCTAATAATCATTTCCGAATGATTTGAAGAGTTTAAAATTTACACAAAATTTTATCAAAATTAACCAGAAATTAGAAAAATAAGAAAATACTGGTTTTTTTTTGTCAACGTCAAAAAAAAAGTCCTACCTCAACTTATATAGCCTTAAACCAACCTTCGAAATCATAATTATTATATTGACATTTTGCTTTTTCTTAAAATTTTCACTTAAATTTTATTTTTCATGGTTGTTTGCGCAATTTTTCTGCCTTTCTGCTTGGCCTTCCTTTTTATAGTATTTGCTTGTTCTTATTTTGGTTGTTTTTTGTGCTATTTATAAATTTTTATAGTCTATACGGCTATATTAAGAGACAGCCTGGCGTCAATTACCAGCTTTAGGAGTCAGTAGTAAAGTTCCTCCTAACTTCTGCTGATACTATTCTTGGCTTTTATGACTTGGTTGGATGGTTGGTTGGTTTGCTGTTAACCTCTTTTGATGCCTTGCCACCCACTGACTGACATGGCTGTCATCATTTCTATGCTGTCATCATCAGTTTTGGTATTTTGTGTTCAACCACTTTTTAGGGTTTTGTGTTTAAGCAGTAGCTGTCATTGCTTGAATGCATTTCAGTTTTCATTTTATGATAAATCGCTTAATTCCCAAATTCTTTCTCTCTACCTTTCTCCATTACTCGTACGGTTTTTCTGTATTAATTTCTCTCTTTTATGCTATTTTGGCCTAAAATTTGTTGTTATTTTTATTGTCGTTTTAAGTTGTATAACAAAAGAATACAATCAAAATTTTATCCTTTTGAAAAACAGGCATTTGCAAAAATTGCAAAACAAAAAGTTTGATTTAACTTTGACTTTTATTAATTTCAAATAACATGCGAAAAATATTAGAAACTTCTTCGTTCTCAGTAGCTCTTGACATTTGATTCGGCGTACAAAAAGAAACACAAACGTAAACGGAAGTCTGTTGTCATTCTTCCTTCTGAAATGCCACAACTTCCTTAAGTTTTGCTCAGAAATCTAGTTACTGATAAACTATATTTAGCGCTGTTCGTAAGTATTTCTTCGATTTTTTTCGGCTATACGTGTCGAGTAAGAAGCGAAAATTATTTCGCTAAGAAAAATTTTTAGTTTTTCTTCTTCTATGAATTTTATAGTTTTATGTAAATTTTTTGTACTTACTGCGAAGTCTTTTGTTTTCTTCTGGTTCATAATTATAAAAATATATCAACATTTTTTTTTGGTAACAATTTTCTGTACGAAATTCAACACTTGCCGCAATTGTTTTATTTTTTTCAAAATTAATTACATTTTTCTAATTGAGGATTTAGTGCTGGTCGGTGGGTCGGTCTTTTTGGGGTTGCAGTTTCCATCAGTTCTAAGTTTAAAGTTGGTATCTCATTAACTGTAATACATAATTATAGACTTCATATTCACTCACTATCGCGGCTATCATTACTCGTTGCTTTAATTGAGCTGCCAAGAGCATCGTTGACATTCTTTTTAGCTATCCTTTAATCTTGCACTACTTATCTCCTCTTCTTTCTCCTTATTTTGTTCGTTATGGTTTTTTATATTTTCTTAGATCCACGCTCTATATTTTTAAGGGTGTATTCGTTAGAATTCGAATTAAAATGTTGACAGCTGCACAGTAATAAAATGCTGCATGCTCAAGAATAAAAAAATTAATTACGTTTTATATCAACAAAACACGTAAAAAGGGAATATCAGATCGTGGAGGAGAGCATAACGAGGCTTGTACCTTCATTAAATGATGGAACAATTATTAATCTCTAAAATATTATGCTATTTTTAACTAAAGAATCTTGTTAAAATATTCTATGTTGAAAATTTCAATATTTTTCTTCCAAAATGATAATTTGATTCATTTCTGAAATGACAATTTGATTTCTCGTTCTGAAATCATTAAAAATATGCAATTGGAATTATATATTGCTTATATTCACTCTTCATTCGCTTCCCGCTTCTTTGCAAACGATCTTCTATTACTATTAACTATCCATTACCTATTAACTATCCATTAACTATTATCTAATTAAACTGTTCTCGTGCTCGCAAAATCCTCTTTTGTACTCGTTGATTGTTGCCATCAAACTAGTGCATAAATTCTTAGCAACTGCTATAACTACGAGTAGCTAATAAAAGAAGATCTCTTACATACTCTTTTATAGCAATTATTATATGTTTCATAGTTAGGTAAAATCGTGCAAGTAATGCGAGAACGTTTTTTTGTCATCTCATCTTCTTATTAATTATTGAAATCAGTTAAGAAAACCTTAAGGTCTGGCTATTAATTCATAAATAAATATTGGGCTTTATTGAACTGGATGGATCATGGAATGACGAAAATACAAATTAAAAAATTTCACGTTTTAACATTTTCAAAATAATAATAATTAAAGTCAATAGATATAAAAAAATTAACCGAACACTTGAAAGAAAATGAGATAGTTTTGTTAGTTTTTTTTTAAATTAATAAAAATACCGCAAAGAAGATAGGAATAAATAAAAGTAAGGAACCAGTTATACAACAAATTAAAAGGTAACGAAGAGCAAAGCAAAAATGCTGATAAGAAAATATACATTGTACATACACTTTCGCAACACTCAGCATAAAAATTATTTCCAAAGATAAGAGCTTGTACAAAGTTGGAACACTTGAGAATGTCAAGAAATAGAAGAAGAAAAAAAAATTACTAAACAAATAAGTAAGAAGCAAAAAAATCATGCTGAGAACGGCAGAAAAGAGCTTGAAAGAAATAAGCTAAAAAAATATAACAGAAAATTAAGAATGAATATATTTTTGATTCAGGCTTTGAACGGAATGAATGGAAAGCTAAAAATAACTAACAGTGGAAATAAAGAAAACAAAAGCAGATGCATAAAGGTGGATTTTCTGTAGATTCAGAGTTCATTTTAACTTCTCTTAAGTACTCAGAGAGATGCAATTTTTTTTTCAATTACGTTAGATTTGATTGATTTATAGTATATTATTATTATTATTATTATTATTATTATTTATTAAAAAAGAAAAATTTCGTACAATACACTAAGAGCACAGCTCTTTTATAGTACATAAAACAGTGAATGGTATTAAAGTAGGATTAAAATAAAATTAAGTTAATTTAAGAATAAACTTAAAACTAAGCTAGATAATCCTAAAATAGAAAAAGAGAAAAGGGGTAGAATAATAGACCGACAGAGAAAAAAAAAAAAAAAGAAAAGAAAGAAAAGATAAAGTTCAGGTATTAGGTATTATATCTATCACGAAAAAAAAAATGGAGTAGAGATAACCCTGAAGGAAATGATCTTGGCAAATGCTCATCGAAAAATTTAGGAACCTATCAGGAAAAATTACTTCTTACCAGCTGCCTAAAGGTGTCCACCTTACTAACAATTTTAATATTATGAGGTAGGCTGTTCCATAGTCTTACGGCATGTATGAAGAAAAATCTTGCAGAGTTATAGTATTTAAAAGCAGGAATAATAAGATTGTAAGATCTGCAAGACTGTCCAAAGCGCAACTTTTCAAAAAGATAATTAGGGCAACCAGAATTAATAAGTTTGTGCATGAATATACAATTTCTGTAGTTAATGTAATTATCAAAGCACGATCCAAGTAACAAGTATCTCCATCTTGATAGACCATCATCTCTTTTTAAATTGTAGACATACCTTGTAAGATTGTTTACGAGCACATTAATTTTGTGTGAAGAAGAAGAGTCAAGTTTACAGTAAATTAGCTCAGAATAAGTTAAGATAGGCACAAAAAATATCCATAGATTTTTACAAATTAATTTTATATATTTTAATAACAGGTCTTTATATAATCGTTAGAAGTACTAAAAAACCTTCGCTACCATTCGCTACTTCTACCAAATATTTTCATTGTAGCCTTTAGAGGTACACATTATTATAACATTATACACAACATTCTTTACCTTTAGTTCTAAAAACCTCTTCTCTACTATTCGTTACTTGTAGTAAACAATAATGATTTTTCTGTTAACATTTAGAAGTGCGTTTATTATAATTGTTGAACCTTCACTATTGGCTACTTCTATTAATAAATTTAAACTCTGTAACGCTTAGAGCTACTAAAACCTTCACTATTTATTACCTCTACTAGTATTTTCCAACACAAGCCTTTACAAAATGATATTTTTAACCTGAACTCAACATTCTAATGATAGTGAAAGCAATAAATTCATTGATATAGAATATAATCGTCCTTCTTCGACGAAGGATAGCTAACTAGCCAATTGACCATCATTCGTGCTGGAGCTCCTTGAAAGCGGATTTACGCATACAACACCATAAATACTACTAAAGGGTGCATTGCACAATACAACACAATGCAACAGCAGAAGTAAAGTTTTTCTACTTCATACTTGTGCAAAATGCATGCTATAGACAATGCTTTGTAACTGTAGCAGTGTATGTGTGTTTGGTGGTAGGGGGGAGGGGGGGGGAAGAGGGGGAGTAAAGCCTCTAACCTTAAGCGGTTCAGCCATTCCATTCCTCTCCGTCATGTACTTTGTGAACATCTGTGTTTTTTTTTACAAACTTTTACACTTTATTTATATACTAAATATGTATTGTATGTACATATGTAGCTACATAGAGTAAACAGTTGTTATCGATTGTTGTTGTTGCTTACAACTCAACGAAACGAGCAGAAGAAGATTCATCAATTCTTCAGTACTAGAAGTGTCACATCAGCAGCTCCTTTTGCAACTCTCTTAACTCAACCAGTCCGCCGCCATGCCGCATTTGTTATTGCTTGAGTGGCGTGGAGGCCATTAGACTCTGCATGATGGCGCAGTAATTATTGATTTTTGTTTAGTTCTTGTGCGTCCGTTTACACTATGACAGTGCACATGGTGTGCTCGTATGCTTGTTAGATGGTTGGTCGCTGGGTTGATTGATTTGTCGGAGCTTGCTTGTTAATGTTACCATTGTCGTAACGGCCACATTTCGTCGAGGCAACGACGCAGGTAGGAGATACTGCGAATTTATAGATTTCTGCGTCTTTTTTGTAAAAAATTATAGAGGAAAAAGAATAATTTTTTGTTATTTTTTTTGTAGGGAGAAGAATTTTTCTATAAAAATTGAAAAGTTGAATTGAGTCATTTATTAAAGTACTTTCGCTCCAGACAAGATTTTAATTACTCACTTTAGTTACTTAATATACACATTGTATTATCTATTGCGTTTTATCTAATTATATTTAAAACTGATTTAATCTTACTAATTATTATTCAGTTTACACGCTTAATTGTATAGAATTCAATTCAAACTAAACCCATTTATATTCAAGAAGGAAGAAAAATTATTGTTTTTTTCAAAAATGTGGAATTTCTTATCACGTTGCAAAAGCTTAGTACAAGTACGAGCTTTTTCGAACAACTTTGTTGGATTATTGTTTGACGCGCAACCGCGCAACATCATCAATACCAGAATATTGTACAGTTTTGATTGATGTTTATTCAATCGTGCCGTCGCGTTACTGGAAATAGTTTAAAGTTCGATCTGAACGATCTAAGAGTTAATTAAAATTAATTACATATTTTTCATATGGCGTGATGTCTTCTGAACCAAGAATTATTTTCAATTTTTACTTAATAACAGTTATTGAAACGAAATATTTAATAAATTAAGAAATGGCTTAAGTTTAGTTTCTTGAAAAAGAGAAGAGTTTATGATATTTATTTACAATTCAATTTAGAGAATTCTTTATACTTAGGTACTTCTCTCTACTCTAAGTACCTCATTCTGTGTCTCTTTTTACTCTACTTCACCACAACACACTGAAACACACTGTCACTTAACAACTCAGATGACTAAATTTTTTAGTTTACAAGATATCGGACCTTCAGGAGTGCTTGTATATTGTCTTTTTTCTGGTTTTCCCCTTTTCTCTTTATTTCGTTTACCTTCTTTCTCATCAGGTCTTCTTCTCTTCAAACCATTTTTTTTGTTAAAACGTACTTTCTCTGACCAACCACCGGTGTCGGCGGTGCCTCGGTTTCGTAGCTTCTAATTAAGCGTACGTGACGAACAAGCAATGCCACTGCTTACGAGTCCATCCATTGTTGTTTCATTGCCGGAGTCCAAATAACTCGTGACAGGTGTCTGCATTAAGAGAGGGGGAGAATAGAATGTTGGGGAGCGTGGTTTGAAGAACCACGAACAGCCCATTTACCGAAGGGCGGGGTGACAAGTGTTTACTTATTTGTACAAAATTTGTTTGTGATGCAAAGGATTATACGTTTTTGCTGGGAGTGGATAAAGATACCAAAGAATATTAACAGCAAAATACATAATATTTAATATATTGTTTCGAACCGATTAATGAATCCGAAATATCGTCTTTAAAAATTAAAAAAAATACAAATTCTATAAACGCATTGAATGAATTTTTCATCATTGAAAAATTGAAAGAAAGAAAACAATCTTTCCTAAGAAAACAACAAATAAGTAAATAAAATTCATTTCAATTAATGAAATATGTAATTATTTTTAATGTATACTTGAAATATTATGGGCCTTGAAAAACTAAACTAATTTTGAAAAAGACCTTTTGAAAATCGCAATTAAAACCGAGAAACCGACATTTCAAAAAATATGTATATTAAATATTCGTAGAAGAAAAAAAAATCTCATTTATAAAAATCATGAAAAAATAATTTTTTATTTATGCAATTAAAATCTGTTAATATTTTGTTTATGACAAAAATTTTAATATTTATTTAAAAATATATTAAATACCCAAAGAAAATAAATACTTTTATGAATATTTCTTAATAGTCAGTTTTGTTTTTGTTTAGACTTTGCTTCTTATATATGTAGCTAACATTTAATTTATGCGCTTATTAAACAATAACAAAAACCGCAACGGTCGGCAGCAGCTAGATTCTCTCAATAAAGTACCAAAAGCAGGATGTAGGCGGTTTGAAAAAAAGAGGCGTTTAGGCATTTATCTACAATCGTATAACGCCATGAATATTGAAAAATAATTAATGATAATAACCGATAAAGCAAGAGAGGAAGAACAAAAAATGTTAATCGATCAAGTTTTTACTCGTAATATTATGAAATGATTGGCTCGCATGCTAAATCTATTTAACTCCATTTAACAAAAAAGTGGTCTAACACATTGTTCCTTTTAGTATTGGCTTTTACACGACTTGTACACCAGACAAAAGATCTGATGGTTAGTGTGAAGACTTCCAAACAGACTGAACGACTGACTATCCACTAAAATCACCGATCTTATGCTTTGGTAAAGAGATAATCGAACCAACAAACAATGAGTTTCTACCCATTCGCCGGACCTTCCTTCCTTCCTTCCTTCCTTCCTTCCTTCCTTCCTTCCTTCCTTCCTTCCTTCCTTCTGCCTAAAGCTGATATGGCACTTCATTTTTTCTGGATTGTTTTTCTTTCGTCAAGCTGAAGATTTCGGTGCCAATGGCAGTAGGCATGAGTGCGAATTATGCGCTATAGTGTACATTCGATATGAATAAACATTTTTTTTATACAGTTTTTGACGGTTCTTTTAATGCAAATGAAATGTTATTGAAATTTTAATGAAATGTTTTAGCGATTATCTATTGATCCCTTTCTTACAAGAGCGGGATTTTCTATAGCTATCCAGCTTACACGCCACTTGAAAACAATACGGAAAAAATGAGGTATCATACAGGCTTAACTCCGATCCACTCTGCCATCCTTCCGTTCTTTCTTTCCTTCTTTCGATAATACCTTTTCTCTTTACTTAATTGCATGCTTTATTTTTTCCTTCCTTCTTTACTTCCTTGCCTTCCCCTCTTATCTTTAATATTACTACCTTTTTTTTGGTACTTCTCACCCTGTTTAGCTATTTGCTTCCCTTTCCGCTCCCTCTCATTTCTCATGTTATGCCTAGTTTTGACTTTTGTTTTTGTTATAATTGTTAAACAAAAGTTCTTCTTTATAAAGTATTTTCTTTCTTTGTTCACCTCGTTACTGCGTTCAAATTATGTTCATAAAAAGCCCCTTTGGATGCGACGGGGTCGTTCCGGATTGCGCCTACGTTCGTTCCGGGAATGGATTGAGTGATGAGTACTTTGTACGACGACCGTATAATTGTTCTTGTTGTTGTTATTGTTACAATTTATTATCAAATGAATTACCGTTTTCCAATTGAGAATAGAGTTTACTTTGTCGTCTTTGCTTTTTTCTTCTTTTGGCGCAACTAAGTGTTGCTAACATAAAAAAAATTGCAAATAAAAACAAAAAGATGGCGATAAGTTTTTGGAACGAATTTCCTTCATGGCTTTTCAAATTTGGTTTGGAGTTAAATCAGTTTCAAAAATGTGCCATTTTTAGTGTAATTTCATCCCCTTTTTTCTCCTTTAACTTATTTTACTTAATTTTGACTTTTTAGTAATTTATATTTTAATTCATATTATCTTTTAATAATAGGAAATTGATCAATTAATCAAACCATTCAAACAATATTTACGTAAAACATAATTAATAAGTAATAATAAGATTTTTTAGGACATTTCTTTCGAAAGAAGTAAGAGCAAATGTTCCTCACAAATTTGTTTTAACATCCAATCTTATTTTAATCTGCTAAGAATATAATAAAATCAAGTGCCATTAAACACGCCATTCTTTTCAAAAACTTAACCTATGAAATTTTTATTATTAGTTTTATCTCCATCCCCAACCATATAATCTTTTAAAAGCTCTACTTGACGGCCAGTGTCAGTCAGTCGCATCAATTTGGAAAGTTGTTTGTGTTCTCTTCTACTTTTTCATGTTTTCTAGTTTCAAGTTTAAACTCTTCAACATTGAGCATGTTTTGCACTTTTGTAAATATCGTATTTTTTCCTTTTTTAGGACAAAACTTGACATTAATTGTTGTAAAAGTTGGCAACGCCAACGGGCAGGGCATGTTGGTGGCATGCTTTGTTGTGTTCAAGACGGGGACGGAAGATTTTGCAATAGATAGAAAGAGAAAAGAGAATCTGCTTTGTATTCTATCCCCTTGCCTTCTATCCTTTTCCTCTTCTCCGCGCACATTTAACAGTTGAGTCGTCGTCTTGTAATGGAATAGCAATAAAAACGAATAATCAATGACGCAACTTTTTTCTCATGCCAGCTTTTGATAGCATTATGCAAAGATACTGAAGTGGCGTATTACTTTTTAACACTTTTTTACTACTTTTTTGGGATGGACGTAGACAGCGAGCACATTTATTTATATATACATATATATATATATATTTTATATGTACATATATACATATATGCAAGAAAGTGTAAGAAATGTCGAGAGAAATACTTCCTCTATGAAATATTTCCACAAATTATATTCAAATAAAGTTTAAAATTTATATTGCAAACGAAGTTTTCTTTCTCATGCACAACGTGAGCAAGTTTTGGCATTATTTGAATTCAACAGACGACTCACCTTCCGTATATCTGACTGCTTCTTTTTTTACATGACTGCTAAACACTCCAATCCTCCCTCATCCCCTTCGTCTCCCCATCCATTAAATTGATGCTTGTTTGCTGCATGGCGTCAAGTGTTTACTTCGGTTTGCCGCAAAAACTTAAAGAAGCTTTCCACAACTTAGTTACAACAAAGTTTTGTTAACCAAAGCAACACCGTTCTTCTAACCCTATTATCCTTAACTCCGTACTACGAACTCGTCCTGTTCTATTTCCGACCCAAAAATCGAAGGAGGATAGTTTGGTATTATCTTATTGATGCAGGATTCACGTATGAATTCTCACTGATGGGCGAATATTCGCCCATTAATCCAGAAGAATATGATAATGAAAAGTAGAGGAAATGCTAATTGAGAAATCTTCTTAACGCCAGAAGTCTATAATCCTTTAACGACATAAGTTTAATACATATTTCTTTAAGATGGTTCAAAATGGCGTTGCGTGTAAAAAAGAAATCCCGATTTAATAATTCCCAACGAATTTAATTTGCAAATAAATTTTTTTTAGAACTTGGACGATCGTGTTAAATCAGACCAAATCGTGTAAGAATAATACACGTTTTTTTTTGTTTATATGCGTGTAAAATAATTCGTGTTAAATCAAACTCGTAGAAACAGATTTCAGTGTATTTTATCTATGCCACCGTCTTCAAGAAATTTTTTTGAGAAGACACACGAAATGTTTTCCACACACTTTCCACAGACGATAATTACTTTAGTACGTAAACAAGTAGGTGGGCGTATGTGTGTGCGTGCGTGCGTGCGGCTGCATATTTATTTGTGTAAAGCCCCAGATACATCAAGTCCATGCATACGAACAATTTTAAGGTCACGCAGCAGGAAAGTGCTGAGGCATTGCCAGACAGAAAATCTCTCTTTGTCATTGAAATTGAGCAAACTTTTCTGCTTGTACTCGTACTAACTCTAGACCACTTTGTATTGTATGCAAAAAAGTTTTTTGTATTCATTGTTGTTATTGTTTTCGTTGTTGTTCTTGCAATCAGGCATCATGTCGAATATTTGTAACTTGTTCGCGGAAAGAAACTGACATATTCGTTCGTTTGTTTGCTTCGTTTTGTTTTATTTGAAACTTTTGCTGTTCATCTAAATGTTGTTTTAACCATTTAAATTATAGTTACGCGAAAATATACTTTAAAAAATTGAGGAACCTTTAATTTTTTGCACCTTTTACTGTTTAAGTTTAAGTAACGCCATCGTGAAGAGACTTTAGGTTAAAAATAAGTAAATGACAAACGACTAACTACCATCGATCCGAAAGATACACTTAATGAACGAACGAAAGAACGTTCGGATCAATCGAAAGTGCTGACAATAATTATACGATACTTAATGTGAAAGACATAATTTTAAGGTATTTTTCTCTGTTGATTGGTTCATTTGTCTCAATCTCACCGCACTTCTCTCTATCATCTGAATCTCTTTACCTTCATATCTTCCGAAGCCTAAAATATATACATACATATACATATGTACACATTGTCACTGTCATTTTTCTGCCGTTCTGTTCGTCGGTCTTGTTAAACCTTCTACGAGTATATCTATGTTTAATTAATTGTTTTGTCTCTATATAGCCGTCCATTCGTGCAACTTTTAAGCATTAGATACAAACGAAATTTTTCATATTTGTCTAGCTTTAGCGGTTTATTTTGCATTGAGCACTTTTACATTTTGTAACTGGTTTTATTTACATTTCCTCTTCCAGCCTCTTTCTGGTTGCCCTTTTAATGTACTCCCCTACTTTTCTCTCTTTACCACCACACTCTTTCCTTCCTCATACTATCAGGCGATACTTTCTAACCCACGCCAGACAACCACGTCGACGACCGACGACGGACGACGGCTATAGTGACTGTGGCGGCTCTTGTGTCACGTCTTAATGTGCCCAGCAGCGTCGTTGTATCAACGTTTCAACATTTCATGATGGAATGTAAGATGGAATGAAATGCAATGTACTGCATGCAAATTTGCATGCATATGGCAACGCCAAAGGCAATAGCGGGTTGGCGGGCTGACTGGTTGATGATGATGATGATGACTGCGTTGAGTGAGTGAGACCGGCTGAAATTTCTTGAGTGTATGCAACATGGACTGACTGAAAGACGGACTGGCTGGCTGGTTTGACAGGCCTGCTTATGATGGTTGCAATAGCGCTCTACGAACGGATCAGCGTTGCTTCGCTTGTTTGGCTGCAGCAGAAAACTGTTCAACATGAAAGCTAATTTTTGTGTCAATCTGACTTTTTCATCTGATTTAATATTTATTAAATTTGTAGTGTAAATATTTATTCATTTATGAAAACTTTCTTGAATTAGTTTGACTTGAATTAGTTAAAAAAAATATTTTCAAATATTGAGGTTGATGTTTGATGTATGATATGTGAGTTTGCTGTAATTTTCTCCTCACAATGCTTTATACCCTACACCAGAAGGGATGAGGGTTAAAGAAATAAAGGAGGCGTGGCAGGTATAAACTGTCTGTGGGAGGCTTTTTAAATTGCTAATAAAATCACTTTAACTACTTTTTCTTCTTTCACTCTGTTTGTCAAGTTTCAGCCATGATATTTATTCCTCTACTTCTTCTTCGTTTCCGTTTTCGTCTTCGCCTTCTTCGCATTTTTTTTTTTTTTGCAAAAATACGATATTGATGTCGCTATTTAATGTCACTTAAGCGATTTTTACTAGTGTTTTTTGTTACTCGTTATTTTTAAGCATAAACTTTTTTTATTTTTGGTGTAATAATTCCTCTGTCTCTTCCTTTAAAATATAAACATACATAACTGCTTCAAAATATAAGCATAAATTTCAATTTAAGCTTCTTATTAATGTTGTTGTAGTTTTTCTCATCGCTTCACTGTAATGTGTCATAACTGTGAAACGGTTAGTTGCAGCTGGGAACTTTTTGTTTTGCTTAACAGGTGACAAATCGGCTTTCTACAACCCCGGAATTCTACAAGAAAGAAATAATGGTTATACCCGAAAAATGGCAGAAGGTAGTTGAAAAGAATGGGCAATATTTGGATTAATAAAAGTTTGTTACGTACAAAAAAAATGTTTTTTTACTAAAAAAACGCCGAATACTTTTTCCCCAACCGGTTATGTATTTGCTGTGACTATTATTTCTGTTTGTTGTGATCGTTGTTCATCGGTTTAACTGTTCTGTTCGGTCTGTCTGCGATGGCGCTACTATGTATTTGTTGTAGACGGAATTTTTCGCTTTTTGCGCTTTATCTATCAATAAATACTTCTGCGCTGAGGTCCGCTGTTTATTTTGCTCTTGCATTAAGCGCAATCAGCGCTTTTGTCCCTGTACTTTTTTTAACTGTCTCTTTCTTGCTCTATTTTTCTTGATTTAATTTTAAATTGTTTATGAATTAATTTGCTTTTATTAATTCCTTTTTTTATCTTTATTTGCGTTTTAATTTTTATTTCTTTTATCGTTAATTTGTTTTTCATAATTTTTAATAATTTTTTGCCTTTTTGTCTTTTAATTTTGCTGTTTTATTTTATTTATATTTTTGTTATTTATAATATAATTTAATTTTCTTTAATGGATTTTTATAACATTTATTTTGTACAATGTTTTTAATTTGGTGGGTTTTCACACTTTTTATGTGTTCTTTTTAATGCCTTTTTTATTTTGTAATTTTTTGTCTACTTTTACTTTTTACACTTTCTAGCTAATTTTTTCATGACTTTAGTTTTTGTGGTCTTTGGGTTTTATAGCTTTCATTCTTTTAATTTCTACATATTTCATTTCTTTTTAGTTGCGTTTTTTTTAATTGCTTTTTTTTTTCGTTGTGCTCTCTTTGATTTCTCATGGCACCATCACTTCCGCATTCTAACAATGTCTGGCAACACTATTTTTATGTATTTGCTGCTCGCTCTAGCTTTAGAATTTATTTTCACTGAGTTCATTTGATTTTATGTCTTTTGTGCTGCTTTTGAGGTTTTTTTTATGCATTTTTCTTGCTAAGAAATTTACTTTTCGTTTTTTTCAGATTGGATTTTTTATAAACAACTCTTTTGAGTTTATAACCATGTAACTAAGCGTTACACTAAGCGTGATTTTATGAAAAGGAAAACCTTTGTTATGGTGATTATTTTGTGCAAAATGGGCACTTAGCTGGTTTTGTAATGTTCACTGGAAAAAAGTAATTTCAAAATTTCTCTACCCAACCATATATCTCTTGCTGCTCTGCGTCTGCGTGTGTGTCATTGACTGTCTCTCTCTCGCTCTATAGCGTCTAGCTTAACCTCTTTCTCTAACTCTTCCTCCTCCCTTTTCTATTTCTTAGAATTACAAAGATTTCAATAATTTTTTAAACATTCATTCATTATTTGAAAGTTTCAACACATTAAATATAATCATCAGTAAGCAGAAAAAAAACTAATCCGTACAAAAAAGTTTTGCATGCTTTCAGGCGATTTGTACAGCTTTATTTTAAATTAATTTTTTTCTAGTTTTTTTAGTTTGGTTTCGGGAACCGTACTTGAGTGAAAGGTCAAAGCTATTACAAATTATCCGCCCCTCTCTCACCACTCCAAGTAAATAGCTTTTGATATATGTATGTATATTTTTATATAACTATCTTTAGAATATCTGCAAAATTTTTAGATATAACTCAAATAGTGGAAAGTGGAAATATACTAATAATAAAAGAATAATAGAGGAAGAGTCTGATGACTTCGAAATAAGTTTTGATCAAGATTCAGCACTTCGAATGAATAGAATTCATTGTCATTTCATAAATGTTTGATTTTTTCACAAAGAAATGACTGGACTCAAAAATAAAATTTAAATTCATGTATTTTTTATTGAAAAATCTTTGTAGCGTTCGTTTGTTCTTACTAGAATTGATGAAGGGAATCTTTCAGACTTTTCGACAATTTTGTGTAATCTACTCTAATTTGGTTTGGTAGTCTACCGTAGGTGGGTATGCGACTTGTCGAAAATGTCGAAAACTCGACAAAGTATTCGACATGACAACCAGATCATTATGATTAGGTACGATGAGTTTACACATTAGAACGCCCCTAATGAGGCTACGTGCGTCTTTGCTATTATAAATTTTTTTTTTTGCTAAATCACTGCTAATGCCTTGAGAAAGTGTTAATGCGTTCTTCATGTTCTTTAAACCATATTCGTTGAACCTTTTAATGGTTAATGGAATTGCCAAGAAAATATTAAACCATTACTTACTTTAAATATAAATCATTCTGTACGTGACATTTACTCATAACTAAAGAAATTGCATTAAAATTCTGGCTCGAGCTTGTTCTTCTTCCTCTTCTTCGTTTTCCTTGCTATACTCTTATCTTTTCCTTTCCGCGTTCTCTTCTAATGCTCTTTGTAACGTCAACGCGTCATCGTGGCCTATTATGACTGACTCTTTGTTAACAAAACGCGTTCCATTAGTTGTGTTTAATTTAATTTTTTCATCGCTTGTAACCATCCCCCCTCACCCGACACCCTTCCGCCACTATTCTCTATTTTTTCCTCGGTTCCCTTTCCCAATTGTTATCCTTTTCCGCCCACTCTCTCTCCGTTCTGTCTTTTTCTGAGGCCGGTAACTCTATTATCCATAAAAAATTAATGGCAGCTGCTGCGTTGCTGCAACGGCACCAACGGAAACATCGGATATGCATCGGATATGGCGGAGCAACCAGAAAATTCTGCTATGGTGTTATCCTTTTTTTTATTCATAGAGAAAGCAGGAGTATGCTGCTGTTTTTATACCCTACACCCGAAGGGATGAGGGTATATTCACTTTGTTTTGTCTTTATATTGAATACACGAAGTGGAAGCAAAGACAGGCTTAAAAGCGTTGTTTAGCGACGCAAGGAAGGTCTACGGAAATGCAAAAAATTGCAGAATAAAGCTTTTTTATTTTCGCAGCTTTTCTCTATTCGTGGAAATGTTATTAGTTATGTGTTTATTTCTTAACACTTTTGTGATCTCCGTGGTTGGATTTTGTGACCCAAAATCTATTGTATTTTAATAAAATGTTCTTAATCATTAGAAAGAATTAAGTAAAAGTAAACCGCAATGAAATTAAAATAAAAAATTAAAAAAATAAAAACAAACTCAAATAAAAAATACTCGAATAAAAAGTATACAAGAATGTAAAAAGTAACAAAAGAAAGACACTAGAAGCGATGTATGTGCTTTTAGACAAACACACAAATCGATGGATGACCTAAAACATGAAATCATAAAAAATTTATGACCATCGAATTATACTATATAAAGGCATCCATCAGGCGCGACCTTCAACGAACTAAAAACGAAAAAACAATAAAAAACATTGAAGAAATAGTCTAGAAAAGAAAATAGACAAATACAAAATAACTAAAAACAAAAAACAATTGGGGCAAAAATATTTCACAAGAGTTGCGACGACGACAATAGCTTTAGAAGACTCAAGACTTCAAATGAAAAACAGAAACGACTGCTAGACGATTAGACATTTTGTAGTTCAAAATTAGTCGTTTGTCTTGTCTCTAATAGTTCATGAGAATTTGTACATAATGTTCAAAAATATAATGATAGTTAAGTACTATATACATAGATTATAGAAGGAAGGCTAAATAGATTAACTGTGAAATATAAACGGTAAAAGAGAGGAAGGAAGAGATTATATGGCTTGATTCGGAAAATAGAAAATGAAAAGATAACTAAATATCTTGAGTTAAATTAAAAGTAACCTAAATTTTAAAAAAGTATAATTATTCTAAAATCCAATACGTACACAATCTTCAGGAAAGCCTGAGGAGCGTTTATTTGGGAGCAATTCGAAGGTTTTAAAAAATGTTTTTCTCAGACGCTATCATATATGTCCATATTTTTAAAATCTTCGAAAGCTTTACATGCTAAGAATTTAATAATTTATTTAGAAAGTTAGAAAGATATGTACTATATTTACATTCAGTGAGACCAAGAAACAATCAGACAGTTTGAGAAAAAAAACAACAAAATTTTTTTGTGATAATGAAGATAATAAAGATAATGAAGAAGGCAATATAATAAAACGGGCATTATTGTTATTGGATAAACAGCTCAAACAGAAATTTATTTTTTCATAACAATTAAAAAAACTCGATAATTATCTGCGCTCAGCAACAGTGATGGCAAACAAGGTGCGTTTCACTTTTGACAAATGATGATGTCACAATGTCATGTCAAATGTAAACAATACATGTCAAAGTAAAAAAAAAACAAACAGAAAAGTAAAGAGCAAATATGATAACTCTTAAACTGATATCGATTTGTGTGTTTTCGGTTTTTGTTTTTTGATTTATTATTGTCAATATAAACACTCAATAAGTTATTGGGATATTGCTCATAATAGTATGGTTGAGAATTTCACACTTAATAGCGCTGAGTTTTCAAGAAAGCTTTTTACTGCATATTTTTTTCATTCAAATGGATTACTATAAGACTATAAATATCGTTTTTGTCACTCAAAATTGGTCACGTTTGTTTATTCAATATAAACCTCAACTTAAACTTAAACTTTATTTTAGCATACGATTTAACATCGATCGATATGATGTGATGTGTGTGATTTAACATCGGATGATATGATATGTTAAATATTCTTAAAAAAAATTGTATTTATTTGAATATATTTTTATTAAGTATTTGCGTAAAAAAAGTTATTTTATTTAAAATCTCTCCCTTTAAAATTTTAAATATTTAATAACGACTTTTTAAATACCTTTTGATATGGTTTTTTCCACAAAAAAAAACAGCAATTTTAAATAAAAAACAAGATAATTTCATGCAAACAATGGAAAATAATTTATTAAAATGCACTCTATTGTACTTTAATTAACAAAGCATAGAAATGTAACTCATAGATAATAAAAAAGAGAACCCTAACCCTAAAAAAGAAAAGAGAAAAAAGGAATACGAAAAAATTGTGGCAGCTGCTGCTGCTGATTCTCTAGCGTTTTTTTTATTTGTGGAAATCCGAGAGCAGGAATTTTATTTTTTGGTCAGTGAAGTAGAAAACTTTTTAACGAGAACAAAAAACTAAAAATTTCATCTTTATTTATACTATTTTATGTTAGCTTGTTTATAGCTTCATTTGCTCTTTTTTCGCCATTTATCTCTCTCTTTATCATCCTTTGAATACTCGTATATTCTGGCTGGTTGAATATTAACACGTCAACCAGAAGGCCGATAAACTACAACAACAACAACCTCATCTATTGTGATATATGTATGTCATCAAATCAATTATGCTTCAATAATTAAGAGGCTCAAATGAAGCGAATGGCGATTCCATTAACTCTTTTAGTCGTTTAGTGTTTGTAGAAAAAATAAAGCATTATAGGCTTTTGCAGTCCCAGTACTATACTATATAGTACACACTTGGGACTATATATATAGTTATATATACAGTTAATAAATAAATAAGATTAATATGATTAAGTTTGCGAAGCTCTCTGAAATCAAATTAAAATATTATCCGTAAACTTAAGTTTCTTAAATTATTTCGAATATTATAGAATAGAACATTCATATGTACCTAATGTGATATATTAGGGTCCTTTATTTCTGCAACTTTATAGAATTTGCAAAGACTTAACTTCTTCTAAGCTTTAAAAATTAATCTACAACAAAGTTTTGAAGTAAAGAAAGTGTAAAAGGGTCTGTAAATGCTTGGAAAGGAAATTCATAGAAGATTTTTAAGGATTTGATAACATTGAAAAAGCTTGCATCGTATCATCTTTCTATAATTTTTCTCATTCAAATCACATTTTCATTATGTGATAAATATAAATCGTCATCATAATTAAATAAATCAACATTATTACATTTTTGTAAAAGCTCTTGGAAAATGTATTATGTTTTATCAAAGCTTTTTGTTAAGTGGACAAATTTACTCAATGAAATCTTTTTTCTGTTTTATTTCTTCGATAATTTTCGGTATGAGTAATCTTTCTTTCTTTGTTTCGAATTTTGTTGTAGTTAGTCTTTGTTTTATACTAATTACGATTTTCTACGACTTCAGCGACCTGGTTTTTTGTTTTCTTGTAAGCTTTGTACTTATTACTGACAACAATAACAACAACAACAACAATACAACCAGCAGCAACAGCACACAGAGGATTATCAGCAGGATCGGTGATGATGATGATGATGATGATGCATCAGTGTATTTGTTTGTCTTCGGTCTCATTATAAATAAAACCACAAAACTAACAAAAACAACGACAATAGCAACAACGACAGTGGCAACAACAACAACAACAACAGTGGCAACAACAGTGGCAACAACAACAACAACAACAGTGGCAACAACACCGACACGAACAATTTTAGAAAAAAAACAATAGCAATAAGACTAAGAAATCTTGAATGATGGCAACAAACTGCTATGAAAACAAATTGCAATAGAAATAACAACAAAACTAATGACAACAACAATTGACTGATCCACTGATCCAAAACAAAAATACTAAAGGCTCTACGTACGCTCAGTAGGTCGAAGTATAATTTTTCAACCGTGAAGTTTCCAATTCTAAATTTGAATGAATTTGGATGTTTTAACTATAGAAAACTTTTTCTCAGTGTATATGATAGATAGTATGTATACCCGTACTTGGCATTGCAGTAGCCATTGCAGTGTTATTGTTGTTTTTTTTGTTAGTGCCATGCTTATTTTCTTAGTTAGTTGCAGCTTAGAAATAAGTCTCTTTTTAAATGTTCAAAGGCGTGCAAACGAGTTTGAGTCTTAAGGCGTCAAAAGTATGTATGTCGAATATACTCGTACGATACTCGTAGCACGTATTAATAATACACAGGCTTTGTTTTTTAATTGTTGTTGTTATTATTGTGGTTGTTGTTGTTGCTATTATTATTGTATACTTATTGATTTTGTGGCTCTCTTATTAGTTTATATTCATAGACGAATACTTTGTATACTATTTCATATTTTTGTTGCGGTTTCTAATTATATTGTTGTTGTTGTTGTCATTGGGATAGCGCTAATATTGTTCTAAGGCACCACCGCATATTCAATGTTTAATTAAAATAAGTTTTTAATTAGCCTGCTAAAATTCCGTGAGCTTTTAATGAAAATATTTACAACGTTTTAGCCATAAGATGATGAAGTATCAGATCGATAGCACTAGCAGCAGTCTGTCTGTTGGTGGCCAGATCTGACGAGATATTATGTTGTTATTTTGTTGTTGCCCTTGTTGTTGGTCTGTTCAATTACAAATAATTTGATCGATCGATTTTAGTTAATGTGTTTGTTTTTTTTTAAATTTCCTGGCTTTTTGAATTTCTTGTTGCTGGATGGTTGCTGCTGTTGTTGTTGGATGGTTGTTGTTTTGGGAATTGTGGTTGTTTGTTTTAATTGATTTCACTGCGGTATTAATTTTGTTATAAATTGTAGTTGTTTTAAATTTAGTTGTTTAGTTGTATTTTCCTTCTCTGGTACGTTCTGCCATAAAAATGTTTGTTTACACCAGATTTTTATCTCTATATATTTCTTTATTTGTAAGTACGACGATGTATGTGTTTATCTTTATGTTTATGTGTTTATCTTTACTTATATGTTAAATATATTTGCCTCGATGTAGTTTTTTTTTTTAAAGCATTTTCCTTTAATATTTTTGCCAGTTTTCTCAAAAACATGTAATTATAAATTTTCGTAAGAGCAAATACTAAATACCAAAATAAAAACCCTGAAACAGTGTACAATTGTCTAATTATGAAAATGAAAACAGTCTTTTCAATACTAATTAGACAAGAAAATTATGTCATGCTTTGCGATAGTCTCTTTGTTGTTGCTTGTTTTTGCTTGTCCTTTTTCTTTGCTTTACCCTTTGGCGTCTTCTGGCACAAATATTTTGTGGGTTTTTTCTCTCTCTGTGTAAAAAACTAAATATATTCCACAGCAATGAACATCTGCTGCTGTACATTAAATTAACAAAATGTTGCTGTGTATTCTATGAATTGAGTTCTATGAATATTGTAGATATTGCATATTTCAATAGCAAAAAATTTTAAAAAATCAAAACGTTACATTTTCAAAGTTCTTGTTCAATTCTTTAAAGATTTGAAAGCTACTCGTAAAAAGAGTAGATTTTTCTCTCATTGATTTTCAAAATCAATACTCGACAATTACAATTTCTGAGAAAATGTATTGGTTGGGGAAAAAGTATTCGGCGTTTTTCTCATCGCTTCACTGTAGTAAAGTATCATAACTTTGAAACGGTCCTGACCTTACACCGTCAGATTATCATTTGTTCCGAGCTCTCCAACACACTCTTGCTGGGAAAAAAATTGGCCTCAAAAGAGGACTGCCGGAAGATATAAAAAAGAGGAAGATATTAAAAAAAAGTTAAATTTTGTATCTTTTTACTAAAAAAACGCCGAATACTTTTTCCCCAAACCGATATATTATTTCTGTTAGAGATAACAGCTACAGAAATAACAAAAAACAATAAAAATAACTATAACAATGTCCTTGTTTTTTATGCTTCATTGAAAAAAATGTGATGGATTTTTAATAATCTTTATCTCTATTTGATTTGTTCTCAACGGTGCTGCCTCCCCTCCTCTTCTCTCCCTGATTATGGGTGACTGGGTAAATGAATGGGTTCATGTAAGAGCAGCAAGAGCCGCACCACCAACAACAACAACAAAAGCAGGGCGACCACAATAGGCTCAGCACTGAACGAAACCGTTTTATTGAGTTACGCTTCATTAAACTTCTTCATGTTTTCTCAGCATTCAATTAAAACGCATGATTGGCTAGAAATGACTATTTAAAACAATAAAAAAAGAAACGCGAGAGAGAGAGAGAAGAAAATGACGAGTAATGAAAAGAGAAGAAGGAAGCAAGTGAAAGGAGAATTTAAAACTAAAAATTAATGCTTTTATTATTGAATAAAGAAAACCAACCTCTGTAGATGACTTTTAAATCAGGCAGCGCCGGCCGCGTATAAAGCGAATTAATTTAAAATAAACAAAGAAATCGAAAGAATCGAAAATCGAAAAGAAATGCAATTCTCTTAGCAATATTTATATGCTTTTTTGTGATTTTTTTTAGTTGATTTTTCCCGTTTGCAATACATTTTTCTTGCACTAAACTCATTGCAGTAACTCGTAATTTATAATGGTCATAAAATGTTGTACATGCACATTGTTTGTTGTTACATTTCCCCCTTTTTTTCATTTTCCCCCCTTCTTTCCTTCCTTCATTTTTAGCGCACTTTTTTCTCATTTAGTTTTGATTTTATATAATTTAATTTAATTCACACGTAAAATGTGTTAACATTTTAACCAGCGTCTGTCTGAGCTCTTCGCCGTGACCGACGGAAGGAAATGAGTGGCGTGTGCGAAAAGAGAATTTTGTTGTAAATGAGAAAGGATTGTAGAAGAAGAAGGCAGCCGCAGCCGCAGCCGCAGCTCACGGTTCACGGTTCATGTTTGCTGTTTTGTTTTGATGCCACTGAAAAAGTTTTGCATGCAAGTAAATTAATTTTAATGGCATTCGTCTATTTTGGATAATAAAAAAAATTATCAAAAAACTTATTGTTGTAACTGTTGTTGTTGTGGTAAAAACTTTTAAATCCATTAAAGTCTTTCGATAAACACTTTCACAACAAAATTTTTATATAGAAAATGCAGAATTATAATGAAATGAAGTATGTTTGGGTTAGTATGGATTTCACTTTGTGACTTTAACTTTCTTGATCTTTCGTGTAAATCGAGGATTAGAAATATTTTTTACACGTTTTCAAATACTTTTTTTTTTTAATATTTTACCTATTTAAAGGAAAAAATTGTGTAGCAAATTCTGACGCCCCTCTTCCTTTTTTCCTCTTTTTTTTTTTCTATCTCTCTCTACGAATAAACACAAAATAGCTCTCGGAGAATTTGCCGACGCGCTGCATAAAAAAACTTTATAATAAAATTAAAAAAATTATGGAAACCTTTTGATGAAGTCTTTTATTAAATTATGAAGCCATTATTAAGTTAGGCCGACTTCATTATTTTGTACACAATTTGCAAAATTTGCAATTTGCAAAGGCCGCGTAGTGGCGTGGCCATGACCACTACAAAAAGGTCACAGTAAAACAAAAACCAAAAATTGGTTAATGGAAATGCCTTTAATGGAAAATTTTGTAAAAATCCTGTGATTTGAATAATTTTTTTAAATACTCAACAATTTATTCAATGAATATCAGCGGATTATGCAAGACGTCCCCCTTGACTTTTTCCTTTCCATTTACCGCGTACAAGGTTCACTCACAAAAGCACAATTCTTTGCAACTTAAAATTAAAATAACAACCTTTTTTTATAATCAACCAAAATTGCTGTCAAATTCTCTGAACCCAAAGACAAAAAAGCAAACAAACATTGATTTTAACCTCAAGCATTTTGTACAGTAGCATCTAATTCATCACAACCTTCAAAATGTAATGTCAAATAACAGGAGAAAAAATAACTTTAGAAAACAACAAGCAAAATTATAAGAACAACAACCACAGCAACAATGAAAATTTAATAACAACAAAGAGCACGCATAATAAAAACACAAAAAAACCAAAAAAAAAACATAACTCAAGGAAGTTCATTCTTCTGCCAGCTTCTGCTCCTCAGCGAGGCCTTATTTTATACAACGTGTACAACGCGTCATCATCAGTCAGTCTGCTTGTCAAACCTATGACAAACAGAAACAACAGCGTTAATAACAACAACAACAAACATAATAATAATAATAATAATAATAATAATAATACAAAACAAAACAGGAGCAACAACTTATCAAAAAGATAAGAAACTTTTGAGTATTTCTTGTAAGAAGAAAAGCCTCAACTCAACTGAATTCCACTCAACCCAACATAAACTGATGTGACAATGACAAAATCAAGGATGACAGTAAACCCAGTAAAACAGAGGCAACAATAGCAGCCAGAACAACGACAACAACAGCAGCAAAGAGTTGCACTTAGTTGAATTTTTAATGCATAAAGGTTGGTTACCAAGGCGTACATAGTACATAATTATTTATAAAAAATGTTGAAGAAAATATTAACATAATTTTTTTTTTGCATTGTAAAGAGAAACTTAAATATGTATGTACTATAATTAAAAACATTTTTTTTAATAAATTTTGCTTCCCCTTTTATTTGGCTTCACTTGTATAAAACAAATACCACTCTAAAGATCTTGTGCTTAACAGTATAATGTACTATAATGCCAGTCAAGATTCAACCGCTGTGTTGGACATTTTGTTAACAAAAATGAATTTTATTAAATTCATTAGAAAGACTAAAAATCGGAGAACTTTAATATCAGACTTGATTATATACAATACATACCTTGATAAGCTGCTTTTCTTGTTACATCTAGAAAATCTAGAAAATCTGTCGCATTCGTTGCTTTTTGCTCTCACACTCCGCTTTCTTTCGCTCGTTCGTTCATCATCTTCAAGTTTGAGAGAAGAGAAATTCCGGCATTCTTTGAAGGAAAAAGAATTATGTAAAAAATTAGCTTTTAAAATTACGACGAATACATCAAGAAAGTAAGCAGAAACAGAAGAACGAGAGAGAGTGATAGGATTAGTTGGAAGACGGTTGGAGATTACTGTTATCCTTCGACTAACGCACTAATGGTTTCTGCAGTTACCGTAGAAGACGGAGTCTTGTGTCGTATGAGCAACATTTTCTTTCATGTATTCACAGAAAACAAAAAACACTCATACGCCGTGTTATTGCAGCAGACATGTAGTATATACTACCTACGTATATTGAAAATAAATCATAAAAAAGGGGGGAATATTAGGGGGGGGGGGGGGGTAAGGTAAATGGTAATTTCCTAAAAGTAAAATAAGAAGTTTTCGCAATGCATTCCACTGTTCGGGAGAAAAGAGAAGTTCAATAAACTATTGCTATATGAAACATTTTCGTCTGTTGAACTTTACTGGCGCTACGTGCGACTTTGTTCGCTACGTGGATTCGTGGCTAACGAACGAACGAACGAATTACTATGACGATGACGCAGCTGCGTTTGATTCATTCGAACCAACCTTGAACCAACCAACCAACCATCCATTATTCTAAAGGATTACGTGGATACAAGAAAGGTAGGAATTACCCGTAGTTACGTCGAATGGATGTATGTACATAGTAATAACGTTTGAGTTTATACCTACTCTCGTATTTTGAACAAAGTAACGAAAAAAAATTCTAATTTTACTTAACGAAACTTAAAAAAAAAGAAGCTCCGAAAAAATATTGCTTCCTACAGAAAGGAAGAACAAGAACAGCGAAGCAAGATTTTGGCCGCGGTTGTTTTTTACTCATGGACCTTAAAATTTTTCTTTTGCTTCATCTTGTTCTTCTTATTCTTTTTACTGTCCTCACATTGTATTGTTTATTCGCAATGCTAAGACTAAATCCTTCTTTCGTTTTAGTTGCATTCATGCTTCTCTTTTGTGCTTTGGTACGTAGTATTTGTCGTTTGCTGTTGTTGTTTTTTCTTTCTACAAGATACAAGCCAGATACAAGTGGCTTTGTCGCTGTTGCTAGACCTCTCCTTTCCTTCTTGGCATATCCTGGTGATGTTCTTGTTTTAACATTGCATCGTGGCGCTGCTATTTTGCATTTTGCAAAATGCTCTTTTTCTGTTTATTTTTCACCTTGTTTTTGTTTTTTTTTTAATTATTTGTGGATTTTTTCTGACTTTTTGTTCTTTGTTGCTTTTAAAATGTTTTCTTTTTCGTCCTTTTCTCTATACCTACTGTTGCTTGGTTGATCTTTGTGTGTGCGAAAATTTGCGTTTTGAATAATTTATTAGACTTGAATGCTTAAAAAGTGTATAAACGTTTCTGTACGGTCATCAAAAGTAAGAAAAGAGGTAGTGACTTCTCTCTCTCCTTTCATTTTTTTTTTCCTAAACTCTTAAGCGCATCCCATTTTCATCACATTCTTTCCCACACATTTCCATTTCGCTCCCATCCCAGAATTTTTGTGTTTTTCCGCGAAATTACCGCAAAACATTTTTTCTTTTCATTGTTGTTGTACTCATATGAAATTTGTTTTTGCCTTGTGACGTTTGCTGGTGTTGGTAGACGTTTGTAATTGGAATTTAAATTGTTTTTTGGTCTCTTTTTTGATGACCTTTTGATGCTTTTCGTTCTTCTTTTGTTTGTTTTCTATTGTCTGTCCTTTCATTTTGTCTCACTATTTTGTCTATTTAATATTTTTGTATGCACATTCCTAAAAACTCTTCATTTTATTTTTCCTCCTTCTCTTCTTTCTTTCTTTCTTCATTTTCATTGCATTTTTTTCTTCTTCAGAGTCAATTTGGCAATTTTGACCACATTGAATTCAGCTGTTTTTGAAGACTCTTTCATCTGTACCGTTTTTTTTTTGGGGTTGTATAAAAAAGCAATGAATGTAAATTGTTCATTTTTGCTGTCATCTTCATTTTTACAGCTTATCTTCTAAAACACGGTAGAAAATTGTGACCGATTTCGAAAATTGCTGATGGGAAAACTTATTCGGTCTGATGTGATTCTCTTATTTTTATCCAATTTACAATCCAATATCTTAAAAATGAAGATTTTTCAAAACAAAATGTATTTATCTCGAAAAAAGAAAAAAGCTTACTTGTGTCACTTTCAAAATATGCGGCTCATTTAGTAGTGATAATTCTTATTCTGATAATTCTAATTCTTATTCTGTTAGAATTTTTTTTTTACCATAAATAATTAGGATTCTTTGGAATGTTTTGATACTAATATCCCAAAAAAAATGTAAAAGTGGTGTACATAATGGTTGGTACAAGGACGATTTGGGATAAAATTAAAATGCTTTCAGTACAGTCTGTCGCTCTCTAGCCGCTAGTAGCCACTTGGACATACACATCTACTTTCATGCTGTTTTGGTTCGTTAAAATCATGTTCATTGCAGGATAATGATTAGTATTATTACTTCCTACAGCAATAGAAGTTTAAAAAATAATCAAGTTTTTTACTTTTTTTCGTGCTTTTCTTAATAAATAGATTGAATTAAATTTTAAATATGTTTGCGTGACAGATTTAATTTTTGTCGCTTTTATAAAATACTCGATTATTTGGCATGCAATATCAGTCAAGGAATAACAGCGTTATTATTGCAAGTGAATGATGATTTCAGTTGATGTTAGTTTGTTAGGAGGTGACTTTTTTTTTATTTTACCCGCTAAAGTTGTTGCTGTTGTCGGTAGTGGTGGTGGTGGTCGTGTTGGTGTTGTTGTTAATTGGTGTTTTAAGGTGTTGTAGCGCAAGACACGCGTTTTCACTTGACTACTTTTGGAATACGTGCCTTGCAAAAATATGTTAGGTAACTATGGGTGGAGTCGAACCTTTGTTTTTAAAGGTCAAAGTTATGATTTAACCTTGACACTTAACAGTGTCAGTCTTTAGCACTTGAAACACCAAATTGAAATAGTTCAGATTTTAGTATAGAAATGATAAAAATGTTCTGCACCATTCTTACAGAAATAATTCCGTTGATTATAAAGAACATCAATCTTACAATTATATTTCAATCGAAACTTAATCCTCAATTGTAAATTAATGGTTATCCCGTGTTAACCGTTTAACTTCTCTTACATACGATACTTTGCCAGCGACACGCTGACCTTTTCAATAATATTTCTTGTTGCTGAACAAAACAAACGCAATAATAATCGCTAAAAATAGAAGCAATTATAATAATGGCAACAAAAACAACAGAAACAACCGCTATTAAATGAAATTGTGAAATTGAACTTTGCCCTTTGGTTTGCGTGAGTGAGCGCACACAGTGAAAAAAGATATTGCGTGTGGCTCTGCGTATGAAAAGGAAAACTGTGAGTGCAATAACAACAACAAGGGCTACAGATATAATACTTTTATACTCTCTCTCTCTCTCTCTTTCTCTTTTTCGGACGTCATCAATAATATTACTTTGGTTAAGCAGGAAACTTTTTATGAACTCTAAAGCTTTATTATTTGGCTTTTTTATTAACGACTTTGGTGTGAGAAGACAAGATTATTAGAATGAGAAAAGGGAAGGAAGTGGAAAGAGAGGATGAGGGTAGAGCTCAATTAAGATTTTTTTCTTAGCAAGAGAATAAAAAAACATTTGATGGAAGGAAACAAGGAGTAAAGGACGGTACTGTTACGACATTTCCGAAAGGTTTGGAAATATGGCGGATAATACCTATAATAACCTCAATAACTGCGTTGTTTGCACTTCGACAAAATGAGACGTACCTTTTGAAAACTAAAGCAAAACTCAGTAATGGAGAATCTATGAAGAAAATACAATTGTATTGTATTCTGTTTAAGAAACACCAAATAACTGAAGAGCTAATTAATTAATACTTTTATTATTACTATTATTATAAATTGTATTTTTTTTAAAAATTTATTTTTCCGGAAAGGATGAACCTTTCCTTGATGGCTATGAATAAAATTGTTTTTAATTTTTATTAACTTTTATTCACATAAAATGCACGAACAAAAACCAACAAAAAAGCAAAACAATAGAGTTTGTATTGTATAACAACAACAACGGCACCGATGGCAACAATAGCAACAGCAGAATAACAATAACGATAACACAGCATTAACACCAGTGGCGTAATATAGTTTTCGCTTTTGGGGGTGGTCAAAAACTCCTTTGGTTGGGCCCCCAAATTAATTTCAATTCGAAGAATTTTGGACGTTTGTGTATAATTAAAAGAAATAAACGTCCATATAAGGACCTGTGGACTCCTCCGGACTCCCGGACCTGTCGACTGCTCCCCTCCCCCCCTAAATACGCCACTGATTAACACCAACCAACCAATATCAACCTTCACAACAGCATTAAAAGCAAATAGTTACATTTAAGCTTTAGTTAATTAACGTCAGTCATATACAAATGCTATGTTCTAAAACACGTCACGCCCCATACCGCCTTACCACATGCCCCTTACACCTCTCAGATTGCGCGCGCTGTTGCAAGAAATTTACTTTTAACTGCTGATGGTTGAGTTCTGCGATTTCTGCGAGTTGACCAACCAAAGAGTTGCCAACTTTAGTAAAGAAAAAAATCATATAGCAACGCATTAGGCTAACTTCTAGGTGGCATCGCGTTGGTTCAATGTACGTTTCGGCATAGAAATAATAATAATGAAAATTGTTGTTTTTGTTATTCCTGTTCCTGTTCTTGCTGTTATTCCGTTGTTAATGTTGCTGAGTTGTTGTTTTAATTGCTATTATTGTTTTTGTTATTGTTATTGTTATTGTTATTGTTATTACTGTTGCCACTATTTTGTTGCTCTTGCTGTTACTGTTTCTGTAGTTCTAGTTGTTGATACTACAGAAATCTTCTCCCTTTGCTCCTGTTGTTCTTGTTGTTGTTGTTGTTGTTGTTCGCTTTGTACGTCATACTACATACATATGTATGTATTTATGTTTTCTTTTCTCTTTCTATTTTTATTCTATCCCGTTCCAATTTATTCACTTCATCACTACGTTCGCTTGAATCAAAGAGAACGAACGAATGAAAAGTAATTAATGCTGTCGCTTTTAATGCTGGAGTTTATTACAGGCCAAACAACAATTACTTTTATAATGCCCAACCGACAACACCAACAACAACAACACCAACACGACCGGCAATCCTACTTGCATCCATACTTTTTGATACAGTGGAACCTCGCATAACGAGTGTCGCTTTTGACCAGAAATCGTTGTCGAATATGACTTTGAGCGGATGGAGAAAGCACCTGTGGATCCTTTAGTCAACGATATTGTTTCTTTAACCAATATCAAAATGGCGTCATATTTTCCCAGACATTTTTAATGTGTCACTAATTCATATACTATAATTAAATCGGAATCACATTCCAAGTTTGTTCGGTCCGAAGAAAGGATAAGGATCATCTTTCGCTACTTTGCAATTTATGCAAAATTTTCAATAAATAAAAGTTTCATAGGAAAAAAATTGAATTTTTCATTATGTATTATCGTATTTACACTGATTTATGTGGAAGAAATTGTTTCACATAACGAATATTTCGCATTACGAGTAAGACTCTGTAACGAATTATGTTCGTTGGGCGAGGTTCCACTGCATTTTGTACGATGGTTTATTTTTTTTTTCTTTTATGAAGTTCGTTCACTTTATGTTCATACAATAGTTCTTAGGTGAGATGGTAAATCCGAAAATTAACCCACCGACCTTTTACTACTTTCATTTATTGTGTTCTAAATTCTATTAAGAACTCATCGTAATTTTTATGTATGGCTATTTATCTAATACTCAAACCGTGTTAGACTGAAACCGTCCGTGTTGTATTTGAATTTTTCCCAATAGTCAAACCATGTTAGGACGAAACCGTATTCTAAGAGTACCGTATTATACAGGGGTTACCTGGATACATACATAGGTATGTATGTATACAAAGATATATTGTTGATGTTACAATAGAAAATATATATTTAAAAGCATTCAACGTTTTTTCAAGATCTTGTCTAATGACCTCAAATTAATTAAATTCTAAAGATTTTTTATTAAAATCCATCGAAGTTTCATTTATTTTTGTTTGTTTATTTTTTGTATAAATCTTTCTTTATAAACATTTTTCAAATTTTATCGGAATTGAATATCGGAATGAATATCGGAAAAAACGATAGGCTTTTATTGAAATTTTATATTGAATTTATAATGTATATTGAAGTTCTACTGAATTTACTTATTGAATATTATAAAATTTAAAAGATGAAATGTTATTAATATAAAAAAATATTATCGCTTTTCTAAAACAATTCTCGATTTTTAAATACTTTATAATATTTTCCTTGAATATCTTATACGTCTACAAAAGCATTAGAGTCAATATTTACAAAATTAAAGAATGAAAAGAGAACGAACAACAAAAGAGGAGATGGAAATTCGTCCCCCTCATCGCAGCTGAAAAAGGGGTCGCGTAAACCGTATTGTCTGGTGTCAATTACAGCTTGTGGCGTTGACGCTACGTTTCATATAAACTGCTAGAGGCTAACTTGCAGTTTTTCCCCCTAATTTGTATTCGCTTAAGCTTTTTATTGTGTAGAGGCAAATATTTTCCTTGCGATTTTCTTTTTCAACAACGATTCACGTTCCAGCTCATTGTCTAAGAAGTTAAATTCTTGCTTCAACTTAAAGCATAAAAATGCTATATTTCACTGTAATTTATTTTCATATACATATACATATATCATATATATTTTGTTCTTTGAAAATTTTTCTTTGTTTCTGCGTTCAACTTGTCATAATGATAATGCCTTTTCTTGCACAATGTATTGGCAAAAATCTTAATCTTAAACATGGTCACCGTGAAATTTCATCATCATCATCAGTTTGATTGCCTCGAACAAAATGAGAAATATATTTAATGCATTAAATATGTATGTATCATAAATTAGTATATACATACATGCGTATACGAGTATAATTTATATCAAAGCTCACCCGAATTGCTTTAAATTTTTTTCATTCTACAGATCTTCAAAAAATGTGAAAAGTCGCGATAAATTTCAAGCAATATTTTCTTATTTTTAAATCAAATTTACTTGAGTGTTTTATAATTGAGTCCAATCTTCACTTAATCATTGAGTTAATGACGCTCATAATGTAATCATGAAAATTGTTTTTTTTTCAGAGTTTTCGGTTCTTTTCAGATAATTTATTTTAATATATAGCATCTTTTTTGATAAGATTTTTTCTACCTTTTTAGATGATGTTGAACGCCTAAAACCACCCAAACGCGGTTTCTTTCAGTCATTTTTCTGCTGCTGGCGCCGGAATCGAACGAAAACCAATCAAAATGGAACCCCAGTCGATGGTTCCACCACACCGCCACCGCTACCGGACCAACAAAGGTACCTACTACCTCAGGTTAGGCACTCGGATATGCACAAGAAATGCATGGTCATCGATTTGGATGAGACCCTCGTACACAGTAGTTTTAAGGTAAGGGCAGAAAAAATTAAAAGCGTACATAACAATTAAGGCATAATAAGTTTAGGTTTAAATTATAGATTGGATGGATTATTTAAGCTTAAGCAGATTAATATTGACACTCTTCTAAGGCACCAAAATGTTATATACCCTTTCGTGGGGGTTTTTGAAAAGGTATTCGTACTATTTTCAAAACTTTCTGTCATTTATGAAACCTTTGCGTGTTCTCAGGGAATATTTTGCGAAGCATAGAAAGAAAAGCACATATTTTGTCCATTCTTTGTCATTCATTGTTCAAGAAAAAGTAGAAAAATAGATAGAGTTTGCATTGTTTTGGCAGAGGCTACTGATTTTCAGTGCCAAAAATGAAACGAAACGAACAATATAAACCAAAACCGAAAACGAAAACTAACTGAAGACGATATGGTACAGTTTAACGGTTCCAACAACAGCTACAACAATAACCAGTAGTAATCAGTATTCTCATCATAAGGAATGGCAAAGAGCAGCAGCACAAACATAAACAAAATTCAATTTAAGTGACTATATATGAAAGAGTTTCGAAAGCGAGTTACCCTTGGGTTAATAAAACACGAGAGCGGAGAGTAAAGAGGGTGGATATAGTAAAACTGCAAAAAAATGTTTCCTAAGATAGAGAAGTACAACTTTAAAATTATAACAATATACAAATTATAACAAACAACCAACTGCTTTTTTTGCACCAAAAAACCCATTTGATGCTACATTTTCTGATGTTGCTCACATAATGGCCGACCAAACGATTTAGTTTCACCTCAGACGGACGTTAGACAGTGTTGCTGATGCTGTGTACGCACAATCATCCAGCGCGCTTCAATATATTGTACAATAAATGGTCTAAAGACACGACCGGTTAACTGTCGATTGAATTTTGTATTTATCCGGAAGATCTTGGCAAAAGGATAAAATAAAAGTAAATGGTAAGAAGAGGAGTATCTATACCAAAGACTTACCACAATAACAAAAAGAAAATGTGAAGAAGTTACTATGAAAGAAGAGAATATCTTTTATTTTTTCCAACAATTTTTGAGGAGCAAAAAGTTTGTTCTTAATTTCATTCCTTCTCTCCTTCTTTTCTACTCAAGCGTTTTCTATTTTTTCGTTTTCTACAATTTTGCGTTCAAGCTTGCTTTTTCTTTCGCTCCTTTTTGATCTGCTTTAGTTTGTTGTATACACAATATGTATTTTGTTGAGAGCAGAGCTGCCAAATGCATGAAAACTGCGTAAACTGTGTGCAACTGTTGAGTGCAAGTATGTACATAGTACTAAAAGCTTTGGAGACAAAAAATGGAGAGAAATTACTATTTTGTTCGGCGTTTCAGTTCAATTCTTCAGAGATAAAGAAATGGAGAGAGAAATAGATTTTTCAATTAAACAGCCGTGTATTTTAATGCGCTGTATGGGTTTTTTTCATACAAGGTCGAAACCTCAGGTTTTATACAGGTTTCTATGCGGGCAGCGTTATAAGGAAATTTAAGATTTTCCTTTTTTAAGTGCAGCCAACTTCACGCATTATAGGAAACAATAATATAATATAACGTTACGTTTGTGATAATATGCAATAAAGTTGGATGCGCGTCCAAGTTTACAAAATTCCCCTTTGCGTTTTTTTAAAGGACTAAACAAATCCTCAAAAAAGGAACACTTAGCAACCCTGTTTGTGAGTACATATTTGGTTTTGTCTGGCGCTGTTTCATGTGTATAAGTATAATACATATGTACACATATGTTTAGGTATGCAGACTCGTAAATATGTTTGGGGTCACATTCCAGCAGACGTACGTACATACATACGTTACGTTAACGTTCATAAACGCCATGCAAGTTTTTCACTAACAGACGACGGCGCAACTGCTTTCGCTTACGCTACTTCCTACGTTTTGCTTCCAGCATTCTTTGAGTACGATGGACTTTTTCTTGGACTACCGCACAGCCCACTCCTTTCTTCGAAAATTCACTGCATTCTTTTCTTCCCAACAAGTGTTCGCCGGTTGGTTTTATTGGGTACGCTTTTTTATTTTGTTTTGACAGTTTTAACTGTTGTGAGTCACTATATGTGAATGCGCAATTTTAACCGAAACAAAATTCGAAACAGACTTTTACTATAAACAGTACATAGCAAACATCGGAAGAAATTGAATTCTTCTCTCTGGCCGTTCTCGTATTCGCCCTCGTAGTCATAATCGTTAGAGTACAACAATCGTTAAGTGGAGACATTTTAATAGTTTAGAAGTTGAAGATGGTGAAAGCGCTTGAACTGTTTATAGTTGAGACGATATATAATGGAATAAAAGGTAAAAACGTTGTTCGATGGTAAAACGATCCATATTGTAAAATGGCAAACCTTTAACTCAACAAATGCTAGTTCGCATGACACTGACATTTGACAGCTGCCAAACGGCAGGGCTTTACTCCCTTAAAGTCCATACTTCTAAAAAGTACCATACATAAGTAAATGTCAATTTTTTGCAATTCTGTCCTCGCACATTCTCGAACACACCTCGAACACTCGTTCTTCTCTTTACTTGCATTCATCATAATACCCTTCCCACACTCAGCATTTCCACCCTCCTACTCTTCGTATAATATTTTTTATAATAATAATAATATGCATTAAACTATAGATGAGATGAGATTGTATATTCTTTAGTGTGAGTTTGACCTTATTTTCATGACAACTTTTTACTTTCCTCTTTCTTCATTCATTTCACTTTTCATTAAGAACATTAATAAATTAATCTGCTCATCCACAATCTGTCTGTCTGTCTGTCTGTTCCCCCCTTTCATTTTCATCCTACCAACTTTAGTGAAGTGAGGTCGATTTTCTGCTTAAAATTTGGCAAATGAATAAATAAATTTTAATGATAATTATTTATTGTACTTATTATTGTCTCAATGACATTAGCTCGTATATTCTTATGTTGACCAAGCGACCATTTGCTCGTTTTTATTATCTTCATATCCGTAGAGCACGACGACGATGATGAAAGTAAGCGACAAAAGCAAATAATTACTAAATCTACGAAAAAAGTCCATTCAAAGGAAATTTTAAAATATGTTAAAGCCTTGTATTGAAAAATTCTTTGAATGAGTTTAAATTAAATTGATTAAAGGCAAAATACAAAAAAATAATTCTTTGAAATTCTTGATTCCATAAAGTTAAAAATTTGTATTATGTATATGCATGTGAGAAGAATAATGATGGAAAAAATCTTGATTTATCTTCTACACATTACAACAAGCGCACTAAATTTTTTTTTTAATAAAAAGGATAATTTTTAAAAGTTATCAATCCAAGATTGATCAGCTGATTGAATTCCTTTGCGTCAGCGTGACCAATGCATTTATAAAAAACACAGAAATTTAGTACTATTTTGTTTTATTATGAGATTTTTAATAGACGAAGTGATTTTTAGCTATCAAAAAAGTTATTATAAATGACACCTAAAAAGCTTATTTTTTAATAAAATCTTAGCCAATGCTTTAGTTAAGATTTGTTCTTATTGGTCTTATTTGTAGCCAATTCCAAATGCTGATTTTATCGTCCCAGTGGAAATCGATGGCACAATCCATCAGGTGTACGTTCTGAAACGACCCCACGTCGATGAATTCCTTCGGAAGATGGGCGAATTGTATGAGTGCGTTTTATTTACAGCATCACTAGCCAAATACGCAGATCCTGTTGCCGATCTGTTAGACAAGTAAGTCTCTAAACGCTTTCGTCTAATTGTATGCATCTAATCATGTATGTATCTAATTATACATTCTATGTAAAATGTTTCAGATGGAACGTTTTTCGTGCAAGACTGTTTAGGGAATCGTGCGTTTACTACAGAGGAAATTATATTAAGGATTTAAATCGTCTTGGTAGAGATTTGCAGAAAATTGTTATTGTTGACAACTCACCAGCAAGTTACATTTTTCATCCCGACAATGCGGTAAATACACTTTAAAACAATCTCATACAACTCTTTAAATAATAATCATTTCATTTATTTGTAGGTTCCTGTGAAGTCGTGGTTCGATGATGTCACCGATTGTGAGCTTCTGGAATTGATACCACTTTTCGAGAAGCTGAGCAAAGTGGATTCTGTATATAGTGTGCTGTGCAACTCAAATAATCCGCTCAATAATCATAACAATCAGCAGCAACAATCGAATCATCATCATCAAATGCAAATGCAAGTGCAAACGACGACGACGACGCAGCAGCAGCAGCTGCAACAGCCGATAACCACAGCAACCACTGTTATTACGCAAGTAGCGCAAACGGCGACGCCCACACAATTGACGACGCCCCAAAAATTGCATCAGCAACAACAGCAACACCAGCATCAACAGCAACAACAACAAACGCAGCAAGCACAGCAGCAGCAAAAGCACCAACAACAACAACCACCACAGCAGCAGCAGCAACAAGAACAACAAATCAGCAGCAGTCCGCCCAGTCTAACCGAAGTTGTGATCAAAACGTAACATCAATGGGAGCTAATGTTCATTAATATATAATTTATTTACACCAAGAAGCCGAAACGGAAGCGTAAATGGAAGTACGGTGGATTGAATTCCACAGCATACATGGACATGTATGTGGACATGTATGTGGCGATCGTGGACATGTATGTACATAATACAAATGTGTGTAGGTCCTTATCTCATAACAAACATACATATATAATTGCAGTACTATACATATACATACTATGTACAATATGTATGTATGTATGTAAGATATTTATATATATATATGTATACACGTATATATTGGTTGTTAAGAGTCGGAGGGGAAAGGTACATACATACACTTCATACATACATACATCAAAAGAAAAGAAAAGAAAAGTTGAAATAAAATATTTATCTATACCCATATAAATATATATATATATAAATAACATATACATATACATATAAATTTACATATACTATATATATTTTTTATCACGAAATTAGTAAACCTTAATGTTTTTAAAAATCAACAAACAACAACTCATTCGAACTAACACCGATGCAATACACATAAAGCAACAACACAACAAAACGAAATTATTAACAATATTTCAGCAAATGTTTGGCCGCGTACATATAGTATATAAAATATATGATTATGTCTGGTTCAAGCCTAAAATTTTATGAAGCAACAAAGTGCTTATTTTGTTTAATTGTTAGTTTGTGTTTGATTTTAATTTTTTATTGATTAAATTTACTTTATAAATCAAAGTAAATAATATATAAAATGTAATGTTTTTATTTTTTATATGAAATGTCTCTATAAAAATGTAATGAAATGTAAGCAAATCTAAACTTAAAGTTAGTCTTTAGTTTTAAAATGACTAACGCTAACGATATAAGTTGAAAATATTTTGCTAACAGAAATTTTATAGAATTTAGTGATTGATCCTGCACAACCGCCGCCGCCGCCCACCCGCTCTCTGTACAATCTGCATATATCTACTCTACCTGGCTGGAAGCAAAATCCACCTCACTCCTGAGCGCTCACCCCCGCCTTCTGATGCACGCTATACCTTCCCCCCAGCCCTCCCACCTCGACCTTTACTCCACCAGCGACACCTGATGTCTCTACGAAGCATTCTACAAAGTTTTCGAAGTTTCAAAAAACAAACAAAACAACAAAAATTACTTCAGCCATTGCGTATTAACTAATCTGCGATAGTTAAATATTAATTATGTTTTATTTTAGTTGTGCTTTCAATTGTGTCGTGTTTTAGATGCTTTTAAAAGCTTTCTGCATTTCGGTGCCCAGCTCCGCCCCGCCCTTTTTTCACCAGTTTATCCCACCTTCCGGAAACCTTGCAAGCGGCTTCCGTAGCCTCAAGGGTGACTTCAAAAAACGCTCAGGCTGCTTAGCGACCTTTACCAAGAAACAAAAGCAAAAACAAAAACTACTAAAAAGAAGAAAAAACACAAAAAATTGCTGCTTCTTCACGAGCTTACGCAAATTTTAACTATACAAATTCTCCTTTTAACATAATCACCAACCAACGCCATCAACATCGTCATCGTCTCCATCATCATCATCATGAAACACGCTTAATTTTCGAAAAATTAATCGTATTCTATCGCTAAAAGAAAATTAGAAGAACACAAAACACAAGAGAAAAAATATTTGTAACATTTTTGTAACAAACCGAGAAAAACTAAAATTTATTATAATAATTAAGAACACATAAAAATTACTATATAAACAGAAGCAAAGCAAACGTTATAAACGTTATTTTTTATATATACAATACATTAATAATAATAATAATACATTTAAATATAGTCTTAAATTTTCTTTGAATAACTCAACACAAACACACATATGAGGTCTGTTCAAAAAGTTTTGCGAATTTTGAATTCTCGCCGGTTACGTATATTTTCAATTTTTTTGTGGCGTTATGTTGGTACTCATGTCCTTCACTTATGCCGGGGACAAAGACGAGCCAAAACACGTCCAAGCAAAATAGCTGTCAAAAAATTAACTAAACATTCAAAGTGGCCGAACTTGTCAGCATAAGTGAGGGACATGAGTACCAACATAACGCCACAAAAAAAAAATTGAAAATCGAAGATATGTACGTAACCCGCTGGAATTCAAAGTTCGCGATACTTTTTGAACAGACCTCGTACATACATAATTATACAAACATTTAGATATATATAAATATATACTTTAGTACTATATATATGTATATAAAAATATATATATTTAACAAATTTCAGTTTAGCTTGCTTACGAAGCGTAAAGCAATAACATTAGCTGATGTTTTTTCTAAATAATTTATTAGAATTATGCATTAATGTAAAACTACTTAACTTTATTATACACCTACAACAACAACAACAACAACATCAAAAACAAAAATGAAGAAACACAATAAAAAACAAAAAATTAAATAAAAACAAAATAAAATTGAATAAATAAACAAAACAAAAAAAATAACAACAACAAAATTAGCATTTTCCTTATTTATCAATTCCGATACTGAATGATTGTACGGACGAAAAAAGGGCGTTTGAAGTGTGAGATGAAGAAGATTTGCACGCAACATAACCGTATGGTACTCGTAATCATAACAGCTTCGGCTAAAAGTATTATGCGCTCACTTCGCGGCTGTGGCTTTAACTGAAAAAAGATCGACCTTTTGTGGCATGAATTTATACCAATTAAAAGGATATAGTTTCAAATTTTATAGAAAAGTGAAATAAATATTTGCATTGATCTGAGCAAAATATCCCAAAACCGGAGTTCCATGGACGGGCTTCCACATCGAGTTACAACGGGCGGACAAACAAGTTTCTTCTAGTACGCCGAATTTAAAGTTTTTAAATGTGAGATTATCTATTCCTGCGTGAATGCGTGAAAAAACGTTTTTTCGAAAACTTTTTTTTTTAGCCGATAGCACAATAATCAATACTACAAGGCTATTCTCGTTCATATTTTGAGACCTCCAATAGTCGAACATAAACAATGACTAGGACTCAGGATCGCAAGGAGTCACAGGTAACTAATTAGATTCATATTCATCCATCGGTTAACCCGATTTACATTGTTCAAAAGCAAGGCCGCGTTTTATGTCTATCCTCGACGCGCATAGCACATAGAAACCTTCGAAATAAATAGAAAAATTAACACATTTTGTATCATATACTCATATATTTTTCTCATTATCTCTTTCCTTTAGTTTATGATAGAAATACATTTTTAGTGTCTTTTTAAAATGTTTTTAATTTTATTTGCGTTATCATTATATACGTACAATTTTGTATATGTATGTGTATAATTGTAGATGTGTCTGTTACTGTGAATATGTGTGTTTGTATATACTCGTACTTAATCGTTCGGTTGTTTGTTTTTTATATTTCCATTAAGGTTAAATAAATGGTCTGTAATACGCTTGCAAAAAAATTAACTATATGAGTATATATGTACGTATAATATACGAGTATATTTTATAAAATGTTAAAAAGTAGATAAGTATCTAGAATAAAAAACTTCAAGTTATAAAAGGCTAAAAAACACATAACACCTTAAAAAGGCCTATAATGAAAGATATACATAAATGGAATTTGGTGCACTTGAATAGTTTTCGGTGTGTATTTCTGCTTGGTTAAGAGTGTGTGGGTGTGTTTTTTAAATATGAAATTAATACATAATATATTTTTTTTTGTTTCATTAAAATCGTATGTGGGTGGTTATGTTGACTAGAGCTTTTCTGTTTGTTTATCATGAAACAAAATGAACTTTCTAACAACAAATTTTGGTAGCTCTCGATTTACGCACCCCTTCCCAAGTTTTTCCAAAATATAGTGTAAATTGAAAACGTGAGTGTATTGAGTTAAAAATATTATAAACCACAAAAACCATAAATTTTTGCTTTGTTATGATCTGATCGTGTTTAAGTGTGGCTTAATCTAAAGCCGTGTAAATGGAAACTTGTCTGCCATTCTTTAACAGTGTTAAATGAATGCGTTTTCGTATTCATGCAAATTGAATGCCGTGTAAAGTGAGGGTTAGCGGTATTCATTGGAATTTCTCTGAAACTACCTTTTTGGTTTTATTTTTAGTTTATTTTTCGTCTGATATATTTTTTAATATTTCTCAATATAATTTCATTTTGGTTTTCTATATTAATTTAACTTATTAAAATTTAATTTAATTTATTTATTTAAATTTAATATTTAATTATTTTGTGTGTACTTTTTGGGAAAACTATTTTTTTCTTGCGTTGGATTGATCAAAACAGCAGTTTTAATTATACATATTAAGATTTTTTATACTACCACACAATTATAAAATTTTTTAAAAGAAAAATATAACTGTGAGCTGGAAGATTTTTTAAAAGGTGCATTAGTTTTTGTCAGAATTATTACAACAATTTTTTCTGGTTTTTTGGAAATTCTTGGAAAACTCAATTAATCTTATTTTCCACTCTACTTTTAAGATGTTGTGACATTGTTAGTTTCTTGTAAATCGGAAAAAATTACAAAATACGGCCAAGTTTGGCTTCGAAATTGTTACTTTTTTGCTGTTAATAGTTTTCGGTTTGTTGTGTTTCTTTTCAATATGTTTAGCAAGCTTCAGTTCGAATTCAATTCAATAATAGTAAAATATGAATATTTGTCATTAAATATTTTGCATAATCTTTTAGTCTTTCAAGCATTTTTACATTTTCAAATCGATTATTATTTAATGCAAATAATTTCGCTTACATTTAGACACCGATTATTTTTAAAGTGAAAGAAAGAAAGTAAGCTTTTTTTTCTTTAATAAATTTCATTTGATTTCAGTTCGATAATTTCAACAATATTTGAGTGACATGAATATCAATATTTTGTGTAGTTTTTTCTCTGCTGGAAGAAAAATTTTGATTTTTCTTTTAATTTTTGTTAGTGTATAAGTTTAGAAAATTTGTTTAAATTGTTTTGTCTTGCTTTTTTCGTGTTATATCTTTTGGAATCGGTTTGCGATGACTTCTTTTCAATTACCCTGTCGGAAGTGTTAACGTGGCTGTTTGCAATATAGAGTAGCTCTCAAAATAGTTTAGTGTTTTCTTGTTGTTTATTTAAAAACTCAAAGGATTATTTACAACTTAAGAGTAATAAGCCTAATATTCACACTTAAAATATATGTTGTGTATTTATTATACATTTAATGTTATTCACTTAAATATAAATCGTTAACATTTACTTTTTCTGTTAAATAAACAGTCGCTGCGGTTGTTGATATTTAAACTTAAACTAAATCACTTTGGAGGCAAAGAGTACGAAAGGAGGAATGCTTCCTCTGTTTTTAAAGTACTTCTGCTCCAGTAAGAAACTATTTTTAACCTAAATTAAATATAAATTATAATGATTAGACATTAGCAATTGGTGCACTCTTCGTCATCGCATCCCGATTCGACTTATCCTACACATATTGATAATTTGCGCCGTCCATTCCTTCGGCATTGCCACGCAACAGCGGCTCCTGATCCATGGTTTTCTCTGCCTGTGCCTCAAACTCATAGTAATTCATCCAATCGATGCGCTTGGGTTGCACGACCCCGAAGCAAGAGCACTCGAGAAAATCGACGAGATTGAGCAGCGGTCCGCGTGTGAAAGGGCTTTGTCCGCCCTTCTCTTGGAAATGCCGATAACGTCCGCGATTCATGCGCTCGTTAGTAGTCATGCCGAGACAAACAACTTGATAGGTCTGACAAACGGTCAACAGAATGACCCAGGACATGTGCAGTAGAGCATTAACCATAATCCAACCAATCCAAGCGTTGCAGTTGCCAATCGCAGTTAGAGTTTCCAAGAAATCTGTGAGGAAAAATTCAAAGCATTTGAGAATATTTGCCCGAAATTTCATGTGAGTGAAATGTTTTATTCAATCCTGTACCATTGAAATGCACGTTGCATTCGTTCATGTAGTAGTTAGAGCCACCGTAAATCATCCAGCCGCACATGAGCAGTAGCGCCCAGAGGAAGCCCATAAAATAAGCGTGATTCTTGAGGCCGATGCAGTTACCCACCCACGGGCAATGATGGTCGAAACGCGCCACGCACCGATCACAAACACTGCAGTGCTTTGAACGTATCGGCCGACGCACCAGACAGGCCGAACAAAAGGCAGCCGGTTCGAAGCCAATGCCACCGCGTTCAGACAATTCAAGGATGGTCTAAAATAAAAGGGAAACCGAAAATTACTACGGCACACGTACACAGTTCGCGGATGTGTAGCGAGTACATACCTGGAAACGTAGCTCTTGCGTTGGCCGAATTATGCCCGGATCTCCTTTCCAGGACTTCAGGAAGCACACCCATAGCCCCGCCGAGCACAGCAGAAATAAAATTGTCGTGCCGAATGATACCGCGTCGACAATGTACATCACCCACGTGACATAAAACCAGACCTTTGTAGCCAAATAAACGCTGAGCGGCAGCAGCGCCATCAAATGGTCATCGAAGAGTGCTTTGCCGATCGAATGGAACACAGCATACAAACAGCCAAGCAGAAATAATTTAATGATATACAATGTGTTCAGCGTGAAGACTACACCGGCCAGATAGAATGCAATGAAGGGGCAAGTAGCCATGGTCCACCAGCGCAAGCGCTTGTCGTGTTTTATGCGTGTCAATATAGAACGCCGCTGCTGCGACGACAAGGACGCTTCACGTACCCGATCTACCACTTTTGCTCCTATCCAAATGGCCCCACTCTGCCCCTCCAGCATGGAAAGAGGTGTTTCGCTACGTAGGTTTGGGACATCCAGGCTAGACTTGCTCTTCAGAACCAGCGTCGATATGGCCGTGGCGTTACGGGCTAAAATAGCCCAATGCAGCGCCGTATTGCCGTGAGTGTAGTCGACCATCGCGGGATTGGCACCCAGTGTGAGCAACAACCGCACTGGATCTAAGGCGCATACCTAAGAGGGCAAAGGGTAATATGTTTTCTCTCTAACTCCAATTGCATTACCTTCCAAGCTGCCCACATGAGTGCGGTCATTCCGCCTCTGTCCTGCAAATCGGGGTCCACGCCCTTCGCTATAAAATAAGCCACCAATGCCGTGTGCGCAAACTGTGCTGCTATGTGTATACAGGAGCAGCCTTCCGCATCGCGAATCTTGGGATCCGCGCCAGCAGTCATCAACAACACAACAGCACCAAGGTGCCCCTGACGAGTTGCCCAGTGCAGCGGCGTAGCATTCAGTTCGCCTCCAATCGCATCTACTTCCGCTCCTTTTTCCAGAAAGTATTTGATTATATCACGCCGATTATTGATTGCAGCCCAATGTAGCAGAGTCACCGTTTCACTGTCTGGCTGATTTACATCCCAGCCCGCTTCGACAAGTTCCTTGACTCGAGCGATGGCGCCGTACTGAGTAGCCTTCACTATATCGAAGCCGCTGTAGTCCGGTTCTATCGGCGCCGTGGCTGGCTCGTGAGCAATTAAAGCACCAGTTCGTGGCTCTCGGTCAGAGTCAGGCGCGCAGGAACCCGTCGTAGCGGCATTACAGGCGCTTTGATACATCTTGCCAGCGGCACAGGCTAGAAAACGGTCCTACTCTGCAACAGTGAAAGCTGCAATATGCGCAGATAGCTCGGGGCCCGACTTCTTTCCCGTGCAAGTAATAAAGTGGGTGGTGACTTAGCTGCTTGTTTCTGTCGACATTACAGGAGCGGTTTTCTATTCCTTCAAAGGCTGATTTTTCCGGTTTTTATTTCCAAACGTCTTGGCTATTCTCTATTTTACGTTCACCGATTTTCCACACCGATATACAGTAAAAGTAAATTTTCCGCGAAACTGAATTTGGAAAATTGGTCTGATGTAAATTTTCTAGATTCAATGACAGATTTGTCATTTAAAGATAATAAAAAAGGGGTGGTTTTCGAAGAATAATGGCCTAGTCACAATCTTAAAAGATCATACAATTTCAAGGTGAATTTAAAAAGTTCTGCACCTGTTGTGGGGAAAAAAAGTTTTTTAAAACACGCTTATTTATGAGCCATATACTAATGTTTAATGTTTAATTAATATTTTTACAGTTTCATTTACATTTTTATAACGTAATTTACATTTATATTTCTTGCAAGGGAAGGAACTTTTTATCAGTTTGAATTATAATCCCAGTGGCAAATATTGCCGAGGCCTTTAAAAATCATCAGAAATAGAGCTAACACGAAAAAATCTGTTTCTTTACCTTGTTCTTAGATAATTGATTTTTTTTCTTGATTCCCATAAGAGCCTATGTAATTTTGACATTTGTTTTGGTTTTCAGTGCTTTGTCCAATAAACTGTGTTTAAGTCGTTCAAGGCAATAAACGACGATGCCATAATGATATTTACCACTGGGATTATTCTTTATTCACCTTTTTACCTAATTGTGACACATATTACCTTGTATGCTATTGTGAACATTAAGGAATTATTCTCGACGGTTGTTGACTTGAAATTTATAAACGCGCGAATAAAGCTAGAATAAAGCTAATAAAGCTAAAGATTTTTGCACTTAATTGGACAAATTTTATTCTGAAGAAGAAATTTTCATTTCTTGAACATAAACGCGGATAAAGCAAACAATGAGCAATTTCGCGGGAAAACGGAAACTTAATGGAAATTCACAACCCAATGGCACTGTTGGAGGAATAGCCAAAAAACCACGGTGGGTTGAAGCTTGTCTACGTTTTCCTTTATAACAAGAATCGACATTTAGAAATTTTGATGAAGATGATGATGATTTTGGTGGCGGCGGTTTCGAAGCAGAGCTTGCAGCTTTCGAAAATGATGACCTTGATCAGACGTTATTGTTGGGTGAGGGTCCTGAAAACCAACAGACCTCTGTCAAATGGTCACGTATAGATCCTCCGCATTTCGATGCTGAGACAAAGGCTCTAATCTTCCAGCAAATCGATATTGAAAACTATGTTAGCAGTCATTTGCCCGGAATGCCTGGCGCACAGATTGGACCCGTGCCTGTTATAAGAATGTACGGCATCACCATGGAAGGAAACTCTGTATGTTGTCATGTGCATGGTTTTTGTCCATATTTCTATATAGCTGCACCCAACAGCTTCGAACAAAAGCACTGCTACGAACTCCGCGAAGCATTGGACAAAAAGGTTCTGGCCGATATGCGCAGCAATAAGGAGAGCGTGCAGGAAGCAGTGCTGGAGGTTCAAATTGTGGAGCGCTTGAATATCTATGGCTATCAAGGTGATCAACCGCAGCGCTACATAAAAATTACCATGTCTCTGCCCAAGTTGGTGGCGGCCGCTAGTCGGTTGCTGAAGAAGGAAGTGATTTTGGCGAAATTTGATTTTCAGGACTGTCGTCCCTTTGAAAACAATGTAGATTTCGATATACGTTTCATGGTAGACACTGGAGTTGTTGGCTGCAACTGGCTAGAATTGTCGCCCGGCACGTGGCGGCTGCGTAGCCGTAACACGAAACCGCTACCGGAATCTCGGTGCCAAATTGAGGTCGATGTGGCCTACGACAAGTTCATATCACATGAGCCGGAAGGTGAATGGGCAAAGATGGCTCCGTTTCGCATTTTGTCATTCGATATCGAATGCGCCGGCCGCAAAGGCATATTCCCAGAAGCGAAAATGGATCCTGTTATACAGATCGCCAACATGGTGAAACGTCAAGGCGACCCGGAGCCATTTATAAGGAATATATTTACGCTGAAGAAGTGTGCCCCAATAGTTGGATCCCAAGTTTTGTGCTTTGAAACTGAGACGGTAAGACTTGCTTTAGGAAAACATTTACGATTCCTAAACTAATCACCTCCGTTTAGGAGCTCCTTGAAGCGTGGGCTAGCTTTGTGCGTGAAGTTGATCCCGATATACTGACCGGTTACAACATCAACAATTTCGATGTTCCTTACCTACTCAACAGAGCTGCTCACCTTAAGGTGAAGAATTTTGAATATCTGGGACGTATCAAAAACATACGGTCGGTCATTAAGGAACAAGTCCTGCAGTCCAAGCAAATGGGCCGACGTGAGAACAAGTACGTGAATTTCGAGGGACGCGTACCATTCGACTTGCTTTTCGTATTATTGCGCGACTATAAACTGCGCTCGTATACGCTGAACTCCGTCAGTTACCATTTCCTGCAAGAGCAAAAGGAAGATGTACACCACAGTATTATCACCGATCTGCAGCACGGCGATGAACAGACGCGACGACGGCTGGCAATGTACTGCCTGAAGGATGCCTACCTGCCTCTGCGACTGCTCGATAAACTCATGTGCATCGTGAACTACATGGAAATGGCCAGAGTAACAGGCGTCACTCTGGAGAGTCTGCTCACCCGTGGCCAACAAATTAAAGTGCTAAGTCAGCTACTGCGCAAGGCCAAAACCAAACGGTTCATTCTGCCGTCGTACTCGACTCAGGCTGCGGAGGACCAGTACGAAGGAGCCACCGTTATCGAGCCCAAGCGCGGCTACTACGCCGATCCAATATCGACACTAGATTTCGCTTCGCTGTATCCGAGTATAATGATGGCCCACAATCTGTGCTACACCACACTCGTACAGCCGGGGGCGAAGGAGAAGCTGGGACTGCGGGACGACCAAGTGGAGGTGACGCCGGCGAACAATACGTTTGTCAAATCGGAAGTCAGACGAGGTTTGTTGCCTGAGATATTGGAATCGCTGCTGGCGGCAAGAAAACGTGCCAAAAACGATTTAAAGGTAAAAGCAATAAAAACTAATTTTAGTTTCGAATCGTCGACGACTAACAAGTAATTTCCTGAATGAATAAAATTTAATAATTTTTATTTTATGTATTTTGCTTGGTCTTATTTTTCGGGCAGATCGAAAAAGATCCTTTTAAACGATCAGTTCTCGACGGTCGCCAGCTTGCGCTGAAGATATCTGCCAACTCTGTCTACGGTTTCACTGGCGCTCAGGTGGGCAAGCTGCCTTGTCTAGAGATCTCTGGCAGCGTTACCGCGTACGGACGCACGATGATCGAACTGACCAAGAACGAAGTGGAGTCGCACTACAGACGCCAAAACGGCTACGAGAACGACGCTGTAGTCATCTACGGCGACACGGACTCAGTCATGGTCAACTTTGGCGTGAAGTCTCTGGAGCGCAGCATGGAGTTGGGTCGCGAAGCTGCCGAATGGGTGAGTGCAAAATTTGTAAGGCCCATTAAATTGGAGTTCGAGAAGGTTTACTATCCGTATCTGCTGATCAACAAGAAGAGATACGCGGGGTTATATTTTACGAGGACCGACACATACGACAAAATGGACTGCAAAGGTAAGAGAGGCCAGACCGCCAGATGTTCCTTAATAAATACTTTTGTTGCTTCTGCCTCCGGTCAGGCATTGAAACCGTGCGTCGTGACAACTCGCCCCTTGTGGCGAACCTCATGAACACTTGCTTGCAAAAACTGCTCATCGAACGTAACCCCGACGGCGCCGTAAAGTACGCCAAACAAGTCATCTCCGACCTACTTTGCAATCGCATAGATATCTCGCAACTGGTGATAACGAAAGAGCTGGCGAAAACAGACTACGCCGCCAAGCAGGCGCATGTTGAACTGGCCAACAAAATGAGGAAGCGCGATGCGGGCACAGCGCCCAAGTTGGGTGACCGGGTGCCGTATGTCATATGCGCGGCGGCGAAGAATACACCGGCCTACCAAAAGGCCGAGGACCCACTGTACGTGCTGGAGAACAGTGTGCCCATTGACGCGAATTACTATTTGGAGCAGCAGCTCTCCAAGCCGTTGCTGCGCATATTCGAACCGATCTTGGGCGAGAGAGCGGAATCAATTTTATTGAGTGAGTTACTCAACCATTTCACCCGTCCCCCTCTCAATCTTACTGTAATATTTTATGTCAAAAATATTTCGTTTTTTAAGAGGGCGAACATACCCGTACCCGCGCAGTGGTCACTTCAAAAGTGGGCGGGCTCGCCGGTTTTATGACTAGAAAAGCGTCCTGTCTTGGTTGCAAGGCGTTGATGCCAAAAGGGTATGAAGACGCTCCCCTGTGCCCACATTGTCAACCCAAAATGAGTGAATTGTATTTGAAGGAGCTTATGGCAAAAACAACAATCGAAGAGACATTTTCGCGCCTGTGGACTGAGTGTCAGCGCTGCCAGGGCTCCTTGCATGAGGAGGTTTTGTGCAGCAATCGCGATTGCCCAATTTTTTATATGCGACAAAAAATTCGTATAGAACTGGATTCACAAGAGAAACGAGTTCAACGCTTCGGATTGCCAGAGTGGTAGAGGAACCGTTTTTGTCATTTTAGTAAAACGGCCCGAGGGCGAGGCCTTTTAGCGGTTTTATGGAAATGCAATAAGCATGACGTCATGAAAGGAAAGCATGTTAAACTCAACTTGCCTGAATTGTTTATACATATTTTTTAATTTAATAAAAATAAAAAATATTTTAATTAAATTAAATTGGGATTTGCATAAAAACAAAAAGAGATCAATCGAAAGGAGATTGATCGGAGGTTTTTAATAGTATAACAGATCGATCGAAATTAATATAAAGAACGCAAAAAAGCACAGACTTCTTTGAAGTGAAATAAATAATTTTCCAAACAATTATAAAAATTAGTTGGAAGTTTTGTATAACTTAAACCGTCAGAAAAAATATTATAATTATTTAATAAATAATAATTGCAAGTACGCAATTAATTTATTATAAACTCATGATAAATTATTTTGGTAAATTATTTTAAATTAATTTATATTTTTCTTAATATTTTATTTTTGCAAACACTTCTTAAATTGTATTTATTAATATTAGTTTTTAGAAAAGAATTTAATTAAATACGTGTAGACTATTTCCGACTTTGTAACGTATTTGAAAGCCAATCCATGGCCTGATCGAGGCCCTCACCACGTGTCGCAGACGTTTTAAATATTTGGAAAGTACGGTTTTTCAGATTCTCCAGACCGAGTGCATGATGCACCTCGGCTACTGTCATACAGCCCTCCGTATCCTGCTTATTCGCTAAGACAACGAGCACTGCACCAGCAAGCTCTTCTTCCTTGAAGGCATGAATATTTTGAAGAAACCGAATTTGCAATGCTACCCTCTACATACCCTTAACATATATAGCAGTTCATCTTTTGATATACCTATTCTATCACGGTCGGCAGAGTCGACTACATAGATGATGGCGTCCGTATTACTATAGTAGCAACGCCAATACGGTCTGCAAGTAACAAACATAGATAAAAACAAGTTATTGCCCACGACAATGTAACTATTTAAACAATGGAACAACACTGCCAATAACTAACCTAATGCTTGTTTGTCCTCCCAAATCCCATACTTGAAATTTCAAGTTTTTGTATGTAACTTGCTCCACATTGAATCCAATTGTTGGAATTGTCGTCACCACTTCGCCTACCTGCAAACGGTACAGTATTGTTGTCTTGCCTGCTCCATCGAGACCTAATATCAGTATGCGCATTTCGCGTGAGCCCAACAGGCCTCGGAAGTAACTCAGCACACCCCCTAAACATGAAGATGATTATTTTATCGTTCAATTCTATTGAAGTTGGCAGCTCCAAATCATCTGCCTTCAAACTTACCCATGGTTTTTTTCTTCAAATCACTAATCTTTTTAGAAACTTGTACGTTATTCGTACCGCTATTACTGCTAATATTGCGATTGCAATATTTTAGCCACTATTTGCTTTTACTATTAATATATAAAAATAATAAAGATCTAATGCGTTGGCCATACAAACTGCAAATAATTGGTGAATCTTTCGAAATATTCACAATAGATAAATGGAAAACGTCATAGTAAATTAGGGATGACCCTAAACGCAAAATGGTGTGATCTGTGTATGTAAAATAAATTTACCACGCCAATGTTTTTTCCGGATAAGAAACACTAAGTTTTGGAAATAATTTATTTAGTAAATAGTTGCATAATTAAATAGAAAATAAAAATCATGGGGAAAATTTAAATAAGATTTCATGTGGCAAAATGGTGTCAAAGGTGGATCGTCCAAGAAATTCTCTCAACTTTTGACAACAGGCGGCAAATATTTCCTTTTTTTTCTATTTACCTTTTACCAAAAAACTATGAAAATAATGAAATGTTGCCAAAGTCTTATAAAAAATGTAAAGAAAAATATAATTGTGCACAATTTGTACAATTGTAAACAAAGAATTAAAAATGTACATAATCTTTGATTGCCGTCCCTCTAGCACAGAAAATCCGTCGCTGACACGCCGTATCCTGGCTCTACAGTAATGCTACCAGAAAATTAACTAATGACTTAAAAGGATAAGAAAATTATTTAATGGATGGTGAGTATTTTGAAAAAACTTTTTATTCTATATAGCAGGCAGGTTTACATATGAACAAAAAGTATAAATATATACTATATATATTATTTATATTCAGGAACGTCAAAGTATACAAGAGAATAAATGATTTAAGGGGAAGATCAAGATCATACACTTGAGCAATAAAAAAATATTGCTATATTTAATGCAGTGTTACACACGAGTTTTTCTAAACTTTAAAAACTATTTTATTTGGGATCAATCGGAGCTGTCATATTCGTGCCGGTTGACAGTGCTGCCAATCCAGTATTTCTTAAAATTTGACAAAAATTACATACATTATAGGCGGCGGCCATTAGAGCTTTTGTCGCGTCGCTGTCCATAGGGTTTTCTTCTGAAAAATCAGAGAAAACTCTCCAATTGTGTATTTTAATACAGTGAAACTTAATTAAAATTGTGCATGAAAGTGTCCATTTAAGAGTGAATTAATTTGCGATGCGTTGCTTTACGAAACTCGCCATTTTATTTGTTAAAAACTAATTGGAAAAACCTTCCTTGTGTTTGTGTGGAATCTATTTTTCGCCCCTTTCAGGAATATATTGTAAAAGACTTGTGTTAAACTACTAGCATGACTTCACCATCACCGGCGAATAGTCCGATGCCTCCGCCACAGGCACCAAGTCCTATGGGCCCTCCGTCGCAGAGCCCAGCACCCTCTCCATCACCGCACAGTCCGTATCCACATCAATCACAAGGGCCACCAGTTGGGGGTCAGCAGGGGCAACAAGGACCTCAAGGGGTGCCCCCAGGTCCTCCAGGTCATGGTTCCCAACCATCGCACATGCCACCGCAGAGCCAGCATGGCCCTCCGCCGCCTGGTCATCACGGCCCACCTCCTCCCGGCCACCCGGGTTCGCCGTATGGTCATCCTATGCAGCATGGACCACCACATGGTGCTCCGCATGCAAGCCTACAGCATCCCCAGCATGGTCCGCCGCCCCAAAGTCAACATGGCTTGCCTCCACATGGTCCACCCCCATCCCACGGGCAAGTTCCAACAGGTCAGCATGGCCCGCCAGGCCCACCCACTGGTGGTCCCAATACTGGCGGACCATCGGTGGCGCATGCAGCTGGCCACGGTCCTCCACATGGCGGACCACCTCATGGCCCATCTGGGCCTCAACAGCAAGGACCACCACCTCCTCATATGAATGGCCCTCCAGTGCAAGGACCACCAACGGGCCCGCCACAAGCTCATCACATGCCCACTCATCATCAAAGCATGGGTAAGACTGAAGACCTTTTTCAGCGGGCTTCGTTTAAACATAATGTCTTTCTCATTGAATTGCAGCTCCACATATGGGTATGCAGATGCCACCCCAAGGCCACAACCTGCCACCAATGGGTTATCAAACTCATGGTATGCCGCCTAATGTAAGTTTTTGAAAGTTTTATTGACTCTTTGAAACTATTTAATAGCTATATGTAGATCATAGTATACATTGTATTATATTAAGAATAGATTGGTATGAACTCAAGAGTTGAGTGTGCGCTCATAATTACTTGAAAGTATACTCTGTTATTCGATCAGCCTCTGCAATTTGCTCGAAAACTTCTTTTGCCAATTCAGGCGTAGCAGCACAAACCAAATCTGGCTTCATGATATCAAATTCACCGCCCTTACTGTTGTATATGACACCACCGGCTTCTTGCACAAGAAGAGCACCCGCAGCAATGTCCCATGAATTTAGATTCTCAACATGGAAACAGTCGAGGTGGCCACAGGCAACATAGCAAAGTGTTACGGCGGCACTGCCGGTGCAACGAGTACTGTGAAATACAACTTTTAATAAAATAGTTTCCAGTCTTAGAAAAATTCCAGTAACCCAGTGCTATTCGAAGCTAGCTTTCCCAAACGTTTAACATTTTTATCACGTGCATGCGGCACTTGTATCAATGATATTTCATAGCCAATTACCGCGTCTTTAAGCTGTAATGAGAAAAGGATTTAATATTCTCCAAACCTATTTTATTTCGAGAAAATATACATTTATATAATCTATTCTCCATGAGAGATAAGGTACACAAGGCGCACTTATATAGGAATATTAGTAAAAGAAATACAGGAGGAATACTCATAAAGGAACTAGCGGAGAAAAACAAAATATTATTTGGGCAACATTTTATTTATTATAATAGAAATAGTAATATGTACTACAAAATCATTTGAATTTATATGCTGTGATCTGATTAGCTTCCTCAATCAATTGCAATACATCCTTGCCCAATTCCTGAGTGGCAGCACACACTAAATCCGGCTTCATGATTTCAAATGCTCCGCCTTTGCCATTGCAAATGACACCACCAGCTTCTTGTAGTACAACAGCGCCGGCTGCAATATCCCACGCTTTCAGGTCTTCGACGTGGTAGCAGTCCAGCATACCACAGGCTACATAGCAAAGGGTTAAGGCAGCACTGCCAAAGCAACGAGTTCTAGTAAAAAATTGGAAAACCTAGATTTGTGGAGGTTCCCGCAAAATTTCTATAATTTATAATAATAAACATTTTCATTTTTAAAAGACAATGTTGTCCATTTCAAAACTCTGTGTGATTTGTTTGCTTCTATTTCATTGATTTACTTACCCTGTACCATTCGCTGCTAATTTGGACAAACGTTTAACATTCTTGTCGCGAACGCTGGCAGCGTGTATCAAAGATATTTCGTATCCTATCACAGCATTGTTAATCTGTAAGCTCAAACATTTGATGAAGCTGCTTTTGTTGAAGAGAATATTCTTTAAACTACGTTTGCATAAGAAATAATTAAAAAACAATGATGCATAGAATAAAACCTAGATTAATTATTTACCCAAATTATGTCCATGAACGAGTTGTGAAAGATAACACTTTTCTAGACGGTTATCATAAATTTACTTGCTAGATTAAATTTTGCATTTTTAAGTAAATATTATAACACGCAATTGTCAAATTAATATCATATAAAATAATGTAGTAAAAAGACGGTTATCATAAATTTACGTGCTAGATTAAATTTTGCATTTTTAAGTAAATATTATAACACGCAGTTCTTAAATGTATATCATATAAAATAATGTAGTAAAAAGAGAAATCATACCAAATTATAAACAGAGAAGTCCTTTTTTATCTTATGCGAAACTAAACCTAATCCATACTCATCTATGTTCCATCATAATCCGCTTCTAAGTTCTTACCTTAGTGCAATTTGTTACATGAATCTTCTGTCCATTCAAATAAGCTCCATGTCCGTTCCGGGCCGAGTACATTTCGTTGGCAATGGGATTGTAAACAATGCCCACCAGCAATTGTTTGTTGATCGCCAGACCCACCGAAATACAACAATGGGGAATTTTTCGTATAAAATTTGTGGTGCCATCAATCGGATCTATAATCCAAGTGGGTTCATCGGTTAGTACGGCTTCTCGCCGAGTTGCTGCCGATTCTTCTTCGCCTATAAATTTAGATTCGGGAAATTCTTTGCTCAATCCAGCGATTAGCAAATCCTCAATTTGTTTATCATAAACAGTAACTAAATCGTAGAAATCAGTTTTAACTTTAAAATTCGGTTCCATTTTCTGATAGCCCTCTCGCATAAATGGTCCACATTTCATCACCAAATCTAAGGCGAATGTATAGTATTTTTCCAATAGTTTTTCATCAACAGCAAACATTTTGTAGCGATCAATCCAGAAAAAATTAGGCAACACAAATTTTCTCCACTACGTCGTTTGATGGACTAAACCAAATCGTGCTTGTGCTTACGAGTATATATTTCGGTATGTATACAAAGTTCAGAGCAGAGTATTTTGCGAGGAGCAAGTAGAGCTTTTGCTCCTACCTCAGTGTTTCTCAAACGAGGGTCGTGTGTGTGGTGCCCAGTTTAGTAATGGGATGCAGAGAAACTTGCATTTTAAATTGCAAAAACAATCGTAAAGACTTTTCTCTAAATTATAAAGAAAGTAAAAAAAATTTTCGATCATTACTTACCATCACGTTTAAAAAAAAAAACATTTCGTGTTCTCTGAAAGTGAAGTCCATTTCATGACAAAATTGAGTTAATGATGGAAAACTCTTATTCCGATAAGGTTTTTTAAACTTTTGCTCTGGTATGATCTTTATATCGTCAATTAATTTAGTGACCAATCTTTTCAAAATCTATACAATTTTCATAAAACAAACATCTCGCTCCATAAGAACTGCATTGCATTCAAAATGCAAACATGTAAATAATATATCGAAATGAAAAAAAGTGGACTTACTTACACCGCTTTCAATGTATGTCTCATACATTGAATGTATCATACTTTCATATGTATGTATCTTTGAATAATCAAAATAGAAGTTTGCATTGTTGTTTTCTTTAAATAATGGCGCACAAATGTTGCTACATGGTTAAAAACGTTTGGGAAACACCGCCCACAAGCCAACATTTTAGTTTCTCTCTTAGTTGTTTGTTCAATTATTTGCATTTGTTTGTAATAATTGTATAACAAATAAGGTTTCGATGAGGATAAATTAAAAAAAAACCACTTGTTAATGGGTGTGTGAAAGAGAGAGAAAGGATTTGAAGTACCCAGTGATGCCGCATCATAAAATAATTTCACTGCATGCAGCAGTCAACATCAACTGTCAATTTAGATTGAAGGCTAATAGAATTTTTTCCCAATGGGGCAATATTAATCTAATTTTTCCCTTTCTCTCGCACACACAAACACACAAATTATACAAGCGCTCTTCATAATCATTGTCGGACTTCGATCACGTTCACTATTCAGGCTTTTAAAGACGGTTACAGACGGGTATAAGGCATGATGGACAGATAATATACGAGTACTTCTTTATATACGATATACCAAAATGGAATTATATTCGTTAAAGTATTATAGACATGTTATTTTTTTACTGCTGCAAAATAATAATATATTTTTTCTTGCGTATACGTATACATATAATTCTATACTATTAAAATTGTTTTAATTTAGCTGCTTCGATCAGATTAGCTAGATCTTATTCTTCTTCTCCACCCACTGATTTTGCATTGTCCGCCTTACAAATCAGCTTCTCTACGTCCTTGCGTAGCTTTTCTGTGCTGGCACATATTAAATCAGGTTTCATTATATCGAATGCACCACCATAAGGATGCGTCACTACACCGCCCGCTTCGCGTATCAACAGATAACCAGCAGCACAGTCCCATGGGTACATATCTTCGACGTGGTACGCATCTAGATGGCCGGCTGCAACTAAACAAAGTGAATCCACAACGCATCCATAGGACAATAATCTAAAATATAGACAAAGGAAGATCCGATATAAAGAAAGAATAAAAGCCAGGGAAAGCATTAATAATGGGTCAAGTTTTAAACCATGAGCCAATCTTTTTTAAAATTTTTCTCAAAAACTTTGAATAAAACGAACTCAGACGTGAATTTAAGCAAAACAAATAAGATGCAAAGCTTTCCAAATATTATTTGTCCCCGTTTTTATCTAATCTTTAAATTTGGAGAAGCTTCCATCCATCCATTTAAATTTTTTTTGCTTCCATCCATGCCATATTTTTTTATATGCATATTATACGACTACCTTGATAAAGTATTTGTCATGTCTTGTGTTAAAATTGGCAACAAATGGTTGGTGGTGGTATCATGTTGTACGATAAAAGTGGCAAATTGCTGAGCTTTTGTCGTAAGAATTAACCATATTTGCATGATACTGCTTAATCACTTTAAGAATTATTATAATAGCTTTTTTAAGATTTTCACTCATACCTTCTAGCATTCGATCCAATATGGTATATACGTTTGATGTGCTTCTTTCGTATTGCTGATGAATGCAGCAAAGAGACTTCGTATCCAACAATAGCGTCGTTTATCTGTTTAAATAAAAGCTTCTATTAATAAACTTAGCTTTGGAGAACTGCATTCATACATACTTTCTCACAGTTGCTGACTTTAATGGGGCGATCATTACAGAAAGCTCCTTGGCCAAGTTTAGCAAAATAGATTTTTCTCTGTATTGGATTATTTACCAAGCCTAATACGACCTGTTTGTTAATCGCCAGGCCGATTGAGATGCAAGTATGCGGTATTTTCTTAATGAAGTTCGATGTGCCATCGATCGGATCGATAATCCAAGTGGGCTCATCCGTTAGCTCTCGCGTCACATTGTTGTTCTTTGCTGCCTCTTCTTCACCGATGAATTTATGACTTGGAAAAGTTTTTGCAATCTCTTTGATGAGAAATTCTTCGATTTTATTGTCATACTCAGTGACGACGTCGTAGAAATCGGTCTTGATGTCGATACGCTTGCGATCACTTTTATAACCTTCAAGCATTATTTCGCCGGCACGCATCACCAACGGATAGATAAAAGAGTAATAAGAGTCAATGGTAGTTTGGTCCATTGTTTTTGAGAGAAGCTTGGAAGCTTAAAGTTGTCGGCTCGGATACTGTTATTGCACTGAAGGCGATCTTGAAAGCAAGCCGTCTCTTATACTCAGCAACAATAAATGTCCAGAGGTAGATGTCTACGATGATATTGTAAAGAGGATCGGTTCTCTTTTCTCTTCTGGCGCGTTCTCGACGATAAAAACCATACCATACCAACTGTTTGTTTAAATTTGTTTTAGTTAAATAAATATTCTTAAATATTTTATTGCTTGTGCCAGGGCAGAGCAGCTCCGGAACAGCTGGAAAAGCTGGAGCTTTAGTTCCGTTATCTCAAGGAGCCGGAGCTGAAGATTTAGTTCAGCTACCTCAAGGAACCGGAGCTATCTTTGGGTGTCCAGTTCCGGCTTCTTCTTCAAAAAAAATATTTCAAACTTTTACAATTTTTATGAAAATTTACAGTTCTTTTCTAATTTCGCCAGCGGCACTAACTTCCTAGCCTGATTGGATCTCATCAGATTTTAAATGAAATCAATTCCGCTTCAAGAAACACAAAAACTGTTTACTAGCCTTAAAAAAAAAACTCCGCAATCCGGGTTTTTATTAGCATCCTTGTCGAATCCCATGTACTCAGAATAGTTACTACCCTCTTGTTTTCCATGCCAACAAAAAATAGACTAAAATAAACTTTTTAGAGAAATATAATTATAAATGTTTACGTATTTTGAAAAAATACGCGATTTTTGAAATTCTTATCATTCATTCGATGCCAAATTGCAATGTTATTAGATGGTGCCGGAGCCAAGGTTAATAAAATTATAGCTCCGGAGTCAGATCATCGCTCCAGATCCGGAGCTAAGTTTAAGAAAATAATAGCTGCAGCCGGAGCAAAGTGTTACGAAAGTCTTGGCTCCGGAGTGGGAGCCGGAGCCAAGTGTTAAAGAATTTTAGCTCCGGAGTTGGAGCTATCACATTTTTCTGTGGCTCCGCAGCCCTGGTTTGTGCGCAAATCGACGGCAGGGTAGTTAGTAATCCAAAAAATTTTATTTGATGCTATTTGCATGCAAACGGATTGTATTTTTTAATACATATTCTTATCATTATATCTATCTGTACACGCTTAGGGTCCACCTGGACCGCCGGGACAGGGCCCTCCACCGGGACCGGAACGCGCTGGACAAGAGAATCTCAATGCTCTCCAGCGTGCCATAGACACGATGGAGGAGAAAGGCCTGCAAGAGGATCCACGTTATTCACAGCTCTTAGCCATACGCGCCACTTCAAAGCATCAGCATTTGACTGGTAACCAGGTGAACATGTTGCGTACCCAAATTACCGCTTATCGGTTGCTGGCTCGCAACAAACCGATTTCAATGCAAATGCAGCAGATTCTGCAGCAGGGTGCACAACAGCAACAACAACAACAACAGCAGCAGCAACAACAACCGCAACCAACGCTTGGACCACCGGGCTCTGCACAACCACCTGGCATGCACGGTGGACTCCAGGGAGCTCCAGTTGCAGCACCCCAACCCCAAGTACAACAACAGCAAGGTCCTCCGGGTGGCGCAGGTACACCTCCTCAATGTTCGACGCCGCCAGCTGGTCCATACGGACAGCAGATGTCGGGCAAAATGCAACCGCCGCCTCCTCATGCAGTTCAACAGCAACAACAACAACAACAACAGCAACTGCAGCAACAACCACAACAGCATCAACAAATGCCAGCGGGTGTGCCTCCAAGTGCCGGTCCTCCTCTTCCACCACCTCAAGATACCCAACCCATGCCGCCGAGCGTTGTGAAACCGCCCACTCTTCCGGTGTTGGGCGCCGGCGGTCAACCGCCAATATCGACTCCAATGTCGGCCACCATGCCGCAGGGCGTACGTCCCGGTATGACTCCGGTGGGCGGCTCAGCAGTAGTGCCGCCCGGCCTTCCACCCGGCATGCAGGCGGGCGGCGGCCCGAAAGTGGCAGCTGCTGCACCACAGCAACCAATGCCGAAGCCGAACCGCATCACCACCGTCAGCAAGCCCGTCGGACTGGATCCCATAACCCTGTTGCAGGAGCGTGAGAACCGCATAGCTGCTCGCATCGCCCTGCGAATGCAAGAGCTGCAGCGCCTGCCGGCTACCATGCCAGAGGACTTACGCTTGCAAGCCGCGATCGAGTTACGTGCACTGCGCGTCCTGAACTTCCAGCGCCAGCTGCGCTCGGAGATAGTGCAGTGCACGCGACGGGACACGACGCTGGAAACCGCTGTAAACATCAAAGCTTACAAACGCACCAAGCGTCAAGGACTGCGCGAGGCGCGTGCCACTGAGAAACTGGAGAAGCAGCAGAAGCTGGAAGCGGAGCGCAAGAGGCGACAGAAGCATCAGGAATTCCTGGCTGCAGTGCTGCAGCACGG